>JACTVC010000016.1:0-1270849 GCA_018417955.1 Laccaria trichodermophora
GCCCAAAGTGTTGAATTTGCTTGATTGGCACCAGGGTTGCTTCACAGCTTTGATATGTTTGGCTTTGGTGATGGATGAGCAAAGCCCATTGGGAGCACCAGGAGAACGCCAGTTGTGGTCGATGTTGATGAGGGGCAGATGAGGACAACAAATGGGATGAGTTTCTTGTTCAGGCCTCCTCAGTAGTGTTTGAAAGTCTGGTTTGGTCCAGTTTTTTGATGCCCAGGACATTTAACCATAACCGCAACTGGTCTGCCTTTTCCCCAGAAGTCAAAACCAGACCAGACCACAAAAGACCACAGACTGCAGTTTTTTGTGGTCTATAGACCAGTTTCAGTCTGCATCGGTTTTAACTGGTTTATGACCGGTCTTTAGGCCAATATTTTAAAATTATGAATCGGTAAATTTATCAACATCTCTATTAGCTTCAAACGAGCCCAAGAACGTTAAATTCCGTTAGGAATTGGCGCTTCTATAAAATAAGTCTGGTACATCTATTATTCCCAAAAGTAATTTACATTTTAATTCATATCTCTCTCGTTTTTTGACCAAATCGTACGTTCTTGGGTGCGTTTTAAAGGTGTATTTTAGGGGCTACAAAGGCCGGTCCAAACCTGTCAAGACTGGTTCACGTTAACCGGTTTTTTTTGCGGTCTTTCATCTCAAAATAAAAGACCGAACACAGTCCAGTCTTTTGCAGTCTTGGTCTGGTCTGCTTACAGTCTTTTTCCAGTCACGAGACCGGACTTCCAAACACTACTCCTCGGATGGGCCGAATTAGATGTGAGTATGTGTTTGGCCAAATGGGTTTTCTATCTGACAGAATTTACAGGTACTCAAGTGTTTATTCAGTGAGGTAGTTTGGTTTGGATGTCGGCTGGGCCAATCCACCATGGTTTAGGGCTCGATATTCAGCTGGCCTGATTTTTGTACATGCATGCTAGGTTCTATTAGGAGTTACATGTGGTATAGTACATTCCGAAGAGCAGAAACGCAATTGCATCGAATTACTTTTCTATCTGACATGTGTCTGTGTGACATCTGGAATTCATCTGGTGGGGTCCTGGATAGGCCTGGATTTGCCTGGGAACAGAATGACACCTCATGTAGCCAGGTACGAAACTTGGCATCAGTCGTACCTGATTGGTCTTATACCAGGTACAGTCGTGGACAAGCAAAGCCCACCAATTGCTTATCTGGCTGAAAACTCAATGAAATTGTGAGATTTTTTTCAGATCTTGCTCATTTTTCAAAAGACATCGAAAACACCCCCTCCGAAGTTTTTTCCCACAAGTAATTAGGAAGTGCCAAATTTTTGGGTCGAAAACCACCAATGTAGATGCGAAATTTATTGAGAACTAAGTCTAATGCATCATTGCGATCCTTGAAACGCTGTGATGCCCTTTCTGCTTTCCACAGCCCACTAGGCAGCCCCCCAATCATCCAATCTGATAAGCTGACATCCGCTGCCACGATTGGTTGATGAATCGCCGATCACCTCAAGGGGACAAGTGTTCAACGTTCAATGCTTCTGAGGCAGCGCCTTTTGCCTGTTGGAAAGAATTCTTGTCTACCTGTCATATTGGTATTTAGCCCATCCTCAATACATAGAGTAGAATCAGAAAAGTTTTGTTATAGGAAAGTATCAAGGCTCTCCCATTTCAATGGGATTGAGCTCACAAGATTGGCTCCGAATGCGTGTGAGAAACCCTGTCATGGGCTGTGACTGATTTTGGAGACCAGAGACGTTGCGTTTGACTTTCTTCTTAGGAGGTATTGGCATATACAGCCAAATTTCAACATTTTATTGTGGGGCAACCGCTCAATGAAACTCTTTGGAACGTGGTGGACACGCTCCATTTCAAAAGGAAGTGATTACACATTTTTCCAGATTTTTCATGTCCTTTTAAGGGTTTTCGCCAAAATCTCAGGGACCATTTCCTTAATAGACATTTTCTCAAGAACGGCTTGGTGAATCTCTTTGAAATTTGGCCGCGAGCTTCATCTAACTAATACACAACATTTTAGATACTCAAAAAGAAAGTGCTATGTCAGCCATTTTTTTAGTGGGCTTGCTTGTCCACAACTGTAACCCAGACACGTGCAGGTTTCCTGATGTTCCAACGTTGCCAAAACCAGGGCCCGTCACAAGGAGGAAAAAATTGCAGCGCACTGGCTCTTAGTTTCAGGGTATGATCAAACTAGAAGCCGTAGGGGTGAAGAGGACGCACCTCATTGTTATCCAGTGTGGAGAAGCGAAGGTGACCGTGTTGGGCAACGTCAACGATGTCTAACACGCCAAGTTTGATGTTTACATAAGATCAACATGCTCAGTGCCCACAGGTGCGCTTATCGGAATCGCCTTCCTTGTCATGGCGCAGATCCAGACTCTGCTCCTCTCATAGTGGTCTTTCTGGTAATCAACCTCCTATCAAATTTCGCGCCACTGACATGAGTACTTATTGTGGCTAGAGAGCAGATGACGGACGTTTAATTAGCTGCCAGCCTCAACTTCGATGACCTCACTGAAACATCTTCTGAAGGGGATAGTTGGGGGATACTAACTAGGGGGTGAGAGGATCGGCACTCAATGGAACTTGAATTTGTTGGAAAGTATGCAACAGTTCAGGGAAGGCAATGAAAGATGGCTAGCGCCTAACACCCAGCACACTCTCGCCAGTAGACGAGGGAAGAAACGGATCAAAATCCTCTTGAGACACCAGTCCGACTTCGTCAAGGACCACAGCATCTCCAGAGCCGCCAAACTTCTGTTGACGAGTTCCCAAACAGGGATGTGCATCATGTGGCTTTTCTTGCCTGTACAATATCTTCCGCCTCCTCCCATCTATTATGTTGGCCTCTGATGAACGGCTCCCAAATTTCCACTTTGCTCAATCCCTGTTCATAATACACACACAGGGGATGGCTGCTCAGTGGTTTCGGTCCCCTTACAAAGGTGACGAAATCGACCAAAAGGACCAAAACTTCAAGTTTGTCCCAGGAGGACATGAGGAGGAGTATTGGTTCGGCGCATGAGGTTCCTCGGGCAAGACTAATTTCTAGATGGGTGATACACGGGAGGAGAGACAGCTCTGCGATCTTACTACACTGAAATGGGTCGGTGATGATGAGATGCGAGACTCTGGAGAAGAGGGGGAGGGAGAAAGTGGGTTCATAGCTGAGATTTGGTGTAGAAGGACTGAAGATAGTGATGGAGAGGGTATGCGGCTGAGCAGTGGTGCTGGCGCTTATGGGAAGGGAGTCAGGTAACCAAATAGCTAGGTTGACAACGTTGGCGCAGGCACGGAGAATTCTGGAAGCGTCGCCACCACCGATTTTTGATGTTAAGCATAGAGATTTTACGTGGTTCAGGAAGAATGCGGCATGTTTATGGCGAATTGTGTGAAGAAAGCGCTGTGCGGATACATGAGATCGTAACACAACAACCTTGTAGAGAAGAGGAGTCATCCTACGAAAATGATTGATAATTTGTGCGTTTGGGACGAACAAGGAAGACAAACCAAGCCTGAGCGCCTCGAGAGACCAGAGCTAGCGATGGCACCATTTCCACGTTGCATGCTGCCACCCGGTCAAAGATCTCGCGACAGACATCATCGGGAAATGAATTTGTGACCGCCGTCGGTTGAGGGCGCTCTGAGCGACAGATGTCGTGCAAGTGCGGCGATTGGTGGGCTTCAGCCATAACGCTGAAGAAAGGAATATTTACCTCTGTTAAGGGTGGGGTTTTCCTTTATATCGGTCAGAAGTGGCATTTTCTTTCGCTGTAAAAGTGAACCGCAACTCTGTGGAGCACACATGGCTTGGAGTGGGATTGCGGACAAACGTCGAGGCAGATGACTAAAAAAAAAGATGGTGGAACATATTATCCGAAAGTTCGGGGAAAAATGTACTCATTGGTCTTCTTCCAACGGTCGTTTCGTCCAGGGCACCCCTCAATATCGCACGTTGTATGAGATTACGTTGAAACCCTCTGTGGCGGTAACGGACATACGCGGCGCGGTGTGTCAATGGCTCGTATACAAAATAACAATTCGGAATGGCGTGCTGTTTGTTGGATAACCGGTGAGTAGTAACCGCGATAGCCGAGGAGGCTATTAAGTAACAGTTTGAATGGCGCGGCAGTGGTAGGTTGTTCGAATTACCTACGGATAGGTAAGGCAAACTTGAAAGAAGTGTAGCGTTATCTCAGACTGAAAAGATCGTGGATTACGCGTGGGGGGCTAACCCTACAATAGCCCAAAGATTTCATCCCCGAAATTACCGCTATGCGAGAAGGGCCAAATTTAGACGACGACGATCCTTTAAACTCAGTCGAGACGGGCCGACTGAATGTTTTCCGACCTGAAGTTAACTTAGGGACTGGAAGAAGGTATCTGTATATGCACGGTTGAGCGAAGGAAAGTGACTGGTACATCCCTCGTCATGTATGACGTCATACATTGTTGGAGGCCAAAATAATGGAGGGGGTGGGCAGATGTTCAAACGTTTGAGTTCGGAATCGGAACGTGCACAGATTGAACCAATGGCTGTCAGGGAGGAGATTTTTTCAGACTGCACGCCAGCTCAAGTTCTCGTTCATTAGAGGATTTATCGCATGCATGCGAATTCGACTAGCCAGAATGCTTGTTGTCGGCGCTGAGGTAACTGGGACGCGGCTGGCTCAGTGATACCGTGAGCAGGTCCCTCGAGCTGACGGAGCCAGTTTGGTATCGTCTTAAACACACTACCATTTGTCCCAGTCGACCGCCGCCCCTCGCGAGTCGCCACCTAACGATTCAAGTTGCGCGTAGATCTACCTCAAAATCCGACTAGCCGCCTAAGATTTCCACTGGGGGCGATTCAAAAGATCTATGCAGGTTGAATTGACCCGACGACCGTTTTTTGAGGGAAGCGGGGGAATAGCAGGGTTCTATCAGTGGAGCAGAGGCGGCCGATCCGATCGATGTTTGAATGGGAAACCTGAGGCGAGGTGGCATGAGATGTCGCTTCCGAAGAATAAGATACAGGAGCGGGGTCGTGTTTTGATGGATGTGAGTTATAAATGTGGTAGACGAGCGAATCCTTGAAAGCGTTAGACTGGCGGAGCTGAAAGGGGATTGCACGGACATCGTTGTTCAATAGAATGTTTGTTTTGACTTGTTGTATGTGCCGAGGGCATCGATCATCGATTACAGGTTCCAGCACGCTGCACAATTAATGCCATCGATCCTACCGAAATGGCAAACAGCGTAGCGATTATTTTGAGGGTGTGTGGATGGAATGCCGCTGTGGACCTCCAAGGTGCAGTTATGGAGGGTTTCATATCCGCCGACATTTCGCTTTACAGATGGGTAATTTTCATGGGAAGGAAAATTGGGCGACAGTCTCATTCATGTTCAATTTTGCGATTAAAGTCTGTCATTATGTTGTTCATCCGTGGAATGGTTGACACAAGAGACTTATTACCTGGAATTCTACCGTTCGTGCGCAAGCAAATCAGTCGATGTCATAAACATTGCGATGAGAAAAGAACGCCGTAGTTCCCTATGCCTTAGCACTGGAACGGTGCAAGGTGCTTCCCCTGATCTCCATAAGGAGGGGGCGGTCAAGAGGATGAAAAGCGAGGCTGTATTCCGCGAAGGACGGAACTGAAACTAAGATAGACACAGAGAAGAAAGGTCAAATTTTGGACCACGGCTGGGGAAGGAGCAAGAAACGCACACCAAATCAACAATCACAACGGGCGACCAGCACCTCGGTTCATCCAGCACCTCGATTTTATCCATAGATTCGACTTGCCGCAAAAGTCGCATAAAGAGCGAAGTAACAAGGGGTAAGCAAGAATTTGAAGGTGGATCTACATTCTCGACAGTGTCTGTCAATCGAGCCAGATCAGGTTAAGGCGAGGGGGGTTGACCGAAAGCGAAACGCTAGATGTACAGAACCACCTGGGATGTTGGGTGTGTCGTGCATAATGAGGAGGATGATGGGCATGCTTGACGGAGGTTGGGTTGTCACAGTTGGGATGATAGATCTTTGGGTTGAACGGTGGTACGGGCCAGTAACTGGAAGGTCATGCGCGGAACGGCAGCTTTGGGTTTGTTGGAAGTCGCTGTGATGCCTCGAGGGCCAGGCGAGGTTGTTCAAGGGGAGTCAAATCAAGGGGCATGGAATAGCGAAGACATGGCTGATGGGGAATGGTCGGGAAAACGGCAAGTGAAAAGTGTCTAACAGAGGTCGGCCTTTAGCTTTGCCAGAAGAGTCAATGGTTGGGTTGACATGGACAGTTGAGCTTTGGGACGATTCGTCAAGCGACCACTCGGGAGGTAACGGCTAGAGATCAAACCTTTTTGGAAGCAAGAACGAGAAGATCGGTCATTGACTAAGTCATGCTATAAGAAGGGCAAAGCAAGTAAAACGCAATCAAATGAACCTTTAATTTCCTCTCGAACTGCCGGTTCCCCCTAAAGGCCTAACTCCCTGCCACAGTGATCTCTGTCGTGCTCCAGCCGTCGAGCGTCCCAGACAAAACTTCCGACGAAATAACAACGGAGAGTGGCGTGATCTGGCTTTCCCAAAATTCTATATGTGTTGAGTTGACAGCACTCAGGTCGAATGAAAGTGTCTGGAACAAGGCTCGGAGGAGTTTTTGCATGGTGGACGAAAGCAAAGTACTTACGCCGTCATTGTCCTTGACATTCAATAACTGTCAACAAACCTAACATTAGACAGACCTCGCGGCAAAATGCTTTAAGATGAAGGATTTTGTAGGAAGAGCTTCACATTTATAATTCACCATACAAGACATATTATGAACCTTGTGGCGGGCATCAGGTACGAGGAAGCATTACCCAAACGAACCGACGCACTAAGGACCAACCCTACCTAAAAAGGGAAGAGGTAGCCAGCGATTCCTTCGTAGTTATATCCTTTCAAGGCGGTATTTCTCTCGTCAGCGGACATGGCATGAAGGTGGTCTGTGGCACCGGGGCTGTTGAGGCGATAAAGAAGAAGGGCACCACAAGCTGTGTCAGGATACAAGTATCCAGCATTTCCCTCATACGTATACCCAAGGTTTTGCAGAGCGTTATCCATATCCGAAACGCTGGTCGTGTAAAGGTGATCAACACCGACAGAATTGAACAACCTGTAGAAAGGGATAGTGTGCATTTCCTGAGAGGGAAAGATGTATCCAGTCGTCCCTTCGTCGATGTAACCGAGCGTAGTGATGGCATTCTGAAACTCCACAACGTTGGTTGTGTAGAAATGCTCGCGTCCATCCAGGTTGTATGCCCTGAGCAGGGGAACGGCCAATCTCGGATCTCCACAAATTTTAGGTGCTAAGAGCGGCTGGAAAGGTTGAAAGAGTAGGTTAGTAGTGCAGAGGCAAATGATGATACAATTGGCGAACTGTCAAGGGAGCCGCAGCAGCGCGAACAGCAAAACTGACGATGGCAGCAACGAGACTGAATTTGAAATGCATATTAATCGTCGTAGTCCTAGGAGAACTTGAGGGATGGGCCGCTTCGCTGCGGTTTATATGCACCCGTTCTGAAGCCGATCCATCGTTTTGAGAAATTACAACGACGAATCCTCTGCTACACTGGCCACTGTGACTGCGTGAATTCTTGCAAGTCGAAGTTAGCATTCATATTGGGAGACCCCAGTAGAAAGAAGGCCCGGTGAGCATAATTCATACTTACCAGATGATAAAATGACCCAGGTGGAGAACCAAAGGAGAACGAAGCGCTGAAGATCACATGCCATATCCACACTGAGTCAGACGTAATGACCTGTCAGCGTAGAAACGGGGACCTACAGGGATAGCATCAGCATCGTGTGTGTGATCAGAGTAAGTAGGTAAACTCGCCTCAGAGGTTGGGCAGAAGGAAGATTTTTCAGAGCTCTTCGGAGTCACTTTGTGAGTACTCGAAACGCTCCTACTCCCGGTTCGACTCTCGACCAACGCACTACACTTCTTCTCACCCCTTTACCCACTTCGCCGTCTCCTCAAAGTGCACCTTTCCAGCCTTGTCATGGTCACCTTCGTGGAAGCAAGGTCAGAAAAGGTTCAACTTGTACCGGAGTAAATCGCTTACCTGATCGTAGCATTATCATCCCAAAAGAGTCATATGGGACTGGAACGGTGGATATTGCATAATCGGATGGGAAAAGCAAGTCGAAAACGTACCTGAAATCAATCGTGAGTTTAGCGGGCAGTAGGCACCTCAGCATAAAAGTCGCCTGCCACCGTGAGCATCTCAGACCTCGTGTTGGGCGAAAGTGATAAAGAGGCTTCTGTTCTTGAGTTGGAAAATTGTTTTTAAGTTATAAAAATTGCTCGCAGTCTCGAAGGATTGAACTTACGGGGAGCAAACGGCATGAGAAGAGTACCCAGAGGATAAAACTGGCATCGGTCTCAATGCGAGTCGTCGGCGCAATAAACATAACGACATGGCCACTAAACACCTATTGAGCGCCTTTGGCAGCCGCCATATGCAAGTATGCCGACCAGACTCAGGCTGGGAGACAAAGGTCAGATGTTGAGTCCAGGGGTCGAATAGAGACGCGCCTTTTGGATGAGAATACTGGTCGGTTTCCAAACCCTTGTTAGGCTGTACCGAGTCCAGTATCAAAGCGGAAGAATTTGAAGTCGAGGGATGTCATGGCACAAACCTTGACATCCATCCCCGGCCAGGTCCTTCCCATCACGCGTCTCCAAGTGAACGTGCGCAATCCCTAACAACTTCTGATGTAGTGGCCACAAAAGACGGTCTGGCACAACGAAAAATGAATCTCCGTGAACGAATCGACGCAAGTGGCAGGAATAAGGCTTGGAGGACGAAGAGTGTTTTGGCCTATTTTGGCTTACACAGTCATGTCACATGAGCATCTCTTCGTCAACGTTGACGTTGACGACAAAGCGCAACTGCTTATACCAGTCTACCCACATATATTAATCCAAGATCTGAGTCACTCATTTCTCTTCTATGTCCTACTGCTACCATTTGGAATCGGCTTCGCTCGCTAATCAGCCATCTCTTCCCTTATATCAGGATTCAGAAATCTAAGTGCATGTCCCGCACTTTCGGAGCCCGTTGATCCTGGGACAACCAATGGCAGCAAATTCAGATGGACATGCTTCAATTCCGTCTATTGGACTTACGTCACCAAAACCGCCCGAAATCGTCTCACTGCCATGAACCCTAACTGAGCGGCTCATGTTTCACGAAAAGGCGCACATGTGGACTGCTTCGGGTTCTTTGCTCAGGAATGGAAGATTTCTTACCTATTTCTTTCACAACCCGCCATATCTAGCCGCGCTGCGCAGCGTCGCCACAGGTCATTAAACACCAACAGCGGGTCAAATTTTCCGCACTGTCTCCAGTCCATTTCACTCATTGACCAACAGAATTCTATTCTTGTTTCATCGATATGACGACGATGAGTCGCCGGACAGCTTCCGAACCCGACGCACAGGAAAGACACAACAATCTGTTGTTACGAGGCTTCTTTTCAACATCAAGCCGGCTACATCACACCGCCAGACGATTAATAACCTCCTATTTTGAAAAAGAGCCTCCGAATTTGAAGGAATCGAGCAACATCTCGGGACTTTGTAATGAGACCGTGAAAGCGGCATGCACAACTTCAGAGCTTTCTTTTTGGGACTGATAGTTTTGGGTAAACAATTTTGTATTTTATTCAATGAAACGTAAATTCACTGGTCGATGTTGCAGTTCGGATCCTACTGTGAATCCGCGTGCAACCGCTCAGGCTCACGACACCGGAACCAAAAAACAAAGCGATGTGTGGAGCAGCTGCGCAGTCCACCCTTCTTCGGATCCGCCAGATCGCTCATTGGAAAACTGCAGAATCTCTGAAAACAGGGGCGTGACCCGAGAAGTGATTATTTGATACACTGAATTCTGAAATTGCCTGACGGTACAATTTACAGATCTCAATTTTTCTATGAAATGGTCCATACTTCACATGACTGCGTAATTGAGGTGAGTCGCCAACCGCCTTTTTTACTTGAAGGTTATTTGAGACTTGCGATTATCGCAGTTTACGTTGGCAACAATCAACATTCTTGACGCGCAGCCATTCGTGTTGCGAGGGGCATCGAGCCTTAACCTGGCCGAATTTCGCGTTACAATAGGTGGCTGCGGGTTTGACCCTGTACAATGGCCATTCCAAAGGTTCCGACTCAATTTTGCGATGCACGAAGTATTTTATATAAAAGGGCCTCACTTCTCCAGTCAAAATCATCAAACAAACCCTTCAAACCCTCTACAAAAGACAACCACTACTCCCATAACTCACCTCGAAAATGCGTTCCTTCACCGCAATCGTCGCCGTCCTCACAACCACCCTGCTCGTCCAGGCGGCGCCTCAAGCTTGCTGGAAATGCCCGTCCGATCAAGGACAGTACAAGTTCCAACAGCAGGCCGGAAGCGACCCACTCCACTGCCAATTCTTGAAGGACGGAATGGCCTATTATTGCGATTACAAAGTGGTACGCACTGATTCATTGCACTCATACCATTACATAGTTTATTGATGGCCTTTAATAGACTGACGGCACGTTGATCTACAATGTCAACGACGTTTTTTGCCCCGCTAGTGCTGTTCCCTGTTAAATAAGCCATACGACGCGCCTATGCGCTCTTGTCCGAAGTTGGTGAGTCCTCAGCGTGTCGCTTGCCTACATATCTCTGACCGGGTTTACATTACAAATTTTCTGCTACTCTAGTTCGGGTCTCTAAAGTTTCTTATCAATATTAATACAACTATATACGGACCCTCGCGTTGTTCTCTGGTTAGTTAGAGACGGACTACAGATATGCAGATTTCCTATGTATTTAACGAGCAGGATACTTAGGAAACATGTATACAATTTCACTAAATTCCGATGATGTGACGATCTACCGCTACGATTTGGCTACGATGTTAGAATTTTTGCCATTCTAGGCAAGTGTGAATGCCATCATTATCATTGACCGTGACCAATATTTTCATTGAAGCATCAGCAGTTGGGCAATTTACTTGTGGAAGCAGACAAAAATTGAAAGAAAACAAGCGAAGTCATCCGTGAACCTTGCAATCCATCCTAAGTTCCTAGTGCTCTGTAAATCATATCTCCTTAGCTTCCCATGTAATTGCCATAAACAACGGCCTGACCCGTCGAAAAAATGAACGAATGCTAATGATGTAAACTACTTTTTGATGCGCGATTCAAAAGTGGCAAACATAAGGCCTTAGGCGCCTTAAGCTTTAGCTTTAAGGCTTGGGGGACACACCAAGAGGTCACGTGGGCGCCGCGTCTCCTCGTTGACGTCGGACGACAACTATTTGAACCACTGTCGGAATTCTGCATACGCGTTCCACCCTTCACTCAGAACCTCTTGACTTTGGGACTTCCAATGGCAGAAAATTCAGCTGGGCATGCTCTAATCTCACGTATTGGAGTCTGGTCACCAAAACTGCTCAAAAATGTCCCACAAGCCTAAGCAACCGGTTCACGTTTCACTAGGCGCACATGTGGTCCGCTTCGGGTTCTTTGCTTAGGAATGCAAATTTTCAGGCTACCAATTTCTTCCACAACCCGCCATCTCTAGCCGTGCTGCGCAGCGTCGCCATAGCTCATCCAACACCAACAGCGGGAAAGATTTCCCGCACTCTCTCCACTTCAACTCACTTGTTGACAATCTATTCTTGTTAGATCGATCTACGGACGACGATTAATTGCCGGTCAGCTTCCATACCTTTCCATACCCAACGCAGAGGAAAGACACAAAAACCTGTCGTTGCCAGCTTTTTTTCTAACAGCTGGCCGGGCCTCTGATTTCAAAGGGGAGGATCCGAATTTGAAGGAGTCAAGCAACATCCCGGGACCTTGTAACGAGTCCGTGAACGCGGCGCGGACAACTTGAGAGCTTCTTTGATCGTTCGGGGTAAGTGGCTTGTATTTTATTCAACAAACCATAAATTCATTGGCGGATGCTGCAGTTCGGATCCGTCATTGAGCGCGGCTGACTGGGTCTCTTGGAAATATCAGGACCGTGAATCCGCGCATTCTCGGCTACATGCAACCGCTCAGGCTCGCACCCACTGAACACCGGACCCAAAGAAAACACGCGGTGTATGGAGCAGCTGCGCAGTTGGCTCGTCGGATCTATGAATGACCGCAGAATCCTTCGAAAAGGAGGGGTTACTCGATGCACGGGTGATCAGTTAATGTTACAAACTCTGAACTTTGTTGACAGTACGACTTACAGATCCCAACGCTCTCAAATTCGTTTATGGAGTGATCTCATACCTCAATTTCACTGCCTAATTCAGGTAAGCTGCCGATCGTCTCTTTTCTTCTTGCACAAAATATGAGACTTGCGACATATCGCAGTTAACATTGGCAACGATCAAAATTCTTGACGCGCAGTAATTCGTGTCGTGAGCGTTGACCTGGGCGAATTTCGCTTCACAATAGATGGCTGCGGTTTTGACCCTGTACGACGGCCATCCCTCCAAACGCCGGCTGAGTGAACAGGTGCTCCTGAAATTTTCGACTCAAGTTTGCCATGCATGGAGGACCTCTTATAAAAGGGCGTCATTTCTCCTATTCAAAATCATCAAACAAAAGCATTCACTCATTCCTCAAAAGAAATCCACTACTTCAATAACTTATCTCTCGAATATGCGTTCCTTCACCGCAATCGTCGCCGTCCTCACGAGCGCCCTGCTCGTATCCGCCCAAGCTGTACCTCAAGCCAAAGCGGTGCCCCAAGCCCAAGCGGCACCCAAAGTCCAAGCGGTGACTCAAGCTTGCTGGAAATGCCCATCCGACCAAGGACAGTTCAAGTTCCAACAGCAGGCCGGAAGCGACCCACTCCACTGCCAATTCTTGAAGGACAGCATGGCTTATTATTGCGATTACAAAGTGGTATGCAACGATTCACCGCACTCGCATCATCGCATTGCTTACTGATGGCCTTCCTTAGGCTGACGGCACGTTGATCTACAACGTCAACGACGCTTTCTGCCCCGCCAGTGCGGTTCCTTGTTAAATAATACACGCGACGCGCGTATGCGCCCCTGGTCCGAAGTTGGTGAGTCCTTAGCGGGTCGCTTTCCTAGATCTTTCTGCTCACGCTTACATGACGAATTTGGGGCTACTTTAGATCGTTATACTTCGGATCTTTGAAGTTTCATATTATCAATATCAATAGAGTTACCTAGGGACCTCGGTACCCTCGCTTTCTTATGTATTCAATAAGCAGGATACTTGGGAAATATGTATACGATTTTGCTGATGATGTGGCGAGCTCCCTTTGCGATGCTAGATTGATTGTTATTCGAAAGAAGTGTGGGATACGAGGATATGCTACTGAGTGCAAGTGCATTAGCCCAGTTTCTCTCAAAGATATTCTGAGAGTATTTTCTGGCGTCGGTAACGTATACTGTGAATACAATACACCGAGCCAATTCGATCAGATCTTTTTTTTGCGAGGAAGAAGAATAAATAAATACTTTGTTCTCACAACGCCATACTTGATTCCAACTTGACTCATCCTCATCGCTTGACGGCAACTTCTCCTGTTTCTGCATTCACAACAGATAATGAAAACAATCAATTACAGCTACAAAAAGGGCAGTTATATGGGGCAAGTTTAGTATGTCAAAAATCCATGGAGCTTATCAATAGAGATTTCGATCGTGTCACCAACAACAATACCAAAGTCTTCGTTGTAGAAAATGATGAGGCGGACGAAGTCAGCTGTTGTATATGCTAGAAGATTTGTGTTGAAGTTAGGTGGCACTGTTCCTACTGCAGGTTCCTCAGCGGGCGCGATGAGGAGGTCCTGTACATTTGCAAAATTAGCATAGATGTGGTTTGCAAGGTTGAGGCCGTTTCCCGGGGTCTACATGGTGAAGGGTCACTACTGGGAGGTAAATGACCACAAAAACATACCGTCTTGTAGAGGGGCCTGTAGGCACGAGGGACTCCATGCAGGCGATTATGCGCAAGAACCCGCGTGTTATGGGAAATAGCCAGAGCCACAGCAAGCTGTTGATTCATCTGATTGAAACCAGCAGCGAGCTGGTTGTTAATAATCTTTAAAGCCTGTGCTATATTGACAGGCATAGACGTCGCGGCAACGTCTTATGAGAAGTATCAGGTTGCGTGAAAGAAAGGAAAAAAGAGAGTGAAAATGTGACACGTACGAGTAGCTTCCACTGCAGCAGTCATTAGCTCCCCACTATGCAGTTGTCAATCGATGAGTCTTGGTAAGATAGATATTAGAAGGATTCAAGGTGAACTAACATACTTAACCTCACCGTGTTTTGTTGGCAAGATGTGATGGATGATTGATGAAGAGTGTAGATCTGAGTCCGTAGACCTTGGCATTCAACAATTATCAACATAGACACATGGTGATGTCACGAGTGGTCACGAGGGGGCACAGGAAAATCTGCGTGCCATCTGCGGACACCTGCGGACACACGTTGCGTGCCAGTTGCGAACCGAAAAAAGAAATCTGCGGTCACCTGCGTGCAAAATAATCCAGTTGCGTGCAGATTGAAGTTATTGAGCTGAGCATTTGCGGGCATCAGCGAGCATCAGCGTACCTCGCTGAGATGCCATATTTCTCAAGTATTTCTTCGTATTTTCTTGAACACCATAATTATCCTTCTAGTTTAATGTGTACAAATTTCTCTGGTTCCTTTGGAACACGTTAGTTCATACCTATAGGTCTGTACTAAATCCATTTTCATGCAGAAAGGTTAGTGATGTGACGGCCCGGCTTGGCCTGGAAGCCGTGGCTTTGGCCTGGCTTTTGAGAGCTCGGGCTTGAGATTTCTCGAGCCCGAGCCCTGGGCCCAAGCCAGCCAAAGCCGTCTGTGGCTTGGGCTTAGGCCGCGGCCTGTAAGCAAGGAGTAAGAAGAAAAGCTGGTACATGGGTTAATAAACATTTTATATCATCGAATTTTGCAACTTAGCTTGAAATGAGTCAATATGCAAGAACTGTCAGAATATGGTGAGATTGGATTTGCGGGATAGTGCAAAGTGCTCACGTGGTGCAATTCAAGCAGGTAAATCCAGGGGGCCGCCATCGGAGAAATCCGTGAAATGCACTGGTACAGTCGGGTCGTGGGAGAGAGCACGTGCATTCCAAATGGCTCAGCGATAACAAATCACGGCAAGGCTTTTTATGAAAGCGCAAAGATGTGGTCGGAAGGATAAGAATGCCAGCAAATGAGACAAATATTTGGGTGGTGCGGGTAAAGAGGAGGGGTGAAATGCGAGTTGTGTTCTCAGCCTGAGCACAACTTGGAGCACGAAATAGTAGGGAATTATTATCAATAAAGTTGCAACTGAGAGAAAATGGCAGTATACTCTGACACATACCTAGTATATGAGACGATTTGTCGCTTCTTGAGTGCAGCGCTATTCCACTTGGAATTATGCCTATGGATTTGTGCGCGCTGAGGGTGGTCAAAGTGATCACCTCCTGGCGCAGTCTCAGACCACATTCAACCTGGTGAATTCCGGTGTCTGTATCTATTGCGGCTGTAGGATAAATGCCGTCTTTCATTTGTATAGTAACTCAGTGGGTGATTTTAGGTAGTTGCGCACTTGTTGCGCTGCGCGCACATCTGCAGAGCTCGCAGAATGGTAGACTTTAAATTTATACTTAAGTAAAGGCTCGTTAATAGCTGTATATCGGACAGATGATCTACTCCGGCAAAGCTGAAAAAGCAAGAAGTATGTAGTACTTTGGATAAGTGGAAGCGCTATGCAGCGCGGTGCAGGTGAGTGTTGGGCGGGTGCAGGTGCTGTTTGGAATGCACGTGCTTTCTCCCACGACCCGACTGTACCAGTGCATTTCACGGATTTCTCCGATGGCGGCCCCCTGGGTAAATCAATCATCAATTGACTTTTGTTGGCGGTGTTACCTGTCAATTCTCATGTTGATTCTCAAGGTCAGGCAATGATGTGAGCTCAGTCTTTTTTTTTCACCTTAGAGGTTGTTTACACACCTAATTATCAGCTGCACAAAGCCGCGGCCTGAGCCACGGCTCAGGGCTTTGAAGAAGTGAAGCCTGAGCCGCAGGCCACACCAAGCCCTGCGACGGCTTCACAGAGCTTGGCCTCAGAAGGCTCGGCTTGGGCTGGCTTGCGGCTTTCAGGCCAGGCCGGCACATCACTAAGAAAGGTACAATTTTAAGTGAATAATGAAGTGTCTGGAGCCATGACTAGAGTCAGCCGCCGGCTTCTTATCATTATTTTTCTTCTTCAAGTTTGTTGGACGCGGTTGTGGCTGATTGGTGGCTGAGTTTTTTTCTTGAGACTTGTGTCAGGTCCGGAACTTGTTAATTCCACATCCCATGCCCTGTGAAGGATCTCCGCCTCGCTGTACGTCTTCAAGTTCAAAAGGTGAGGGTCGTTTGTCTTTCGGCAAACATGTGGACTTCATCGCATTTGGATCGCATGCCTGCGTTCCACCTGCGATACACTTGCGTTCAGCTTGCGGTACACTTGGGATGTATCTGCGAGACACCTGCGACACATTTAAGATACAGTTGCGAGAATTAGTGCCCATTGCGAGACTTGCGTACACCTGCGTGCAACTTGCGCATCACTTGCGATACACTTGCGAGACACATTTGCGAGTATCTGCGCACAAAATAGATGTTTGCGAACTACCTGCGGTCGACTTGCGAGTTGGCATAACTTATAAGTAAATCAGGGAAAGTAAAAGGAAAAAGAACTAAAACTCTAGCACAGAACAATGTATTCCGGACTCATATCGCGTAGCAGTAGCGCACACTTCAGGTTCTCAATTTAAGATTACATTTCTTTGATTTTGTGTTATAGTAGACAGTTAGCCTGTGTTTACCATCTGCGTGACACCTGCGACACCTGCGATCCATTCTGATTATCTGCGAGATGCTTGCGGTCACCTGCGAACGGGCGTCCACAAGTGACCGCAAGTGGCACGCAGATTTCTATATGCCCGTCACGAGGGGCAGTTCATCTTGACAAGAAATCCAAAAGAAATCTACGCACGCATTCCGCACTTCAGTCAATGGCAGCAAGTTTAGCTGGGCATGCTATTCAACTTACTGGAATCTGATCACCAAAACAGCTCAAAATCCATGGACCCTGGGTGAGTTGGAGATTGAAGGCTTCCTTACGTTCTTCTTCTACTACCAAGTAGAACTCGCATCTCTGGCCGTGCTGCGCAGCGTTTCTATGGCTCACTGAACACCAACAGCGGGTAAGACTTCACGCGCTGTCTTTAGCCCAACTAACTCATTGATAAGCAGAGTTCTATTCTTGTATTGATATACGGACGATGGTGAGTCGCCGGACAGCTTCCGGAGCCGACACACAGGAAAGACACAACAATCTGTCGTTACGAGGCTTATTTTTAATAACGATCCGGCGACATCACACCGCCAGACGATTAAGAACCTCCGATTCTGAAGGAATCAAGCAACATCTCGGGACTTTGTGACGAGTCCGTGGAAGTGGCATGGACAACTCAAGAGCTCCCTTTGGGCAAATGATTCTTTGGGGTAAGCAATTTGTACTCTATTCAATGAACCATAAATTCACTGGTGGGTGTTGCAGTTCGGATCCGTTACTGAAATTCGGTCTCCTTTAAGAACTAAGACCGTGAATCGGCGCATTCCCTGCTGCGTGCAACTGCTTAGGTTCGCTGCCACTGAACATCGGGCCCAAAAAAAACACGCGGTGGGTGGAGCAGCGGCGCAGCTCGCCCTTCTTCGGATCCGTCAGATCACGCATCGCAAAACTGCAGAATCTCTGGAAAAGGAGGCGTGACCCGAGGCATGATCATTGAATATCACAAATTCTGAAATTTATTGACACTGCGACTCACAGATCTTAACTTTCTTATTCTCAACTTGAATTTTGCCACACGATTGAGGTAAGCCGCCAGCCGTGTCTTTTTTCTTGAAAGATATTTGAGACCTGCGGGATATCGCAGTTTCCACTGGAAACGATCAAAATTCTTGACGCGCAGTAATACGCGTCGCGAGAAGCATCAAACATTAACCTGGGCGAATTTTGCGTTACAATAGGTCGCTGCGGGTTTGACCCTGTGCGGTGGCCATTCCGGAAAGCCTTTCGGCATGAACAGTTGCTCCCGAAAATTTTTACTTAGGTTAGCAGTGCATGGAGGATTTTATATAAAAGCGCCTCACTTTCTCAATCCAAAATCATCAAACGAACTCTTCAATTCTTCCTTAAAACAAACCCTCTACTTCCATTATTTAACTCGAAAATGCGTTCCTTCACCGCAATCGTCACCATTCTCATGACCACCCTGCTCGCATCCGCCCAAGCGGTGCCTCAAGGCCAAGCGGCGCCCAAAGCCCAAGCAGTGGCGGCTCAAGCTTGCTGGAAATGCCCGTCCGATCAAGGACAGTTCAAGTTCCAACAACAGGCCGGAAGCGACCCACTCCACTGCCAATTCTTGAAGGACGGAGTGGCTTATTATTGCGACTACAAAGTGGTACGCAACAATTCGCCGTATTGATACCATTTCATCGCTTACTGATGGCCTTGACTAGACTGACGGTACCCTGATCTACAACGCCATCGACGCTTTCTGCCCTGCCAGTGCGATTCCTTGTTAAATAATTACGCGACGCGCGTATGCGCTCCTGGTCCGAAGTTGGTGAGTACTTAGCGTGTTGCTTGCCTAGATTTTTCTGACCGCGTTTACATGGCGAAACTTTAGATTGTTTTACTTCTAATGATATTAATTCAGCCACATACGGACCCCAGATACCCTCGCCTTGTTCTCTCGTTATTCATAAAGCTAGAAACGGACTACAGATATACATATTACTTATGTATTTAACCAGCAGGATACTTGGGAAATGTGTATACGGTGTTTTCTAGATTCCGACGATGTGGCGATCTCCTTCTGCGATGATATATTTATTGTGATTCAAGGCAACTTGGATAGGAGCATGATTTAATAATTGCAAGTGCATTTGCCCAGTTTCTCTCAAAAATATTCCAAGGGTGGTTGCAAGCATCGGTATTGTATGCTACGAATACAATTTACCCAGTCTATTCGACCAGATGTACATTTTGTAAGGAGCGAAAAAAATTAAAAACTTCGTGATTGTAGATCTAGCGGGCGTCACATCTCTCACATTCCGGATGGACGGTGGGAGAATGGCAATCCCGGACTAACACACTCATTCCACGCAGAAAAAAAATCTGCTACACGGGTTTTTTATTTTGTTAAGGTCCTACTAACGGCGCCCTGCACCCACATAAATCCGACACAACAGCTGACGTGGACATGCGGATGATGGATCGAGTCCTCATGGCACATCACAGGTGTTTCTTCAGTTCTACTAAACCTCAGCCATGTGCACGTAAGATTGGGGTGAGATCTATCCTGCCGAGATACCTGGGGACAACGTGGGGGGTAGCATTACGAAGAGAGAAATTCTAGGGGAAAGGAAAGCTCGGGCCGTTCAGAATACCTCCAGACAATATATATACTAGGCACCATGAGTACGAAGTCTGCAGTGACTCGTCACCACTACCACCTTTTCTAATTCCAGTTTTACCTTCGATTTCACAAACCTTGTCATGTCGAACCCTCTCCATATTGCCCAAATGAGCAAGAATCTATGGCCTGTTGCGGTGAAACTGAATGGTGGCTCCGAATCCCTGGTAACTTGTTTCGCATTAAGAGCCGTGTCGAGTCGCTGAGTTCGATTTTTTAGCCTGTGCTGAAGTACTATTTTGTTACCGCGCTGCCAGATGAATATCAAGACGATTTCAAATCTGCGATGGACGAATGGATGAAATATGCTTACTTAGTATTTAGAGAAACGAAAAACCGCCCCGAGTCAAACATCCTAATTACCTGGAATGATAAAGGCGGGGCGGCAAGCCACGTAGGCAAACTACCGTCCGGCAGAGCAACGGAGATGGATTTTGGGCCTTCAGTCCCCGACATCAAGAGAGCCTTCCTTCACGAATTCGGTCATGCTTTGGGTTTCAAGCACGAGCACCAGCGCCCTGATAGGGCAGATTCTGGAATCCACTTTTGCAATAAGCCACGTAATAAGTCCTGGACGACGAACCGCTTCAATCTGGTCAACCCAGGAACGCTTGCAGCTGCAAGTCTTCTGTTGGACAAGGAATCGATCATGATGCAAGTGCTTCTTTTCCTCTAACATCGCCCAATTTTGTGACGTGTGGTTGCTCTCAAGATACTCCGTAGAAACGGCGAATATTCCGCTCAACAAGAAACTATCTCCAAAGGACAAGGCCTTCACGATGCTGATGTATCCAGGCCGTGAACCGGACGATATGACGATAGATGATGCCTTGGAAGCTGCCGGTATTCACGTTCCAGCAGACGGCACTGACGAGAAGCGTAAAAAAGGAAAAGTCGGAATTAACATCAAGGCCGACATTGAAAATGGAAATTACGAGAGCGCCAGAACAAAGTTCATCACGTATAATAAGAGGGTCCTGAACAAGCTCAAATGCAAGCCATATTCCGATCATTCATGACAGTCCGTTGACGTTTGTACTACGCAGCCATTTATATCAAGCACCTGAAGGAGAAGAGGGACACGGAGACTAAGAGGGACACGGAGAGTAAGAAGGGCGCGAAGAGTAAGAAGAAGTCAGACGTGAGAACTGAGGGTGATTTTGAGGGTGATTTCGAGGAAGATTTCGAGGATTTCTTGAGTACAGCGGTTAAGGAAGCGGTTGAATGGGTTGCTAACAACCCAAGTGAAGACAACGATAACCCGGAGAGTGAGGAGAAGTAAGCCCTAGGCGACGGGATCCCTGTATGTTTGCATTTGTACTCGATATTGGCCGTTGTTGCCTTGTTCTTTTCGCGTCCGTGCTCTTGTTATTAGTAAAACACGCAAGAGCTTCCCAGGTAAGACTGGAACAACTGTTTCGGGGTTGTTGAAAGACGTATTGACGCCTCGGAGGTTGGGCAGGGTTGCTTAAAAAAAGAGTCATGGAGGGGCATGGAGTAGCAGTGAGATTGGGTCTCCATCGATGAAGTGACAGCCTGATTTGGATCACAGAATCGGCAAGTCAAGAATGCCTCACAAGGCAGAAAGGTGGGTCGGGCTTTAGCCATGCCGGACAAGCCAATGGGGTTGACATGAACAGTTTGTTTGGAGGCAAGGGGTTTGTAACGATGTGCCAACCGTACTCCCCAGAGGTGTTGAACGTTGGGGGGTTGAAGAGAGATATGCTTTTTGGCGAGGTCCGTAACGAAGACGTTGGTCGTTGATCAGACCCCGCTTTACTGATTATTGAGAGCAGGCGCAGAGAAGAAGCATAATCAAATGAACCTCTCATTTCCTCTTAAACTCCAGGTCCCTCTCCCTAAGCCCCTGCCACTGTGACCTCTCTCGTGCTCCTGCCATCGCACCAGCCAGACAGAACTTCCGACGAAATGACAATTTAGAGTGGTTTGATCTGACGTCTCCAGGATCCCATATGTGTTGAGTATCACTTTTCGGCGCTCAAGTCGAACGAAAGTGGCAGGAACAAGGTCGGACGAGTGTCTCTATGATGGATGATCGATTGGGAGGCCATGGAGCTTTGACATTCAACAACTATCAACATGTACACACGGTGATGTCACACAGGCAGCTCCGTTGAAACTTGACAACAAGAAAGTATTCCGCATTCCAGTCGGAACCCGTCCTTTGGGATAGCCGATGGCAGAAAGTTTAGCTGAGCATGCTTTAATTTCACCTACTGGACTCTGGTCACCAAAATTGCTCAAAAGCCATGGACCCCAAGTGCACTCAGCGGTTCACGTTTCACAAAGAGGCCACATGTGGGCCGCTTCGGATTCTTTGCTTGGAGATTGAAGGCTTCCTTACGTTTTTCTTCTACTACCAAGTAGAACTCGCGTCTCTAGCCGTGCTGCGCAGCGTCGCTATGGCTCATTAAACACCAACAGTGGGTAAGATTTCCCGCACTGTCTCCCTAAGTGCAACTCACTCATTGACAAGCAGAAATCTATTCTTGTTTGATTGATATACGGACGATGGTGAGTCGCCGTACAGCTTCCGGAACCGACGCACAGGAAAGACACAAAAATCTGTCGTTACGATGCTTATTTTTAACAACGAGCCGGTGACATCACACCGCCAGACGATTAAGAACCTCCAATTTTGAAAAAGAGTATCCGAATTTGAAGGGATCAAGCAACATCTCGGGACTTTGTCACGAGTCCTTGAACACGGCATGGACAACTTAAGAGCACCCTTAAGGCAAATGATCGTTTGAGGTGAGCAACTTTATACTTAACGCAATGAACCATAAATTTTCATTGGTGGATGCTGCAGTTTGGATCTGTCATTGAACACAGAAAAAATGGGTCTCCTTTAAGAATCAGGACCGTGAATCAGCGCATTCCCTGCTGCGTGCAACTGCCCAGGCTCGCACCAACCGAACACCGGGACCAAGAAGCACGCGGAGTGCGGAGCAGCTCCGCAGTTTACTGTTTTTTGGATCCGCCAGATCATACATTGGAAAACTGCAAAATCCTCAAAAAGGAGGTGTGACCCAAGGCATGATCATTTAATATTACAAATTTCGAAATTTATTGACACTGCAACTTACAGATCTCAACGTTCTCATCCCCTACTTCAATTTCGCCACGCAGTTGAGGTAAGCTGCCAACCATCTCTTTTATTCTGCAAGAAATTTCGAGACTTGCAACATATCACAGAATGCAGTTTACGTTGGCAACGATCAAAATTCTTGACGCGCAGTAGTTCATTCGCGAGAAGCACCAAGCATTTACCTGGGCGAATTCCGCGTTACAATAAGTTGCTGCGGGTTTGACCCTGTACGATGGCCCTTTCGAGAAACCTTTTGGCGTGAACAGTTGTTGCCGAAAATTCCGACTTGGCAAGTTTGCGATGCATGAAGTTTTATATAAAAGGGCCTCATTTCTCCAGTTCAAAAGCATCAAACAACCCCTTCCATCCTTCCTCAAAACAAAGCCACTACTTCCATAACTTACATCGAAAATGTGTTCCTTCACCGCAGTCGTCACCATCCTCATGACCACCCTGCTCGCATCCGCCCAAGCGGTCCCCTCAAAACCAAGCAGCGCCTAAAGTCCAAGTGGCGGCGGCTCAAGCTTGCTGGAAATGCCCTTCCGATCAAGGACAGTTCAAGTTCCAACAGCAGGCTGGAAGCGACCCACTCCACTGCCAATTCTTGAAAGACGGAATGGCTTATTATTGCGATCATAAAGTGGTACGCAACGATTCGCCGTATTCATACCACCGCATGTTTATTGATGGCCTTGACTAGGCTGACGGCACGTTGATCTACAACGTCATCGACGCTTTCTGCCCCGCCAGTGCGATTCCTTGTTAAATAATTACGCGACGCGCGTGTGCGCTCCTGGTCCGAAGTTGGTGAGTACTTAGCGTGTCGCTTGCAGATTTTTCTGACCGCGTTTACATGACGAAACTCTAGATTCTTGTACTTCGGATGTTTGAGTTTCATATCAATGTGGATTCAACCACATACGGACCTTTAATACCCTCGCCTTACTCGTTATTCATAAAGCTAGAAACGGACTACAGATTTACATATTACTTACGTATTTAACCAGCAGAATACTTGGGAAATATGTATATGATATTTTCTAAACTCTGACTTTGATGTGGTGGTCCACCGCTGCGATGCTAGACTACTTGCGATTCAAGGCAAGTGTGGGGTAGGAGCATGATTTACTAATTGCAAGTCCGAAGCCCGTCATAACTTATAAGGAAAATTTCCCTCCAAATCTCTTCTCATTGACGACACGCCAAATCTTTCCCCCTTGATCCTCCCACCTCAGGCTTCACAATGAGTGGGAGTGGCTCAATACCTTGCAGATCGGTCCCATTCGTGGAGCCGATCAACTTGGGCTTGCTTCAGCTCTTCAAGTTTATCCGTAAGATATTTCCCGTTCTATACCATGGCCAGGAAAGGCGCTGAATAAACCATGCATTGTTCACAGATACCGTAAAAAGGTTACGATGCTTCTCTTCTGGGAGAGTCCCATATTGCCGATGAACAGGCATCTTCTCCAAGACGAGAGCTGCAGCTGTGGCAAATTGCACCAAAGTGTTTGTGGTAGGTTTGTGATGTCACGTGCGTGACATCATGACATCATGATCACCACTTCGATCCCCGGTGACATTCATTCTCCTTTATATCACACTTCATCATGTCCAAGGACCATGTACGGTTGTTGAGACTGCAGGCAATTGGAACGTCGCTTCGTCGTTCGCAGGCCAGTGACGAAGGTACCGACCGATCGTTCGGGATAATCAGGCAAGAATTAGACGCCCTGGCTTTGAAAGTCAGTATCGCCTCTGAGGTTAGAGACGAGCTGGAGAGAAAAGGTGCGCTGCGATCCTAATATCATCGTGCGAGACAATTTCCCTTCCTAATTGCATGTCTTAGTTACCTCACAAGCAGATGAATTGCGTACGCTTCGCCAGGCTCTCAAAGAGAGCAACGCTAGATGCCATGAACTTGAAGACGAAGCCAACAGTTTGAGAGCTCAGCTCAATCGCGGGCTAGATCCGACAGAAGAAAGCAATACTGACAGCGAGCCAGGTGATGCAGGGCCTGTGGATCCCCTCGTCAACGACTCCAGTCCATTACCAACCACGTTAGAGTCGCCAGAAAACCTGAACCCCACGAATTTCACTTCTGAATGGAATCGTGGGGGTACAGACTGGTCTATAGCACTCAACCCCAATGTCAAGCACGTACTTGACATAACCTTGGTTAGAACATTCAACTACGAAAGGTGATCCATCCCAACATTTTGAAGGTGTCTCTTACCGTTGACGATTTGTGTTTCATCACTTGTGATAGCCCGGTGCAGTGTATTCAAATTTCTTTTGATATGAAATCCCTTGCGGTAGCGTGTGGTAGAACAGTGCACATGTACGATGCTGTAACAGGTACAGAGACATGGTTGGTTTCATGACGTTCATGGTGATTCTATGATCTGATAAACCTTACGTTCAGGACATTACCGACGGATAATGTGATTCGAGTAATATGCTTCAGCCCAGACGGTGGTATGTTGGCAGTTGGGGGTCAAAAAGAGAAAGTCGATGTGCGCCTTCCCCCTCGCTTGCAATACAGGGTAAAATAACTATCAAACTAGGTCATAGTAACGGCTACAAGGACAGTTCACTACACCTTTGGTGGGAACAAAGCGAGGACTTCATCACTATGCTTCTCGACGGATGGGAAAATGCTTGTGGCAGGGTGTTATGACAACACCGCGCGAATTTGGACCTTGGAGAATGGAGCATGCCAAAATATTTATTCAACATCTGGGTCTACTCTCTCGATCGCTTTTTTACCGAAGGCTTTGGTAGCTCTGGGGCGCAGAAACGGATCTATAGAAATATGGAAAATCCAAAACAAAAGCGTGAGGTTGATGGAGACGATTGTGGGGGATAATCATGCAGTGAAGAGTCTTGCGTTTGTCCAACTCGCCGGGAAAGCGTTGGTGATTGCAAGTGAAGATGCATCGCTGAAGTACTTGGACGTCAGTCCATTGCTTGATACTGAAAAGGCCCTGGCAAATCACAGAAAAATGGCGGGAGGAGAACCACTTATTCAATGCACGACGAGACTTACTGGGGACAAGGTTTGTATGTACCCTTCATACATATTGCCCCTCCTGATGACTGAGGCAATCATCCAGGGAGGCGTTACGTCTCTCGCTGTCTCGCCCGACAAAAAATGGGTTGTCTCAGGCTCCAGTGACCATTGCATCCGATTCTATGACTTGGAGGCGGCAACTTTACACAGCGTGATACAAGGGCACAACGACTCCGTCACCTCTGTTGATCTCAGTCAAACGGGGAAAATTCTTGTGACGGGTGGGAAGGATGGCAAAGTACAGATGTGTACGTTTTTAAAATCTCATTTCATAGTTCAATGATTCCTAACTTGCTCTTCTAAATCAGGGGCTTATGAGTAATGCGGCAAGTGAACTGGGATTTTCCTTGTGTTTCCACCGATATTATGGTATCTGCCAACACTCCTTTATAGATATGTTCTTACACTCATTTTGCAGATGCCTTTTCAATCGTTCTCGCCTTTATTCAAAATTATCTATGATCCGCCGTCCTGAGTCACGCCTAGTTTCAGGAATATTCTTTCAGTACCACGGAGTCCTCGATATCATTGTTACCACCTTTCTCCGATTATTGAGAGGTTGACTGTCCTTGAGATTCACCCTGGCGCACGTTGTTTCGTAGAAATGTATAAGCTCCTCGCTCTCATTCAGGTTGCCTCCAGCGCCAAACTATACAAAAGGTCGACTCGGGATCAGCTTATACTACATAAAACATGGAACAACGTCTAGAAAGGCTGCCTTACATTGCGGGTCCGAGAGTTAGTCCGATATCAGGAAATACTATATGCGACTCAATTCAGTAAATACACTTATGACGGAGTAAAAATACCCACATACCACGCGTATACGGTCTCTCAACATGCAGCTATTTTCGATCTTGGGAGTTTGCCGTAGAAAGCCTCTAACGAATGAGGAATCTCTGAGCGTGTATCAGAAAGCAAAGTACAAAAAATATCACGCACGATCCCAACAAACACGATCCCTGTACGTAGAAAGACCAACGGAGAGAGCGAAGGAGAAACAGAACAATGTCGAGTAGCCGTAAGCGGTAGTGGGAGGAAATAGGAAGAGGATGTGTGGAAAGCGGCGCCACCAATGCCGTAGCTCAAGGGTTGAAGTTTCCCCATCCGTGAAATGGCATTGTTTGCACCATATAGGAAAATTTTAAGAGACCCACAGTCCAGTTCGTCTGTAGAAATAGATCGCTGTTTCCGTCACTTGGCGCAGGTGATGAGCAAGAGTGTTTCCCCTTGTGAGATGAAGAACGGTTGCAATTCACGAATTAAAAAGACACGGCAAAGCCGCTGCTAGAGGGTCGACCAATGTTAAACGGATCTTTGATGACGAGCTTCAGCTTCAGAACATCTCTCGAAAGCTGTACCATGGGCTGAGGCCTCTTGAATTCGTATTCAGGGGGCAAACTCAGTCGAGTTCATTAGACGAATGCTCTGCGGAAGAAAAGCCAGCGTTAGGTCACCGAAGGAGTAAATACCAACATGTACATCGAACATACCAGAAGCAACCCTTTGTCGCCTTTTGATCCCGGTAACGTTGCGGTTTGGTTGTTGTCATTGATGGAGTTCAGAATTGGTCTCGGGAAGGCACCCTTACTATTCAGTGACGCTTCTTGTGCAGGGGATGTCTAAATTCCCTGTATGCTTCGTTGCATAGAGCCTACACTAGAAAAGTGAAGTCCAGCTGTGGTTTCGGCGAAGCTTTGGAGTCACAAGTTTGTGATCACAGGATGTGACGAATCTGACGTTGTTTTGTGCAATCTTTTACAATTCATGTTGAAAGCCTCAGAGAGTTTGAGTTGCTGAAACGTTCTCTTCACAGAAACGAAATCGACACGCGAGCTCTTGCAAAGTTCAAGGCTTCGTCGCCATTGGTGAGTTTTCTCTATCTTATCTGATTGTTCTCATTTTCCTTCTAATTAAAGGATGCAGCAGAGCCGCCGCCGCCAGAGCTTGAGGGTCGAACAACGTCGGATTCTCTGATGAAGAACCTCGGCTTCAGAACAGGGAATAATAACTTTCGGAGAATGCACCATGGTCTGAGGCCTCTTCAGTTCGTATTCGGGCTACATTAGATCCAAATCAGTTGAAGAAAGGTCAGCGAGGGGGCAAAGGTCAACACGGAGGTCGAACACACCAGAAGCAACCGTCTCGGGAAGGCGCGCCTTACTATTAATCTATGCATCTTGTGCAGGGAGGATGTCTGAATGCCCCGTATGTTTCGTTGCAAAGAGCTTACACTAGAAAAAAGTGGAGTCTAACTGGAGACGCGAAAGGAACGAAGCCTTGTTTCGGCGGGGTTGTATTATTCACCCACGTGACATACTTAAATGGAAACTCCGTGATCATCCCCATAACCTCGAGCTCGGTAACATTCATTCTCTTTTACAACACACCTCATCATGTCCAAGGACCACGTACGGTTGTTGAGACTTCAGGCCATTGGAACATCGCTTCCTCGTTCCCAGGCCAGTGACGAAAGTACCGACCAATCGTTTGGTGTAATCAGGCAAGAATTAGACGCCCTGGCTTTGAAAATGAGTATCGCCTCTGAGGTTAGAGACGAGCTGGAGAGAAAAGGTGCGCTGCGATCCTAATATCACCATGCGAGGCATTTCACCTTCCTAATCACATGTCTTAGTCGCCTCACAAGCAGATGAACTACGTACTCTTCGCCAGGCTCTTGAAGTGAGCGGTGCTAGATGCTATGAACTTGAAGATGAGGTCAACAGTTTAAGAGCTCAGCTCGATCGCGGGCTAGATCCCACAGAAGAAAGCGATACTGACAGCGAGCCAGGTGATGCAAGGCCTGTGAATCCCCTCGTCAACGATTCCAGTCCATTGTCAACCACGTCAGAGTCGCCAGAAAACCTAAACATCACGAATTTTACTCCTGAATGGAAACGTGGGGGTACAGACTGGTCTATAGCACTCAACCCCAATGTCAAGCACGTACTTGACATAACCTTGGTTAGAACATTCAACCACGAGAGGTGATCCATTCCAACATTTTGAAGGTGATTCTTATCGTTGACGATTTGTGTTTCATCACTTGTAATAGCCCGGTGCAGTGTGTTCGGATTTCTTCTGATATGAAATCCTTTGCGGTAGCATGTGGTAGAACAGTGCACATGTACGATGCTGTAACAGGTATAGAGACATGGTTGGTTTCATGACGTTCATGGTGATTCTATGATCTGATAAACCTTACGTTCAGGACATCACCGACGGATAATGTGGTTCAAGTGATATGCTTCAACCCAGACAGTAGTATGTTGGCAGTTGGGGGTCAAAAAGAGAAAGTCGATGTGCGCCTTCCCCCTCGCCTACAATACGGGGAAAAATAACCATCAAACTAGGTCGTAGTAACCGCTACAGGGACAGTTCACTACACCTTTGGTGAAAACACAATAAGGATTTCATCACTATGCTTCTCGACAGATGGGAAAATGCTTGTGGCAGGGTGTTATGACAGTACTGTGCGAATTTGGACCTTGGAGAATGGAGTGTGCAAAATTATTCATGCAACATCCGGGTCTATTCTCTCGATCGCTTTTTTACCGGACCAGTTGGTAGCTCTGGGGTGCAGGAACGGATCTATAGAAGTATGGAAAATACACAAAAAACGCGCGAGGTTGATGGAGACGATTGTAGGGGATAATCATGCTGTGAAAAGTCTTGCGTTTGTCCAACTCGCAGGGAAAGGGTTGGTGATTGCAAGTGAAGATGCATCACTGAAGTACTTGGACGTTAGTCCGTTGCTTGATACTGAAAAGGCTTTGGCAAAACACAGAAAAATGGCGGGAGAAGAACCACTTGTTCAATGCATCTCGAGACTTACTGGGAAGAAGGTTTGTACGTACTCTTACCATGTATTGCCCCTCTTGATAACCGAGGCAATCATCCAGGGAGGTGTTACGTCTCTCGCTGTCTCACCCGACAAAAAATGGATTGTGTCAGGCTCTGGTGACCATTGCATCCGATTTCATGACTTGGAGGCGGCAACTTTACACAGCATGATACAAGGGCACAACGATTCCGTCACCTCTGTTGATCTCAGTCAAACAGGGAAAATTCTTGTGACAGGTGGGAATGATGGCAAAGTACAGATGTGTACGTTTTCAAATTTTAGTTCAAAGTTTAATGCTTCCTAACTTGCTCTTCCATATCAGGGGCTTATGAGTAATGCCACAGGTGAACTAGGTTGTTCCTCATGTTTCCACCGATGCTATGGTATCCGCCACCCTTCCTTGGCATATTTTAGATATTTTCTTACACTCATTTTTCAGATACTTCCTCAATCGTTCTTGTCTTCATCCAAAATTATCTATGATACCCTGTCCTCACGCCAAGTTCAATATCCTTCTAGTTCCGCAGAGTCAGTCCTCTTTCTTGTAGATATCAGGGTTACCACCTTTCTCCGATTTTCGAGAGCAAGAAGTAAAAAAATTGGCTGTACTTTAGTTTTATTTCACAAAGCATCTCCCTGAAAGGAGGAGATCACCCTGGTGTACGTTGTTTCGTAAAAATGTATAAGCTCCACGTTAACCTATTGCATGGGTAGGTCATATCTACACAAGGCTATTTGCGGATATGGATGAGGGTACACCTCTAAACACCCGCGACCTTGGAAATGAGCCCCATTTGATTTTTGGGCTGTTAATGACTGAGATATAGTCAAATTTGTAATTTTTTGCGAACCTTTGAGCATAACTTAGCCATTTAAATTTCTGGGTTCTTTTTCACGTTTTCTCACTGGGTGATCCTGGGCACGAATGAGCGCACAGATGCCTGGAAGTTGCCCGTGCAATAGTTCACTCTACATATGACCGGTTCACAAATCCGCAGCCTTGGGATTGTGGTTGTTCGGCAGTGGAAGCGGCCAGGCATATAAATAACTTGCATTTAAACTCTGCAACCGAAGCAAGCAGGCGGATCGACTTGAGTGTTCAAGGACAATCAAATTCATGGCCGGATGCTCTGCAGAAGAGTGGTCAGCGAAGGGGCGTAAGTCAACACGAACACACCGGAAGCAACCCTTTGTCGTCTTTCAACGTTCAACAACCCTTCGTTGATCCTGGTAACGTTGCCGTCGTTGATGAAGCTCAGAATTGGTCTCCGAGTCAGGAAGGCACGCCTTACTATTTAGTGACTCCTCTTGTGCAGGGTGGATGTCTGAATGCCCCGTGTGTTGCGTTGCATAGAGCCTACACCAGAGAAAGCGAAATCCAGCTGGAGACGCGAAACAGAATGAAGCCTTGCTGCCATGAGCTTGTGTGTTGTGGCGATGACATCAGTGTTTGTGCCAGGTTTGTGATCGTAACGTAACGTTGACAAACCTCTCATTCTTTTACGATTCACGCCGCAAGGGGGTAGAAGTGATTGGTGCAAGAGTATTTTGTTGATCAGGTGTCTTAGGTGGGATTGGGGCCGGTTTCACGGACATTGAGCAATGGAAATTGGAACCTCTATTTCTGTTTGATCTACAAGACCTTGAAGATGCGTTGTGCGAAGCAATCACATTGGTGGTGCACAATCCTCGGTATGTGTGACGACCAGTGACATGCTGTGACAAAGCATCACAGGCCCAATTTCTTGAGACATTGAAGGACCCCTGAATGCTCACCAAAATGCCTGATCCTTGGTGGTGAAAAAAATTCCCACAAATTTTGAATTTATATGTGCATCATTTGGATGGTTGGGCATCCTTTTCGAAAAAAAAAACTGATGAAAAAGGTCAATTTCTATCTGGACTTTGCCCAAAAGTGAAATTTCTATCCGGACAATTAAAATGGACCCTGAGGGCGCAATTCTGGGCCTTTTTCTCCAAAAATCTGCCTATGGCTTCCTTTGATGTCTACGCTCATCTTTCAATAAGGTGCCAAAACATTTCTATGTTGAAGTTTTCCGCTAGCGTGCAATCTTCGCAAATTTTCGCTCAAAATGGCTCAATTTTGCTCGGATCAGGCATTTGACATGAATTTCAGGGGTCCTGACATTGACCTTGTACTCTCTACAACACCAATTCAATATATTTTTTGCAATGGGTTTGACTGAATTAAGTGAATGAATCCATTCAGATAGTTTTCCATGTGGCAATTGCATTTATTGCTCCAAAAATGCGAAATCAGTCTGTTTTCCCTGCCAAATCAGGCAGTCTGAAGAGATTGGAATATAACTTTTCAACAACAGCATGTATGAACATGATTTGCAGACGGATTTTACTTAAAATTTAAATTCCAATCGATCTACGGGTCCAGAAATTTTATTTGTGGCCCCTGTGCCGAGATACCCTTGAAAATCGGTACTTTAACATGGTTAAAGGCTAGTAATTAAAATTTTGAACCCGTAGGATTGGGGCCACATAGTAATCGATGATTTTGTCTCTGCAAACCTAAGCCCAAATCCTATCCATTGTGAAGCTCTATAGCTCGAGAGGCAACCTTGGGCTAATAGGTCCTGCATAGCCACCAAAGTAAAATATACTGCATATTCTTATACATTTGAATAGAGAATGTCTATACAATTCTGGTGCACTTTTCCTCTTGTAAATTGGTGGAGAAATGACTGAGCTACATCGTTTACAAGTTTGAGCTATCTGGGAAAGCATCACCAGTCTGCCAAATTGGGAAGGTGCCTGTTTTGGCCACCAGTTATAGATAGCCCAAACTTGTAAATGATGTAGCTCAGTCATTTCTCCACCGATTTACAAGAGGAAAAGTGCACCAGAATTGTATAGACATTCTCTATTCAAATGTATAAGAATATGCAGTATATTTTACTTTGGTGGCTATGCAGGACCTATTAGCCCAAGGTTGCCTCTCGAGCTATAGAGCTTCACAATGGATAGGATTTGGGCTTAGGTTTGCAGAGACAAAATCATCGATTACTATGTGGCCCCAATCCTACGGGTTCAAAATTTTAATTACTAGCCTTTAACCATGTTAAAGTACCGATTTTCAAGGGTATCTCGGCACAGGGGCCACAAATAAAATTTCTGGACCCGTAGATCGATTGGAATTTAAATTTTAAGTAAAATCCGTCTGCAAATCATGTTCATACATGCTGTTGTTGAAAAGTTATATTCCAATCTCTTCAGACTGCCTGATTTGGCAGGGAAAACAGACTGATTTCGCATTTTTGGAGCAATAAATGCAATTGCCACATGGAAAACTATCTGAATGGATTCATTCACTTAATTCAGTCAAACCCATTGCAAAAAATATATTGAATTGGTGTTGTAGAGAGTACAAGGTCAATGTCTCAAGAAATTGGGCCTGTGACGCTCTGTCACAGCATGTCACTGGTCGTCACACATACCGAGGATTGTGCACCACCAATCACATGACACCTTTTCAATTCTGCAAAGGCGAACCGTGGGAATAAATATTGTGAGAATAAATCTACGCCCATGTTGCGGGCGCGTTTGAAAGCAGACTCCATATGAAATTGATCGACTATCATCAACTTCATATCGGAGTCTGACATCGGGAGACTAGCAAGGACCCTCTCTGCACAGATATCGATGAAGGAGCACATGCAAAGTCGAAGGATGCGCAGGTGAGTTCTATTTACTCTACCTCTTCTTCAATTTACAAATTTCGTTCCTCACAGGACCACGATACCCACACGTCAACCTGGAATATCTTGAAGCACAAAAGTTGGTTGACGTTCACTTGCGTTTTTCAAGATCAACGACCACTCGCCTTGCAATGATACCAGATTAGGGGTGGAGAGATCCAATTAGATCAAGGCATAGATGAAGGGCGAGCTTGGAGAGTCTGAGGGGTTGGACTTGACGATGAAAGTGTGGACTTGACGATGAAAGTGTGGACTTCTCCCTTTTCTGGCAAAGCTCCCTTGCATGTTGTTGAGTTCATAAGGCGAACATATCTTTTGATCCAGAATCCAGATGCTGGATTCACCCCAGTGAGCACTAAACCGGGGACTACAAGTTCCCTTGGCGACGCAATTGACGGCGAGCGAGAGGGCGGCCGACCATTTCTAGGTATGTGATTGTGGGTGATTCCAATGCGAAAATTTGACGTGCCCCTTGCATTAAGTAGATTTTAGCTAGTGACGAAGCCCAACAACGGCTTTGCGGATGTTACATGCTACAGTCGAGTATATGACAACAGTGACATAGGTGAATCTGTTGAAGTGGAAACTTACAGTCGTTTCTCATAACGCAGTTTTGAAAGGAGATTCTGACAGCCAACCGTGACGGGATTCGGTAATGATTACAACCTGTTGAACGCCCGATTGGTCGATCGACAACGCATCAGCAACCCTTAATATCTTATACTCATCTGAGGTAGCAGAGTGAGTGCTCCCTTTGCTTGCCCAATGTAATGTCGGTGTCAGAATCGGCAATACAGCCTGGACCTGTAGCATGCAACGAGGTCTTTATTGTCCCCCACTGATTCCTGCAGGATTCCTGAGGATTCCTGAGGATTCCTGAGGATTACCAGGACTCTATATTGGCTGATGTGCCAGCCAATTTTTTGAGTCCTGTGGGGGTCCATTCCTGAGGACTGTCTTCAGTCCTCAGGATTTTCGGACAGGACTAGTCCCAGGAATGATGCATTTGATGAGTCACATGACCCATGAGCATGTGCTTGGATACATCATGTGATGTGATGCATCACGTGCACATGTTTGTTGATGATAGTTCTCATATGTGACACGTCACGTCACCTCTCTCTTTCCTCTCCACCCACAACCTCGCCCACCACGACCACCACGACCACCACGCAACAGACAACGACGACGACAACGACGACATCGACGGACGACGACAACGACGACTACGACTACGACAACGACAACGATGGTGGTGCCCAACAAACGGCGCCACCACCAAACGGCTGACGTGGCACACCCCATCCGGGTGTGCCATGTCGACGGCGATTTTCTCGATGACGAACGCCCACGACCCCGCGACGAGGGACGACAACCCCACCACCATGTTCCACCACCACCACACACCACCACGACAGCTCACACACCGACGCCGACGAGGAAACGGCGGTGGCGCCCAACACACAGCGCCACCACCAAATCGCTGACGTGGCATGCCCATCCGGGTATGCCACGTCGACGGCGACTTTTCGACAACGAACGGAACCCCACAACCACACCACCACCACCCACGAACGACGAGCGCCCACGGACAACGAGCGCCCACGGACAACGACGGTCCCCCCACCCACGGACGAATGACAAACGCCCACAGACAACGACCACCCACGAGCGCACACGGACGACAACGAGCCCCCCATGCACGACGGCCCCCCATGCACGACGACGCCCCATGCACGGACGACGATGCCCACGAACGGACGACGATGCCCACACACGACGACGATGCCCACGCATGGACGACGACGACGACCCCCCACCCACGAACGACGAGCGCCCGCGGACAACGAGCGCCCACGGACAGACACGACCCCCCCAGCACTGCCGACGAACGGCAAACGAGGCTGCCACCGACGAGCGGCAATGAGTGCCCACCCCCAGTATGTCCCCCCTCCATTTCTATCCTTCCTTCCTGTCTGTCCCCTCCCTATCTGTCCTTCCTCCCTATCTGTCCCCCCCCCTATCTGTCCTTCCTCCCTATCTGTCCCCCTCCCTATCTGTCCTTCCTCCCTCTCTGTCCCCCCTCCCTGTCTGTCCCCATTTCTGTCTGTCCCCCCTTCCTCTCCACTCCCTTCCTCTCTGTTCTCCCTTTCCTGTCCTCCTTCCCACCCCTGTCTGTACCCCCCTTCCTGTTTGTCCCTCCTTCCCCCCTCCCTTTAGTATACTTGTAAAGTAATTTTCATGTCATTTAAAATAGAATAAAATTCTACTATGTATTGATATCTGAATGCTTTAAGGATGGAAATAGAGTTAAGTTCATTAGGGAAGTTAGAGGAAGTGTTTAAACATGTCACAGATGGTTAAATGTCATGTAGTCCTCAGGAATCCTGAGGACTTGACAGAATTTTTCTCCTAAAACTCAAATTTGCCAAAATTATGGTGTAGTCCTGCAGGAATCCTCAGGAATCCTCAGGAATCCTGAGAGTCCTGCAGGAATCAGTGGGGGACTGATAAGTACTGCATGCAACTACCACTTCCGCTAAGACATCGTAGCCGTTTCGGCACAACGTCTTTGTTATCTGTTCTATCAGCCTTTCCCTGCCCGCATCTGACACATGTTACGCGTGTTACGCTCAACATAAGTCATTTCTTCAGCCTAGTGCTCATCATTGGTACTGAGCTCATTTTACACTAAGGTATGAGTTGCTGTTTGACTGGACCATGGGCTTGTGCTGACCCAAGATTGGATTGCAGCTCTACGACTCTCTTGGAGAGAGCCCAGCTAACGAACCGCTCTTATTCAGTCGCCAGAACATCCTTGGTACGTCCTTGGTTCTACCTAGACTTGTTTTTATGTTATTGAACCGTCCTTCTCTGAACCAGCTTGTGCCGGTGCATGTATCGCTTCCGCTGACCTCGGCGGCTGTGCAGCAACCGACAATGGCTGCCTCTGCAAAAGCAAGCGAGACCTTCGTCTTCAGCACTGTAGCCTGCATTGAAAAGACCTGCACTGGCTCCGACCTTCAAGCGGCTATAGCTGCTACTGAGGCGCTCTGCGCCCACCCTTCCAGCCATACCACCCACTTTCCTCACTTGTTTGCTCATAGGCGGTAACGTTGAGCGGCCTTCTGACCGGATCCACCACCACAACAGGTCCCTCATCCCCAGCAGCAACGTCTGTTGCATCCAGCTCTAGCACCCCGACGTCTAGCTCTAGCGCTCTGGCATCCAGCTCTGGCAGTTCCAGTACATTGACAACATCTGCGACATCCAGCTCAAGCAGTTCCAATAGCGCCAACGAAAGGACAACGTCAATGGTCATGATCGCGCCAATCATTGGAGGTGTTGTAGGTTTTTTAGCGCCAGTGGCTTTCGTTGTAGCGGGCTTTATATGGTTTCGCAAATCCCACAGAAATAGGGAAGTATGGGTCAGAAGGTCTCCATCACTAACGAGTGTGGAGCATTCACCAGTCCTCCCCTCATCCCCCATAGAACCCTTCATGAACCCTTCCGCAGCGCCACAGAATTCTGGACAGCTGCAAAGTAGCAAACTGGCTTCGTCTGGTGGGCCGCTTGCGCCTCCCTCAATGAAGTAACTGGAGGCAACGGGCTTGATCCCAACCACCACGTAGACGCCTTCGTTGATGCAGATGTCATCCTCCTCAAGTAGCACACCTATCGGCGGGTTATATGGCCATGGGATTCTTGGAAATACGTCGAGGGTGGTGTTACATGAGGACAGTGGGATTCAGTTGCCCAGGCAGGCGGGGGAGAATGAGGTGGTTGTGGAGATGCCACCGTTGTATACGATACATGCCGTTGATATAGCAACTCTTTGAAGGGTGTTGTGAATTTGTGTGATTGCGGCGGCACGAGTGTGCAGAGAACATTTGCAACGATGCTTCTGACTTCGCAGAGAGATCTTTGATGATCATGGACTACTTGCGCATTGCAATGACACTGACCATCATCGTGTACCGCTGACATCAGGATGGGCGACGGTCAGCGCCCCCCATCGCCATCGAGATCAGTATCGTTGAAGCTGAATGAGCCTTTGAAGCAATAGTAAGCCAGCAACACCGTCATCCCCACTGCATGCGAAGATGGCAACAGATGAGATGCTGGCCGTAGTTTGGCGGGGAGTTGGCGGGGCGTAGGAAGGCCACTTGAGGATGGCCTTCAATAGGTGGACCAGCGCGATTTTATGAATCCTGTGGGTAGGGTACGGGATGGGTTGATTATTGCAGAGAATGGGAAACAAATCGAACACTGTCTTCAGGGCAGTGGTAGTGATTCGACCACAAGGCTACCCCACTGGCAAGAGCTGAAGAAACAGTCGGGGTCAAAACTCCTTTTTGCCCCACCCTGATGGATAAAAGGTAATGATTATATTCTGGCAATGTTACATGGGGAACAAAATATACGCACCAGTCCTCAACACCCTCACATCACATTGAGCTTTCCCCTGCGGTATTATAGGCAATTGAAACTCCTTAAGCCTCATCCCATACTCCAGCGTGCAAGTGATATGAAAGTACTGACACGTAGTAAAAAGTGTCAATGAAGTCCAGCCTAGCGCAGCTGGAAGGCAAAAATGACGTGATGATCTTGGAAGTTGGTTGGAAGTTGGGCGAAGTCGCCGACGAGTTGACAGTGCATGAGTCTCCTGTACAACTTGCTGTACAATCAAATCAGAGTTAGACTCGGAGCCAATGAGGATATAAATTCCGTGGCTGATAAATTCGCAAGAGCGGGCCAAGAGATTGACGACTTAGCAACATCATGAGCATTTGGGATAAGTTTGCCATCAACGTCGGCCACGACATCGACAAGCATTGTCAAGCAACCTGCTATCGACACACCTGATAGCCGCTGACCGATACTTTCTTCCTCGACAGCAACATGTTCTGAATGTGCTTTGCGGAGATGGCCTTCTCTCCACGGGAATCATCCTAGACGAGCTTGTGCGAAGTTCAAGGCTCCATCACCATTGATGAGTTTTCTCTATTTTATCTAATTGTTCTCATTTTATATGATCCTCCTTCTAGTATTGCCTCCACTCCGAGCCTCGTTTACGAAGTACGCGCAAGCAGAGGTTGGTCAGTTTCCACACTGTTTTTGTACTTTCAATCACGACTCTGCAGATATGGGCTACACCAACCTGGTGACGGTCTCCACCTGCTCTCGTTGCCGTCAAACCGATGCTTGGACTTCGCGCCTATCCATCGCCCTCTCCCCCAGCTGTCCCCATCCTCCTCTGAGTCCATCCGAAATTTCAGTCTGACTCAATTGTCAACGGACCTGTCCACCTCCTCATTCTCATCCACAATCCTGTATCGGATCCGGAAAGAATCTTCGTCTTCGAACGCTAGAAACTACTGTCGTGTAAATACTTCCTATTGTGTGGCTAGGTCTGATTGGACTACAGAGCTGGGTGTATTGTTAGAAGGAGCTTTCAGTAAAGTGAGTCATCTGGCAAGACCTTGAATCGCGGCTAACGTACTTTTCATTTCAGATAGCCATCGTATCTATGTGGATCGCACCAGGATCACTCGAATCCTATACGACACGGATCACCATCAGCTTTAGATCAGACGCAAACATCCATCTCCATCTTCATCTCACCACCTCTTGACTCAATCTCGACTATCAATCACAACATGCCAACGCTCCTGTCCATATATGTCAATCGACGGCGCGGTCTCGTTTGTGCAAACACATTCCGAGGTCGGCACCAGGGAAGCAGCCTAAGCCCACCGCACCGTGCAAACAACATCCACCTACTTGACATGCCCTTGCAGCACAATCTGCTGGGACTTGAAAAGTCTGTCCTTCCTCGAACCATGATCTGGCACGTTTCCTCGACTCAGCTCTTATGGTCGGCGTTGAACTCCCCAATAGAATTTCGGAGGTCAATCGGATGTGTGGAACATCAGCGGTTTATGTCCAGTGCCCAAAGGCAGCGCTGAGCCAGCGTCATCGAAAGACGGCTCAGACTTGAAAATACCACCCAAGAGTATTGCATGAAATACAAAAATAATAATTGTTCTTAGTAACGAGACAGGGTTCAAGTACCAAAATGTGAAAACGACAGAGTGTTCGGGAAGATAGAGATGAGATTTCGTAGTCATAAAGGGAGTAACGAAGCATGTGGAGTGAATTGGACAGAGGACGAGATGTGTATGCGTATCACTGAAGTAACAAGACTCGACAGCGTAAGCAGGGGGTAACGAAACATGTGGAGTAAATGGGAAAGAGCACGAGCTGCCACTGAACTGGCAGGCCCATCTCCAACATATCCCTACAATTGCGACATTTCGACCCGATCGACTTCTTGATTGACAAAGGCATCAGTGTCATTTGCCTCGTCGACTTCGTTGTCAAGAAATTCGACGTCGATGAGTTGATCGCAAATAAATGAAAGCAAGCCCCGTTCACTAGCAGGTTGTCGAATCTGCTCCCTAATTTTTGGATATTCTTCATGGCAGGCCTTCCGTATTTTTTTCTGCTGCGTAGAGTGGGCTAGTCCGAGAAATGAAATCGGTTTGATTCCTAAAGAGAGTGGAGTCAGAAAACATGAGAAAAAAAAGGAGAAGGGGTCCGGAAAAGCTACCAAATAGAATTTGGATGATGGTACTTCCAAATATTGCCGCAAAAACACCTGTTAGGAAGGTCCACAAACCTCCAACTTGGGAAAGTCCTTGTAGAACGGACCTGCTTCTATACTCCTGTAATATTCTTGATTCGGAGAGATCATGTTGCATCATTACACGGAAGGTGGAGATATCGCGACCACGCTGAATGAGAGGACTTTCTGATGCCAAAGGATCGGGATATACACTGAGCATTCGTGATACCGCAATAGTTTCATAAGACTGGGAAAGAACAGAGCTGTGATTGGTAATAAACAGAGATTCAATACCAGCATGATACTCACATCAAATAGACTTGTAAAGGCAGACTGGCAAGGTCTTTTTAACAGCTGACGGAAGTCCCAGGTGGTGATACCAAACAAATTGACTCCTGGAAGTATTGTGGTGCCAACTGTTCTTTCAACCACAGTATGAGTTTCATTGGTGAGCCCAATCATGATCTGCACAGAGGAATCTGTGGATAAGTCACTCGTTGTGCCAGCTAGAAGGCCCATCCCCGTAAAGTTCAAAGTTATGAGAATATAGTTTGGCACTGCTTGTGTCAAAGGTGTTTCAATGTGTACATAAAAAGATAAAAGCTTCTGTTATGCTTGCACATTAGAAGAAAAAAATATAAACCTGCCTGTACCAAAGTCACAGTTGAATTTGTTTACTTGAAATTCTGTTGCAGTGGATTGCAATACTCCTGCCTCAGGAGTCATGATGTTGGGTGAGCTGTATGTTGCCTGTGGATCATAGGAGCATGAAAAATTGCCTCCAAAGATTGCAATGATACAATAAGTAATACAGTAAGATGTGTGGCTGCATTGGACTGACCCCCAATTCCGTATGACAGTGTTACATTGACTGGACTTGAAAAGCCTTCTGGAACTGATCTTTCACTGGTAAAATAGAACTTGGGAGTGATCTAATTAGTCAATATTTCCTTCAGATATGTGAGAGACAATTAAACAGAGTGATACATGCAAGGACCACATTCAATGTGATTATGTCACCAATCAAAAACAAACGTGCCTCAAGGGAACGGAGATCTTTTGTTGGCGTAACGCCAGTTTCTTGAATAGGACCTAGAAAAACATTGATGACCAAGGCGAAGAGAAGAGTTAAAATCAAGATTGTTGCAAATAATCCCCTTGATATCTTGGTTATATTGGTCTCTCCACTGTCAATTGTTAGACTAATTATTTTCTCCATTCTTTAGACATCACTCACCTGAAATGTCTCCTCCATGCTGCATGGCCAAACAAGACTTTGTAAGGTTTGGAAACTTCTTGTCCCAAGAAATTTGAGGTTTTTGAGCTCCAAATATGTCGAGTGAAGTAGAGAGCCACACATCCCACCCAAATCAGCACTTCAAGCACCAGGCTGATAAAGATGACCCAGGCTAAAACAGTATAGGTGATCACTGATATAGATGACCATGAATCAATTGACCCCAGTCCTATCATGTAAGCTGCAATATCTATGGCCATATTCAAGTAAGTTCAGATATATAAAAATTGAGACATACTTGTGATTTCAAAGAGAAGGGCAGGAAGATCGGCAAAGCCATATTCAAACTCCAAATTGAGACAGCTAAAGGTTCTGATGTTAGTATGGTAAAACAGCATGATAATTACATTGACAACTATACCTGACCAGATGATGCAGTATAATAAATCCAAGCATTGAAAACCAAAAGAAATCCAACACAGACAAGCTTGCCCATACAGAAGGGAGCAATCCTGTGCATGCAAAAGATGAAAAGAGGACAACTCGTAGAAGAGTTTTTCTTCCAGAAACTGCAAATCTCATTTGAGTGGATGATATATAATATCTGGTTGACAAATTCGGCATAGTGGTTTCGCTGCAACAATAATATAAGAACTTTTCTAATATCTATAGAGGGTCACTCACTTGAAAAATGTGATGGATGTAGATCTACCAAACATGATTTGGTAGGGTTTAAGACTGTCTTCTGCAGTAACAGCTCGGTGATGCAATAAAACATGGTTTTGAGAGAGATAAAGCATCAAAGATCCCATCCGAAGTAGTGCTTCCAGGGAGAGAAATATTACAACCGCACAGTAAACAACTACATGGTTGATGGTTGGCGGTGATAGGAAGTATGAAGCTTTGGTGAACAGTGGAGTGTAATATCCAAGACCTGATATGATAAGTCAAGGGAGGGTCACTGTTAATTGGTAGTGAGATGACGACATACCTGATACTTCAAGCAGCAGAAGTGGAAGGTCAAAAATTCCATAAAATGGGTCCAGGTTTAACGTCCTACAAAAAATATGAGGATAGCAGCCAAATAGCAGCAAGATAGCAGACCAAATACTTACAAGAAAAGGTGGTGAACCAAAATAAAACCGACCATGCCCAGTACAACTGATTGCTGCCACATTGAAAAGGCTTTGTAGAAATTCGTAATAAGCGCGGTGGAGGGGAGGAGTACTATGCATAATGGAACCACAATTCGCAGAAGATAAATTCTGGCAGAGAGCAGTAAGGGCATTTTCGTGGGCATTGCAAGTTGCAACAGACGTCGAAGACTTGAAGATTGTCACTGAAAAGTTGGGAAGTTATAACCAAGGGGTACGCACCGGCAATTACCGACATATGGGGTAGGGAGGGGGGTGGTAGGTCGAGGCGCTTATCCGAATTAAAAAAATTGTTGACTATTTCGCCCTATGAGACTCCAGGAAGTTGTTGTATCTAGTTCTTATGAGCGTAGGGGCCAAGTAGGGGCACAGAGACCTGTTGGCTTCATATTTTGTCCGCATTTGGCGATGGTTTGGCGCATCTGACGTCAGTGGCTGGGTCGGCCCGGTTCAACAAATTGTCCACACAAGTTCACACTGAGGTTCACACTGCCATCGTCGTCGTACTTACCTTTGGCCCTCCTCCTCCTCCCGCTAAATGTCCAATTTGTGCTAAGTTTCGGAAGCTCAATGGTCTGCAAGCGGATTTTGTACTATGCTTTGGCATTGTGGCACGTTGCACGGGTGAGTCCGTACACATTTACTTCCGTTCCGCCATGTCTCAATTTTTTTTTTCCTTGCTGTAGCACCACCAGCCATGCCAAAATCAAAAAGGCCCCAAAAGGTATGCTTCTGTCCAATTACAGGGTTTTCCCAGCCGTTAGTAACTATCAATAGGAACCATCTGAGCATGACACGTCAAGTACTCGATGGTGTCCAGAGTGCAATATCTCCGTAGGACTCAGCTTCGCCGGCGAGAAGAACTGGACCAAACACATTGATAGCGCTGCTCATAAGAACTTCACAAGAACCAGGAGCACGACCTCGTCGCAAGCGTAATCTGACTACGGTTGTACGGGAAATCATGGCCAATCGGATTTTCGCAGATGAAGGATACGAGACAGTAGTTGAGGACCAAGATTTGCTTCATTGCGGTGCATGCAACCTTGTGGTAAGTCGTTGTATGCTTTTATTCCAAAACACAGAACAAATACTAACATAATTGCAGTATCACTTAACTTGTTGTGGTCTCGTTGAAAGACCCACTGGAGGGTGGTTTTTCGATGATAATTGCAAGGTGAATGCTGGAGGTAGGGTCTCCACACGCAAGCGTCGGCGTAGGGTGTAAAAAGTTGTATTTGTTTTTAAACACGTGATTTATTTCTTTTTTAGGAAGGCTAGGGGAGGGGGGTGGTGTCTATGAGTCCTTATCAGAATAAAACAACCCCGTGTACGGGGATTTTTTTCTGCGTACCCCTTGGTTATAACCTGTGAAACGAGGAGAGGTGGAACAGCCACTATGACTGCGATCATGAAAAGCGGACGCACTACGCGAAAATGCCACCTTTGGACCGTTTTTCACGCGACATGGCGCTCTCATCGCATTTCCGACGCATTTCCGAGTTTTCGCCAAACATCTTGCAGTCATCCATTCACGTCGCGCCGACTTTCCCTGCTCTTTCCGGTCCGATGAGCGACACCCCTACCATCACCTCACTCCTGTCGCCGGATTTAGTTGAGTTGGTTCCTTTTGTAGTCTTTGCCCAATCTCAGTGACTTGCCACGAATTTGTCTTTTGGTTGCACAATATATCTCGTGGCCTCTCCCCCTCTCTCCTACTCAACCTATCATGACTTTTGCAAATTGACAAATATTCCTCACAAAGAAAAACCGGTGCCTTTACGCTTGTCGCTCTAATATCAGATTACCTTGCATGCAAGCTGGAGGGTTCTCATGCGTCCAACGTCTGATTCCGAATTACCGAGCGTTGATTGAGAGTTTCGGAGTATTTTGGACGGCATGCCAACAACAGCTATGCCTCCACGTGGAAGGAGATCACGAATGTTTATAGAAGAAATCATCCGAATCAATTAGATGACCATGAGTACATGCAGAGACCAATCAAGTTGAGGAGCTGAAACCTCCCGAGGAGTCTTTTCGCATGTTTGACTACATTTGCAACGCATATATCCAATCCGTTCCCGGAGTCGGCCTGCCGAGGCGTTCCTAGCGGGTTTCAACCCGCGATTTCCATTTACCGCAGAAAGTTTCCAATATTAGCGTTGCCTGCTGAACCGAGCACGACAGTCACAAAGGCTACAGGCTAGGTGGCGACGCGGCTTCATACGTCGAGCGCGAACTTGGCATTCCCTACGTGTTCTGAGCATAGGTAGAAAGAAAAACATGTTCCTGAAAGTACCATTAGGATCTGCATCAAAGCCCACCCAAAACGATAAGAACGCACTCAACCACACCTCCCTCGGTAGCGAAGGGGGAAAGTCACCTATCGAAACAGATATCAGTCCCATCACACACCTGAAACGATATCAAGAAACAGACCTATGCACAGACCCTCTCTGACAACTCTTGCATCTTCATGGATTCGACGGTCGACCACCGAGTCGGCAAGTAACTCAAGCCGTTTGGAGCGTGTTGCGCCCAGGACAACGGAGTCGATAGCCTATATCCTCAACCAGGAGGGACCTGATGGATGAGGCACTTGCGAGGAATATTGCGCGTCACTGAGCGTGGATAAGCAACTGCAGGATAAACAAAAGGGCCCAGGGCGTGGCCAGCAGAAGCAACGCAACCAAGATAGCTGAAAGTGTTGCCCACGTCTGAGGTGAAGGTGATGATGTCGACACGATCGTCGTATGGGCCCGTATCAAGTTTTCGGTTAGGCGACGAGGAGAGAGAGGCTTGGAGAGTCCTGCATGAATAGGGGACCTTCAAGTCCAACAAGCTCCCTTTGCGGTGCGTGTCTTGGCGCTGAAGCGTGGTGATTCATAAGTCGAGGATGACACGCTCAACATAACTTTTACATTACCCCCAACCTCCCTGCCAACAGCCCAACCATCATCAACTTTATTCCTGCTCGACTCAGCCTCCTCACACATCCTCCTCTCAAGGTCATTTGAAAGATCCTGCTCCCATCTCCGCGTAACCTCCCCTCGTGGTGTGGAGGAAGGGAAACCACTCTGCGCGCCATTACAACACTCCTCGCGCCCGCCCTGCGTTCACCACTAAAGTGTCAAAATGCTCCGATGCATTTGAGGCTTTCTGCGATTGCTTGTTGCTCCCCAACCAGATATGGAAGATGGATTGACAGATTGACTAGCGAGGGAAAGGAAATGAAGCGGTCGAGGGTGCCTGCTGTTATGCGGGGAGCAAAGCAGATGGCGTCGGATGTGCGGAAGGAGAGGCTTGTGAAGGATCATATTTGAGAGTTGGAGGAGGGCAAGCGGGTTGTTGGACAGATGAAGGAGGCGTATGAGCGTAAGCTCTTGGAGTTGGGGGAAGAATGGAGCCGCGAGTACACAAAGCTTGTCAGGGAGTTTGACACGCATCTTCTTTTTCAGCTATGGATCAAGCTCTCTAACGTTTGCGAGGACTTGGTTGGCTCTGGCTGCGAGTTTGTAGGGGTGTGATACCGCTATAGATGAAGGTGGTGTGTGCTGGTGTGTTGCAGGTGAAGATGTGTTGTGAGCGCAGCTCAGTTGGGGCAGAGTGAATTCCGAATCTTAGTCTTTGATGCAGAGTAGCAATGTCAAGATTTGTTTGGAGTACTAGTGCCCATGGATGTAGTCCGATGCTGAGTAGGAAGAGGGGAATGCGACGCCGATGAAAAAGCAATTGGTGTTCATTGGATTGTACCCAAATTGAAGTTACACGTCGGCGTCAACATTTCAGGGTGATTTACAAGGTTTGGTTTAGACTAGGGTTGGCTAGACGACATTCAAGTATTAACACTGAGGTGAGGGTTTGGGATGGGGAGATCAGGGTGGGGGACGTGTTGGTGGAATGACTCCTCTTGTGCAGGGTAGATTTCTGAATGCCCCGTACGTTGCACTGCATAGAGCCTACACCAGAGAAAGCGAAATCCAGCTGGAGACGCGAAACAGAACGAAGCCTTGCTGAGCTTTTGTGTTGTGGCGATGACATCAGTGTTTGCGCCAGGTTTGTGATCGTAACGTTACGTTGACAAACCTCTCATTCTTTTACGATTCACGCCGCAAGGACCCTCTCTGCACAGATATCGATGAAGGAGCACATGCAAAGTCGAAAGATGCGCAGGTGAGTTCCGTTTACTGGACCTCTTCTTCAAGTTACAATTTTCGTTAAATACAGGACCGCGATACCCACACTTCAGCCACGCAATATCCTGAAGCACAAAAGTTGGTTGACGTTCCCCTGCGTCTCCCAAGATGATATCAACAATCACTCGCCTTGTAATGATGGTGGAGAGATCCAATTAGATCAAGGCATAGACGAAGGGCGAGCCTGGAGAGTCTGTGCATCAGGAAAACGGTCTGAGGTCGTAGTTTGGTCCTATTTATGTAGACGAGGTATGCTCCATAGGTCACCATAGGTTGCTGCCAGCCTTTGTAAGGTATGGTAGGTCAGAATGGTCAGAATAGGAGAGGCTCAAATGTATATAGGAGTTTGTAGTGTACAATGAACGTAGACTATGATATGGAGCATTTGCGGATAGTTACCGGAGTTGACGTCATTACGCTAGCGAAGGTTCTGGTCCTCATAGAAGGTAGATAGATCGATGTACTTGTTGAGGGAGAAGTGCTTCCAGTTGTCGAGGATTTCGAGGTGGGTCCATTTGGCAGGGTAGAACTTGGTGCCAAATTTTGGAATCAGGTAGCAGCTCGAGACGAGATTACGGATGGGAACGATGTCAGCGACAGGGCGGCCACGGGCAGATGAGCGTGTAACAGAATAGAGGCCGGAGTCGGGATCAGGAGCTCGGAGGGGGTTGAACCACTCGATGTAAGCAAGGAACTTGGGAATAGATTGGTTGAGACGAAGGTGATCTGGGAGCGCGAAGAACATGCGCACTTGCGCTACCCGAAGGCCTGTGAAAACGAAAAGGTGAGCTGACGAAGTATGAGAAGGACGAAGGTGGCCGCACCTTCCAAGTAGGTCCCTTTGGTGACCTCGTTCCTGGCTTCACCCTCGGCCCTAACCAAAACCATGTCAAAGGATGCCGCAGAGTCTTTCCGAGGTCCAGGGATCAATGGCACTGCACGGATGCGTTGCAGGATATTGATGCGCCCCGTAGCAGGGAGGTCGTGTAAATGAATGGATAGACGTTTGAAGATGTCGAATCGGTCAGTTGGGTTGGGGAGGATTGGTTGCTGAGGAGGTGGGAAGTGGCGTCGAATAAATGTTGTAAGAGCAGGGAGGAAGTCGGTTGCGTGAAAGCGATTAACGATGTCCTCGAGCTTGATTAAGGGGAAACTGGGCTTGACGGGAAGATGGTGGGTGATGGGTAGGTCGGCGTTGGTTGTTGGTTCATTGTCATCGTTGTCAACCGTGAGGTTGATGTCACCGCTGTGACCCAAGCTGTCACCATTGTTCTCATCATCGCTTTCCACCTCATCCAACTCCTCACGCCGCAACAGCCAGTCGAGGTATGCTCGAAATCGCTCCGTTGCTTCCCGGCGGTCGAGCCACTTTGTCATCTGTGCCACAAAATCGCGCTTATTGCTTGCTCGGTACCCGTCCTTGGCAAAATCGATATGAAGTCGTTCCGACCACTCCGTGTTGTAACCATCCGCAGAACCTCGAGACTTGATGGACTCGAAATAATGGATCATTTGGTGGAGCTTAGGTATGTTAAAATGTTCTCGAACGTGTTGCCGGATGAAAATATCCTTATTGTCATGGAATGTCTTCAGGGCGTCTTGGAGCGCATTGAGGGATGCCGTGGTCTGCACTTGCAGCCGAGCGAGATAGATGAAATCAATAGCTGCCCTCGCTGTACGCAGAACCTCTGGTTGAACGGCCCCCACGAGAAGACCCACAAATACCCGCTGCATTTCCTTATGCTCCGTGCCTGTCCATTGCGATACACGCGATATCCCGTTTTTGAAGTGCCGAAGACCTGGATACCCTGGCATACTGCGGAACCGCTCATCCAGCTCTGCCTCCCCTGCTACCTCTACACACCATTTGACCAGGTGGTCATGGAAGATGCCTTTGTGAAGCTGATGGAGGAGATCAGGTGTGAAACATGAAAAGATGTCGCTATGAGGGAGCTTCGCCCAGAATGGTTCCCAGACCGGGCGTATCCCCTCGGTGGCGAATTCCGGAACCCGTCGCCCAGACGCCTTGTGTTCAAGTATAACCTTGGTGCGTTCCTCATCACGTAACAACGAATCGACAAACAACCCTCTTTTTTCAGGTGTCACCAGACATTTCGGGCAGTAGCTCTCCTTACAGCATGCCACCAAACATTGCTCTGGGAAATCAGCAACGTATGCAGCGAGGAGAGGGAAGACACGTCGGATGAAGCCGTCTGCACACACGACATCCACGCCATCTTTCCCAGCTTCGACGATTGGTGCCAGGATCTGGGACATGCAGTAGTGGAACAGCCGGTAACCTTCGTCTGAACGTGTCGCGTCCGTGTAGTTGTCTAACTTGGCAACAGGCAGATACCCAATCAGGACAGTCGCATGGGCCGTAGGCTTACGGCGCTTGTCCTTCTCAATATTCCCGATGGTCAGGTATACAGGCCATGCTTTTTTGTCGCCTCGAAAAGTGGACAAGTGCGTCTTATCAGTTGAGAGAATGATGGCCGCAATGGTCGATCCGATAGGTAATTTCTTCTGTTTATCAATAAGAATTTGTTTGACTATATCTTTTTAGTCCACGTACCTGGGTGTCCCACCACCAATCTGCCGTCCACATTTCGTCATATACCCTGTTTGTTCCCTCGCGATCTGTATACGCTCATTCAGGTGCGTATTGTAGTGTATCTCGTAATGCCTCATTCCCCATTAACTCTTTAATAACCTCAATAGGGTTTCGCCGCCAAAGTTCAAGCTGCTCTGCGGGCATGGGTTTCCCATCCCCGTCGGTGCGATTCCCGGGAGCGCTAACGATGTCACAAAACCATCGATTTCGGTGTGTGGGTAGGGCATCGATCTTCTTCAAGAAATCACGGTTGCTGTTGTAAGAAGGCTTTGTCCGATCTCGCGTCTACGTGTTCCATCAGAATGAGCCTGAAATTTTCATACAAGAAACGTACAATAGGCAGCTTGAGGAACGCATCAGCTTGTTTTTGACCCACATTCCGTAGTAGCCATTCCGCCAACCCCCACTCTGCTTCATCTGCGAAAGGACCCCAGATTGGTTCACCATCTCTCTCTTGCTGTTGGCGTATGGATTCAAACAACGGAGTACCTGTTCCCCAGGTAGCCCCCGCCTTTTGGTCCTCAGGATAGAGCTCAACATAGTAAAATTCCCGAGTGGATTGCGGTACTGCATCCTCGTCTGGAATCTCCTCGATTGTGGTACGTTGTGATGATTGTGGTGGAGGAGCTTCATCTAACTGTGTCTGTGAGTTTGTAGACATGAAGTTATCAGCGGCGTTGTCAAGGTCCTGGTCCAGTTGAATGGAGGGTTCGTTGACTGGTTGAACAGGCTCTCCTGGACCTCCATCAATAGCCTGAGCTTCTTGGTGACCCTCTGCTGTTTGAACAGACCCATCCCTCTGACGAGGTACTTCATTCCAGATGTTTGCGACATAAGATCCAAAGTCGGCTTGACGTGCTTGATTGCAGGCAGGTGTATTGTGGATATGTTTGTGTAAACCTGGAACGGTCGCAAACGGCCCTTTTCCACAGAATCCGCAGATGGTGGATACAGTAACAGTTGGGTCAGGCGAAGCGCGCTGCTCAGCTATTGCCTTCCTTAGTCGGGTTCGGCGAGTACGTGGGACAGTCAACATGTCGAGAGAGGTATGTGTACTTGTTCAACCGTTAATCACATTAATTTTTTTTTTACCTATCCGATCATAGTTGTCTCAGTGTTCCGCTCTCTGCCGTTTTATACCATGGCCGCCGTCACGTTACCGACGCGAATCGCGCCATCCTTTGTTGATTTTTTAGAAATTGGACACCGCCACCCGATTTTCCTATTTAACCACCATGACCGCTAAACGGAACCAGCGTGCACTATTGCCTCAGTCTTTCTTGTGTCTTTTTATCAGCTTACAACTCTGTTTAGAATGGCCCCTCGCACACGTACTACAGCTCTCAAACCAGCTTCAGCAGCTCCTGTTGAAGCCCAGCCGACTTCTTCCGGTCGCCCACGCACATTGTCTGCCAAGCAGCAACAGCTTGGTAAGTACATCATACCTAATAAATATGTTTCTCGTACTCATCAAGACTCTTAGAAGTTGACAAGACACAGAAGCAAGCAGCAACGAAGGAGAAAGCTTACATCCAGGCCCTACGTGGTCATCAAGCCCAGGAAGCGATCATGGGCTATCAGTCAATACCTATCCAAAGTCCTGTCGAGGCTACAGTACCGACTACGGCTACAGCCCACAATGGAAGCACTATTCAAGACGATGTCGAGTCTGAGGATGAAGACGAGCAGCCTGTTGTTCACGGTCAAGGGGTAAGTTGTATATTCTAAGTGAAGCGCTTGCGATGCTAACGTGATGAAAGTTTACTTCATATACGCTTCAACCAGTCATCAAGACCACTGTACGCGATGGTCGAACTCTAACTCATCGAGTCGCACCCAACAAGGAAAATGTGCCCGTGATGACTTTGGTATATAGTTCATCGCGATTGTTTACCCCCCATCTGACCAATCTACCCAGGAATCAAGGGGGCCATCCAAGAATCTAGTTCGACGTGTCAGCGGACAGCCTCCTCGACCTTCGCCATCTATGATGGAGGAATACACTCCTGGTCCGTACAGCCCCAAAAGCGTGTCACTTTACGGGCGGGCCGATGGTACCTATTATACAAAAGAAAAGAGGTATCCGGAAGCAGAGGGTTGGGATTTCTTTACTTTACATGCTGTTGTCATGACATTTTTTCTTTTCAGATAGCGATGACGAGTTTGGAACCAAGTCATCGATGGTCTACCCGCAACCGGTGGTCTACAAATACCCTGATGCACACCCTGAGCTTGAAGCCTTTCCCCGCTCAGAGTCTACTCATGTTTCCCAGCAGGCCGAGCCGGTTTGTCTCTTCCAACTTACCACAACCATCTTACTAACTTCTTCTCATAATCCAAAGGATCATCAAGCTACCCCCATTCGTGCTTCAAAGCAACCTGTACGTCTTCCATAGTTGCTTTGTCAGCAAACATTCATGCTGTTTACTTACCAACGTTCCTTCTCATGAAGGCAGCGACACCTCCTATCGCACCGATCATAAACTCTCGCATCCGAAAGGATCATCCCACCACCCCAGCGCCTTCGACCACAGTTGTCACCAAACGACCCAAGACCGAGTCATCAGGATCGCGAAGACGTGCCCGCGTCGCGGACTTCGACGAACTCAGCAAGTCCCTTCTGGAGGAGACTATCTCAATATACCGCGCTCAGATCGGTGGTGTCCAACCCTATCCGGACCGCCTTGAGGATCGCGATACGGCCACAGGCGCTTGGGTGGAGTCATGTAATGCACGGGGTGTTCGCGTTGAGTTTGATGAAGATATGCTCAAGCTGGTAAGCTTTACCATATTATCTTTCGTCATATTATCTATCAGGTCACTCCACAGATCACTGCCCGTGCGTCTCAGGTCCGCGGCCAGCTCAAGACCATCGCACGGCCTTTGGTTGAGGCTGCATATGGAATTAACCCAAGCGCTCCCAAGCGCGAGATCAGAAACCTAGTCGAGGACCTTCTCGACCGAAACACGTTTATGTATAAGGTTTGTCATATTCCCTTTGTTTATTCCTAGTTCTCAGGCATTCTCTAGGACACAAAGGATCGCAAAGGCCTCTACCGACATCCTGTGTTCCAAGCGATTGTCAACAAAATGTGGTTCCGAAACAAGACCGACGATGGTGTCATTCATCCAGAGTTCTCCGAGGACGACATGCTCTCGAAAATCACGATGGCTCTTGTCATCACCGTCGTACGTCGGTCTTACTTCCATGTAAACCATTTGTTCTAACTCATTAACAGGCCGAGAACTGCATCGATGAATGGCAAACAGGCGAGCACGTCGACGTTCAGTTCACCGCTACAGCATACAAGCACAAGTTCAACGCGCATCTCAAACAAATTATCGAGTTCGAAAAGAAAACCCAGGAGTCCGAAATCATCCCTCGCCTTCTCAAACATATCCTCAAGCTCGCAAAGTAAGTCTTATCTATTCTCTTGAATCTTCTCTCCGCTTATATAACTATAGAAAACACGCAAAGGTTGTTGATGCCCCCGATACGGTGGCCCTGCAGCTCACTGAGGATGACGTTGAGGCAGCCAAGAAGGAGTGGGAAAACATGGTGTTTTCGGATGACGAGTAGTTACTTTACAGTCTCTGTAGCCTATCACACCCTACAATATACTTCACTATGACCTCCTAAAGCTTCTATGAGTCCTATTAATGCAACCGACTACTGACCTATCATGATCTACAGCCAGGTATGTATTTGTTGTGTTTGGCTATCAAACCTACATATCGGGGGGGAACCTATCAACCTACACGTGCTATGTATGCTCCATAGACCTATGTAGGTCTCGACCATTTTCCTGATGTGGGGTCGGACTTGACGATGAAAGTGCGGACTTCTGCCTTTTCTGGCGAAGCTCTCTTGCATGTCGTCGAGTTCATATGGCGAACGTATCTTTCGGTCCCAGATACTGATCTCACCTCTAGTGGACACTAAATCGGGGACTACAAGTTCGCTTGGTGACGCAATTAGCGGCGAGCGAGAGGGCGGCCGACCATTTCTGGGTATGTGATTATGGGTGATTTAAATGCGAAAATTTGACGTACCCCCTGCATTAATTACACTGAGCACTTCAAACCGGATTAAAATAATCAGGCAGATACCTGGGTAAAGGAGTTAAAACAACTCGTTAGCTTGATATGGATTACCTGGATAATGGAAACATCCCTCGGTCCCCTGGTATACCATACCGAGTTTTTATCTAGTTAATTTAATCTGCTTTATGACCGAAATAATCTGGCATTGAAGCGAGATTCCTGTGTTAAATTAAATTGTTTCACGGGCAATACGGGCTGGGTTGAATAACCTGAGGAGCTGATTATTTTACTCAAGGAGAGACTATGGATTTTGGCCCATTCGACTTTGCATTGATACTTGTTAACCATGTAAACTCAACTCGTAAATTGATTCGGTAAACGAATACATATTGCATGTCGCTCGAGGCCTCCAACTGATCCTACTCTGCTTCTGCTACTTCTGCAACACGACGGCGTTTTCTCTCGCTCTCGTCACCACTCTCATCCTCGTCTTCATCGTCTTCGTCGTCTTCATCCGAGCTACTCTCCGAGTCGCTGGCTTTGTCAGCCTTGCGCTTCTTGTTCGCGGTGCGACGTTGGCCACGCAGATACAACTTTACCATCTCGGCGATAGCCCAGTCGGCGGGGAAACGTTCACGTGTGAGGTAGGGGAAATCCTTACGCACCTGGAATACAAAGTACGTTAGTCAAGGTCGAGCCAATAAGAACACGACCGCGCTTACCCAGCGGAATACTTTGCCAAGGCTCTCTGCATCTTGTTGGCGGTAGGTAAGTTGGAAGTCGAGGTTGGCACGAACGGCGCTTCTTCGTGTGAGACTCTGTGACGGCAAGTTAGGGTGGTGAGTCACACATTGACAGGTAACACAATCCAAACACCCACCAAGATGTCGTTGTACATCTTTCTGTTTTCCTTTCCTTTGTTCAGCTGCATCGCCTCTATCAGGATGAAGCCATTCTTGCGGTCACCAGCCTCTCCCTTGGGGCGTTGAATCACTTGGACCTTGTCCTTGACTTTGTCGTTGTCAACATTGATCTGAGCTGTGAGTTGTTCATCAGCTTCAACATTACTGACCGTTCTTGTCATCTCAGAGCTGCACTTACCCTGCATCAGGGCGATCGTCTGCCTCAGCCTCGCGTTTTCCTCCAACATGTCAGCATCATCTCCAGCTGCAGGAGTTGAGGGGACTGTGGCCTTCGTGGCAGTGTGTCGGCCTGCCGCCACGGCTACGCCAGTGCTCGCGCTTGCGGTGGCCACGTTTTCTTGATCCTTGCGCGGGCGGCCTCGCTTGGCAACAGGGTTAGCCGAAGATGCAGTTTGGGCTGACTTAGGGGTGCTAGGAGTAGCTGCATTTGCGGCGCTCTTCTTTGCTTTGCCCATGATCGTCGAGGGAAGCTGCGATACGATGGAAGGAGAGCTTGTTGGTGGTGGGGTTGGGAAGAAAGAGGGAGGGGGAAGAATGGTACGTTTTCTCTTGTTGCCAAGCGACGTGCGTTTCATTGCTCACTGGAATCATCAGGTGATACAATGTTGACCTCCGTAGTTGTCCCCGTTTGTAATTCAATTCAATCTATGCTTGGTACGGCCTTTTTCATGAACCTAAGTCGACGTCTTGCTTGAGGACCTCAGCAAACACGAACGATGGTAGGGGATTCTCAACCCAAACGACGCTGCACATGCGGTTGTGATACAATGGTAACTCGTCGCACGGAGCTTCGTCATCACCAAGGCATAGCACCTCTGCATGTTCGGGCTTCAGCAGCCTCGGTAGCCCGCAAGTTGGAGCGTGTAGCACGAAAGGCATTAGGCAAGGCAAAGAAGTCCACGGTGCGCAAAGCTGCGAGAGTCGTCAACAAGATTGTTTCTCTGGCGAAGGTCGTTTCCCGCTCACTATCCCCAAATCTACAGCAGGGCAACACGACCGATTTCGACATGCTCGACACCTCCATTGCGGATCACACAGCCCAAATGGATGTTGATGAGCTGGAGCCGGGCATTGGAGTGGATGTTATCGATGATATCCGGAATGGTGTTTGGTCAGAGCATCGTCATCGCGTAATAATAGAGGAGGTGCCGGATGAAGACGACTATGGTTTTGACCGTCACGACGCTGATTCAGATAGCGAGGACGACGAGGAGAGTATCTGTTCTATGCCGGAGGATGACGATGGGCCAAATCTTGAAGACGAGATGAATGAGGAGTGGGAGCGTCAGCTGGCGGAATTTGGTGCGTCTGTCTAGCTTTTTCCTAAGGACAAAAGCTCTTAATGATTTCATTTTGTAGCGGAGGTGTTTACTGACGAAGAAATCGAGATGCTGCGCAGCTTCACGTTGAAAGTCGAAGACCATCTGTCAGATCGGACATACGAACGTATTCGGCACACTTTCCCCAACTCCAATATTGGTTCTTTCAAATCAGCCAAATCGCGAGTTGAATTTTTGGCTGCTTTCAAGCCTGTCCCCTATGACTGCTGCATCAACTCATGTTGCTGCTTTGTCGGGCCTCACGAAAAAGCCGAAACTTGCCCATTTTGTAATGAACCTCGGCTCAAGGATGGCCGCCCTCGCAAACGATTCACCTACATCCCCATCATACCACGGCTAGTTGCGTACTTCAAAAATGCTGAGATGATCGAAGCTATGTCGTATCGCGGAACCTACACACCTAACCCAAACATAATGTCAGACATCTTTGATAGCGACAACTACGCCAAGCTGAAGGACTCTCATGTCACAATTGGTGGCAAAAAACTCCTTCACAAATTCTTTTCCGGATTACGAGATATCGCGCTCGGGCTTTCCACAGATGGCTTTGCACCATTCAAACGTCGAAAACAAACCTGCTGGCCACTTATCCTTTTCAACTACAACCTCCCACCGGAAGTCCGCTTTCATCTTCAGAACATTCTCTGTGTCGGCGTAATCCCAGGTCCCAACAAACCAAAGGATTTCGACTCATTTCAATGGCCACTTGTGGAGGAGCTTCTCAAGCTTAAAATCGGTGTTCCTGCTTTTGACGTCCGAGCTTCTGAGGTTTTTGCTCTCCGTGCATACCTTGTTCTCAATTTTGGAGATATGCCGGCGATAGCGATGGTAATGCGGATGAAAGGCCACAATGCCCTCTTTCCTTGTCGCTTTTGTCACGTTAAGGGCATTCGAATTCCTGGTGCGACAGGACCTACCTTGTACGTTCCTCTTGATAGGTCCCAACATCCAGCTTGTCAAGGTGATGATGACGTCAAGAGGTATGATGCTGCAAACCTTCCTCTTCGAACACATGAAGAATTTCTCGAGCAAGCACATGAAGTACAATTTGCCCCCAACACGGCTGAATCAGAGCGCCGTGCAAAGGAGTGCGGGATCAAAGGCATTCCCCTTCTTTCCCATCTTTCATCCCTCTTCTTCCCGACCTCATTTCCACTTGATTTCATGCATCTGATGTTTGAGAATGTTATCAAGAACCTTGTTCTTCTTTGGACTGGAAAATTCAAGGATCTCGACGAAGGCTCAGGAGCATATGAGCTTGCGCCCGAGGTGTGGGAAGCGATCGGTGAGGCTACTGCAGCATCCGGAGGGACCATTCCATCGGCGTATGGCGCTCGGCCTCAGAATGTCGCCCAAGACAAATCGGCATGTACTGCGGACTCATGGTCATTTTGGGCCCTCTACTTGGGACCTGTCCTTTTACACAATCGATTCCGCAAGGAGGTTTATTACCATCATTTTATTGAACTTGTGAAGCTAATCAATCTCTGCCTTCAATTCGAGATATCAAGAGACAACATCAACGAAATCCGCACAGGCTTTATCACTTGGGTCACAACTTATGAAAAGTACGTCTGTTGTTTCAACTCATAATTGTCGCACAAGCTCATTCTTTCACAGGCTCTACTACCAACATTCTCCTTCCCGCCTTTCCGCATGCCCTGTGACTGTACATTCACTACTCCACATTGCCGATGGGATTGAAGCATGTGGACCAGTTTGGGCATATTGGGCATTCCCTATGGAACGGTTCTGCGGTCTCCTATTGCCTTGCATCAAAAGTCGACGTTTTCCATATGCGAACATTGATTCCCACGTTGTTGCAACTGCACAGATTTCCCAGATCAAGAATAGATATGGCTTGCAAGAAGAGCTCTCGTTGAGGCCTCCACGTGCAGAAATACTTCGAGGTGCACTTTCCGTTCCTGCATGTGAGAGGTTTCCCATATTTATTCTTATATTTATATCTGGAAATGGATTGTAGACCCAACCTGCATGTTACTTCGTCCACGTGTTGCCAACCCTGTCATTCCTCCTGGTTTGCTCATGAAAATCAACATTTGTTTGCAAACACGGTACAAGAAACCTGCCAATGTCATTCGTCGCTACCTTGATGTCAACGAGATTGAATCATGGGGCAAGGTAAAAATTCTTAACGGCGGTGACATGATTAATGCATCTTCGCTCGTGAAGTCTCAAGAAGATAGACGGGATGCAAGTTATGTGCGGGTAGGTTTCGTACTGTTTTCATCATATTCCTTCAATCACTTACAACTTTCTTGAATGTATCAGTACCAAATGCTCATCGATACGGCAGCGCGAAAGAAAGGAGGCGACTCAAATTTTGTAGGGGAGACATTTTATGGCCAGCTCCAGCAAATCTTTGTTGTTCGCGTTCCCGGTTCTCGAGCACTTGGTTTACAGCAACCCGAAACACTCATACTTGGCGCAATACTTAGCTGTAAAAAAGAGAAGAGCCCCAACAAAGTGTTCAAGAAACTCGACATGCACTTTTACGCCAACCACGGACACATTGAAGTGGTGGATATCTCAACAGTTCAATGTCTAGTTGGGCGGCTTAAGGATAGAAAATTATGGGCTATCATTGACAGGAGTGGGAACCTCGCTCGAGCAACCTTCAACATGGAGGGGGATCAGTGATGTAAAAACATGTTTACTGATTTATTTTTCATCGAGACACGCAATATTTACATGACTCAAAAAATAACTTGATCACCAGGTAATTTTAAACCCATAAATATTGTTTCAAAATGTGGTTCAGGCATCATGTTAAAAATACCAGGTGAACGAGTTTGAAAAATAATTCGGTGACACCAGATTAAAACAAATAGCTATCACATTCCTAGGTAACTCCCTGGTAAACCGGTCAAAAATTAAAAATACCCGGTAAACCAGGACAAATAATCGGCTATAGGGTTCATAGTGTTAGATTTTGGCTAGTGACGAAGCCCAACAACGGCTTTGCGGACGTTACATGCTACGGTTGAGTATATGCTCCCTGCAGACAACAGTGACGTAGGTCAACCTGTTAAAGTGGAGACTTACAGCCGTTTCTCATAACGCAGTTTTGAAATAGGATTCCGACAGCCAACCGTGACGGGATTCGGTAATGATTACAACCTGTTGAACGCTCGATTGGTCGATCGACAACGCATCGGCAACCCTTAATATGTTATACTCATCTGAGGTAGCAGAGCGAACGCTCCCTTCGCTTGCCCGATGACATGTCGTTGTCGGAATCGACGATACGGCCTGGACCCGTAGCGTGCAACTACCACTTCCGCTAAGACATCGTAACCGTTTCGGCACGATGTCGACGTTGTGTGTTCTATCAGCCTTTCCGAGCCCTGATCTGACAGATGTTACGCTTAACGTAAGTCATTTCCTCAGTCTAGCGCTTATTATCGATACTGAGCTCATTTTAGGTCATGTGGACCCTGTCAGGCTGTCACCTCGACCCCTGGGGTTGTCAGGAATGCACAGTGGGCCGATGTCCGACTCGTGGCTTATCGATTGACCGATTTGTCTTATCGCATTCAGACAGTTAAGTTGGAAGTGAGGTCGCTGCCTGTCTCTGAAATTCCCCACACCGTCACTCCGCTTGAGACAACTCAAGAAAGTCAAGGTAGTCTCCGCGCTCCTACACCCCATTTCCAATACGACCTCCCTCAGGGCATTGATGCTCACCTCCCTCATCATTTTTCAGCCTTCTCTCCCTCGCGCTCTAGCCCGCGTTCTCGGCCCGACTTCCCCACAATCGTTTGAACCACCTCATATTCGCCCCTGCGAACCTCACACTGAGGTTACTGAGCGGCATGGGTTACGAGGTCTGGAATGCGATAATGAGGACCTACGGTTGGCGAGCAGGGTCAGGTCTGTTTGAAGCCTGATAGAGCATGATCCGAAAAAAATTTGACAGGAGCCTGGGGTCCTTGTCACCGCTTCCGACGTATTCACAATGAATATACCATATACATGTGTCACTCTTTTCAGGTACCATTAGTATGTAGCAGTAAAGTGTAAGTAATCCCTAGAAATATAATATGTGCAAGAAAATGTACAATGCCGTAGCAACACAAGCAGCAGGCCCAGGTGGAAAGTACGCATGGATGAACGCAGCAAACGCAGCAGCTGCCAACGGTATGCCTAAACCCAAGCCTGCCCCCGCTGCTCCCATCACCCCTTCCCCAGCGGCAGTAGCCTCCACTAGTCCTGTAACGCCCACCACTGCGTCACCTGCGACCACTATGGCTCCAGCTGCTGGTGTTCCTAGTGCGACGGGGAGTTCGTGGGGACGGCCGTATGTCCCGACGAAGAAAGCGGATGCTGCGTCGACGCCTGTGGAGGAAGACACGTAGACGCTGGTGACGATACGCGGTGCAATGTTCGTGGTGGAGAAGGAGAGATGGCATGGCGGGGGGAGCTAGGGGTTGAGTAGAGCTTATAGGCCGCATTTATCGTTTTCAGCTGTTTCATCGTCAACATCCATAGTCCATGCATTGAATGGCGGAAACTCACGAATACCCAAAGCACCACCCCCAACGATGAGTGCACTTGGCGCCTCTTCGACTATCCTCTGTTTCTCCTGCATCCATTCGATGCCCTCCACTTTAAGACCTCTGTACTTTACCCCCGTTGGAGTCATCGGGTGTAGGATTTTGATCTTCCAGGCTCGTTGGCGCTGGTTCGTCTTCCTCTTCATGTTCGAACTCTTCGTCCGAGTCGACGGTAGCCTGAGCTGCTTTTTCGTATGGCGGCTCTGGAAGAGAATCAGTAACAGCATGTACGTGGTAACGAGAACTCACTTTTCTCTCAAGTGCTTCACGACGCTCCATACTCACATATCAGCTTGAGTGGGAATTTCGGACCGATGTCTTTGATGGGCTCGAGGTAGTCGCATCCAAGGGGGATACATAGGTCAAACAACTTGGAATGATGGTTAGCGTATGGATGAAAACGAAGAGAAAGGCAGCTACTTGACTCATGTTCATGTCAGGCACTTCAAGGGCCTCCTTAGGGTTTATCTCGCTGATAGGCTGCTTCTTCGCCTCTGAGAAAGTTAAATGTCGGAACAAGATGCCAGTGGGCGCGTCGATTGTGTAATAAACTGTTTATATTAAAAAGAATTATATTATTAGTAATTGTGACGATGACGAGATAAAAATATCACCAACCGTAGAGGTCCTTAATATAACTCATCCACTGACAGCACTCATTCTACATATCCCCTAGTTGCCGCCTGGTCTTGGAATTTCCGTATAACCCGAGCTACGCCGGTGTCCGAGTTGCGTCTATCACAGACTCCTTATATGCCATCCGTGTGAATCGCACAAAAATGAGGGGAACGTTTGGCGCTCAACCGTCTGGGACTCTTCATGGTCGATCTAGCTTGGATGAGCGACCCCACCACACCAATGAGCAGCGACGGCAGTCACACCAAGGTATGAGTTGCTGCTTTACTAGACCATGGGCTTGTCATGCTAATCCAAGATTGGATTGCAGTTCTACAACTCCTCCCTTGGAGCGAGCCCATCTAACGCGCCGCTCTTGGCACACTCCCTATTCAGTCGCCAGCACATCCCTTGTACGTCGTTCTACCTAGCCAGATTTTATTTTACCTTATTGAACCGTCCTTCTGTGAACCAGCTTGTGCCGGTGAATGTATCGCTTCTGCTGACCTCGGCGGCTGTGCAACAACCGACAACGCCTGCCTCTGCAAAAGCGAGGTCTTCGTCTCCAGCACTGCAGCCTGCATCGAAAGGACCTGCACTGGCTCCGACCTTGCAACGGCTATAGCTGCTGCTAAGGCGATCTGCGCCGCTGTCGTATGTCCCACCTTCCAGCCATACCACCCCCTTTCCTCACCTGTTTTCTCGTAGGGAGTAACGTTGAGCGATCTTCCGACCGGATCTGCCACCGCAACAGGTCCCTCATCTCCAGCAGCAACGTCCGTTGCATCTAGCTCTAGCACCAGCTCAGGCGGTTCCGGCACAGTCATGATCGCGCCAATCGTCGGAGGTGTTGTAGGGTTTTTAGCGCTGGTGGCTTTCATTGTTGTGGGCTTGACATGGTTTCGCAAATCCCGCCGAAAGAGAGTAGTATGGGTCCGAAGGTCTCAATCACCAACGAGTGTGGAGCTTTCACTGGTCCTCCCCTCCTCCCCCATAGAACCCTTCCCGATCCCTTCCGCAGCGCCACAGAACTCTGGACAGCTGCAAAGTAGCAACAAATCGGCTTCGCCTGGTGGGCCACTTGCGCCTTCCTCAATGAAGCAACTGCAGGCAACGGGCTTGATCCCAACCACCACGCAGACGCCATCGTTGATGCAGATGTCATCATCGTCGGCTAGCACACCTATCGGCGGATTATATAGCCATAGGATTGTTGGAAATACGTCGAGGGTGTTGTTGCATCAGGATAGTGGGATTCGGTTGCCCAGGCAGGTGGGAGAGAATGAGGTTGTGGAGATGCCGCCGTTGTATACATCCGTCTGAAGAGGGTACAATCTGGGCATGCTGGCAGACCTTCAGGATTGTATTTTGGTATGGTTTCGGCTCTATGCGTTCAGACTTCAAAATTTGAAAGCCCACCTGATAGAGACAAATAGAATATATATATATACAAATGGCCGACTGTACAGTTTCTATCCAAATGAAGATAATATTTGAAATTCAATCAGCCACAAGAGCCGTGGCCTCAAGGCTTCCACATGAGCCTGAGCTTTGGGCTTTCCTAAGCCTCGATGACGGCCCAACAAGGCCCGGCTTCAGGATGGCTGGCCATGGCTGGCTTACGGCTTTGGGCCGGGCCCGGCACATCACCACATTGAATGACCACGACTTCACCACGCATTTGCATCGTTGGAAGCACTTGCGCCCCTTCCACCGCTACACCTACGCTCTTACCCTTGAGTGAGCATTTTCACCTCGAACCTCCCAGGATGCTGCACCGATTTCGTTCAAGAAAGATGCCCTCTTCCCCATCCCTCCTCCATCGATTTCACACGATGTTTAAGCGCCGAGGACGACCTACCCAGAGCGAAAAAGACATAGCTAACCATTCAAATGAATGGAATATACCCCTTCCCCCAGATCTAATGTATCACATCATTGACGCCTACCTCGACACATCCACGATAATAGCTTTGTGTGCCGCGATCCCAGTTCTTCGGCCTTACTGCCACCCACGACCATACCGACACATGGCTGTCCACATTCACAAATATTATTTACCTCCTCAGACGCACGAAGTTGACATCGAACTATCCGAATCTCCTCTTACCCTCTACCAGGAGGACAAGTCTATATTCCTTTCATCTCAGCTGCATGACTTAGGCTATGCTAGCACGGAAAAAGCGCACAGCGTCCTGTCCTTGGTCAGACATCTAACGCATGATTTAACGTCAATCTATCTGAATATCTCAGTAAGATGGAATGAGCTCGATGAGTTCGTGAAAGTCTACATCTTGGCTCTTCTGCAACGCAGCGGATTATGCTCAGTCAAGCTGAATAGCCGTCACATTCCAGTGAACTTGCTGGGTGTGGTGCAAAATCTCAAAATGCTCGAAGTGGATATGGAGTCTTTGTGGCATCCTGACAATATTTCTTTGTCGGGACAAAGAGGAAAGGTGTACGTCGAAGAAGTCCGTCTCCGTGGCGGTCTCCATTATTGCCTCATCGGACCCGGGACACCGTTTAATTGGTCCAGATTGAGTGCGATTGAGTATACCAGATGTCGAGGGGGTCCACAAGGGCTGCTTGAGTTGTGTTCCTCCTCTCTTCAATCGCTAGAATTTACCATGTATGGGGAAGATGGTGAGCAGTGATTTATCCCTCACCCTACTAAACTCACATGAACTTTTCATACTTAGTTTATATCGACCACGGCCTCGATCTCGGCATTCTTACCGGCCTCCGTCATCTCACATTATCCATCAGTCTTACCTATTCTGTTGAACAGACAGTGTATGACAATCCCGGAACCTACTCCTCAATTAAGCCGTTTAGGTGGGTTCCCTACATATTGGCATCATGCAACGGGAACAACACTGTGGAGAAAATCGTCCTTATAATGAGTACGGTAGACCCTCAAGATTTGAGACAGTGTGACTGGCTCTCCGTGGATAAAATCTTCGAGGGGGAGGGGACATGGATGTCGCTGAAGGAGGTGCTGGTCGTGAATTGTAAGGTCAATGAATGGCGCACCTATCGGGAACTGGAAGCCGGCCAGTTGGAGTATATTGAAGCTAGTCTGACGCCTTGTCTTCAAGCAAGGGAGGTAATTAATTGGCGTCAGTATGTTAAAGATAGCATGTAACCCTTTCCATTGAGTACTATCATTCCTTTCATCTGGTCCATCAAATACCATGTAAAGACCTCTGATTTTCCATTATTATGGATTGATTCCGTTTACGAGATAACCAATTGCGAGTATCTTTTATGTCGTGCTAAATTCTAATTATGAAGGGACTATGTAGTGAATTCCAATGGAATTTTATTCTCTGAGTTAGTGGAACACAGATTACTAAAATCACATTTCGCAGAATCAGGAGCCTTCAAGTGGTTTCGTGGATGCCAAGGTGAATGTCAAGTTGAAGAGAGATTGTGCACTGCGCATGTGCCCTTATGTGGATGTTATTATGTATAGGGAGACAGGGGTCGAAATGGAACGGTAGAGGAATGTAGAGGACTTTCCAGCTGAGTGAAGTGAGAATCTGGGAATCTGAAGAAGCGGGCCTGCCCGATCGAGGTGCGGGAGAGGACATGTATCTGCAATTTATGAGGATCCGTTAAATGCTGTGTAATGTATAGTTGACCTCCGCCAAGAATTTTTTTGTCCGTTTTCCTCGTTTCACATTCAGCTCCATTCCCTTGGCCACATCCACCCATTACTTTTCAGATTCTCAAACCAGCCCAACTCCTCATCCTCATAGAGTATCCGCACATTCCCATCCTCCACATTGATCTCCACTCGATCTCCCTTCCAATCGTTCAAATTCCCAGAACGAAGCTCATTGTCATCCTCCTCCACTTCCCAATCCTCATGCAACGGCCCAATAAAGTATCCTCGGTTGATGGCGTCCTCGTCCAGTGGTACCACCACGCTCAACACACTTGGGGAAAGGTAGAGGTGGCGGTCGATGTTGCCTGCAGCATCAGCAAAACCTGATTTTCCCACGTAGACAGGCATAGTGCTTCCGCTAATATCATAGTTTCCCATAGTTACACGCCAAGTTTGGCTAGATGCCCTAGCGCTCCACAGTGCTCCACAGCACTGTGTGGGCGTAAGCTTGTGCTATACAGCACTACAGAGACTTGTGCCGTTACTATAGGGTGCTATAGAGGGGCCTCCACTTTCTACCCAGCCCTTATAGGGAGTCAAACTACAAGTATACTAGATTTCAGTAGAAAACACATTCCCTATTGTATATGAATAATTTATGACCAAAATACGCCTGGAATAAGAAGAAAGTACAACACTGTCCAGAGATTGATTGACCTACAAAGATTGCAACAAGAAAGAATATGAAGTATCTTTTGCAAAACATATTCGTCTTTTGTGATTTTTTTTGCGTTGGAAAGTGGTGTTCAAGCCGATTCCAACGCGTCTATTTACGTAGTATTTCGTTCAAAACTCAAATGGCTTTGGACCAATTACTGGTGAAGAATCTGTCTAAAAACGGTAAATGTTATCGGAGGTCGCCTTAAACGTCGAAATATTAGGGGCTCTCAGACCCGTTTTAAAGCTCTAATTTGTGCGTTTCTAACAAGCCCAAAATCGCATGAAACAGAGCAGAACTCATGATGATAATATATATTTCAGATGTCTAATACAGGCCAAATAGTTTATGCTACAGTTTGTGAGGTACTCCAAATTTTTCTACGCCGTAAATTGGATTGCATTCGCGTGAATGAAGCAATTAAAATAAGCCTACATAGAGGCCAAACGGTGCAATACTCATGAAGTTATAGCTATGAGCTACCTTAGAAAGTGTAAGTGTGAATTGATGGAAGTCGGTACTGTTGCGGGAAGTCACGTGCCGCGCTCAACTCACATTTTCGAACTTAGACAACTTCAATTGTTACTACTAGTACTACTACCAAAAAACAGGAAATTTCGGGAAATCATGGAAATAGCCAGGAAATTTCTGGTAACAACTGCAAATTTCTTGGAAGGCTCGGAAATTGTTCAATAATTTTCCAATATGAACTTTATATTTGCCTGATTACATGGTGCCATCTACAATTGTGTATGCCCACCTCGAATGCCATGCTTTCTGTGAAAGACAGTGACAGGCGACAAACAACTTCAAGTTGCAAGACAATTCGTTCAAGTCCGTTGAAACTCCGACATCATGTGATTATGTTGAACTTTGAATTTCCCAACACGGAAATTCATTGTTCTTCCTTCCCACCAGTTCAACTTCTCCTTGACAAACGGCGTCCTCCCTCGTCGAGTTACAGCATCCTCCCTCCCTCGTTGACGAACTGCGTCCCTCGATGAACAGTGTCCTCCCTCGTCCATGAACGGCGTCCTCCCTCCCTTGAAGAACGGCATCCTCCCTCTCTTGAAGAATGGCTTCCTCCCCCCTTGAAGAATGGCTCCCTGCCTCCCTTGAAGAACAGCTCGCTCCCGTGAAGAATGGCTTCCTCCCTTAAAGAAAAGATCCCTCCCTCATCGACGAACAGCTCCCTCGTCGACAAACAACTCCTCCCTCGACGAATGGCTCCCTCTCTCGGCAAACAGCTCCCTCCCTTGACGAAAGGCTCCCTCTTGACAAACCGCCCCCTCCCTCGACAAACGGCTCCCCCGATGAACAGTGTCCTCCCTCGATGAACTGCTCCCTCACTCGTCGACGAACGGCATCCTCCCTCCCTTGACGGACGGCGTTTCTCCCTCGACGAATGGTGTCCTCCCTCCCTCGTTGATGAACGGCGTCCTCCCTCTCTCGTTGATAAATGGCGTTCCCCCTGCCTTGAAAAACGGCGTCTTCCCTCGCTTGTCGACAAACGCATCTTCCCTCTGTTGTCGACGAACGGTGTCCTCCCTCCCTTGTCGACGAATGGCGTCCTCCCTCCTTTGAAGAACGGCTCCGTCCCTCGACAAACAACCGTCCTCCCTTCCTTGTTGGCGAATGGCATCCTCCCTTCCTTGTCCGTGAATGGCATCCTCCCTCTGTTGATGAAAGATGGACGGTCTGCAGTCATTACTATGTAGAATATTAGGATATCTTGTATAATGTAGTAGTGCAGACAATAAACTTATTTTTCGTAACACAAGTTCTGTGTAAAAATCATGCAATATGGTATTAAAATGAGCAGAATGTATGCCCCCCCTCTAGGAATCTGCAGACCCCAGGGGTTGCTACTGAGGGCTGCAGATCTGCTCCGTAATTCTAGGGAGCACTATGAAGTGGCTATGTGTTTCTATGAATGGCTGCAGATCTGCTCTGAGATTCTAGGGAGTGCTGTGTAGTGGCTGTGCGTTTCTATGTAGAGCTGCATAGAACGTGCAGGTGACTGTAAAGGTGATACCCCTTTCTATGGTGCTATGGCACTACACAGCCCTGCCACGTGCTGCCTAGCTCACCCAGGTTTTGCTGATGAGTGATTCGTAGTCTAAGAGGACCACGGAAGTTGCGCGGGAGGAAGAGGGTCACGGGGGAGGCGGTGCTAGGAATTCCTGGATCCCCTGGAGAGTTTGTTGTGCAAGTCAGATGGATGGGTGGGTGCGGGTTAGGAGCATGCTAAGTTTGAGAAAAAATATTCAGGGTTCGGGAGAGCGAATAAGGAAGTCAACACTCACAAGGCGAGCTTTGAGTGGGTAAGCCTTATGTAAACCGCATACTCTTCCTGGTGGTCACTTTGATATCCAACTTTGTCTGGTGCTTCGGCTTCTCCGCCAATCTTGCATTCAAATTCGCAGACGACACCATGTGTTTTCGATACGATGAGATGGAATCGTTATCAGCTACAAGGTGCAGGACAACATCCATGGTGCCGTTCTCAATCTCCAACTTGACATTCTTCTGCAAGGAACTTCCGTAGTCTTGCAATATGCTGTACTTAAACGTGTAGTAGCAGGAATCCAAATGTGAAGGAATATAGAGGAAATTTCACCAGCATTGGTCAAAGGAAGTTGAGGAACCGTTCCCTTTTTTTTGGCTCTTCTGTCCATTGTGGTTTAGAAAGGGTGTGTGCAGCCAATGTTCAGTCACCGTTTGAGATCGTGGTGAGCGTTGATTAGGTAAGGGCATAACAACCTTCTTGCCTCGTCAAACAGCCATCGGTCTTCTTCAATCAAAACAACACATCCGGAGACCCAGTTTTCCCAGTGAATGACGGCAGAAAGACCTATTGCTCGCGTGTCAAGGCGGAGGTTTCGGAAGGGGACGGGCAATGGCAACTCTCAACAGCCGTCGATGCCACAGTCATGGGTAAACTTGTCTCGAAAGATCTTGAGCTTATTGTGGCTAACATAGTTTTCATTTCAGATCACCCCGAATTTGTGGCGCTGGGGCTGCAATGACCTGTTGGATGAGGTGAATGGCAACTGACGATTGTAAGGTGTGTTCACGACGTGTATGACTTGAATACGTGGAACTGATGTGCCATTTCAATAAATTAGACGTTTACATGGATCTTTCTCAGCAACGACATTCACCAATGACGTTGAACGGACATGGCTCTGGTGGCAAGGGTGGTGCTAAGATGCTATCTGCGAGAGACGGTGAGCTTGGTGAGATGGGGACCTGAGGAGAGTCAAGTTAATAGTGTTTGAAAGTCCGGTTCGGTCCGGTTTTTTGATGCCCAGGGGTGTTAACCGTAACCGTAACTGGTCTGCATTTTCCCCAGAAGTCAAAAGACCAGACCGGACCGCAAAAAGACCGCAGACCACGGTTTTTTGCGGTCTATAGACCGGTTTCAGTCTGCATCGGTTTTAACTGGTTTATGACCGGTCTTTAGGCCAATATTTTAAAATTATTAATCGGTAAATTTATTAACATTTTTAATAGCTTCAAAACGAGCCCAAGAACGTTAAATTCCGATAGGAATTGGTGCTTCTATAAAATAAGTCTGGTACATCTATTATTCCCCAAAGTAATTTACATGTTAATTCATATCTCTCTCGTTTTTTTACCAAATCGTACGTTCTTGGGTGCGTTTTAAAGGGTATTTAAGGGGCTACAAAAGACCGGTCCAAACCGGTTCACTTTAACCGGTTTTTTTGCGGTCTTTACATTTCAAAAATAAAAGACCGTAACCGCAGGTCCGGTCTTTTGCGGTCTTGGTCCGGTCTGGTTACGGTCTTTTTCCAGTCATGAGACCGGACTTCCAAACACTACAAGTTAACAAACCTGTTAAGCAGGGGTTCAACATCTTGATAGCTTGGGGATCACATTGGTTGATCAGACGATTACCAAGAGCTCTAGAACATGAACATCAATCCCCACCGCCGTCCCACTGTATCTTTACGCTATCGGCTGGTCGATTGATGACGAATCAATGGCCCTGATTCTTTCCCGCCCACTCAATGTGGACCGACGGTGGCCTACGAAGATCTAGGACGATCCTGGGGCGGGGGAGACTCGAAAGGCAGCAGTACCTTTGTCGTTTGCGGCACCACATTCCTGTTGCACGCAACTTCCCACTTTCTCTCATACGCTTGAGTCGCGCAGCACAATTGCTGGGATGGTCCATTTTTCCTTGAACCCGTCCCCAGCCATGAACTGGCAGGTGTCAAGCTCAGTGTAAGTAGCTTCCTCAATATGCTCTTTATCTTTGGCATTGAAATGGGATCCAGGTCCATTGAGGTTCAAGACTGCACCCACCATCCCTCCAAGCCCTGGTGTTGAGAATGTGCAGTGGGCAAACCACCAATAGCGTACATCAAATCACGCAGAAGGTTACATCCCATGCCATTGTCCTGCTCACGATGACCGGGAAAAGTCAAGTTAGTCTCCGCGTTCCTCCAACCCAAACCCAATACGACCTTTCTCAGGACACAGACGCCTGGTCCCTCATTATTTCCCCCCCATCTCTTCGCAGCGTTCTCGATCCCGACTTCCCCACAATCATTTGAGCCACGTCTCATATCCACCCTGACGAACCCCTACAGCTCCTGAGGTTCCTGAGTGGTGCAGGTCACGAAATCTGAAACGCCATGTCAAGGATCCTGATCCACATATAGCACAGAAACGAGGGGACATTGGCGTTGAACCATCCGAGACTCTTAATGGTCGATCTACATCGATGAGTGGTGACAGCAGTTACACTAGGGTTGCTGCTTGACTCCCCTAGCGAGAGCCCATCTTATACGTTGCTCTTGGGACACACCCTCTTCAGTCGCCAGAGCACCCCTGGTACGTGACCTACTTCGCCAGACTTGTGTTTATGTTATTAATCGTCTATGAACCAGTTTCCCTCGGCGCAGGTGTCAGTTTTACTGACCTTGGCAGCTGTTCAGCAATCCACAAAATCTCTGCAAAAGCCAGGTTCTCATCACCGGCGAACCTGCGTCTATCCGACCTGCACTAGCGCTGACATTACTACAGCTTAAAATGCTAATAAGTAGCTTTCTCGCCGTTTAGTACGTCCCCCCCTTCAGCTATACCACCCCACTTTTCTTACCTGTTTTTTCATAGGGAATAACGATGACCCACTCCAGCCGGATTCACCGCCACAACAGGTACCTCATCCCCAACAGCAAAAACCATTACATCTGGCTCTACTGGTAACGGCACATGGGTCTAGCGCCACAACCTCATCCATCCCCTCCACCTCGAGCGCCACTTCAACTATCAGCTCTGGAAGTTCCGGTGCAGTTACAACATCTGCGACGACCACTCCAGCAGTTCCAACGGAAAGCCAAACATCATGACCATGGCAATCGTCGCAGGCGTGGCAGTCTTTTTAGCGCCGGTTCTGTTCGGTAGGGGGTTTCTTGTGGTTCTGTAAATCCTGCTGGAAGAAAAGGGTTCAGGCTGTAGCAGAAGAGAGGTCCCCGTCGGAACATTCGTTGATGAGGTTGGAGCGACATTCACGAGAGAACGTTACTCTATATTGGGCATGTCATCCTTGTCATGCATCTCCGTCGTAAGTGTCCCGCTTTCTTCTTTTATTCTTTCGCGACTCTTATGCTTCATGACGTGGTTATAGAACCTCACTGAATCTCTTCGCTTCCCCGACTATTATTCCCATTCGCACTTTCTCAACGTACCAAGAACTCCCCAATTCTCGGTACCGTAAACTGTTGCTGGCGTCGATAGCGATGCATTCTTTATGCGACATACATTCGACTTGGGTTCATTCGACACCCGAGATCCCCCGAGCCGCTCAAGTACTCTCTCAACTACCTCAATTTACACTGGGGAGCCAGTTTCATCGAAGGGGTGATGGTGGTGAAGAAGAAGAGGAGGGAAGGGGGAGGAAGTGGATCATGGTGTCGGGGTGGTGAGCGTGGTGATTACGTCGCCCGCCGATGAGGTGTGCATGATGGAAGATGGTCAACTACGACGGGATGACGCCCGCTTTGAAGGACAAGAAAGTGGCATTAGCCCTATCCACTGCGGGGAACCTCTGGCGACTCAGATAGAGTTTCACAAGCTTGCTCGACTCTCCAAGGCCACGACATAAAGAAGTTCTATAATGTTGTCACAAACGAACTTCCTTCTTATCGGGAATGCATCAACTTCTCGCTTGATTCCATGCCGTTTTCCACTTTCCTCTGTATACAAATTCCAGTCGACTCCCACATAGCTGACTCGAAATGTCGTCTGTTAAGCTTGTAAATGTAATGTCCCCCTTTCCGTTGCCTCCCTGTTCAAGGTGTGGTCAATTGTGATGGAATACCACCACCAACAACTCTACCAACGTTCAGCAATGGATCGTTTTGGCTCACAAGGAGGATGTCGTTCTTAATTTTGACGACATCGCCTCTTTCCACAAGTGCGTCAGTATTTCCTTCGCCTCATTGGTTTGTCGGCGTGGACTCCCATCCAGGGACCAAGGGGTTTGCTGTTTTCTCCCCTTAATCATCCAGCTTTTGGGAACACAAGAATCAATGAAATCGAGGCACGTCTGAAATGGCTTTATGGGGAGGAATCAGAATCGTTGTGGACCACATAACAGAGGCTGAGCAAGAAAGAAGTTTTTGGCCGTTTGTGCGTGGTCACTAGCACTAGTCACTAGTACTCTAGTCCTCGCTTGCAAAGGTCTTCGCTGAGTATTGATTTGTTCGGTGGCGTTGAGCACATGTTGCAGACAAACACCATTGGTCGGCTTGGCTTTCGGGTGTTTTCGCTGCTCGCCATGTTGACATCAAACATAGTGGTCTGATCTGGCCTGATCGGACGTGAGGTGCCTGTCAAGGCAACCTTCACCTTTCCTTGCGGCAACACCGTTCAAATACCTGTGGGTTACAGTGGATGGAACGATTCAGGCCTCGTTTTCTCCATGTTCGTATTGCTGTCCATTCTTTATCTTTCTCTTCAGGCGATTCGCGCTTCACCTTTACCGCTTCCGATTGACATCAGCAATGCCCTGGATGGCTTACAACTACCAACCTGCTCGTGCATTGATCAGCGATCGATTTCAGATATCCTTTGGAGCTGCTTTGCTACTATCTTCGCTTGCACTTGGCTGTCAGTACACCCCAACATGCCGGGTCCGGATGAAGGGCCTTGGAAGACTGCTTTTCGGAGGCTCGAATTAATGTTCTGGTCTCTCATCTGCCCTGAGATGATCATTCTTTGGGCTTTCAGGCAATGGTTTGCTGCCCGAAACTTGCGAGATGAATATGGTGGTGCGTTATTCCCGTGGTGATGAACCTTCAAGCTTCAAGGACTTACTGCGGTTAGGGCTGGGATGGACAAAAACGCATGGTTACTTTCTACAGATGGGGGGATTTATGCTCATGGATGGAGACGAAAGGAAGGGCGTTCTCACGCATGTCATGTTCCATAAGCTGCTTCAGGAGGGCAAGGTTGCGTTCCCATCAATTACAGAGGAAGAAATTGAAGACAGGAGCAAGGCTGACAGCCTGACGAAAGGAATAGCGGTTTTGCAGACCACGTGGTTCATCGCCCAGTGCGTTAGTCGAACAGTGCAGGGACTGATCATCACTGAAGTCGAATTGATCACGCTGGCTTTCGCTGCCCTCAATGGAATATTATATTTCCTGTGGTGGAACAAGCCTCTCGACGTCAAGTGTTGTGTGCCAGTTTTTTTGCTAAACGGAGATTGCAAGCCTGTAGAGATTCCCCCGTTTGAGCCGAAGAGTAAGTTGTTTATTTTATAGAATTAAGAATTGAACTGATAAAATATAGGGTGGGCCTGGGGATCCTTTGGCATGTTTCGGTCTGTAGAAAGATGGTTTTTCAAATCTCCTGGCACAGAGGAATCTACAGGTTCGTGTTGCTCCGTCAGTAGCTTTGATCTGTAATTCCAAGCACAGTGGTTTCTTTACTCATGGCAGCTCATAAAACCGCCAAGGTTCCTCACTCCATCCCTCAGAGTAAGTCCATTTCCAGTGTCTTTTTGGAAATAAATTGACAGAACGATATTAACAGTGGGCATCGTCACACTTGCTACCACCTGTGCATTACGAGTGACAAGTGTTTTGTTGGAGCTCCTCCACCTTCCGATCAGGGCGATAGCGGTTTTTGTCTCCAGGCTCGGGGATCTCTTAGGTTGCGATATGGTCGATGAGGATGCCCTTCGGGTCCCAACGTTTTACGCGCCTCCCATTGATGACCGTGGAGAGATTGGGGTCTTGATAACGACCGTGATCATTGGTTCGCTCTTCGGAGGCATCCATTGCGCTGGCTGGAATTTCCCCTTCCCCTCTCACACAGAGCTGGTTATCTGGCGCGTATCCTCTTTGATCATCGTCATTGTTCCGTGCACCTTTGTGCCTATATTTGTGGCGGCGTTTATGAATAGCATGGATACCATCGACAAAATCTATTTCCCCTGGTTCATCCTTTGTTTCTTTGGCATTGTGTTCTATGTTCTCGCACGGCTCACCCTTTTTGTCGAAGCTTTAACCGCCCTGAGGCACCTTCCCCCGGGAGCATACGCTGTAGTCGAATGGACAGCCTTCTTACTCCATATGTGATCATATTACTACGGCCTGGACACCATTTTTATGTATGGGTAGGGTTTCCGTATGATGCTCCCATTTAAAATTACTGTTCGAAAATTGTTGGTCAGAGTAAGCTGCGTGCACCATCCAGGTAAATCGAACGCAACGTTACACAGATGTCCACGCAACTATAAATGAAGCATCGTCCCACCACGAATTGTCAACAGGGCTCGTGCACACCTATGACGATGCTGAGTTCCAGGGTCGCTTGAGTATAGAAATTATAGGGAATTGGAAGGTGGCTGAATAAATCCGTACCTGCATTTAGGTGTCGTATCCCCATACTTTGATCATTCTCAATATCGACTATGATTATTGAACCTTAGTCTCGACTCTCTCGTAGACAGACTTCGATTTATGTGAAGTCATACCTTGGTTTACGCAGACACCCTAATTTGCGTGTCCCCAAGTTCTCAACCCTTCCTTCCCCGCTTCTCCCATTCCCCCTTGCCCCCCGCATCAACTGCCCGACTCAACCATCGCCTCTACAAAAAAGGGTGGATGGAGCGCTAGTCAGACTCTTCAACGGAAAAGAGCCTATCACCCCGTAGGGGCGTAAAACGTATCGAATTTGAGTCCGTTATTCGATGGGGGGAGGATGCCCTGGCTACATGTTACCAAAATGTTACCCAATAAGAAATAGTGGGACGATGTTGAACGAACTTTGTAGCCATCATAAGAGTAAGTACTGATATTCTATCCCTGTCAATATTATGTCAATATCAACTTTCTCGTCTTCACGCAGCCGTGGGGTCCCGTTCGGATAGTCCAATCAAATTGTGAAGAGAATGGACGATTATCGGCGACCAGAGATACTTTTCCTTCATTGCTTAGGGTAGACGCAGCACCCTATTCCGTGCACGTCATCCACTTGCAAACCATCTCGGGAAGATCATCACCCCGTGAGAGCCTCACCGGCGTTTTCCGAGGAAGCCTAATAGCCTGTTACCATCACTCTCTTTTTGCAGAACCATGAACAACGTCAAGACTTGGTGTGTCAAGACGCAAGAGGCGTTCCCTTTAAAGGCGCGAAGTTGGCCCTTTTAATCTTAACACCAAGCTCCAACGTACCTTTTCATCGCAGCCCCTCATTTTTGTGGACTGACCGATCGATTAGGAAGAGATGCCACATGAAGACTTTGGATTCCTTGGGGAAGGGACGGCGGGATCAAACTCGAACACAATCATTTTGTCACCGCAGCGCCCCGTAGCCTCTCTCTCTCAGGCCATGCCATTGCCATGCGGACCCCTGTTCTTATCTTCTCAGGTGCTTGAGGGTCAAGGAGCCGGAACCAGGAACTTGGAAGGCTGCCTTCGAACATCGAAGAGCCTCTCGCTTCGAAACAGCGAAAGCCGCAGCCTGCAGGTCATCTAACGACCAACATAGGGCGGCAATTCCAACACTGCGCAAACGCGCTGCTTTGGCCACGTCATCCTCAACGTACGCCGGCCTCACCACGACGACTAAGTACTACGACCTTGTAATAACTGTCGGGGTATTCAAGTTGCCTTGTGGTGGTAGATGACAGTCCATCACTCCATTGACGCACTATCCTCCTTGCAGTTGTTACGATCGCCTTCAATCCCAACTTTTTTTGGCCAATCTTCCCAAGATACTGAACGTTTTGTCTCATCGTCTTACCGTCTTCCCTTCGTTTGTCAGATCTATGAAAATTGACAGCTGGCACTTGGCCCACTCCCCAGACAATTGACTCAACGTAGCTCCTCCCAACAGACTTATCGGCGCATCTTCTCCTCTTCCATCTCCTTCCCGTCTTCTCTTTGCTTTTCGCAACTATGAAGAATGATCGTCGACAGCTGGCACCCGCTTCAGTCCCAGGCGACAGAAACGACAGTGCAATCCTGAGTCCTCAATCGAAACCAAACAAGCTGTCGACCACCACTCCGGTGTTGCGGATTAAACGTCCACCGGCCTGTTGAATTGGAGACAGGGCTCAAGTAACGTTCGCGTTCGAGTTGATGCGAACGTGGGGAAAGAGGTACTCGATGCACGATGTGCATGAGATCTACAGTGGCGCTGAAGAGCCGCATTCTTTGCAATTACGACTAACTTGAGGTATGTAGGTTCTTTGATTCTTCTCTACATCATTCAAAAGTTCAGATTTCCTCCATAGGCCGCGTCGGGTTTATAACGACCATCCCTCTCTTCGGAACGTTTTAGAAGCCTGTTTTCTGGGACAACTTGGTCAAGAACAATGATTTGGGGAGAACTCTACCTTTGATGGGATACGTAGAAGACTTCCCACATACCGCGGTCCGCTCGGCTACCATTGACGCTGCTTTCGCCTACCAATGTGGGCGGCCTTATACCCAAGCTGTACTTAGTACTTTCCCCCCAGCTTCTTCGGCTTTTTCTTCTTCCTCCTCGCTGTTCTATCTACGAAGCACACTCGCACTCCCTCCTCACCAAAGTTGACATCGTGACCCTCGCTAAGCAAGCTGTTTACGACTTCTTGCAACAGGGTCAGGCCTTAAACGCTTGCGGACCTCTTCGGTTCACTACCACACCTAGTCTCCTTCCTGTTTCTACAGAGTCTGCCTACAAAGAACACTCGCACCCCCTCCCCACCAAAGTTGACATCGTGACCCTCGCTAAGCAACCTGTTGGCGACTTCTTGCAACAGGGTCAGGGGTTGAACGCTATTGGACTTCTGGAGTTCGAAGAAAGGTTCACGTTCAAGTGGTACTACCGCGCAAGATCAACCTTAGTCCTGAGGAATTGGGGTGCTCGTTGCTCGTTGTGATCATCACTGCTTTTGAGGCACCCTTTTGCTCATCCTCCCCCACACGTTACCGAAAGTTTACACCATCATAGGTCCCCTCGGTTTCTACATGCGTAATGCCGTCATTGACTCGGTGCTGCTGTGTGGATCATAGACCACAAACGGCGGGGTAGCCGTTGAAAGGGCTCAAGACAAGCTTGGTTGAAGCAAACTTGCTGGAGAGGTCGAGCAAGGTGGAGGTTGTAGGGATCGAGTTACGCTTGCCTAGCAAGCTGGCGAAGAACGCCTTTCACTCTATCGACCACTACCATCAGCACAAGTTCGCTTGCAACTGGGCGTCGAGTTGTATGCTCTCATTGAAGACGGAAGGGCCGCTGATGGAGTCAGGAACGGGAAATTTTGGGCAAAGAACGTGTTGGTGGAAGGGGGTGGGGTTGAATCGGTCTTCGTTGACTGGCTAGTTGTCGCAAGGAGCACCCTACCACTATCAGTGCAATCACTGCTGTCTTTCCCCACTTTCCGTCGACTCTGGTCACGGAACTTTGGGTTCTATGTAGAGTTTATGGTACCCAAAGTTTCCTCAGTCCATTCCCAACGCCGACAACGCCCTTTTATCGTCAGTTCCAAGCTCCAAATGGGATGGATGGTGGATGATTACGTTCATCAAGTAGCAACGAAGCAAGGCTTTGTGAAGTCAGGCGTTGAACTGATGGAGGCCGGATACAACAGATTGCATGGGGAATGCTACTACGGACATACTATCTGCAGACGACAAAGAAATTGTTTCGCTGTTGTACAATGTTTCAGAATGGAAAAAGTGCTCAGCGCTCAACGTTCAACCCTCCGGCAACACCAATATGTGCCCACCGCCATGACTATCGACGTATGCTCCCAAACGATGGCACGTAAGACGATCGTCGTCGAGCTGATCCTTGCGAACTTGTACCACCACCTCTTTCCGCAGTATTAGAGCCCAACTCCGATCCGAGGGTCAATGATTCTGGAGTGTCATCATCCTGATTCCTGCGACGACGTGTACCACCCGGTCGCCTTGGTGCTGAAGGCCCGTACGGGAGCGAGGTTGTTCGGAAATGGGTTGGAGCGATGGATGATGGGTCCATCAAGAAACCCTCATTTGGAGACCTCTGGAGTCTGGAAGTTGTAGTAGCCGCACGACGTAAAGGTGGGGGAGAAATAGGACTGGGGATGGAATGAACCGTTCGCTGACTACTGGAAGGTGAGCTGGGCTCCCTCTCTTCCAAGTCCTCGTCCTCTTCGAAGGGAGTGTCTTGCGAAAAGTCGGACATGTTGGGATTCTCTGGCAAAGTCGAGAGATCTGTGCGTCGGGATCGAGGAGGAGGTCGGGCTGGATTGCCCCGTGATCGCTGGCGTGCATTCCCTGTAACACTTTCCCTTACTTCTTCCATTTCGGGATCAAGTGTTGCGCTGTCAATGGAGCCCAGTGGCTCTGAGTCGGACTTGGATCTTCGCTGGTACATGATACTACTAAGTGATTTCCTCTGGTGTATAAGGACAGTATTCTCACCCAATTTCGACGCGAACGTTCCGAGTCGACTAGAATAAACCCCTCGTGGTTGGGAGGGCCTTCCTGATGAGGCGGAGACACCGATAAAGGATGGGCTTGACTTAGTAATCCCTGAGGAACTTGTGCTTGCAAGAGCGACTTCAAGTCACGCTGCCTAGAAAAATTTAAATCACGAAAATGACAAACATATCGCACCCTTACTTCGACTGTTTGAGTAAATTAAGGACGTCTTTGGCCAGGGCTTGAACAAATTGTTTGTCTTCCTTTATTTTCAAAGTCGATTTTCGTATCGGACTGTCAAATGTTCAGAAGGTCTCATGAGATATAGATATATATGAGTTTACCTTGTAATGTGTTCCATAGATGTCTTCAGTCCAGCAGTGATCACATGTTGACTGAAAGTGCCGGTGTGGACCAAAGCCTTCAATATCATACAACCTCCTATAACTTCATATGCCGTTTGGCTGCTAGTGAGGAGCAATAGTTCGGGCAGGATCCCGGCATTGATTAGCGAATTTCGGCCAGTATCCGAATTTTCTGCGATGAGACGGCAAATATCGAGGGCAACTTTTTTGCATTGATCCTCTGTTACGGTGTACGAGGGGCTGTAGGGTCCGCTCTGATTAGAGAAAGGAAACGGATAAGAAACGTCGCACAAACAAACCTTAACCACCTGACCACGATTGCGACTATCCCGCTGTTGACGACGGGAGAATGCGGAGATTGTTGGACTATCTCCAACAGGAAGTGAAAAGCCTTGTGGTGGACTGCTAGAGCTAGCAGTTAAGTTAGTCACCTTGGCTCATTAGTAATGGGCCACCCTGCCCTGACAATCCATCAAATGGTAAGGGTCTAGCCGGACAGCCGGTTTGATTACCGGACCTCCACTGTTAAAGGGGCGGCCGCACCCTGAACAATCCCTCAGTAACTATGCACAGGCCGTCAGGAACAATGTCCCACACGATTGGAGCGGCTGGCATGTACTTTGACCGCCATATCCCACCTGCAGGGCTGCCATCCGCTGGGGCATCTGGTATGCCGGCGGCGATTATCAGCCCTCCGCTGGGGCGTTTTGTGTGCAGGCGGCAATCACGTATACGTCGAACTACTTGTACAAGTCACGCGTCATAAGTAAGAAGTCCTCCCTTGCTGAATAGATCTCATTCTTCAGCTTGTTCAACACCTCTAAGACGCACTCAGAATCCAGTAAACCCTCCACTGCATGATGCCTCAACAACTCCATGGCTTGAACTGGGTCACGACTGCGGGAGGAAAGATTGTTGACACAGCTAATCCACTTGTCAAGTTCGCCGCTTCTAAGAAAATGCTTTCTGAGGTTAGTAACTGAAGATCAGACAAAAACTGTGACCAACCTTATTCCTAGGAAAGTCTAGTTTTTCATCAGTCCAATCTTCTCTCGTCATCTCCTCTTTGACGCTAGGGTGTGTTCCCTTTCTGGGAGGGTTGGAGGCAGACAGCGGCAAACCTGGATAGCTTAGGGCTGATTTTGCCTTGTGGAGGGGACGATCCAAGTTCATAACAGGTGGAGTTGTGGATGCAAGACCAGAGGAGCGTGCTTTGTGAAGTGGACGATCCAAATTCAATTGAGCAGCAGGCGGTGAATGAGTGAGATCTACAACATCTTCGCGAGTGAGATCTACAACATCCCCGGCGGTCAACAGGGATGCCGCCGGAGAGTGGTGTGGACGATCCAAGTTGAACGCAGTAGGTGGAAAAGCATGTGAAAGCGGTGGACTCTCTGAAGGTTCAATCTTGACCTTGATTGTTCTCACAGGTCGATCCAAATTGAGGTTCACTTTGGTGGTGATAATTGAACTGTCCGACGGTGGAGCCTTAGGCGCTGCGGAGTTATGAAGCAGAGTTTCACGTGAGGGTGGAGAAGGAGCCTCCGTGGCTCTGATTGCAGGTTCAATATGTAAAATCAATAGAATTAGTTGTTTGCTTACAAAGGCCTAAGAGGACGATCTAACTTCAAATGGCGGACATCCTGCGATGTTGGACGTTGGTCAAGAGAGAAATCAAAGTTAATTGCGGGAGGCTTGCGTCCTGGACGGTCGAGATTAAAGGTAGATGGCACAGGGTGTTCCAGGTTCAAGTCTGGCAAAATGTGACCTTCCACGCTGGTATCGTTCCTGTCGGTCGACTCCCCTGGCGGTCGCACTGGGCGGGCGAGATTTAAGGAGTGCGCCCCCGGCGGTTGCTTTGGGCGGTCAAGATTCAAGGAAGGGGGTGCCGGCGGTCGAGTTGGGCGGTCAAGTTTTAAGGAAGGGGTCGCCGGCGGTCGAACAGGGCGATCGAGGTTTAATACGGAATGATGATCGATAGGATGCGATTCCAGATTGGGCTGCTCAGTTGTTGGCTTCTGAACTCGAGCAGGACGGTCGAGGTTGAGGCTAGGCAGATCGTTTGTCACCGATAGTCGTTTAACTGGCCGATTAAGATTGATCGGAGGGTTGGGATGCAGAGCATGTTCAATGTTTGTTATATGATCGTTGCAGATGGGACGATCAAGATTGAACGACATAATTGCTGGGAATGGTAAGACATCAGCTATAAGAGCATTCACAAGATTGCTGGGTTGACACACGGGATGCCTCGCTTCCCGGTGGGGGGTTGCTTGCGGCGTTCCCAGGCGGAGGGTTGCTCGCCGTGGTCCCACGTCCTGGACGCTCCAGATTAATCTCCACTTGGTGCCGCTGTGGGCGCGTCAAATTTAGGGGTCTTGGTTCTGAGAAGTGGACAATCAGTTTCTGTATGGATGGTAAGATAGCTGCAGACCATACCTTCATTTGGGGTGGAAGCAGTCTTTGAGGACATTGTGGCTTGAGCACAGAAACGAGCTGATTGAAGGAAAGAGATCGGACAAGATAAAGACTGGATTATTGCGGTGTGTTGTTGTTTGACCTCAAAGCCCATGGTGCGGTGTGGTGTTGTTTGACATCAAAGCTGGTCACATGATCACGTGACCATGTTGAAAACTTCATTTGGAGTTCGTTTACACACCGCCGCCCATCCACTACCTCTTTACATTTCTCACCACACACCACGCCATGCCAGCCAGCTTCGTTCCACACACCGCCGACCTCGACGCCGCGATCGAGAAGTTTCATAATGCCTTCGTGCTCATGTTGGTGGGAAAGACGGATGGGGAGATGTTTGTGAGCAAGCCCGATATGTACAGGGTGTTGAAGGCCGCGGTGAGTAATGTGTTTCTTTGCACCCAGTACAGTACTGATGAGATTGGTATGCTACAGCACGAAGTTAACAACGAGCTCGAGACATGCAATGTGGAGACGCCCACCTTCGACCCCCTCCTCGACGAATTGAAGGCCATGATGCCGCTGTACAACCACCCATCTGGCAACGTCCCTGCGCAGAAGTTTGTCAGGCTTGCGCGACAGTGCATCCCCCCATCCATCGCTCGGAGGCTTGATCTCCCTCCTAGATCGGACCTTGAGCTCATGACCGGCGGCGCGACGAAACCCAGGGACTCGACCGCCAAAACCTCCACCACGAAGCCCACACCTGCCAAACCCACCACCACAAAGCCCACGACCGCCAATCCTCCAGTGACGACCAAGCCAGCGACCAAGCCTGACGTCGCCGCCAAACGTACGACAAGTGTGAACGCCGCTGGAGCGAAGAGTACGAACGCCGCCGGGGGGAAGAAAGTCGACACCGCTGGGGTGAAGTCTATCCCCATGATACAAACTCGTGTGGGGAAGAAAGCCGTCACCTACGTGTCCGTGGATGAGGACGAGAGTAGTGGAGAGGAAAAGCAGGAAGAGGAAGAGGAGAGTGGACAGGAGGAGGAGGAAGAGGATGCGGAAGTTGTGAGTGTGAGGCCCACACGTCGAAGGGTGGTGAAGAGCGCGGCAGTCATTACGGATGAAATGGATGAGGACGAGGGGATCACTTGGTCTCTGGCGGATAGGAGACAGGCTGAACGAGACGCGGCGTGGTCTGGCCCCGATCCCAAAGACCCTTGTTCCAACAACGACACCAAAGACATCCGGTATTGGCAATTCTATTGGGGCCCATACAGCACCCCCCTCGCGAAGCCCAGTCCGATTTCCAGGGAGGACCTTCCCAACCGACGCCTCAACCCCATCGACAAGGAAGGCCTTGGAAAATACGTGTTGGCGGACATTTACGACACCCCATGCACCCAATGCGCCGGCGGGAAGAACACGCCAGCCAAGCCTTGCGTCATGGTCGGGTGCAAGCCTGTTCCCTTGGCAACGACGGAGGCGGAGGAGGAAAAGGAGAGGGCTGCCGCATGTGCGAGCTGCAGGCATCACAAAAGGAGATGCGAGGGCCGCAGCCGGGGTCGTTCACGCCAGATCGTCCTCAACCCATTCAACGAGTTTAACCAGCCGGTCAAAGGGAATGGGAAGGCCAAGGTGAAGACAGAGAAGGTTACCCCGGCGGCGAAGACGCGGGCCGCACGTCGTCCAGCGGTGGACAATGTGCTCCCTGAAGGTGAGCAATTTCTTTTTTTTACTGGCTACCTTTTGACGTTGATTTAGCTGACGAGACGGAGACGGTGACCTCGGTGGGCAAGACAGGTCGTTCACGGAGGCCGGCAGTGCAGGAAGACCTCGCCAATGGTCAGTTTTCTGTTCACCTTGCATGGCTAGACTGACTGCATGATCATTAGGCAAACTTGAAACGAGGATGGCGGCACTGGAGAAGACTTGCCAGGATCTCGCCAAAAAGATTGGCGACTTGGACACGACCATGCGGCGGCTCCTCAAGAACAGCTCCAAAAAATTGACACTGGACATACACAAGCTTGAGCAGGCGCACAAGTCCACGAAAGCCTACATTGAGCAAAAGACGTGCACCGCGATGGAGGCACTGGAAGAGTTGGGTAACGCCGTCCATCAGACATTGGAGAACATGGTGAAGGTCTTGGATGAAGTACCAGAGGAGGTGCGGGATGCGTTGCAGGAGTTGGGTGGGAGCGCCGCCGGGGACGAGACGGAGTCTGCCTTGCATGACATACGGGCCACGCAAGCAAGGTGGGCAGACCTCGCCAACCTGGTTGAGATGTTGATACCCAAATCGATGGGAGGGAACGCGGTAGCAAGTGCATCCCACACCCCCACCCCTCCCCCACATACCCTCCTCCCATCGGCCATCGTGCCGCAACACACTGCGGAAGCCACCCCGGCGGCGACAATTGCGGATGCCACACTGTCGGAGAGTCTGATGCCAAATGATAAGGTCGACATCGAAATGACGGAGGCCGAGCCAGTCGACGACAAAGAAGAGCATGCATCTGGGGAACCTGAAGACGAACCCACCCCCATGCAAGAGGATGACAGCGAGATTGGGCTGAACAAGGAGCCCGCCGGCGGCATTGATGGAGGCCTTGATGAACAAGCCGACGAACAACCCACCAAACGGAAGCTAGAAAATGATGCCGACGATGGTCCAACCGAAAAGAAAAAGAAGAAGGCAGCACCAGTGAAGAGGAAAGGTGGCCGCAGGAAGGGTCGTGGTAAGGCGGATGACACCGAACCTGCGGCCGCAGGGCAAGACGACGTAGATGCCGAGGGCAAAGAGGTTGAGGCTTAGTTTTTCTTTGCGGGGGGTCAAATGTTTCATCTTCGGTCTCGGTGTCCATCTCCCCTTTTATTTTGTGCATACATCTCTATACTTGTCAATTTTTGCAACTATCAATAATATCAATCTGAATTGGCAGTCAAGTTGGGATTTTGGTGATTACAACACAATGCAATCAACTATAGCAACTGTTACTTCCTGGCCTCCCTCTCCTTTTCTAAACGAAGTTGGGCCGGCGGCGCGAAGTTGAACTTCGGCTTGATTGTACGGCCAGACTTTCTCACAATGAAGAGACTATCCTCCCTGTCCCTCTGTTCCACCTGTGTTTCATTGTCAGTTGGATTAGCAACTTGAGTATTCTTTTTCACAGGTTTTGGTTTAGGCCTGGCTCTGCTCCCTTCAGGTGCGGCGTGGCCACCGCTGGCGTTGTTTGTGCTCCCCATGACCAGTGCGGCATGACCTCCGCCAGTGTCAGGTTGATCTAAGGTTAAGTCAAAATCGTCCCTGTCCCGCTGACCTCCCTGTGTTTCGTCAATAGAATGAGCAGTTTGGGCATTCTTCCTCACCTGCTTTGCTTTCTTTCTTCCTTTTGGGGGTAACGACTCATCACCGCCGGCCTCATCATCAGTGCTCCTCACTACTGCAGGAGCCTTCCTTGCTTTCTTTCTTCCTTTCTTTTTGCCAAGTCTGGGGGGTAGGGATTGATGATTTTGATATGGCGGTTCAGGTGACATATTCACGAGTGACCTCTGCAATCTAAGGGTTTTTGTTCCTCGGCCTTTACGTCCATCGTCCATAGAAACATCAGACGAGTAGTCTTCCCCTGTCGATGGAGTCGTTTTCTTCTTCCTGTGTTTGCCATTTTCTAACGGTGGGTCAGATTCAGGATCATCTAATGAAGGAAGATGTTCCTCAGCAACAGCCCCTGGGTTCACTTCACTGTTTCCCGGCGGCCTGTCTGGCGTTGGCACGTTTACCTCACTGCTGCCCGGCGGCCTGTGTGTCAATGGCACGTTTTCACAGCTTCCCGGCGGTCTATCTGGTAGAGTTTGTCCCATGCTATGCATACCCTCATGAGCTGGAATTTGTACTTCAGGGAGGGGAGTTGCGATTGGGGTCAGATCACCCCAGCCCGGCGGCGTCCCGCGGGAAGTATGCCGCCGGCATTCCTCGGTCTGAGTCGGTGGGATGACCGCCGGGGGCAAAATGGCCGCCGGTGTAAATCTAGGATAAACAGCGGCTTGAAGGCCCTCTGAATGGATGTAGAAGTTGAATCTGAAGGTATGGGAAGCTCCACCCTGTGCTTGTCGATGTCTCCACAATGTCACAATCTTCCGGCAATCCCCAAGAACAATTTTGCTGGGGTCCTGGACAACAACCCCAGATGACCACATGTCGGCGTCCCACAATCTAGATTGATGATTTGTTATCGCTCTCCAGGGAGTTGTTGTTGACTCTTTCCCGCAAGCAAGTTGATAATGAAGAGCCATGAATTCCCGAATCATCAGTTGTAATGTGTCTGTCTTTTCATGACTGGCCGCCGGGGCACACGGTAACAAGGGGAATTGACCATCCATTTGAAATTTCATTTTCTTCTTCTTTCGGGTGGTGTATTGGTTTGCATCCCCACACACACCTGTTTTGAGTACTGTACATTCAATAAGATATGATATTCCTTGAGGAAATGTAGGTTGTGCACCTTGAATATGTTCACAGTATGTCGCCCATGCTTCACAAATATCTTTAACTTCATTAGGAAACATGCTTTCAAAAGTGGGGGTCCTGGCGGGGCCAAACTCAGGATTGTGATCAATGAACATCCAATTGCAATCACCCTTGTCGTTATAGTGTGTTATCAAACCCCAGCTAACAAGCCCCAATTGATAGCTTTTGACCTTTTCCATCTCGCGGACCATCTTGTAGCCCGCTCGAGCAAAAAGTCTGGTTGGAATGGCCGGCGGTCAGAACAGCCCGGCGGGGATAAGCGTCTAGCCACATGACTTACTTTGATTGGATCTCAGCGGGTGGTGGCTCATTGGTCCATTCGTCGGCCATTGTCTTATATTCTACTTTCTCGGATGCTGAGAGGTTATCCAGAAGGAATTTCAATCCTTGTTGATATTTTGAAAGAAATGCCCTTGACCCCGGCGGTGCACCCCCAGCCAACTCGGTCACCTTTGAATAGAGTTCATCTTGTTTGACATGCGCAACCACATATTTCAGTGAGATGGATTTAACATATCCAAATCGTCGGACTTGCGGCCGCCGGCCATGGTTGTAATACCATTCCTTCACTTTCTGCTTTGTCGGTCAGACATTTGTTTCTGCAAGCTGGCAGAACCCACTTACCCTTTTCCTAATCCTCCATTGTTCTCCATCAAGCTCTGGTCCAACCGACTTAATCAATCGATATATCTTGAACATCAACAATTGTTTACACTCTTCTTTGCTTTTGGATCTAAAGTCCTCCAGATATTCCCTCAAAACCTTCTGTTCCACTGGCGAAAAGTTTTCACAGCCTTTCTGTAGTTGTGGACGCTGACCGCTATTGCGGGGAACATCGTGGGACGGCATCGAGGAAAGCAGTATGACAGGGAAAGGAGGAAACAACCTATGAAAATGTGTTCGGCAACGAGGAAAGCCCGGTTACTTTAGTTGTCCCCGGGCAGGACGCCATCAAAGATGTACGATGTGCCTGGGCCAGTACCTAACTGGGGTGATGTGCATGGTGCACGGACCCTCCGCCGGACCCTGAATCCCGAGCCAACCCGAAGAACGACGACGCACTCTGCCAATTTCTATCCGTGTAACCCCTAAGCCAGCCACATGATCAACCTACATGCCCTTTTAATAATCATGAAGAAAGATTTCAGGGAAAGCCTGTTCTCTTAAGGTTACTCATAAAGGGTCCTTTTATGCACTGAATCTCTATGAAACCTTGACTCCATGGTACCATCACAACCGAAATCGTTCACACTTTTTTTTGTCCTGAACAATTGTGTGTCGGGCCTAGCTTGTTCGAACTGTGCTTTCTGCAGTGTTTTGATGGTGTCCTTTATGTAGGCCGAGGGCCACTACGCGACTCTGCGGCACGCAAACACCTGACACTGAGGAGCATTTCAGCAGAGAAATCATCATGACAATTTCTCCGTCTGAGAAACTTATCATCGGGCCCACCTGGTTCGAAAGCAGGCTCTATAAGCTGGTTACTGGTGGTTTTTATATGACTTGGTGATTATCAGGCCAACCTGAGGATGTGAAAGGAAAGGTGCAAACATGGTGGAAACTTGTCACATAAAGAAATGGGTCTGCAATGTTACTGTAACTGAGTGGTTAAACGCTGATGATGACGCCAGAGCTGTATGGTGAGTTCCAGGGTCAAATACCACACGGCGATCTTCCCATTGTCCCGAAGTCTTGTTTGGCCGCAGAGGTGCAGGCCGCCGGGGGTACAACGTGACACATGGTGTCACTTGGCTGGATTCGTAACCTTACCATGCGTGGTTAAATTCGATCCCCACACAGTCAACTTCTTCATCCATAGTCTTTTTCAGGCCGCCGGGGGGAGTGACACATAAATGCTGCAATTGAACATTGTTTCTAACGTCACCATGACTGAGTGGTTAAATGCTGGTGAGTTCACCAGCGTTATGGTCAGTTCCAGGGTTCAAATCCCACAAGGTGATCTCCCACTGGTGCCATAGTCTTTTTTTTGCCATGTGATGCATGAGGCATCAAGCGCCGCCGGTGATCACATGTCTGGGTGCACAGCCACATGCCGACGGAGGTTGAAGGCATCAATATGGAACTCTCTTCCATCGATTTCAATATGCATCGAATTAAGATCAAGCCCAATCACCGAAAAGGACCTGTTAGAATGGAAGTAACACTTCAGAACACATCTCGTGGCCAGGTTCAAAAGTTCAAATACTTTCCGACCGCAGACAGAACATCCACTGTGGAAACAAGAGAAGAGAACATTGAATCTAACATTGATGTGGGACAGGCCTATGCAGAATTTGCTGATCAAGTTGACGAGTCTGTTCCCTTGCACAGGAGGACCACAGGAAAGGTTAGTCAAGACTGTTTTTAGTATGGTTGACACTGAAAACAAATCAGACCCAAAATGACTATCTTCGGGATTGGAAAGGACTTCGCGATAGCCATCTTCATGTGATCCTTGACTCTGAAGCCCCTGGCACCACCATGAGCTGTATGGAGTGTGGCCGACCAAACGGAGTCATTCGTTGTCTTGACTGTTCTGCTTCCCCCTTGTTTTGCCGATCGTGCTGCCGCAGTTCGCATAAAAGGCTCCACACACATCGTGTTCAGTGTTGGAATGGTAAATACTTTCGAACAAGTGCTCTCTGGGAATCTGGTTTGGTTTGCAACTTGGGGCATGGAGGGCTCCCATGCCCTGGATTAGCACTTGCAGAGGAAGAGGAGAATATCAGGCAAGACACTGAATGGGACCGAAGTCTAATGAGTGAGCCAACTGGACCGTCGGTGACTCATAGGGCATCAGGAGATCAACCAGCTACGCCGCCGGGCATACATACACCTGCCGGTATAACTGACGACCCTGCGCCGGCGGTGTCCGATGCAGCCGCAGTTCACGACGCCCCGCTGGACCTTGATATGCGGATGAACGCAGCAGCCCAAGATATGTTTGAGGATGAGTATGCAACACCGGACCATGATAGCGGCTATGATTCCGATGGTATTGATGTTATGGAAGATAATGAGGTGCCCGACGGTGATGGTGGAAATGACAATGATGACAGGGATGACCGCTTTACTCAGGAACACTACAAACGAATGCAAGGCATGGCTACTCCTCCTCACCCGAATGGTGAGGATGCCCTAGGAAACCCATTTGTCACATTTATTGAAACAAACGGTGTGCATCATCTTCCCATTCACTACTGCATTTGCCCCTCCACAAGACCCCACGATGAACAGCTATTTGTGGCCAAGCTTTTTCCCACATCCTTTTCTTCCATCAAGACCGTCTTCACATTTAACGTGTTGGACGACTTCCGTATGACCAACCTATCATGCAAAAGCTCCTGCTACCAATATTATCTGAAGCTCCGGTGGCTGACATCACCGGCCTTCCCCAACTCCGTTCCAAATCGATACCATGAACTTCTCAGAGTGAGCCGTCAATGGAGGAATTTGGAATTAAGAAAGTCTTTTGGATTTGGCCACCATGACAACCCTCCTGAGAGGGGAGAGATGGCTCATGGATGTGCCTCCTGCCCCCAGCCTGGAGTAAACTTACCGGAAAACTGGAAAAGCGATCCACATCAGTTAGTTGCACAAATTATTCAGACATTGACGGAACTAACACTCAGCACTCAAGAGAGGTATTTACACGATTTATTTGTGTGGATGGAAATTTCTCGGCAGATCACTTGAAGCAGAAGAATCCATTGGATGATGTGCCATTGACAAACGGGGAGGGTATGATGACCAATCAAGCTAGATATAAAGCATATCTAGCACATCCGGTGCCAATATGTCAAGTAAGTGGGGTGTATCTGTTGGCCGGCGGTGGCATTCATTGCAAGGCCGGCGGCTAACCAAATTGTTTGACAGACAAAGTCAACATGCAGCAATCACCAGGCGGTGAATAATGCAAGTCAAAATCATGCGGGATGTGATGCTACTGGTATCGCTGCTTTTGCTTGTGCTCGTTCTGGTGCCTTCATCCCGGGAAGTGTGGTTGACTTTCAGAAGGGGGAGAGGCAGATGAACATTGACTATGCATTATGCGAAGCCCTTAAAACAATGGCCGTGGAAGATGGGGCTAAGGTCATGGTCATTTATGATGTCATGTGCCAATACCACATTCATCTCTGGGAAAGAATCAACCAAAATCCATTTCTTTCCTTGCCAGAAAAGGTCCAGTTATTTATGGCTATTGGGCTCTTTCATGTCCATGGCCATCAAGACTCGTGCCTCTTCCGATTTGCAACTTCTTTTATTCCAGGTGCGGGAATGGTTGATGGAGAGATCTTGGAGTCTTTGTGGGCACAGCTGAATGACGTATCACGAAGCACTCGAACTTCAACTCTGGCTCACAGGACGGAGGTTTTGGATGACCACATGAACTACAGCAACTGGAATAAGATGGTCAACATTGTCTCATTTGTCATCACAAAATTTAACAAGTCCGTCATTGGATTGGTGGATAGCAAAGATTATTTCGACTGATTAAAGACTTCAGCTCTGGCCAACGACATTGACCACTGGACAAATGAGATTCGGAGAGCAGAGTGGGAACGGGAAAGAGAAAACCTGGAGGCCATGGATATAATGGCACCGGTCCGACCGAAAAATGAGGAAGGTATGTATATGTTTTCAAGTCTGTGGTTTAACATCGTGGCCGCCGGCAGAGGGCCCGGCGGGCACCTTCGTCAACCAAAGACTGCACCCCAGCGGCCATGGGAACTGACAATCTCTCTATAGCCTTGAAGACGACTGCCGATGTGCAACTCACTTTAATGGAACAAGAGACGATGTCTAGGGGAGAGGCAGGTCAGACTTCTTGGATTGCTACAGGTCTCAAAATTGAGGAAACACAGTAAGTCCAGGTCTCAGAATTGAGCAATCACCTCAAATACCTTAACTCTTTTCAATAGGATGGAACTTAGGTTGCTGATTCGTAGGCTTGGTCGTTCTCTAACTACAAGTCAAAAGGTGGATGTGGCTAAACGCCGAGAGCGACTGCGGGCCAGAGTGGACGCTTTTAATCGAACTGCCATGAACTTCTTGGGGAGAAACATCCTACAAACCATTTCAGAAAATGTCACTCTATTCTCTGAAGAGTTTGATATGGACGACATGATTGAAATTGATGATCCCCTTCCCATGGACAATGTCGAGCAGGGTGCACCGCAAGCCCTTTTTGCGGAGGGAGCCCTGGCGGCGGGGATGTCTCCAGCAGAAGTGGCCCTTGCAAAGGCGGCCCGGGCTGCTGCTGCTGCTAGATCAGCGACTGCAGCGGTAGAGCATGTAAAAATCGCTCTTCCATCGACTTTGGGAGATGCGGAACTCAAAGCTCGACAACTGGAGGGGCTTCTGTGGAAGGAGTATGAACTTAGAAAAGGTCAAGCAAATGAGGGTCTACAAGGAGTCCACGTATCGATCGCCAATCTCTCATTTGAGTATGGAAAGAAGCTTCGAAAGATCAAGAAAAGCAAAGTAAAAAAGACAAGAGCCTGGGCGGGAGTGCTATCCGTTGGAAGGGTCCTTCATCATCACCGTCTAATTTATGCACATGCCGTCGGTGCACTTCGCAAATTGGGAGACCCCGACAAAGTCGTGGGGTTATTATACAAGCCTTTGGAGCTGAAGGATATGAAAGCGAACACCTCCGTTGCGGACCCAAACGCCGCCGGCCAAAGGAATATCCGACCAGCTTGGTTTTGGGCCGCAGATTTGTCAGGTGACATGGATGATAATTCTAGGTTGGTGGAATGTGAGTGCGCAAAAGCCTCTCCTCGGTCTGTTACCAAGTGCCATTTAGTCCATAGGGTCAACTGGCTTCGGGCGAGGGCACGATATCATCGTTGGCAGGAGGAATTCAACATCACTTCTCATGAAATGGAATGGGTTACTAGGTTTTTCATGCATCAAATGGAGAAGTGGACGATGTGGAAGGACCTAGCCGTTACTGCGGGGAAGCATGGACATGTCTGCTATGCTGAAGCCCAAATTGATATCTGGAGGCGACTTGCTGAAGATGCCAATAAAAGATTTGGGGAAGCAAATAGTCAGTATAAACAGCTCATCCTCTTGTAAAGGACTCTCATCATAATCATGCCATTTGCGGGATGGGGCCCGGCGGCGAGGTTGACCATTTGCTGGTCTCTGCCAGCCAAGCCCCCTTCCGCTGTAATTGTGTTGGTCATATGATGATTAAATTTTGATCACATGTTTTGGGGCCTGGCTATCAAGATTCCGATTAAGATCAATCATCACCTTTGGCTTTCATTCAACCACCATGCCTGTAGGAAATGGAAAAGGCCAGTGGTGCATATACTACTTTGCTTCACGTTGCAAAGCGGCCTGGAAGGCATTTGAAGATCATAAAGATGACTGGCGAAATGACCCCCAGAAACATCAGTGGTGGACCATAGGGCTACGTCTAGAAGGAGTGAGCGTCTTTCTGTGGCAGACGTTGCAAACATTATCTCATATTTAACTTGAACACCAGGACAGACTTGCCAAGGCAATTGGTTATCATGTTGCTGCGGGTTTTATCGTCAAGGTGCCCCCTTGGGTCAGCATTTTCATCCTTCGAACACATCCCCAACAATCGGACCTAGCATCACTACCTCAGCAGGGTCTTCTCATCGATCCAGCCTACATGGATGATCCTAGTAACATTTTCGCCACATCCCCTGTCGACTGGTGGAACAGCCCCGGCGGGCCCCTGACACTCCCGGCAGCATATTCAGAGGAAGAGACAGCTGCATTCCATGACTGGTTAAAATTGGTCGATCAGGTTTGTGTTTATTATCATCATAGTAGTGGTGTTTTTCACATGTAGTTTAGCCTCTCACCGAAGACCCACCACCCCCACCTCAAGACATTAACGTGGCCGCTTTGAATGCCCCGGCGGCGCAGATTTTAGATGCTTTCCAGAGTGCTTTGTTAAGCATTGAGCAAGGCCTAGGCACTTGGAGGAATATACGTGATGGTGCCCGATCAGACATACAGTGTTTAGAGCATTTGATGGATGAGGTTCAGCTGGGACAATTGGATCTTACACTCCCACCCAACTTACCAATCCCAAAGGGCCCTTGGAGGAGCATCCCACCAATGAGAAGTCGCTACATATTCCAGTATACAACCTTTGGGAGGGACAATACGTCTTCAGTGGGCAGCGACAGTTCTGTGATACCTCCTGCAGATATGGTCACCGAACCCATGTGTCCGACGGCAGACATCACCGAGATTAGTTGGCCGCCAGGGCATCCAAGTGACCTCTCTCCGTTGGACAATACCAGAGATGATTACTTTCCATCACCTGTATCATCTACAGGCCTTGACTGGGAATTCTCTGAAGAGGGCTCTGATCATGAGTCTTCCATCGACTTCGGGATGAGTGAATACTGCGAAGACGTTACTTCCAATAGTGGATCAGAGTAAATCTTACCACCAGCGGTGAGCCACTGACTGATTACGGTATCTGGTGAATGGCAGGTTTCATTAGGTTACTGTCTTATGTAGAGCCTAACGTCTTCTGTATCAATCGTTTACTATTCTACGTAGAGCATAACAACTTTGAAATGACGGCTTGGTTAGGCATCATACATACTACAATTCATCCATGTCCCCGCCGGGATGCCTAACCGTTCTTGTACTTTGTTCCGCATGTAATATGCAATGCAAGCTCTCTCCCCACCTTCAAATTCAGCAGCATGTCGGACGACTTTCCCTGCTATAGCAATTATGGTTCCGGGATTGTACCCTACTGTTAATCCCAAGCCTGGGAAGGTCATGACCCCGACAGAGTCATCTTCTCCCAATGCGACCACGAAGTCAAGCCATTCATTTCTACCTTTGGTATCGCGATGCACGGGGGTATTTCGGTTGGTTATGACCGACAGCGCAGTGAATGGGGAAGTCCAGACTTTCAAAGCCCGGACAAGTTGTTCCTCATTGTCCACAAATTTGCCGCCCTCGGAAGAAAGAAGTGTTAGCGCCTCAAGGCCTTGTTGATACAACTGGGGATGAGTAATTCCGAGTATCGATCCAATAAGGGCAGAGGATTCTTGCATCTCACTCACCCAGCGTCCTCCGGCGGCGTCATCCTTCATTTGCGCCCCAACTTCCAACTTGAACATCATTGACTACACTCTTAATGAAATCAAACTACTAATTAGTGGCGGGGAACACACCTCATGCCCTTGCTGAAACCAGGCGGGGGATACGCTGACCGTCCCCGGCTTGAGTTTGCAGAGATTGGGATCGCGAAAATTCTTCGAGTTTTGCCTCCAGTTTTTGGTACGATTATCCATTTTAAGGGCTGGTTCAAGGATCTTGAGTAATTTCCAAATGGTGTCCTGCAACTAATATCAGTTGTGATAATCAGACGCGCTGCCGCGTAGAGCTTACTTGTCGCCCGGCGGTGAGTATATTCGGCAGATACCAAACGAGGGCGTTGCGGTGCATATCGGTCACAACAAATGGCTTCGTTGCATGATGTGGAAGATTGTAGATAGGTGGGTATCTTTCTGCAACTTTCATTTCAGCGGCTAGCTGCAACCCATTCATTGCGGCCCCTATAATGTCACAATACCGAGTGGCATCCCATGATGTCTGAACTGGGTGGCCTTAGAACATACGATAGAATAATAAACCCCTGCGAGTCTCACTGGGATTACAAAATGCTTCGACGAGAATCAAGGCAATACGGTCAACCTCGCTGAGAAGTTCAAGTGTCCAATGTGTCGGAAATGGCACATGTATCTCATCGCCCCGCAGTAGTGCGCGAAACTTTTTTTGTAGATAACCTTCGAATTGTCTTGTTGTATTGAGGAGTCCATTGTCTGGTCTGCACATCGTATTGCTCATGGTTGAATGGGGGTGAATTAGTGATAGCGTCCGCTAGGCTGCCCAACATGGCCTGGCCTCATGGTAACCTGCAGGTCAGACCCTTATTGTGATTCATCAACGAGTTTGTTTGTCAGTGGTAATGGCTCATATTCATGGCATTTTGCATACGAATGCAGACCTATCATCATGCGTATCCATTACACTGTTTATGGGGGTGCGGCAAATGCCCCCGCCGGGCAAGGCCATTCATTGTAATGTTCCCGGCGGTATTACATGACGCCATTGGTGAGAAGGACGGCTGCCTCGTGCTAGTGAGTCCCTGTAACGATCCCGGCCCGACCGTTCCTTAAGGCACATCATACCATTCGGGCCGCCCAGCTGGGCCCATGTGGTATGGTGTTTTGTCACCTCCGGCTACTCCATTAGGTAAGGGATAACGTGACTAACATATGTGGAGCTAGATCTTCTTTCCCCAAGACGTAGCACAAAGCAAGTAAGGACTCCTTAACAAGTCGTTCAGCGTGGTCTGGTGCAGCCTGGAATAGAGCACAAAGAGCCTCAAGGCTTGATTCTTGCGCTCCCTTCTCGCCCTTGCTGTATATGTCACATGTTCATAAGCTTGACAACGAGAAACACCAAAAAATTCTCACACCGCAACCCATGACAAAAAATTGCCGATTCCTTCATTCATAATTCTCCCAGATCGCGAGGCAGAGCCCCGGGCCCGTGGAAAGCGAATGGATGATGCTGGAGCAATCACGACGCATAGCGGCATCGCAACCCTTCAAATACTTTCCAATGGCTGGAATAAACAAGGGCTCAGCCACAAACCAGCCTTTCACGTTATCGTGACAATCCTCAATTGCATAGCGGGTCACTTCTAGGTATGCCCGTACCACGTTTGCGTCATGAACCCTGTCAAGGATTTCTTCTGTGAGGCAAGAGGGGTCAATGAAGCAAGTTTTGAACTATGTACCTCAATGCCCTGACGAGTGTGTCCAATCTTCGTTGTTTCACAAGCTGGGGGACCACACTATCGGCCAACTCCCTCAGAAGTGCTGTGACCGACGGGTTGCGGAGCCTGTTGCCATCAAAAAGAAGAGGAATCAGTTCGGAAAAAATACTGCTCTCATACACCCTTGAATCATTCGACCACGTTTGATAAAGTGCAGTGGAGAGACCAGGGTCGGGGTCACTGGGGTACGAGAGTGACCTAAGTTGGTGTGCTACCAATAGAGATGACACGAACACTCACTCGAACAACGAAAATAATGCCCTTGCAGATTCTTCATCAAGAAAGAGGATGTAACTTAGATGCATAACGATGCTTCAAAGCAACTTTAGAGACCGCTGCCGTTGAGATTGGTCGTCGTGCAGTTTCAAAGCTGAGGTTAATATATCTGGATTTGCCCTCACAAGTCGCTCGTGCTCGTATGAGCCGCCTTTGGAGAGCAATTGAATAATTGCTTCAACAGCAGCGATACCCACATCTTTACCATCTCTGGAATTCGATCGACCTTTCAGTGAATGGAATGATCAAAGTTATTGGAAGCTTACCGTATAAGGAAAAGCAATTCAGCTTCCTTTCCGTTTGACACAAAAGTAAAGCCTGACAATGAAATGGCTATGAAATGTTACGAGGTTGAAGAAGAACCAGAAGATACTATGCAAATACCTCGCGCGATCGATGGAACCGAGGCTGGGGACTGCCTCTCCAGATTATAAAGCAAGGTTGGAAGCATGCAGCTGCGGGATGCATCTGAGGTTTTCACCAGTACAGTTATCGCCTCGGACGCTGCCTCGCGGACATTTCCCCGATCATGACTAAGGTTTGTCAGAACCAGATGTATCCGCTGGTATAAACAGCAACTTACTTCAGACTGTCAAAGAGTACATTGATCTCTGCTCGATTCTCCAAATACGGCGCCGCCTTGGGAAGGATGCGACACCACAGGTCACGGATAATATCGTTGGAGGCCGTCAAAGGGTGAAGGGTGAGAACGATCGAAGCTTTAGCCATTTTTTCCATGTTAACATCGCGCAAATCAATTGCATTTTTCAATGCTTGAACTGCTGAGGTACGAAGCCGAGGTTCTTCGTGCTCCAGCAGAGGGAAGAGAGTGACCCCACCATCGTTTTGAGTGAATGAAGGACCGAGCATGGGGAGGAGATAGCTTGTCATGAAATCAAGCAAATCGTCCTTTTCTGGAGTGTAAGCTTGAAGAATCGCTGGTAATATGTTTGCATCGACAAGTCGCCCACGTGTAGTCTCATCCAACATTTGGATGTAAGTACGAAGCTGAGCAATAATTGGTTTCCTCACGTTGGGATCTTCGCTGCTGAACATACTGAAAACCTGTGCGAGATCTCCACCTGTTACAAGATCGTGCGCCAAGGATTGTGATAGGCAGTCGGCTGCAACTTGACAGAGCAAGGGAGTACCCTGCTCAAGTTGGGATAAGAGAGCCTTCCCTAAGCTGGTTCTCAGTTCAATCGCACCACGTGCAAGAACCGCAATTGATTTGCTCGTTGCGGTCCGTATTTGCTCTTGCGGATGACTAGATCCATGCTTGTCAGTAAAATATCATTGTTCTAAGGGTCGTTTCATTCGACTCACTCCACAAGGGGGAAAATCAGATCTATCTTGCCTGCTTCAAGGTAGTCACGCGCAAGGATTGGAATGATAGAGGCCAAAAGGTGTATTTCCATCTTGTCTAGATGATCCCCTCGAGCAACCAAATTTTCGATGATGTGTTTCTCCACAAGGTGTTTTCGTTCCAGCACAGGCCCCCTACAGATGGTTTCAAGGGCAGTTGCAGCGCCCTCGCGCACCTTCAGTTGGTTGTGTGCTATGAGGTCAATGATGTCGCTGGTGTGGCCATTTCGTGCCAATGATAATGATAGTGCAGGGAGCGCTACTTTGACGAAGTCCATAGCCTTCGAGTTGTTACTATCTGATAATGAACGAAGCAAGGACATTATATTCGCCTTTTCCAGAGACTCGTGATAATCCGCATTTGATAATTTTTGCGCCAAGGCGATCAAGGCTGAATTTTGAATGCGCTCGTTGGCATGTTCAATAAGGCTGAAGAAATTAGGAAAATCATTCAGGTGAGCAAGGTCAGGTCCAAGCCAATCCTGAATCGCCTTGACCGCATATTCAATTAAAGAGTTGCTCGGAAATTCAAGGCGATCCAAGATGACAGCTCGCAAAGTTTCTCGAGTACCGATACTAGTGTTTGAGATAGCCAACAATGCGTTGCGCGCTGCATCCCGCACATTTGATGACTTTGATCTTGAGTTCTGGTTAGTTGGTTCTGACAAGGAGAGAGACTATGTTTGCATACCCAAGAAGTTGTAGAAGGCCACCGCACGCCTCGCAAGATGAACGCAGGAATGGCACTAAGCGGATGAGAATCTTCGAAGCATTTTCCAGACGGTCTTGTGGATAATCTTCAAAATATGATTGGAGAGCCGTGAATATGCCTGCTTTCAAAAGCACTTGACAATTTGCATCATTATTCTCCAAAGCGATTTGGATGCCACGCAATGCAGCTTCCCGTAGGTGCTCTGCCTTAACGCCCAGCAAGCCAACAAGCTGTTCAGTGGGGGGGATGCCAGCTTTCGTGATCTCGATCGCCATTGGTGTGCAACAATCAGCACCTAGACTGACGGCGTCGGGATAATGCGAGCTGCAAAGTTCAAAGATTACGTCGAGGAGGTGGTCGTGGACAATTTTTGAACGTGAGCTGGGCGAGTTACAGACGATATTGCGCCAGACCTGTTGTGCAGGAAGGCGGAGTTGCGGCTCGGAGTGTTGAACGTACTGGGCAATCATATTAAAATTGCCTGATGCGGCCCAATCTCGACAACAAGCAGGCATTGCAAAATCGTATACGTCCAGTACGCTTTCCTTCGTGACGCTGAGCTTTGAGATTCCAGCGAAAAGATGAGCACGATCTTCCATGGTGGAGTCAACGATCTTCTTGCAAGCTGATAAACAAGCAGAGACCACTTTGGAGTCACGATGGTCCAAAAACTGTATGATTGCATCCACAGCTTTTGTGCGAACATGAGGGATGGCCAGTGCCAAAATCAGCTAGGTTATGAGCTTGATGATTTCAGGTGAGAGTACAGGGCAGTTATTGAGTCTGTTCAACACATCGGACCTGACAAGCATTCCAAAGACCACGGCCTGGGGGTCCTGATTCGTCACACATGCATGAAATACATTGATAACAGTAGCGGTTATCTTCGCATGTTGGTCACCAAGCCTATTCAAAAGCCATTGAATGGATGCAGGACGGCGGAATAACCTTTCTGCTAACAAGGGTAGGAGCTCAACAAAAAAGGTAACCACGTCGGGGGGTGGAGATAAGGATTGGTACTGCGGATCCAGCAAACCTAAAAGGTCAGCCTCGACGATGCCATTTTGGTTTCGGTCATTCCGAGCTAGTAAAACGATCTTTTGCAATGTGATCTGCTGGATTGATGTGATTTGGTGCTTGATGAGGGGTGCGACGGCTGGCCAGAGACCATTGTTGAAGCAGTCCTCAATAATTCTTGGTGCTACTTCTTTGACAAAATCAACAGAGGGATGTAGCACCTGTTCGTGAGGCTCTGGAATCGGAACCTGGGGGATAGCCATCGCCATCGCTTCGTATGCGGGCTGGACAACCGAAAGCTCCATTCTAACCATTTGGCATAGGCTGCGGACAGCCAATCGACTGGTCAGGTCATTCGCCTCCACTAAGTACTCAGCTAATCGCTGACACTGCCCAGTAGTTGCTAGAGCCCTCGCCATCGGAGGAGCAGAAACAGTCTCCTCTGCAAACCGTAAGACGGATTCTGCCGGTTTTGCTGAAGAGGATACAAGCTGGTGGAGCTTTGGCAGGAGGTCCGGAGCAATGTCATCAGGCGCGAACTGGACAATAGTGGGTGGAGAATCCTTGTTACCGCCAATACAAGTAGAAATGTTCTTCATGGCATGCTTCCAGATCCTGTCGCTGGTGTGTCTGTGTTGAATCAACAAAATGAGCGTCGGAAAAACGCAGTGGGGCTGCCTTCAACATACGTTAAACTTTCAACAACGGCTCTAGGGCTCAACATTGCGAAGGAATCCTCTATGTACGCTTCCGATACAGTTCTGTAGTCAGAATTATAAGTTTCCAATGTCTGAGAGTGATTCCTCCACAGAACGAACCTATTGCGACGACGCAGACCTTCTTCTAGTTCAAGCTCTTGGGTCCTTTTCACAAGCACTCCCTTGTGCGCCTCAATCTCAGCAAAATCTTCTTCGATCCTAGCTTGATGCCCTCTCAAAAGATTTTGGTTGCGCCAATTTTCAGCTTTTTGTCGCCGTACATTTCGTTTTTCTTCTTCAACTTTACGCCTTTCGTTTTCCAAAGCTTGTCGATCTTCCTGCAATTTCTTTACATATGGCACCATGACTTCACTTTCGAACTGCCTAAGAGCAAGGTTGGATTCGATTGGTGCAGGAGGTGAAAGAGTACGAAACCTGCGGGCAAGAGCTAATTCTCCTAGGTCACTGGTCTCCGGAGAGTATATTGAGTCGCCATCTAGTGAATGCTATTGAAGATGGCGTGAGAAGTCTTCACGAAGGATCCTACCTGCACTTACGGAAGGCATTGCGTGTAGGCTTAACTAGAAATCGAAATCAGCAGCTCAATTTATGCGATTCGAATGAGCGCTTGGGTGTCCAACACAGCCCCTTTTAGGGTTGAACCCGATAAGGAAAGCGCTATGCATTGGTCAGATATCTGCAATGTGACCAAAGTCTCATACATATGTACGAGCCTAAGACCCGCGCCTACGGCACGGCGCTCGCTAACGCTCGGCCGTTCCTTCACCACGGGTCACGGCTCGCCGGGGGCAAGCCCCCTGGACCCCCCAGTACACATCTTGAATCCCAGTTTCAGTACTCATCTTCAATCCTAATCCCCATATACATTCTTAATTCTAATCTTTATATGTTGGTGTAAATGAATGCTCCATCTCCATATACAATAAAATTTTCATCACAGTCAGAGACTTTTAAGGATGATTATTTGAATTATTCTGATCTCTGTATGTGCCAAGTTCACAGCCTGTTAGGCCCCCACCCCTGCTTCCACATGTCCAATAACTTGGCTGCTCCCAAGGCCCTCTAATCCAAGTCTTTTCAAATATTATCTTGCAAATTCAAATCATTAAACAGAGTCTTGTATATTTTTTACATGTCTTTTATAAATGGTACTCCTTTACACCCCCTACTACTCTACCCTGCTCCAATGTTTCTCATATTTTTGAACTGCAAACCCATAAGACACCAATATGTACAATAAATCTATTTTTAACATGACCCTCCCTACCTCCTCAGCTTCCCCAAAATTCTCTTGGGCCAGAAAGTAGAAAATTGTAGTGATTCTGAAAAATTAGGTGATCTCTTTCTGGCTTTCTCATCTCTATGGACTAAATTGACTAAATCTTTACTTATATTTATTGAATTTCCTCTGTCCTCTCCCAAATCAGTTCCCTCAACCCCCATTTACCTAGAGGATTCACAACTCTCCAATTAATATTTTTATCATCCATATTAATGTATAACTGAAAGCCTATTCAGAATATTCAATTATAAGCAACCTCCTAAGTTACATATAAGAAATATTTGAAATTCCAGCCACATATTTAATTACATTCACATTTCTGATATATTGTTAGATGGAATACAATAGATAGCTTTGAGAGCACATGAAGATCCCACATCCATATTTTGGCATTGCACTTTCTCAATGAAGAGCTGGAGTGCAGGGGCAAAATTCTGGCATAAAACAGCAAACCCATCCAACATCCTGAGATATGTTGATAGCCCTCATTTATAGATGGGATGTTTCAAGAAGCATTTCTAAGTCTCTCTTTGGAGCCTTGCCATGCACAGAAATCAAATATTGTACATGCAAGAGGGGAGAAAAAAGGAAACTCAAACATGATAGAAGTTGTGGTGGGTCACTACCACAATGACAGATATTTTTTACCTGTGGAGCAGAACTGATAGGTTCAACCACAAAGAGCAGGCAATGTAAGAAAGTTTGTGCAGAAATTAGAATTTACAACCCTACATGCCTACAAAATCTCAAGCAATTCATAGAGGGTCTATAAACATGGATGAGCTATATTTTTCTGGAGTTGAAGAGGGTAGGTGGGGTCAAGCTCAGTATAAAGATGTGAGGTTCAGAGTGATTATATAAGAATTTGTCAGCCTTAGTCATCGCTGTGTCAGCCTTAGTCAGCCATCAAAAGGCTAAAAACATTGTGCCATTCTATATAGATAGCTGGCATCATAGCATGAAATTTTCACCAACCCATGCCCAGCGCTGACCTTATCGCCGCCTTCCATCGTCCTGAAAGCGAGCCCCCGATTGGCAACATAACGGATGTCAATGCAATCTGAGATTGATAACTTCCTAACATGGATGTCATTCACTGTCGTGATAAAGAATCATAGTCGACCTGCAACATAAAAAAATTAATTTGTTTGCAGATAACAACAGACCTTACTCCTCTGGTTGTAGTTGTGGTAGCCTGACACTTGGTGGATCAAGTTTTGCAAGGGCTTGTGTGAGAACGCTGCAGCGTCTCTACAACAACAAATTGAGCGTGGAAACCAAGTCCTATGTTCAGATCAATAATCGAGCAGACAGCAAGAGACGGGTAGTGGGAGAAAGCTTGAAATTCTCCCTGTTGGCGAGGATTGAGCCCAATACTTCGGAGTGATCTTCCCTTTTGCAACAACCCCCTCTCGTTAAGAACTCGTGTATTACGCGTAACAAGTGTGAAACAAGTTAGAGGGTATTCGGAGGCCATGAATAGATCAGCGGTCGCACACCAGCCTAAGGGTGCTCGGGGTTCGCCGCCAGATGGTGGTCCCGTAACAAACTTAAACGCCCAGGTTCAAGATGAGGCGCAACTATCTGCGCCACCGCTGTGCATGCTATTGGATGAACGTCGTTGTAAGTCCATTTGGAGAGGACAGCTATCACAAACCTTTGAAGATCTAACACTGATGTCGTCGATAACATTGTGTATGAGTTGGTAGCTGTTGGCACCGCAATCGATAAAGGCTCACCGGTTCGACTGCAGCACAGATCCCTCGGTCCGACTGGTAATCGTCGTTGAGCTTCTCGTACACTAGAGTGTCTCGTGCCTCAGCCACATAAGGTAACTCTGGGTATGAGTAAACAGCTATTAGAAGACGCAGAACGGTGTTCACAAGTAGGGCGTCAAGAGAAACGTGGCTGAGTTCGCATGTAATTCTGAACCTGCGCAGCTTGACGTGATTAAGCGCTGAGGGGAGCTCAGATACTTATCAGACGTCAGGACCTAAGCACCAAGGGGTAGAAGCCAACAATTCGACGCCACTGAAGAGACAATAGGCCGTTGTTCTGGATTGATCACTTGCTGCACGATTGAGTGGTATAAGCTTTGGGGCAACAAGAGTGTGTAAATAACAGACTTAGCATAGCGTAGTGTGGTTTGACGCAAGTTGGTTCGGCAGGTTGTGACAGGCAAGTGACAGGCTCGAATTCAAGTCTTCAAGCAGTCATACAGGATATTTGGGGAGCTCGTTACGTGTCTGAGGGTATGCAGAGCGAAAAGAGTCTGGGATGGCAAAGTGCCAATATTTAGTTGCACAACTTGAAATGGCCTTTTGGGTTTCGCTAAATTGATCGAAATTAACTGGAATAGTCAATCTCCCTAGGCACAAGCGCTCACCTTCACATGTCGTGTGCACAAACCTCGAGCTAGGCACCTGCTCAGGCAAACCATGCTTGTGAGTGCTGAAATTTGAAAACAAAGCCAATGGTGTTGATCATCATAACCAAACAAACCCGGAGCAAAAAACCGAGCACAAACCAAGCGCAAACTGTCAACTGAACGAACCAGTAAGTAGCATTGACGATACTCGTGGGTAAACATAGGACCCCGGGCAATAGCAGAAAAGGCCTGATCCTGAAAATTGGGTTTTTGTCCGGACGCCTCTGCGCCAAATTTGTCCGGACAGGACCTGGCCTCCCCTCCAATTTCAAAAATTTGTCCGGACCCCCAGATCAGGGCATTTTTTCACCCAGCAATGTCCGGATTGGCGGATCTGGCCTCAGTGCTGGCTCAAACGACGTCAAGAGCCTCCCAGGGAGTAGAAAATGGGTATGCAACAAGCAAAATGTATATTTTAACAATAGTGCTATAGTACTCTAATCATCAGACTCCTCTCCTCCACCACATCTTTTCGAGAGTTTCAGGGCTGCTGTGAGTTCTTTTTGTGTTTTGCTAAGCTTTATAACAATGTGCAAAAGAATACAGAATATTGCACAAAATTTACTATGGCTGAATTGCATTACCTTAGGTTCGATTGCGCAGCTCGACGACTTGGCTCATCATCGTTACAAGCAGACAACACACATTACTCGTGGCTGACGAAAGTAACCGAACACCACGTGACAGTAACGCATCGTGTTGTGGTGGTTTGAATGCTTACCTAGTCACCGGCTCAGATTCTGATTGCATATTTCTGTTTGTAATATACACACAAATGCACTGTATAATTTTCCTCACTATCCATAGCGTAGTTTGTGTGGAACATGTATTTTTTGGAATGCCAAAAATCACGTGGTGTTTGGTTGCTTTCGTCAGCCACGAGTAGACCGCTCAGCCACGACACTTATGTCCGGATACCCGCCTTAGGGCATTTCTCATCTTGTCGATGTTGTCCGGACTCTAAGCTCTGGGCAACTTCAAATTTTGTCGCTTTTTGTCCGGATTGGCCCCCAGCTCTTGGACCTAAAATCCACTTTTTTTGTCCGGATCGGGACCAGGGATTTTCTGCTATTGCCCGGGGTCCTGTAAACATTGTCTACAATGATAATTCACCCTGTCGCCCCCAGGGTGATTAGAAGGGATATCAAGCCATGATTTTTGTAGCGACATCTTGACTCGGAGGAAGTTGGAATACCAAAGACAACGCCTCTGCGTTGGGTAACCCCCAATGCTGCCCAGAACCGCAATATCAACTGAAGCTTGCAGATTCCGAACAGGTCCTATTTCCTAAATCACTTCCCTGAGTAACGTTCGACGTGATTCCCCTTTCCCGGGCTTTCGCGGCGGTAATGCGAAAAATGCAGTTACGCCGTCCCAGACATAGCACGGTAGGTGGCTGATAGCAGCCGTAATCGGGCGTTGATCACACCCTTACGGTGGACCCAGCCCACGCGTAGGACAGGTTGCCAAGCTAAAAACACCAGGAAAACCGCATCAAAACCCACCCAAAACGATCTTGAAGAAAACTTACTCAAAAACTCACTTCCTCTGCCTGTAGGAAGGCGCAGCCGCCTCTTGAAATGAAAGTCAGTCCCTCCATATATCTGGAGCAAAATGGAGAAACGGACCGATGCACAGAGTTCCCAACTGCCTCCTGAAGTGGAAAACTTGTACCGCGATGCAGCCATGTGGAGTCCGTCGGAGAGGTTACGAATAACGCGATTAGACTTGTTGTGTTTGGTAGTTGCCTCGAGTTACGGGGATGACAGCTTCAACGCTCGATCTTTGAGATCACACATCGCCAGAAAGGGTGTGGCGTACCGAGATTGTTGAAGTAGATGGAACATGGGGTCAAACATACGTTGTGGGCCATGGGCTGTTATGGGCGAGCGCTGAGGCGGTGACTACAATTTGGGGTGGTCAGGTTTACGAAACGAACGGCTGTTTTGAAAGATCAACATACCTACGTTGTACGAAACATCACCTCGCACCTTGGAGCTATCCATGAATCCCAAAAGCGCCATCATAGAAGAGGATCACCTGAAATTTATAGGTATCATTAACGAGATTGAGGCAGTCGCAGTGGGGCATTGCGGTGAGAGGGACATACTAAGTATGAGAACTGACCGTGGTGCTGGATCGATGATACGTCGCGTAAAAGTCATCCAGATTTGAAATCTTGAACTAGTGATATTCGTGATATTCAAAGACCTCCCACAACTCGCGAATCACCATTGTCTCGTCCATTAGTCGAGTTTCGGCGATAGAAATTCTGGGACATGTTCAATATATGCGAGTACGTGTCTCACACGCAAATGCATTCACTAAAAATCCCACCAGTTATCAATTCCCCATGCAGTTTGACTGAGGCGACATACCTCATACTAATCCCCCTGACAATTCATTAGGTTCCTCCGAATCCAAGACATCGCGTAGTCGCCATGTCATAGGCCCTTCGTCGACAGATTCCCGTTGTCGTTACCCCTTGTCTCCTCCTTGTCGGCTCTACTGCGCTGAAGAGAATTGCTCCACCTCACGGGTAAGTCAAGCCCGAAAGGTCTATATCCGACGTGCTGCACGGCGCTTGTACGGGTCGGTATACTTCTCACGGCGTATTGACGACGCAAGCGTACGTGATACTGGTTTGACTGAGACAATGACTCAACCCGCTCTCTAATCGGTCACGTGCAGCCAAGGTTCGTCTTCTCTCATGTTCCTACGTGGCTGGTTTTGAAGAGTTTGGCTATGATAATAGGTAGGGTGGACTTTTTCTCTCTCTTGGCCTTTATGCCTTCTTTTTTCGAACTTTCCCCTTTTCCTTATTCCTGGTCAGTGGCAAGTCAGTGGCAAGTCAGTGGTCTACCGAGGTCGCTATTCCGGTAATTACCTGAGTTGCTTATTTATTAACACCGAGTGCTACTTGCTTCGAGTCCTACAAAAAGAGGTTTATATACAACAATATGACCGAGTTATCGTGTAAAAGGGTAAAGAGGGAAAGTAAAACCGGCACTTCTGCCCAGACTTTGACAGGGCCACACCGTTGGCGACTCGGAGAAGCTCGGACTTTTTCCACAACGGAACAGCAAGTGAGCAGGGCATTGCGAGGGTTAAGTGGCAAATTAAAACGTGAAGTCAGGCAGAGTCAGATGAAGTACTTAGTATCTTTGATAGTGGCTGTCTAGAAATCGCACTAAACCGCGAAAGTAAACTGCTGCCACTCAAGGTGCGCAGAAGTAGATTTCATATACTATCATCTAAGTCATAAACAACCTCAGCATGAGACCTGTCAGTGAGATTGAGCTTTATGAAATAGCAGGGAAGATGAGACAGAAATATTACCGCTTTTCCTCTCCCTGTTATTGTTAAAAGTATTCACCGTAAGATGAGCCGCCCGATGAATATCTTCAACGACTTACATCTTCGTCCCAAGCAATCTGTGCCTTTAACTCTGTGAGGCCGATCAACAACACAACGTCAAAGCTAGCGGTGTAGTACACTCCACTTCCGTCGAATTTTTGGCGACGAGTAATGCCTCCACAGCTGCTAAGATCAGCTTCAACCTCGCAGAGTATCGTAAACATCGCTATCGTCGACCCTTCATGTCAGCCCCGAGATACATATAGGAAACGGCGTACCAGGTTCCGCATCCTGCCACAACAACCGCTCTTTACGGAGTCCTTTATAACACCCTATTTTACAAGTTGTTTCCTCGAAGTTAATTATCGCATCAAATTGTTTCTCAAAGGTGGACCGGAATTCCTCCTCTTCAGATACCGCCGCATGCTATGGAATGGATTGAATGGAATAAACTGAATTGATTGACCTCAACATATAGATAAATACCTTCGGCAATATCACCTGAAATTGATTGTAAATGTACGTTTTACCATCGTTGGAGTTCTTTCTCGCAAGTGATGACCTCTTGAGGTGTTCGGGATCGCGGGGGTTATACAAACTACAGACATTAGTTCCGTAATCAAACCTTGTCACCCGAGTCGATACAAAATGATCGAGATGGAATGAAACAGCGCCATCGGAGACTGCTTTAGCCCTGTAAAAGACGTCAACAGTAAAAAAATTACAGTAGAAATGAACAAACAGGTTGCCCTCGGGGCAGAATATTGTCAAACCGTACGGCTTTAGAGCTCCCCGAACCCTCTGCAAAAGCCAGTCGCTCGATGAGAACCCGCCTACCATGATAACATGCTGGATAGGTGGTCGTTTCAAACAAGTTCCTCACAATAAAATAACTGGTATACCCACTTTGATAGGCTTAATGGCGTGAACTCGTTGGTATAGAACGGCAGTAAAGATAGCATTGACCGAGGGCTCGAAAAATGAGGCGACAACGGCTCTGCAGGATTGAGACGATTATTAGTGGTGATAGGCCAAGTTTTTCGCGATGCTCACCCTGATAACTTGATCTGCCCATTCCGAATTCCACAAGCGTCATCACGATCTGACGGATGTCCAAACCTGATGCGTTGATCTTCTTCTCTTGTCATAAACCCCAATTTTGTTTTGCGGTCAAACTCCTGACCGATGTATTCAATCTGGCTGTAGAATGGGGAGTTAGCCAGTAGTGCTGTCAAGCGGCGTTTAATAGAAATGCAGCGGTTTTAGAAAGGGAAAAAGACAACAAACATCATAGATGTTTCTTAGCGTTCATGGTGACGAAAACTGAACCCATGAAGAGGCCTTTGATATGGTGGTAGTAGTAGACTTGAGAATAATACCGATGATGCGAAATACGTACATTGGGTAGCTGCAATTTCTTCGTAAACAATTCCTTCCTCCGTACTGCGGGAATAGGCGCTCAGGTCGATAGTGCCTCCTCCTGCATCAACAATGATAACACCCTCGCCATCCTAGTTATTTAGTATAGGTCAAACCACGCTCTAAATATGAAAGAGACCTAATCACTTCGATTACCCCACGGGGGAGTCCATGCTCAATAGCAAAGTGAAGACTTGCTTCTCCTTCCGTTACAAAAGAGATACGTGAGTACCCTTGAGCTGTGTCTGGAACGAGCTGGGCAAGCACGGCAGCCTTTCTCATCTTAGCCTGCTGCTGCCCCTCCCACCCATTCGGGTGTGACAATACAAAGTGAATGTCTCCCTCCACAGAACGCCAAACGTCTTCCCCAAGACCTGTACGATAGAATTTGATGTAATCCGATGCAGCTCTGTAGAGATATTTGAAGAAATCCGCAAGAACTTCAATCACAGACTTATTGGGAGGGAGACGTGGAATTTCTGGTGTGTCGCCGCGGGTGCTCTGGATATTGGGCCGAAGATGCAACTTAAACCTACGTCATGCCTTAGCTTCATCCTATTTCAAAGGGAAAGCACTAACCATTCAGATTTCACCCAGCCCTCCGCATCCGCCGTCTCATACACATTTTCAGACGTCGTTTGAGCTCCAACTGCTTGAACCTTTCCTTTTTGATCGTAGTAGATGACCGTCGGAACTTTCGAGATTCCGTTCGCGCCCGGAAATCTGCATGGGTATTGGATGGAGCTAGGAGAGGACGTCGCAAAGCCATTCACCGTGTAACGGAAATCACTTCCGGGATTTTACAGGGTTCCAGTATGCTGTTCAAAGTGAATCTTTAGAAAAGAAGGCATGACGACGACATACCAAAAGGAAATGCCACTATTCGTTGTCCCTACATCGAAAGCGAGAACAAGCTTGCGAATGGTTCCACGGTATGGTTTGCGAGTAGTCATGTTGACTCTTCGTATTCATTGACTCCAACTAGATCCTTATATAGTACACAGCACCCCACCCGGGCACACATGACTCGGGAATTGACTGTTATCTTGACGCCGAAGACAACATGTGCATCAAGATAGTAAGGGATTCGGAGACGCTGGGACATTCCGTAGGTTTAGCCCCTCCAAAGTGGGCAGATCCTTACCAGACTCGAACCGGCCTCCAAAGGTTCAACAAAGTTCAACTATCTTAAGCGCGAGGAAGGCGACGCTGAAGACCTTTGATGGATAGATCAGGTCAACACTACTACCTCTCAGTGACGGATAATGCGTACAAGTTGAGACTCTTGACCCAGGACTCCTTCACCAGGACGTGCTTCAAATTCTTGGGCATTTTCAAAGGTGAGCACTGAGCCGTTGTTTCATTGAGATTGGCCAGTCAAGAGGGCACAGTTCGCCGCTGAGGATCCAGGAGCACTGGGCGGTCGAATCAGCAGTGCGTGCAACAGTTTGTTTGACATGAGCACCACGAGTCAGTTAAGTCAATGTGACAGCCTGACAGGTGCAAGAAATCAGCGCTTAGCTTGCACTTAGCCTGGATGCAATCAAACCTTACTTTATTGTTCCATCGCTGCGAAACTCGACAAAACCTTAAAAGAAGCGGGCCAATAAGGTGTTTCTTTAATAATAACATGAGTTGCTCACGAATGCGTTACCATTTCGAGTGTATCATCCGAATCTCGGGCTGAGTAATGCCACTAGTGAGTACTTAACGACATGCAGATCAGAATTCAAGTCAAAACAAAGCCGTTATCCCTTACCTTCGAGTTCCACCAATTAACGTTGCAACATTGTCAATTCCCTCCATCCCAAGTGTTTTCACCAAATCGAGCCTTGGAATGGATCAGAATCAGGAGGCCTGCCGAGAAGAACCTGGCAGTGATATATTAAGCAGCGAGCGCGAGGGGTTGGCAGCAGAAGTCGAGAGACGGGAGGCAAGCCACAGTGACCAAGCGCCCCACTTTCATGATGACGGTCCAAGAATGGAGGACAATTCGAGAAGTGACGTACAGGCATTGCCAGGGGGGTACGACGAGCATAGGGACTCAAATTATGCGGTGGTTCCGAGAGCGGGAAGGGCAATCAGGAGCAACTCGAACATCAAGGAAGCTACGATGCAGCCATCGCCGCCATCCGGCGAGGATCGCTGGTATAGTCAATGGCCGGAGCTCCAAGCTCGACTCCAGAGGGCAGAGGAGGAGGTGAAACACATTGCAAACCAAGCTCAAATCGAGACAGATAGGCTGTCTAGCCAGATCCGGTCGCTAAAGAAGGATAATCACAGCCGCAAGGATAGTTTACGTCGGGAAGCAGAAAAGCACGTTCAAACAAAGCTTCGTCTGGAAACCGAGATAAGAAGCCTCACAGAGGAATTGGAACAGGAAAAAAGATATCGCTCCGACATGGAGCAGCGGTTGGAGAGGAGGTCGGAAAAAATTGTGAATCTCAAGACCGACTTGAATAAGGCGGAGGCGCAATACTCGGAAATAAACAACCTGCTCAAAAGCAGGACGGCGGAGTTGAGGAGCGCCGAGGTCTTCTTGAATAACGCGGAATGGTTTTCGAGAGACGAATTGGTCAACATGGTGGAGTCGTTGAGTTCACAAATATTCGAAGCATCGTCCTACATGGCCGAGCTGCGTTTCAACGACCGTCCGTCGGGAGACTTGATTGCTGGGAATGCCAGGTTGGAGGACATGATCGGAAACCTCATGTCATCCCTGCTAGTTGCGAAACCGCCTCAAGAAGATCGGCTCCCACTACAACTCGCATTGCAGCATTACATCATATTGCAGTGCAGACGGCGCTTGACTTCATTCTGTTCCTCCGGCGAGCATGCCTCCTTTTTGGCCGACATACACCACAAGATACGATCTTCGGGTGAGTGAGTTGTCAGATTGCAGAGGACGAAACATGCTGAGCGCATTCAGAGGAGCAAAGTGTCGCCGGACGATGGCGTGCAATGACCTTCGCCAATTGCAAACAGTTCAAGTCACCAAGCATGACCGATATGACCGATAATTTCATTTTCATCTTGAAGACTTGCGGGTGGAGAGAAGACGAAAAATCCTCTTCTGCTTGCGTGAGGAAGATTCAAATGTATCTTTCTTCAATTGAAGAAGCCGTTAGGAAACTGAAAGCTGCAACTATGGAGGGCATCACGTCCGCCGACGTTTTACCTTATGTCGTCGCTCCTGAGACGCCATTTGAGCCATCGCAGATGATCAATGCGTATCCCAACAAGGACAGCCGCACAGAGTCAAAGGGGGAGCCTGTATTGTGTACGACGGACATTGGATTGAAGAGCCTTGTAGCCAAGCGGTCTAGGCAGGAGATTTTTCTCAAGCCCAAGGTCGTTTTGATTTCAGTGTTCAAGCCAAGTCGCACCGAGGTACCCACTTGAGTTTTCATTGGTATTGTGACCCAATCAACGAATTTATGATGTACTTTTCCGTGAAGAGGGATGGTGAAAAAAGCATGATTCATTGAGGATTTCCCTTGGGGGCCGGTCACGAACTCACGGTGTATCCAACCCCTCGCACCTGAGTGCACCCCACCGTCGGGAAGGCAACTGTAGAGCAAATTAGCGAAGCAGGATTGATAGAATGGGTGGCCTACAGAATCAATGACCGTTAGCTGAACCGCCAACTCAGGGAGAATTCATGACGTGACGAGACTGACATGTCCTAGAGCATCACTGTAAACAGAACATTGCTGGGTACGAAAAGACGAACCACGGGTGCGAGGAGGAACTCCTGTCGTATGCAAGTCAGTCAACATGTGTCGTGGGAGAATTTGAAGTCGCGATTTTCTCTTTGAACAGAACTTGCTCCAATCTTGCTCCGACCTGCCTCATTCAATGTTCGTTCAAATTTATGAATCATCAATCTTTGTTCAACGTTCAAAACCGATAGCGTGGCCGCAAATACGACAATAAGCTGAAGTGCAGGTTGGCGGGGGGTGGATACTACCGGTGCAATCACTTTTCGTGATTTACCCTCCAAGTTTTTTGACTTATACCGCAGATTTTGAGAGCCGTGGCTCGTTGATCACTTGTCATCAATGTCAAGGAATCTATGTCGCTGGGCATCGGCGTAGGCAAGCCTCGGTTGTCGTCCTATCGACAGATCTCACACAAGCAGCATTCACTGTGGCTCTGACTATCCGGCATCACCTGCGAATGGGAGAGTACTTGGCTAGCTAGCGGTGGCTTTGAAGCTTGACTTTTTTGAAACAAGTAGGTTTTACTTGCTGCTGTCTATCCCTTCTCTCTTATAAATCAGTTAGCGATTCGCAAGTTCCAATCGTGGTGTTCCAGTTCCCTTGCGGCTTCTTGCTTATGCTGTCAGGGGGGGTGCGCATTTAAAAGTGATGAACAACAATCTCCCCGTCCCTAGCCCATTTTCTGGCAAGCCCAACGTCGCCTGGGATCACGCACGTCATCAGATCATTGTTACACCGCCATCGTGATTCCAGGTTGGAACGGGAATAGAACCCTTACTGCTCAGCCGACGTCGGGTCATCGTAGGATATGCCTGCTAGAGCCAGGATTCTTCGGGTCTATCATCATCGTACGTCTCATTTTCTTTCGCTCTTTTTGAGGAACTTATACTATTTTGCAGACCATTCACCTCGCCAGCATTCCATGTGTGCTTTTCTACTCCTTTTTAAGGCCCTTCGATGATTTAAGCTATGCTGGGCCTTGGCACGCCTTCATTTTCTATCACCAACCCATCTTGACATGTCAAGAACATGCAACCCCCTGGAGTACGAACGCATTAGCTTAACCTTATTGAAGCATGTCCAGCTTATTCCACAAAACTTCCTTCACCAGCCTGTCAATGCCTGCCCTCATCCCAACATCCCCAGTCCTTGGGAAGACTCTCCAAATACCGCGGTCCATTGGGCTACCAGTACCACTCATAGGTTCGCCTACCAACCTGGGTGGGTGGCATCATACCCGAGCTGTAGTACCTTCTCCAGCCTTTTTCCTCCTTCTCACTGTTTAAAGAACACTCGCACCCCCTTCGCAACAAATTTGACATCGTGACCCTTGCTAAGCAACCTGACGACGACTTCTTACAACAGGGTCAGGGGTCAAACGCTTGCGGACTTTTGGGTGTGCAAAAACGTTTACGTCCAAGTCCTACGACCGCGCAAGATCGACTTTGGTAACTGGATGATCGTTGCTCGTCGTGATCACCACTCCCTCAAGGTACACTTCTTGCTCATCCCCCTCACGTTATTGAAAGTTAACATCTTTATAGACTCCCTCGGTTTCGATGTGATAAAGCTGGAGCACATAATGACGTTCATTGACTCGGTCCTCCTGCGTGGAACATTGACCGCAACTCGGTGGGATAGCCATTGAAAGAAGCTCGGTTGAAGCAAACTTGCTGGAGAAGTTGAGCAAGACGGAGGTTGTGGGGATCGAGTTACACTTGCTCAGAAAGCTGGCGAGGAACGCCCTTCATCCCTTTTCGACAGTTAGGCAGGGAGGCGTAATGCCCCTCAATCGACCACTGCCATCAACACTAGTTCACTTGTAACCTGGCGTCGAGTTGGAGGCTCTCATTGTGGACGAGAGAGCCGCTGATGGGGGTTTAGAATGTGAAGATCAGGGCGGAGAGCTTGTTGGTAGAAGGGGGTGGGATGGGATCGGCTTCCATTGACTGGTTGTTGTCGGAAAGGGACCCTAGCAATCACTGCTGTCGTTCCCGACTTTGCGTCAACTCTGGTCGCGGAACTTTGTTGGCTTGATGTACTCAACGTCTCCCATCCCCTATCCTTGTTAGTTTCAAGCATCTGTAATCAATGGATGATTATGCCCACTCAACTAGTAGTGAAGCAAGACTTGGAGTCAGGCGATGAACAGATGGTGGTCGAATTCAACTGCTGTGTTCGTGTGGATGGACATTGCATGGAATATACTACTATGGACACACTAGCTCTGCAGACGACGACGACAGAATTGTTACACTACACCATGTGAAAAATGCTCAACCCTTGCCCAACCTCTGACAACACAAACACGTAGCTAATGCCCGCCAACCGCCATGGCGGGCAATTTCTCAATTGACCAATGATCATCGACGCATACTCCCAAAGATGGCAAGTAAGACGGTCGTCGTGGAGTTGAACCTTGTGAACTTCGACGCTTCTTCCTCCGGTATTAGAGGCAAACTCTGAATCATGAGTCGATGATTCTGGAGCATCATCATACTGAATCCTGCGACGTGAACCACCCAATCGCCCTGGCGCCGAAGGTCTGTACGACAGCGGAATGGTTCGGCGATGACGCGTCCATGAAGTAATGATCGTCCGAAGACCGCAGGTGTCTGGAAGTCGCCGTCCGATTGAGAGGAGAATTGGGGGCAGAATGGACCATTGGTTGGCTATCGGGAGGTGAGTTGGGCCCCCTTTCTCCCAAATCCTCTTCGAAGGGAGTGTCTTCTGGGAAGTTTCAAGTGTTGGGATTCTCACTCAGAGGCGAGAGGTCTGCGCGTCGGGATTAAGGAGCAATAGGTCGGATTGGGTCGCTCAGCGACCGGGAGTGGCGTGCATTCATTGTAGCACTTTCCCTTACGTCCTCCATTTCGGGATCAAGTGCTGGACTGTCAAAGCCTCGTGACTCAAAAATGGAGTTGAGTCCCTGGAGTGATACTGAGTACGGTTTTCCAACATATCAGATTCAGAAATCTTACCCTATTCCAATGTGAACGTTCCCTAGAGACGATGGCATCCTCGTCGTTCGCGTGGCCTGTCCGGTGGGAGGTGAAGGGCGTTTCTGGAGGATGAATTTGATCATTACTTAGTAATTCTGCTTGCAAGTGCGACTGGACGTCGCGCTGCCTAAAGGAACGTAAGTTACGAAATGGCAACACATCATATTAATACTTCGAAAGCTCGAGCGTCCCAAGGACTCCTTTGGCCATTCCATTTTTCGTCCCCTAGATGGTCCTCATTGGCTGAGCCTGTACGCCAGAAATTGTCGGATCCGCCCTCGTAGCAGGAGGTGCTACTCCCTTCAAGTCCAGCCATGAAAACGTACATGTGCACTCATAACTCGTCAACAAAAAAACGGTTGTGCAAGTTATGAGGATCATCAGGGCATGGGTAGAGAAGGCGAAGGAGCCTGAGAACCAGGACATCAGGAAACGTACACGTGTCTGGGTTACCTGGAAACAGACCAAATCAGGTGATTCAGGTCACTAAGGAAGCCAGAAACAGTACCTGGAAAAATGCGGTGTCGTTTCTGGATCAGGATGGCCTGTTCTGGTTCCAGGTCAAATTCAGACCAACCAGTCACCTTTCCAGGTAGGTTCCGGTGGGGTGCCAGCACTTTCAGATTGCTTTCCAGACAATGTAGTACAGTTGCAATCACATTGAAAATCAATATATTGCTGCCTATACGAATTGTACAAATGTCCGACAATGTACACTAATTAATTCCTATGATACCATAAGCTTCACCCTCCAGACGGAAAAGAAGGGGAAAGTGGGATGCAAAGATATGGTGTGTTTGGTGATGACGAGATTGCACCCAAGCCGAGACCTATGAACACTTTGCACACTACCCCTCTCCTCCATCGTAAACTTATCGACATCCCCCTCCATCCATGCAGCCGTACCCACAACACACTCGTACATCAGATCATCCTGTGCAACAGATTATAAACAGGTAAACCATGTCAGAGGTGGACAGACATACGGTAATGACAAAGCACAAGACGGCCTCAAAGATCCTGGCTGCTATGACAAAAACCGAAGCAATGAGAGGACACAAGGCAGGTGTACACCTGCATAAAGGGTAATTGTTTCTGGGGGCAGGACAAGTTAAACATGGGATGGCATCAGGCAAATTTTCAGCTTACCATTGATACGCTTACGACGCCGAAAATCTCAATGACAGCAAGTACGGCACAACCGCTAAAACAATAACAGGTCTGTTTTGTTTTCATTGACAACACCAGTGATCTACAAACCTGGAGGTCTAAACCTATCAAGTTCTTCGTTGCGACTGGTGAGCTGCTGCCTGCCGCTCGATAACGTCTGTAACCTTCCCATCTTTCAAGGAATAATCAACAATGTCGCCTGGATGTGAGAAGGGGAGAAGGGATTGAGCCATATGAGCAGGTCAGAAGTACAGATGAAAGCACGTATGTGGACGCACATTGAATATTGAACGTCAGCGCAAAGTGGAGAGGTGTTGGTTGCGATAGAAGAGTTGTTGAGAGATGTTTGGCCAATGTTGAGATTGATCACGCTCTTGACTCTTCTAGGAGCGGGGTTTGAATTGACTTGGCGAAATTTCACGATACATGGTTGCCAAGTGGTTGCTGATCTGGGTTGCCTGGAAAACGTCTGGGAATCAAAAGCTGCCAGACGATCAGGCACTTCCAGGTAATCAAGTGCATTTCCAGGTGCCCAGAAGCTTGTAGGTTTCCTGATGGAGCCGGAGTCGTACAACCCCATAGAAGGGGTAAAGGGACCTGTGACCTCAGGTGTGCACGGGCGCGGAAGTTAAGCAACGAGCAGGGTGAAACAGGTTCTTGCGCTTTTCCTCAGAGATATTGGGACTGGCACCAAGGGAAAAAGAAGGGTAATTAACGTTCTGTGGTGCGGTGAGACAAACTGCGACACATACTCGAAATATAGCATTATTGTCATCACCTTCCTCGCGACCTTGGTTGACTCTTTGATGAGATCAACCCACGTCCTGAAAAGCTCCGGGGTCATTGTTTGCGCGAGGAGAGGTTTGTTTGAAGGTGGTATATGCTAGCCAGTGGCATGTTAAGATCCTAAGAAGGAAATCATTGAAGTTTCGTGAGATTGCTTTGACGAGTGGGAGCTCGACGGATTGGGTAGGGTACAGTCTGAGTTTTCGGATTGAGTGGGAGATACTTTGATGAATTCGGTAGGGGAGAGGGAGTTGTCGTCCGGAAAGTCTCTCATTGGTTGGTTGTACTTGGGGACTGTCAGTGTCCATCAGCTTCGGCTATCCCAAAGAAAGTAGGGTAGACCCACCGAGATCCGTAGCATCCTTCAAGCCGGTATCGACGATAAAGGTAACAGTCGCGTGGAACCCCTTTGCATTCCTCAGTCCATCCATGACCATCCCACTCACTCCTCAACTGCGCCACTATCACTTCCAACGCCCTCTCGCGTCTCAATTAGAAGTTGTTCTTTTGCGATACTGTGCCGCAGGAAACGTTTCTAGTGAGCTTGGTCACCGCTTGTGTTGGAATAACACCTGGAATATTATTATATGGTCAAGTATTCCATGCATCTCGAGGACTTTGTAGATAGTTCGAGAAAACTTAATTACTAAGCCTGAGGACATCACCGAGGTGATTTCTCACACACCTAGTATCTTGTAGTATATTCTAGTATTTACATTCTGTAGTATATAAGGGCGACGAAATTGCCCTCTATAATAATCATTATTCTTTGAACTTACCACTGCGCTATATACTCTCAACAGGTTATGGGCCCTGGCCTATAAAACTTATACACATATTCATTCACTTTTGAGATTCCGCCGAAAACCTTATTGCTCGAAATGGTAAAACTTCACATGACCTGGGGAAACACGATGCGATGCGAAACAAACAAAGGAAAATTCTTTCTGCCACCCACTCTCAAACTCCCCCGCCAATGTTGCAAGCCCTGCAACTCAAAACCACCCCGGCGTTAGTATCACAAACGGAAATACCACCCCGACCACACAATTGCAAAGCACACCCAGCGAGGGCACAAAGGTGAGCCCAACAACGACAAGTGCCCGGCGCCGACAGTACAATGAAAGCCGCCAACAGTGAAGCACAAACAAGCCATCGCCTACGAGCATGACACCACTTAGGCGTGGCCCCATCCGCACGAGCCCGACGCCAACGGCAAACATCCCTCAGGTGGATTTCAGGGTGGGGGAATATCCAAGCGACCCACGACATGGAGCTTCGTTCCTCGCATCATCGCTCATCTGCAAGCGCCTGACGCAACTCTCATCCGCACGAATCCCACACCAACGACAAACATACGGGGTAGATTTCAGGGCGGGATGTAGATGGCGGGGTGCGAAACGACACCTCCAGGCAGGTGCGATTGTCAGTTGCCACTGATTACTTACCCACCGTCCCAAAAGGTGTATTAGTATCACAATTTCTCAATATATACGGCTTTGCTTTAGTTGGCATCATAGAACTTAGGGTGCATTTACTATATATTCTGTCCATTGAGCAATTTCCCTCCTGAAATGCAAAACCAAGGACTTAGTAACTTCCGCAAGTTCGCGCCTTGTTTCCGACATCACATGATGTCGCTCCTTTTTAAGAATAAGGTTTTCGGCGGAAAGTGAACAACTATTTTCATTACACACGCATACGCTACACACGCACACACATACACATGCATACACACGCATACACACAAACTTTATCTCGTACGCTTATCTACATTACGTAACCTACTACAATGTCGGAAGAATACACAACGGGATCTTACCAGATGGAAATGCTGAAGGCCACAAATTGGATGCCATGGAAGCGACAGATGATGGCCATGCTTCGTGACCTTGGACTGGAGAAATATATTGCAAAGGATGCAAAAGCTCCAGAATCAGCCAATCCCCAAAAACCGACAACAGAAGAAAAGGAAGCAACGAGAAAATGGGCCGAAGGCGACGCCAAGGCGCAGACAAGAATAGAACTTGCTATCAGCAATGCAGAAATGATCCACATCAGTGGCGCAACGACAGTGCGGGAAATGTGGGATCAGCTCACCATGGTCAAAGAATCCAAGGGCAGGCTAGGAGTGCTTGCAACGCGACGCGCACTATACAGAATGAGCGCAGATGAGGGAATTGATCTGGTTGAACATATATCGAAGCTAAGAAAGCTTCAGGAAGAATTGCACCTAATGGAAAACATGGTATCAGATGAAGATTTCGTCATGATCTTGATCACATCACTCCCTGAAAGTTGGGATAATTATACTTCATCGTACCTGGGTGCATCTGGAAATAAACCAACCCTGAAATCACACAAGCTTATTGTGATTTTGATTGAAGAATACTGCCGTCGTCAAGGACGAAATGAGGAGACATCTGGAGGATTGTCTATGCAAGCTAGGCATCAGCAAAAGGGTGGAAGAAATACAAGCTCACAGGGAAAGAAGAAAACAGATGTGGAGTGTTACAACTGCCACAAGAAAGGCCACATGTCAAATGAATGTTGGGCCAAAGGTGGAGGCTGTGAGGGACAAGGTCCTAAGGGCCGTCGAGGACCAAATCGAAGTGACAGATCTCATCAAACACAAGATTCCGTGAACGATTCACTAGGCGATTGTGCCTACATGGTCAATCAAAATATCCACAATTTTTCGAAATATGATTGGGTTCTTGATTCAGCCACGACGTCACACATTTGCACGATCCAAGATGCATTTACTGATTATGAGCCATTAAACTCTGAAGTTGATGGCATTGGCGGATCAGCAATGACACAGGGACGAGGAACAGTGGCAGTCAACTTTAAAATTGATGGCCAATCAATCAAACACACTTTGCAGAATGTGTTGCATGTCCCGAAAGCACCAAATTGCTTACTTTCAATTCCTTGCTTAGCAATTGGAAGAGGAAGGGTAGAATTTAATGGCAATGGATGCCAACTATATGACAAAACTAATAGGGTCATTGGAAAGGGCAAGTTGACGAACATGTTATATTTGCTTGATGCACATGCGGAATTGCCAAATCGGGAAAGCGCCCAATATGCATCAATTCGGACACACTCTTGGGATCAATGGCATCGACTTTATGGCCACATCTCTGTCAATGCAATTAAAAACCTGAAATCAAATGAAATGGTGGATGGGCTCAAGATTGATGAGTCTACAATCCCATCATTAACTTGTGAAGCTTGTATTCAAGCAAAACAAGCACACAAACCTTTTCCACAAGAAGCAAAAAATCGATCCAAGATACCTGGTGAACGCATCATGAGTGATGTATGGGGACCAGCGCAAACAGAGTCAATTGGACGGTGGAAATGTTATGTTTCATTTACAGATGATGGCACACGTTTGACTGCCGTACTATTCCTAAAAAACAAGGGACAAGCATTTGACCGCATTAAGGAATATGTTGCCGTTATTGAACAGAAATTTGGAAAACCCCCAAGATTTATGCGATTTGATAATGGGAAGGAACTGGTTAATGAGAAACTTCAAAATTGGACTGCAGAAAAAGGAATTACTATTGAAACATCTGCTCCATATTCACCTTCTCAAAATGGAGTTGCAGAAAGGTTTAATCGCACACTTTTGGAACTTGCACAGGCAATGTTAATTGCGAAAAACCTTCCAGTATTTTTATGGGACGAAGCGGTCACGCACGCGGCATATTTACGAAACCGCGCACCCACACGCACTTTAAACGGCAAAACGCTGTATGAAGCTTGGACAGGAAATAAACCTGACATTTCGCACCTCAGGGAATTCGGATGCGACGTTTGGGTGCTAGACGAGACCAAGGGTCGTTCTAAGCTCGCACCAAAATCAAACAAATTTATTTTTGTAGGATTTCATGATGGATCGAAGTCAGTCCGTTATTACGACGCTAAAACTCGAAAAATTAAAGTCTCACGCAATGCGGCATTTAACGAAAATGAAGAGCCACGAGAACTCGAAATTAAAGCTAATTTACCGGGTTTGCGCGTCGAGGGGGAGCCAGAGGAAAAATCAAATGCTCAAACACCTCAAGAAATCGAAAAAACATTAAATCCTATCCCTACAACAATTCCTACACAAGAAATACCAAGTCCTATTGAACCCATAAATTCCCCAGCTCTTAGACCTCGTAGAACTCGCACTGAACACGATTATCGGCTCTTAAATAATCCATGGGCACAACCAACGGATCGCACACTTGATAATGCAACACCACCTGATATTACACGACACACAGAGTCATCAGCTGCGAAAATAATTTCTAAAAATCGCACTCACCTTGCCTTCGAAGATTTTATCAGATTTTCAACCGAAAAATCATTCCAAGTGCTCTCAGGAATTTCTGATAAAGATGGAGTGCCAGAAACACTTAAAAATGCGATGCAAACTGAGGAGAAAGATCATTGGAAAGCTGCTGTGGAAGCAGAATTAAATGTTTTAGAAAAGATGGGCACATGGAAAATGGAAGACTTACCAATAGGAAGGGAACCAATTGGATGCCATTGGGTATTCGATAAAAAACGAGACGAGCACGGAAACATTGTAAAATACAAGGCACGACTTGTAGCGCAAGGTTTCTCGCAGAAACCAGGAACGGATTTTAGCCATAACGGCATGTTTGCACCTGTTCTGCGCTTCGAGATGCTACGCACGATGCTCGCACTTGCCGCAGTAAATAAATGGAATATGCGACAGCTTGATGTGAAAAGTGCATATTTAAATGGAAAACTCACGAAGGAAATTTATATGAAACAGCCCCCGGGTTTTTCAGACGGCAGCGGACGCGTTTGCCGATTACAACGTGCGCTTTATGGATTAAAGCAGGCCGGACACGCATGGAATCGTGAATTTAACGGCGCTATGGAAGAACTGGGATTTATGCAGCTAAAAACGGATTATTGCTGCTATATTCGGAGAGAGGGGGAGAAATTTGCAATTTTACTGGTATGGGTGGATGACATACTCACACTCACCAATAACCCTGCGGAAAGTGATCGCGTCGAAACAGAACTCAAATCAAAATATGAAATCAAAGCATTGGGCCAACCTTCATTACTGTTAGGCATGAAGGTTACTCACGACACTACAAACCATACTATCTCACTTTCACAAACTCATTACATCGATAAACTCCTCAAGAAATTTAATCTCGAAAACCTGAATCCAGTTACCACGCCACTCGATCCGAATGTAGATCTAAATCAAGATGATGAGCCATCTGATGATGACATCACTCACAACACACAAGGGTCAGGGATCTATGCAACAATGATTGGATCTCTGATGTACGCCGCATTGGGAACACGCCCAGATATTGCATACACAACAAATAGACTTGCACAATTCACGAGCCGACCCCAACCAAAGCATTGGACAGCTGTTAAACGAATATTTCGTTATCTGAAAGGAACACGAAATTGTGTCCTCACGTATGGAGGAACAAACTCTAACGCAGATATAAATATTTACTGCGATGCTGATTGGGCTTCACACGCTGACAGAAAATCAGTCAGTGGATATGTAGTAACCATAGCTGGTGGAGCTGTGGCTTGGAGCTCGAAAAAGCAAAATACTGTTGCTCTTTCAACTGCTGAGGCAGAATATACTTCTGCTACTCATACTGCCAAACAAGTACTTTGGCATAGGTCTTTATTTAATGAACTCGAAATTCCGCAGCCAAAAACATCCACAATTTTCACGGATAACCAGGCTGCAATATCTATTGGTCATAATCCAGAGTTTCATGCTTGGACAAAGCATATTGACATCGCACTTCATTTCTTACGCGATCACGTCGAAAAAGGAAACCTAGATTTGATCTACATATCAACTCACAACAATCTCGCGGATTTATTCACAAAGGGTCTCCCGCGGATTGTACACCAAGACTTAACTTATGAGATAGGTGTAATACCTGACCAAGGGGGAGTGTTGGAATAACACCTGGAATATGGTCAAGTATTCCATGCATCTTGAGGACTTCGTAGATAGTTCGAGAAAACTTAATTACTAAGCCCGAGGACATCACCGAGGTGATTTCTCACACACCTAGTATCTTGTAGTATATTCTAGTATTTACATTCTGTAGTATATAAGGGCGACGAAATTGCCCTCTATAATAATCATTATTCTTTGAACTTACCACTGCGCTATATACTCTCAACAGCTTGGATGGCTTTGATCCAAGAGTTGTCATGCGAGTGCAGAGAGCTGAGGAACGTGCTATTGATGAGGAGCTTTTATGAGATGTGAGAGATGTTGGGTCATTGGCCTTGCAATTGGGCCTTGACTCAAATCAGTGAGAGGTCACCGTCAAAGGAAGAAAGAGCCCACCACCAACAGCCTGTTGAATGATAAGACGAACAACCTCCAGACTTTCCACATTCTGCAGAAAATGCAACAAACACAACTCAAGCTCTGCAAGCTTTTCTTGGCCATCGGTATCCCCAACTTGGCTTCGCCAGTCCGCCTCCCTCTCCTGCATCTTTCCCTTCCCCCACCCCAGTCCAGCTCACCACGGCATGTAAAGACTTGCATGTCGTCTCGTCCCCACCAAAGAGACAGGTGACTGCAGAGTGTCCCGGTGGTGAGGCAAACAAAAAGTGTGGCAGAATTAATGCACCATGGCAGTTATAACATCGACCACTCTTCATCAGTCTTGTAGACTGGAAAGTTTTTGTGGTTGTGAGTCTGGAGATTGTGGTGACCTGTTTGAAGTTGGGGGGGTACGATTGAGCCAGCAAGCATCAGAATCAGAGAGAGTAGTGGACGAACCTTGAGAGGCGTACCCCCTCCTCGTGATGCAGACCATCATGCGGCACACTTTTAGGCCGCTACGGGCCCAAAGTCCACCAGCCAGCAATCCGCATCGTAATTCTGCTGCCACACACGCTTCTTCCTCAGCATCTCATCCTTTTGCAAGCCTACTCAGCATGGGGGACACTAAGTTTGACAGCGTAATTCTCTGGGTCTTGACAATTTTAGCAGCAATTCTGTGTAAACGAAGGCAACATACAGCTCGTAAGAACATGGTTTTTCGCGACAAGTGAGCGAAGGTGTCGGTAGAATCAGTGGATCTCCACGCAAACCAGTCAGGCACTGCATATTAGAGTATCTGCTGTCAATTCGGGTCCTGGACCACTGTAAATCTGGCACAAAGTTCACAACAATTAGGTCCACATACGGCTGGGCCCGTCGACTAGGTCGGTGAGTGTGAAGTGGCCGTGCAGCATAATAGAGAAATGGAACGAAGGATTTGTTGAAAGACGATAAAATCAACTTGAACACCACACAAGCTACTTAGTCGCTGACCACAATGCAGCCAGTCAAAATTTTATGACCATCCCTTCCAAGTTCTATGGGCAAGATAACCTGTTAGGGCTTCGGCATCAGCAAAATGGCAATTTAGTTTCCGGTTTCCATCAGTTTTTTTGGTTTTCTGGGTTCTGGGAAACCTAGGAACTCAGAAACCTGGAAACTGTTGAGACCCATGAAGAGATGCTAACCTAAGCTAATCTATGATACAATCAAGGGATTTAGAATGTAGTAGTAAGTTCGTGGGCATGATGGTCAATAAAATGGTTAACAAAAAAAGAATTGAAGCTGTCTAATGCATCGTGGTGATTGAAACCATCGGGGATCCGTGAAGAACCGAACACAGGCAGGAGGTGTGCTCCTCGGGCAATTGAATCAATGTCGATGACTTTGACAGTGGGCCGTCCCCGTCTGTCACACTCCAGCTGCACAGTCCACATGCCAGTATCACAGTCAGGCTCTTCATCATGGAGGAACCAATTAATGAGCGTGCATGAAAAGCGTTTTCGACGATAATAAAATGAGAAGAAAAGAAGAACGCGTCCGATTTCCATGCCTTCCATGCCGGCCTTCGACTCGTCAAGAACCACAAACACGGTATCACGGCGTTCATGGCCATGGAAAGAGGGCATCGATCGAATGGGTTCACGACGGAGGCCACCTACTCCACAGATATCACTTGGGGCGTAGTATTTTGCAACTGCGGAATGATAAACCTTCAGTTCCCCGTCGAACAATGGCAAATCTTCGAGTTGGGCTGGCAGTTGCTGGTCTGGATTGTTGTACATGAAAAGGAATCGGTGTAATGCAAGTGGAAAGTTGGGTTGGCGGATATAGTCAGCAAGTTGATTGAGATTTCGAGGGTATTTAGACTCTGGGTAAATTTGTTACTGAAGATACGGTGACAGTATAAGGGAATGAACATACGAGACTTAGATGCGAGTTTGATGTCAGACATTGCACCAGATGGATTTCCAGATGCAGGACCTCCATCATCGTCTTCATCATTCTCGTCACCAAGAGAAGATTCAGCCTCTGAATCTGAGCTAGACTGCTCCTCCGAGTCGTCATCAGTGCCGACTTTTGCCATGTAAGATGATGTTGTTCCAGATAACATTCCCATGCCAGAGAATCTACAATGAAGCGCATGCATCTTATCCATTTGGACAAGAGTTTGAAGCATTTGAATGAGAGCCCTATACCGACTTGACTGATGCCAGGGCTCTTTCACGGATTTGATGTGCTTGGATTCAGTGATGGAAGAACAGAGCCCATTTGGAGAGCCAAAGAGGTGGATTGCGTAGTAATAGTGGTCAAGGGCATGTTGACGTGGCAAGGAAATCGATGATCGGACTCCTGCCTCAATGAAAAAATTTCGTACAGTGTGGAATTTCTCAACACTAGTGATGTGCAGGCCTGGCTTGGCCTGAAAGCCATGGCTATGGCCTGGCTTTGGGCAGCTCAGGCTTGACCATACTCAAGCCTGAGCTTTTTGCAAGGCTTCAGGCTGGCTCAGGCCCAGCCCAGGCTCAAGCCATGGCTCATGGGCTAAAGTCAAAAAACATGTACAAACAATTGCCGTTCACAAACTTATCGTCAATTATCGTAGTTCTTATGCTCATGAGCATGAAGTTGCAAGTATTTCTTTACCATGTGCTCAAGCCCCCTCCTTGGTCATAGGCCTCACATCTTCATTTACACTACACGCCTTACCAGCAAACGACAATTTGATGACAAATTTTTCAACAAAACCACGAGTACATCTCCATGTCGAATGCTGCACCCTCCCCTATCTCTGCTAAATTCTCTACTCATCACGTTAGGATGATCGGGAATGTTGAGGTTGAGGCATACCATCCCGAAATGTTGTACAAGGTATTTGCATGGAACAAAAACAAGGTCGTTCCCTTTGGTTCTGCCTTCACCAAGCCATCATGAGTACATTTCTGTCTATTCCCCTCATGTTATTTCCTTGTCAAACCCACCCTCTGCAGGGAAGATCACCCTGTCCAAGCCTAGTTTCGATCTCAATGCAGCTATCTCAGCTGCGGAATCCTCGTTTGGTGGGAAGCACAACGGCCATCCCGCTTCAGTCAAATATGTTGCACTTACGGATGGTTCAGCAGCCCTAGCTCATGTCATTCAGATTCAGAGTGACGAGGATGATAGCTGGCTTGAGGCCATGGCTCAGGCCATGGCTCAAGGCTTTGTGCATCATGAGCCTGAGCTTTGGGCTTTGCTGGGCCTTGATGACGGCCCAAGAAGGCCCGGCTTTGGGACGGCTGGCCCTGGCTGGCTTACGGCTTTGGGCCGGGCCTGGCACATCACTACTCGACACACACTCGAAAGTGTTCGAGAGCTGGACCAGTGATCACATTGCAGCGGGCTATGTAACACTCATCCATGAATGTTGCGATGCTCTGCACAATAGCCGATGGCAGGTAACCTGCAATTGCTGCAAGATATACCTGGAATTTCATTAATAAGTTGTTCAGAAAATCAGGTTAAATGACATGCTGACCTTCATTAGAGCTTTTGAGTTGTCACCTGTCCACTGATTATAATCCTGTCCATCTGGAAATCGGTGAAGGCCCGTGTATGGCGGGACTGCTGAAATACTGTGCTTCTTGTCAGAACCACACAAGTGAGTACCAGAGGGTGACAGGCAGTACTGTCATATACTTGCAAACACTGACTGTAATCCTAGTCACATAGGTTGTGCACAATGCACTGTAGTCTGTGTCACTGTGGGTTGTGCACAATGCTTGCACAACACACTACATGGGTTTCTGGTCCCCTTCCTTCCGCATTTGGGGTGCCTCAGGCCACTACGGCTTGGCTTTCACAGGGTAGGCCTCAGCACCTTCCCAAAATAGGTTACTTCCCCCTTTGGGTAGATCAGCAGCATTGGTAATAGATGGCGGCATGCGGGCACACCTCCTCTTGGATTGGCGGGATTAGATGGCAGGCTATTCATTTAAAATCCCCCCTTTGGGTAGAACAGCAGCATTGGTGACAGATGGCGGCATGGCAGACACACCTCTTGGATTGGCAGGATCAGATGGCGGGCTTTTGGCAGTTATTTATATGACATACATTTTTTTTTGTTAGGGTTAGCGTGTTTGAAGATATTTTTTGACTAATTAGAGAAGACTTAGAAAAAAGCGAAGGACTGAATGAAAAGTCTTAAGGAGGACCGGTGCTGGTATATTCTTAATATATCTATTCTTATATCAGTCATATGGTTGAGTGGATTGTTTGGCCTTGTCAATCTTATGTGTATGAGGATGCTCTGTGTTTGATTCTTGACTGTTGAGTTTTTTTAAAATGATATTTCTTTATGTGCCTCAACCATTCGAGACCAAGGGCTCTCTCAGAAATCCAGACTAGCTCCAAATTTTATGAACACAGGCTATATATATTTTATGGTGCAAATACAATAGCAGTACTCATCCCTCTGGTACCCAATAATTTGGCTTCCTAACTTCACAGCCACTTCGAGACTTACAACTGCCCTCTGGCTCCTTTTGCTTCTTTCCTGACCCCTTAGACCCCTTCTCACTGTCCCCCTTTCCGTTAGCTTCTTTATCCAATGCACCTAGTGCCTCTTCTGCCTCGCGTTTTTTGCGAGCTCTAGTAAGAGCTGCTTTCTTGTAGCGGGTCAGCTCAGTCAAAGGTGCGTGATTTTCCTTATCGCTTGGGCCATCAGCCGCAGGAGGTGTGGGGGTCATATTGTTGGAAGGTGTTGCATCAGTGCTACTCACAGGAGCAGCGTTAGCGCTGGCAGATATAGGTGTGTGAGTGGTTGTGCCAGGAGCAGATTCCATATCGCCATTACAAGCATCACCACCACCAGAGAGAAGAGTGGCATTGATGCCAGGCTTCTTGATGGGACGTGGATGAATCTGACGATGTTCTTGGGTTGCACTGTCTGGGGATGCCAAATCAGCATTGATGGTTGCACCATGGATGGTGTAGTTGACCGTAGTGGATGCCTCTGAATTGGGTGGTGCTGAAGAAGGGGGGGATGAAGGCAATGGAGTAGGGGCAAGCACAGAGGCTGTCGCCAAAGGTAAAGGGGTCTTAGGAGGTGTTGCACTAGAGGGATTGATAGTGCCACTCAATGAAGGGGTTTTGGGAGGTGATGCACTAGGCGGATTGACAGTGCGACCCAACGTGAACGGATTGATTGGGGCATGGCCAAAAACACAGGGATTGGATGCGAGGGTTGCAAATGGGTTGTTGAGATTGCTTGTCTCCTGAGTTGTGACAGCTAAAGGCTCGCGTCGGGGAGGTGTTCTCTGGAACACAAACCCAGGTGCCGATGCTAATAAAATCCCAGCAGTTGATGCCAGTTTCCCCATATTTTCCATATAAAGGAGAGGATCGATGAAGGGATCACAAAGGGGTGAAGGTGAGGAAGCAGGAGGGGGAGGAGTTCGATTTTGAGTGAAGAGTGATTGATCCATTCAGGCAAAGGCATGCGAGATAGGCGATGATGGCGCACCTGGAGCCAATGGTAAGCCGTTCACCTCCACTGATGACCCACCTGACATTGAGAATCTCTTTTCACTCCCTTCAATAGAATTAGTCAAGACCATTCCTCCAAGAGCAGCATCCAACCCTCCATCTTGATTGTTGTTCCAGGCACTGCCAATGCTGAAGGAAGTCTCATCACCAGGAGTTTCGAGAGTCTGTCCTGAGTGGTGCCGATCGAGGGCTTGTTTTCATGGAGAATGAGCAGGAGTGGCCAGAGATGAGCTGTCAAGAACCGGGGGAGTGTCTAGCGGCAGTGCGCTCAACGTTGACAAGTCAGGTTCCGAAGAAGGTCCAGAACTTTCACGGAGGTCAGGCCCAATTGATGGCATCATTTCGATGGAAGGCGATTCAGATCTTGGCATGGTGATCAGGGTTTTGACGACGTCACTATCGATAGGTTGGGTTTCAGCTATGTCATTATCGAGGTCGAGGATAGGACGTCCCGCTCCTGCGAAGCTGAAAGCTCTTTCCTGACAGACTTCTGGTGCTGAAACAGTTTTAAGTCAAACATATACAAAGAAATTCTAATGGTACTTACAAAAAGCATTTCGAACAAATTGCGAAAATGGCAGGGCAAAGCCTTTTTTAAATCCCGTGTAAGCTTCATGGAAGTCTCTGCTGCCATCGCTCTTTGGCCCAAAGTAGTAGCTATGAAAAGGTGATTACTAAGATAGCATTGAAGAAAACAAGAGAATGACAGACTCATGTTGATATACTGTCCCTCCAGCTTTTGGAAGTGGACCAGCGCATCCAATAAAAAACGCCCAGCCAGTCGATGTGCACAAGCAGTTAAAAATCTTGTCAAGGACATCGGGCAGTTCATCTATTGCCCTAAGAGAATGCAACAGTGTCAAATTGAGATACTTGCAATTACAGTGCGCTAAATTGCCTACTTTTGGAAATCCTCAGGACTTTTCTCCACTTCACAACTGTCGTCTGCGCCGTCAACTTCTTTACCATCCTCAGAGTCCTGACCGCCCTTCTGCTTGAGACACTCAGCAGCTACTTCAGCCTTCACCTCTTCTGACTCAGCACTAAATAGAGTAGCCCTTATGCTCTTGAAGAGAATAAGGTGCTCTCCTGGTAAAACTGATCAGACTGTTTATCAATTAAACATTGCAATAAATTACTCACCTTGAGAAAGTTTCCCTCCAGATTGGTCAGCCTTGGCTGCACTGACCACCTCTCGAACCTTCTCCACGTACAACTTCCCATAAATTTCAGCTGCGTTCAAATTCCAGGAGTGCTTGTTCTTCACTAAGCTCTGCATCAACATATTGGAAAATACAGAGCTATCAGAGGAGCGCTTGTATCCATGAGCATTCCAGTTGAACCAATTTCTGAGTTGCTAAAAAGGGCATAAGTTAAGTGAATTCTAGTACTGCAATTAAATTTTACTTACTTTCTTTCTAGCCTTTATGGCATCACAAAGTTCATCCTCCTGTGGTGGGGTAAGAACTGCTGATGGCTCATCAGCCACTGTTGGAAAGAGAGCATTGCGTTCAGGATATTTCTTGAACCAGCCTTCAGCAATATGTGAGTCAAAGCATGCAACCGTTGATTTCTTCTGTGCTTCAGTGAATGCTGGAATATGGGATTCGAGCCATTTCTTTTGCTCATCGGTTATAGAAGATTTTCCCATGATGGACAGTAAAGAATTCAATGACAAGGTGAAGTGACAGAGGTCGAACTGACAGATATAATTCAAGGCGGATTTCTCTCCTTCTACCATGCTGATTATTTTCAGTACATCAGACAAATATCTTTCCGTATTTTCGTTTTGATCTCCAGTAAGCCCTTTCGTATACAATTTCAAATCTCCTCTTATCTTTCCCCATTCTTCACATCTCCATTTCTTCAACTCTTCCAGATACCAATTATCACTCTAGATCTATTGCATAAATATTCTACACCACAAACTTCCACCTCAGTACAAACTTCCACCCCAGTGGTTTGACTCTCAACACTAAGATATATTTGGAAACTGATCATATTCTATTTTAGGCACACCATCTTCTTGCTACCTATTGCATGCATCTCAATTTCTTATGTATCTTAAGGGCACTGCACATGTGGATAAATCATGTGTGAACTACGCATTTGGATAAATTGTATCCTTGGCATTTCTATCTGAGGTTTGGTTAAATTCTATATGCGTGCATCCCAATTTCTTATGTACCTTGAGTGCATTGCGCATGCAGATAAACCATGTGTGTGCTGCGCATTCGGATAAATTGTAGATCACATCCTTGGCGATTCTGCCAAACTAATGTCAATAACAAGCAATGTATAGAATTTATTCCTCTTCGTCACTTTTCATTCCCAACCCTTCCATGTCTGACATCCCTCTGCAGCAAGCAGCCCAGAATGAGCCTTGCTGCTCCTGCTTGACTGCTTTAGAAGCTGCAGCATCAATGGCTAGACTGGTTGTATGTTTTGAGAGAGGTTAGTATTCTGGTTTGCCTTTTTTATGCTTATAATCTCATTCATCTATTCAGCTACAAGGCATATGGCACATTTTCTGTTTCATTGTGGACATTCAGATGCTCATCGAAGCTAGATATGATACCTGACCCCCTTACTCAAGAAGGACTCAACACAATCACAGAGGTCACACAGGGTTCATTGTTATTTTATTTGACACGCTATCTCTAATTTCTATGTGAAAGCCCTTGCTACCTTACTGGACGATTCTCTTTCTGATTATCAGGTCATTGGAGCTAATGGTACGGTTGCTGCCTGGAATGCTCTCATTTTATTTTAACACTTCACTTTCAGAATCCATTGAGAATGCAGCTGGTGGAACTTCCACAGCAGGAGAAAGTGCAACCCCTTTGGTTGCTGATCCTGCCACTGAGGACCACTGCTGGTATGCAGTTACTGTGGGCCAGGCACCAGGTGTCTATCGCGGCATGTGCGTTATGTTTTTATCTTCCACATATTCCTTAATATCTAATATAAATATTGGTAGGTACCACCTTAGTGGAAACTCTACTGGCACCCCAGGCGGAACAGTGCAGCGATTTTCAGATATGCATCGCACCCTAGCAGCATACCAGGCTGCTGTCCTAGCTGGAAGTGTTGTTGAAGTCACAGTAGCTACCACTCATCGTGTAATCACTCCCAACGATCCTGTCAATATTGTGGACTACTAGTGTATCAACAATTCATCAATTTTATTGTTCAAAGTTTGTCAAATTGAAGTTTGCATGCTCTCAACCTTGATTTCAGCTGTTGCGTATAATGATCTATCTACTCTCATTCCCGTCCTCAAAGCCCTCACCTTCACCCTCATCCTGGTTGTCCTCGCCCTCCTCCCCCTCATCCTGGCTGTCCTCTCCCTGACCCTCATCTTCCTCCTTTCTGCGTAACCATTGATAATCTGACAAGAGGCCATGCACCGTGCTGCCCAATAAATTTATGCGCACCTCAAGAGCTGCCAAACCCTGTGTGATAATGTGAAGCAATTCTACTTCAATTCTCCACAATTCCCTTATTTGCCAATCAGAATTTGGGAGATGGCCTTCCATGCTTGAGAGGTCCTCCATTAGTTCCTGACCAATGTCAGCATGGTTTAGCATCTCTCCAACCCAATGTTCGACCCTATCTTCCTTGGTAGCTTTTTGATATTCGGAATCAAGTTTGTGGTGCCAGGCCCAACTTCCACCCCAGGGCAAGGCCCAAACACGTACACAATCATGGATTTCGCAGAATCGAGAAAATTCTGTTATATCAAACTCCTTTGAAAAGAGCTCCTGGTTATGGTTGACCAGTGGTAGAACAACGTCCTTGACAGTGTGTGTGGTGGACAGATTTAAATTAAGTAACTTGTTTGCCTTTCTAATTTCAGGTCAGTACATGGCATTGATTGAAGGACCAAATTAAATGTACTCCTTCTCTCGCTTCTCTCTCATTCGGAGTTTTGATTTCTCCCTAAGCTCTGGGTGACTGAAAAAAGAAAGTGTGAACCATCATCAATTGTAAACATGTTTGAACAATCTTCTGTAGTAACATTGGTCTCTCGTTAGTTTATCACTCCCTGCTTCACTGGAAGCAGTCTTGTTTCTTTTGCTTTTAGTTTCAGATGCAGTTCGGGTGCAACCCATGAAGAATGAAATGTAATGCGGAGATAATGGGTTGAAAATAGTTGGAAGTCGAAGTGAAACGTGAACAAATAGTGTTGGCATCTGTCTCGCACACTTGCCAATTTTGAGGAAGGTATATAATATATGTATTCATGGTATCTCAATAGGTTTATTGTATCTCAAACTCACACATCTTACCTTGATTAATGCTTCCTGGTTTGAGGAGATCTTTCTAATATGTTTGCGCATCAGAAATGTGAACAAATAGTTTGCAAATAATGTTGGCATCTGCCTTGCACACTTGCAAATTACAAAAGAAGGTGAGTAATGTAAATCTTTGTGGTCTCTCAGTTTACTAGAACAGGAACTTCTTAACTCAATTGACAAATTCAAGAAGTTTGCACAAAGTTCACATCGTGTTCACATCAAGTTCACATCAAATTCACACAAAGTTCACGATATCCGCGGCCAACGTGTTCACACATTCACGTGCACGCTTGAAAAGTGTTTTACTGTATCTAGAATGGCGTTTCTGAGTCCATTTAACATTTCCAGGCTCGACATGGTGTTTCTAACTGTTTCTAATAGGTTTGCATAATGTTCACGTCAGTTTCACGTCGAATTCGAGTGCAGTTCACGATATCTGCAGCCCAGATGTTCACGCATTCATGCGCGAAGTTCACGATCACCGCGGGCAAGATGTTCACGCATTCACGCCGATCCGATCAATACATGTGCATGGAAACGCTTCTCCTGCCACCATCTTTCATTCTCAACTTCTGGCCCACCTGCCATATAATCTCAAGACTTGCCAGCACGATGAGGCCCCATTTCTTTCCTCTGGCCACCCTATACTTCGAAAAAGGTACGTTTCCCCATCCAAACAGTCTTTGTCTGTGCAGGCAAGCGTCACCCAAGCGCACACTGGCAGATTGACGCTCTGTTTACTTCCAGTGAGCTTCATGCAGCGGAGTGTCACCCATGCGCACCCTGGTGACTTTGCTCCAACCCCGCTCTGTCCCCAGCTCCTCGCATTCGCCTGTTTTCAACCCCTTTCACCCGCGTTGTCTTGTTTTCACCCCCTTGCGCCCATTTCCACGCCCTTCACCCCTTTTCACCCCAACGTACTCGTGTTTCGCCTGCATTTGCTCATTTTCACCCCCCTTTGCTCATTTCCACCCCCCTACATCCATTACCATCCCCACATCATCATGCCTTGCCCGCATTGGCGTGTTTTCACCCCCCTTTGCTCCTTGTCGACCCCACGTATCCGCTCTCCATCCCCTTTGCCCACGTTCTTTCATCTTCACATCTGTTGTCCATCCCCTTTGTTCCTTTTCGATCCCACGTATCCGCTCTCCATTCTCTTTACTTGTTTTCACGTCTGCGCCTCCGCTCTCCATCCCTTTTGCTCCTTTTCACGCCTGCGCATCCGTTGTTCATTCCCTTTGCTTGTTTTTGAGCCCGTGCATCCATTCTCCATTTTTTTGACCCCGTTCTGCTGTTCCTTCTCCCCTTTGCCACGTTATCGACGTGTTTATCTGTTTTTTCCATGGAGTTTCACTAATGTTGTTTTAGTTACTTCTTCCAATGAAACCAAGCACATTTAAGGGCTTCAACCCCTCCATTGTAAGGTTTCTTTGCACGCTCTCTGTCGCTAGATACTGATGACGCCATCTACAGAGTTTTGAACCTCGCACTGTAAGTATATGCAGCCTCACCCCTGTATCTACATGCTAACATAATTTACTTAGACGCGATCCGGCTGGAAGTTTTCTCACCTCCTAGATGTCATGTCAAGTGGCATGGAGATGGCCAGACTCTTCTTCCGCACTTTCAAGAGGGACGATGTCCACGGCGACAACGGAGACAGCGACATTGAGGACGACGACAATGACGACAATGTCACCACTTCTCTCACACACACTCCACCTCCACCCATCACACCTCCACCCACAACACCCATCAATTCTCGATATCAAACACGTCCCATCACACCTCCACCCCCAACACCCATCAATGCTCGATATCCAACACGTCTCACCACACATCGCACCACTGCCGCCCCTCCTGGCAAGATCAAAAAAGTTCACAGGAAGGATCGTAGCCGACTGTGCCACTCAGAATCCAAAGCTAAGCAGAAGCTGCTCCACCCCAATCGCATTGCCTTTTGACCTCGTTTTGCCGCCGCTGAATGTCTCATCATAACTGGGATGAAGACAAAGTTCGATACCGCCAGGCTATGTGTCTCAAACAATTGTTGGATTGCGCTACGCAAGAAGCCAACCAAAAAGTCTCAGTGGACGGTCGATGAGTTGAAAGGGAGGGGATTTGATGTACTCATGTGGGATGTGAGGTAAATTTCACATTTTGTCCTGCATGACGCCCGCTAACTGATTGTCAACAGTAACCCAAAGGTTGTGCTTGACGTTGCCAACTGTATCATCATCCCACTCGCAGGCAGGCCGCAGGGCAAAGACTGGGACCAGGTCATTTGCGATGCCACTGCTGCCATGAATGCGATCCGCGTTTGTGGTGAGCAGCTTGGCATCTTTACCGAGGGAGACAAGGAACATCGATGCGGTGACTTCACACCTGTGACCTCTGGTGTATCATATGGTGGCGGGCAGACAGTAAGTCAAATTTTTGACTTGAAACACATCGATACTGACCATGCATTATAGAGACCTGGAAACCTTCACCTTACTAAAGCGAAACAAGGACTTGTTGATGAACTCCGGGATAATCCTGCGATTCAGCGCATTGCTGGATGGCAATCATGTAAGTTCCATGATCTATGATACTAATACTTCATCTGATTGTCCCCTCCTTAGGCGCTTTTGCCATCTACGCTCCAAACTCTTTGACGAATATCGCAATCTATTAAGCAAACTGTTCGACCACCACCTGACATTCATCCACAACTTCGAAAAGTCCATATTCACCACATCAACATTCAACTTGGGCCCCAATACAATCACCCTTGATCATACCGATTCCGCCAACGTCACTCATGGTCTTTGCGCGATCACGGCGCTTGGTGACTATGACTACACGCTTGGTGGTCATATGATTCTCTTTGATCTAAAACTTATCATTGAATTCCCTCCTGGCTCCACTATTCTCATTCCTTCAGCGGTTCTTTGGCACAGTAACACACCTATCCAGCCAGGTGAAACATGAATGTCATTCACTCAGTTTGTTGCTGGCAGCTTGTTCCACTGGGTGAAGTATGGTTTCAGGACGGAGGATCAACTTGTCCTTGCTGAGGGTGAAGAACACTTGTTGGAGATTAATGGTAACTATGCTGAATGTTGTGAGAGGGCGCTCAATCTCTTTTTGAAGCTGTCTGAATTAAATGAGGATCGTCGACATGTATTTGCCAAGTAGTTAGATTAGAATTTCATATCTTGATCTCATGTGCATGAATTGATGTTCTCCACTTCCTCAACAGCCTAAGTACTCTGTCTCATCTTTTGCATGCACACCATGTATGTTGCATCAAGGTACAACCGCTCCACCCCATCATCTTTGTAGAAGTAGTAAGGCTTTCCACACTTCGAGCTGTTCAGAGTACCCAAGAAAAAAACTTTGTAGTTCAAATGATTAGACTGACCAATAAACCTCCCAAATCCCTGGAAAATCTGATTTCCGTGTCAGCATGTGGTCGCTAATAGCCACAAAAATGGTCATCCCCATTCAAATAAAATAAAAATAAAAACACTCACAATAGGATATGCCTTGAATCTTCGTATACTTGATACAATCCACAGACACTTTCCATGTTTGGGATATCTTGTAGACCATTTGACAATTGGCAGTTGCTCTTCATTTTGTTGAAGATAAAGGGGAGCTTAAGCTCCTATTTATTTAAACATTAGAACCGATCTTGATTGATTTCTACCATTGATCAGTTGACGTTGATTGCCCTGATCAGATTGCATGGTAGTTGTCAGGTGCAGCAAAAACACCTTCACAGAGCGCTTCACCAACCCAAGTCATTCTTGCCAGCCCTGTTGCTACACCAATCCAATGCCTCCCAAACGGAAACACTCCGAGCCACGCCCTGCAGAGCTTTTGGATGACGAGGATCCTGACACTCAGCCCACCACCACAATTATCACTCCCGTCCTTCAATTCACCCAACGCATCAATCGACATGGTCACCATGCACTCTCAGTAAATACCAAGCATGTACAATTTGAAGTAGAACAACAAGAAACTTGTATGCCTTCAATCGACTTTCCTACCAGCTATCCCAATATCAGTGGCAATTCCACAACCCTCCCAAATCTCTCTTCAACAATGGACGATGCTTTTGCAGAGCTTGCAGCCATAGACCCCGCTTATTTTGATGCATTGAGTGACGACCTCATTTCTGTAGGGCCACGAAAAAAGAGACCTTCAGTACACAGTTGTATTTCATTATATTTCAAGGCTGATTTCGACTTAATTAAAGGATTACCCATTAAAAGAATGGATCAAGGATAGCGATGTGTTTTTGGAGGAAGATATTTGGTGGGAAGGGAGGGGGGAGTACATGATGGAAAACTGTTGTCAGTGCTTGAGCTCTGAGACACTGTATAGGTGCCAGGATTGCGAAGGGGGGGAGTTAATTTGTCAAACATGCATGGTTGATTACCACCGAGCCAACCCACTGCATCGCATCCAGGTGCATTCTTTATCTTTATGCCTCATTCTACAGTTAATCAATAATTATAGGAGTGGACGGGTTCTTTCTTCAAACCAACAACACTTAAGAAACTGGGGCTACAAATTCAACTAGGTCACCGACTCAGAGAACGTTGTCATGTACCACAACCTGCATGGAATAATGACTTCGTTGTTCTGGATACTACAGGCATTCATGAAGTAGGATTGGACTTCTGTAATTGTGAACGCACCCAACATCATTTTATCCAACTTCTCCGATTCTGATGGTTCCTGGCCAGTGTCAGAAGTCCCAAGACTGCAGTGACTTTTCGCTTGCTCAAACACTTTCAAATCCTCAGCTTCGAATCGAAAGTTTCAGCATTTGAATTCTACACAGCTCTGGCACATGAGACAGAAAATACAGGTATATCACCTTTAAAGGTGAGTCTTTGGTCAACTAAAAAATAATTTGTTTATTGAGTTTCTAGAGGATCGTTACCAACCTTTTATGCGAGTTGTACACCAGTTCAGATATATTAAGATGTTAAAGTGCGCTGCTCGAGGGCATGATCCTGGTGGCATTACTGCCACACGTCCTGGGGAGTGTGTGGTCTTGTGTCCAGCATGTCCCCAGCCAGGTAAGAATCTTCCAGAAGGATGGCAGGATGCGCCTTCCGAATTACGGTAAATGTTTCATCAACAACTTGAATAATAAATAAAACTTACTTTGCAAGAACAGATTCCTCTACTGCTTGTTTCTCGCTATTGATGCCAACTTTCGATTGAAGCGGAAGGCGGTGTCAAGCGATGAAGCAGACCCCAGCCTTCTGGATGGAAAAGCATACTTCGTTGCAGAGAAAGACTTCAAGAATTACCTGAAGGACTTTGGAGATCTCATCATCCAGGAGGCGAGTACTTGTTGATTTCATCCCCCTTCTGAATTCTTATTTTTCTGACGTAGCCCAGTACATGCTCGAATCACAATGCAGTTAATGTGGAGCGATCGTCAACTGGACTCACTGCAACTGGTGTCGGCACCATTGATTGCTCAAGACATGACATCAAGCAACCAACTTCAGTCAGAGATTTACAGAAGGGTGAACAGCATGTATTGGATTCTACTCATATTATATATATTTGACTCATTCTTGATCAATAGATAAGTCAACATGGATTACCTTTTTTTCAGTAGTCTCAAACACAGTGATGTCATGGAGATCGTTGTCTCATATGATATTGCATGTCAATGGAGCAAGAACTTGTGGAACCGAATGTCATCTTACCCTCACTGGATGCATGTCGACCATGATGGTGAGAAGCAATTTCACTTCCTTGTCCCCAAATTCCACCTCCCCGCACACATCATGGCCTGTCAAACCATATTCTCATTCAACTACAACTGCAATGTGGGCCGCACCAATGGTGAGGCGCCTGAACGAGGGTGGTCACATATCAATCCCATTGCAACAAGTCACTAGTAGCTGCACTCTCCATCGATGTATTTATGGCAGCTGCCATAGAAAAACTTGATCAGCTACCGAAGATGAAATGAAATTTTTTTTCATTCATTATGGCATCTGTTTCATTCAGGATAATTCATTCTGTTTCATTCATTCCTGGCAATGATTTCATTCATTCCTGGCAATGATTTCATTCATTCACGGCACCTGTTTCATTCAAGATAATTCATTCTGTTTCATTCATTCCTGGCAATGATTTCATTCATTTCATTTCATTCATTCATGGCAACAATTTCATTCATTCATGGCAACTACTTCATTTTTTTATTTCATTACACCATGGCAACTGTTTCACTCATTGCTTTACAGTGGTTGTGCTCACTGTTGGTGACAACGTTGGGCACTGTTTTCAGGGTCCAGGGCACATTTCCAAATGAAAAATAGCAATAAAATAGGGGAAAAATCAGAAAAGAATGGGGGATGGTGCTCACTGTTAGTGACGACATCAGGGTCTGTTTTCAGGGTCCAGGGTGCATTGCCAAATATGGTAGAATAGCTGGAAAATAGCCAAAAAATCAGAAAAAAATGGGGGATGGTGCTCACTGTTGGTGATGACATTGGGGTTGTTTTCAGGGTCCAGGGTGCATTGCCAAATATGGTAATATATCCAAAAATAGCCAAAAAATCAGGAAAAAATGGCAGGGTGGTGCTCACTGTTGGTTATGACATTGGGGTTGTTTTCAGGGTCCAGAGCACATTTCCAAATATGGTAATATATCCAAAAATAGCCAGAAAATAGCAGAAAAATTGGAAAAACATATGAATGGTGTACAGAACATCAGGCACTGCCTTCAGGGTCCATCCCAAAAGGGAAATATGACCTGGTTTGACTAAAAGTGAAGAAAAGCAAGATGAGAATGATTTTACCTATCAGGTCCATGTAATGGGATGTTGGGATGATGGTCACATGACCAATTACCAAAAATGGTCAAAAAACGAAAGTTGTAGCCATACACTGTAGCTTCCTGAATCTGTTTGAATTATATTCTGAAGTGCTCCCATTGTGGAGATATGAGGTTAAGGAATTTCAAAAGTGTTGCATTTTTTTTTGTTTTTTGTGTTTTTCTCCATGAAAACAAAACCAAATAACATGATTTCAGTATATTTAGAAAGCTAAAAGAAAGGGCTACAATTATTGTATCATGGGAAAAATGACCAAAAAAGGAAGGTGCATGCCCTACAGATATAGACTACCAAGTTTACTGATAGACTACAAAAAAGTCAGACTTAGACTACATAGTTTACTGATACACTATAAAAGACTACAAAAGTCAAACTTAGACTACAAAGTTTACTGATACATACAAAAGACTACAAAAGTTTATAGACTACCAAGTTTACTGATAGACTATAAAAGTCAGACCCAGACTACAAAAGCTTGGACTTAGACTACAAAGTTTGTAGTGTCCACTTTTTGTCATTACAAAAGTTTGTAGTGTGCTTTTTCATTAGAAAAGTTTGTATTGTCTGCTTTTTGAGACTACAAAAGTTTGTAGTGTCCGCTTTTTCATTAGAAAAGTTGTCTGCTTTTTCATTTAAAAAAGTATGTAGTTGACATGTAGTTTATGGTGTCCTTGGACCTATCTATGTTGGGGGATGAGGTTGAAGGATTGCCATCATATTGCCAGTGCTGCAGCATTAGTTTTTGACATCATGCACAAGTTGTCTTGCACATCAGAAAAGGCCATTCTAAGCCTTTCATATTGATACCTCCTGTCCTATCATAAAACATAATTATCAGTTCATGTGGGGATATGGCTGAAAAATTGACATGACATCTCCAGTTTTTTGACATTATGACCAAATTACCTTTCATCCTGTCTGCTTTCACATTAATAGCTACTGGCCTGTCTGAAACATAGTCAACTTTGATACATTCATTTGGGGGTATCACTGAAGGATTGACATAACATCACCAGTTTTTGACATCATGACCAACTTGGCTTTTGATGATGGGCTGATCCATCCTTGGAGGTGTCTTCAAGTCAGGTCATGTTGTGAGTTGACCATGTATTGAGTAGCTATTAATGTGAAAGCAGACAGGATGAAAGGTAATTTGGTCATAATGTCAAAAAACTGGAGATGTCATGTCAATTTTTCAGCCATATCCCCACATGAACTGATAATTATGTTTTATGATAGGACAGGAGGTATCAATATGAAAGGCTTAGAATGGCCTTTTCTGATGTGCAAGACAACTTGTGCATGATGTCAAAAACTAATGCTGCAGCACTGGCAATATGATGGCAATCCTTCAACCTCATCCCCCAACATAGATAGGTCCAAGGACACCATAAACTACATGTCAACTACATACTTTTTTAAATGAAAAAGCAGACAACTTTTCTAATGAAAAAGCGGACACTACAAACTTTTGTAGTCTCAAAAAGCAGACAATACAAACTTTTCTAATGAAAAAGCACACTACAAACTTTTGTAATGACAAAAAGTGGACACTACAAACTTTGTAGTCTAAGTCCAAGCTTTTGTAGTCTGGGTCTGACTTTTATAGTCTATCAGTAAACTTGGTAGTCTATAAACTTTTGTAGTCTTTTGTATGTATCAGTAAACTTTGTAGTCTAAGTTTGACTTTTGTAGTCTTTTATAGTGTATCAGTAAACTATGTAGTCTAAGTCTGACTTTTTTGTAGTCTATCAGTAAACTTGGTAGTCTATATCTGTAGGGCATGCACCTTCCTTTTTTGGTCATTTTTCCCATGATACAATAATTGTAGCCCTTTCTTTTAGCTTTCTAAATATACTGAAATCATGTTATTTGGTTTTGTTTTCATGGAGAAAAACACAAAAAACAAAAAAAAATGCAACACTTTTGAAATTCCTTAACCTCATATCTCCACAATGGGAGCACTTCAGAATATAATTCAAACAGATTCAGGAAGCTACAGTGTATGGCTACAACTTTCGTTTTTTGACCATTTTTGGTAATTGGTCATGTGACCATCATCCCAACATCCCATTACATGGACCTGATAGGTAAAATCATTCTCATCTTGCTTTTCTTCACTTTTAGTCAAACCAGGTCATATTTCCCTTTTGGGATGGACCCTGAAGGCAGTGCCTGATGTTCTGTACACCATTCATATGTTTTTCCAATTTTTCTGCTATTTTCTGGCTATTTTTGGATATATTACCATATTTGGAAATGTGCTCTGGACCCTGAAAACAACCCCAATGTCATAACCAACAGTGAGCACCACCCTGCCATTTTTTCCTGATTTTTTGGCTATTTTTGGATATATTACCATATTTGGCAATGCACCCTGGACCCTGAAAACAACCCCAATGTCATCACCAACAGTGAGCACCATCCCCCATTTTTTTCTGATTTTTTGGCTATTTTCCAGCTATTCTACCATATTTGGCAATGCACCCTGGACCCTGAAAACAGACCCTGATGTCGTCACTAACAGTGAGCACCATCCCCCATTCTTTTCTGATTTTTCCCCTATTTTATTGCTATTTTTCATTTGGAAATGTGCCCTGGACCCTGAAAACAGTGCCCAACGTTGTCACCAACAGTGAGCACAACCACTGTAAAGCAATGAGTGAAACAGTTGCCATGGTGTAATGAAATAAAAAAATGAAGTAGTTGCCATGAATGAATGAAATTGTTGCCATGAATGAATGAAATGAAATGAATGAAATCATTGCCAGGAATGAATGAAACAGAATGAATTATCTTGAATGAAACAGGTGCCGTGAATGAATGAAATCATTGCCAGGAATGAATGAAACAGAATGAATTATCCTGAATGAAACAGATGCCATAATGAATGAAAAAAAATTTCATTTCATCTTCGGTAGCTGATCAAGTTTTTCTATGGCAGCTGCCATAACTACATCATGTAATTGGCAGCTACCAGTCGACAAGTACACGTGAAATGGGCCCAGGCTCACGTCGAGACACCCTTGACGATCACTTTGGGGCATGGAATTGGAAAAAAACCAAATTAATGGGTGCTCTCTTTATCTCTTTATTATGGTTTGCTAAACTAACACTTCAATTTATTAGGCCCAACTCTGCTTCAAAAAATTAAACTGGCTGTCATTGGCATGAATGACCATGTCTTCCTTCATAATCAATTTGTTATCGGCATTGCGGATGACGATCTTGTTCAAAAATGGGAGAAGGAACTCACAGATTGGGAAGAAGATCATCAAAAACCCAACCCATTTGAGGTGTCGTTTAAAAGTATGTCCACTCAGTAAGCATCTGAGTTGCAATCTCATCTGCTCTCTCAGAGGTTAGCCTGGATTCGGTGAAGCACCAACTTGCCCTCACAGAGGCTGTGGAGCTGGCTTCAGGAGTGGCCTACATACTCCACGAGGACATCTCAGCGAGCGTGATGCTCACAATGGGCATGAATTTTGAGATTCAAAAGTGCGTTCATTTTAACCCTTTCACTACATGGTATTATTTGTACTTACTTCCCTTCTCATTAGACGTTGCCTGAAGCTAGACATAGATGTGTTGGGCCTTCATGCTACAGATGACCAGAAAAGGAAGATACAGATTCACGCCACTACTCTTCAGCGCAAAATCTTTTCTTGGATGGACATTCAGCAGCTGTACATGCCTAGCGCTTGCATTGCCCGATTGGAGGCCCAGGAGCGCAGTGATCATGATGCACAGGAGAAGGTTGAGGATATCGAGCTCTGGCTACCATCTGTGCTGCTGAAGAAACACTCATGCGACATTTGACTACAGTGACTAGGCAAAAGTCTTGCACCACACAAATAATTCTATATCCTCTCCAAGGTCAAAGAAATGGTTACCATATATATATGGTAATATACATATAATCTATATATATCTTTGACATAAATATGAGATCTGGATCTCATGCTCTGCTCCATGTAGGAAAAAATGAAAAAATGGGGTTTTGAGAGTTTTACAGATACTTCATGTGAGGGTCTAAAAAAATGTGAAGAATTAAGTACTTGCTAACTCAAGTATACAGCACTTTGAATCATATCAATTGGATTAGCGGTTTTTGAGATATAGGTGTAAGAAAAGGGCTTATTTTGGTCAAATGTGGTGAAATATGGACTATTTGACCAAAACAAGCTCTTTTCTTACACCTATATCTCAACAACCGCTAATCCAATTGATATGATTCAAAGTGCTGTATACTTGAGTTAGCAAGTACTTAATTCTTCACATTTTTCTAGACCCTTACATGAAGTATCTGTAAAACTCTCAAAACCCCATTTTTTCATTTTTTTCCTACATGGAGCAGAGCATGAGATCCAGATCTCATATTTATGTCAAAGATATATATAGATTATATGTATATTACCATATATATATGGTAACCATTTCTTTGAACTTGGAGAGGATATAGAATTATTTGTATGGTGCAAGACTTTTGCCTAGTCACTGTATGACAGATGGAATGGAGACTACAACAGGCTCAAGCAAATGACGCCCTCGATGAACTCCAGAATTCCTTACGACTATGGTCACACCTCTACATTGATAAGGACCGTTTTCAGCCTGGACAGCATGCAAACATGCGTTCCAGGACTGTCATTCACCGTATTCAAGCAAGAGTTGATTTCGCCGCAGTCACATACCAGAACACACATGTATTGCTCCACAGATTATCAAAGCTTCCTGGCATCGACGATGTGGGATGGGAACTGAATTTTCCTGTATTAAAGCCATCAGATATCCGAGCTCTCTCTGATCCAGATGACACTGTTCCAATGCGAAAGAAGTCTGGTGATGCAGTGAGTGCGCCTGCAACCATAGCTTCCGAGGGACATCGAACGCTCTCATGGATTTGGAGGCGGCTTGGTGAAAGGGTGCTTGAGTCTGAAGGCAAGCATCTGGTCGAGGGTGCGTACACACTCAAACTTGGATTCCCCAATCTTACTGCCATGGCTAGATCTCCAGATTGAATTTTGCAAAAGCAAAGCATGGGCAGCTCGATGGACTGAGGAGGTCCAGCTACTCATCAAAGAGATGTGACAGGTGCTCGACTTCTTTGCCAGCCGTGCTCGCGATTGGGATGAGAACGTGGTTGAGAAGAGGTGGTCGGTGACAAGGGGTACACATGGCGCTGATAAAGCATTGATAGAGGGGTGCATAGCATATGCGAAAGAGCAAGCAGCACAGTTCCATGCTATGCGAGCATATTGCAAACACATTTGGCGGTCCGTCCTGGCCTACATACAGTGGGAGGATAAGAGTGTCATTCCCCCAGAAGTAGCAGAGGCCGACGAGGATGACAATGATGTATAGAATTTTTTTACAATTCATTCAGATTTTATTTTATTTTTTGAGTCCTACCCTCTCAACGTTGTCTGGGACAGTGACAAAAATATGTAGATAATGTGCGGAAAATCTATGATTACATAAGTAGTGACACGCGTCCCTCAGGACCATAAATAGGAGTTGCCGCGTTAAATCTAGATCATGTCTGAAAAGGGAAATAGTCAGGTGCATGCCAAGGTGAACTGTGGCACCTCACGGCCTCACGTCTCCCTGTGGACAGAGGTTCAGTGTGTAGAGGCTAAATGAGGCAAAGGGATCACTACAGTAAAGTTGTGCAAGCACCATCTAGGGATTAGAGTCAATTGTGCACAACACAAGTGACTCTAATCATAGTGTTGCTTGCACAACACTGCCAACTACAGGTGAGGGTGAAAGGTTACCGATGGTCAATATCCTCAATGATATCCAACGCAGCCGCTTCGCCATGCGTCTGATACAAGTACTCACCCACCCACATCACCAGATGATCCTTGAATATACCTTTAATGAGTTGGTGCAAAAGGTCAGGCACGAGGAGCTCATGGATATCGGCATGTGGAAATCCATGAGTAAATGGCTGGTACAAGTATAAGATGAATGAAACAAGGTAAGCACTACAGTATATGTACCACTATGTCGCTTTTGATCCCAAATTGATCCCAAAGAATGCCAGGGTCAAACTTCTTGATGAGAAAGTCAGTCTTTTCATGTGAGCGACGGTGGCTCCTGGGACCATCAAGGTTCTCTGGCATCGCATCACACCTATAATATGTAAATCAGTACATGAATGGTGATATCTAGTTGAGAAGGGACTTACTTTGGGCACCAACCATAGACAATCCCTGCAAGCCAGACTTGTTCAGGGTAGTCAACTATGTATGGTCCAAGTCCGAAAATTGCACGGCGAAAATGGCCATCAGGACATTTGACAACCTTGTATTTCTCCATATAAGGCTTGAGGGGCTCAAAAACGAGCTGCAGACACCGATGGTAGAGCTGGTGGCAAAACCTCTGGAATTCTGGGCGCTTTCGTTGGCGTTTGCTGGCTAGCTGACACATGATCAGAACCCAAAATCAAGGGCATAAAAACCCAATAAAAACCATGTACTTTTTGGTATTGGAAGGAAAGCAAAAGGGAGGACACCATTTCCATGCCCACGACGAGCCATATTGGAAATGATACCAGGTGAGATATATGTGAGGTGATATTCCTGGTGACCAGTAGCAACGGAAACTGTAGTCTTGTCACTCCCAGCAATGACAGGTACAAACATGGAACCATGGGTTGACTTATCGTGCGCGATGGTATCCTGAATTTTAATATTAGCATACTAGCCTACCTGTATGACAGAGAAACTCACTGCTTCACGAAATGCCCAGTGCCCAGACATCAGGTTTGAGTAAGCGCGATCCCCTTTGCTGTCAAATTCTTGGTAGGGAATGTAATCAGTTTGCCCATCAAATTCAGAAGTAGCTAATTGTTGCTCAAGAACGTGAAGTGCATCACGCGCGTTGAGCTCATATGTTTCTTCCATCCAAGCGGGTGGGTTAGCTGGTTTCGGCCCTGCATATGACAACTTGTAACTCCTCCACGGTGCGTCACCAGCCTGAATTGAATCAATGGTCTTGTAAAGGTTGTCTGCATTACGCCATGGGACACCATCCTCGGTTGGATGTTCAGAGTTGTGTTTGACAACCGCCGCGCGCCACAGGTCGAGGCCTTCCAAAATTTCTGATTTTGACAACTGAAGCCGTACATAGTGAAAATATGCCCAGTCGAATTCAAGGCGATCTCTGAAAGGAGCCCAATGATTTTGTGAGGGATCGTCGACTGGTTCAGCTGGGGGGGGTTGAGGATGTTGTTCTTCTAGAAAGGTGCCATCCTCAGCACATGGTCGGGCTAGCTCCAACAGTCATCAGACACCTTCCAACAAGTTCATAGATGTATGACTTACCATTCAGAAATTGGTGGTAAATACGCTTGTGACGAGCCGAATCCTTTGGGAGTGGAATGGAAGAATGGATGGCATTATGATGACGAGAAAGTCTGCTATGAGAAAGGCACTTCTGCCCACATGTTGGGCAATCAAAGGAGGTCATAGGAAGGGCTTTGGGCGAATGAGTTGTTGGCAAAAAGAACTTGAGCAGGTTTTAAAATTTGAGCAATGCGAACATATGCTGTGGTGCGGGATACAATCGGACCACATTGTTTGACTTTTTTCCAGATCATTCCATCGCTTAGAGTCCTGAAGACGTGCCACGTCACTCCTGCCCTTTGACACACAAACACGTATTCATTCCAAAAGCTACCACTACAATCTCTCATGCCGAAATCCCATGCCAAAGGTTCTGCCGCAACGAAGAGTGGTCTGGGAGGTCGAAGCAGTGGACCTAAAAGTGTGCCGGACGATGCTCAGAGTGGAAGCCAGACCGTTGATAGTGGAACTACAAACCTCAGCACTTTGCAGACTGCTAACGATGCAGAATCAGACCCACCACGCCCACACCGAGGTCATCCAAAGAAGGCCACGACTATTGACGAACCTGACAGCACTGCAAAGGTGGTTGCCTCTCTCGATGTCCCTACACGTAAACGTGTTCGGAAACCCTCAACACCAGCAGAGGTCGTCACCAGTCAACCTCCACCTAAACGAACCAGGGCAGATAAGGACAACCAGCCAGCACGTCAGCCTGAAAGGTCACCTAACAAAGCTCAGTTGGCTTCCCAAGACCCACTCCCTGATCGTCCAGGATGCAATGTCCATCCAGTGCTAACAAAACTGAAGCGTCGTACATCACAGGAGGTCGAAGCTGAACGCGAAGCGAAGAGGAAGGCGTTAGAAGATAAGATCCGTGAGTTAGAAGATGCAAAGCACCTCCTGGCTCAGATGAATGCGGCTGAAGATGTTGAGGATGCAGAGATGGGTGAAGCAAACCCCCAACGTCTCTCTGCTGCAGTTCGCAAACAGGGGTATACCGATGTTGCATCCAATAGCGGTGATGAAGAGGATTTTGATTTTGAAGGCATCAATGCCATGCCAGACTTGTCCAACAATGAGGAAACTGCTAAAGAAAAGGCGGTAAGTATCAAAAGTCGTCACAAAAGCAACCAACTCACAGAAAGTGTGTAGATCAAGAAACCCAAGAAAACACCTAAAGGCACCTTATGTGGGGAGGTTCAAGATATGGTTGAGAGGATACATGCAGGAGGCAATGATGGGTGTGAAAGAAAGCGGGTTAAAACAACCGTTCTTGATAATCAGTACGTTTGTTGACACAACGTGATCAATCAATCATCTGATGCCTGGGCCTTAAGCGTGCCAAAGAAATATCAGCATTCGGGCTTACGAAAAGGTCTGGAATCGCACAAGGCACGAGAAACTCTTGATCCCCTTGTCAGTGGTGGCCTGGGCAACGAAGATGCTTTCTCAGTTTGTCCTGCCTTTGCTCGCACCAAAGTTCCCCACTTCGGAGTCCGTTCACAGGCTCTTCCTGCTGCCAAAGACCTCAAACGAGATCATTCACAGAGAAATGATGTGGGTACCATCTGTTCTCTCGTCACTTCTGATATTCTCTGATAATACAGTACTTAGCTTGTTCTTATACAGGAAGAAAGAGATGACCCACCTGCCCCTCCAACCAAGGCCAAGGTACAGGTGTTCCTCATTTCAGCGAGACTCTATTCACCTACTAAAAATTGACACAGAACACGGTTACCAAGCCTGCAAAACCGACTCAACACTGTCAACCAAATGCTGCGCCAATCATGAATGCTGCACCGACTCCTGGTATCAACAGGAATTTCTTGGAACGATTCACCAAAGACTGCCATTGGGCAAAGGTTTTCATCCCATCGCTTATGCACGCGCTCTATGTCTCGCATGAGCCTTTCAAAGATTTTGCTGCCAACTCTCTAGTATTCTTAACCACAGTTCAGATGGTTTTCGACAAAGTATTTTCGGATGCTGCTGTTGTCTTGTCTACTGGAGACTTGATTACAGCCATGGTACGAAAACCTCTTGTGATTCAGACCTTTGTAGACATTGACTCCAACTGACCAGGCCTTCAACCGCATCAAAAGTCGACGATCCAAGCTAGGAAGTGCCATCATCGATTTCATCAAGACATATTTTGAGAGCCCAGGCTTCACCGGCGAACCAGCAAGCATCTGTGAATATGTTCGATGGGCATTATGTCCAGGAGGCCCTGCATATTATGCCAAACCCACCCCAAAGGACTGCAAGGTTGCCCCAGATCACCCAGACTTCGTTGTAAGTGATTTACGTCAATCTCTGAGGCTACATGCTCATGAGGCTATAGACACCAGATGGTTTTCTGGAATCGCAATTCATCGCACCATTTGCCAAGCAATACATCAACTTTGCTAAGAACTCAATTCTCGACCCTCCCATCACAAATAAGAACCCACCAGAAGGCCTTTACGCTATGATATTGACTTCAGTACGATTTGATTCTTGATCTCCTGATTCTTAGTTTGATTTTTTCGTCTTGAAAGGTTGAACGAGGTTTCACCACGCACATCAATGGCAGCTTCACTGCACCTCCTCACTTCAACCACGACAACTGTTGGAGGCCCCTCCAAGATTTCCTCAAGAATATTGAGAAAATTAAAGAAAGCCGATGGAATGCTATCCTTCAATTTCAACATGTTGATGAAGATGAAACTGTCGACAACGACCATGACAAGGAGGTTAACCAGTCCATAATATCTGCCTACCATGCGGGGATGTACATTCCTTCCAGCCCACTCAAGCCGTAAACTCATTTTAAATGCATTACGAAGTCAACTCCTTGTAGATAACAATTTACATATGCTTCTTGTAGGTTTCGTAGGTTCTGTCAGTTTCTCAGGTTTCCGTAGCACTTAGATCTGAGAGGTTTCCTGGGAATCGGACATGGGTTTCCATGTTCCGATGTTTTCTAGTTTTTTCTAGTTTTTTCTGGTTTTTTCTGGTTTCCTGGGTTGAGAAACCGCTGGAAACCAAAATGCTTAATTACTGATGGGGCGGTTGGACCTCCTCCCAAATTTTAACTTGTGAATCAATTCTCAATCGACATCGGCACCCAAAAACAGTTTTGTTTAAGCTGGTCATGGTGAAGACTCCTCAATTCCATTTTGCCGGAACATCTCATCTTTATTCTCCTCCAACTGATAGAGCTGTTGTATGACATTTAGTATGTGGTTTGATCCCTTATTCAATTGGTCAATGTTCGTGTAATAAATTAGGGAGTGGATATGTAGCTTGCAGATTGCCTAAGAAATCGGCAAAGGCCAAAAACTTTCAAACCCAAGGGCAATACCGGGAAGTGTGCATAAATGCATATATTCTGACATTGCCATTGCCAGTCTACATCTGGATTCTGTGAACGACAAGCAAATGCCATCCACCTCCGTAAATTACCAAGGGAACTGTTATGACCCCCTTACCACAGAATACCCAAAATCATATTAAACAGCCTCGACATTCTTTTCTGGATTGTTCCTCATTCTTTTCCTGGAATATTCTTTCATAGACTAGAATGTTTAGTCAGATCATAGATGCTCGTAAAACTAGCAACTTAAATGTGATAAATTCAAGGAATGTACTGTTGTGGGACAGACAGAAACTTTGTGCATCCATTCATCAGGTACCTGTTCTGCCTCATTGATATGTTCATCATATATGACTGGTCTGGTCTGGGAAGGATGATACGTGTAACCACCATCTTTCGCGATGATCATAGCTTGATAAAGAGTGAACAAGGCACCCAGGTTGATGATCGTTATTGGAATCAAAAAGCCGATATTCGCATTCGTCATGAGCCAGCTGTATACCTCGTATCTCAAGTGTCCAGTCACCTGGCGAAAGCAAGAGGGGGGGGGGGGGTACGTGTTTGATAAAATAACCGAAAGTAGGTTACCTGAGAGGTGACACAACGTCCAAAGATAAAAAGGGAATAGAATAATTGACAGGACAAACCTCATACTCAATTATGCCTTGGATCATCTTTTCATACAAACTTAGATACTGAGCAGGCTCCACATCTGCTGGCAGGTCAAACGATTTAAGTCCCAAGTTAACAATCGTTTCTGCAAAGAGATTGGTATCATAGTTTTGGGAGCCCAATATGAGTTGCCCAAGTCCAACCAACGCATTATTGATGAGTGTAGAAAATGTAAGGGTCTGTCTGGCAACGAGAATCCATTTTCATTCTCATTTTCATCTTCATTTGATGGCTGACAAATTGGGTCACATACCAAATTGGGCAACAACGATAACTGGGCTCCTTGCACAACCCACATTCTGTTGTTATATTTTCTATGTACAACACAGTAAGTTTCTACTGTCAGCTATAGTATGTATTTCTTTTCAATTTTTATTTAGCAAAAATCATGCATATTTACTCTATTCATGTAAATTACATACAACCAATCTTGATTTAAACTACCTACTTGTTGGTTTTGCACCCATAGGCTGCTGTGATACCTATAAAAGAGCCTATGGCATAACTTGATGGGTAAGGAACAGAAAAATTTGCTCCCCATAAGTACATATTTATTAAATGTAGTTGGAATGTAGTCAGGTTTCTGTTGCTGTTCAAAATTAATTCTTACAGAAATGCTTTAAGAAGAAATAACAAAGTTTCCTGTTCCTTACCCATCAAGTTATGCCATAGGCTTTACTATAGGTATTACAGCAGCCTATGGGTGCAAAACCAACAAGTAGGTAGTTTAAATAAAGATTGGTTGTATGTAATTTACATGAATAAAGTAAATATGCATGATTTTTGCTAAATAAAAATTGAAAAGAAATACATACTATAGCTGACAGTAGAAACTTACTGTGTTGTACATAGAAAATATAACAACAGAATGTGGGTTGTGCAAGGAGCCCAGTTATCGTTGTTGCCCAATTTGGTGTGTGACCCAATTTGTCAGCCATCAAATGAAGATGAAAATGAGAATGAAAATGGATTCTTGTTGCCAGACAGACCCTAATCGGAGAGGATGTGTTTGCCTCTGTAGCAGAGAAAATGTCTTCAGTAGACCAGTACTTCACTGAGTACATGGCGGATTGTATCAGGTTTATGACGCAAGTGATATTCCCAACCAAATCTTGATAACCAAGGACCCCAGTTAGATAGATAGTATAAGAAGTCAGAGTCTCATCCTGGCATGCCCAGTAAACTAACGTAGAGCTGGTCAAAGGTGACTGAGGAGCTGGAATATTTATCAAAACATCCATTTTCCCTTGGTCAGTGCAGCTGACATTGTAGGTTACAGCCATAATATCAAAGTTGGTGGGATCCACAGCCAACGGAACAAATGAAAAGGGATGTGTTTGAGTGTAAGTGCAACTCATGTTGCTCTTCAGACCTTGTTGATTGAGGGTGTAGTCGTATGAGATCACTCCTCCAAGTGCTGCCACCCCTACTTTCTGATCTGAGAGAGGGGAATTAAGATGTTCGATCACAGGTACGCCGTTGGGACCAAGAGGCAAGATAAGATGCCTTGCACAGATCCTTGAAAATGAAGTCCAGTCTTGGTGCCAAGTTGATCAAAAGTAAGAATTTCAGTGTTGTTCGTAAGTGACTCTATAACCTAAGATAGGAATTATTCAATTATCATTAATTAATCAAGTCAATCTTCAGTGATGGAGTCTTTCCAACTTACTTTACCGCGACCGGCATCTAGCAAATCAACCACTTCAGACCCTCCAAAACAGCCACTTAATGCCAAACCAGCAAAAATCTGAGAGCAACAGGTACAAGTGAGCATAGTTAGTGCCGCTTACTCAGGATACATTTAACTTACTATCCAGTCACTGCACTGATTGCCAGAATCCAGCGTCAGGTTCTTTTTAGACCAGGAAAGACAATTGGGATTAGTCGATGAAAAGTCAAGCTCAATTCCTGTCAGAACGGCCGTCCAATTGAACGAGGTGGGAGTGAGGAGAGTAGTGGTACTTGATATCAAGTGCAGAAAGACGAAGGCACAAATGACCACTGAGAGTGCGGGCAACCACCTATCTTTGGTCATCAGGTATTTTGCATCTTTCACACTCTTGCCCCAAGGCCATGTCTGATGTCTGAATGCTAATAGCACTGTCAGGTCAAAGGGCCGACTTGGTTTGCGATATGTGACCAACTCCTGGGCAAAGTGAATGATAGCAAGGGAAAATAGTTCACCGATGATCAGGGAGATAATGCTGGAAATGAATGTAATGAAATAGGTGGTGGCCTGAGGGTGGTTCCCGACGACCTTGGAGAGATGGTTGTTCATCTGTAAACCTCACTTGGCCTACACCACGCCAAAGAAAATCCAAGGCCAAATAAGCATGATAGCAATGCCGATAACCGAAAGGATATCACACATGCTAGTGCCCGAGTTCGCCTTAGCCTCTTCTTCCACAGTTTCATCTGATAGGCCATATGTTAGCACGAATCAGATATTGAAGAAACAAAGCCGACCAGAGGTATGATTGCTTTTTGTCTCTGGACTCTGCAGCCTGTGAGTGGCCAGGGTCGATGGAGGAGAGTACAGCAGTTCCAATTCGAACTGCATCAGGTGAACATCCTCGATGAGAGGCGAATGAGAGTCAAGGATGGAGAATCCTGCAAACAGAAGGGAAGAAATTATTCATATCTTCCCCTGCAAGACACAGATTTAAGAATCTAAGCACACCTTAGGAATGTGTTTATCCATGTGGGGGCAATGGGGAGTAAGCAGCTAATGCTAGTTCAAGCTTGAAATGAATTCAGGACATGATGGGAGCTGTATCCGGATATTTCGTCTTCTTTCTTCAAGCCGTTCATTATCTGTGGTCAAATCGTAAGTGCAAACATCACTTACGAGTATAACAGACTTGGATAAGCTCGATTCTCTGCATCACAACAATCAGCCAGGATAGAGTTTGAGATTTTGAGATCTTCGTACGACAAGTTCCACACTCGATGAAACTTAGACCAACCCATTGCCGCACAGGAGAGTTCTGTCGCCGACTGTGTCAGAGTTAAATTTGTATATGGATGGTAGTGCCTTGACTTGCCAGCATCAGTCCTTCAACCCTTCCTGTCAGACCTCAGCAATGAGGCCTGAGCGCTTGAAGGACATCCTATCTCCGCCTTTCATATCTGTAATCATGCGACCATGATCGCAGCAAAATGTGATATGGTGATTCAGTAGCCAGTCCACCAATGACATTGCAGATTCAGCAACAAAAACAGCCTGGCTCATATTGAGAAACCACTGAAACCACCTCAGGTTGATTCAAACGAAATCGCACCTTTCTGTTGCACTGCATGTTCATGCTCTGGGAACCTCTAGTTCAAGCAAAGACTTTGTGGAGGCCATGGGAAAGGAAATCATGAATGTTTATAGAAGAAATCATCTGAATCAATTAGAAGACCATGAGTACATGCAGAGACCAATTCAAGTCAAGGAGCTGAAACCTCCTGAGGAGTCTTTTCGCATGCTTGACTACATTTGCAATGCATATATCCAATCCGTTCCTGGAGTCGACCTGCTGAGGAGTTTTTGACAGGTCTCAACCCGCTATTATTTGCCACAGAAAGTTTCCAGTGTAAGCGTTGCCTCTTGAACTGAGCACGACAAAGGCCACAGGCTAGGTGGCGACGCAGCTTCATACGTCAAGCACGACCATGGCATTCCCTACGTTTTCCGAGCATAGGTAGGAAAAAGAAACATGTTCCTGAAAGTACCATTAGGATCTGCATCAAAACCCACTCAAAGCAACAAGAATGTACTCAACCACACCTCCCTCAGTAGCGAAGGGGGAAAGTCACCTATCGAAACAGATATCAGTCCGATCACATACCTGAAACGAAATTGAGAAACAGACCTATGCACAGACCCTCTCTGACAACTCTTGCATCTTCAAGGATTCAATGGTCAACCACTGCGCTCAGCCCATTTATGCCCCACGGAGTCAGCAAGTAACTCAAGCTGTTTGGAGTGTGTTGCGCCTAGGACAACGGAGTCGATAGCCTATATCCTTGACCAGGAGGGATCTGATGAAAGAGGTACAGTCATGGACAAACAAAGATGACAATTTCAGTAGCTTGGGAAGAAATGAATATTTTGACAATCTGACTTCAGATTCAAACTCAGGATGCGAAACTACATCCAAAAACACCCCTCTAAAGTTTTTCCCACGAGGGATTGGGTTGGCCAAAATTTTTGACAATTTTTGTCGTTTCGTAGGGGTCTTCAACAGGTCTTGGGACCCCCCTGGCAGGCTCCCAATGCTGGTGGTCATTTAAAAATTGAGTGGCACTTGCTAAACATTGTAATTCTGATCAGAAGTTAATAATATGCATGTGTTGAAGGTGGGGAGGGGAAGGGGATCAACAGGCCAGGGTCCATTGAGGGTCTGTGAGGGTGGGAAGACCCTGAGTTGCCATTTTAGGTGGTTTAAAATCATTTTTTTCTACAAGAACAGCTCGTCAGATTTTTCCCAAACTTCAGGATCAGATACAGAATTGAAAAAGGAGTCGATTGCACTATTTTTCATAATTTTAAGGGTTCGTTCAGGGTCCGGCCAATATTTTTGGGCTAAAATTTCCCATTTCATCGATTTCGAAAAATCGGCTCGTGTAAATCAAAGCATTGGGTCCTAATCTTCACGTTTCTGCAATAAAAAGTAATATTGAGGGTTATGCAGGGTCCCCATCTCACAATCACCAAAATTGTTGTCTTTGTTTGTCCGCGACTGTACTTTCGAGGAATATTGCGCGTTACATGAGCGTGGATAGGTAACTGCAGGATAAACAAAGGGGCCCAGGGCGTGGCCGACAGAAGTAACGCAACCAAGATAGCTGAAAACGTTGCCCACGTCCGAGATGAAGGTGATGATGTCGACAAGATCGTCGTATGGGCCCGCATTGAGTTTTTGGTTAGGCGACGAGGGGGAGAGAGAGGCATGGAGAATGCTGCAGGAGTAGGGGACCTACAAGGCCAACAAGCTCCCTGTGCGGTGCGTGTCTTGGCGCTGAAGGGTGGTGATTCATTAAAGTCGACACAAGTCGAGGATGACACGCTCAACATGACTTTCACATCACTCTCAACAGAACAACCATCATCAACTTTACTCTTGCAAGTTGCTCGACGCAGCTTTCTCACACAGTCTCCTCTCCGGGTCATTCGAAAGGTCCTGCTCAACAAGACTCGGCCTCCCTAGTCAACTTGAGCCTCTCCACCTCCCATCTCCGCGTAACCCCCCCTCGTGGTGTGGACGAAGGGAAACCATTCTGCGCGCCATTATAACACTCCTAACGCCCGCCCTGCGTTCACCACCAAAGCGAAATGCTCCAATGCATTTGAGGCTTTCTGGGATCGCTTGTTGCTCTCCAACCAGATATGGAAGATGCAACGACAGATTGACTAGCTAGAGAGGAGGAAATGAAGCGGTCGAAGGTGCCTGCTGTTATGCGTGCAGCGAAGCGTGCGGAAGGAGAGGGTTGTGAAGGATCTTATTTGAGAGTCGAAGGAGGGCAAGCGGGTTGTTGGACAGATGAAGGAGGCGTATGAGCGTAAGCTCTTGGAGTTGGCGGGAGAATGGAGCCGGGAGTGCAGAAAGATCGCCAGGAGTTTGACGTACATCTTCTTTGATCGAGTTCTTTGAAGTCCGCGAGGACTTGGTTGGATCTGGCTACGAGGTCGTGAGGGTGCGGATGGGGTGATGTGTGCTGGTGCGTTGCGGGTGAAGATGTGGTGAGGGCGCAGCTCAGTTGGGGCAGAGTGAATTCCGAATCTTAGTCTCGGATGGGGAGTAGGGGTGCTTTTACCCATGGATGTAGTCCGATGCTGAGTGGAAGGAGGGGAATGCGACGCCGATAAAAGAGCGATTGCTGTCCGTGAATTGTACCCACATTGAAGTGACCCGTCGGCGTCAACATTTCAAGGTTTTTGGTTCAGCTTGGGGTTGGGCTAGAAGACATCCAAGTATTAACAGCCGGATAATGTGTGAAGAAAGAACGTTGTCTGTACCTGGTGCATAACGTGGATGAGCGCAGCGTAAAAAGGGTCACGGTTGAAATTGGACATGTGTGCTGGAGCCATAAACACGAAGGAGGGATTAGATGAGAATTGCCACTGACCGAACTTGATCGTCCTAATTGCTGAGGTAGCATTGTTGAGCTATGTTCGTTGATCTGATGCCATTGAATGAGGGACGAATCGAGTACACGACATCAGCATCGCGGTCACCAAATACCACGTATCCTCAATCCCCCGCCAGACGATTCTGTCCGAACCCATTGCTCACCACAAGCATCTCTCTGTGTGTGAATGTGTGAATGCATTGCTGTGACGCCAAATAGCCCGTGGTGCAGGGAAGGAGGAGTGCTGCCACAAGTTGCACATAGCATATAAGATATGCCGGGGTCTTCAGGGCCCGGGGGACTTGAACAGGATGTATGTGGTGTTCGTCTTCGAATTGAGCCGGAAGGTACCGCTCGCAATCCGCCACCGTCCTAACCTTTGAGGGGAGAGCCATGTCAGAGATCTGCTGAAACCGTGTCAATGATGCCGCACGAAAGAAGCAATACTTGTGCTTACCTTCTCGGTCGTCGTACACCCCCTGCCTAAGGTACGTTTTAACTCCACCCAACTCCTGAGATGCCGCCGTCGAGCAGGGCTTTAGATATTTAAGAGTGGGGTGTCTGCATTTCTGCGGTTATTGTACGCCGCAAGCAAGCCGTTGAGTGAGACGTGACGCGTGAGGTTGGTGTTCCATGAGGTTGACGAAGAATACTTAGTCGTGAACTTGGGTTTGATTATGGTTACCCAAGAATGTCACCGTTCCATAGATCTGCGTCGGTAGCATAGTACCGTATCTTCAAGAAAGAGAATGTTGGAAGAGCCATAAGGGTGAGGTGATCTCAGCCTTAAGAGACGACAAGCGCGATGGTTCTGTTTGGCTTTATGTATTTGACCAACTCTCACATTTGGCCACGTTGAAGGACGTCTTCCCCAAGTCCCCCAGTGATCTTCTTGCGTCGTTAAAGAGGCTGTTGTATACGGTTGGTAGGGTGCTGGAATCTCAACAATGTGGTCCGCTTATCCGGTATTCCTACGCCCTCTTTCGCGCATGAAATTATCGTCCCCCATCGTCCCCCCCCCACCACCACCACCTTCTCCCGGCCGAGAAGGTACGCGGACCGTTCTGTTTGAACTTTGAAAATATCAAGTTGAGTAGACGTAACACAGTCCCTCTATATATTGTTCGTCATTTCTCGAGATTTTGGACACATACCGCCAGACATTGGACTCGTTCTATTCATAATTTGTCAATGGGCTCCCAGACTAATCCGCGTCAAACCTTTCATTCAAACTAAACGAATCCGGTAGGTCACATAAAGCTAGCATAATGTTCATCAATGATCGGAAACAAACAGAAGAGGCGTGAATGAATGAATACAAAAGCAGCGAGGACGACTAGCGAGCGACGTTTTCCTGCAGTGTATCATCTGCCGGAGCGATGTCTTTCTGCGGTCTATCGTTTACGGGAGCAATGTCTTCCTGGTGACTACCACTAGGACCAGCGACAAGCCCTTCTCCGAATTTCTCGACGTCGTGCACAACAGTTTTGATGCCCTTCTTGAGATTGTCCGCCACATCTTTTTTTAAGAATTCCTTCAAGACCTGAAGCACAAACCAAAGAATCAGTACAAAGGCATAAATGATGACTAAAATGCAACGCACCGTCGTGGGATGATAAGTGACTTTACGACCCCATTCGTCCGGAACCTGTTCTTCCTTGTCAAGATTTTCTGCAATGATGACTGGTCTGGGATGGAACGGATGGAATATGTGACCGTTAGTCCATGCTATCCACATAGCCATAGCAAGAGCGATGAAAGCAGCTCCATTGATGATCGTTATTGGAATCAAAAAGCCAGCATTGGCGCGCATCACAAACCAACCGACAACCTGGTAATTCACAGAACCTGTCACCGTGCGATTGCAAGAAGCAGGGCGACCACTGTCGACCGTCGAGTATATCAATCGCAGGTAGGTGGCCTGAGAGATGAAAATAAGAGGGATGACATGATAACATGTCGATAGAACAAACCTCATATTCAAGGATGCCTTGAATCATATGTTCAAATAACGTCAGAAACTGTGGAGACAAAGCGGAGTCCTGCGCCGACACATCGAAGAACTTGTAAGCGAAGGTGAGGACAGACTCAGCGACGAGATTGGCCTCGAAATTCTGTCCCTCGGAAACGATTGATCCCAGCGCTTGCAAGGCGTAGGGCAAAAGATTGGGAAAGGTGATGTCAGCAATGGATTCAGGGATCGCTTGCCCTGCCGTTAATATGTTCGTGGTGGAATTGTATGTCACCGGATATATGGCGGTTTGTACCCGGTTTAAAGAGCAAGTAATATTGCCAATCGTGGCTGAATAATAGGCACCCCCTTGCCTCCCAGTCCCATCCAAATAGATTGAATAAGAGTTCGCGTCCGTTGCCGACTGGCATGCCCAATATCCCAACGTATTGTTGCTCCAAACCGATCGAAAACTGATAATGGTGCTAGGCAAAACCTCATTTTCGTATTGGCCATGGCAGCTGGTATTGTATGACACCGCAAGAGTTGAAGAACTATTGGGCTCCACATTCACGTAGTGCAAAGGGCTTGTTGGTGAGTAGTTACAGCTGATGCTACCGGTGAGACCTTGATGCTTGAGGGTGTAATCGTACGAGACCATTCCAGCCATTATCTTTGGATCTGAGAGGGGAGAAGGCTTGAGCGTGTCGAATGCAGGGACGCCATTGGGACCGATGGGCAAGACCCCTCGAATAGGTCCTAGGAAATGCAGTCCGCCGTTACCACTGAGCTGACTGAAGGTGAGACTTTGAGTGTTGTTTGTTAACAACTCAAGAATCTAAGGAATAGATGAGGAATTAATAAATCACTGGAACTTCGAGCATCTACTTCTGACTAACGTTACCGCGACCAGACTCAAGGACGTCAACCATCTGGTTTTCTCCAAGACAGCTGGTGTAGGACAGATTTTTGTACGACTTATAGCAACATGCAGTCAGGGAAATCACTTATAATATTTTGAGATCTCGCTCACCAGATAGCCACAATTGTTGGATATAGAGTTGTTATTGAACCAATCTTGGCAATCACCGCCAGAGAAGTCGATCTCTGTCCCAGTGAGATCTGCCGTTCGGTTGTACGTGATTGGAGCGAGAAGACTCGCGGTGCTTGATATCAAGTGCGGAAACGTCAAAATACAGACGATCAACAAGACCGCAGGCCACCATCTACTTCTGTGGATCAGATATTTAGCGCCTTTAACGCTCATTCCCCAAGGCCAGGTCTGATGTCGAAAAGATAATAGCACTCTTAGGTGAAAGGGTCGGGTCGGCCTGCGGTGAGTGACTAATTCTTGGGCGAAACGTATGATTGCGAGGGAAAATAAAGCGCCGGTGATCATGGAGATGATGCTGCAGATCAGCGTGACGAAGTAGGTGGTGGCATGAGGGTTGTTCGTTACAACCTTAGCCATATGGTTGCTCAACTGTATGCCACCTCTAATCCAAACCGCGCCAAAAAACGCCCAGGGCCAAGCCAGCATGATGGTGATGGCGGCGAGGGAAAGGAGGTCTTGGATGCTAGGTCCCGAACCAGGTCTGTGTATAATTTCTTCTCCGTCCTGACCTTTCGGCGGATACGAAGTCAACATGGGGCTCGATGTGAAAGAAATATGGCAGACCAGGGGGTTGTTCGCTCAGAGGTACTCCCGGATCATCTGGCTGACTACTTGGTTGGTCAATCGACTGATGAAGAGTGGCCGACGTCAGCCGACTAGGGAGCGCAGGTCTTAACTCTGACATGAGGTGAATGTTCCCGTAGACGGGCGATGAAGGCGGCATCTGCTAGCGATAAGAGGTTTTAACCACTTCTCTTACGGATTTTAGAGCTTGGTCAGATGCCAGGAACCATTTCGTTTTTTTTTGTTCAGCATCTGAACAAACCCCGGCCTGCCATTCAAAGTTTATCTTGGAAGGGGTGGATGAGTAAAATGCCGCCCACCAGAATAAACCCAAAACATGGCGGAATCTGCATTTAATTGACGGAAGAAATGTGGATGTTTTTTTGTGTGATTGTGAGGCCAGCGTCATTAGTAAATTGTGAATACAACAGCTGGTATAGTCTTGAGTTCTTCGTCTCAAATCGTATCACTCCAAATCCCGCTGAGACCCTGCCCATATGCATGTGATCACCAATCAGCGAGGAGCGTGTTCATTTGACGTACCCCATTCTCCGTTGAGCTCACCCTGGGACCTCTCCACAAAAGATCTGGTTCCAACTTTCCTCAATCGTACGAGTTACGTCCACACCTTGTCTCCGCAACATCTGTCTCATAATCCATTACCATTCGCCTGACCTTTGGACGCGCCAGCGTCTATATCAGCGCCTGATAACGCCTATATATGTTCAGTTACCCCCAAATTGTTGCCCCATTGCGCAATCGCCTCGTGAAAAACATCTTATCGACTGACATCGGGACGAGGCTTCCATATCAGCTGTTTTCCAGCGACACATTCTGATCAAAGGTCGAAGAGAGGGATCTCCGATGTGTGGATACGTAGATATGGTGCCCGCTTTGCACTGCCGTTTGAGTTAAAGTCGTGTTTGTATGTGTTGTGCGGTGACCTCCACAAACCGGGGGCCGCTTACCGGACGCAACCTCACCAGGCCTGCAATACCCTGCACTAAAAAATGTTGCTCATCATGTCAAATGATGATACACGCGCGCATTTTATCCGATACCTGAGGCGTCATGAGAGTTGAGTCTGAGAGATCCAAAATTATCTGGCAGATCTGGTCCTGATGCGTGACAGCCTGTGACAAATATACAAAACGTTTTCGCAAAAATGCAAAGAAATTGTTTAAAAATAAATCTCAAGGTACATCCACAGGATAGAGTGCTGGTAAGAGTGAAAGTCTGCAACTAAAACGAATTTCGGGGACGGTTCGTTTGACTTTTCTCTTCAGCCTTTTATTTAGCAAAAGTTTGCCTGAAAAACACAGTTGTTGGAAAATTTTAAAGAAAAAGTACATCAAATGTTTATTGTTGTTTTATTGTATCAGCTCCTTTATTATGCTTCGCTTCACTGCCCCATTGTCTCTTGTTACAATCTTGTTCCAGCTAAATGCAAAATCCTAGACACCTCGCCGAAATTTCTTGACTCCGCCTCGCTTTGTTGAAACAAACATTTGAAGAAGGAAGTGTCAAGAGTTCAAGCGATCGGAATTCTGATTTCGGGTTTTTCCGGCGTGATCTTAATCATAATGGTCTCGACAGTAGACGCCCGTACTTACTTCCGCATACTCCCATCCTCGCAACTCTGACTCAAAGCCCTGGATTTATAATCCTCTTTTGAATACACATCACAAATCTCCTACTCAATTGTGGAATATGCGTTTGGCAAAGAATCACGCAGATTTGCCTCTGGTTTCCAAACTTGCCCACTGCATCTTGAACACAAAACATGCCACCCAGCCTTGACAGCGACGTCGGCCAGGGGGCATCATATGGGATGAAAACGTAACTTGTCAGATTGCCACTGAACGACAAACCTATCAACGTAATGGTGACACGACTTGGCGACTTTCCTGAAGAAAACATCCCTGAACGACCACACATTTATAAGTCATCGCTTTTTGCTCTTTCTGAGGAGCCACCGACTTGTCATGTCCAGCATGTCTCTGGCACTTTGTCTTATGCTTGTCCTCCAGCTCTGGGTTACGTCAGCCTCGCGGACTGACTTGGCTGCGCGGTGGAACTCGGGTTTCGTTTCCGTATCTGGGGGACGCTTCCAGCTAAATGGAAGGTAATGAATTAACCACATCACCATTCTTGCCTCGGTTGATCTTGCATGGGTATAGTCTTTGGCGCTTCTCTGGCACAAATGCATACTGGCTGCTAATGGCCACGAACGATGACATCGATTTGACCTTTCACAGTATCGCAACCGTTGGTATCAGAGTCGTCCGTGTCTGGGCCTTCAACGACGTGTCCTGCCAACCATCCTCTGGTACCTACTTCCAGGTTTGATCTTATCACCACCCACTAGCTCCGCTCGTTCAATATTAATCTTTGCGAAAGATTCTACAGAACGGCCAAGCGACTATCAACACAGGTTCGGATGGTCTCCAGCGACTCGACCAAGTCGTTTCCTCTGCCCAAAAATACGGGGTCAAGCTTCTGCTCACGTTGACGAATAACTGGAACCCCGAGAGGCCAAAGCCGAGCAGCTCCTGGGACCGTCGGGGAACCGTGGACGGCATCGATTTCTTTCGTAGGGGATTTCTCGCTAATGACTATGGTGCGCCCCATCACAGATCAATGCGCGCAATACACCGACTTTATCTTATCCCATTCCCTAGGTGGAATCGATCTTTACGTTCAAAACTTCCATCCTGGTGGCACGCACGATCTGTTCTACACAGATGGCACTATCATCAACGCCTTCAAGGCCTACGTTGCTCAAGTGGTTAAGCGGTATGCTAACAACCCAACGGTCTTTGGATGGGAATTAGGGAACGACTTACGCTGCTCCTCTACCTTCCCCGCATCTTCGAGCTGCAATCCGCAAACCATTACGAAATGGATTGTGGAAATATGCGAGCAATTTTGTTTTACCACTACTAACGCCCATCTAATTCTGCGATTACAGCGAGCTACATCAAGACGCTTGATCCCAACCATCTTGTGACGGCGGGGTATGTCGTTCTGCTTAGGCTGCAACTTTCAGATGATCATATATCATGGCAGTGATGGCGGCTTCTATTGCTTAGGCTGCAAAAAGTTGTACGCCAAGCAGTCCACACAGCCAAACGCGGTGATTTTTCCTGGACCATCGTTTGACGGCTCCTATGGAGTTGACACAGAGGATATCATTGCCAGTCCTTGTATCGATTTTGGTTCTTTGTAAGTTCCCGTGCTCATGCTGATTACATGCATTGTTGAAGTTTTTATTTGAAGCCAACTCATCCCAGATCAAGTTAGCTATTTCCCTGATCAATTGAAGTCTTTTGCTACCAAAGCTATCGGCGACGGTGGAAAATGGGTTGGGGCACACTCGAACACCGCAAAGCAGTATGTACTCCGAGGAATCTTTTCATTATTATGTTATCTGTTTACGATTTATTTTCGCTTTGCAGGCAGGGTAAGCCAGAGGTGCTTACAGCTATGGAGCTTGTCCCCAAGGACTTCTGGCAAGTATTCGTTCCTTACAATGCAACCTGTCCCTTCCCCGACACTATACCCTGCCGTAAGGAAGCGTTTTCCATCTTTGTGGCTATATCTTCAATGTTGCTCAATCTAGGTGGTGTGGAAGAGTTTCAGAGAACGTACGCATTCACGTCGTGGGCAGGGAGTACGTTGCATTCTAGTCATCAACCTTTTTTCTGATCAATCACCATTTACGTAGCTGCTCTGAACGGGGATGTTGATGGGGTATTGGAAATTCTTGTAAGCGAGCAATCGTACCTCTGGAATCCATTCTTTCTAATGCAGTTCCTTATCGGCAGTGGGTCCAAGCCGGCCTCACCAGTCACGGAACCACATTTGCCAAAAGACAGGATACCCTTACGCATTCTCCGGCTCTAGCACCGTAAGCACGCCTCAGCTGCCTTTTTTCCATGATTTAACATGAATTTATCTGTCGCAGCTACCAGGGACCAAATAGCGGACAAACAGATGATTTATTCAACGCCGGCCAGCCCCCCCTCCCTTGAAAACGTTCACCGTCAGCCTACTCCGTACAACGTTAAACATAGGTCTTTTTTTTTTTTTGGACCTTCCAACTCCTTTTGTTTTGTTTTTTGGATTTTTGCATCAACCTTTTTCCCCTTCCCCATATGAACAACGGTTCCATTATTAGACGATTTCTATTACGACTTTCGTAGATGCCTTTGAACGATATTCGTCGACAGTTGCCTTGATGTAGTACTTATGTCTGATTTGTTGTATAGTTACTGAGGTACGATTTCATGTTACGCATACTCATTTACGCTTGAACACTGCCTTCTTCTCTTTCGCCCGCGCACCTTGTGCTCGCGAAGCAATCACTTCGTAATCCGCCCCGCCTTCTTCATCTCCGAGTCCTTGGCGCACCGCGTTCCAATAGATTGCTTTCGTCCTTCTGCTTGTCGTCTTTGTCTGTCTCCTGCAGCCTCCGCCCTACGGACTCATTGACCAGCTCTTGCAAGTTTCCGGCTGTTCGATATTGCTTTTTCAGTTTTGGTTTATGAAGAGTCGCTGTAGGTGGGGTCAGTGAGGAATCAGCTGAATATTACACTCTCTGCTGCTTGCTCCTGGAACGTTATACATATATGGGACTTCCTGATGGAAGCGCCTTTTTGGACGTCTCCTTGAGGCTGTTTGCGACCCAAAATCGGGTATCACAGTCATTGCCTCAGCTCCCAAACGTATGTTAGCCACGTAAAGATAAAACGATGTGTGAACATATGCAATCCGTTAGGTAGGTTGCTTCGTTCCTGAATGCGCCAACCCCCCATCTCCACTAGCCCTTACATCCCCATGGAAGCTCAACGATGCCGAGGTCCTCGATCGACTCGTCTTTGCCACCAACGCATGCTTCACAGCCCCTTCCCGTCGTTGCTGTTGTATCTCATCCCTCGCGTGCTTCTCAGGAGCAGCTATACTTTCAACGGTTGTCCCTGATCCAATTGCATATGTCTTTAGGAGATCGGAGCAACGTGCTGCGGCCGACGGTCCCTGTCAGTCTCTGCATGAAAGGGGTCTGTTGGCCTTCTTCGATCTTCATCACGTGAACTAGTGATGACCACAAACAGGTCGGCGTGGGGAACATGTTATCGCCCGTAACATTGTAGACGGCTTCCCATCGGCAATACTCCCCCTCCTCGCCGTCCTCGGCCAGCCCACAGCGTATAGAGAAGGCGTCGACACCTTAGAAACAATTACACCAAAGGATGAGCACATAAGGTGCGCGGAGCCGCATAGAGTCGAGCTACGTCAGGAGAGCCCATTGATTGCGTGATTCTTCAACTGGGTTCGGTAATCTGAAAGTCAACGTTACCAGGCATTTTCACGTAAATATGTTGGAGACTTACAATTTTCACGGACAAAGCTTTTCAATCCGAGTGAGCCGAGACGTTCGTAGGATTAGAGCACGTCGAACCGCAGGCGAACTGGTCCCATACTAGGGGTGGTATTGGGGTATCCGCTACTTGACTTAGGAGGTCGAGCTGAGAATCGGGCCTGGAACCTTGACCTTTTTTACTGTTCGGACAGCGCCAGTGTCCGTTTCCGGTCCGCTGGACTCAATATCAGCTGTAGGAGACGACAAGCTTGATGAGGCCGGCGAATACCTGGTGAGCTCACCTCAAGCATCTTCTTCGTACCCCCCCCCCTTCAGTCCTCGCGATGCGGCACACTCTTAGGCCGCTGCGGGGGTTCTCGAATAAGCAATGTCGTCCTCACATCCACACCGGTCACTGTTCCCGCATTAAATTCGCTCCATTCGTTGAAACGGAAACAAAACCTACGCAAAGAGAGTCGTTCCCGAATCCCTGTCCGCGCCATGGTAGTAACTTCAATAGCTTTGGCCTCTTTCGCGCATGAACTCGTCGCTCCCCATGTCACCCTCTGCGACCGAGAATATATGCTGGCCGTTTGAACTCTCAAGATATGGAGATAGATGGTAAGAGATGGGTGAGAGCAAAGCGTAATGACATCAGCCAATCAGAAGGTGTTGATCATCAACCCCAAACAAACTGAGAGCGAAACAGCAACTGGAATTGTACGCGCACATCGACGTCTAAACACTGAATGAAGTGCTAAGTAATTCGCTCCGAGGAGCTCCCATGAGTGAATAGAATGGAGACCAAGCCATACTCTTGGTAGCAACACCTCGGAGAACAGCACGACTGGGTATCAGAGATAGGCAAGCCAATGGCCACATCAGGAAAATGGAGGATTGTAATTTGAGCTGAATGAACGAACATAATGCACGAAGTGCGTTGATTGTGCACAATTGGCTGAATATTTGATTTCAATGCAATTAAGTGGAATTAATCCATGGACCGTTAATTATGCACAATTTTGCTTAATGAATGCATATTCTGCTCAATCCCAGTTGAATATCATGATCATCTTCAGCCTACAGATAGCTGCAGATCCTCAACATCAAGCTAAAATATAACAACGGTATATTGTTCTACTAGGTAATATATCTATGGAGATGGCCCAGGACAAAATGAGTGGATATTATAGACGTAGGTAATCAAAGGTTTGAACGAGGACACAGTTATTATGGATTAAACAGAGGGTGTAAGAGAATGCTAGAAAATGTGATTGTGGGTTGAGAAAGAGAGAGGTGAGGAGCGATGAACAAATGTGTCAAAGGAGTGACTCCGAGTGAGTGACGCTGGACGTTGAGCAAAACGGAGTTGGTTTAACGACTGGTGGGCTTAGACCTCCATGTCTGCAAGGTTAAGTAAGGCCATGGCATTATTGGTGAGCGCAGTGGAACGACGTGTAGAGACAACCCTAATATATTGATTACTAACGCATATTTGCTGAAAGGTTGAATAGCGAAGACTCACGATGCGAGTTTGAAGAGGTTTGCCATAAGGCGATGATACCTATCTGGACTTTCGGTCTTGATGTTGTTGAGGAATGTGATATGACCAATGTAGATGTCCTCATAGAGGTCGGCCGCGAACTCAGTCTTTTGATGAATGCCAGTGCTAAAATCGTCAAGTGACGAGTGAACCTTCAAGAGGAAATGAGTAACTGAGCAGTATAAGGTATATTTACTCACGCCAGTGGCGGCCAGCGCAACCATTGGGGCCGGGAGTTCCTGTTCATACTTTCGTGGACCCTCCGTGATAGAGGAGCCGAAACGTGCGCTAAAACGTTCAGCATAGGTTCCACGGGTACCAGAGAAATACACATCACGGAGGGTGGATATCAGAGCGGGGTGATGGAAGGGCTTATTAGATACGATCTCGCCGTCCTGTGGGAGTCAAATCAAAGTCGAAATCTCACACAATGCTGATATTCAACGCACCTTGGTGGGGAAGATGTATGACGTGTCTTCACACAGAGCTTTGACTTGCTTCTGACATTCCAGCCCTTCGGTAAGTTGATAGAAACCCTCAACCTTTCCCCCGGTTTTCTTCTTGATAGAGCTGCGATATGTGGAGAGCCGTCCGTTGAGCTACATGGTCGAAGACTCAAACATTAGAACTTAGCCAACATAAAATTAAAAGGTCACGCACAACACGGGCAACAACAATACCAAGCTGCAGATCAATTTTGAAGCGTTCTGCATAACCTGTGTGTTTCAACTTCCTGGCGCATGACCGAAGGGTTTTCCGAAAATAAGTCAATTCGTCGCTAGCAGGTGGGTAGGCGTTGTCGAAGATCGCATCACCAACCACTTGACGAATTGCAGCCCTAATGATCTGTCTGAGGGCTGGAGGCTGCATGCGAATGCTGATCAACCGTGCGCCTGGAGCCTCAGGGACATAGCGAGTGTTTTCCCAATTGGCGTTGGGATCCACATTCTCGCCCTCATTCTGATCTTCCCCCTCTTCATCATCCATATCATCGTCTGAGTTGGCACTATCAAAGGGCTGGATGAACGTTTAGCACATACTTAATAATAGAGTTTATAGAACCATATACCTCCTCGTCGTCGTTAGTGGCAGCAACGGCGGGGGTCTTCCAAGTGGGGAGCTATAATGATATTGTTTGGGATGCTCACGCTGAACATGGGTAAGAAAAGCGTACCTCGGCACGTCGCTCTAAGCCACGTTTGCCAATCTTCTGAAAGATCAACGTGAGACTAGAATATATCAGAACAGGAAACAATCAAACCTTTTGGACCTTGGTCATCTCCTCCTCCTCCTCCTCCTCATCGTCGTCATCGTCGTCGTCGTCGTCATCATCCCCCGCTTCCTCTTCACCCTCGCCGTCATCATGGCGGTCATTGTGAGGGTCATTCTCCTCATAATCGTCGTCGCCGTCGGGTTCAGCTTCTCCATTTGTGAGATGCTCACGGCCCCACCGGACACGCTGAAGAATTAATAGTGAGCCGTGAATGACATACGTGAACCTACCTCATGGGTGAATGTGCTCTTCAAGGCGTCGGAGTCAAGTTCTTCGAGGTCATCCTGACCCGCCTCTTCCTCCTTGTCTTCGTGTTCATCCACTTCACGTTGTGAGGCATCCATATCCTCTTCTTGCTCAGGCGACTCTTCATCGGATGAGTTGACGACACGATATGTCGTGGCTGTTCATCGTGAGTGTATACTGAAAGGCATTCAAAATGGAAACTCACGTTTGTGGAGGCGTTTCGATGTGGAGGCGCTGGCGGATCTCACATGACGTTGGTCTGGGTTGTTGTCGTCACGTTTGTGGAGGCGTTTCGATGCAGAGACGCTGGCGGACCTCACATGACGTTGGTCTGGGTAGTTCTCATCATTGGGCGTGCGGCGGTGAGAAGGTGGCACTGTGTGTATTAGAGAATGAATGACATAACGACATGAATACATACAGTGGGCCTGCTTCTTTGCGAGTGGCCTTTGAGGGGTTACTGTTTGCATCGTTGCCGTGGACCTGGCATTTGGAAGAGGCAAACCTATTCGTTTTTTCAGCTACCGTGATGTAAAAATGGGAAGCAAAGCATACGTTTGGCTTTTTTGGCAGTCTCGCCACCTTGGGGGCCATTTGGAGATCTGGGCCGTTTCTGAGATCCAACAGGAGCGGCGCCGATCCATGCTGTACAAGATTGGAGATGAAGCAAGGATGTAGCGGATACAGACAAAGTTTCCTACCTGCATTTCCCAAGGCTTTCGTCAAAGCGACTCGTTTCTCTGATACTTAGGGTTAGCGACTGGCCACGTCAATAGGGGAGGGCAAGAAAACATACGTTTGCCTGCTAATTCGAGTGCCCAAAGTTGGGCTTGTTCCTGGAGTTTCTTCCGTTCGAGTGTCTGTCGGCGCTTCTCCTGAGCTGTGGCTCCCGTAGCTCGGTTAGAGGCTTCAGGTGCCTTAGTTGCCATTACGAAATATGACGGGAAATAGGGGATGTGGCTATATGGATAAGAGATGAAATAAAGATATGAAAAGAGGGACGGGCAAAGAAACTGAGATAGAGAATTGAGATGGGGAATGGGGGTCGAAAACAGAGAGTGAATAAGGAGTCGTATGATGGTTCTGTTTTTCTGGTAAACAAAAAAAATCAAATGTAAAAGCTGCCAAGGTCCGAACTTACTGCATACGGCGTCCGACAAATCCGACGTGCTTATCACTCTATCATTATGCCGTCGACAATCTGCGAAGGTTGTGGGAAGGCGTTCAGACGAAGTGGGTTTCAACCTCACCTACGAAAAAGCAAAAACCCACGATGTCAAGCATACCATGCTCTGCTGAACGACAAGCTAGAGCTATCCACAGATTCTGATGTGGGTGGGACCGACAGCGAACAGGAGCTGGAATCAGACGAGTCAGAAATCAAAGGAGATGGGCCACGAGAACGTACACGTCCTGTGTTTGGCCCAGCAATTCTTGACGCACACGCAAGCGAGCTCGTTCGTGAATTCTCAATGCACATGGATGTGGCGGGCGACTTCTATGGTGATTATGAGGATTATACTATGGATGATTTTGGGTTAGCGGAAGAGAACGATGATGCGGAAATTGGGGATGGTGGGGGGAGTGACAGTGACTCTGAGAGCGAGGGGGATAGAGACTCAGATTCGGAGGAAGCCAATGATGTTGATATGGATGCGAGGGATGCAGAGGATGAAGTTGGGATAGAGCCTGAACGCAACAACTCAGAGAGTGAGAAAGCCAGGCCAATGGATTTGGAGGATGAAAATGGGCGTACCAACAGTGAACCGGCACTCAGACTGCGTGGTGGTGAGCAAGAGCCACTGAAGAATCAACCTTTCATCGTTCCATTCCCAGGAAATTCGGCAGGCGCGGTGCATTCACGGCGAGACACCGATCAAAATACGCAGTACTCGACGGCTGTGGGCAGCGAGGATAATCCATTTACACCGTTTTCGTCACGTATGGAGTGGGAGATTGCGCAGTGGGCCAAGTTGAGAGGTCCCAGCTCGACGGCCTTCAACGAACTTATGGCAATTGAAGGGGTGAGTTACCTTGTAAGAAAGGACTTCAAATCAACTCACATTACACCCCAGATCGTTGAAACCCTTGGACTGTCCTTCAAGAACTCTACAGAACTCAACAAAGTGATTGATAACTCACTGCCTGGACGACCTTCATTCAAGCGCCACGAAGTAATGGTTGGATCTGAGGTTTGCGAAGTGTACTTTCGAGACATCGTCGCCTGCATCAAGTCGCTCTTTGGAGATCCGGATTTTACACCGTATTTGGTCTTTCGACCAGAAAAACACTACACTGATGAGAGGAAATCGGTACGGATGTACCATGACATGCATACCGGACGATGGTGGTGGACAACGCAGGTGAGAGTTCTCACGTCCTGCTTTGCCTCTGTCTCACGCCCAATTTGGACTCAGGAAAAGCTTGATCGAGACTGTCCAGGAGCGACTGTTATACCTATCATTATCTCTACCGACAAGACCCAGCTCACATTATTCAAAAATAAGACGGCGTACCCTCTTTATCTGACAATCGGCAACATACCAAAAGAAATTCGCCGCAAACCATCTTTTCGAGGATATATTCTGCTCGCCTACCTTCCAACAACAAAACTTGAACACGTCTCAAATCAAGCTCAACGACGACGGCTTCTTGCAAATCTCTATCACGCTTGTATGAAAAAGATACTTCAGCCCTTGGAGGCTGCCGGAGTATCAGGTTTATCCATAACAAGCGGTGATGGTCTCACACGTCACGGTCATCCTCTCTTTGCCTCATTCGTCGGAGATTATCCTGAGCAGGTTCTCACTACTGGAATCTTTACCGGAGAATGTCCAACATGTCCCGAGGATCGTGACCATCTTGAGGATTATGATGAGAACACACCTCCAGGCTTGCGCAATCTCAATGAAATTCTCAAAGCCTTAGATTCATTTGACGAGGATCCTGCTGGTTTCTTGAAGACGTGCGCAAAGGCTGGGATCAAACCACTTCCCGAGCCATTCTGGAGGGACTTACTCTATGCCAACCCATTTCGCTCAATTACCCCCGACATTCTCCATCAGCTATACCAAGGAATTGTTAAGCATGTGATCAGCTGGATTATCGAGGCATACGGCGCAGAAGAAATTGACGCTCGGTGTCGACGCATGCCTCCAAATCATAACATACGGCTTTTCATGAAGGGTATCACTTCCCTGTCACGAGTAACTGGCAAGGAACATGATCAAATGTGCCGAATTCTTCTGGGTCTCATCATCGACATTCCACTCCCTGGGGGAGTTTCTAGCGCCCCTCTTGTGCGCTCAGTTCGTGCATTGCTCGATTTTCTCTATCTTTCACAATACCCCATTCATACCGACGAAACGCTTGATCTTCTTGAAGATTCTCTTTCACGGTTTCATCAAAACAAGTACATCTTTGTCGAGCTGGGGATTCGGGATGGCTTCAACATTCCTAAGTTACACTTTGCCCGGCATTATGTTGAGCTCATCAAACTCTACGGCACAACGGACAACTTCAATACCGAATATACTGAGCAGCTGCACATTGACCTTGCGAAAGACGCATATCAGGCCACCAATTTCAAGGACGAATTCTCACAAATGACGCTCTGGCTTGAACGTAAAGAGAAGATTCTTCGCCATGATCAATACATCAAGTGGCGACTAGGTGGTTCACCAGTCCTCGAGCCATGTGAGTGGTCACCACCTGGATTGGAGCTCGAGCGAAAACTTTCCATGGCAAAGCACCCAAGTGCTCAGGCCGTTTCACTTGACCGTCTGGAAAGGGAATATGGGGCAGTGTTTTTCTGTGTTGCGCTGCGCCGTTTCATCGCACGATCCAATGAACCTCATCTGACTGCCGCACAGCTAGAGCGGAAAATATGGAACGTCCAACTACCATTCCGGAAAATTCCTGTGTGGCACAAGATCAAGTATCTTCGTCAAGATCCATTCACTAAAATCATGTCCACGGCTGATTCAATCCATGTTCAACCTGCAACAAAAGACAAGCGGAGCCACCCAGTTCCTGGAAGGTTTGATACAGCACTCATAAACGATGGGACTGGCGGCGATACTGGAGTCCAAGGTACACTTCCCTCCTCATTTAATTTTATATGTTGCCGAAATGACTTCAAACTCTTAGGCTATCGTGTGGGTCGCGTTCGTGTTGTTTTCACTTTGCCGATCAATTCCCTTCCACTCTTGTTTCATGATGGTGTCAACATCCCCTCTCATCTTGCATATGTCGAATGGTACACGGCGTTTCCAGACTCACCCGATCCAAATCACCTCCTGTACAAAATATCGCCAGTGAAGGATCGTGAAGGTCGCAACATTTGCAGTATCATTCCTCTTGCAAATGTCCGACGAAGTGTTCACTTATTTCCCAAATTCGGATGATTTGCACCACAGGAATGGACAAGCAGCAATGTTCTTGATCTCTGTAATCATTTCTTTGTTAATACTTTTACAGACCGTCACTTGTATCGGATACTATATTGATTTGTAGTTTTCTAATTATAGCCCTCCTTATTTTATTTTTGTACTACTATTTTAAATTTTTATCATTCATTTTCATTTTCTGCTTATTCCAAAACTTTACTAGAAGTTGAGAGTGATGTAGGATTTCGTCGTTTAAGCCATTGTTTCGAGACAGCCGGTGCATTACCTGCCCACCATCCCCACCTTCACAAGGTCTCTATGATGTCATTGTGCCCTCAAAGCTGGCATTCTGAAACTTTGTTGCAGCCATGACGTCATACAGGCCCATTATCAAACCCGTCATGACGCATCGACACCAAGCATCGGATCACCTACTATGTCATTAAAAAAACTGAGACCGCCTCATCTCAACTTGTCGACTTGCCAGGTATGACATCATGTTCTTGGACCTTCGGGGGTGTGGGTTTGAATCCCACTCTCAGCACCAGTACATAAGCATTTTTTCTGTGCTGTCATGTCGCCCAATTTTATTCATACACTTATATATCTTTATTAGGTGGGGTGGAACACAATTATGTATAATTGACTGTGACTCCTTTGAGGTGAACACAAATCGAGTTTAGAATTATTTTTACAGTAGTCTAATCGGGCGCACGGGTGCCTAGGGGACGTAACACATCTCCTCTCCCCGAGATATTCCTGGTCTCTGAGACCAGCGAGTCAGGTTGAGCAGAGTCGAACATTCCTCTCTCTTCCTCCTACCTCATCCTTCTGAGGTAGCAGTATCTTGCATTCACATTACAACTCTTAGTTGCATCGGATCAAATCCTCATTATTTCATCTCATGTCTACTGGCAATGTCGTCGATGCAACTCCTACTCCTCTTGGAACTCCTATTTCTAGTGGTAACGACGACACTACTCAAGGTGGTAACAACGGTGCAAGTGGACAACAGGATCCAGGAACAGTTCCCGAACGAGGTTCTGGCAATCGCCGATCCTTGTCTCCGGAATCTGGGCAAACGCGAAATCGAACGCTTGGGAATGTCCCAGTTTCTATCGCTGCCCTCACTGCTTGCAACAAGGCAATCGAAGATTTTCGTGGCTCACAAATCTCGAAAGCCACAACACTCAGCAAAATCTACACCACACTCGTCGGCGCATTACCTGAAGACCAGACAGGAGTCGAAGACGCCTTTGCGCGCTATATTGTCATCCTTGAAAATCATGAACACCACTTGTCCGAAGCCAAACGCCGTGGCAACAGGGAACGTTCAAAATCACCTGTTGAACAACAGATTGATGAAGAAGAACTTTCTCGCCCAACTAAACATGCAAAACCCGATGAGTCTCAATACCCATGGATTATATCAGATTTCATCCATTCGGTCATTTTATCCCCTTCTCTCACAGCTACGCTGGACCTCCTCAAACTGTATGCAGTCGACCCTAAGGGCACGAAGCGTTCTCTCGTCAACTCACCCACATGTCCTGAATTCCCTGACTCAGAATGGACGAACATTCTTGCAGGTCGCGCAGTCAACCTTGACGCGGTACTTACAGGTTATTACTCGACCTCCAATAACGACGAGCGCGTCGAGTCGATCGGCGATCTTGATATCAAATTCGGAACTGTTGCCCCAACCAAGATTGTTTCGAGTGCTGGGGAGTGGACGATTGCTTGGAATAGAGCATCTAGGGCGACGTCAATGGCTTTCCCTCATCGGGCAGGTGAACTGGCTGACTACGCTGAGTACATCGTTGCACTTTTTGCCGCAACTGATATCCTCTTCCATGACCGAGTCATTCTTTTCGACAAAGCTGTCCGCCGTCGTGTTGGCAGCCGACGCGATCTTGAGCTCACTCATTTCGACAAATTTGCCGACCTTAGAACGGCACACATGGATTCAATTGGTGCAGCTGTCGTACAACGCTTACCTATCTCGAAGGTATCTCCAACTTCACGCAAGAAACAGGAGGCATGCAATCGATGGAACGAGGGGCTGTGCTTGCTTGATGGCAGCCAGTGTCGTCGACTCCATGTTTGTAACAAGTGCTCCAAGGGCGGCCACAAAGGACCTGATTGCCCACCCTCACAGTGATTTTATTCTGAACATTATGTCTTGACCCGCCTCTTCCGATGTTTTGCATTGTAACCCATATCTGCAGCCCCCTCGATCAGCTACGCTGGGGGTAGTTAATAAATGATTTCTATTTCATGTGGTTCTCGCCAACCCCAGCGTGAACCATGGTCCCTTGATCGTCTAGTTCATGAACGGTCAATTGCCTTGGGGATGTCCATCGACAACTCTTCTCACATCACATACACATCAGCCCTAAACTCATATCTCACTTTCTGCAAAATCCACAAGTTCGATATCACGCCTACTGAACAAACGCTCAGCTTTTATGCTGTCTACATGTCATCACACATCAAACCCAATTCAGTCAACTCTTATCTATCTGGAATTTGTAATCAGCTCGAACCTTTCGTCCCAGATGTGAGGAAAACCCGCAACTCTATGCTTGTGTCGCGTACTATGACAGGATGTCAACGCCGCTTTGGAACTCCTGTAAAACGAAAACGCCCACTGTCAACCACTGATCTGCAAACTGTCATCTCTGCCATAGGATCTTCAACTCGTCATGATGACAAACTATTCCTCTCAATGCTAGAGACAGGTTTCCATGGCCTCATGCGTCTTGGAGAGATTACCTTCCCAGACAAAGTTGCACAGCGCAATTATCGGAAAGTCATTCTGCGGCACACCGTCGATATCACTGAAAAATCCTACTCATTTTGGCTGCCTGGCCACAAGGCCGACCGTTTCTACGAAGGAAACCTGATTATTATCGAAAAGACAAACCTCCCAACCGACCCATACTCATTTTTTGCATCATACTTACAATCACGAGACATCCTTCACCCATTAAAACCTGAACTTTGGTTGCGTGAGTCTGGCAGTGTGCCGACCCGCTCCTGGTTCATGAAACGACTCCGCCGTTTCTTCCCTGCTGATATTGCAGGTCAATCTATGCGTGCTGGAGGTGCCACTTCCCTTGCTGAAGCTGGTGTACCTCCCAACATCATTCAAGCAATTGGACGATGGGCATCGGATACCTTTCAGATCTACATCAGAAAGAATCCTGTTCTTCTCCAAGCTATGTTATTTGGGCACCCTGCCCACCAACCAGCTACGACCGTTTGATTTATCGACTTTTTTCATTTAACATTGGACTATTTTCTCTCTGAATTGTACTATCTCAGATTTTTATCCTGGCCTCTCACAAACATTGCTCCACTCCACTCCACTCAACTTCTTTCTTCCTTTTTCAAAAGACACTTACATACTCTCCCCCCCTTCCCCTTCCCTCATTAACATTTATAGGTAATAGGACATCGAGGCCATAATATACATTTCTCGCGGGTTGCCCTCACATCGAGGCAACCCTGTGTTTGCCTATTATCTTTCATTTATACTCAAGATTACGGACCTTCTTCCACCCTTGCACGATTAGTCGAGTTTAGAATTATTTTTACAGTAGTCTAATCGGGCGCACGGGTGCCTAGGGGACGTAACACATCTCCTCTCCCCGAGATATTCCTGGTCTCTGAGACCAGCGAGTCAGGTTGAGCAGAGTCGAACATTCCTCTCTCTTCCTCCTACCTCATCCTTCTGAGGTAGCAGTATCTTGCATTCACCCACCCTCCTGCTCCCTCTTTCCTTTTTCATCTTGTCCGTTTGTAACATAGATCAGAGGAGGCCCTCACATCGAGGCAACCCTGTGTTTGCCTATTATCTTTCATTTATACTCAAGATTACGGACCTTCTTCCACCCTTGCACGATTAGTGAGCATAATTATGCATGATTGTGCATGACTCCCTTGATTGCATTAATTGTGCATAATTTAGAAATTTGGATTTTCCTGATGCAGGGCGACATCCAGACTTGATTCCTCCATCAGCACCTCACTGATTCATTCCACCCCCACGCAAGGCGGAGGCTCTAAAAGTCTTATCGTGTCGGGATGTGGGCTCGGAGTTTGCCTGTATAAAGCAACAACATGAAAAAGTGAGTCACCCGTCTTCACCAGCAGCAAGAAACATTCACCTTACAAGGGGCCCTCTCAGGCATCAACACTTGAACACGAGAGTCCGTATTCACTTTGCGCCAAAAGACAACACCCCTCATGCATGTTCCGCTCCTTCATCCACGTTTCGGAGTCTTGGTTCTGCAAAGAACGCAATTTAGCCACGTCCCCGAAGTCATGCAAGCAGAACGACTGAAAACGAACGTAATTGGTGATCAGTGGAGTTGGTGTAATAGATTGAAGACCGTACGTTTTCTTCTCGCTCCAGGGACCAAGCCTTGTTCCTAAAAGTACCAAAAAACCCACATCAAAACCCACCCAAAAACCATTGAAGAACTTCCTCCGCACTCAAATGGCCTTCTGGAACATGTATAAGCCCCACCTCATACTCAAAACGAAATCGAAAAACAGACCAATGCCTAGTCAATAGACCATCCCTGCCGGATCTCTGGTCCATGGCGGATGGAGCCCTGCGGAGATCACCTTGTCCCAGTTTACGCCCGTCAGAGAGATCTTGCATTACGAGCTGCTTGATGCATGGGTCGCGATTCGAAGGGGTCGACAGCCTATATTTTCGATTGTTAGATCATATCTGACCAGTCAAGGCGGGGCTTAGCGAAGTGTACATTTCGTGAAGGGATACATTCAAGGGATGTTGTGGGCCATACGCAAACGTTGAAGAGGCTGTTATAGGGTGAAGTGATGAGGCATGCAAGTAGAAAGGGTCAGTAGCAAAATCGACACACTGAAAATGTCACTTTTGGCTTCGAGATCCCCATAGATCTACAACCCGTCTCATAGAGCAGTGTGGCTGAGGGATATTGAGGAGCCCCGTAAAGAGATTGAGATAGCCTTGGTAGGAGGTCACTGTGAAAAAAGACATCTTGTGAGAAATTCCCCGGAGTACGATGCGACGAACCAAGGATGATGTGCTGATCCTGCTTGTGTTAAGAGTGAGGTTTCTTTCAAATCAAAAATAATGGTAATCGAACCTCGGCGGGCGGCACTAAATGTCGAGTCAAGTGCTAGAAGCAGCGACTCGCCTCCTTTGACACTATGGCAGACCATTGTTGTCCAAGCGTACAGGAAATAAGTGTCGTTCGTTTCCGGATCCCGGGACTCTGGACTAGGGGACAATATCAACAACACGTGGATTCCTTTTTTCCAAGGTTTGCATGGGAGGTGTGGGGCAAGCTGGAAGAGGTGGCTGTACTGGAAACGAGAAGCAGCATCAGCAAGCACATTCTCTTCAGTTGGAATCCAAATAGAGGAATAAGAAAAATTGAGGCAAGCAGCTAGCATGGACAAAAGGCGAATGAGGGCCATTGAATCAGGGGAACGCGCTGTCCCGGAATTGATCCAAACGACCACCGCCTGGTTATCACAGTAAAAATTTACGTGATGATTATTCCACATATCTCCCCAGCGAAGTACTGCCTGAATGATGGCATATAGCCCCTTGAACGAATGTCATGATCACGATAACGTCGTGGGGCACATGAAGCGAACCACTGATTTGCATGAACGCCCCCAAGCCCTTTGCGACCGCTCGCATCTGTGTGAACCACCACAACAGGTCGAGAAGGCGAGAGCAAGCGAACCCCATTCCACGTCGAGCTAAACACCAGCCACCATCTGATATCAGCTCGAGCAGAGGAGGGAATATGACGACGGGCAAAGGGGGATTTGAATTTCGATGAAAAGTCGAAAAGACGGCGAAGGAAAGAGTGCGAGAGCGGAATGACCTGAGATGTAAATTGCAAGAAGCCCAACAATTCTTGCAATTCAAGGAGGGTACAAGTTCGCTTTGCTGACCAAGAGTGGAGAAGATCTTGGAGAAAAATAAGTTTGTCAACAGGAAGACGAGCTTCCATCGTAGATGAGTCAAGCTCGAGACCAAGAAACTCAAGACGAGTGCACGGCCACACTGTCTTTGAGTCTTGGAAGTTCAAACCAAGCTCCTTTCCCAAGCCCATAACCCACTCAACAGCTGCATCTGCCAGGGAGCGTTGTGTATTGCTGGGAAAAATAAGGAGGAAATCGTCCAAATAATGACGAAGAGCTGCTGGAATATGTCGTTGAATGATCCAATGCAGAGCCTCAGCAAAGAGGTTAAATATGTAAGGTGCGTTCTTCAGGCCGAAGGCCAAAACAAGCAAATAAAAGAACTTGGAGCCCCAGTGGAAACCAAGCAGATGCCAATCGGCCGCCCTAACGGGAATGTGGCGGAAAGCATCCTTGAGATCAAGCTTTGCCATCAAAGAGCCTTGCCCCGAACAAATCAGGTCATGAACAGCACGCTCGAACATATCATAAGAAATGTGAGCTTCGCTATCAGGGATGCCATCATTGACCGAAGAGTCGTGGGGCCAGGAAAGGTGATTAATCACACGGAGTTTGTTGGGATTCCGTTTGCGGCCAACGGCGCCGAGGGGTGAGCAACGGAAATTGGAGAGAGGGGGTGATGGGAATGGGCCAGCTGCCTGACCAGATGAAGTGAGTGCCTCAATAGATGTGCCCACAAAAGTGTCATGTTCGACCGCCGACTTGAGATTCTTGCAAGACTGAGAATGCTGATCACCAATGAAACCCAAGTTGGCACCAAAAGAAATAATTTGACGTAACGTGGCTACGAACATTCTATCGGGGTAGTCATGTAAGTAGTGTTCCCAAGCGTTGATACGTAACGGGGACGGCACTAGAGCTGTACGTGAGGGGGGGTCCAGCATGGGCTTGTTACAACGTGGGTCTGTATTAGGGCGAGGAGGAGGAGGAAGACATGGAGGGAAGAGGTCAGAGTGAGGGGGAGAGAATGTAATTGGTGATGAAGAGGCCGAAGACGAAGAAGAAATACCAGATGGAGGCTGCTGGCCCAGGCGAGCAGCTGAAACCAATGGGGCGGCTGAGCCCGCCCTGCCAGCAACCTAGGTCTTCTTGCAATCCTTCTCCCCATGACCTGTAGTGCCGCACTTGCGACACTTATGAACGCGTCCCCCTGGACATGGACTGGCAGTGCACTCGCCCTTGTTGAAAGCAAAGCACACTTGCTCAGCGCGAGTCTTCGATGTCGACGACGACGACCGATTGGCTCCTTCCTTTGCAGTCTTGAAGTGACCGAAGAGATGGCGGTTCATGAGCTCTGCATCTGTCCGAGCCCACCCTGAGTAATCGCCGTCTCACATCTCGGGGCGACGAAGGTAGTGGAAGTCGAAGTGGTACTGGAGGACTGCTCCCCACTGGTACTGTTGGTGAAGCGCCAGGATGTGGGATGTGTAAATGGCGGCGCCGTCGGCAATAACGCGAGTGGCCTCGAGATCGCCAGCTGACGCGGCGAAATTCTCCAAAACCCGAAAATAGGTGAGGAGGGGTGTGAGGAGGGAGCTAAGGGAGGGGTATTCCTTTGGCAAACCCGCACGACTCTTACTATCCTCCCCCTTATCCGGATCTCCCTTCTCCCGAAAGTGTGAGTCGAGCTTGAAGAGATCCTTGGGCTTGAACTTGTGACGCGCGATGTCCAGCAGCATGCTTGCCTCGATGGTGGGGAAGCGATGGTAAAGCGATGACTTACCAGGTGAAGCTTGAGCGTGGACGGAAGTGAATGGAGGGAGTGGTGCGAAGATGCTTTGAGGGGCAACGGCAGTTGGGATTTGAGGGCTGTTGCTTCGTGCCAAAATCATTTGTGACATCATCTTTTGCAGCTCGTGATACTGGCGCATGAAGTCGTCCGGTATCTGCGTGGGTATCTGCGTGGGTGGTTGGGTGGATGGTACTGAGCCACTGGCTGGAGGGGATGGATCGTCGGATGCGTTGGTCATGTTAGGGACGTCGGAGGGAGGAGCGAGTGGCGACGACTCAGGTGGAAGTGATAACGGAGAGACTGCTGGCAGAAGCGATGAGGGAGAGGCCGCGGGCGAGGAGTTGTGGGATGCCCTGACAATGGCGCGCTGGGCAGTGGCAGAAGGAGGGCTATTGGCGGATATGAAGCGACCCCCGGGACCGCGACACAGCTGGGTTGGTGGATTCGACGACAAAGTCGAAGGAATGGTGCCTGATGAAAAGAAAGATGCTCGCTAACGAGCTCTATGTGAGTGGTATGGAAATATGAGGGCACGAAGACCCTACCTAACGAGCTCTATGTGAGTGGTATGGAAATATGAGGGCACAAGGAAGAATGGAGGAGCGAGACATGGTATATACAGAGACGAAACAAAGAGAACACGAGGGAGGAGGGAAAGGAGCGAGGCGACAAAGCGCAGGTGATAAGGAAAGCCCAAACGGGCGGATCACGTGTCGCTGCATAGACCCCAGTCAAATGCTTTTGACTGGCTCAACTCTGGACTAGGGGACAATATCAACAACACGTGGATTCCTTTTTTCACTTCTTCGTCAACGGAACACATAGGCGAGTTTTCGGGCATACGATTAGGACCTCAAGCGACGGGAAAAATAAAACCTCTCCTTGTTGCGGGCAGATGGTCTTGCTACATCCTCGTCAACATCAACTCATTACACTGATTGACATGAGTGACGAACCTCATACTGAAACTTCCGATAAACGCATTCCTCGGACGTCTTCTGACATCCTCCAAAATCCATCAGTCCAGCACTCCGCCTCGTAATTCTGTTGCCTAGCGCACTTCTCCGAGAGCATCTCAATCACTCCGAGTCCTTCCTTCTGCAAGTCTACCCAACGGGGGAGAACGGGGGACACTTGAGTATTTACGGCATGATTCTCTGGGTCTAGACAGTGTTAGCACCAATTCTGACGTAAACGCAGGAGACGGCTCGTACGGTCACGGTTTTTTGCGTGAGTGAGCAAAGGAGTCGGTAGAATCAGTGGATCCCATGCACTTCAACCAGTCGGGCAGTGCATTTAGAATATCGACTGTCGACACTGCCTGCGTCCTGTATACACCGTTCAACTGGCACAAACTCACGACGAAATGGTCGATATGGGTGAGAAACAACGCTGGGCGTCGGCGAGGTTGGGCGTCTTGAAGAGGATGGTTGTATGATTACGTAAGTTGGCTAAGGAAAGTTTGCTCCAAGTTGACTCGAAGGATCATCGATCATCATTGGCAGCCATTCAAAATTTTATGGCCACCCCCTCCCAGCCCCTCCCTTCGAAGTTCTACGGGCAGGATAATTTGCTTTAGTTTGGATCGGTGGGACCTCCTGCCGAATTTCAACCTGCGAATTGATGTTCAATCGATAACGGCTCCCGGATAATCTAAGAAATCGGCAAAGGCCAATTCAAAAGTTTCAAACCCAAGGGCCCGAGGGTCATTGGGCGACGGAATGTGCCTTAAATATATTCTGACATTTCCGTCAGTCTACATCTACTAGCGAATGCACCTTCGAAAAAAAAGAAACGCCCATCTACACCTAATTAAATTATCATGTAGTATATGGAATGCCCAAAATCATATCAATCAGCCTTGCCATTCTTTTCCGGATTGTTCCTCTCTCTTTGCCTGGAATATTCTTCCAGAGACTAGAATTTTTAGTCGGAGGCTCGTAAACCAGAAACTTAATATGGTCGATTTAAGGAACTTACCGTTGTGGGACGGACGGAAACTTTGTGCATCCATTCGTCAGGTACCTGTTCCCCCGAGTCGTCGATATCTTCATCGTATATGACCATTCTGGGCTGGGAAGGATGGTACACGTAGCCACCATCTTTCGCGATGGCCATAGCTTGATAGAGAGCGACCAAGGCACCCAGGTTGATGATTGTTAGTGGGATCAAAAAACCGATGTTGACATTCGTCATGAACCAGCCGTATACCTCGTATCTCAGTTGCCCAGTCACGTTCCGAAGGCAAGAGGAGGGGGGGTTAAGTGCTGAATAAATCAATCGAAGGTAGGTCGTCTGTGAGGTGATAGACGATGAGGGATAGAAAAGGAATAAAATAATTGACAGGACAAACCTCATACTCGATTATACCTTGGATCATCTGTTCGTAAAAAGTCAAGTACTGAGGGGACGGCAGACTCCCTGCTGGCGGGCCGAATGCTTTCATTCCCAAATTGATAATTGTTTCGGCAAAGATATTGGATTCGTAGTTTTGGGACTCCGATATGAGTGCCCCGAGTCCCAACAATGCATTATTGATGAGTGTAGAAAATGTAATTGGATAGGATCCGTTCGCCTCTGTGGCGGAGAAAACGCCTTCAGTCGACCGATACATCAGCGAGTATATGGTGGTTTGTATCGGGTTTATGACGCAAGTGATATTCCCAACCGTGCTTGCATAATAATAGAACCCAGTCAAGTAAATAGTATAAGAAGCCGTCGAAGTGTTGTCCTGGCATGCCCAGTAAACTAGCGTGCTGTTGCTCCAGGCGGAAAACAGGTCCAGAACATCTGTCAAAGCATCCTTTTTTCCCTGATCAGCGCAGCTGACATTGGAGGATATCGCCAAAACCGGAGAGCCGGCGGGAGACAACGAGCCGAGTTTGAAGGGAGACGTTTTAGCATAACCGCAACTCACGTTGCTTTTCAGACCTTGTTGATTGAGGGTGTAGTCATATGAGATTATTCCTGCTGCTACCTCCGGTTTTGAGAGAGGAGAAGACCCAAGCGTGTCGAACACAGATACACCATTGGGACCAATAGGCAATATACCTTGCACAGATCCTTGAAAATGTAGTCCACTTTCGGCGCCAAGCTCAACAAAAGTAAGAATTTCAGTGTTGTTCGTAAGTGACTCTATAATCTGAGATAGGTATTCAATTCATGGAGTCGAACTTCAGTGTTGTCTTTCCCACTTACTTTACCGCGACCGGCTCCTAGGTAATCAACGACTTGGAACCCTCCAAGACATTCGGTGTATGCAAAACTAGTATTTTTATAAAACTGAGGGCAACATGCAGAAGTTAGCGAAGCATTTTATAGCCCGTACTCAGGATCCATTTAACTTACTTGCCAGCTGCAATCGGAATTGGTCAGGGAATTGTTAAACCAGGAAAGACATTCGGCATCAGTCGATGAGAAGTCAAGCTCAGTTCCTGTAAGAGCGGACGTCCGATTGAACGAGGTCGGAGTGAGGAGAGTAGTCGTACTTGATATCAAGTGTGGAAAGATGAGGGCACAGATGATCACCGAGAGTGCGGGCCACCACCTATCTTTGGTCATTAGGTACTTCGCATCTTTCACACTCTTGCCCCAAGGCCACGTCTGATGTCTGAAAGCTAATAGTACTGTCAGATGGAAGGGCTGAGTCGGCTTGCGATACGTGACCAACTCCTGGGCAAAGCGAATGATGGCGAGGGAAAATAGTTCACCGATCATTAGGGAGATAATGCTGCAAATGAACGTAATGAAATAGGTGGTGGCCTGAGGGTGGTTTCTGACGACCTTGGAGAGATGGTTGTTCATCTGCACACCTCCCTTGGCCCACACCACGCCAAAGAAAATCCAAGGCCAAGCTAGCATGATAGCAACGCCGATGAAGGAAAGAATATCGCGTATACTAGGCCCTGAGTTTGACCTAGCCTCTTCTTCCACAGTCTCATCTATTATGTCATATGCATCAACACGATTTTTGATATCGAAGAAACAAAGCCAACCAGATTTATAATTCCTTTTTGTATCTCTCTGTGGCTTGTCAGTGGCCGGCCCGGTGGATGGACCAGAGTACAACGGTTCCAATTCGAACTGCATCGGGTGAAAGTCCTCCACTAGAGGCTAACGAGAGTCGAGAATGAAGATGAACCCCGCAAAAAGAAGGGAAGAGATTCAATCATATTTTCCCCCGCAAGACACAGATTTAAGAATCTGGTCGCACTGCCTTGGGAACGTGCTCATTCATGCGGGGGAAACGTGGAGTAAGCAACTGACGCTGGTTCGCTTGCAAGACTGAAACGAATTCAGGACACGACGGGAGCTGTATCCGGGTATTTCCTCGTCTTTCTTCAAGCCATTCGCAATACTTGTTTATTTGTGGTCAAATCGTAACTGCAATCATCACCTGTCCGTAGTATGGGTAAGCTCGATTTTTTGCGTCACGACAATGATTAAGCGGGATTGAGTTTGAGATTTTGTACGACGAGCGTAGTACACGCTCAATGAAATCTTGATCAAGCCATCACCACACGGGAGAGTTCTGCTGACAATGTCAGAGCTAATTTGTACTTATTCGATCGGATGATAGTGCCGTACTTGAATTGCCAGCGTTGGTTCGACAATTCTTCCTGTCAGACCTGTGGCCTGAGCGCTTGAATGTCATCCTATCTCCGCCTTTCATATTCGTGATCATGGGTCCATAATGGCGACATGTTGTGATAAGGCAACTCACCAGCCAGCCCTCCGCCCACATCGCAGATTGGGCGAGAAAAGCAGCCTGACCCATGATGAAACCACCTGAGCTTGAATTGAACGCGTCCGAAACAGATCGCACCATTCCTGTCGGACTGCAGGTACGTGCTCTGGGAACCCCTAGTTCAAGCACTTTGTGGTGGTCATGTGGAAGGAGATCACGAATGTTTATACATTGATATGACCATGAGTACATTTCAAGTTGATGGCTTATACCTCACGAGGTGTCTTTTCGCATGCTTGACTCCATTCGCAATGCCACATCTCAGCTCCATGCCCGGAGTAGAATCACTGGAAAATTATAGTGCGATGCGGCCAGTGATTTCCTTTTCCTGCAGGAAAGCGTTGCCTCCTAAACCGCCTTCCATAAACGGGCGTTTAATACCATGCCGGTATCGGAGTTGCACGTTGAAAACCAGGCAGCGATGCGGCGGCATACGTCGAACGCGACCTTGATATTCCCTACGCGCTCCGAGTATAGGTAGGGAAACGAAAAGTGTTTCTTGAAGTGCTATTAGGATCCGCATCAAAACTCACCGAAAGCAATCTCAAGAGACAACTTACTCAACCAAACCATTCCTTCGCCAACAAAGGGGACCAAGTCACCTTTTAAAACGGACATCAGTCCCATCATTGAAGCGAAATCGAGAAACGGACTTGTGCATAGACCCTCCCTGACAACTCTTGCATCTTCATGGGTTCTATGAAGACCAACGTGCTCCCGTTTACGCCCCACGGAGACAGCAGGTAACTCGAACTGTTTGCAGCGTGCGGCGCCAAGGTTAACGGGGTCGACAGCCTATATCCTCAATCAAGAGGTCGTTATCGGACGAAAAGGGTAGTAATATCGAGCTGCGAGAGACTTGGTGGAAGAGACACTTTCAAAGAATGTTGCGCGCTAAACGCAAGCGTTGGTTAGGCGAATACAGTCAATCAACGCACTAAAGTTGCTGAAACGTCACCCACGTCATCGAGCTCGTGTCTTGTGAAGCAGGGTGATTAGAGAGTTTTTGAGTTTGTTTGTTCGGGGATTGCGGTAGCCGGACGCCACTGTCAAGGGAATGTATCGTCAGAGCCTTGTTTGAAGATGGTGAGGTACGATGAGAAAAACGAACCAAAAGAGCAGAGGAAGATCATGATTGTATATGTCTTATGGGTCAGCGGGTTTTGAACATCGTGAGCTTGATTCAAGGGCTGAAAGCATTGACTGGTCTCGGACTGAGCTGTGGATGCGGATTGGTGCGTGATAGCACAGTTCGCGCACTCCGAATCCTTGGGGTCATCCTCATCCTCAACTGCTCGTAGTTTTGTTGGTCCCTCTCTCCGGCCACAACCCGGTGACATGGGCCAGTCTTCAGACGATGGCAGAGACTGTAATTCTAAGAAAGAAGGGAAGAGCAGAACTTTCCCGTCTTGCACGCCTATATTTCCGTTATTAAGACGTCACTACGAGATTTAATTCAAACGACGAACCTCACACTTAATCATCCCTCCCTATGGCACACCCCTCGGAAGTTTTCTGGTATGCACTTCGCGGGCAACATGATTGTGGAGGACAGTGCAGAAAAGGCGTAAGCTCTGCGGTTCCGCGTAGAGTCGAGATACACTAGAAACAACTCTGTGTGCGTGAATGCACGGCTGACAACGAGTAGCCCATAGGATAATCGTCGTCATGAGTTGCACATAGTAGCATAGAGGATGTGCCGGGGTCTGTAGGGGGATTTGAACAGAATGTATGTGACAAATTAGGCCAGGTGGATAGGGTACCGCTCGCAATCCGCCATCGTCCTAACCTTCGAGGGGAGAGCCATGCCAGAGAACTGCTGCCAGCGTGTCAATGAACGCTCACGTAGAAGCAAATCTCGTGCTTACCTACTTGGTCATCGTGTACCTCTCCTGCCTAACGTATGTTTGAACTCCACCCAACTTCTGAGATGCCGCCGTCGAGCAGAGCTTTCGATATTCAAGAGTGAGCTGCCTGCGTTTCTGAGGGTATTGTACGCCGCAAGCAAGCCGTTGGGCGAGATGTGAGGTCGGCGTTCCATGAGGGTGACGGAGAATAGTCATGCACTTGGGTTTGATTGTGGTTACCCAAGTATGTCACCGTTCCATAGGTCTGCATCGGTGGCATAGTAACGTATCTTCAAGGCTCGCAAGAAAGAGGATGTTGAGAGTGCCCTAACTGTGAGGCGCTTTGCGTTGTTTCTTGAAAAAAACTCGGTCAAGTGAACATTCACGTATGAGTCTGGTGTACCTGTATTTCACAAATAATTCCTCTAGTTGAAGCAATGTCCGAAGACAACAGGATCGGCGCCGAAGAGAGCAGGAGCAGCGCCGAGGGCAATGGTGACGACGAGCTCATGATGAAGAGCGATGAAGGTTGACGTCACTTATGGACTACATTGACGATTATTCAAGTTATTGAATTATTCGTAATCAAATTCCCATAGACATTTCTAGCCATTCTCCTCAACCGCAACTTATTTCACAAATTCCTCGAACGTCCTTCCCCCGATGCAACTGGGCCACTAGTTCTCTTTGGCCCGCCGCCCAGTTTCTCCATTCCCGCAAATACCTCCCCCCCGCTCGATCATCCCTCGATCGCGACACAACCCAATCGACGGCTCAGCCTCCTGGAATTCAACATCAAAGCCACTCATTCCCACCCTTCCCAGCCAACATCGGCTCCTCATTCCACTGCGCCTACAACCCCCAAAACTGCGTTGCCCACCCAACACCGGCTCAACGCACACAGATTCAACACAATCATCTCCACCCGTTAGTCTTCCGGTCCTTCGAGCATGTCGTAGCCCTAACCTGCTCTTGTTCCAATCAGGTCAGACTACACAGTACTTTTGCGAACAGAAGTCACCCCGACTGAATCCAAGCTGAGGATTCCTGAGTTGTCTGGCAAAACTTTGGCGCACCCCATCCAGCCCACTTGCTCCCCTCAAATCGACCTCTCGAAAGCCTAGACCATCTCCGTGACGCTCATGCACACCACCGTCTTTGCCCTGACATGGCTTTTTCGCCTCCCTTCAGATTTTGCAATCTATCACGTATGAGCAGCTTCACGTAGTATATCGTCACCGGGCTTTGACAGCACGATACGCAGCTCAAATGCATACGGCATACTCATCGTCATCTTCTCCTCCACCCTCACCGCATACCAGGGCATCATAAATCCGAAGAGTCGACGTTTATCCCCAGATCGAAGATCCACTGTCGCAAGGGACATGTTGAAAAAGGAGCTATTGATAAATGTTACCCAACTCCGAATTGAGATTTGTGTCTGTATTTCACGGAGGTAAGGGTAACGTCCAAGTATTTCTTCGAAGTTGTGGTGGGACTAGAACAAGAATAATGATCAATGACTGGAGGTGGCGTGAGGGTATTGTGCTTACCCTGTAAGGTACATGCTTGAGCGGCGTTGGCTTCGAGTATTGCATGAGGGTCAGGTGTCGCTCGCAGTTCATCTTTACCCGCTTTTGCCCGAAACGATAACCGAACGTTTTGTGGGAACGAAAGGTCGGGGAATGGCTGCAACAACGTCGACATGTGGTATTTAACGATAGAAGTAATGTCGTACTCACCTCTCTCCCAACATCCACCGAACTCGATGTTCAGGTGGAGGGCGTCAAGCTACCGAAATATGCCACCACGAGGGATCTCCTAACGGTCGCGCGGTTCTGGTTGCGTAAGCCGTACAGGGTAGTTTGAAGATGTAAGTCGTTGTTGGAGGAGTAGCGGATGGTGTTCGTGCAGTTGGGCGGCTGATCGGGGGTACTGGTGCCCTTGAAACCGTGGCTCGACAGCAGTGTGTCGGTCGGGCAGGATGACGGGGTCCTTTGAGCTTGTAAGGAGCGATCAAGTTTCGGAAACGCCGAGTGGAGTGCCATTAATTGTCGGTTATAAATCTCGTTGAGTTGATCGAGTAAACGACAAGATACGAAGTCTGAGCGTGAACACGCCTCGAGAAAACATTCTCCTGCTTGGAACATCGCGGGAGCAGTAGCAAACGACTGCAGGAGTACATCAGGAAAAACCTAAATTCACAATTGTGCACAATTCAGCTAGTGGGTGACTTCCCATAACATAAATCTATATAAACGAATAAATCTGACCCTTATCGGAGTTTGAAATGGGTACCCTGGCTTGCGATTTAATCAAGCAAATAAACTGTAAGGCCAACTGATTAGATTTATTCACCTGACATGAATAAACTTACTTCCCTCTCATCTGAGCTGTTTTGAGGACACACAGGCCCATGGATGGGTGTATTATAGTTGATGCTCAATCATATCAGCCAGAAAGTAGGACACACAATGAATGAAGCCGAGAAAATGTCAACTTGAGCTGAACATGCTGTGGTTCTGTGAGCTATGTGCTGAGAAGATTGTTTGTAGAAGGAAAAACAGCTTCGGAGAGGAAATTTTGGAACCAGAGGACGTTGGCACTACTAATAAACTCCGTAATGGCTTCAAATTATAACGAGAGAGCAGACTGCCCTCAGCCGTAGGAGAGTAGAGAGGGATGAGGTAGAGCTGACTAAGCTAGGTGGGAAGAAAACGTACCCAGGAAGGAAAGGTGTCATGATGGCAGGGTTGATTCCAGCATTTGAAATCTATTCGAGGGGTCTGTACCCTCTGAATAGATTAAGGTTTATAACTGGGTGCCAACCAGGGCCTCCATCAAAGTTGAACCCTTACAAGACTCAGCATCCCGGCAAAAGACCCTAGATCTCGTCGATTTATTTAAATCTAGCGAATTTGTGTTACGGGAAGTCACCCAGTGAACTGTCTTGTGCACAATTGTCGGTAAATTCTTCTTAATTTCTCTCAATTGAAAATGGAGATGTGGATTGTGTATAATACTCCGTAAATGTTCATCAATTCTTCTCAATTGAAAAATGAAATTTAAATTGTTCATGATTATGCTAAAAAGTGATCAAACTTGTAGACAGAATAAGCTAGTACATGATACGATATAAGTGACGATCAGTGAAGGTGTTGGCATAAAAATGACCACAGAGGTCGAGTACTGTACTGCTCGTCCACTCCTTGGGTGCTACTCTCCCAAACTTCGGCAGCAGATGAATACTTCGGCGAAGATTAGCAAGTGGAACTATACTACAGATGTTATTACCTTCCTGATCCTTTGCGGGTGAGACGGGGTACAAGAGGTGATTGGGATCAGGTGAATCAGGGAATGATGTGTACCACTCAATGTAGACGAGATGAGATGGGATATTGATACCATCATTGAATAAACGCGAGAGAGAGGATTGGGGCAAAGAGAATACGACACGGATCCGACCAACTCGGTAACCTATAATTTGTTAATAAAGTGCATGACGAAAAAGAAAAAACTCACCTTGGATTCCAGTCTCACGCCCAGTCCCATCGTTGACAAGTGCCGTGTCAAACCTTCCAGGAACTGGACGGCCACGTTTATCGTTTGTTGCATGTCGGACATGGATTGAGTCAGCGGTGATGGTGATGTGGGTGAATGGATCCTGACGAGTATACTTAATCTTGTGCCAAACAGGTAGTTTGCGGAATGGGAGATGAATATGCCATATTTTTTCTTCAAGTTGTCTTTTGTTGAGGTGAGGCTCGTTTGAGCGTGCAATGAAACACCGCAGAGCTACTCGAAAAAACTTGGCACCGTAATCCCTTTCAAGACGGTCAAGTGGGACAGCGCGAGCACTGGGGTGTTTTGCCATTGAAAGCTTTCGGTCAAGCTCCAACCCTGGAGGAATCCACTCACGCGGTTCAATGGGTGGTGATCCACTCAAGCGCCATTTGACGTATTGATCGTGGCGTTGGATCTTCTCTTTCCGTTCGAGCCACAATGTCATCTGTGCGAATTCGTCTTTGAAATTGGTGGCGGCGTAGGCATCTTTGGCGAGGTCGATATATAGCCGTTCCGTGTACTCAGTGTTGAAGTTATCCGTTGTACCGTACAGTTTGATGAGTCTTGCATAGTGTGTAGCAAAATGGAGCTTTGGAATGTTCACATATGTTAGTGAACCTGTGCCTTACCCAATGGAGTAACCGGATGTGACAGCCGACCGTGCCACATGAACCCAGCCGGACCGGCCGCATTTCTACACTGTGCCTTACTAATGGTCGGGCCGTGATCATTACAATCACTCATCAGCTTGAGACGGCCGTTCCTCTCCCCGACGGGGACCTATCATGTGCGGAGGATGCATCTTGTCATCCGGCGGCGTCACTTGTGGCACACTGTAAATATACTATAATGACAAAACATAGTAGTTAATCACCATGCAGAGGATGCATACTGTGGCACACCTTGTAAATATACTATAGTGATTAGTTTGTCTGGAGGCACAAGTTGCGCCCTCACCATTTTTCTCCCCAATGGGGACTTATCATGCAGAGGATGCATATTGTCCTCCGGCGGCATCACTTGCGGTGCACCTTGTAAATGTACTACAGTGATTAGTTTTGTCTGGCGGCACAAGTTGTGGTGCACCCTGTAAATATAATATGATTATACATAGTGATAGGGCTGCAGTCATCAGTTAAATGCCATGAATGTGAGCTATTACAACTGAAAAACATACAGGATGATCAATCACAATAAGAGGCCTACTGCAGGGCAATGAGATATTGTAAATTACCTTTGGCCTACATGTATCTCAATATCAAGTGAGTTATTTTTTGAACAGCAGGGCCCATTGATTGTTCCACAAACATCTGAGAATTAAACAGTTCTTTCAGAACACAAGCAGCCTTCAATAACTATTGTATATATTATGGGTCCCACAAATACAGCTGAATATGATACACTGGTGGAGGACCTTCCAATAAAAACACATTACTTGTGCATAGGAGACACCTTTTTCTGATAGCTGTGCTGGTGCAATATATATGTATATACTATGAAGCTCCATCAGAGCAGTGCAATTTTTCTTAGAGAAGACCCCAGCAGAGCAATGCAATTTTTTTGACAACTCCAGCGGAGCAATGCAATATTTTTAGAGAAGATCCCAATGGAATAATGTAATTTTTTTTAACAACTCCGGCGGAGCAATACAATATTTTTTACAGAAGACCCCGGCGGAGCAATGCAATTTTTTTTAATGACTCCGGCGGAGCAATGCAATATTTTTTACAGAAGACCCCACTGGAGCAGTGCATTTTTTTCAATGACTATTGTGGAGCAATGCAATTTTTAACATGATAGCCAAAGAATTTAAATCAATGAGGAGAGTGTCTGCTGGTAGCATAAAAGAAATTTGAAATGCTTAGGTGGAGGTCTAGAACAATATATATATATCATGAAGCTCTGTCAAAGAAGTGCAGTTTTTTTAAAAAGACTCCGGCGGAGATGTGCAAAATGATTCTGTTGAAGAAATGTAATGACTCTGTTGGAGCACTCCGGCGGAGTAGTGCTTTTTTTTTTGAGGCATTGAAAAAATCTTGTTTTGTACAGAGAACACTAGAATCAAATAGAAAGATGCATATGCACTAGTAAACAAGTGGCATTGCTGAGGTTAGATTGCAGGGGGTCTGCAGCAATGAAATGCACCTTTCTGCAGATTGTTTCAGCTCCGCCAAATGTAATAATAACCTTCAACTCATATAAAAACCACCTCTGAAAAGCTGGAAAGGGCAGGATTTGAACAGGCTAGGCCCGATGATAAGTTGTTCTGGAAAGAAAAAAGTCTTGATGGTTTTATTGTGAAATGTTCCTTTTCACAGACTGTTTCAGCTCCACAGGATGTAATAATGACTTTTGATGCACATAGAAACCACCTATGGAAAGCTGGAGAAAGTGGGATTCAAACAAGCTAGGCCCGATGATAAGTTGTTCAGGGAGAAGAAAAGTCTTGATGGTTTTTATTGTAAATGTAGCATTTCACAGATTGTTTCAGCTCTGCAAAATGTAATAATGACTTTCAACTCATGTAAAAACCACCTCCAAAAAGCTTGGAAAAGCATGATTCCAATGAGCTATGCCCGATGATAAGTTGTTTGGAAGAAAAAAAAAGTCTTGATGATTTTCGTTGTAATGCCACAATGCAGTCAAGGTTTGATAGAGATGATCAACATAAAACCTCATTTTCTGTGTTTGTCTACAAAAACAAAACATCTCTTGAAGATTTTAACATGGTAATTAACATGGCATTAAGGTCTATCAACTGGCTGGTTTGGAGGTTACATGGATTAAAATTGGGTGAGTGCGTCGCTGTTCATCGGGATGCAGGGTCTGTTTGCATGCAGCGGAGGGTCTGTGCACCATGCGCATCACCTCAATTTGGACATGTCCCAGGCACAAATTGCAACTTTGATGGGTCCCTGCCCAGGAACAAGCAATATAACCGGACCATCCTTGTTACGGTAATGCCTTTTCTGAATGAATGCTTCGCAGTATGTGGCCCTGCATGATGCATACTTGGTTACCTCTACCTATTGCAGAGGCAATGAGTGGTGGCTGGTCTGGCAGAGCATAATAGGAAAATCACATCACCAGAGGAGCAATATTTGCAGAGGGATTGCTCTGCTGGTCTACTTAAATATCTTTTTAAAGCATATTGACAGAAGCACTACTCCACCGGAATGCTCTGACAGAGTCATTAAAAAAAATACATTGAATCATTTTGCACTTCTCCACTAGAGTCTTTTTTAAAAAAACTGCAATATCTCTGGGTCAAAGTTGAAACTTCCCAAGATGAACAGCAGATACTCTCCTCATTCATTGAAATGCTTTGGCTATCATTTTCATGAGTTCCCTTTAATATACATTGCTCCACCGGAGTTGTCAAAAAAAAAATTGCATTGCTCTGCTGGGGTTGTTAAAGAAAGTATTGCATTGCTCCGCCAGAGTCATTTAAAAAAGTATTGCATTGCTCCGCTGGAGTCAGTTTAAAAAATATTGCATTGCTCCACCGGAGTTGTCAAAAAAAATATTGCATTGCTCCGCCGGAGTCATCAAAGAAAGTATTGCATTGCTCCGCCGGAGTCATTAAAAAAGATATTGCATTGCTCCGCCGGAGTCATCAAAGAAAGTATTGCACTGCTCCGCCGGAGTCATTAAAAAAAAATATTGCATTGCTCCGCCGGAGTCATTAAAAAAGATATTGCATTGCTCCGCCGGAGTTGTCAAAAAAAATATTGCATTGCTCCGCCGGAGTCATCAAAGAAAGTATTGCATTGCTCCGCCGGAGTCATCAAAGAAAGTATTACATTGCTCCGCCGGAGTCATTAAAAAAGATATTGCATTGCTCCGCCGGAGTCATCAAAGAAAGTATTGCATTGCTCCGCCGGAGTCATTAAAAAAAATATTGCATTGCTCCGCCAGAGTCATCAAAGAAAGTATTACATTGCTCCGCCGGAGTCATTAAAAAAGATATTGCATTGCTCCGCCGGAGTCATCAAAGAAAGTATTGCATTGCTCCGCCGGAGTCATTAAAAAAAATATTGCATTGCTCCGCCGGAGTTGTCAAAAAAAATATTGCATTGCTCTGCCGGATTTGTCAAAAAAAATATTGCATTGCTCTGCCAGGGTCTTCTCTTACAAATATTGCATTGCTCCACTGGGGCCTTCTCTTACAAATATTGCATTGTTTTGCTGGGATCGTCTTTAAGAAAGTATTTGTCATTTATGCAGAGGCAATGTGTGGTGATTAGTCCAGTGGAGTGTCTTAGAGAAATTTCATGTCACTGGTGGAGTGGTCTGGCAGAGTATCATAAAAAAAATTACATCACCAGTGGTGAAACATTTGCCTAACTAAACACTTTTGGCAAAGGAAATGCATGAAGCCTCTCCTGACAGAACATTATAAAATGTTATCATTTCTTTTGGAGGCAATGTGCAGTGCTTAGTCTGGCAGAGTAGCTCCAATCAAATCAAAGCAAACAACATACATAGATTGACAATATTATACATGATTTGTATGAGCCAGGTTTGTAATTCTAAGTGTTCATTATGATCATCGCCGCCGGCACAATATGTAGCCCCGGCGGAGGGCAGCTCCGCAGGAGGATATGGCAGTCAAGGTACACCTGGCTACTCCAATCGTATGGGACATTGTTGCTGACGGCCAGCCCATGGTTACTGGGTGATTGTACAGGGTCTGGCCGCCCCTTTCATATTGGGGCCCCACCATCAAACCGGCCGGGCCGGCTGGGCCCTTACCACATGGTTGGCTGTCAGGGCAGGGTGGCCCATCACTATTGGGCCATGATGACTAACATAACTGGAATGTTGAAGTTGTCGCGGATTCCGAGATCAATGAAGATATGCTTGTTTTGGTGGAACCGATTCAGTGCGTCTTCAAGAATCTCCAGGGTCTCGTCGGTATGAACAGGGTATTGGGCAAGGTAAAGGAAATCGAGAAGCACTTGGACGCAGCGTACAACACCTTAGGCCTAGCACCTCTACGTGCTTCTGGGCCCTTGAAGGCCGAATCTTTGTCTGGGGGTAATTGGCCTGAGAGGGGGGTCTTCCTGAACACTGATGGCAGTGTCAGCTATTTATATCCCTCATCAGATCAAGATCCGTATCAGATGTGCTCAAGCGTGTCGCGCCTCGCACCAGAGAGCACATTGCGCGCTTGCGCTCTATCCTGTAGGACTTCACCATTCTTTACGCTTACACCTAACATGTACCACGTGCCAGCAATACACTTTTTTTCTTGTCTCCTCGTTGTTTCATCTCGATGTTGCTCAGCAAAGCATGCGCCCGACAGTGTGCCACAAAGGGATTTGGGCAAGCTTTCCGCAGTCCCAGCAAGAGGCGGGATAGCCGGAAAGCTTCGACCTATGTCATGTATCTCGGCCAAGAGGATAAGATTCATCACCTTAAAGCGAAATTGGCTCAGCTTCAGGCAGTACCTCCAGAAGAGCATATGGTTTGGGAAGAGGGTGAGGGGGGAGGCAAGGGGGATGCTCTCGCTGAGATTGAAGAAGCCCAAGGTTCCTCGCCACTGCCAGATGGCTGGATGGACGTGGAGGAACCCACAAACATCCCTCAACCGCCCCCCTCCCCACCAAGGACCCCCATTTCCGCCAAAATCCGTCGCACTGGTCCTGATGCCGCAGCTAATCTTCTCTATGAACAGTGGAAGGCCCTCACACCCCGCCTTATCGCTCCGCTTGTCCGATTTTTGTCCACAACAAAAGGGATCAAATACTCCCCTCCTGGCGACATTCGCACATCCTGCCTTCACCCAGACCTGTGTGCTATGAAGACCTGAAAGGTTCTATGTTTGTTCTTTGACCATACATATTGACTGTTCTCATCAACCATGAGATCTTACACCTCATCCTTGTAGACTTCGACACATTTGAAATTGTCGCCTGTGAATGTGAGGACCTCGTAGAAGTCCTTGTTAATCATGGCCTTTTCCCAACGTCACCATCCCAGCCACGCATGGCAGTTTCCATCCCACTCATACAACTTTATCATGCTCTTTTTGAGCGCTCCTGTGATGCAATCAACGCCTTTGCCCATGCTCTGAACACCTTTTACGGATGACGAGGCTTTATTCATTGCAACTCTAAGGTATGTCTCCAACCATTGCATTATAGCTATTGTTCTATTGATCTAAACCAGGGGGAAGTTGTTCAAGACGCCTTCCGTAGAGGGTTCGGACACGCTGTTCAATGGTACGACAGTTTGCAAGTCCGCATTGAACATCAACTCGAAGGGGCCATCGTGGCGGGCGATGCCACTGCCCGTGGCTGCAAACAGCCAGTCCCTCTCACGTTCGCAATCAATCCTGAGGCACCCACGTCACGCGCAGGGCAAACCATCATTGATACTCCCCTGTCGACGCCAGGTCAATCCAATCCTGAGGCCCCCATATCTCTCAGCCTTGAAAGCAAGCCACTTCCCCCTCCACCCCTCAGGGAATGTCACAGGACTCTCCAACGACGATGCCCTGCTTGCTTCACCTTGGATAAGTTTGGACGATCTGGACGCACGTACGTGGACTGCCTTTTGTATCCAATTCGTGCTGAAAAGAGAATCTCAGAGGGGCAGATATCATAGTCGCCACTGATGGGAATTTTAGCCAACGGCATAGGAAAGATGCAGGCGACTGCCCCGAGTTTTACAGTCCTGAGTACTTCCTCACCAAGGAGTACGTTGACGGTGTTGGGAGACGTATCACCACAGCACGGGGCAAACCACCCAAAGCTCGCAAGCCGGCGAAGGTTCCTGATGAGGCAGTGAATGACTGCGAAGAGGGACACGATTCCGGAAGCGGATCCACCGTGAAAACCAACATGGATCACTACGATGATGGGGGCGTGATGGCTCTTGTCTGTTGTCATGACGTTCCCCTTTTTCTCGCTAACATTGATACCCCTGGCGAGCAACAAAAGTATGCCGTTTCCCTCATTGAACATCTGTTTTCCCTCCTCCCTTCAACTGCCACCGTCACCGTTCTGTATGATGTGGGCTGCGTTCTTGATCGCAGCCTCAATTTGGTGAGCAAAAGCGCCTCATGACACACTTTTTTTTCTCATTTTCATCAGTACGACATTCTCCCGGCGACTATCACTGATCGGTTAGATTTTGGTACCAGCGCTATGCACACCTATGTGCACCAATGGTCTTGCCAGCTTTTCATCAGTACGACATTCTCCCGGCGACTATCACTGATCGGTTAGATTTTGGTACCAGCGCTATGCACACCTATGTGCACCAATGGTCTTTAACCCATGCATCTGTGAAGGACCTGGCCTTTCCGATGGTGAAGGCATAGAGCGCTTCTGGTCTCAATTATGGAAAATGATTGGTGTTACACGGGTATCTGCGGTTTGTCGTCCACAATCTCAAGTATTGTCTTGCCCCTATTAACAATGTATACAGCGACGCCGAAGGATATGGCTGCTTGACCGCCAGACTGTGTCAATCGGTGAACACCTCCGTGACGACCTTGGTGATTGGATTCGGCGTCGGCTCAAAACGACTGAAGCTGAGCTCCTTGAAGCTAGGAAGAAGTTGAGTGAGTGTGGCGTGCCAATGGACGAATTGCGAGATCAGTGGGTGCTTCAGCAAGCAGCACAACTCTCGATTCGGGCTTGTAAGCTTTCCCAACCTTTCACCCCTTCTTCTCTGACTCTCAACGTTCAGATGCCCCAGCGCGTCTCAAAAAGGAACTCGACAGTGTTCTCAAGCTTCAGTCAACCATCGACACGACCGATGACACGATCACCCGCCTTGCCGACCGATTCTCCAAGTCGACATTAGAAAGTTTATTAAGAACCCAAGAACAGCTCAAGGATAAGGTGCAACAACTATACGCATCACTGAACATTGAAGAATCATACCCAGAACTCCACAACATCGACCTCGACTTTGTTAGGCTTTTGGTGCTGGCCCGCGACCTCAAAATCAATATACGCAAGCAAGCCATTGGAAGTTTCTTTGAGTGGGATAGACTAGATCAAGTGGCTGGTGGTCGTAACCAAGCCATAGGTTTGCTTAGCCTGTATTTGTTCTGCTTATGACCGCTTACTTCATATGATAGGAACCAAGATTCACCAGAGCACTCGAGACGCGATTGCCAAACGGAAGCCGGCCCTTCTCAAGGCCATTCGAAAGTTCAATGCGTATTGCGAACAGTTAGCAGCAATCTACCACCCCGAGTGGGGACTCCCACTCCCTGAAGCCCTCCCTGATAAACTCAATGCCTTGCGCAATAGCTCCTCACTCTTAGAGGATGTGTGGATTACGCGCAGTCCACAGGAGCTTCCTCGATGGCTTGAGGAAGTCGAGGTCCGAGTTGGGATAAGAGCAATGTTGAAGGTGGATCATTGCTTGGAGGAACGTCGTAGATTAGGTCAGGAAGCCGACAACTTGTGTCGCTGGTTCGGCCGGGAGCTCTTGGCCCTGGAGGCAGCTGTTCTTTCACCCTGTAGTGAGTCATTCTGTTCGATCTTCAATGCGCCAATTGAGTTTCTATTTGTATCAGACCAAACCATTTCGGTCCTTTTGGAGAGCCGGCGCGCTCATCTTCTCTCTCTCAAGAGCTGATGGACCAACATTCTTGCCTCAGGTCTTCGCTTTGAAAGTCACGTCCAAGCTGCAACCAAGCTGAAACATCGCCTTCCTCCTACTTCTCCAGCCACCAACGTCTGTGGACCTGTGATGACATGGCTAACGCCCCTCACAGAGAGGGTCGGCGAACTTACTGTTGCCGACCCTGCCTACCATGATTTCGACATCATTCAGCATAACGACATGCCTAGCGACACAGGGGAAGTTCTTTTCACTGACCTCATTGATGCCGAGTTAGATGAGGACGACGAAACGTTTGACGGCAATCTGGATCAATCAGCACCCCAACATCTGACGCAAGAGGCCATAGAGCTGATCTGGGATTCGCCTGTAAGTTACAACATCTCCCTTTCTTCTTTTCATTGTATGACATGTCATTCTTAGAACCATTTGGTGGAGGACACCACCATTCTTGACGCGCTCCATTTCCAAACCTTTGGGCCGCTACCCACTCACCGCAACCGGCGCAGAGTACCCAATGCCAAGAAGGACCACTTTCTTTTCGACGAGGAAGACATCCTACACTTTGAAAGTCCTCGTTCACTCCTCAACGATGTGTGTATCAACAGCACTGCTGCGCTCTTTCAATTTCTCTGGTCCCGCCCCAGTGAATATCATGAAATGGATAGCCGACGCTGCGCCATCTTTTCAACATTTGACCTCCACATGGCACGTTACAATTGCCCGCTTACCGAAATTTGGCGATGTACTTCACATCTGGAATATTGGCGCAAAGACATCTGGCTACTCCCCATCCATCGACCACGCCCTGGTCATTGGGTTTTAGCCATCATTTTGGTGACTTCGGGTCAAATTCTTCTATACGACAGTTTTGCTGAACTTGCTCCATGGAAACGTGAGATCGGCGTAAGTCTATATTCCTCACAGCTAATCTGCTACTCTACACATTGACGATGCTTCAGGAAATTATGCTTTTAATTAGAAGGCTCGTTCTTGCATCCAATGGCCACGGTCACCCGCTTCACATCATTACTGAAGAAGGCTGGTCCGCACGGCCACTTTTACAACATGCCGTCCAGAACGATGCCTATAGCTGTGGGCTGTGGGTCCTTGCCTGCATCGCAGTGGTTCTACGAGGCTTTCATATCACCGGTATCAGAGAGAGGGAACTGCCGGTATTCAGACAGAGCCTACTTCGACATATTCTCTATCTTCAGTGACTTACCATTGCATTAGACACTGACACTGTAACGATTTGCTCAATATGTTTTTTTTTGACTTTGCGCTGCGTGAATACACCATTTGCCAAACTACTCTACTCTCTTTGATAGGTAAATCCCTTTGCTAGGTATGTTGCCTGGAAAGTCAGAATTCCCGTCATTGCGTCACACAGCAACTGCTCCAACCGACAAATGATGTCTCCAACCTTGAGCGTCATCTCCTGCACTTTTCTCCACCTGTCACTCACTCCGTCCAGCTGAAGAAGACGCGCCTCGTATTTCCAGAAGTAAGTCTGAAACTTCTCCAAGTCGTTGATTCGGTCAGAGAGCGATTCGTCCTTAGTAGTGCGTAAGTAGTCTTGTGCCGCCGCCTCAATGTATGATTTGAAACAGCCGTGTAGATGGACGCGAAGCTGGGTGTGGCGGCCATTGGCCTGGTAAGCCCAGTACTTGGGTTTGGCAGGGTCGCTGGAGGGAGGACAGGGCAGTTAGTAGGAATCACCCACCAACACTGAGAGCCCCAAACATACAAACAGGCCATAGTTGATGGTGCCTGCTGATGGGCCGATAAGAGACAATAACCTGGTGTTGATGAATTGGCCGATGCAGTCCCATGAATAAGGTAATGAAGGGTCGGCCGGTGATGTAGATTTAGCACAGCTGGATCAGCAGGAATTACACCTGGAGAGCGAAGGACAACTATTTGTATATCGGCTGATGGAAGATAGCTATGCAGGATCAGTTGACAGATTTGAATGTTCCTGGGTTGGTGATCGGCCGAGGGTCTTGAATTTTGATTAGCAGAGTCAGCTGGTGGGACCCACATTATTGTAGTCATGGCTTGGCTGATCAGTCCAGCAAATGGATACTGCTACTGGGTCGGCCATGAAAACTGACAATTTCTAAACATGGGATCAGCCGATCTTTGAGCCAGCCTGGCCTTTTCAATATGGACTAGTATATGTTTTCTGCTCGGCTTCAAATCGGTAAAAGTGCCTGGGCTGCATCTCAGATAATGAAACCGATTTAATTTTAAATTGTTGAAGTACTTTAGCTAGTGCCGAGGCTGGGTGAAAAATAACGGAGCAGACAAGTGAATTAAATTGGTAACAATGCCCAGGCTGTGTCTCGCATAATAGAACCTGTTGAATATTAAATTGTTGAAGTATTTTGGCTGGGTGGAAAACAACCGAGCAGACAAGTGAATTAAATTGGCAAAAGTGCTCGGGCTGCGTCTCAGGTAATAGAGCTGATTCAATATTAAATTGGTGAAGTACTTTGGCTGGTGCCGAGGCCAGGAAAATAACTGAGCAGACAAGTGAATTAAATTGGCAAAAGTGCCCGGGCTGTGTCTCAGGTAATAGAGCCGATTTAATAATATATTGGTGAGGTACTTTAAGTGGTGCCGAGGCCAAGTGGAAAATAACTGAGCAGACAAGTGAATTAAATCAGTAAGAGTGGCCGGGCTGCATCTTGAATAATAGAGATTATTTAATATTAAATTGGTGACATACTTTGTCTGGTGCCGAGGCCAGGTGAAAAATGACCGAGCAGATCGGTAAAAGTGCCCAGGCTATGTCTTGGGTAATAGAGCCGATTTAATATTAAATTGGTGAAGTACTTTAACTGGTGCCGAGGCCAGGTGGAAAATAACCGAGCAGACAAGTGAATCAAATTGGTAAAAGTGCCCGGACTGCATCTTGGATAATAGAGCCAATTTAATATTAAATTGGTGAAGTACTTTGGCTGGTGCCGAGGCCAGGTGAAAAATGACCGAGCAGACAAGTGAATTAAATCGGTGAAAGTGCCCAGGCTACGTCTCGGGTAATAGAGCTGATTTAATATTAAATTGGTGAAGTACTCTAAGTGGTGCCGAGGCCGAGTGGAAAATAACCGAGCAGATCGGTAAAAGTGCCCAGGCTATGTCTCAGCCCTGGGTAATAGAGCCGATTTAATATTAAATTGGTGAAGTACTTTAACTGGTGCCGAGGCCAGGTGGAAAATAACCGAGCAGACAAGTGAATTAAATTGGTAAAAGTGCCCAGACTGCATCTTGGATAATAGAGCCAATTTAATATTAAATTGGTGAAGTACTTTGGCTGGTGCCGAGGCTGGGTGGAAAATGACCGAGCAGATCGGTAAAAGTGCCCAGGCTATGTCTCAGGTAATAGAGCCGATTTAATATTAAATTGGTGAAGTACTTTGGCTGGTGCCGAGGCCGGGTGAAAAATGACCGAGCAGACAAGTGAATTAAATCGGTAAAAGTGCCCAGGCTACGTCTCGGGTAATAGAGCTGATTAAATATTAAATTGGTGAAGTACTCTAAGTGGTGCCGAGGCCGAGTGGAAAATAACCGAGCAGATCGGTAAAAGTGCCCAGGCTATGTCTCGGCCCCGGGTAATAGAGCCGATTTAATATTAAATTGGTGAAGTACTTTAACTGGTGCCGAGGCCGGGTGGAAAATAACCGAACAGACAAGTGAATTAAATCGGTAAAAGTGCCCGGACTGCATCTTGGATAATAGAGCCAATTTAATATTAAATTGGTGAAGTACTTTGGCTGGTGCCGAGGCCGGGTGAAAAATAACCGAGCAGACAAGTGAATTAAATCGGTAAAAGTGCCCAGGTTACGTCTCGGGTAATAGAGCCGATTTAATATTAAATTGGTGAAGTACTTTAACTGGTGCTAAGGCCGAGTGGAAAATAACCGAGCAGACAAGCGAATTAAATCAGTAAAAGTGCCCGAGCTGCATCTTGGATAATAGAGCCAATTTAATATTATATTGGTGAAGTACTTTGGCTGGTGCCGAGGCCGGGTGAAAGATGACCGAGCAGACAAGTGAATTAAATTGGTAACAATGCCTGGGCTGCGTCTCGGGTAATAGAGCCGATTTAATATTCAATTGGTGAAATACTTTAACTGGTGCCGAGGCCAAGTGGAAAATAACCGAGCAGACAAGTGAATTAAATCAGTAAAAGTGCCTGGGCTGCGTCTCCGATAATAGAGCCAATTTAATATTAAATTGGTGAAGTACTTTGGCTGGTGCCGAGGCTGGGTGAAAAATAACCAAGCAGACAAGTGAATTAAATCAGTAACAATGCCGGGCTGCATCTCAGATAACAGAACCTGTTTAGTATTAAATTGTTGAAGTGCTTTGGCTGGATGGAAAACAACTGAGCAGACAACTGAATTAAATTGATAAAAGTGCCTGGGCTGCACATCGGATAATAGAGCCAATTTAATATTGAATTATTGAGGTACGTTGGCTGGTGCCAAGGGCAGGTAGAAAATAACCAAGCAGACAGGTGAATTAAATTGGTAAAAGTGCCTGGACTGCACATCGGGTGACGGATATTAAATTGTCATACTTTGGCTGGTCCGAGGCCGGGTAAAAAATAACATGGTAGAAATGCCCAGGTTGCACATCAGATAATAGAACCAATTTGATATTCAATTGGCAAAGTCCTTCAGCTAATGCCATGTCCGGCTGCAAAGTGGCAAGTGAGTGGATTCTCCTGCCATCCCGCCATCCCACCATCCCGCCATCCCGCCATCCCACCATCCCATCATCCTCCCATCCTTCCATCTTTCCATCCTGCCATCCTGCCCTCCTGTCATCAGCATTATATCTCAACCATTACTGGCCACTTCTCTCCAAAAACCCTGCTAATTATATCTTGATGTAGTCTATGTCATACTCAAAACAAGAACCTATAGTAGTGTAGTTGACATGCATCTCCCTCAATGTTCCCCATGGTATGTATACCTTTACTGTAGCCTCCCCAAAGCAGAAAGAATACAGTGTATATTATATATGCTTAATTTGTGGTAGCTCAGAATAGCCATTTGGGGTTCTGAGTATCTGTATTGCACAACATACCCAGAAGACATATAAATCCCATGGGAGTTCCAGAGGAATATGTTCAATTATTATTTGCACGACATGAAGATATAAGGTTCTAATTGGAGCAACTTACCTGGTAAATGGTGCATGGAGAGGAGGGAGGAATACATTGTATCCATTAGTTACATCACCACCGTTTCACCAATGAGAGTCAAAAGTGGGTTGGAGGTAGGGATGGGATAGCTAGAAAGAAGTTTTAAAGGAATTACAGAGATTGACAAGACAAGATAATGATTTCAGAAGATTATATATGGAGCAGGACAATGGTACATGGATAGTCACTAACATTCCAGCCATATCTCTGTATCTACCAAAACAGATATTTAAAACATCCTGCCTTCCTTACCTGATCAATACTCTTTGAACAACCTACTAGCTACCCCAGCCTTAAGTGAACCTTACACCATATATAATAAACACGACCAAAATATGATTAGGAACTTTTTTGGAGAGAAATAGTCCAGTAACAGTGGAAATACTATACTCATGACTGGTGGGCGGAATGGGGGCGGGATTACACCTATTGGAGAAACTAGTGCCTGATTTAGTAATTGTCGGTCAACAATGATGGCATTGAGAGGGAGCATCAGGCGGATGGTGTGAAAGTTATAACTAACTTGTCTATTCGGCATTGGTGTATGAATGGCTCTGAGCTCGGGGAACGACCCTCATCAGTTGTGTTATCTTGTCTGCTCGGTAATATTACACCCAGACTGAAATGATACAGATGCAACCCAGGCATGTTCAGTGACATACTTCACTTGTAGGCTCAGTAGTGGTCCACTTCAACCATCCGTAGACAGCATAACAATTTCATATTTAATCATCAGCAGCAGCCCGGGTGTTTTTACCAATTTAATTCACTTGTCTGCTTGGTTATATTCGACCTGGCCTCGGCACCAGCCAAAGTACTTCAATGATTTAATAGTAAATCGGCTCTATTATCCGGGATGCAGGCTGGTCACTTTTACCGATTTAATTCACTTGTCTGCTCGGTTATTTTCCACTCGGCCTCAGCACCAGTTAAAGTACTTCACCAATTTAATATTAAATCGGCTCTATTACCCGTGACACAGCGCAGGCATTGTTACCAATTTAATTCACTTGTCTGCTCAGTTATTTTCCACCCGGCCTCGGCACCAGCCAAAGTACTTCACCAATCTAATATTAAATTGGCTCTATTATCCAAGATGCAGCCCAGGCACTTTTACCGATTTGATTCACTTGTCTGCTCGGTTATTTTCCACTCGGCCTCGGCACCACTTAAAGTACTTCACCAATTTAATATTAAATCGGCTCTATTACCCGAGACATAGCCTGGGCACTTTTACCGATTTAATTCACTTGTCTGCTCGGTCATTTTTCACCTGGCCTCGGCACCAGCCAAAGTACGTCACCAATTTAATATTAAATCAGCTCTATTACCCGAGACGTAGCCTGGGCACTTTTACCGATTTAATTCACTTGTCTGCTCGGTTATTTTCCACTCGGCCTCAGCACCACTTAAAGTACTTCACCAATTTAATATTAAATCGGCTCTATTACCCGAGACATAGCCTGGGCACTTTTACCGATTTAATTCACTTGTCTGCTCGGTCATTTTTCACCTGGCCTCGGCACCAGCCAAAGTACTTCACCAATTTAATATTAAATCGGCTCTATTACCCGAGACATAGCCTGGGCACTTTTACCGATTTGATTCACTTGTCTGCTCGGTTATTTTCCACCCAGCCTCGGCACCAGCCAAGTACTTCACCAATCTAATATTGAATTGGCTCTATTATCCAAGATGCAGCCCAGGCACTTTTACCGATTTGATTCACTTGTCTGCTCGGTTATTTTCCACTTGGCCTCGGCACCACTTAAAGTACTTCACCAATTTAATATTAAATCGGCTCTATTACCCGAGACATAGCCTGGGCACTTTTACCGATTTAATTCACTTGTCTGCTCGGTTATTTTCCACCCGGCCTCGGCACCAGCCAAAGTACTTCACCAATCTAATATTAAATTAGCTCTATTATCCAAGATGCAGCCCAGGCACTTTTACCGATTTGATTCACTTGTCTGCTCGGTTATTTTCCACTCGGCCTCGGCACCACTTAGAGTACTTCACCAATTTAATATTAAATTGGCTCTATTACCTGAGACGTAGCCTGGGCACTTTTACCGATTTAATTCACTTGTCTGATCGGTTATTTTCCACCCAGCCTCGGCACCAGCCAAAGTACTTCACCAATTTAATATTAAATTGGCTCCATTACCTGAGACATAGCCCAGGCATTGTTACCAATTTAATTCACTTGTCTGCTCGGTTATTTTCCACTTGGCCTCGGCACCACTTAAAGTACTTCACCAATTTAATATTAAATCGGCTCTATTACCCGAGACATAGCCTGGGCACTTTTACCGATTTAATTCACTTGTCTGCTCGGTTATTTTCCACCCGGCCTCGGCACCAGCCAAAGTACTTCACCAATCTAATATTAAATTAGCTCTATTATCCAAGATGCAGCCCAGGCACTTTTACCGATTTGATTCACTTGTCTGCTCGGTTATTTTCCACTCGGCCTCGGCACCACTTAGAGTACTTCACCAATTTAATATTAAATTGGCTCTATTACCCGAGACGTAGCCTGGGCACTTTTACCGATTTAATTCACTTGTCTGATCGGTTATTTTCCACCCAGCCTCGGCACCAGCCAAAGTACTTCACCAATTTAATATTAAATTGGCTCCATTACCTGAGACATAGCCCAGGCATTGTTACCAATTTAATTCACTTGTCTGCTCGGTCATCTTTCACCTGGCCTCGGCACCAGCCAAAGTACTTCACCAATTTAATATTAAATTGGCTCTATTATCCAAGATGCAGCCTGGGCACTTTTACCGATTTGATTCACTTGTCTGCTTGGTTATTTTCCACTCGGCCTCGGCACCAGTTAAAGTAGTTCACCAATTTACCATTAAATCGGCTCTATTACCCGAGATGTAGCCTGGGCACTTTTACCGATTTAATTCACTTGTCTGCTCGGTCATTTTTCACCTGGCCTTGGCACCAGCCAAAGTACAACAATTTAATAGTAAATCGGCTCTATTATCCGAGACGCAGCCCGAGCACTTTTGCTGATTTAACTCACTTGTCTGCTCGGTTATTTTCCACTTGACCTTGGCACCAGCCAAAGTACTTCACCAATTTAATATAAAATCGGCTCTATTATCCGAGACATGGCCCGGGCACTTTTGATGATTTAATTCACTTGTCTGCTCAGTCATTTTTCACCCAGCCAAAGTACTTCAACAATTTAATATCACCCGATGTGCAGCCCAGGCATTTTTACCCATTTCATTCACTTGTCTGCTTGATTATTTTGCATCTGGACATGGCACCAGCCAAGGTACTTCAACAGTTTAGAATTCAAATGCCTGCATCACCCGATGTGCACCTTTACTGATGTAATTCATGTCTGCTTGGTGTAATTTCACCCGGACATGGTGCCAGCTCACACATCTTTTCCCTGAAAAATGCACTGGCTCAGACACGATGATTTAATATGGAATCGATTCAATCACTCAAGGTGAAACCCGGGTATTTGTACTATTTCCCACTTGTCGGCTCCATTATTTTGCATCTGAACATGTTTGATTCGCTGTTTCCATGCATTTGTACAGATTCAATGACCTTGTCTGCTCAGTAACTTTGCACCAGAATACAGGACCAGCTAATGTACTCAATGGCCTGATGCAAACATAAAACCAGAGGGTGATTTTGAATGCAGGACATGGAAAAAAACATTAGGGGGTTGGTACAACATATGAACAAGTAAACTTAGCTAGGCCATGTGTTAGCCAGGCTGGCTATCATCATGGGACAGATGGCAACATAAATTGTTTAATTGGAGACAAGCCAAAGAATGGTAGGGAGTGTGATGCCGACTGGGCCTGGCCATATCCGGGCTGGAGATGGCAACAGATGGGGGCCGGCCTCATCTCTGCTCGGGGCTGACAATGACATTCATGACCTCGGGTATGTAAACTGACTTTGCCGAGCCAGGGTGCAGCAAGTGGCCTGATCCATATTGTGAGGAATCAAAAGCTGTTCAGCTGACCCACAATCCAAGGCAATTTCAGCAGGGTCAATTCATCCTTAGGCTGGTCGGCCGGCACACAGAACCACTCATCAAGAAAATATGGGTGGCCGAGCCAGCTTTGATGGGGTCAACATATACATCGGCTCATCAGCAGGCACCATCAACCATGGCCTGTTTGTATGGTCAGGGGGCTCAGTGTTGTTGGGGTAAGGTCACTAATACTTGTGGGGAGGACATGTTAGGGCTGGAATGACCGTAGAAGGCGAGATAGAAAGAACGTTGGTGCAGTTACTTCAGGCGCTGAGGCTGTCTCTGACATCGCGATGGCGCTCGAAGTGTGGCTAGGGATAGATAATGTTGAAATGTGGTCTCACGGTATCGAAGTGGCCACACACCCTGAGGATTGTCGCGTGTTCCGTCTGCGTGATAGAATTTCAGATCTATGACTTTAGAAGTTTAATCGTGAGTCAATGGAACGATCAAGGAGTCTTACCGTAGGTAGCTACGCGCGCTCTTTGCTCTGTTAGCTTCTCGTTTGGCGTCGGCTGTGTGGTGCAAGCGTGGTCGACCCATTCAGAGAGTGTGTCAGCTGGTTGTTAAGTGCGAAACTCAAAGCAAACTCCATAAGTGGTCTGACCTTTACTGTTTTTCTTTCTACTCATTCAAACCGTTGCATCTGTGGGTGAAAACAATCTTGTAAACTTACTAATTGAATCTATGACGTTGTAAAGGCGATCCATCCACTATGAATTGTGCTTTGGCGATCTTATGTTTTGAATTGGGCATCGGTTATTTGCACAGCCGAATTGCCGTAACCTTAGCTTAGGGTTGGTTTAGGGTTACAACTCCACGTGCTTGTTCGTTCCTCAATCCATATCAGACATACCCAATCTCTTTGATCTAAATCACGGAGGTATGTTCCATTGCATGCTATTTTGTTTCCGTCCAATCACTATAATGTTGGTAATGTCTTGTAGAACAAATGCAGGATATCATAACTATCTACAGCGCTCTGGCACACACGAATCCTTCTTTCGCGTAAGATGCTGTTGCTATTCCTGGGTTGAAGGTGGCTGACGGAGATTGCCGAACAGCTATGCAGTTGGTGTGTATATAAACCAACCAACCCTGAATTCGACCCTTAACCTCTTACCCCCATCATCCACTGTTCCACGTTCCCAGCCAACCACCCACTTGGTCTTTCCATGCTTCGTCGTAAGTTCCTTCGTCACTCTATGTTCAGTAGCGGCTCACGATTATGCGTAGACACCTCTCAGTCTCGCGTCCCAGCTTCGAGTGCTGCCTCCAGTGGTAAGTCGCATCAATCCGAAAGTTCGGCGCTAATCCGTATTTTGTAGGCGACGCTCCCACTCATGCCAATACCCCCTCTGGAACCAGAGACGTGATCGACGGTAAGTGGTGTAGTGGTCCGAAGAAATGAACCACTCACATTTTGATCAGTTCTCGACTCACCTCCACGCGACGTGATTGACGGTTAGTGATGTAGTCGTGCAATGGGATGACGGCTCACATCTTTATTAGTTCCCGACTCACCTCCGATCAGTTCTTTTGGGAGTTTGGGGAGACGAACATTTGTCCAAGGTAAGTGAGCCTCTCCCCACACCACGAAGTTGCTTAATGACCCATTCCAGCCTCGACCTCTGCCACAGACGCATCGTCCTCTCTGGCGTCAGCTCCTGCGGTCGCGCGTCCACCTCCCGCTGTCAACGGGCAACTTTTAAGCAGGGGGACCAGCAACGCCGATGATATCCTCGTCGTGTGTTGTGGCAACTGTGAAGCACGCAATGTTGTGGAGACCTCCAAGGACGCGTACTACGTTGTCTTCAAGGGAAAGGGCGCTGTAGGCGTTCATCGTTCTATTGTAAGTTCAACTTTCGTCGTTGTCTTCTTTTGCTTACTCGTTCTCTTAGGACACCACCGTCCCCTTCGTTCGTGGGGTGCCCCACGCTCATGCAAAGTGTTACACCACTCGCAGGGAAGCTTTCGAGGCGCTCGCTCAGGCCGAAGCTTCAGGGAGTGTTGATTTCTTGTAGAATCCCATATACATTCGTTGCGTGCACCTCCTTGCCACTCCAACTTCATCCCCCTTCTTGGTCTCATGCATCTTGGACTCAATCGCAAATGTATCTCATAATATATATATCTGTACTCCATAATGTAGCCCCCCAAACAAATTGGTACCCCCCTTGTTATTGAATGTGTGCTCTGATGGTGAATGCCAAACAATACGAAGCACAACTTTAGCGCTTCAACAATTGTTTCCCTCTCAATCATGACTTTGGTTTCCCTCTCTATCACGACTTCCCCCCCGACCATCATGACTTCCCCCCCAATCGGCTGCCTTCAATGTCCCTTTCGGTGTGCATAAACGGCTTCTTAAGGTGACACCTGTCAGTCTTCTGAGGAGCACTGATGGTTCTGACTAGACAGTGCAGATCAAGTGATGTGCACACGTTGGCTACTGGTGCATCACTGCGGACCGTCAGTGCGCTGGCGCATCACTTCTACACGCTGGCTGCTGGGGCATCACTGTGGACCATCAGTGCACTGGCACATCACTCAGAGTCGTGCTGTTGAAACGCTTCTCAGTCACCCATGGCTGTAGGACTATGCCAACCTAACTGCAAAAATGCACTTACCTTTTTTTCGTAGGAGCTGCATCTTGCCAGGCTGCCAGATGCCATTCCACCTACACACTGGTCCAGGGAGCCTCCACAGTATAATTTTCAGGTATTCCTAATTTCCCATTGATGTCCTGTATTTGTTTTTCAGCCAACATGTCAATATCTGCAAACAAGCCTCTGTTTTGGGAGCAACAGCATTATTTTTGCTTTTGCGTATGTTTCTCCCACAAAAAAGTCTTGCAAATCATTCCAAATATATCCTGTATTTATTTACATTCAATAGAATTGATTCCTCATGTGTCCATATGTCGGAAATAGATGGATTGGGTCCACCCATTTCGGATGACCTTCGGGGATTGGTGCTCCTGCACAACAAATGTAAACAATTCTAGAAGGGAGATCCTTTGTGCCCTACAGCTTTGTTCCTCCCGAAAACAACCTCTAAAACTTCTCACATATATAGTTGATATTGTTCAGACTAGTTCAGATAGTTTCTGTTTGTCAAATCTGACCGTAACAATTGAATGCACTCAACCCTTTTGGTTGCCTTCACGGCCTTAGATGGCATTAGTACATAGATGTAAACAAACTGAGAAAAAAAGTGTAGCTACTATACGACGCGATGGACAGCGGAAAAAATGGTAAAAAGAGTGTAATCACACATTGACTAATGTACATTGAGCAATCTAGGTAAAATATACATCGTGTGGGGGGTGGTCCCTGTCGTGTTCGTCGTGGCGGTCCTGTGTGGCGGTCGTCTTCGCATCGTGGTGGTTCATCATCGTCGTGGCCTATGTGTGTTGTCGTCCTTGGCGGTGACCCTCGCATCGTGGTGGTGCGTCGTTGTCCATAGTCATGGCCGTGCTGGTCCGTTGCCCGCTTCGTGCTCGTCCGCATCGTCGTCCCTCGTCTCTCGCGGTTCCTTGTCATCAATCAGAAACAAACGTCATCATCGTTTGTCGGAGCAAGGAATGGGGAGGAGAGGAGCGTATACTTACTTACCTGGGCTCAGACAACGCGAATTGTTCACATCCATCATCCCCGCTTGCAGCCGTGGGCTTCCACCTCGTTCGTGGAGTCCAATCCTGCATCGCGCTGCATGTCCTCGCCACTTCGATAAACGACGAACAACGTTGTTCGTCGTTTGCTTGCCACGTCGCTGTCTCCCCTATCCCTCGTGGTGGTACGCCGTTGTCCCTGGCCGTGGTTGTCGTCGTCCGTTGTCATGGTGGCATGCTCGTCCCTTGTCCCTCCCTCATAGTGGTGGCCTGTTGTCGTCAAGGAAGGACGACGACGACAGTCGTCATCTGTCAGAGCAAGGAGTGCGGAGAGAGGGCTCTCGTGGTCGTATGCTCGTCCCTCGTGGTGGTACGTTGTTGTCCATGGTTGTGGCCGTGGTCGTCTGTTGCCGTGGTCGCATGCTCGTCCCTCATCCCTCGTCTCTCGTGGTAGTACGTTGTTGTCCCATTGTTGTGGCCGTGGTCGTCCGTTGTCGTGGTGGCATGCTCGTCCCTCGTCCCTCCTGGTGATGGTCCGTTGTCGTCAAGGAAGGTCGACGACCGTCGTCGTCTGTCAGAGCAAGGAGTGCGGAGGAGAGAGCTGTCGTCGTCGCATGCTCGTCCCTCGTCCCCCGTGGTCCGTTGTCGTCAATGAGGGAGACGACATCTGTCGTTGTCGTTTGTCAGAGCAAGGATTGGGGAGGCGTTCTTACCTGGGCCCAGCTTCTGCAACGCGAAGCGTACGTAGTGCGAACGTGATGAGCGAAGGGTATCCGGTGGTTGCGTAAACGTCGAGAGGCGGTCGGATGACTCGAACGAAAGGCAAGATGGAGCAGAGATACATGTTCAACCACCCATCAACAGCGCTCGGGAAATGCCGAGCGCTGACTGAGCGTTGCGCGGTCGCTCCAAAGTCGCTCCTACATTCGTTATTGGGGGAAATAAAATATGAGAAAATGTGTTGAAAGGTTCTGAGAAGTAGAACTACCATTTGAGATAGGTACCACTATGTAGCTATTGGGCAGGGAGTAAAAGTCAGAAGAATTTCAATCTACACCTGAGATTGACCTGAGATTCCGGTTCTTCTATTGTGACCCCTCTACACCTATCCCACCACCTGTATCTCCACAATGCTCTGATTTCTGTAAAAATTTGTGAATCCATTCGGTTTTATATTCTGAAGACTTCTATGTAAGTTTCATGGCCATTGGATGGTTTCAGTGGACAAAGTATAGTTTAAATCAGAGGAAATACACCCCATTCAATGACTTTTACAACAAATCCTTCATTATCAAAGTAAATACAGTACTCACAGATTTTCTATGAACATCCACCTTTACTTAGGAATAGTTAAATCTGGTCCCCTGAAAATTAGGCAAGCAGAGCAAGACTTCCCAACACAATTCTATGTTTTAAAACCCTCCTAAAAATTAAAAAGTTGGAACAAGACTTTCAGGTGTGTTCTTTCACTCAATTTTAACACTGCCTGTTCTACTATCCTTTCATCTAAGCTATGGATGTTGGTAGGCCATAGCTGGCATGTATCAGTGTATAAGTTGTTGGAATCATATGTTTTTGAGCTTTAATGACAGACATACTGCTTTCTCTACAACTTTTCAGCCAACTTCTGATTAAATTGCAAGTCAAGAGTTGTAACCTAAACATGTTGAGAGATTTTATCATTTTCAGTGTAGTGTTCCCTTCCTCAATTTCCGTTGTTTTCAACATGTTCTCAGGAAGTTTGCATCTGTTTGTCTACAGCTTCAAACGTGTCATCCAAGTTCATTATGTAGCATCCATCCCCTTGTGAGGGCGCCATGAACACGAAAAATAAAAAATTGGGTTGTGTTCTACTTTTAAAGTACTAATATGATCATGTTTCATTAAATAAAATTGTAGGGGATCAATAACCGTGCCTTTTGAAGGTTGGGACACTTGGAGGCAACTGTTTGTACTTATGTGGCAACGCCTTTGGCAACGTCATCCAGCTAGGACCCGAGCCATCCATCCCAAAAGCTGCTGAATCGAAGTACAAAATACATACTATATGAAACAGACCAATTGTAATTGAAGAAATATGAAGTCAATTCTATCAATAATATCAATGACACTTTCCAAAGCACACTTTCATGATTCTCCTCTCAGAAGCTACCTTTGTTGATGATTGTTTGTTACCTAGAAGCCCCAAACAACAAAAGGTCATCTGAAACATGACTTGCACATCCATCATCTTCCGACCTCGGATTGAGGTGGAATTTTTTTTGAAAAAATCGGAAATATATTTGTACATCACCTGGTAGCTCTGAGTAGCTGTAACACAATATTTGAAGGAGAGAAATGAGAATTATCACAGTTGGAATATTCTGGTGAACTGCAGCTTTTGCAGAAGGATTTTGATATGGAAAAAACATATTTGGATGTTCTGTAGGCAGACAAACCATACACAGAATACAGGAAAACATACCAGTCATCAATGTTGATCCAGAATATAAGAATTTTCAATGATAAAACATATCTGAGCTATATTTAGATTTCTCATAAATCACAAACATTCTGGATTCCAAGAAAAAACATATTTGGATGCTCTTTAGGCAGAAAAAACATACACAGACTACAGGAAAATATACCAGTCATCAATGCTGATCCAGAATGTACCATTTCTGAGAATTTTCAATCATAAAACATATCTGAGCTATATTTAGACTTGTAATAAATTACAAACATTCTAAATCCCAAAATAGCTCAGATTTCAAACATCAGCACAACATTGAAATATAAGAAAACCTAGACTAGGGTCATTATATAGTGCTTTTTTAGTTTTTTTTTTGCATTCTTTGGCTGAATGAAGGATGCAGAAACTTTTGGCATTGGGCAGCCTAGAAAAATGCACCTCTCACGAAAAAAGGCAAAGTGCAAGAATGCAGGTTAGGTTGGTCATAAACTACAGCCTCGGCTGTCTCAGTGATGTCAAGACATCTTCTGTGAGTGGATTTTTGGATTAATTAGCCTCATTTATTCACTTTTGAAGTGCTTCCTGCATTTTTTGGCGAATCCCCACCTCACAGCGCCGTCAATGGCCTCGCAATTATTTCCAACTTGGGACTGGCCTTGCGTTGTAACGACAGCCGTCCCCCCACCTCGTGTCGCGACGATTTTCAACTACGCGTACGCGCTATTGTTGAATTTTCCCACCGGGATGTCTCTCAACTCTCAAATCAAAGTCCTGCTGTTCACTCCTCCTTCCCCCCTTGCTCTCATCTAACTCTCTCTCTTCGTATTCGACGCTCTTCGTTTTTGTCCTCAGCGCTCATAGTTTCTTGTCCAGCAACCTGGCTATCTGTCACTGGTGTGTGATTACTTACAAGTTCGTACGAATTTCAACTGACTGGAAGATTCAGAAATGGCAGAGGGCCATTACCGTTTATGACGAAAGTTGCACCCGACGCCCAAAAGTAAAATAAGCCAAAGGGTTCTCTTGAATTGTGAGAATCGTACACCAACACCCTCTCCATTGCCTCCTTCTCCTACGCAGCCTCTGCCTTCCCAGCCAGTTTTTGCCCCATCAACAGGGGCTCCTATGGACATTTCCGACACCTCAGATGGCGTCGGTGACCCTACCACGGCCGAGGTCGAATATTGGCTGGGTCCGGGTGCCAGTGACGATATCGCGTTGATGTGCGTTGATGCCGCATTGACGCCAGAGGATGACACGGCTCCCTCAAGTCTCGAAGAATTCGCTACGATGATATCTCACCCAGAGGATGATACGGCTCCCTCAAGCGTCGAAGAATCCACTGCCACGATGTCTCATACAGATGGGAAGGATGTCAATGCGTTTGTGGCGAACGTGAACCCTTTCCCCCCACTCAACCCATATCCGCAGTTTACCTTCCCACCGAATCCCTCTTTTCTGACCAGCCTTCCTCCTTCTGCTCTTCCTCCTTCTGCTCCTGCTACCAGTCTCCCCCCTCCATTCAATCAGGCCGTCACAGGCTTATTGGATGACGAACATGATTTTGACGCCCCTGCCAAGGATGAAGACCCCGATCTCTTTGCAGCATCTGACGTGGGTGACATCTCATCTCCAGGAGACGACTCCACCTCAAGCGAGCAAGGCGCCCATCAGGCATCGGGCCGAATCTCGACAGCTACATGGGAGACGCTACGCGCCGGGTTTCAAAAGATGGATGAGCTGATTGATGAGCTTTTGCATGAGACTGGTCGCAAGCCCGAAAACATCATCATGCTGTGGAAACAAAGCCATGCACGGGAGTGCTCACATTCCGTTTGGAACAAGTATCAGCGCTATTTTTTAGATAATCGACCTTTGGAAAGACGACGGATTAACGATGCGACTGCGAACTGTAAGCATCGTTTCTGATACGCTACGGCCACTACTCACGGTCACTCTTTAGGCAGGACATGTTGGGAAGGCTTCAAGAGGCTTGAGCCGAACTGGCGAGAGATCCTGGACGCGCATGATGAAATGTTGACAGTGTCCGGGGCTCAGTTGACCATCAACAGTCGCACTCGAAAATTCGACGCCTTGGTGAAAAAGTTTAGAAGCCTCGCGAAGAATGCTTCAGCAAGAGACGGGTTCGAGTCTTTGCTGGTGGTCGTTGGCAATTCAATTCACGAGGACACGGGGCTGACGGAAGTGTATGTTTTGCCGGGTGCTGATAAGGTTGGTGCTTGTGTGCATTGTATTCAACAACCTTGCTTACCATCCCCCACTCCAGTTCATAGAGGAGCGCCTTCGCTTTGATGAGAGCACAATGACTGGATTGTTTAGAAATCACGTCTGGTAAGTTACAATTGTTCGGCAGTACAGTTGTTCTTGCTAATATCTATTGTGCAACAGCAATCGTGTTTCAGTGGACCTACAAGAGCGTTTGGAGACAGACTGTCAGACACTGGCAGACTCGGTGGTCGTGTCTTCGTCGATGAACGTTCAACAGCGTGACAAAGAGGGACTCGCTATTGCAGAGGGGAAGGCCATCATCAAAGCCGGGTTTCAACGGGTGCTACATACGTTCAATTGTCACTTCCATCTGACCAACCACCCTATCTAACTTTGAGCCTTCAGAACCATTCACTCTCGGTATAAGCCTCGAGGAAATCCCTTGGGTCAAATTGGGTGGGAGCCTCGCGTGCACTGGTCTCAGGATTGAGAACTGGCCGAGGGGCGTTGTTTTTCTGTGCGCAGTACCTTCCAAAAAAAAAGAGGTCACACCTGGGGCCACTACGGTGCGCAAGCGGATCACAAGTCAGGGCATCAAAGACCTTGGTAATCCTGGAATACGGTTGTTCGCAGAGTCGTTTAAGAGTGAAGCCACAACGATTCGTGTGGTGACTGCAAATTCTGACTGTAAGTACAATTTATTATCGATAATCATTCTTTTGGCTCATCCAAGAACAGTGCTACTTGCCTCCAAGATTCCCTTATATGTGGAAGCTCCCCCAGGACCCGGCTCCCTCAACGTCATCCGCCGTGCCTTCGCGAACGGTCACAAAGATTTCCTCACACCTGGAGATAAAGAGTACAAGACCTTCGTCGGCCGTCGCACGGTACCTGAGGTCATCGAAATCTTATCGAGTCCACAGTCAGACACATCAGTCGCTCCACGCCGTACACGTTCCAGAGTCAAAAAGGAAAAGTCCCCTGACGCTCCGCTTCTGCAAGCTTCAAAAAGACGCGCATTGAAGAAGTCGAAGGAGATCATTTCGGACAGTGATGAGATAAGCAATGAGGACGACGACCCTAAGCGTGCAGAGAAAAAAGGGAATTACAAGGGGAAGGCGACTGCCAGGACCACAACGACGAAGGACATTAAAGGAAAGGGCAAGGCGAAGGATCGTGAGGAGGACCAGGTTATTCCCATCGATGTCGATGCCGAACCAGCCACTTGAGCCCCACCCATCAAGTCCTCGCGAAAGCTAGCATCTCCACCTATCACGACAGAAGCAAACTTGGGCCTGTTCACGGACACCCCCAAGCTTGTTTTCAAGCCGCTCTCCTCGTTCATTGCGGCTACGCAGGCTGTTGCTGCTGCTGCGAGAGCCGAGGGAGGAACCAAAGCCATCTCCCAACTGGTTCCAAAGCCAAACCCCAAGCCTGCCCCCTCGAAACCCACACCACGTCCCATTAAGAAACCAACTGTGGCCATCTGGGACTCGGGCGACCCATTCCTCGTCAAACCCTCCGTCAAACCCTCTGTTTCCACCAACGAGGGACACCTTCGAGGCCCTGCACAGTCCGGACAGCCACCCAAGGCTCGCACTCCTCATCATACGGAGGCAACCGTTCCTCTGAACGTTAGTGAATCTACAACGACGGCCACTCACAAAAAAACTTCGGCCTTTGGTCCCCCTCGTTACCCCACCACCGCTCCACCATCTTCGCCCAACTCTTCGAAGTGTGTAGCGGATGGGGAAAAATCAATTGATGCTGCCGCACCCAAGAGGCTTCGAAGTGCCCCAAAGTTGCCAAGTCCTGAGAGAGACGTAGGAGCCCAGGCACCGCAAGAATCAAGCAGTGGCGAACGCATGACCGCTGAGGTCCCAGCAGCCTCCTCAGCTCAGCCAGCAGCAGCAGCAGCCACACCCGCTCAAGCATACCAGTGGCCCTACAGCCCCTACTATCCACCTTTTGGCTTTCCTCCTGCGCCTGGTTGGCCCTACCCATCATTTTCCCAAGACCGTCCTGCAGGGAGTGCAGGGGATTCAGCGCCAGCCTTCCCCTTTCCTCCACACCCTATGATGCCCTTCCCCCCATTCTACCACGCCGGTGCTGGAGCTGCCGCCGCTGCGAATGTCCCAGTAAAGCCGGCTGAAGGAGAGCCTGGTCCCTTGCACTCGACTTAAGGTGTCAATTATCGTGTGTCTTGTGTGGCGACCTGTTGGACCATCTTCGTTGTTGCTATATATATTCTTGCCCATCTCTTGTACCCCTCACCATTATAGTCTTGTCTGTTTCTTGTACCCCCCTTATTTACTTAATCTCCCCGTAATATATTTCTTGAATCAAGTACATTTTAAATATTGGTTATGCCCCTTGAGCCTGGCGCCTGAAACCTCTGTGCCTGACACCCTCTGCAGGCTTGTAACCTCGTGCCTGACGCCCTTTGTACATATAACCTGGCGCCTGACACCCTGGCCTCTTGGAACCTTGGAACCTCGCGCCTATAACCCCTGCGATGCTTAGAGCCTCACGCCGGACAGCCTGACACCTCTATCAATGCGAGAAACAGACACCTCGCGCGCGAGATCGTTCTCAGATGGCCTTCCCTATTTGGATTAATAGGGAAGCGACCGTGGTGATACCTACCTGTGAGGCCAATTCTCATCAGTCAAAGAATCAGCCTCCAAGGTCTTCTGACGGTCGAAAGCGTCAGGCATGAAGTGGCGTACAAGTGGCGCGCTTGAAATGCCATTGGGGAGGGGGATGTCGAGGACAAGACCAAGGAGAATGCGACACATTTGATCATGTTCCTGACCGGTGATGAGAGATAACGAGCTTATTCCCTTGGTGAACAGTCGCAGATTATGGTTGGGAGGCATTTGGCAACACCGAGCATCGATTTCTTCAGCCCCAAGAGCTTCGATGATCCAGGAAATCAGGTGTTTCATTATGCCCTGATACAGTTGATGAAGAATGTCGGGGGTGATGGAACGGAAAATGTCGGCATAGGGGAGGTCCTTCCAGAACGGTTCAGCAAGGGGTTTGATACCCGCATCTGCACAGGTCCTCAGGAACCCAGCAGGGTCATCCCCAAAGCTCTCGAGTGCTTTCAAGATTCGGTCAAGATCCCGAAGCTGAGGGGGGACATCAGGATCATACTCTCCCAGAGAGTTACGATCTTCGAGACATGAAGGGCACTCGCCAGTGAACGTTCCTGTTGTAAGGACCTGCTCAGGATAATCTCCAACAAAGGCAGCTAAAATTGGATGTCCCTGGCATGTGACACCATCGCCGCTAGTCAAAGACACGCCTGAAATGCCGGCAGACTCTAACGGTTGGAGAATCTTCTTCATACATGCATGATACAAGTTGGCGAGAAGGCGTCGTCGTTGAGCCTTATTGATGACAGTCTCCAACTTGGCCGTTGGAAGGTAAGCAATGAGAATATAACCTCGAAAAGACGGTTTTTGGCGGATTTCTTTCGGAATGTTTCCAATCGTCAAATAAAGAGGGTAAGCAGTCTTGTTTTTGAAAAGTGTGAGTTGAGTCTTGTCAGTGGAGACAATTATTGGAACGATGGTTGCGCCAGGCTTGTCTTTCTCGAGCGCTTCCTGAATGAGCGGCGTGAGAGAACGGCAAAACCAAACAAAAATCTTCTCACCTGTGTTGACCACCACCACCGACCTGTATGCATGTCATGGTACATGCATACTTGCTTACTTTCATCTGTGTAGTGTTTCTCGGGGTGGAAAACCAGATACGGGGAGAAATCCGAGTCGCCAAAGAGTGCTTTGATGCAAGGTATGACGTCTCGAAAGTACACCTCGCAGACTTCTGATCCCACCATGATCTCGTGCCGTTTGAAGCCAGGTCGACCCGGCAAAGACTTGTCAATGAGCTTGTTAAGCTCTGTGGTGTTTTTGAATGAGAGGCCAAGAGTTTCAATGATCTGCACAGGTGGTAAGTCAACCAGTATACGTCAAATGAGAATTTGGCGCTTACCCCCTCAATGGCCATCAGTTCAGTGAACACTGTTGAACTGGGACCTCGTAACTTCGACCATCGTGCAATATCCCACTCCATTTTCGAGCAAAATGGTGCATAGGGATTGCACCCATGGCTGTAGGACTATGCCTTATGTATTGGACTAATCCACCCATGCCTATTGCGTAGGGGATGGAAATATCCAGGCTCTTTGGGATGTGGATTGGTCCAGGTCACCCATAGGATATATATTACTTTTCCATATTTGTTTTTCAGGTGGTATGTCAACATTGGCAAACAACAAATATCTGTTTTGGCTTTAATGTGAGTATTTTGCCCCTTGACCATGTTCCTCTGCAAAAGAAGCCCGGAAACGCAAATATATATATCTCGGGATATTTTTATACATCCTAGAATAGTTTCCCCTGCTTCTCTGTGCCCAGAATAGCTGGATGTGACAAACCGCATCTGGATGTCGTTTGGTTTGTAGGGGCCTCTGATAAATACTTGTCAACAAACATCTTTGTTGGCCTCAACAGATGCTTTCCACCTTTTGGACCATGTTCCTCTGCGAAGGAAGGCTGGAAAACACAAATATATATATCTTGGGATATTTTTATACATCCTAGAATAGTTTCCCCTGCTTCTCTGTGCCCAGAATGGCTGGATGCGACAAACCGCATCCGGATGTCATTTGGCGTCTTAGGGCTTCTGGTAAATACATGTAAATAATGAATATATCTATATGGAAAAACAGCTACTCCTCATCCTCCTCTATCAGGGCCTCCAACAATGGATCGACAGATGATGCAGGGCCTTCGTTGCTCTCCTCCTGACTAGCCAATGGGACCAGCGGCTTCTCCCACAATCGGGTGAAGCGCTCGTGAAGGGATCTCTGAATGTGAGCCTGATGGCTCGCGTATGCCTTCACCCCTTCGCGGGTTGGTTCGTCTAGGCCCGACCATCCCTCTTGACGTTGATTCCACCAATCGACCTTCCATTCCAATGTCTTCCGGACCCGCCACATCTCCTCCTTCAGTAATTGGACCTCCTCTGTCCACCTTAAATGTCGCGCCCTCGCTTTTGCCCATTCAATTCGAACCGCTACAAAAGAAGCGCCGTTAGTAAACCATATTCGTACAGAAAATGCCGGCCACTTACCCTCATGCAGCACCGCATCACTGCCATCCCCGATCGCATCAGGGGTGGTCCAAATCCACGACACCGCTTTCTTCCCCTGTCCCAAACCCAACCTAGCAGCTGTGCGCTGCTTTTTGGAACGCTCTCGTCCATCCGGTTTGATTGGATCAGCGGGATCGTCGATACTAATCTCCATCCCATCCGGCGTGGTGAGGTCGCCATTTCTTAGTCTACGAAGGCTCCCCTCCCAATCCCCTGGACCCAATAGCTCCACCAGGGCCTTCCGCGCGGATCGGTATTTTACAGCCAATGCTTTCGTTTTGTCTTCAAGACGATCGAGAGTTTCTTTGGCTCTGGTGTTGGGGTTCTGGCCTCAGATATTCCGATTTCGAAAGCCGATGAACGACAAGCGACCGCGCTGGACATTGCGTATCTTCTCCAAGGTATCGTAGCACTGGGCTTCCTGCAATTTGATCTCGATGTCGACCAGAATTTTGTTGCAGTTGTGAGTCCGCTGAGCACACGGAAGAGCCGATGGCAACCAAAGCTGTTGATGCTCAGGTTCCACGCTGTCGCGCTGAGCCTCAGCCATCTCTCGTTGAGAAGCTTCACGCTCGCCAGCTAAAACGGTCGCCGCAGGCATGTAAATAGCCTGGAGGTTGCGGAAACGTTTCAGTTCGCGGAGGAGGAGAAGATGGCGGCGTTGGATTTCATTTTCTCTATGTGTTGTAAGCTCGTTCGGTCGCTTAGCATCCCATATAATCCTTTGTCTAATAAGTAGTTGGTCACTGGAGTCAATGCAAGACAAATTCGAGACTTACTGTGATTCTTCTATGATCAGCCCCATCGAAATGAAAGCCGTCGGTCCCGTTTCATGTAGCTGAGGTGTGCCAGCCGTGACCGCTTGTTTCTCCTCCTCAAGCAATTTTTTCTTCACCTCGTCCTGAGAGGCATCTGGAAACTGGAGTTAGAACTGGCAATTTGGAAGGATTATATACTCACGGGCCACTACAGACAAGTAAGGGTTTTTTTTCTTTGGATCTTTCTCCCAATCGAGTATCATCCGCGTCCACTCATTCTCCAACTCGCCCTTCTCCGTTAGGGATGCAGTAAAATCGTCAAAAATCTTCTGTTGGCGCTTTTGTTCGGGTATCGCGAGGAGGAGACGCAAGTGCAAAGTGCGTCCTATGTGATAATGGCATCAGAACGGTTCAGACGAAGTATGGGAAAGACTTACCCAGGCCAACATATTTACGGAAATTGTGATGACCCAAGTGATCATCAAGTGTGTCGTGCCTGGAACCAGGACCCATTTCCTTGGTACTATTGGCCACACGGTTCATCTCAGCCCAGCTTCGCTCAATGCCTTCGCCGTCCGTTCGGCCAACGCCAGGTTTCAGGTTCAACGAATGGGGTGCCTGGCAGGGGACCTTGTGCATGGGACAATGACATTTCGGTATCCCCCAACCGAGACTCGCAGATGACGGTAGATGTAGGTCGGCAGGTAGTTTTGGCATTCGAGATGCAAATTTCAGCTTGAACTGGCAAGCGATGTCATATGATATGAAAACGGCAGCGATGAGGAGTGGGGCGAGTGCTGAAAGCAAAATGAAGTCCATGTTACAGTACCTAGAGCGGCGTTAGCTTCCGCAAGAATCTCCTTTTTGAGTTTGGTTACCGTTCCCCTTTTTGAAGATCTCCAACTCCGCCAGCACGAACAACCTCATGCCATGCGCACACACACATTCCTACACCCGTAGAATGCAAGCCAGCTGAGAACTGAGTCTCGGCATTGGCAAGGGTCTTGAAGCCGCTACAGGTACTGATCTTCATTTTGAGATTAGCGGACGAATCCCACTCTGAATGAGGCGCTCGTCACTCACATCCTTCTGCGTTGCATACTTGAGGATGTGTTTTTGATAAGCCGCATCTTCAGGAAAGTAGGCGAAGCCGGTGTGAAGCCCAGGGTCCCTCTTCAGGCTCGAACACATGAGGTTCTTGAGCCGAAAATTTGCGTCCAGGGTGACAATTAAGACATACAGGAACCTAGGCAATAATTGACGTTAGTGCCTGGATAGTGACAGTTGTGGGGAAACGACATACTTATATTCCAGGGCAACATCTCGCCAGTTTTCTGGGAGATTAACGCCAGGAATAGGACATGCCGGACAGATTGTAGCGAGGTCCCCTCGGCCGGTCGATATGAGCCCGTCCTTGATGTTCCCTCGGCCATGTCGCTTCATCAACTTAAGGTGGCGAAATTCACGAATCATTCGCATGAAAGACTTGTAACGAGTCTGAAACACAAAGATGGTCATAAGTTTCAAGCTTCAAGAACAAGAGCAAGCATCCGACTCACCTTTGGGATGTCCAGCTCCGTATTGTCTGTCAGGAACTCGAGTGACTTGTAAAACTCGTGGGCAGAGAGCTTTCCCGTCAGGGTAACAACGTGGAACAGTTCGAGCAATCGAAACGTCGCGCACGTTTGGGGGAAGTGGACTGTTGCGGGAAACCATTCACTTCGAATTAGCTGTTGCCGGTTCGAGATCTTCCGTTGATCGCAACCACAGAAATCTACCGCGACGTGATGCAGACCGTTGGTGTGGAGTACGGTGAAGTCTTTGTGGACTGGTGGCTACCACTTTTATGATATAAACAAGGTAAGTGCCAGCAGAGCTATGTGATTGTGGCCACACTCTTTTATGAAAGACATTTCATTCATTTACCTTGTGTCTTTCTTTCTCATAAAGCCTCTGATATTTTTCATTATGTGGGCAAGTCTATGAACCTATTTCATTATGTATCTTCATTACTTTCATTGCGATTTTCATTGTGGATCTCAGGGAATTTCATTGTGATTTTCATTGTTCATCTTAGGGAATTTCATTGTGATTTTCATTGCTCTTCTCAGGGAATTTCATTGCGATTTTCATTGCTCTTCTCAGGGAATTTCATTGTGATTTTCATTTCTCTTCTCAGGGAATTTCATTGTGATTTTCATTGCTCTTCTCAGGGAATTTCATTGTGATTTTCATTGTTCATCTTAGGGAATTTCATTGCGATTTTCATTACTCTTCTCAGGGAATTTCATTGCAATTTTCATTGCTCTTCTCAGGGAATTTCATTGTGGATCTTAGGGAATTTCATTGTGATTTTCATTGCTCTTCTCAGGGAATTTCATTGTGATTTTCATTGTGGATCTCAGGGAATTTCATTGCTCATCTGAGGGAATTTCATTGTGGATCTTAGGGAATTTCATTGCGATTTTCATTGCTCTTCTCAGGGAATTTCATTGCGATTTTCATTTCTCTTCTCAGGGAATTTCATTGCGATTTTCATTGTTCATCTTAGGGAATTTCATTAGGATATTTCATTGTGCATTCAGGGTTTAGGGTGCACTTCCAAATATGGAAACATACACAAAAATAGCTGGAAAAATATTCTTTGCTTTTTATTTTTTAATTCTCTTGGTGGGTATTTCATTTCTGGCCAATTGCATTTTTCATTCCTTAACCACTTTCCTCCCCTACATGTCAGCATCCATTTAATGGGTTGGGAGGGTGGTCACATGACCAACTTCCTAAAATGGTCAAAAAATCAAAGTTGTTGCCCTGCACTGTAACTTCCTGAATCAGTTTGAATTATGTTCTGAAGTGCCTCCATTGTGGAGATATGATCTAAAAGATTTTTCTCAACGCCGCGTTTTTTTTTGTTTTTTGCATTTTTCTCCATGAAAACAAAAGCAAACAACATGATTTTGAGACATTTAGAAAGCTAAAAGAAAAGGCTACAATTATTGTATCATGGCAAAATTGACCGAAAAAGGAAGGTGCATGCTCTGAAAAGGACATTGACAGTAATAGACTACAAAAGTCAGATACAGACTACAAAGTTAACTAAAACACCACAAAAGACTACAAAAGTTGGACTTAGAATACAACATTTTAACAGCCTACACAAGACTACAAAAAAGTTGGACATAGACTACAAAATTTATTGATTGAGACTACAAAAATTTGTAGTGTCCGCTTTTTGACACTACAAAAATTTGTAGGATGCAGTTTTAGGACTACAAAATTTGGTAGTGTTGCTTTTTGAGACTACAAAAGGTTGTAGTGTCCGCTTTTTGGGACTACAAAAATTTGTAGTAAGCAGTTTTAAGACTACAAAAGTTTGTAGTGTCCGCTTTCTGGGACTACAAATGTTTGTATGGTCCACTTTTTAGGGTTACAAAGTTTCTGTGTTGGACTACCAAAGTTTGTAGGCTGCTTTTCTGTTATACCTGTAGTGTCCCTGCATATGTATAGGTCCATAGGGATTTGGCTGAAGTATTCAGATGACTGGACATATTGCTATTGTGACATGATTGTTTTTGACATCTCATCCAGTTGTCTTTCACATCAAGAGAGGTTAGCTTATCCTTTCACACTGTCTTGATCCCTAACTAAGCACAGTCAACTTTGATATGATCTGTGAGGGAACAATACTCTATGGATGATGGGCTGTACCTTGGGCCTTTATTACATTCAACATGAAAGTTGGGTCATAATGTAAAAAGTTTACCAATTTCAAGGTTGTCTTTCTCTCCATTCTGCAAGGAGATTGACAAAGAGACATGTCCCAACTGCACTGATATCATGGACAACTTAAACCCATCACAGAAATCATTCTCAAAGATGACTACAGGGGAACAAGCAACAGTGGCTACTGATATGTAGAAATGGGACAGCCTCTCCTAATGTCAAAGATAACTTGAGCATGATTTAAAAACAATCATATGGCAATAGTAAGATGTCCAGTCATCTGAATACTTCAGCCAAATCCCTATGGACCTATACATATGCAGGGACACTACAGGTATAACAGAAAAGCAGCCTACAAACTTTGGTAGTCCAACACAGAAACTTTGTAACCCTAAAAAGTGGACCATACAAACATTTGTAGTCCCAGAAAGCGGACACTACAAACTTTTGTAGTCTTAAAACTGCTTACTACAAATTTTTGTAGTCCCAAAAAGCGGACACTACAACCTTTTGTAGTCTCAAAAAGCAACACTACCAAATTTTGTAGTCCTAAAACTGCATCCTACAAATTTTTGTAGTGTCAAAAAGCGGACACTACAAATTTTTGTAGTCTCAATCAATAAATTTTGTAGTCTATGTCCAACTTTTTTGTAGTCTTGTGTAGGCTGTTAAAATGTTGTATTCTAAGTCCAACTTTTGTAGTCTTTTGTGGTGTTTTAGTTAACTTTGTAGTCTGTATCTGACTTTTGTAGTCTATTACTGTCAATGTCCTTGTCAGAGCATGCACCTTCCTTTTTCGGTCAATTTTGCCATGATACAATAATTGTAGCCTTTTCTTTTAGCTTTCTAAATGTCTCAAAATCATGTTGTTTGCTTTTGTTTTCATGGAGAAAAATGCAAAAAACAAAAAAAAAACGCGGCGTTGAGAAAAATCTTTTAGATCATATCTCCACAATGGAGGCACTTCAGAACATAATTCAAACTGATTCAGGAAGTTACAGTGCAGGGCAACAACTTTGATTTTTTGACCATTTTAGGAAGTTGGTCATGTGACCACCCTCCCAACCCATTAAATGGATGTTGACATGTAGGGGAGGAAAGTGGTTAAGGAATGAAAAATGCAATTGGCCAGAAATGAAATACCCACCAAGAGAATTAAAAAATAAAAAGCAAAGAATATTTTTCCAGCTATTTTTGTGTATGTTTCCATATTTGGAAGTGCACCCTAAACCCTGAATGCACAATGAAATATCCTAATGAAATTCCCTAAGATGAACAATGAAAATCGCAATGAAATTCCCTGAGAAGAGAAATGAAAATCGCAATGAAATTCCCTGAGAAGAGCAATGAAAATCGCAATGAAATTCCCTGAGAAGAGAAATGAAAATCGCAATGAAATTCCCTGAGAAGAGCAATGAAAATCGCAATGAAATTCCCTAAGATCCACAATGAAATTCCCTCAGATGAGCAATGAAATTCCCTGAGAAGAGCAATGAAAATCACAATGAAATTCCCTGAGAAGAGTAATGAAAATCGCAATGAAATTCCCTGAGAAGAGTAATGAAAATCGCAATGAAATTCCCTAAGATGAACAATGAAAATCACAATGAAATTCCCTGAGAAGAGCAATGAAAATCACAATGAAATTCCCTAAGATGAACAATGAAAATCACAATGAAATTCCCTGAGATCCACAATGAAAATCACAATGAAAGTAATGAAGATACATAATGAAATAGGTTCATAGACTTGCCCACATAATGAAAAATATCAGAGGCTTTATGAGAAAGAAAGACACAAGGTACAGTGACTAGGCAAAAGTCTTGCACCATACAAATAATTCTATATCCTCTCCAAGTTCAAAGAAATGGTTACCATATATATATGGTAATATACATATAATCTATATATATCTTTGACATAAATATGAGATCTGGATCTCATGCTCTGCTCCATGTAGGAAAAAAATGAAAAAATGGGGTTTTGAGAGTTTTACAGATACTTCATGTAAGGGTCTAGAAAAATGTGAAGAATTAAGTACTTGCTAACTCAAGTATACAGCACTTTGAATCATATCAATTGGATTAGCGGTTGTTGAGATATAGGTGTAAGAAAAGAGCTTGTTTTGGTCAAATAGTCCATATTTCACCACATTTGACCAAAATAAGCCCTTTTCTTACACCTATATCTCAAAAACCGCTAATCCAATTGATATGATTCAAAGTGCTGTATACTTGAGTTAGCAAGTACTTAATTCTTCACATTTTTTTAGACCCTCACATGAAGTATCTGTAAAACTCTCAAAACCCCATTTTTTCATTTTTTCCTACATGGAGCAGAGCATGAGATCCAGATCTCATATTTATGTCAAAGATATATATAGATTATATGTATATTACCATATATATATGGTAACCATTTCTTTGACCTTGGAGAGGATATAGAATTATTTGTGTGGTGCAAGACTTTTGCCTAGTCACTGTAAATGAATGAAATGTCTTTCATAAAAGAGTGTGGCCACAATCACATAGCTCTGCTGGCACTTACCTTGTTTATATCATAAATAGTGGTTCCCACTAGTGCTTTGTGGCCAGGTTGGGGGTTGACGCAGGACGAGTTGGTGTGACCGACCTGAACACGAAGGCCCATTGTCTTCAGAGATGTCTTCTCGAAGTGTGTCCCGTTCCACTTCTGTACATAGATCAGCAAAGAGAAACAGAAAACTTGTAATTACACACCTGGATGATATGTAGGGGAAGGAGTTTGTGACGCAAGACGCAGCAGCTCGAACACTCGAGGAGGCGGCCCATGCAATCCTCACATCGGTAAATCCCCAGACTCTTGGATGCGCAAGACATGCATGCCACATCTGCGCCGACGTCGCTTCGTCCTTCCAGCCTCAACAGCTCCAGTAGATACTCCTCCCGGAAGCCGGGATCCGATTTCCTTTCCCCTGCCCACTGACGTAGAGGAGCATCCTGTAAACTGTCGGTATAGGACAATCAAGAACCATGGAATAAGACTCACGGATGTGGGATAGCGTTTCACCGCAACCTTGGCAGCTACAGGTATGTCCTCCACTTCTCCCTCAACCTCCTCCTCAGCATCACATCCTGGCAAAAGGTCGATCGCATCGTAATCTTGACTCGCATTCCATTCGTAGACAGGCGAAGGAAAGCGATTGAGGGACACCGCCCCTTTTTGCGGGGACCGAGCGGTCTGAATTATATTGCGGCCGTGATTAGATAGACGAACTGAGCGAGATTGAGGGATGGCTATGTCGTCCTCGCTGTCATCGTCACGAACGACGACGAAACCTTTCTTGGTCTTGGCCATCAAGGTGGGAAAACTTTTGAGATCAACAAAGGGGTGATGCATGGGCTTAAGGGTCCAATTAAGCGAAAAAGGCTTCAAGTCAAACTTTGAATGTTAGACTAAGGAGTTACAAACTCTCTAAGGCCTACAGACACATTACAAACGAGTCGCATATGTTATGAGGAACGATGATAGAGGTTCACTAAAAAAAAATTATGTGATGCCTACGATGCGCAGAGTTCGACCGACCCAAGACGACCTTTTCCACGTTTGATTTCGGCGAGACGAGCCATGGAATCAGCGGCAATCTCCTCAAGCTTCTTGAAGCCCTCGCAATCTGCAGGATCCCAAGGGGTTGGGAGCTCCTCCGCAATTTTCTGAATGGCCAAATTTAACTCCTTGTCCCAATTCGGTTGCTTGGACCCAGGACGGCCACCCTTCGCCAGAACACGAAAGGCGAGCCACCTCAACTTCGTTTTGAGCCACTAGAAGATCTTCGTTAAAAAGTCCTGGTAAATTTTGCTGCAAATGCTTACTTTGACACGTTGGTTGCGGATATGTATATCGTACTTGGAATCCCCAACAAATGGTTTGTGGACATGGACTTCACCCCCAGCATCAGGGAAGCGCAGGAACCAAATGAGGGACACACGGTCAAAATACATGTTGGTTTGATTTTGAGCGACAGCAAGACGGTAGTTAGGGAGAAGTAACTGCAAGGTGTTGTCCTGATTGCGTTTCTTGAGCCTCTCAGCCTCCAAAACTGCTTCCGTGTCAGGGTCGAGCTAGATAGTAAACACGATCGATCGTACTCGGATATTTGAAATAACGGATCACATACCTTTTTAAGTCGATTGGCGCATCGTTCAGATCTTTCAGCAGTATCATCGACGATGATAGGAGTCCAGACAACTTTTTTGAGAGAGCGCATTTTGCCCATTGTGGTGGTTTGGAGGGCTGTTTACTGTCTTGTCGTCCTGCACCCCAAATTGATGAAACCTTACTTAGTAATGGGTGGCTTGATGAACTATATAGCACAATCTTTGGCAAATTTGTGTGGATTGTTCCACTGCGAAAGCAAAATGAAAACGAACAGAGTACACTAAGTAAACGAGGATGTAAAGATTGGCCTGTAGTAGATTACATGCAACTAAATAGCAACCTTATCACCCTCGGCACAGATCTGGTATGAAAAGATCCTGCTGTTCCGCCAATCCTCTATCTGGTTGGGGAATGATAGTGCGTGGGCGTGGACTTCCTCTACAAGGGTAAGGACAAGCCGAATGTCCTTGCCAATGAGATCAGCCTCTCAATATACATCCCCGCACCCGTGTTCCTGTAGGATAACACCCAGCGCCTCTTGTACTTCCAATACAAGCTCTGTCCACCACTCCTCCCTGAACTCACAGAGGCTCACCGCTTTTTCCGGGTTTTCGATGCATCGCGTAACGAGCCTGTTAACGTAGGAGTACATTTTGCCATCAGTGACTTTGTTGAAGTGTTCACGAGCACTGGCAATGACAGCAAGAGCGTCATCAGCACTATTCCGTGATTGGATATTACTACGGCGTCTCTTTATAGTAACAAAGGGAGATGTGCCTTGGATCAGGAATACCCTCGGGGGTGTGTGATTCATCAGCTGAGGCGTTGGATCGTCCCTTTTCGATAGCCTGATTCTCCTTCGCGTATTGGCTACGCGCGCGAGTGCAAATGAGGACCCGGTTCCTTGTTGCCCATGAATGATTAGTGACTGATGACCAAAAATTGGATGTACTTACTTCTCATAATACCTTTTCAAGTTGGCGTGGTGAGCGGCTTTCTTCTCCTCGCGTGTGCGGTGAAGACGTGCACGACCCATGTTGGTTGTACGAGGCAGGTGAGAAGTTGTACGTGATTGCTTAAGTAAATTAATTCCTGATTTTGGCAACTTTTCTACTCTGGTCAGGGCAGATCATCAGCATTTGAGAAACGGATTTGGGATTCAAAAAGTTGTTAAAAACCTGATTCGAATAAGGTAGATATCAAAATTTATCATGGTGGTGTAGGGAGGTCAGATCGGTATGAAGTTGAACGTACTTACACAAACAAGTTCCAATCTATGTAATTCTTACGACTTTTTCTATCTTGTGCCGCCAAATCAACAGCTTTAAAAAAACGGATTTTAGATTCTGAAAGATACGCAAAATATGATTTGAACAAGGTTAAAATCACATTTTGTTACTTGGGATTATGGAGGCCATAGTCCAATTGATGTTGATGGTCGCTACAACGCATGAGTTGGAAGGTGGCCCATTGCTCGATCTTACGACTTTTTGAAAACAAGCATTCAGCTCGAAAACTCTTCGTTGTAGAGTGTGTTCTTATCTTAAGAGTGACTCTTTCCAAGGAACAAGGAAAAGGCGGAATATTGAGAGCTGTGGAGCGTATTCTAAGTTGTGTTTTTGACCACTATCTATTTTTAGATCACTGTATAGCACTCTTTCAACATCGCGTCGAGTCGCTAACTCCTGCCATTCTCTCCCTATATCAAGTTTTCACTCATTCATTCTCAATCCAATCTCCTGATGCTTGTAAATTGCCTTGTGTGGTAGTATATCTTCTGTCTCCGTATCTCTAAGACTCTATTGTACTTTCTAAACTTGCGGAATGCTTACGCACGCGAGCTCGACACACAAAGTCATGGTAATGAACAAAAAATATATTCGGCGGTAGATGTTTATACAGAATGGGACGATCGGCGACATGAGAACAAGGAGGTGGACTGGTATGGTAAACTACATGAGATACAATGCGAAGGCTGAAGCACGAGCCATGGCCATCCGAGTGTGCCCCTCAGCGATGCACGAAACACGCGAATAGACGGCGTGACTAATGCCAGTAACCAGGGGCGAGACATTCTCCCTGAAAGTGCATTAGCTGTTAGAAAGAAATTATGGACAATTTTACAGACCATCCACTAAACATGCCAATGTTGCGGCCTCGAGTAACGACATAGAAGGGGGGACTGTCATTGGGCCCGGGAACGTGATAACTGTGGCCAACGGTGACTAGGTGGGCAGGGGGCAAAATGGCGTTAGAGGGTGCGTTGGGTGGGAGTTGGTTGTACAGAGGACCAAGGACTACTGCTGCAGCAGGAGCGACAACCGCAGCTGGGACAGAAACTGTGGAGGTGCTGGTGCTGCCGCTGTCAACAACGGGGGTGGTGACGACAGCAGTGGGGGCAGCTGGGGCGAGGATGGATGCTATGGCAGGAGCAGAGGGGACAACGATGGTAGGCGCAGTGGAAATGACCGTGGGAGAGGCAGCTGGCGCCGCGGGGGAGGAAGCAGCAGAAGGGGCCGCCGAAACGACAGGTGCTGGGGTTTCAGCAACTGCGGTGGCGGGAGCAATGCCAACAGAGGGTGCAGAGCCAGCATTTGCGAAAGATGGCTGAGTCGCCGCCATTGGGAGAGAACAAGTGGGACATTTGATCGGTGAAAGGGAGAGAACGTCGCCCTGGTCCTTGTCGTCAGAATCCTTGAGGTTGTTGGAGGTTTCTGAGAGAGAGGAGGAGGGCGGCAGCATGGAGGGGCTGGAAGTCGGGGTCGCAGGACTGGTTCGGTTCAAAATCGTGACCAAGGCGCGCATGATATCCTGAGCTTCGGCGCGGGTCAACTTCAATGATTCAAGCGCGTTTTCAATGCCTGGAACAGAGCGTCAGAGGTCGTCCTGGAAGGAATGAGGTGAGGGTGAGACTTACCACTCATCGCAGACGATGAGGTGCTTGCTTGCACTTCATGATCGGTGGTGTTGGTCATTGAAAAGGAACTTTGGCAGGATGGGTAGGAAAACGTAAAATTGGTGTCGAAACGCGCAGTTGGCAGTTGGGGTGAACAGGTGAATCTCTTGTCGAGGCGGCTTTTAAAGAGCGAGGCTTCTGAAAGGTATTCCCACAGTGAAAAAAAAAGCTTTAAGTGGGCTGATGAGAGTACGTACCCATCCGCTTCTGCCTTTCCCGCCTCCCCACCTAAAAGCTAAATGAGTGATAACCTCGTCGATCCTGGTGGTGTGTAAGTGGCAATGTCAGCTTGTCCTTGTTTTTTGTTGGGACTAATGTTATTCTGGGAATATTCAGGGTTGACGCACAGCCACTACTCCGTCCGCTTCTTCGCAACTGGGCGAAAGGCCAGCGTCTCGCTTTTCTTGAAGGTTTCATCTCCGACTATACAGAGGGCTTACTCGCCAAAAAGTCCTCCTCCGTTCTTGATGCTGTGATCAACCAATGGTTTGACCGCTTCCATTGGTCTATACCCCTCTCTGCCGATGACACTGCGACCACCACTCTTTTCGTTCTTGATGGCCAAGGCCATGAAATTCTGGGTTCAGCCAACTCAATTCTCAAGGGCCGAGTAATTGAGCAAGCGCGCACGGTACATGGCTGTGATTATCATCTAATATAGCATACTAAAGTTTCTTTCTAAAGTCTCTCTACCATTGGTACGAGTACTGCTGCAAACGGACGACCTCGTTGCTCCCTCGTCCATCTAAAGGGAAGAAGGATCATTTATCCCTCCTTGTGGAGAAGTTTCTCGGGCGTAGCACCTCATCATCTAGGCGTAGCGCGGGCTGGGAGGTGTGGGGAAAGGAGCATTTTCCATCATTGAAGGCGGACTTCGAGGCGGAATTCGCCGCGAGTGGTAGACCCAAATCGGCGCATGCGAGTGCACGCAATGACTTCAAGCTAGCGCGATGGAAGGAGCTTGATGAAGAGATGCAGGAACTCTGGAACGAGACCGCCAAATCGAAGCACGCCACGACCAAAAAAGCCACGCAGGATCAGGTGCAAAATTCAGGGCGGCTGGACCCAGCAGAAGCGCAAGAGTAAGCGACATGTCTTCTAGGCCCGACCCAGTCTAATCCCTCAACCTACAGTGTTTTCGACCGACTCCCCAATCTTATGGGTCAGTTAATTAACATTCTTGGCGAGGCGGTCGGCATGCATATCACCGTCCTGATTGGCGGTCCGGAACCAAAAAGAAAGGGGCAGTTGAACATGGTTGGGTAGGTTTGACATTGTATACCATTTTCGGCATACTGATACATGTTCAGCGTTCATTACGGTGAAAACAAAGCCGCTATCCCAAAGGTGTGGGCACATGCGGAGAAAGAGAAGTTCGCTGTGGTCAAGGATGCTTTCATAGCTTTTCTGTCGACTTGTTACAGTATGTTTTGTCTTCTTGTTTATTTGTCCATCACTAATTGTACATGGATTGTTTCTTTTCATTAGCTGTTGACAAGCAGCGCACGCGCGCGTTACCCTCCGACGCTGCCCCTACGCATTCCAGTCCTTCCTCTTCGACCCCTCCACATGGCCCCTCCACGGAAAACCCTACCAATACGCATGCTGGCCCTTCTTCCTCGACTGCTCCACCAGGCCCCTTCACCAACTCTACCAAATCCTCTAATCCCTCGGGTTTAGCAGACGGCGGGCGTAAGCGGAAGAGAAGCACTGAAAAGAAGGTGAAGAAAAGTCAGCGCAAAACCAAGAAGGGTAAAGAAGTAAAGAAGAAGCCAAATAAACATCGCAAAGCAACTGTCCAGTCCGATGCTGAGGCGTCGGCAAACGATTCGGATTCGGATTCGGATTCTCAAGACGAGCACTTGGGAGAGGACGAGGACGAGGAAGACAAAGACAAAGACAACGACAATGACAACGAAGTGGTGCCACAGATAATGGCTGGAAAAAGCACCAGGAAGACCAGTATGGATCCGAGGCGTTGGAAGGATCCCAAGGCGCCTGTCAATGCTGACGTCAATACCATCAAGATCAACGTCAGCACTGCTTTGCCGTCTCCATCGAACGCTTCTGCGTTGCCATCTCCGCCAGCCGCTCATCTCTTGCCATCCCCCCCAGTGGATGCCCTCGTTATCCCACCTTGCGCTTCTTCCGTGTGCAGCACCTCCCTATTGGAAACTATCCCATCACCATCATCTAACGAGAGCGCCTCGTCTCTTACCGGTGGACAGGCAGATCCTGCTTGGCCTTCTTGGTTCAGAGATGCCCACAAATTACTTTCTGGCCAGAATTTAGGCTGGGAGTTTACGTCGCTCATCAATCACTTCACGGATCATGAGAAACGCACCGACTTCGCACCAGGCCCACGCTCAGCAGGATTCGGGTCGGACAACAGACCGCCAGAGGTCCATTACTGGATTTCTCAAGGACGCTCGACACAGCCAAAGGTCTCAGACATCGCGGTCTTTCAAGAAAATTGGTGGAAGTGGTGGAAGGGGCTGCAACCAACATGGCGCGCAGTGTCTGAGGTGGAAGGCCCCCTCGACTGATCACATCGCCGAGTCTCAGCGGGTGGCCAAGATTGGTCGGCAGTCAACAAACACAGCCGCAATGCGTTCTTCACCGTTATGGCGACTCTCTTTTGGTGGGGTGCGGCATGTTCGGAGCCACCAACCGAGGACCCAGGGTGGATGGCTGCCGTTGAAGATGTGAGGTGGGTGTTTGACGGTCTATTGGGTGTCAAGTAAGTACTACCTCAACCATTACCATCTCTCGCTCATGTCATCTTTTGTGTAGCACGCCGCCAGCTCCATCTTCCAAGCCATCAAGGCTACGTCGACGCTAGGCAAATGCTAGCCCCCCCTCTTTCGCTCTCTCAACAACTTCCCTACGGCACATCATATTTTCTAAAACTTCGTCTGCTCGGCTTCGTTGGCCTTGACTCTCGCGTATTTGAACCCTCACACACTCGTTTGACGTTTCGTGAGACTGACTTATTTGTAGTCTGTTAGATCTTGGGCTCTCACATATTTTTTTGGGTTGATGTTTCGCGGGATTTACTTACTTGTAGTCTCACGTACTTACTTCTTGGGCTCTCGGGCTATTGCCTTTTCTTGTAATTGTTCGGCCTACGTTTAATACAAAAGTCGGTTGAACTTTACTCAGCGGTAAACTGCGCATGGCTGTCCCGGGTTCAAATCATATCAAGTTATGTGTCCAAGTGGGTAGGAATTTTTTTCTCTTAGAGAGGCACGTTTCTTAGCATAAAACTCTCACCACCTTCTAAATGAACTCTAACGTTTGGCATCGCTGCTTGTGCACGTGATTGATGCATTTGCGTAAATATGAAATCGATGGTGGGGAGATTTGGCGCTGAATCAGATTGCGCACTGAACACTCATCTGAGCGTATGCCCGAGATGTCTGAGTGTCGGCCTGAGATGGGGGACAAAGGCACAGAGTTGAAAAAAAAAAAAAAAAGAAAGAAAGACATTCGGGATGGTAAAGGAGTGCACGAGAAGTAATGATAACAAAAAAAAAAAAAATAGCAACATACAGAAAAACACAGAAACACGGAAGAGATAGATGGGGAAGACATATTGGAGGCATTCTGACAGATGCATCTGTGATTTTTGATGCGTGGGGGGAGCAATTGATGGGATGATGAAGTGCAAGCCAAAAATAGAAGCGGGAAAACGTCGCAAAAGGTATTTTGATGGCAAATCAAAGCGGACAACATATCTGCACGCTTTTGGATGATGGAAAAACAAAATTTTCGTGGCAGCTGGCGCTTTCGGATGGTTTCCAAGGAATCATTTTATTCAAAGAAGCCGAGAAAACCAAAAATAGCTACATAGAATGATACAAAACCAAAAATAGCCACAACAAATGATGTATTGATGGTTGAACCATACGGAAAACATTTTTCCCACATGGAACCTGCATGAAACCCAACCTAGGGTTATTATATCCACACGGAATCAAAACAGAACATTTATTCCAAAAATCCTGGACATTTATTTTGAAAAAACAGAGGGTGGAAATTTTTGTCTTTTGACAAGTGGATGGATGCAGGCCCTATGCAATAGCATTTTGTGCCCAAGTCCACGAGAATTTGGTCAATTCTTACAGCTAGGGCTGAGGGATTGTCGGCTTCACCTACGGCTGAGAAGTACTGTGCGTTTTGGTCGCGATCGCCACGTGCATGAACTGCACCTGCAGATTCCCTGGGAAACTGAACGGCGAATGGCTTGTTTTGCAACGCTGCTTCCTCTCCACCGCGCAGCCTCACAGCTGGCCCCTGGATGTCATGGTCTGATTCTTCGACAGCGGGGACCTCAGAGCCTGCGCGCTTCGGTTCCAATCCTCCTTCCTCGTCTGCGAGACTTGCATCGATTCCCTCATCATCTATCCCATCCTCCCCTTCCTCATCGGAATCCTCTTCTGCAATCCAATCTTCTTCGCTACCAGATTCACTCCCACCACCTTCAAGATCCATACCAAAATCATCCATCGAGTAGTCGCCATAGTCACCGTAGAAGTCTCCCAAAGGATCAACGTTCATCGAAGAAATGGGCTCATTTCCATGCAGCGGCATTGTAGGAACCGCTGGGCCAAAGATCGGTGTACTGGAAGGTAATGTGCTCGTGTCCATTGCCCCCCCTGCTACTTCTGAACGAGAACGCAAACTCAGATCAGAATCCTCAGACCCATCTTGATCAGAACCACAACTAGAAAGGTCTGATCCATCGTTATCAAGGCGAGCAAGATATGCACGACAATGAGGGTTTTTGCTCTGTCGCAGGTGAGAGTATAATCCATTTCGATTGAATGAATTACTGCAACCCTCACAGATGGAAGGCATGGTGGTCGTTCGTGTGTTTGATCGTTGAAAGGTCGACACAGGGCCCATGTTTTTCGCTTGGTGCTTGGCCTCTTGCCGGCTGATTGAATTTGATTTTTTTTGTTTGCAGCCGAAGCAAATCATGTTTTCCGTTCCTAAGTCTTCGCATCGTACGACTTCTCTTATTTATAAACCATCGTAATTGTAACTCCCCTCCCTACGACGTGTTACCCACTCACTTGTTTCCAAACGGTCGTCATTCCTTTCTATTCCAACTATTCCACACCTATCATTCCTTTATATGCCCCCTAATTTACAAACCCCTTCTCTTTCTGCTGCTGAGAAGCGGCGCCGCACCCTAGGCATGAAGAAGCTAGAAGAACAAGCCCAACTTCACAAAATTGAGGCAGCTGGAAAGAGTAGGTATCAATGTCCTTCTATTCATGGTCATGATGTTGATAAATGTTATAGCGCAACGCACCGCCATGGCCAAGGCAATGGATAATGCAGGTAATAATGATTACCTCTATTATCATGAGGTCTTGATGGTCTAACTTTCTCTCTACAGCTTGGATCGGAGCCGCACCTGTTGGATCACGGAAACGTGGCGCTTCGTTAAGTGCAGCTGATTCCCGAGTATCAGTGAAGAAGTCAAAAAGTAAGTTGGTCCTTACTAACTTCACACTTAGTCTTACATTCCTTCCAGCTCCTTCCACTGTATCTATGAAATCCATTTTGGTGAAAGGCCAACGTGCATCTGCTAAGGGTGGTGCAGTTTCCAGACCCACCATAGCGAAGGGTTCCAACCCGAAAACCCCTGCTCGTCGTCCGGCCACAGTCATTCCTTCTGACGAAGATGAGAGTGACGACGACCCTGAGGACGAAGACCCAGCCTCCGATCATTCCATGCCAGAACAGGAAGACCATGAAGACAAGGAGGACCAAGAACTTTACACACTCAGCCATCAAGAGCTCAAGAAGCAGTTGAAGCTTGAGGTACGTACACCATCAACATCAACGCACCTTCACTAAAGCACGCCAATCCATCCAAAGTGCCCCCAATGGGATGAAGAGCTCAACGGTGACGCTGACGATGACGCTGAAATGGATGAAAGCTATGCCACTCATGGAGAAGAGATCTTCGGGGATGGTCACCGTGAAGACGAGCAAGGTGGTGGTGAAGATGAGTCCGGTGAAGAGGACGAGGACAAGCCAGCACCTCGTCGCCGTCAAGTACTGTCAAACGACGAGGATGACGAGTCCAATGGCGAGGATGATGAGTCCAATGGCGAGGATGAGGATGAACTTGCATGCCGTCGCCGCAAGGTATGTAAGAGCATTGACCCAGTATCATGCCACTCATTTACTTGTTGAAGGTCGGAAAGTGCAGTCAGGAACGTTTGGCTGAGGTAGGCTATCTACCATCTAAAACTTACCTCAACTTTGACTGATCTATATTAGCGCCCTACATGGAAGACTATGGCTCCACCGGATGACGAGGTAAATGTACTTTATCGAATTGATATTCCTTCGCTTATTGATGCTCTTTAGCCTTCGGATGATGGTGACTCTGGGGGAGGTGCGATTGAAGAAGGTGAAGATCCAAATGCGGGTTTCGCAGATGCTGACTATGTCCCTCCTGGACCGAACACACGAATGATTCTCATCTTGGAACAGCCTCAGCTCCTTAAACGGATTATCAAAGCGGCGATCCGTAAAGCGATAGGTGATGCAATATTCGATACTGCATACCACATGGTTGATGAGCAGGTAAAATATAACCGCAAGACTCTTCGATCATGTGCACGGAAGCTTGGCGCAAATGCATATGCCCATCGCTTTAGGGTTGACCACCACTTCGGCGTTTCCATTGGTCATGTGGTGAGTGATCTACTTTGCCAATGGTCATACCTTACTAAGTGTATCATTCGGTAGCTGAAGGGGCGGGTATCCAAGTACCGTGGTGATGTCAAGAAAGTTGCCATTGCCAAGGTAGAAGGGTTCTACAAGTTACTTGAGGGGCCTGACTGCAGGGATGTCGTCAAGCTTCTTCGTTCTAAGAAGAGGTATATTTACCCGGTCAATATAGTACATGAGATACATACCCTCTTCTCTCATGACTCATTTTCTTACATCAGGAGGGCGACCTTCAAACTAACAAGCCCTTCCTCCACCTTGCCATGATCTCGACTCTCTGTGAAGCTTTCTTTGCTGGGTCCAGGGGCTCATTTGCTGAATGCTATCAAGACCGCTTTGTTTCGTCAATTACTGATGGTCCGCGCAAACATGAACAAGAATTACCTGCAGCCATGGTTGCTATGGCTGCCACTGCCGTAAGTCATTTCCCCTGCATGGTCACATTTCATCTTAATATTATGTTTGTAGATTGCATCTTCGTTGGATGATTATAGCATGGGTATCCACCGCAAGACTGAGTTCAATGCTGAACTTTATGAAGACGTTTATCATTCACACATGGCCATGCTCGCCGCGATCCGTGAGACAAGTCCAAATGGTTATCATCGTCTCATGGCTGACCTCTATAATTGCACCTCGTACGTTGTTGTCTACCTCCAGCTGTCTGCAACATCACCGTTCTGTTTTACTTCCAGTTCCATCTCCACCCATCTCACGACCACCACAACCTCCAACGATGACATGGCTTTACTCAACATGGCAGACATGGATGTTTAAGCCTGCTGTCATCCAGTTGTATACCCGCTTCCGACTCTCCTCCTTTCGCTTATAACTCCTAACCCTAAGCTGGACATTTCCTCACCCATCCGTTCCAACTTCCTCTTCGCACCCATCCATCGTTCCAACCTATGCTAATTGCTACTTCATCTTTACTTTAATACTTAATGAACCCGTCGAGACCTCCCCTCCTTTTCTTGTCAACTTCTCATGCCTACAAAGTCTACTTTCTTCCCTATCCAATTTAATCCACTTGAATAATTCCTTTGATCCCTCACTATCCTTTGCACCTTATTTAGTCAGCCCCGTTGCTTCTGTTATCATATCTAGTAGTCAGTCATCGTGCAATATACACTATTGACTTGAATTCTAATTTATTCTGGTGAATTTATGTGTCACAGTGCAGGAAAAGAGGTGCAATTCAGTGGTATAATATGTTAAATGAACGGGCAATTGCGCACTAAGCATCACCAATTGAGCTCAATTAACAGGTGCCTGTTTTATTTTAAGTAATCTTCTCAAAGATGTCAAAAGGCTCAATTCCGTCAATTGTGCATAATTTACGGACAATTCTATATAAATCATATAAATCAGGGTTAATTCAGAGTGTCGGGATTTCCTGATGTAGTGAAGATGGCGATGTTGTCAACGAGGTCGTGGTGGTTGAAATGTCCCTCTCAGCCTTTTTTCAAATCTGGTCCGCGCTATCGGGCCGTGGGCGGGGACCTCGACCCATTCATCATCCATTTCCGTCATGATTCAACCCCTACCAGACAAAGATCGAAGAAGACGTGCGTCCGTGTCGTCTGAAAGGCACTCCAAATGATCGACATCAGTCAGGAGGGCGGTGAGAAGGGCAAGAACATAGTTGGTGGAGGGGGAGCTGTGGAACAGGCATGTTGTCAAATTTGAGGGGAGTGCGAAGGTCGGCTGTCGTTGATCGTTGGTTTCATCGAGGAGAAGGAGTGGGCGAATCTGGGTGTCTGACGGAATATGCTGAGTTTTCAGTGCAGCTTGCTGGGTTAATAATCCTTAGCAACTGCCAGTTTTGAATAGAAAAGACTGTAGACTCACTCTACATTCTCTCCATCAGGAAAACCGACCTAGCACAGCCAATTGACAAATCAAATATGTTGGGACTCGAACTGACCCTATAAGCCACCGCGCAGCAACTCCAGCTCTGAATTTTCAGCTATCAAAATGGATGTTCAGAGAGGGGCGAACTCGACGATGATCCGCCTCACTCACTTTGAGACGTTCTATTGTTAAGTCGGAAAAAAAGGCGTGTAGATTGCGCGCCGTTTTCTGGTTTCAGGTATGAGACTTGACACTGCGCAACCAAATCTGCCATGGGTACTAGAAAAAGACGGTCAGCAAGGCCCACATTCATAGAGTTCACTCGTAAGCACTGTGTATACATCAGTCCAATAGGCGCGTTAGGCGCCAACAACGGACTTTATTCTCTCGACATGAGCCCTGCAGGTGCCATACGAAAACAACACACTAGAAAGTTGAGCCCACTCACACAATAAACGACCGAGAAATGAGAAAGACAAAGGCGAGGGCTTGGAGAAGACTCTAGAAGATTGGCGTCAAGACTCGGAAAAGCCTGGGCACATTTGTAACTGTCTGTAAAAATAGACACAGGCATTGACCTCGTGGCGTGATTGGCGTTCTGGGTCTGCCACTGTCTGGCAAGGGTTTGGGCGCTGACCTTTCTTTCCGCCCTCATCCTTAACGTCCATCTTCGATATCTCATCATGAGTGGAGCAAGTTTCTTTGCGGGTGCTCACCACTTCATCACCAACAACAGCACATTCATTGAAGCTAAGACTGTGAGTGTGATGTTCGCTAAAAGTATCCATCAAGCAAGTTGACGGCATTGGATCTGTTGCAGGTCAATATCCACGGCAATAAGACGACGGGGGTCATTCCGCTCTTGCCAAACCCAAGCACTCGGTTCACTGGGCGTACAGAAGTCATTGCAAAACTCAAGACACATTTCTTTACCAACCCGGATGACATAGTTCAGAAGAGAAAGGTCTTTTTGTTATATGGAATGGGGGGTATTGGAAAAACTCAGATTTGCTTAAAGTTTGTTGAGGAAATGTCTGACAGGTGAGTACCTATTGAACACCAGTCTGACCCTACTTGAAAAATTGAACTGTTCCCAGCTTCTCTCATGTTTTCTGGGTTGATGCATCCTCCTCAGGTACCATCATGCAGGCACTGAAGGGTATTGGTCAGGCTTGTGGATTGGATGGCTCCCCTGAGTCTGCTCTCTGGTGGATTGGCTCTCTGAAAGAGAATTACATCCTGATCTTTGATAATGCTGATGTTCTGTCACCTGCTGCACTGGAGGGGTATTTCCCACCTGGAATGAGGGGAAACATTCTGATAACTAGTCGTAACTCTGCCATGATGACTCTGACTTCACCTCAGAATTCTCTTGAAGTGATTGAAATGGAAGAGAGGGATGCTATCGAACTACTTCTGAAAGCTAGTTGCTTGGAATCACCAACATCAGATGTTCAAATCCAAGCCTCTAAGATTGTAGCAGAGCTCTTCTGCTTTCCTCTTGCTATTGACCAAGCTGGTGCTTATATTGCTTCTGGGGCCACCACTATTGGAGACTACCTAACAAAATATTCAGAGCACCGAAAAACATTATTATCTCATTCTGAATTCACTGGAGCTTCTAAGTATAACAGAACTGTCTATGAAACTTGGGAGCTATCATACAAAGAAATTCAGCAAAGGGCTAAATCAGATGATTCTTATAGGGCCAATGCAGCCAACAGTGCAATGCTACTTCTAGAGTTATTTCCTTTCTTCCATCATGAGGAAATATCTGAGGAAATCTTTTCTTATGCTGCTCTTTCAAAAGATTATAAAACTCCTATGTCAAAATTACCTTTTGCCAGTTCACTGCTGGAGGGAAGACTACTCCCTCTTTCTGAGACAGGTACTTGGGATAATTTCATTTTTAGAGAGGGAATTCGAATATTACTGTCTTTTTCTTTAATCAAGAGGGGCCTATCTGATAACACATATGCAATGCATCCACTGGTTCATACCTGGGGCAGGGACAGATTGGCTTTAAATGAAAGAAAAAAGTGTTGCTTAAGGGTGTATGTCACATTGTCCTGCTCATTGAGATGGAATGCAGACCAGCCATATGGATTCCAGAGGACCTTGGTAACACATGTGAGAGTGAATATGGAGTATTTAAAAGCAGAAAGCAATCAGCATGTTATTGATTATATGGATGATGCTTATGCAAAATTTGGGAGGCTGTTGAGGGAACAAGGATATTCAAAAGAAGCAGAAATATTAGACATCAAAGTTCTGGAAAAAAGGAATGAAAGTCTTGGAGTGGAACACCCAGACACAATGATAGCCATGTTAAATCTGGCAGAAACATATGGAAACCTGGGAAAATACACAGAGGCAGAGACACTGGAGATCCAAGTTCTGGATGCAAGGAAGAGAATTCTTGGAGTGGAACACCCAGATACAATCACAGCCATGGCAAATCTAGCAGTATCATATCATAATCTGGGAAAATACAAAGATGCAGAGATACTGGGGAACCAAGCTCTGGATGCAAGGGAGAGAATTCTTGGAGTGGAACACCCAGACACAATCAGAGCCATGGCAAATCTAGCATCTTCATATAGAGAACTGGGAAAATACACAGAGGCAGAGACACTGGACATCCAAGTTCTGGATGCAAGGAAGAGATTTCTTGGAGTGGAACACACAGACACAATCAGAGCCATGGCAAATCTAGCCGTAACATATTGGAGCCTGGGAAAATACACAGAGGCAGAGACACTGGAGATCCAAGTTCTGGATGCAAGGAAGAGAATTCTTGGAGTGCAACACCCCCATACCATTCTAGCCATGGAAAACTTAGCAGCCACCCTTAGAAGTCTGGGAAGTACAAAGAGGCAGAGAAACTAGTCATCCAAGCTAAGGCAGTCAAAAGCAGAGCTATTGGAGCAACATCCCACCATGAAGATGTCACCATGGCCAATGTCCAAGAAACTGAGGAGACTTCAAGAATGAATTTTGACAAAAAAGGTGTGTACTCATGTTAATTAATTTCTAAACCAACTCTCATGGTTATATAATTAGTATATTCTTTGTCCAATCTTGTAAAGAAAACTTCAAAAATCATGTCTAAAATAGCACATTCATTTTATAAGAAGAACACTCAACAATGATGAATTAACAGGAACTAGTTTTTAGTTCCCCTACCACAATGATTCCATGCTTCTTAGTTATATTCTATCCCATACTGATGTCTTGATATGCTGTTTGGTATATTGAATGGAATATTTTTGTGTGACTGTTTTAATTAACAAGTGATTTAATGTACAGAGAAGTGCAACAAGAATGAAGGTTGTGTCATTTTCTGTTTCTCTTCAAGCATCTATCATACCTCAAATGCATTTGTGTATTCTTTTATGTTATGAAGTTGTATTACACTTCCCTTGGTATGGACTAATTTCAGTGAAAGCTGGGCCCTTGAGAAGGTTTTTATTCTGGAGGTGATTTTTGGCATCTAAAAAAAAAAAAGCACTAACTGGGGAGGTAGCCAGAACATACCTCTGGTTAACCTGAACAAGCCTATCAAAGAATTACTTAAAAATACTGAGTGGTCACACTCATAGGGCCTCTAGAAAATGGTCATTTTGTGCAGTTTTGGTCATTTTTGGCCTGTTTTAGACAATACAAGCCATTTTCCAAAGCCTCTACAGACCTAACTACTCAGTATTTTTAACTGATTCTTTGATAGGCTCATTCAGGTCAACCAGAGGTATGTTCTGGCTACCTCCTCAGTTAGTGCATATTTTCTTTTTAGATACCAAAAATTGCCTCCAGAATAAAAACCTTCTCAAGGCCCCAGCTTTTACCAAAATTAGTCCATACCAAGGGAAGTGTAATACAACTTCATAATGTAAAAGAATACACAAATGCATTTGAGGTATGATAGATGCTTGGAAATGACCAGAAAATGACCCAACCTTCATTCTTTTTGCACTCCTTTGTAAGTATATCAAAATTATTTCATACTTTTCCAGACTTTGAAGAATGTTGGCCCTTGACATTGGTGATATTCTTCTCAGAATGAAGGACAAATTTCACTACAACTTCACTGTGATATGTTTAGAACTTTCACAGGACTGTGCAGGCACCAGGTTAGCTATATATACACAAGTGGAATCAACCAACAGAGGATCCCTGACATGTGGCTCAAAGGTTGGAACACAAAATGAACAGATTTCCTGAAAATATGGAACACAAAAATTTATGTTGGTGCTGGAAGGTCACATTCATTGTGTGGACAGAAATGTCATGATGCCAGGAGGCTGGGTACCAGAAACAGACAGATATCCAAGCAGGTATGTGATAGATGTTAGCTTTGGGGTTCAATCCCTGAGGTATAGTTGTTTTGTATTTTCCCACTCCATTCATTATTATTTTTGAAATACATTTCTGTTCTCCTTGAGCATGCAATAAATCACACCATTGGCTCTTAATTTGATTATTATAGTAGGTGTATGGTTACAGACAATCAAACTCTGCTTATTTTTGTGCCCCTTTTTGTAACCATCAAACTGAGTCCAGAGCCTTGGTAGAGTGAAAATATACTAGCATTGAATATTGGAAGAATATTTGCACTGGCTGTGAGGTTGGTACAGGCAGTTTCAAGAATTTCAGCCCAAAATTGTGGTGTCCCCACTAAGAATCAGCTAAGAATATGAAAAAATATACAATCAACTCCATTTTGAGTGCTGACTAGAGTCCAGTACATAGTTCAAAAAATATCCACTAGCTATGACCAATCCAGATCCCTGATTTTATGGGAATCCACAGAAAAATGACACTGGTATCATGAGACAAACTGTCTTGGAGGGCCACAAGTGTTTGTTTTTACCAAAGTTGAGTCCTTTAAGGGCACTTTCATGCTTAGAGCCCTTTACTTTGCAGCAACACTACACAGTGGGGGCAATGTGGAGTAAGCAACTGACACTGGTTCATTCACTGACAAGACCGAAATAAATTTAGCACATGATGGGTGCTGTCACTGAGCATTTCCCCTTCTTTCTCCGAGCCGTTCGCAATGCTTGTTTATCTGTAAAATGCAAGCATCACCTGGACGTATTACGGATAAGCTCGACACTCTGCGTCACAACAATTAGCAGGGGCAGAGTTTGACATTTTGGGACCTTTCATACGATGAGCATGGAACACAATCCATCACCACACGGCGGGAGAGTTCTGTCGACTATGTCAGAGTTCAATTTGTTTTCGGATGTGAGTGCCGTACTTACATAAATTGCAAGCATTAGTTCTTCAATTCTTCCCATCAGACCTGAGGCCTGAGCGCTTGAAGGACATTCTATCTCCGCCGCCCATATCACACCTTCCGGGGTGTCTTTTCGCATATTTGACTTCATTTGCAACGTACATATATCCATCCGTGCCCGGAGTCGACCGGCTGAGGAATTCGGCGGCTTCAGCCCGCAATTTCCCTTGGCCCCAGAAAGTTCCTGATGTAAGCGTTGCCTCTTGAACGCGAGCTTGACATTCCGTACATGCTCCGAGCATAAGTAGGTAAACGAGACATATTCCTGGAAGCACCATTAGGATCTCCATCAAAACCCACCCAAAACGATCTCAAGAAGAGCACACTTCCCCCGGCTAGCTCAAGGGGCAAGTCACCTATCAAACGGATATCAGTCCCATCACACACCCGAAAACGAAATCGAGAAACGAACCCATGCAGACCCTTTCTGAGAACTCTTGCGTCTTCATGAGATATATGAAGCCCACCGCGCTCCCATTTACGCCCGGCAGGTGACTCGAACCATTTGGAGCGTGTTGCGCCCAGGACAATTGGGTCGACAGCCTATATGCCCATTCAATAGGTCGTCGTCCAGAGTGGAGGGTACTGAGATGCGAGGCATTTGGTGGAACAAACGGTTTCAAGGAATGTTGAGTGCCATACGCAAGCGTCGGGTAGGCGACTACAGGGTGTCCCAGTGCCGAGGTAAACAACAGGGCTGGCCTGCTGAAATTTGAGCACTAGGGTGACTGAAAACGTCGCCCACGTCTTCGGGCTCTTCACAGATCTTGGAGCCACTTATGGAGCAGGGTGATTGGAGTGTTTGTGAGGTTGTTTGTTTGAAGATTGCGGTGGCCTCGGTAGGGCGTCACTGTCAAGGAGGTGTATTGTCAGAACGTTGTTTGAAGTTGGTGGGGAACGATAAGTAAGACAAACCAAAAGAGACCTTGATTGTACGTGCGAAGTGGGATTAGTGGGCTTCAGAGTCAGAGATAATAGTAGTGATCGATCTTGAGAGTTTGAGTCAAGGGCTGAAAGCATCGACTGTTCTCGGACCAACGTTGTGGATGCGTACGGATAACACGTTTCACGGTTTCCGCATTAGCGGCCTTGAGGTCTCCCCAACTGCTCGCAGTTCTGTTGCTTCATTTCTTCGTCCATACTAACCCGGTGACAGAGGCAAGTCCTTAGACGATGGCAGGGACTGGGATTCCAAAAGAGATGGGAAGTCCCTGTCTTGCACACCTATACTTCTGTTATTTCACCTCATTACATGATTTACTCCGAACGGCGAACCTCATACTTGACAATTCCTCCCCATGGCAGATCCCTCGGACATTTTCTAACCTCCACTTCGCGGGCATTGTGGACGGGTTCCCATCGACGATACTCCTCTTCCTCAGCGAGCCCACAGCGTGCAGAAAAGGCGTCGACTCCTCAGGAAGCACCACACCAAAGGATGAACGCATAAGCTGCGCTGCGCGGAATAGAGTCGAGCTGTCCTCAGGAAAACCCATTGACGGCGTGATTCTTCAACTAGGTTCGGTCATCTAAAAATCAATGTTAGCAGGGCATTTCCACATAAGTACGTCGGAGACTTACCACGAACAAGGCCTTTTGATCCGAGTGGACTAAGACGTTATATATAGGATCACAGGTCTTGAACTTTTGACGATGGTCAAGAAGCAAAGAGAACAGCGTGACAAATTTCAACAGGGTTGCCGTGATAAGAGCACAAAATGGAATGCAGAGGAGCCATGAAAAGAGGTGAAGGTGATGACGTCGACGAGATTATCGTGATAGAGATCAACATTGCTTGTGCGTACCCCCACAAAATCTCAACCCTGTGCCCCTCCTTTCCTCAGCACTCCGCGCTCATACTTCGGCTGGTGACGGTTCTACTACATCACACCCCTCAACCAACATCCACTCACACCTCTCCTCCACAAGTGGCATCCATTCGCTAATCCGCTGCTATAAGCACCCCCTCCGCACAACCATCAAAGGGTATGTTGATCGGTGTGGGCTATCATGCATCGTTCTCTTTTCGTTGGCCTCGCTTAAGGTGAACTCGGTGTGGCCGAAGAATAGGGGATTGAAGGAGAACCCAACGTATGGGTCCGTATCGAGTTTTCGGATAGGCGACAAGGGAGAGAGAGAGGCTTGGAGGATACTGCATGAGTAGGGACCTTCAAGGCCAACGAAATCCCTCTTCGGTGGGTCCTCTTTGGTGACTTTTGGCTAATCCATGCTTTGGCGCTGGAGGGTGGTGATTCGTTGAAGTCGACACAAGTCGAGGATCACATATTCGACACGACTTCCACACCACTCTCAACCTCTCTGCCACCAGCCCAACCATCATCAACTTTCCTCTTGCTCGACGCAGCCTCCTCACACATCCGCCTCTCTAGGTCATTCAAAAGGTCCTGCTCAACAAGACCCGCCTCCCAGCCAGGTTGAGCCTCTCCACGTCCCTCACGAGCTTTCTGTACTCGCCGCTCCATTCCCCCGTCGACTCCAAGATCTCATGCTCATGCGCCTCTTTCATCTTTCCAACAACCCGCTTGCTCTCCTCCGACTCTTCAATAAGAGCTTTCATAAACTCCTCTAAAAGCCTCTCCTTTTGGATATCCGACGCCATCTGCTTTTTCCTCTCCTCCGTGATGAGCTCGTCGATCTATCGTTGCATCTTCCATATCTGGTTGGAGAGCAACAGGCGATCGCAGAAAGCCTTGGGGCATTTCGACGGTTTGGTGGACTAGAGTGTATTTCGGAGGCCTTTCATCTCTCGCTGTTGTTTCCAGACGCGGTTCATCAACAAAAGCCGCTCGCAGAAGTCGGAGAACGCCTAGCTGACGGCGTTAGGCGTGGCGTTCTGACTCGAAGGATGTTGGGCAGACATGATCGCAGAGCGGGCGCAAGGAGCTTTATAATGGCGCGCAGGGTGGTTTACCTTCGTCCACACCACAAGGGGGAGGTTACGCGTAGATGGGAGTTTAAAGTGCATCTTCTTTTCTAGCCGTCGATCGAGCTCTTTGAAGGCTGCGAGGTCGTGAGGGTGTGATACCGGTGTAGATGAAGGCGGTGTGTGGTGGTGCGTTGCGGGTGAAGGTGTGGTGGGGGCGCAAGCTCAGTTAAGCAGAGTGAATTCCGAATCTTAGTCTTGGATGCAGAGTAGCAATGTCAAGATTTGCTCGGAGCGTTTGCACCCATGGATGTAGTCCGATGCTGAGTGGACAGAGAGGGGACCGCGACGCCGATGAAAGAGCGATTGGTGTCCGTGAATAGTACCGACATTGAAGTTTGAATGTTGAACCTCAACTCGTTGGCGTCGCGTTTCAGGGTGATTTACAAAATATGGTATAGACTGAAGTTGGGCTGGAAGACATCCACATGTTAACAGCCAGATAATGTGCGAAGGAAGGGCGGTGTCCGTACCTTTGGTGCGTGATGTGGATAAGGAAAGGTTATGGATGAATTCGTACAAACGTGCTGGAGCACGAACGCGAAGCAGGCAGCACAAAGTCGACTTGTTTGTCCTATGTTCGTTGCTTCAATGTCGTTGGATCCAACTTGAAGGAGGGACGAGTCGACTACAAGACATCAGCATCACGATCGCTGCACAAAAGAAGACGTACCACGTATCCTCAATCCCCCACCAGACGACTGTTCACGACAAACATCTCTGTGTGCGTGAAGGGAGCCGTGACGTCAAGTAGCCCGTGGTGCAGGGGACGAAGAGCGCTGCCACGAGTTGCACATAGCATAGAGGATATGCCGGGGTCTCTAGGGCCCGGGGGACTTGAACAGGATGTATGTGGGGTTCGTCTTCAAATTGAGCCGGGGGTAAGGTACCGCTCGCAACCCGCCATCGTCCTAACCTTCGAGGGGAGAGCCATGTCAGAAAACTGCTGAAACCATGTCAGTGATGCCGCACGATAGAAGCAACTCTCGTGCTTACCTTCTTGGTCATCGTGTACCTCTCCTGGCTAACGTATGTTGAACTCCACCCAACTCCTGAGATGCAGCCGTTGAGCAGGGATTTAGATTTCCAAGAGTAAGACGCCTGCATTTCTGCGGTTATTGTACGCTGCAAGCAAGCCGTTGGGTGAGATGTGAGGTTGGCGTTCCAGGAGGTTGACGGAGAGTAGTCGTGCACTTGGGTTTGATTATGGTTACCGAAGTATGTCACCGTTCCATAGGTCTGCGTCGGTGGCATAGTAACGTATCTTCAAACCTCGCAAGAAAGAGGATGTTGAGAGTGCCCTAACGGTGAGGTGCTTTGCTTTGTTTCTTGATAAAAACTCGGTCAAGTGAACATTCACGTATGAGTCTGGTGTACCTTTATTTCACAAATAATTCATCTAGTTGAAGCAACGTCCGAAAACAGCATGAGCAGCGTCGAAGAGAGCAGGAGCAGCGCCGAGGGCAATGGTGACGACGAGCTCATGATGAAGATCGATGAAGGTTGATGTCACTTATGTACTGTGACTGCCAACCTTCATCCAAAACAAGTTTACGCAGCTGCTTCAGCGATGGTCCTCTGTTGTCAGATATCACTCTGGACAACGCGACCACAGTGAGTCTACATTGTTTTCCATTCCAAGCAATGAATCACTTACACTCGTCGCCTTCTCTAACCAGCTTCTCCGTGCTACCACCATCATTTCCATGTTGATGCTGTCGTCTCAGTCGAGCATTAGAGACGAGGAGCTCTGAATAGAAAGGTACGTCATCTTAATGAATGCAGCATTGGGGCTCATCAGTGACCCCGTCTTAGGACGCAAGAGGCACTGCCTCGACGTTTTAACTCAGCGACAAGTTTCAATCACATTGATGGTTATCGTGGACCGGCCCAGCGATCGGATAAAGATCCAAGATGAAGACTTCAACCCAACTTCAACCCTGTCGAGAAAGGGAACGTCCCCGGCACTGAAGGTGGGGACAGACGTACAACGTTTTCGTCATCGTCCCTTTATAGTGGCGAAGGAGAGTGGGCCAGGATTCTAGACTTGAGACCTCTGTCTACCATGGCATTTCGCTTTCCCCAGCCCGATCTTGTCCACGAGCCAAGTACATGAATCACCTCCTCTTCCCGCCTCCTTCCCGCCCTCTTATGTGTGCCTCTTGTTTCAGGAGTCAAGTAGTTGCAACCCCGAAGGCCGTCTTCTCGAAGAGCGAACAGCTTCTTATTTGAAACAGTGGCGAAGCTACAGGTCATCAACGACCAACCTGAGGCAGAAAATCCGTTATCACGCCAATGCAATGCCGTGGAGCTTGCCACGTCATGTTCCACATACGTCGACCTCACTACGACCTCTACGACCTTGGAACCTACATGGTCGGGGTATTCGAGTTGCCTGTCCCACTTGAGCATACATATGATGTGCAGATAGGTGGCAGTCGGATCCGAGACCACCGCTCCTTTGATGTGCTCTAGATCTCCTTGCAATCGTTACAGTCGCCCATCTCAATCCCACCATTTTTTGGCGGTTCTTCCCAACATACTGGTCCTTCTGTCTCCTCTCTTATCGTCATTCTGTCTTCTCCTCGCTTTTTCACATTCATGAAAATTGACAGTTGGCACTCCCCCAAATCCCCAGACGATTGACATAGACTCAACATGGCTCTTCCCAACATGCTTACCGGCGCTTCTTTCTCCCCTTACTTCTTCCCGTCCTCTCCTCGCCTTTCACACCTTTGAAGAACGGCAGCTTCTTCACAGGCTCCTTCGGTTTCGATGTGCCAAGGCGGGAGCGCACAATGCCGTCTCAATCGTTGACGCCTTACAACGCGTCAACGACGACACAGCCCACGATGGTACCTCGCCCACAGTGTACAATTACACAAATCCCAGGACGGGAGAGCGCATTGTGTCTCTGCTACCCCCAAACCATCCCGAGATGATCTGCTTACAGGAAGGCATGCATGTGCCACAGACAATTGACACGGTCCTCCTGCGTGAATCATAGGCCACAACTGGGTCATCGAAGGGGCTCAAGCCAAGCTTGGTTGAAGCAAGTTGCTGGAGAAGTTGAGCTAGGCGGAGGTGAGGGTTTGGGATGGGGAGATCAGGGTGGGGGACGTGTTGGTGGAAGGGATGGGATTGTATTGGCTTCCGCTGACTGGTTGTCGGATGGCGCGCCCTACCACAATCAGTGCGATCGCTGTTGTCTTCCCTGACTTTGCGTCGGCTCTGCAGTGTTAGGTCCCATACAGGCTTGATGGTACCCAACGTCTCCCAGTGTAATCTCAACTTGACGTCCTATCCTCGTCAGTCTTGAATTTTGTATTGGAATAGAAGTCAGCATGATCGGTGGATGATTAGGTCCACTCAGCTAGAAGCGAAGCAGACTTGAAGTCGGACAATGAACAAATGGAGGCCAAATACAACTGTCATGCTCAAGCTCGTGCATATGGGGGTTGTATTCAAAAAACTGTAACGTACATGCTTTCTCTGCGGAATAGTTTCACTGTTGTGTATGGGAAACTGTTCAACGTTCAAGACCAACATGTAGCTCCGCCAACCGCCATGGTGGGCCATATCTCGCTCGCCCAATAACTACCAACGCCCAAACGATGGCAAGTGGAATGATCGTTGAGCTGAACCCCGTGAATTTGCAGCACCTCTTTCCGCGGTACTAGAAGCCAACTCCGAATCATGAGTCGATGATTCTGGAGCATCATCGTCCTGAATTCCGCGACGACGTATACTACCCAATCGCACTGGCGCCGAAGGTCTGGACGAAAGCGGACTGGTTCGGGAATGGGTCAAAGACACGGGCGATGACGGGTCCATGAAGTAATCGTCATCCGAAGGCCACCGGTCTCTGGAAGTCGCCATCCGATTTAGTGGAGAATTAGGTGTGGAAAAGACTATTGGTTGACTACCACTGGGAGGTGACTTCGGCTCCCTCTCTTCCAAATCCTCTTCGAAGAGAGTGTCTTGTGGAAAGTTAGAAGTGTCGGGATTCTCCCTCAGAGGCGAGAGGTCTGCGCGTCGGGACTGAGAAGCAATAGGTCGAGCTGGTTCGCTCAACGACCGGGAGTGGCGCGCATTCATTGTGGCACTTTCCCTTACTTCCTCCATTTTGGGATCAAATGGTGAGCTGTCAAAGCCTGCCGGTGACTCAAACGTGGAGTTGCGTTGCTGGTATAATAATGAGTACGTTTTTCCAACATATCAGAATGATGATTCTTACCCCATTTCGAGGCGTACGTTCCCTGGAGACGATGACATCCTCATCGTACGCGTGGCCAGTCGGGTGAGGGGACAAGGTCGTTTCTGGAGGATGAGTTTGATCAAAGCTTAGTAACTCTGCTTGCAAGCGCGACTGGACGTCTTGCAGCCTAAAGGAACGTAAGTCATGAAGATGACAACACACATCGTATCAATACCTTGTAAGCTTGAGAGTCTCAAGGACTTCTTTAGCCAGGGCTTGAACAGCTTGTTTCTCTTCTTTGCTCTTCAGAGTCGATTTTCGTATTGGACTGTTAAACCATCAAACGATCAGAACTTTTCTCAACGTTTACCACAAAGAAGTTTACCTCGTGATATGTTCCATAGATTTCTGGAGTCCGGCGTCAATTATATGTCGTCTATATGTGCCGGTGTGGACTAAAGCTTTCAGTATCTTGCAAGATCCAATAACTTCATATGCCGTCTGGCTGCTAGTCAGGTGCATGAGTTCTGGAAGAATCCTGGCTTTGATTAGCGTGTCTCGGCCAACATCCGAAAGTTCAGCGGTAATCCGACAAATTTCGAGGCCATATTTTTTGCATTTAGTGTCTGTGACGGTGTACCGAGGACTATATTCGCTGATTAGTGGAGAGCAACGGATGAAAGTACTAAACACAAACACACCTTAACCACCTGACTACGCATGGAACTATTCCGCTGTCAATGACTGGTGTATGCGGAGAGTTTTGAACCATCCTCAACAGCAAATGGAAGGCTCTGATGTGTACTCCTAAAGCTACATCTTCTTCCCTGAAAATATTGCGCAAAGATGGCAGGGTGTCCACAACCAGTTGTCTTGCTTGATCTGGTGCGGCCATAAACAAAGTGCAAAGCGCTTCCAGGCTTGATTCTTGAGCTCCTTTCTCTCCCTTGCTAAAATCTCTCATGAGCTTGAGTCTCGATTTCGAGGAAAATGGAAGATTCCTACACCGCAACCCATGACAAAGACTTGCTAATCCCTTCGTTCATGATCCTCGCGGAACGCAAGACGGAGCCTGTGGAGAGCAATTGAATGATGCTGGAACAATTACGACGCATAGCCGCATCACGCCCCTTCAAATACTCTCCAACAGCTGGGACAAACATGGGCTCAGCCGCAAACCAGCCCTTCTGATTCTCGTTACAGTTTTCAATCACATTATGGGCCGCCTCCAGGTATGCTCGAACAACGTTTACATCATTGATCCTGTCAGAAGTTTCATGGGGAGGCGGTGAGAGGAAAGAAGTCAAGAAATTACCTCAATACATCGACAAGAATATTCAATCTTCGTCGCTCCACGAGCTTGGGCACCACGATGGGGGCCCACTCCCGGAGAAGTGCCGTGACAGACGGATTGCAAAGCCTTTTTCCATCAAAAAGAAGAGGGATTAGCCCAGGTAGGGTATCACTCTTTAAAACCCTCGTATCACTCGACCACGTTTGGTAAAGTTCAGTGGAGAGACCAGAATCGGGGTCACTAGGGTGCAAGGTCAACCTACGTTGTGCTACCAATGCAGAGGTGATGTGATACTTACTCGAACAACGAAAACAATGCCCTGGCAGATTCCTCGTGAAGAAAGAGGATGTAGCTCAGATGCATAACGATGCTCCGAAGTAACTTGAGAGAATGTTGACGCTGAGATTGATCCTTGTGTAATCGTAAAGCGGAGCTCAGAATATCTGGGTTCGCTTTCACAAGTCGTTCGTGCTCAAATGAGCCGCCCTTGGCGAGCACTTGAATGGTTGCTTCAACAGCAGCGATACCCACATCCCCACCATTTCTGGAATTCAATCAATATTTCAATGAACGCAGTCAGGGTGAAAATTATCGTCAACTTACAATACAAGATTAAGCAGCTCCGCTTCCTTTTTGTTTGACACAAACGTAAATCCTAATAATGAAATGGCTACAAAAGGTAAGGGTTGAAGAAGAGCTAACAGAGGCCTCAAAAATACCTTGTGCGATTGATGGACCTGAGGCCGAGGACCGGCTTTCCAAACTATGCAGCAACGTTGGGAGCATGCAGCCACGGGATACTTCTGAAGTTTTTGCCAGTACTGATATTGCTTGAGATGCTGCCTCGCGTACGTTTCCCCGGTCATTTCTAATCTTTGTGAAAAACGAATATATCAGCTGATGAAATCGGCAACTTACTTGAGGTTGTCAAAGAGTATATCGATCTCAACTCGATTCTCTAGGTACGGCGCCGCCTTCGGGAGGATGCGACACCACAGGTCGCGAATATCATCGTTGTCAGCTGTCAGGCGATGAAGAATGCGAACGACGGAGGCTTTAGCCATGTTCTCCATGTTGCCATAGCGCGAATCAATCGCATTTTTCAGGGCTTGGACTGCTGCAATACGAAGCCGAGGCTCTGCATGTTCCAGTAGCGGAAACAAAGTGGCTCCACCGTCATCTTGAGTGAACGAAGGGCCGAGCAAAGGAAGAAGACAGTTCGACATAAATTCAAGCAGATCATCCTTAGCTGGGGTGTATGCTTGGAGAGTCTCTGATAATACTTTGGCATTAACGAGTCGTCCACGTGTCATTTCATCCGATGTTTGAATGTGAGTACGGAGCTGAACAATGATTGGTTTCCGCACACGGACGTCTTCGCTGTGAAATATCTTGAAAATCTGGGTGAAATCTCCGTCTGCCACAAGATCATCCGCCAATGAATGTGAGAGGCAGTCGGCGGCGACCTCACGGAGCAAAGGACTTTGCTTCAGCTTAGGTAAAAGCGCCTTCCTCAGGCTGGATCTCTGTTCAACCGGGCCACTTGCGAGAAACATAATCGATTTGCTTGCTGCAGTCCGGATTTGCTCTTGTGAATGACTAGGTCCATGATTGTCAGTAAGATGGTATCAGGCTGAGGATCGTATCATCTGACTCACTCCACCAGCATGAAAATCAAAGCTATCTTCCCGGCTTCGAGGTAGTCACAGGCAAGCATTGGAATGATAGAGGCCAACAGATCCAGTTGTGTCTGGTCTGAGAGATCCCCTCGAGCAACCAAATTGCTTATAATGTCCTTCTCCACTAGGTGTTTTCGTTCTGGTACGGGTCCACTACTTATGGTTTTGAGGGCAATGGCAGCGCCATCGCGCACCTGCGGTTCTTTGTGAGCTACAAGGTTGATGATGTCGCTGCCGTGGCCATTTCAAGCTAATGACAACGCTAGGACCTCGAGTGCCCTAGCGACGAAGTCCAGAGCTTCCGAGTCGTTACTGTTTGATAGCGAACGAAGCAGGGAAATGATATTTGCTTTTTCCAGTGACTCGTGATAATCCGTGTTCATTAAATTTTGTTTCAGAATGATCATAGCGGCCGTTTGTATGGGCTTCTTGTCGTGTTGAACGAGGCTAAAGAAATTTGGGAAGTCATTCAGGAATGCAAGATCAGGTCCGATCCAATCCCCAATCGCCTTGACTGCATATTTGATTAAAGAATCGCTAGGAAGTCTAAGGCGGTCCAGGATGACAGCTCGTAGAGTTTCTCGGTTTCCAACGTTGGTGATTGAAATGGCCGACAACGCATTGTGTGCTACGTCCCGCGCATACTGTGATTTGGACCTTGCGGACAGATCAGTTGAATCTAAAGGCAAATGATTACACATGCATACTCAAGAAGTTGCAGAAGGCCACCGCATGCTTCAGCGGACGTCCGCAGGAATGGCATCAAACGTGTGAGGATTTTTGAAGCAATTTCGGACCCGATTTTTGAAGCACTTTCGGAACCGAATTTTGGCGCATTTTTCAGAGGGTCATCCGAATACTCTTCAAGATGTGACTGCAGTTCCTTGAATACGCCCGCTTTCAAGAGCACTTGACAATTTCCGTCACTGTTTTCTGAAGCGATTTGAATGCCACGCAGTGCGGCCTGTCGTAGTTGCTCATTTCGAACACCCAGAAGGCCAACAAGTTTCTGAGTGGAGGCAACACCAGCTTTGGTGATCTCGATCGCCATTGGTGTGCAACAATCAGCCCCTAGGGCAACAGCATCAGGATAAGAAGAGGTGCAGAGCTCAAAAATGACATCGAGAAGGTGGTCATGGACAATTTTCGAACGCGAGCTAGGCGAGTTGCGGACGATATCGCGCCAGACCTGTTGTGCAGGACGGCGGAGTTGCGACTCGGAGTGTTGGATGTACCTGGCAATCGTGTTGAAATCACCCGATGCGGCCCAATCTCGACAGAACGCAGGCATTGCAAAAGCATATACTTCCAATGTGCTTTTTTTACTAATGCTGAGCTTTGTAACTTCAATGAAAAGATGCGTGCGATCTTCCGCGGTGGATTCCACAACTTTCTTGCACGCTGACAAAGAAGCGGTGACGACATTGGAGTCAGGATGATCTAGAAACTGTAGGATTCCTCCAACAGCTTTGGCGCGTGCATGAGGGATGGCCAGTGCCAAGATTAACCTGATGATGAGCTTTACGATCTCGGGGGATTGCATGGGGCAGTCCTTGAGTTTCCTCAACAACTCCGTTTCGACGAATTTCTGAAAGACCACAGGGTCCTCCTTCGTTACACACTCGTTGAACACGTTAATGACAGCAGCGATTATATCTGCATTCTGATGATCAAGTCGATTTAAAAGCCATTGAATGGCCGAACGACGGCGGAACAGCTTGTCTGCTACCAAGGGTAGAAGTTCCACAAAAAAGGTGATGACGTCAGGGGGAGGGGATGAAGATCGGTAGTAATGATCCAGTAAACCCAAAATATGAGCCTTGACTATGCCATCTTGGTTTCGATCATTCCGGGCCAAGTAGACAACCTTTTGCAACACTATCTGCCGGATCGACGTAATCCTGTGACAGACGAGAGGTGCAACGGCCGACCAGAGACCATTATTGGAGCAATCTTCGATAATTCTTGGTGCAACTTCTTTGACGAAGTTAACAGAGGGATGTACCGCTTGTTCGTGGGGTGCCGGAATGGGTATCTTGGGGATAGCTAATGCCAGAGCTTCATATGCGGGCTTAACAACCGAAGTCTCCATGCGAATCATCTGGCGAAGGCAGCGAACGGCTAATTGACTGACCAACTCTTTCACCTCCACCAAGTAGTCGCCTAATAGTTGACACTGTCCACCAAGTGCTAGTGCCCTCGCCATGGGAACGGCAGAGACAGTCTCCTCTGCAAACCGCAACACCGATTCCACCGGTTTGGTTGCAGAGGAAAGAAGCTGATGAAGTTTTGGAAGGATATCCGGAGCAATATCTGTAGGCGTGAACTTAGCGAAATTGGGTGCAAGTTTCCTGTCACCGCTAAGAACGGTAGCAATGTTATTCATTGCATGCTTCCGGATCTTGTCGTTGGCATGTCTGTGTTAAACAAAATTATGGAATGATTTTGGGAAAGATGTAGAAGGATAGGCTTTTGAACATACGTTAAATTTTCAACAACAGTTGTATGGCTTAACGTTGCGAAGTTATCCTCGATGTATACTACTGAATCGGTCCTGTGGTCACAGTCAACATCCATTGGTTATATTAGGTCATGATTGAGCAACATGACAAACCTATTTCGACGCCGCTGGTCCTCGTGCAATGCAACTTGTTGAGTCCTTCGTGCAAGATCTTTTTTGTCCCTTTCAATGACAGCGGCCTCATCTGCAACTGTATTTTGAAGCGATCTTATGACAGCTGTCTCGCGCCAATTATCATCTTCTTGTTGTGCCACACGTTGCCTGTCAGCTTCAAGTTGAAGCTTCAACTCGTTTATAGCTCTTCGCTCCTCCCGCATTCGCTGCTCGAATCGAGCAACAACTTCATTCTCAAATTGGCTAAGAGCGAGTTTAGTTTCAGCCCCGTGTAAGATGGAAGAAATCTCACCGGCGGGCAAGATCTAGAGTTCCTGGAGAAAATATCTCATCGTGTGACTGCGATACATAGTCAGCACGAGGGTTTCATGAGCAGTCGATGATTTGACTCACAGAAGACATCTCAAAGCTGCGGCGTTCAGACGGTTATTTAGAAACAAAAATCGGCGGCTCTACTTATGCAATTCGAATAAGCGCTTTAGTCCTTAGAAAGACTTTCAGGGTCAAAGCTGTGGAAACAGCGCTTTTCATGGGAAGGTGCTCTGCATGCCATAGCCCCGGTTGCACAGGCAGTACCAAAGCCATTTTTTTCTTCCCAGAACGTCATGTCGTGGGCAGTACCGATTCCTCCTTATGGCCGCCCTCCCATCGTCTTGAAACCTGGAAAGTGATACCTCCGTCTGCAAGATAACGTACGCCAATGCAATCTAAGATTGACAGCTTCCTAAGATGGGTTCCATTCACCACGACAAGGAATTGGGGCTTATTTCCGTCACAGAAGAAGACACTTGCTTTCAGGTGACGATGGATCATACTCTTATCGTGATCGGAGCACGTCAACACAGCGTCTATGAGGGCAAGTTTGAGCGTGGAAGTTAAGCGCTAAATTCTGTGTTCAGATCGATGGTTGGGAAGACGGCAACAGACGGGCACTACGAGAAAACTTACTCAAAATTGTGAGCATCAAGTCACAGATGGAACTGAAAGGTCCTCCAATTCTTCAGAAACTTTTTGCCTTCTGCTTTCTTTGTCTCAAGAACCTGGGTGTTTTTAGAGAAATGCGTGACGGATTTTGGTTGTGAGGCGAGTCAGAAGATATGCGGAAGCCATGAATAGCCCAACCGTCGAACCCTATCCTAACGCTGCTAGGGATTCTCCGGTTGGTGGTCTGGTGTTTGAAGTGAACGCCCAGGTTCAAACCTGAAAAGCCGCAAACAGGGCCACCGCTGTGCATCATGCATGCTATAGGACGAACGGCTTTAACGAACTTTCTCAGGATCGACATTGATGTCGCCATTAACACTGTGTATGAGGCAATAGGTGTTGGCACCACAATCGATAACGGTTCACGGGTCAACTGCAACACAGATCCCTCTACATCAGGGTATTAGTTACCGGTAAACAGAATGCAGGGCGTGGCCAGGCAGAAATAACGCACCAGGATAGGCGATAACGTTACCCACGTCTGCGGGAAGCAGATGATGTCGACGAAGTCGTCGTGGTAGAGAACAACATTGCTTGTGCATCTGACCAGCACCAGTACCTCCTCCCAAAAACTCAACCCTCAGCGCACCTCCTGCCCTCAACACTCCGTGCCCTACTTCAGCTGGGGGCTAGCTCTGCTCCATCACACCCTCAACCAACTTCTCCACCGTAAGTGGTATCTAGCATTCGCTAATTCCCTGCTATAAACACCCCTCCGCACAGCCATCAAAGGGGTGCACGCTACCATGCATCTTTATCCTTCCGCCGGCCTCACTCAAGGTGGACTCGGTGTGGCCGAAGAATAGGAGATTGAAAGAGAACCCAACGTATGGACCCGTATCGAGTTTTGTAACAGGCGACAAGGGAGAGAGAGAGGCTTGGAAGATACTGCATGAGCAGGAGGCCAACGAACTCCCTCTGCGGTGGGTCCTCTTCGGGCGGCTAAGCCGTGCCTTGGCGCTGGAGGGTGGTGATTCGTTGAAGTCAACACAAGCCGAGGATGACGTTCGACTTCCACATCACAGCCAACATCAGCCCTACCATCATCAACTTTCCTCCTACTCGGCGCAGCCTCACACATCCTCCTCTCTAGGTTACTCGAAAAGTCCTGTTCAACAAGAAACAAGACTCGCCTCCCCAACCAGCTTGAGCCTCTCCACCTCCCTCGCGAGATTTATGTACTCGCGGCTCCATTCCTCCGTCAACTCCAACCTTTCGGACATCCGATGCCATCTGGTTCGCTGCCCGCGTAGCAGCAGCCACCCTTGACCACTTCATTCTCTCTCCCTCTACAATCGGCTCGTCGATCCGTCGTTGCATCTTCCATGTCTGGTTGGAGAGCAACAGACGATCGTAGAAAGCTTTGAATGCATTGGAACATTTTCGACGCTTTGGTGAACTGGAGTCTGCCTTGTGTCTTTCCGGTTCATCAACAAAAGCCACTCGCATAAGTCAGAGAACGCTGAGCTGACGGGGCTAGGCGTGCGATTCTGATTCTCAGGACGTTGGGCGGACGTGATCGCAGGGCGGAGTGGTATAATAGCGTGCAGAGGGGTTGCCCTTTGTCAACACCACGAGGAGGAGGTTACGCGAAGTTTGGAGTGCATATTCCGTTCTCGCTGTCGATCGAGTCCCTGGAGTCTGCGAGGACTGGGTCTGCGAGGACTTGATTGGCTCTGGCTGCGAGGTCGTGAGGGTGTGATATCGCTATGGATGAAGGTGGTGTGTGCTGGTGTGTTGCGGGTCAATGTGTGTTGGGAGCGCAAGCTCAGTTAGGGCAAAGCAAATTCCGAATCTTAGTCTTGTCTGCATAGTAGCAATGTCAATATTTGTTCGGAGCGCTTGTACCCATAGATGTAGTCCGATGCTGAGTGGAAAGAGAGGGGAACGCGACGCCGATGAAAGGGCGAGTGGTGTTCTTGAATAGTACCGACATTGAAGTTTGAACTTCAACCCGTTGGCGTCAGCGTGATTTTGGTTTTGGCTTGAAATGAGGTTCAGCTAAGAGACATCCAAATATTCACAGCCGGATAATGGGAAAAGAAGGGACATTGCGGTGCATGATGTAGATGAACTTGGGATGAACGCAGAGTAAAAAAAGTCATGGATGAAATTGGACAAATGTGCTGGAGCAGAAACGCGGAGCAGGCAACACAAAGGCGAGTTTCTTGTCCTGTGTTCGTTGGACGAATTGACTACAGGACATCAGCACCACGATTACTGCAAAAAAGAAGACATACCAAGTATCCTCAATACCCCACCAGACGACTCTCTTCGAACTCATTGTTCACGACAAACAACTCTGTGTGCGTGAATGCACAGCTGTGATGACAAGTAGCCCGTAGGAAAATCGTCGTCATGAGTTGCACATAGCAGCATAAAGGATGTGCCAGGGTCTGTAGGGGGATTTGAACAGAATGTATGTGGCAAATTAGGCCAGGTGGATAGTGTACCGCTCGCAATCTGCCATCGTCCTAACCTTCGAGGGGAGAGCCATGTCAGAAGACTGCTGAAACCGTGTCAATGATGCCGCACGAAAGACGCAATACTCGTGCTTACCTTCTTGGTCATCGTATACCTCTCCTGCTTAACGTATATTTGAACTCCACCCAACTTCTGAGATGCCGCCGTCGAGCAGAGCTTTAGATATTCAAGAGTGAGATGCCTGCGTTGCTGAGGTTATTGTACGCCGCAAGCAAGCCGTTGGGTGAGATGTGAGGTTGGCGTTCCATGAGGCTGACGGAGAGTAGTCGTGCACTTGGGTTTGATTATGGTTACCCAAGTATGTCACCGTTCCATAGGTCTGCGTCGGTGGCATAGTAACGTATCTTCAGAGCTCGCAAGAAAGAGGATGTTGAGAGTGCCCTAATGGTGAGGTGCTTTGCTTTGTTTCTTGAAAAAAACTCGGTCAAGTGAACATTCACGTATGAGTCTGGTGTACCTTTATTTCACAAATGATTCCTGTAGTTGAAGCAATGTCCGAAGACAGCATGAGCAGCACCGAGGGCAATTGTGACGACGAGCTCATGAAGATGGTTGAGATCAGGTTGCTTGTTGTCACATACGACTCCAGAGCACATCGACAATTATTATTCGTAATAAAATTCCCATAGACATTTCTAGCCATTCTCCTCAACCGCAAATTTCACAAAGTCCTCGAGCGTCCCTCCCCGATGCAACTGGGCCACTAGTTCTCTTTGGCCGCCCAGTTTCTCCATTCCCGCAGATACCTGGAATTCAACATCAAACCCACTCATTCCCACCCCTCCCAGTCAACATCGGCTCATTCCACTGCGCCTACGACCCCCAAAACCGCGTTGCCCACCCAACACCGGCTCAACGCACACAGATTCAACACAATCATCTCCACCCGTTAGTCTTCCGGTCCTTCGAGCATTCAACATGTCCCTTGCGACGGCGGATCTTCGATCTGGGGATCAACATCGACTCTTCGGATTTACGATGCCTTGGTATGCGGTGAGGGTGGAGGAGAAGATGACGATCAGTATGCCGTATGCATTTGAGCTGCGTATCGTGCTGTCAGGATCCTGGTGACGATATACTCCCCGAGGCTGCTCATACGTGATAAGTTCCAAAATCTGAAGGGAGGCGAAAAAGCCATGTCGGGGTAAAGACGGTGGTGTGCATGAGCGTCACGGAGATGGTCTAAGCTTTCGAGAGGTCGATTTGAGGGGAGCAGGTGGGCTGGATGGGATACGCCGTAGTTTTGCCAGACAACTCATGAATCCTCAGCTTGGATTCGGTCGGGGTGACTTCTGTTCGCAATTGTACTGTGTAGTCTAACCTGATTGGAACAAGAGCAGGTCAGGGCTACGACAAAAGGAGCTATTGATAAATGTTACCCAACTCCGAATTGAGATTTGTGTCTGTATTTCACGGAGGTAAGGGTAACGTCCAAGTATTTCTTCGAAGTTGTGGTGGGACTAGAACAAGAATAATGATCAATGACTGGAGGTGGCGTGAGGGTATTGTGCTTACCCTGTAAGGTACATGCTTGAGCGGCGTTGGCTTCGAGTATTGCATGAGGGTCAGGTGTCGCTCGCAGTTCATCTTTACCCGCTTTTGCCCGAAACGATAACCGAACGTTTTGTGGGAACGAAAGGTCGGGGAATGGCTGCAACAACGTCGACATGTGGTATTTGACGATAGAAGTAATGTCGTACTCACCTCTCTCCCAACATCCACCGAACTCGATGTTCAGGTGGAGGGCGTCAAGCTACCGAAATATGCCACCACGAGGGATCTCCCAACGGTCGCGCGATTCTGGTTGCGTAAGCCGTACAGGGTAGTTTGAAGATGCAAGTCGTTGTTGGAGGAGTGTTCGTGGAGTTGGGCGGCTGATCGGGGTACTGGTGTCCTTGAAACCGTGGCTCGACAGCAGTGTGTCGGTCGGGCAGGATGACGGGGTCCTTTGAGCTTGTAAGGAGCGATCAAGTTTCGGAAACGCCGAGTGGAGTGCCATTAGATGTCGGTTATAAATCTCGTTGAGTTGGTCGAGTAAACGACAAGATACGAAGTCTGAGCGTGAACACGCCTCGAGAAAACATTCTCCTGCTTGGAACATCGCGGGAGCAGTAGCAAACGACTGCAGGAGTAGTGAAGATGGCGATGTTGTCGACGAGGTCGTGGTGGTTGAAATCATGTGGCGAAGAGTATCTCTTTTTGTCCCTCTCAGCCTTTCTTCAAATCTGGTCCGCGCTATCAGGCCGTGGAGGTCGCGGACCTCGACCCATTCATCGTCCATTTCCGTCATGATTCATCCCCCACTAGACAAAGATCGAAGAAGCCGTGCGTCCGTGTCGTCTGAAAGGTACTCCCAATGATCGACATCAGTCAGGAGGGCGGTGAGAAGGGCAAGAACATAGTTGAAGGAGGAGGAGCTGTGGAACAGGCATGTTGTCAAATTCGAGGGGAGTGCGAAGGTCGGCTGTCGTTGATCGTTGGTTTCATCGAGGAGAAGGAGTGGGCGAATCTGGGTGTCTGAGGGAATACGCTGAGTTTTCAGTGCAGCTAGCTGGGTTGATAATCCTTAGCAACCGCCGGCTTTGAATAGAAAAGACTGTGGACTCACTTTACATTCTCTTCGTCAAGAAAACCGACCTAGCACGGCCAATGGTGGGGACTTGACGAATCAAATATGTTGGCACTCGAACCGACCCGCTAAGTCACCGCGCAGCAACTCCAGCTCCGAATTTTCAGCTATCAAAATTGATGTTCAGAGAGGGGCGATCTCGACGATTATTCGGCCACTTACTTTGAGAGATCATATTGTTAAGACGACGTGCTTCGTGTACAATGCGTATCGTTTTCTGGTTTCAAGTACTGATAGTTGACGCTGCGCAGCCAAATTTGACATGTCTGCTAAGAAAAAAAGGTCAGCCAAGGCTCCCATGTTCGTCAAGTACACTCGTAAAGCACCGCCTATGCACCAGTCCAATAGGCGCGTTCGGCGCTGACAACGGACTTTATTCTCTCGTCGTGAGCGCTGCAGGTGCCATACAAAACCAACACTAAAAAGTCGAGCCCACTCACCAAAGACAGCAAACTACCGAGGAATGAAAGAGACGAAGACCAGGGCTTGAAGAAGACTGGAGTCAAGAGTCGGAAACGCCCAGGCACGTTTACAACTGTTTGTAAAAATAGACACAGGCACACATTCACCTCGTGGCGTGATTGGGGGTCTGCGTTTGGGCGCTGTCCTTTCTTTCCCTCCCTCATCCTGAACGTCCATCTTCGATATCTCAACATGAGCGGAGCGAGTTTCTTTGCGGGCGCTCACCACTTCATCGCCAACAACGGCACATTCATTGAAGCTAAGACTGTGAGTGTAATGTTCGCTAAAAGTATCCGTCAAGCAAGTTGACGGCGTTGGATCTGTTGCAGGTCAATATCCACGGCAGTAAGACGACGGGGGTCATTCCCCTTCCGCCAAACCCAAGCACTCGGTTCACTGGGCGTACAGAAGTCATTGCAAAACTCAAGACACATTTCTTTACCAACCCAAACAACATAGTTCAGAAGAGAAAGGTCTTTTTGTTATATGGAATGGGGGGTATTGGAAAGACTCAGATTTGCTTGAAGTTTGTTGAGGAAATGTCTGACAGGTGAGTACCTATTGAACACCAGTCTGACCCTACCTGAAGAATTTAATTGTTCCCAGCTTCTCTCATGTTTTCTGGGTTGATGCATCCTCCTCAGGTACCATTATGCAGGCACTGAAGGGTATTGGTCAGTCTTGTGGATTGGATGGCTCACCTGAGTCTGCCCTCTGGTGGATTGGTTCTCTGAAAGAGAATTACATCCTGATCTTTGATAATGCTGATGTTCTGTCACCTGCTGCACTGGAGGGGTATTTCCCACCTGGAATGAGGGGAAACATTCTGATAACTAGTCGTAACTCTGCCATGATGACTCTGACTTCACCTCAGAATTCCCTTGAAGTGACTGAAATGGAACAGAGGGATGCTATTAAACTACTTCTGAAAGCTAGTTGCTTGGATTCATCTACATCAGATCATCAAATTCAAGCCTCTAAGATTGTAACAGAGCTCTTCTGCTTTCCTCTTGCTATTGACCAAGCTGGTGCTTATATTGCTTCTGGGGCCACCACTATTGGAGACTACCTAGCAAAATATTCAGAGAACCAAAAAACATTATTATCTCATTCTGAATTCACTGGAGCTTCTAAGTATAACAGAACTGTTTATGAAACTTGGGAGTTATCATACAAAGAAATTCAAGAAAGGGCTAAATCTGATGATTTTTACAAGGCCAATGCAGCCAACAGTGCAATGCTACTGCTAGAGTTATTTCCTTTCTTCCATCATGAGGAAATATCTGAGGAAATATTTTCTTATGCTGCCCTTCAACATCATGATGAAACTCATCTCCCAGATTTACCTCTTGCCAGTTCACTGCTGGACAGAAGATTGCTTCCTCTTTGTGAGACAGGTACTTGGGATAATTTCATTTTTAGAGAGGGAATTCGAACATTACTGTCTTTTTCTTTGATCAGGAGGGGCCTATCTGATAATGCATATGCAATGCATCCACTGGTTCATACCTGGGGCAGGGACAGATTGACTTTGAGTCAGAGGAAAAAATGTTGCTCAATGGTGTATGTCATGTTGTCTTGTTCACTAAGATGGGATGCAGACCAGCCATATGGATTCCAGAGGACCTTGGTAACACATGTGAGAGCAAATATGGAGTATTTAAAAGCAGAAAGCAATCAGAATATCATCAGTTACATGGATGATGCTTATGCAAATTTTGGGAGGCTGTTGAGGGAACAAGGATATTTAAAAGAAGCAGAAACTTTGGAAATTAAAGTTCTGGATGCAAGGAAGAGAATTCTTGGAGTGGAATACCCAGAGACAATCAGAGCCATGGCAAATCTAGCAGTAACATATCAGAGCCTGGGAAAATACACAGAGGCAGAGACACTGGAGATCCAAGTTCTGGATGCAAGGAAGAGAATTCTTGGAGTAGAACACCCAGAGACAATCAGAGTCATGGCAAATCTAGCAGTAACATATCAGAGCCTGGGAAAATACACAGAGGCAGAGACACTGGAGATCCAAGTTCTGGATGCAAGGAAGAGAATTCTTGGAGTGGAACACCCAGACACAATTGAAGCCATGGCAAATCTAGCATCTTCATATGGAAACCTGGGAAAATACACAGAGGCAGAGACACTGGACATCCAAGTTCTGGATGCAATGAAGAGAATTCTTGGAGTGGAACACCCAGACACAATCTTTGCCATGGCAAATCTAGCATCTTCATATGGAAACCTGGGAAAATACACAGAGGCAGAGACACTGCAGATCCAAGTTCTGGATGCAAGGAAGAGAATTCTTGGAGTGGAACACCCAGACACAATCTTTGCCATAGCAAATCTAGCATCTTCATATGGAAACCTGGGAAAATACACAGAGGCAGAGACACTGAAGATCCAAGTTCTGGATGCAAGGAAGAGAATTCTTGAAGTGGAACACCCAGACACAATCAGAGCCATGGCAAATCTAGCATCTTCATATGAGAGCCTGGGAAAATACACAGAGGCAGAGACACTGGATATCCAAGTTCTGGATGCAAGGAAGAGAATTCTTGGAGTGGAACACCCAGACACAATTGAAGCCATGGCAAATCTAGCATCTTCATACAGAAACCTGGGAAAATACACAGAGGCAGAGACACTGGAGATCCAAGTTCTGGATGCAAGGAAGAGAATTCTTGGAGTGGAACACCCAGACACAATCAGAGCCATGGCAAATCTAGCATCTTCATATGGAAACCTGGGAAAATACACAGAGGCAGAGACACTGGAGATCCAAGTTCTGGATGCAATGAAGAGAATTCTTGGAGTGGAACACCCAGACACAATCTTTGCCATGGCAAATCTAGCATCTTCATATGGAAACCTGGGAAAATACACAGAGGCAGAGACACTGCAGATCCAAGTTCTGGATGCAAGGAAGAGAATTCTTGGAGTAGAACACCCAGACACAATCTTTGCCATGGCAAATCTAGCATCTTCATATGGAAACCTGGGAAAATACACAGAGGCAGAGACACTGAAGATCCAAGTTCTGGATGCAAGGAAGAGAATTCTTGGAGTGGAACACCCAGACACAATCAGAGCCATAGCAAATCTAGCAGTAACATATCAGAGCCTGGGAAAATACACAGAGGCAGAGACACTGGATATCCAAGTTCTGGATGCAAGGAAGAGAATTCTTGGAGTGGAACACCCAGACACAATCTTTGCCATGGCAAATCTAGCATCTTCATATGGAAACCTGGGAAAATACACAGAGGCAGAGACACTGAAGATCCAAGTTCTGGATGCAAGGAAGAGAATTCTTGGAGTGGAACACCCAGACACAATCTTTGCCATGGCAAATCTAGCATCTTCATATGGAAACCTGGGAAAATACACAGAGGCAGAGACACTGGAGATCCAAGTTCTGGATGCAAGGAAGAGAATTCTTGGAGTGGAACACCCAGACACAATCTTTGCCATGGCAAATCTAGCATCTTCATATGGAAACCTGGGAAAATACACAGAGGCAGAGACACTGGAGATCCAAGTTCTGGATGCAATGAAGAGAATTCTTGGAGTGGAACACCCAGACACAATCTTTGCCATGGCAAATCTAGCATCTTCATATGGAAACCTGGGAAAATACACAGAGGCAGAGACACTGCAGATCCAAGTTCTGGATGCAAGGAAGAGAATTCTTGGAGCAGAACACCCAGACACAATCAGAGCCATGGCAAATCTAGCAGTAACATATCAGAGCCTGGGAAAATACACAGAGGCAGAGACACTGGACATCCAAGTTCTGGATGCAATGAAGAGAATTCTTGGAGTGGAACACCCAGACACAATCAGAGCCATGGCAAATCTAGCATCTTCATATAGAAACCTGGGAAAATACACAGAGGCAGAGACACTGGAGATCCAAGTTCTGGATGCAAGGAAGAGAATTCTTGGAGTGGAACACCCAGACACAATCAGAGCCATGGCAAATCTAGCAGTAATATATTATAACCTGGGGAAATTCACAGAGGCAGAGACACTGGAGATCCAAGTGCTAGATGCAAGAAAGAGAATTCTTGGAGTGGAACACCCAGACACAATTGAAGCCATGGAAAACTTAGAAACCACCCTGACAAGTCTGGGAATGTACAAAGAGGCAGAGAGGCAGGTTATCCAAGCTCAGGAAATTGAGAGCAGAGTTATTGGAGCAACATGCCATCATGCAAATGCCTCTATGGCCAATGTTCAAGAAACTGAGGAGACTTTAACAATGAATTTTGACAAGAAAGGTGTGTACTGAGATTAATTATTCTTGTAAACTATCCCTCATATTTATCTGATTAGTGTCCTCTTTGTCTAATTTTGTAAAGAAAACTTCAAAAATTATGTCTAAAATAGCACATTCATTTCATAAGAAGAAAGCCCCCAATGCTGACTTAGGAAGAAATAGTTCTTAATTCCCATATCCATGCTTCTTAGTATTGTTCCATGTTGTAACAATGTCTTGATATGCTATTCAGTATGTTGAATGGAATTTTTTTGTGTAACTGTTTTGATTGATATTGCAAGTATCTTAAAACTGTTTCATAATATGTCTTCCCCTGCATTGACTGCTGCACCTCTGCAATCTCCTCATCTCCAAGAGATTGGGATGGATCCTAACACAATCCCTTCTCCTTTTTCACAGACCCTACTCTCTCCAACTCATATAAATACTCCTTGCATGTACCAAGTACCCTTATCATTGATATTAAAGTTAACTTCTGTCTTATTACTTTGTCCACTTGTCTCAGCCTCTCATCTGCATTATATCTACTAACTTGCCTTAGACTTCAACTCCAATACCGAACTCACCTTATGCTGAGTTATCACACAACTCTGACTTGGATACACTAACATTTCACTTAGTGTTTTGTTCCCTTTGTGTATTCTCAAGTCTCCAACTCCCAGCCTATGCTACCTTCATCTTTGACAGACTTGACTCCATTCCTTTCAGTCTCAGAGCTCAACTCTGTGCTTCCCTGCTTCTCAGACTTAGCTCTGTACACTTATGCTCCTGGACCTAACTCTGTACAATGACTCTATTACAGACCTTGTCCCCTTCCAGTCTAGTAACTACCAGTGGTATCTATGTTGACCCCTACCTTGCCTCTTGCCCTATCTAAGGAATAGGACAGATCCTAACAATGCCACTCTGTGATACCCTGTAGATGTTGTCCTGTAGAAATAGATCTCATGAACCATTCAATTTGTCTAAGTCCTCCGACATTTGGTCCACCTCATAAACAAACACCACACAAACACTCTCCTCACCACCACCACCACCATCCTGATCACACCTTAAACAAGGGTTGATCAGGCAGCTAAGCAAAGTCTTTGACAGAGTCTAGAACAAATTGATCATTTTTTCACCTTTTATGTAATTAAGTGTGAAGGTGACATCCAAATGTAAAAAAATTGTTGTTACTATTTTCAAAATGTCTTGTAAGGTATATCCACAGGACAAAAGGCTGTTAAGAATTAAAATTTGTAAATGAAATGGATTTCAGGAACAATTCAGTTTGTCTCTTCAGCATGAGGCAAAACTTTAATTTTTAGCAAACACTTCACCTAGAGAACAGAGTTGTGGACAAATGTAAACAATAAGCATATAAATTATTTTTATTCTGTTGGCCCCCTTGAAAAATTAGTGAATATACTGTCAAAATAAAAATTGACCCAATAATCTGATCTAATTACATACAAGGTGCAAAAATGATAAATTTATCAAGAAATCTGTCCAATGCTTTGCTTAACTGCCTGATTGTCCCTTGTTTGAAGTGTCACTGTCACTACTTGGTCACCACCCTATGTAACCACCACCTTGCACCATGAGTGTCTGCCATGGGCTGAACAACATTTAGACCCTCACATCAACTGCCACATCATGTGCTGGAGGCTCAGCAACAACATGCCACATCTTTACCACATCCTACATGACAACCCCCTGCTGCTGCTAGGCCATCACCACCCACTCGAGTCCATTGTCAACTGCCCACGTTCTCCTTGGTAAACTGCAATCATGACTTCAACAATCTGCCAATGCCATCAATGACCTCCTCCAGATCTGCCATGTCATCCAGATGGCAACAATGCAACAGTAGTGCAGGTGAGCTCAAATTCCACAACCCCCCTCTTTCTCCTTGCTAATAGCCACAACACCAGCCAACCACTGCCACATCACTGCCTCATCCTTGCCACATTGGTGCTGATGAGGTGACATGATGATCACAACAATGGCCACAAGACAATGACAGAGGAGATGGATGGACAGATAACAGTGCAGTGTGGCAGCAACAGACAACCATAACAATGGCAGACAATGACACTAAGACTGTGGATGCACAGCAGAATATCTGTGTGAACATGCCCCTTTTTCTGTTATACCATATTCCCCAATCCTTCCTAGTTTCTCATATAACATGCATCAGATATATACCATTTTATACAATCATCCAGTTGTTTATGACTGTGGAAATACCATGCTGTTTACCCAATATCCTCAATTTCAAGCAGATGCATATGGTATCCTTATAATGAGTAGTATTATATCCTGATTACCTCCCCAAGCATCTAGAGGATATTCATGAACACCAGCTGAGGATATCTTGAGGCAGATATCCACAGGATAGTGGATGAGGATAGTTGGAGGTTGTGTATGTCCTGTGATATCCCAATACTTTCCATTCCTCCACTGATTCCTACCAGATTCCAGCCAGAATCCAGGAATTCTGTGGATTCTGGCTGGAATTGACAGGAATTATAATGGGAATAGACAGAAATTTCAGTACAAATCTATACTTCTCAGTTCCCCCTACAATTCCACTTTAGCTAGATGTCATATGACTTAATCTGCACTTATCAAGACCTCCTGAATTACTTGTGTAATGTAGTCAGTCAATATATTATTCTATTCTATGCTGATAACTTAAACTTAGGAATTGCTTATCATATTCAAATTTGAACGTGGATAATTCAGGTGTATTCACTAGAACTACATAAAATTATTCTACTACAAAATTATCCTACTACATAGAGTGTTCAAGGGAGGGATGGAAGGGAGGGGGAGAGGGGTGAATGGGAGAGGGGTGATGGGAGAGGGAGTGATGGGGAGCAGTGGTGGGGAGTGATGGAGAGGGGAGGGAGGGGAGGGAGAGAGGGGGGAGGAATGGAGAGAGAGGGGGCATAGAGGGAGGGAAGAGGGACAGAGGGAGAGAAGAAGGATGGAGGGAGGGAAGAAGGATGGAGGGAGGGAAGAGAGGGAGGGTGGATGGAGTGGTGGGGACTGATAGAGGGGGGAGAGAGTGGTGGGGAGTACTGGGCCTTGTCACTGTTTGTCGTCCTGTGCTTTACATCGTTCCTGTTGTGTCTTTGTTGATGTGCTCACTGTCATCCGTTGACATGGGCGTTGTCCGCTGACATTGTCATTGTCTGCTGATGTGCTCATTGTCTGTTGATGTGCTCATCATCTGCTGGTGTGCTTGTTGTCGTCTGTTAATGTGGGCATCATCTGTTGAGGTGGGTGTCATCTGCTGACATAGTGGCGGTCTGTTGACACCATTGTCGTCATCTGCTGACATGGTGGTGGTCCATTGAGGTGGGTGTTGTCTGTTGACATTGTTGTTGTCCATTGAGGTGGGTGTTGTCTGTTGACATTGTTGTTGTCTGTTGACATTGTTGTTGTCTGTTGACATTGTTGTTGTCCATTGAGGTGGGTGTCGTCTGTTGATGTGGCCATCATCCATTGACATGGTGGTGCTCTGTGTGTCATCTGTTGGTGTGGTCATGGTGGTCGTGTGTTGAAGCTGGGTTGGGGACAGGGTGCTCACCTAGGACAACAAATGATGATTTCATTGTTTGTTGTCTGGTTTCCATGCTCGTTTACTGGGACTGGTGACATTGTGTTGGGGCCACCAGTAGCTGTTACTTTCATATATGAATAATGGATACTTTGCCAAAATGCATCTTATATCAGAATGGGTAGTTGTCCAGTGGATAGACAGTTTACCAAAAGGTAGTTTACCAAGAGTCATGATGTGCCATTGGTGTAGGCTGTACATAGGGTGTGCTGATGAGCTCGGGGTTGTGCTCACTGTTGGTGACGACGTCGGGCACTGTTTTCAGGGTCCGGGGTGCATCTCCAAATGAAAAATAGCAATAAAATAGGGGAAAAATCAGAAAAAAATGGGGGATGGTGCTCACACTTGAGGCAGGGCCTAATAAATAATCAGCACAAATGTACCTCCTTATTTGTGGCCACTTGAAAAATAATGAAGCGAATGTGCATCCCGAAAACATTGATTTTCAAAATTAGAAAATGAAGAACAAATAAGAACTTCAACCACATTTAATTTGCATATTCAAACAATGTCTTTGAGAAATAGTCTTGGTAGCCATAGCAACACCACTCAGCTGAAGAATATGTTAAAGAATAAAATAACAGATTTGGTCTGTCAATATGGCTGACATTCTTATTGTTCAACAGTTTAAATTTTTGTTAATGAATGTTTTTGGCATACACAACAGCTTTATTATTCTAGGAGTGCAATGGTTATGGAGGTATCTTTGCCTGGATCAAACATTGGACCCTGTCTCAAGTTGTCACTGTTAGTGACAACATCGGGGACTGTTTTCAGGGTCCAGGGTGCATTTCCAAATATGGTAATATAGCCAAGAATAGCCAGAAAATAGCCAAAAAATCAGAAAAAAATGGGGGATGGTGCTCACTGTTAGTGACGATGTTGGGCACTGTTTTCAGGGTCCAGGGCACATTGCCAAATATGGTAATATATCCAAAAATAGCCAAAAAATCAGAAAAAAATGGTGGGTGGTGCTCACTGTTGGTGATGACATTGGGGTTGTTTTCAGGGTCCAAGTGCATTTCCAAATATGGTAATATATCCAAAAATAGCCGGAAAATAGCAGAAAGATTGGAAAAACATATGAATGGTGTACAGAACATCAGGCACTGCAAACTTAGACTACAAAGTTTACTGATACATACAAAAGACTACAAAAGTTTATAGACTACCAAGTTTACTGATAGACTATAAAAGTCAGACTTAGACTACAAAGTTTGTAGTGTCCGCTTTTTGTCATTACAAAAGTTTGTATTGACTGCTTTTTGAGACTACAAAAGTTTGTAGTGTGGGCTTTTTCATTAAAAAAGTTTGTAGTATGCACTTGTTCATTAGAAAAGTTTGTAGTATCCACTTTTTGTCATTACAAAAATTTGTAGTGTGTGCTATTTCATTAGAAAAGTTTGTAGTGTCCACTTTTTCATTAGAAAAGTTGTCTGCTTTTTCATTTAAAAAAGTATGTAGTTGACATGTAGTTTATGGTGTCCTTGGACCTATCTATGTTATGGGGATGAGGTTGAAGAATTGCCATCATATTGCCAGTGCTGCAGCATTAGTTTTTGACATCATGCACATGTTGTCTTTCACATCAGGAAAGGCCATCCTAAGCCTTTCATATTGATACCTACTGTCCTATCAAAAAACATAATTATCAGTTCATGTGGGGATATGGCTGAACAATTGACATGGCATCACCAGTTTTTTGACATCATGACCAAGTTGGCTTTCAGCCAGAGGAGGCTATTCATGTTGATATCTACTCAATACATGGTCAACTTACAACATGACCTGACTTGAAGACACCTCCAAGGATGGATCAGCCCATCATCAAAAGCCAACTTGGTCATGATGTCAAAGACTGGTGATGTTATGTTAATCCTTCAGTGATACCCCCACATGAATGTATCAAAGTTGACTATGTTTCAGACAGGCCAGTAGCTATTAATGTGAAAGCAGACAGGATGAAAGGTAACTTGGTCATGATGTCAAAAAACTGGTGATGCCATGTCAATTGTTCAGCCATATCCCCACATGAACTGATAATTATGTTTTTTGATAGGACAGTAGGTATCAATATGAAAGGCTTAGGATGGCCTTTCCTGATGTGAAAGACAACATGTGCATGATGTCAAAAACTAATGCTGCAGCACTGGCAATATGATGGCAATTCTTCAACCTCATCCCCATAACATAGATAGGTCCAAGGACACCATAAACTACATGTCAACTACATACTTTTTTAAATGAAAAAGCAGACAACTTTTCTAATGAAAAAGTGGACACTACAAACTTTTCTAATGAAATAGCACACACTACAAATTTTTGTAATGACAAAAAGTGGATACTACAAACTTTTTTAATGAAAAAGCCCACACTACAAACTTTTGTAGTCTCAAAAAGCAGTCAATACAAACTTTTGTAATGACAAAAAGCGGACACTACAAACTTTGTAGTCTAAGTCTGACTTTTTAGTCTATCAGTAAACTTGGTAGTCTATAAACTTTTGTAGTCTTTTGTATGTATCAGTAAACTTTGTAGTCTAAGTTTGCAGTGCCTGATGTTCTGTACACCATTCATATGTTTTTCCAATCTTTCTGCTATTTTCTGGCTATTTTTGGATATATTACCATATTTGGAAATGCGCCCTGGACCCTGAAAACAACCCCAATGTCATCACCAACAGTGAGCACCACCCACCATTTTTTTCTGATTTTTGGCTATTTTTGGATATATTACCATATTTGGCAATGTGCCCTGGACCCTGAAAACAGTGCCCAACATCGTCACTAACAGTGAGCACCATCCCCCATTTTTTTCTGATTTTTTGGCTATTTTCTGGCTATTCTTGGCTATATTACCATATTTGGAAATGCACCCTGGACTGTGAAAACAGTCCCTGATGTCATCACTAACAGTGAGCACCATCCCCCATTTTTTTCTGATTTTCCCCCTATTTTATTGCTATTTTTCATTGGAAATGTGCATATTTCCTTATTTGGAAATGCGCCCTGGACCCTGAAAACAGTGCCTGACATTGTCACCAACAGGGAGCACAAGCACTGAGCTCACTGACATACTCTACAGCCTATGTTGACAATGTGGAAGTGCTTCAAGAACCTTTCATGATGCCCTCCTTTTTTCTATTTTGAACTTTTATTTTATAATTCTTTTCTTTTTTTATTCAAACCATGTCTCTTACTAAAGTTTGAGTGTCTGGAGTCATCGCATTTTCTTAGGCTTTTCGTTGCACACCAGCAAAAAGCGCTCCTGAAGTGTTCCTACAAGAATCACCATCAAATGATGCAATAACTGGCAACTTACCATAAATGCTTCCCTCATATGACATCATCATTGGCAACTTCTTTGTTCAGCTCTTTTGGTGGAATTTGAAGGATCGGCTGGACTTGTTTGCACATGCATGTACTTTCCTTTATTTCCTTTTTTTTTTTTTTGTTGTTGTTGTTCTTTCACTTACTGCATATCCCCAAGAAACCGAAGTTGCACCTGAGGGCTGGACAGTTTGGTCAAGCTACCAATGACTGGGAAGTCCACGCTGAGGGCAGCAGTGCCTTCATAAATAGACTCCCCAGTGTCAAATGGTTCCCCGAGTAATCCCCAGTCCAGAGGTTTAGCAGAGGGATCTGACAGGGTGCATCATGGACATTTTATTTTTGGTGTTTTGTAGAATTCCATAGCCTTTTTTAGAATTATTGGACAGGCAGCATGCAAGAACGTGTAGAATGCCTTGTGATTCTAGTTTTTGTATTTAGGTGTCTTCCCACCTTGTGAATGGAACATCTCTTCTTTCCCCTCTCTTGACTTCACTCTCACAAAGACTTTTAAGATTTTAAGCCATTTTTACATTCAACACTCTCCCTCCCTCTTGTTTTCATCAACTTCGACCTTCATTTGGGCTCTCCAAGCACAATTTCATGCATGCAAAAGCCCTCAAAAGGCACATATACTCAAGTTTGAAGTTTACCTATTAGCATGTAGAGCACTTGTCCACACATTCTCTCATGCCATCCACACTAAGTCCCCCCCTTGTCCCTTTCTTTATTGTCCAAACTCATCCTTCCCTTTCTTCTCCCATCTTTTTGTGTAGACAACCAGTTTCCATCTCTCACTGCAGTACTTTACAGTGCCCCCCCATTCCTGCAGGGATCCACAGGAATCCACAGGAATGGGACCAGAATACAACCAATGCAACACCTTTCCTTTTTGCTAGATACATTTACAGTAATATGCACTTCTTCACACTGACTTAAAGGGTATGAACACTTTCTTATAACCTTTATATATTAAAATTCAATATATTTAAGTAATACCTAATTTACTATTTTCTATGTTAAATGAAGGGGGGGGGGGAGAGGAAGGAAGGGAGGGAGGGAGGGACAGGGAGTGGTGTGGGGCTGTCATCAGGATAAGGGAGGAAGGAAGGGAGGAGGAAGGAAGGGAGGGAGGAGGAAGGAAGGGAGGGAGCGAGGGAGGGAGGGACAGACAGTGGTGTGGGGCTGTGATCAGCATAAGAAAGAGGGAGGAAGGAAGGGAGGAGGGACAGGTAATGGTGTGGGGGAGGGAGTGGTGGGAGGGGGACTGATGGAGGGGAGTGAGAGTGGTGGGGACTGATAAAGGGGGAGGGGTGGTGCTGGGCCTTGTCGTCCATTGTTGTTGTCATCCCGTGTTGTCGTTTTGTTGTCGTCCTGTGTCGTCGTCATCGCATGCCATTGTTGTCATGTGTTGTCATGTGTTGATGTCGCATTGTTGTCATTGTCACGTGTCATTGTCACATGTTGTTGTTTGGATGTGGACGTTGTTGTTGTTGTTGTTGTGGGTGTCATCACATGGTGTGTGTTTGTGGCTGGCTGGTGTGGTGGTCATGGTTGAAGCTGTGGTTGGTGCTGTGGGGGGCTTGTTTGGTTTGTGACATGGCATTGTGGCATTCACATGGTCATTGTGGTGGGCACTCGTGGATAGTGGTGTTGTTGTTGTTGTTGTCCATTTGGTTGCCACATCACTGGCAGTGGTCGTTGCCATTTGTTGCTGGGTGGTCGTGGTCATTGTGGGGTCATGTGGGGTCATCATTGTCATCATCGTGGGTGGCATGGTGTTGTCGTGGTTTGTTGTGACTGTCATGGGAGGTAGGGAAGAGGATGGTTGGTGGTGGTGGAAAGGAATGGTGTTGCATTTGTTTGGTAATGTTGCCTTTGTTTGGTATCAGAAGTAAAATAAACAAACAAATGACTGGATTCCGTTGCATTCCGTTCCTGTGGATTCTGGTGTCAATTCCGGAATGCCCAAATTCCGCCAGAATGGTAATGCACTGGAATGATCAAAATAGCAGGCCTCCCTGCCAAATTTCAATTCCTGCAGGAATTAGGGGGGCACTGATAAGACCTCTCTCACTGTTGAACTTTCGTTCTTCCACAACAACACATCATGACTCTTGGTAAATTGTCCAGTAGGCAATTGCCCATTCTGATATAAGATGTATTTTGGACAAGTGTCCATTCTGATTGCTTCAGGTAACAGCACTGGCTGTTGGGGCATTGTTTCCCATGTCGTGGCCATGGTGTTGCATTAGTGTGGTGAGAATGACAACATTATTGACATGGTGGCATTGGTGTGGATGTCGTTGCATTGGTGTTGACATGTCATCCCCTCATGTGGCATGGACATGTCGTGGGTGTCATCATCGTTGGTGTGGACACGTTGTCCTGTCATTGTCGTTGGTGTGGACATGTTGTCCTGTTGTCATTGTCCATCATCCTGTTGTCATTGTCCATTGTCCCATTGTCATCATCCATGGTTGTTTTATGGGTGCTGGGTGTTGTTTTGTGTCTGTGGGGTGTTGTTTTGTGTCTGGGGTCGTTGTTTTGTGTCTTTTGATGGGCACTGGGCATTTTTCGATGGGCGCTGAATGTTTTTGGTGGGCACAGGTGGTTTTTGGTGGGTGCTGGGATGTTTTTGTGGGTGGTGTGTGGGTTTTGTGGGCACCAGGGCGTTTTTGTGGGTGCTACAGCCGTTTCATGGATGCTGGGAAGTTTTCGGGGGTGGGGTGTGACCTGTCATGGTCATGGGTGATAGAAGGGTGATGTGGGTGGTGGGGGCTAGGGGTGACGGTGATGGTGTGGCATTGGTGGCAGTGACAAGCATGGTGGTGGTGGTGGTGGAAGGAGAGGGTGGCCATGTTTGGTGAACAGTGTTTGCCAAACAAGCATTGTTTGTTATCCATTGAAAATAAATAAACTATAATACATAACAAAACAATAAAATAACCAGATTACAGTTCCTGCACATTCTGGGGAATGCTATTCCTGCCCATTCCAGGGAAGACCATTCCGGGAAACATTCCAGTGTAAATTCCAGAATGATCAGATTCCACTGGAATGAGAAAACACAGGAATGACAAATTTAGCAGGGCTCACTGCTAAATTTCATTCCACCAGAATCCACCAGAATTCCACAGAAATGACTGGAATCCTGCAGGAATAGGGGGGGCACTGATAAGACCTCCCTTAATTGATGCTCCAGAAATTCTGCATTTTCCCAGAACAAGTATGCAAACAACAGGATTGCACAATCCTGAGGGACATGTAGGGCTGTGCACCACCCATCTGATGGGTATGGCTGTCTGTTTTACAGTCTTGATGGGCTTCTGAGCAGGATGGATGCCCCATTTTTCCATGCACTCAAATTGTAACAGGACAGGACAGGTTGAAAACAGGTAAAGATGGCTGTAGACAGCTGTCTTCCCTACTAGTAAGTAGTTTTTTGAAAGATGCAAAACGGAATGTATTAAGAGAGTATAAATGAGTGAAATAAAAGACTTAAAAAGGGCAAAGATCATCTATGATGATTTACCTTGTGCCTGAGGATCAGTCTACGTTTTACAAGCATAAGAACCCTAATGGTCTCAGGCTTAAGACTAGCATGGCAGAGTGAGATTGTATCTCTACCTCCAGAGAAAATGCATTCAACAGCCACTGCAGACCCTAAAGAACATGATGTCAATGATAGTAGTCAATTTTATGATGAAGATGTTGCCTACCTGGAATTGAGAAAATATTGCATGCAAGGTGGTAAAGGTTTGGGAATTGTCCCCTCTGCTGGGACCACCACCACACTCGATCACATCTCTTGAAGTCTTCTTGTGGCAAGTTCCAAAACTCCATTAATTTATCAGAAACAACATGCCTTCTTTGAAACCTTGCAGTAAAGCTTTTCTGAGGAGAACAGGGTATTTGCAAGGTACTGGAGCTAGAGTTTGACACAATTGAAACAGTTGATGATGAAGGTACAGATGAAAGTGGAGTGGATTGTGATAAAGGTGGTGGTGAGCATGGAGATTGACTCTGGATGTCTCTAGCTCACTTGCGAGAATGGGGTCCCCAGCAAACTTGTCCCTCAATGCTTCATAAGAAATGTGTGGATCTAATACTAAAATAAGTGTAAGAGACTCTCCAAGAATAGATGTAAATATGACATGCACATGATGACCACAGGTAGAATGGTGAAGTGTCGATTTTGTAGTAGTAATCACTAAGTTGGAGGTGTGCATCCATAAGACCCTTCTTGAGGGAAGGTGAAGCTGTAGGGGGAAGATTTCAGATGATGTCTTGCAGGTCATCCTGGAGGCCTCGAAAGATGGGGTGTGTTGTGGAGAGCATCAGAGTATGCATTGTTGACATTTCTGTTGTTGCGAGATGGAAGGTTTTTAGCCAACCAGTAACAAGCTCAATTGCCTCCCATTCCTTGCTTGTCAATTTGTATGCTCAAAGGTCTCAATGAAAGTGAGCAAACGAATCAACGACTTGCCAGTAATCAAGTGCACAACCTGGGAGAGGATCAATTCAAAAGCAAACAAATTTATAATACATGACACACAAAGCATTTGATGAGTCAACCACCACCACATTCTAACATTGAGTATCAGATTGAGAGTGGGCAGTGGCATATCATTTTGGGTGTTTGCAATTTGAATCTGCCTAGCCCAACTTTCACTATGTTGAGGAGTGGAGCGCTCAGAGTGAACAATTCTTCAAAGCTACTCAAATAAATGTTAGACCAATATGAATGTACATAACAGATTTGATGGCTGACCTTCTGCATGGCAGCCTTTATTTGACTTGTGGGTCCAGTGCTGAAGTCTCCGTCATCATCATAATCATCATTGTCAGCTGTGGCATCAATATCGTCTTCATGATTGACACTGACATTGATGTCATCTTGATAATTGAGGTTTTTGCTTGCTTTTCCTGCTTCTGATTTTGACATGATTCTGATGCCTTCGAGGAGCTAGGTGGATCATGTATGAGTATGACAATTAAGGAAGTCAAGAAACACTGACCTTGATTACCATGAGATGAATGGTGTGAGGCATGCAACACATACATGACCCAGATGCAGAAAAGTTGATGTTGGTGTTCCAACATCGTAATTCCAATGTGTCCATTAAGATATCATTGTTGGTCACATTATCCATCATTACGGTGATGATCTAAGATGGGTTTTTAAGTCATATCATAGAGATAATATGAAATAAATGAACCTTGTCCTGTATGCAGTACTTTACCCTCCCCAGGTTATTCCATATGGAATGGATGGAATGGGGGGTGGACTGCACAAATTCCAGATGGATTCCATACTTTTTTAAGATGGATTCCATCAATTTCCAGGGTGGAATCCATGGTAAGTTCCAACTTATCTAGAAAGTGGGTTGTTTGAAATAATGCCAAGTCAGGAATCACAGATCTGCACTCATTCATACTCATAACTGCTCAAGAATAATTAAAATCTATTGATTAGGACTACATATATTTATTTTACTACATTACATATTGAAGGGAGAGGAAGAGGTGGGGGGAGTGAGTGGGTGTGGTGGAGAGTGGGGAGGGAGAGGGGGGTGGGAACTATTGGAGTGAGGGGGACACTGGAGGGATGGGGAGCAAAGGGAGGGGAGCAAATGGAAGGAGAGCAAGGGGAGGGGGACTGGTAGCAGAGGGAGAAATGGGGGGGGATGGGGATGGAGGGGGAGGAAGTAGGGTGGAAGAGAGGGGACTTACCTGAGCTCGTCGTTGCCCATGTCTGTTCACTTTCATGGGTGGTCTTCTCTGTTTGTCAACAGGGGTCCATGGGTGCTTGTCGTCCATTGCTTGTCATTGTAATTGGGTGGTGGGCATTGTTGTTTGTGGGTGCATTGTTGTTTTTGGGGTGTGTTGACATTTTTGGTGCGTGTTGACATTTTTGGGGCAGTGGGCAGTTGTCTGGTGGGTAATGTGGAAGTGCATCATGTTCTGCTCATGACGCCTTCATTATTTTGGCCTTTTACCATTATTTTAAGCTTTTTATTCATTTTTTATTCATCCTGATTTTGTTACTAAAGAGTCGAGAGTTGGTGCAGAGTTTTCTTTTGTTAGAATACTTAATTTCAAAATCGCCAGTGGCTGTGCAAATGCTCAGAAAGAATGATTTCTCATGCCTCTTCAATGCCCAGGCTGCACAACTTTGAAGGAATCGGACTTGGGATCTTTTTTTTTGGGTTCGTTCGTGTTCAGTCTTTTTACAATTCAATTGTTTTCTTCGTTTTTGTATTTTTATTTACAACAGATCCTTACCTTCTCAGAGCTTGACTGGACAGCTGGACAGTAGGGTAGAGCATCGAAGCAAGGGATGTCCACACTGAGGGCAGCAGTGATGCATGTCAATAGACCTCTCCCTTCATTGTACGTTCCCCAAGTAATTCCCAGTCTGAAGGAATAGTCGAGAGAGGGCAAAGGTGAAGTTAATTTCTTATATTTTCGGTTTATTGTCTATTTTTAGAACCTTCTTTTATCTTGGTCAGGCAGCACATGAGTACATGTGATGCCTTATGATTCTACAATCTGTATAAAAGATGCCTTCAGGTTTTCTGAATGATACTTCCCCCCCCCACCTTTGATTTTTTTTGAAGAACCTTAAGAATTTCAGTACTTTACCCTCCCCAGGTTATTCCATATGGAACAGATGGAATCGGGGGTGGACTGCACAAATTCCAGATGGATTCCATGGAGTGGGGGATGGATTCCATGGAATGGGGGATGGATTCCACAACTTTGGGGATGGATTCCATGGAATGGCTGATGGATTCCATACTTCCCCCAGATGGATTCCATACTTTTCCACATGGATTCCATACTTTTTTCAGATGGAATCCATACTCTATTCTATATGTTCTATACCATTTTAAGGGTGGAATCCACATGAAATGACTTTATGAAATAATTCTAAGTCCACATTGTGTAATCATAGTTTCCATATTCATGAGTCATGGGTGAGCAGGAAAAATTGAAATGTATTGAATGGACTACACAATTTATTTTTACTATTCTCAATATTTAAGGGAGGGGGGAAGACAGGGGGAAGTGATGGAGGGGGGAGGATGTAGTAGAGAGCAAGAGGAGAGGGAGGGGGAAGGAGTGATGGAGGAGAGAGGGAGTGAGTGGTGAAGGGAGGGAGTGGTGAAGGGTGGGGTGGGAATGGATGGGGGGGAGCATGGGAGGGGGAGCAATGAAGGGAGGGGGAGAAATGGGAGGGGGAGCAACAGAGGGAGGGGGAACAATTGAGGGAGGGAGGGGGAACAATGAAGGGAGGGGAATGATGGAGGGGGGTGGTGAGGAATGTTGGAGGGAGGGGGAGCTTACCTGGGCTCGTTGTTGCCCATTTCCATTCACACAAGCAGAATCCTGCATGTGTGGGTGTGCATCTTCATGCGTGGGCGCTCTGGGTCCTTGTTTGTGGGTGGTGGGCTCATTTTCGTGTCTGTGGAGCTATGTTGCCATTGCATTTGTCTTCGTTTCATGGGCGGTCATGTCGTGGGTGGTCGCGTTGTCTTTGTGGGTGGTCACATTGTCTTTGTGGGCAGTCGTTGATGTTGGTGGGTGCTGGTCTTCGTTGGTGGGCAGTCGTTGTGGTGGGCAGTCATTGATGTTGGTGTGGTGGTAGGCTGTTCATGGTGGTGGATCTGGTGGGCAAACGGAGTGCCATGTCATGATGTGGCACCTGTGGTTTGGGTCAGCAAGGTTAATGGGCAGGGTGGTTTGTTCGCAGCTGGAATGAAATGACAACGACGACATTTGTTGTTGTCTGTCATCTGTTTGCCACACTGCTGGCTTACCTGGGCCTTCTGCTTGCTGTTGTTCCCACCCATCTGTGGTTGTTGTCAGTGTCATTGCCAGTGTCATTGTTGTCGCAGGTGGTCGTGGCTTGAGACAGTGGGGTGGATGGCGATGGTGGTGGTGAAAGGAAGAAGTGACATGGCAACGTGACAGCCATACCTGTCATGTTTGAGATGCCATGTGACAAACAACAACAACAACAACAACAACAACAACAACAACAACAACCACCACCATCCCCCCCCATAAAACAGAAAAAGTCCAGATCCAACAGACATTGTCCTCTCCACTCCCCAAAAACTACTGTTTCTCACTTACAAAACTTCTTGAATTCATACATACTGTTATCTTGTCTTTGTTTTGCTTTACATACATTTTTTTTCATGCTTTTTGTCAAAATGAACCACTTTTGCCTTTCTCCTCATCACTTTACTCTCAAGCCACCTCTCGCCTATCTCTGCCTTTAGATATTAGTTTAGCCTTTGTTATCTTGATCCATACACTTTCCCCCCCCTGAACCCTTAAAATCCTTGTACCTTTCCCCCACTCATTCGTCCCTTAAACCGCATTTGGCATACACTTCTGAAATGTCCCTGTCTCCCTCCCTCCCCTCTACTCCTGTCTGAAAACCTCCTTCCTCCCTCCCTCCCTTCTCCCCTCGCACTGCTCTCTTTTCCCCTCATGCACTTGACACAATCTCAGTTCAGGACATCACCCTTGCCACCGGCTGTGAACATATTGTCCAAGGAATTGGCACATCAGAAACTAATTCCAATGTGGTCACTATACTCGAATCTGCAATCAAAGCCATTGAAAACATGGACCCCTTGCTCACTGAAATTCACATTCTTGTGAAACCCTTCAACTCTCACAACGAGTGGTCAACTACCTGCTACATTCACCTTGATCCTTGCCTGAATGCGTCAACCATTCTAGACACTGATGCTGAGCCTAGATGTGATCTCCTCTCTCTATGGCTCACGGCACTCACTAGTTTCAATGCCGATTGGGATGTCAAGTGGACACCTGCCAAGCACGGTACCAACAAGCGATCGTGGGTATGCTTCCCTGAGCTTAAGGACAACTCCACCAATCCTTCATTCCAATCTGAGTCCTGTGATAAACTCCTACACTGGGTGAAGACCAAGGCCCTTCCTGTCTGCAACTTCTTTCTTGGGAAGGGCGGAGTCACCCTTCAGATGGCATCTCCACACCATGTCAACACCGTAGTCAAAGCCAGAACCGTCCTTGTTCCTGGCTTTCCATCCTCACTCAGAGTCATGTGTGGTTGGCAAATCGAAATTCATAATGCATTCGAGATCATAATCATGGGAGTTCTGGATGATTATGAGAACATCAACCAGTTGTTGAAGGAATGGATTGTTCGAAACTTTCTCATTGACAGTGAATCAACTTTGGCTGGACACAGATTGTCACCTGATGAACCAAAGGTGTTCATTTTCCATATGACTACGTGGAGAGCAACCAAGGCTGTGCTGTCCCCCTCCACTTGGAAACTCTTTGAGCTAGACTTTGCAAAATACCCAACTCTCATTTATCCCTGAACCATGCATGAGGTCAACACTACCAGTGTTTGGAAAATGCCCAGAAGCATTCGTGGTGACTTTGCAAAAGGCACCAAGTCTGTCAACGATGCTATCAAGGCGCTTATGTGACATATGGACTCAATGGAGGACTGTAATCAGAAACAGCATGAGGCCACACATCTTCAGCTGTCTATGATCACCAGAGATGTCCAGAATGTCATGCAGGCTGTCTCCAACCTTGATGGTCGTCTTGTCAGCTCCCAACACGCGATCCTTGCTCAGTCCACCGAGCTTGGACTCACTCGCAATCTCTCTGACTTATGTGCCAACAAAATGACGCTCAAGATGCAGTTGCTGGTTGGAATGGAGCCAGGAAAGATCGATGAAGCACAGGCAATGCTAGCTGAGATCGAGAAGGAGGAGGCATCTCTCCAGAACCAAATCAGCCAAGCCAGCTGGAGCTTCCTCACAATCGTCAGGGGCCATGTCGATCAACTACAGCCTGACACCTTGTCAAACCCTGCACCTCCGCATTTACTGACTGTGCCTCCTGGTCTCTCTAAAACTGTCTGCACAGAGAGTAAGAGCATTCAGCCCAGCAGGTTGCTTCACCCTGATAAGTCTGATGATTGACATAGTGTCTCTGCTAAGAGGTGTTATCTTTCAGGTGATGACATCGAGGAGAATGAGGTTGCAACGTATGCGACAGGTGATTCTATGGCTGTTGACATGCCTGACCCTCAAGCAAAGGAAGTTCATGAGGTATGTCCCTTACTATTACCTTAGCAGGACATGCTGATGGTGATTCACGATGACATTTCAGTCCCCCCTCTGAACTGTATGAAGCACCAGTGGGAACCATTATTTATCATTAAACATGGACATAGGTCCATGTCCTTTCATACAAACTGTCACAAGGTTTATGAGAGGCATTTTATTAGGATGTCCCATCAATTTCATTCATGTAATTGTCTGAGCTTTTCATAAACTATGGGGAGGTTTTGAGATATATTTCATAAGTCTTCATGCTGATTTCATTACTGATTTCATATGCCTTCCCTGGCAATTTCATTGTGCTTTCATTGGAATGTCCAGAGTATTTTATTGCAATTTCATTAGAATGTCTAGGATATTTTATTGCACTTTCATTAGAATGTCTAGGATATTTCATTGCACTTTCATTAGAATGTCTAGGATATTTCATTGCACTTTCATTAGAATGTCTAGGATATTTCATTGCACTTTCATTAGAATGTCTAGGATATTTCATTGCACTTTCATTAGAATGTCCAGGGTATTTCATTGCGCTTTCATTAGAATATGAAGGGTATTTCATTGTGCTTTCATTAGAATGTCTAGGATATTTCATTGTCCTTTCATTAGAATACACAGAGTATTTCATTGTGCTTTCATTGAATATTTCATTAGAATGTCTAGGATATTTCATTGTGCTTTCATTAGAATATGCAGGGTATTTCATTAGAATGTCTAGGGTATCTCATTGTGCTTTCATTAGAATGTCCAGGATATTTCATTGCACTTTCATTAGAATATGCAGGGTATTTTATTGCGCTTTCATTGAATATTTCATTAGAATGTCCAGGATATTTCATTGCACTTTCATTAGAATATGCAGGGTATTTCATTGTGCTTTCATTGAATATTTCATTAGAATGTCCAGGGTATTTCATTACACTTTCATTAGAATATGCAGGGTATTTCATTGTTGACACATGTCAGGGTCCATCTAATGGGCTCTTGTTATGGTACTGCTCATGCCATGACAATTGTATTAACATAGAGCATGTGCCCTCTGCTTCTGATACTTAGAAGTTAGTCTTGACTTGGTATTGACTTGAATGAGTGGAATGTTTGGCAAGCAAGGTGCAACCAAACAACTTGAATCTGACTCATGTTGGACTCATGTACAAGTCATACTGACTCATTGGCATTGGAACATTGTAGAATAGTGTAGAATATCCCATGTATATAAATACTGCCTCTTTGAATGCAAGAGAGGCATCTCTTAACTTTTACCCCACTTTACTCTCACATTTGAGAACTGCTGTAAGCACAAGCAGTACTTGTAGGACAAGGTAAGGCTTAGTGCTACCAAGTCTGAAGCTGTCCTAAGATTGTTACGCTTTGCGCTAACATCACATTTGATTAAAGATTCGCTCTAATCATTTGGCAGTCTGGTACTCAAGTTCCTTACTTGGTTTCAAAGTCTCCTTTAACTTCAAAGATACTTACAGAACCCCACGGTCCTGCTTGTCTCTTCTTTGGTAACCCAGGTAGTTATTCATTTGTATTCAATCTCTACTGACTACTTGTATACTCATAGGAGTACACCAAAGATTACGAGCCGTATCGTAACATTGGTGGACACACTGGGAAACGTCTTTGCGAGTGATTGGTTACGTAACCTCTCTCCAAACTTGTTTCTTGCTCTCATACTTTGCTCATCCATACGCGCAAACTGCATCTTCATTCGCCCCAGGTACGATTTGGTTTCCATTTATTACTAACATTGTTATGTCTAACAGATATACGCCTACTACTCGTGCTCCAGGTACACCACGAGTTCGCACGTCGCCCACCAAATCGGATCCATCTACATTGCCAAATTCCAACTTGCATCACCCCTCGTACCCCTTCAGAGGTACTTCTAACTATCGGCACCCCTCCTATGGCCGGCACCCCTCCTATGGCAAGGTCACGTCCTGCCATGTTGATTTCCCCGCCTCTCACCCTCTGCGTTCCGAGAACTTCGAGATCTACGAGGCATACAGTGCGCTCACCTTTGGCCACGAAGCCTTCTCGGGTCAACGCAAGGCTTTGCCTCATCCGGAACTCAAGGATTTCGAGTGGCTTCCTCAAGAACTGGTGGATACAGGTTGGTTTAGGAGGGAACTGTTGTTGCTTGACGAGGCTCTTACGGAGGTCAGTTCGTTTCAACGCGATCAGCACTCACCTATCCTCTATTTAGTCAATCGTGACTTGCTGGACGACCTCAGGGACTTATTGGAACATCAATTTTTGGTTATGGAACATGCCGGCGCACTCCCGAAGGATAGTGAACTCTCTATTTGGAGTCTACCTGACTGGGGTCGCGACATTGATACCGCAGAATCGCCCTGGTTGACTGCAAAGGAATTCGGGATTCTAGCAGCCTGGTTTCGTTGGGACGTTGAGTGCATTTTACATTACCTTTCATACTGCTTTGTACGTAGTATTGAATGCTCACGTTCCGTACGAATCCGAGCCAAGAATGAAAAGTGGTTCCATACTTCTGACCTCCAACCACCTCCACATCCCCCCAAATCCATTTCAACATCTACCTTGAATGCTGCTCGACCACTTCCGGCTCAATCAGCGCACTCTGAAGATGTTGAATTTTCACGGACACCAAGGACGACGACCTCCCGTTCTCGCGACTTGGCAGCGGGTTCAGCCGTCGACACACACACTCAGAATACACACCGCCTCAGTCATACTCATTCACCTCCACCTCATCTACTACAGGCTACAAATCAATTCATTTCAGACCTTGAAAACTCGCCTGTGACGAGGATTTCGGAATCGGCACCCGTCGCACCGATCACGTCCAGATCAACTTCATCACAACCAACTCGCGCACCTCCTCGTGTTGGCTCTCTCGGACTTCTCAAGCTCGAACGCACGTCTTGGGACTCACGCAAGACAGCAACGTCTAAAGCTGAAAAAGAAGCGCCTTCCACAGACGCCCATTCCCACGCAATAACTCAACACGAACGCGAACCCTCCATTCACCATGTTTTAGTCAAACATCCGCTCGCGCGTGCATCATCCCTGAATGCTCTCGGTCATCCAGGACACCCGAAATCTCCTCCGGATCACATACCAATGACAATCAGCCGGTTTCCCTCATTCAAGATGGTTTCAAAGGCCCGACCGATTTCTACAGAAGTCCTCGAAAGGTTCCTTTCCAATGCAACCTTGGTAAGCATCACGGATCCGTCTGTTTCGTGCGACGAAACTCACCAGTTCACAAGTCTGAATTGTACAGATCCTCATGCTGCTCCGAGAGCATGCACCTCGCCAACTCGATCACATTCGGTCTCCATCGATCAAACTCGACTATGCGACCCATCGTACCTCCAACAGCGTGAGCGCGCAATGGATCACCGATGTGTAAACCTTGAAGCGAGGGACATTGGACACGAAGAGATTGTGGAGGAAGCGGGTAAGAAAAACCGACATGTTTTGCGCGAAGATCAATCTGACACAACTACTAGCAGAACAGTTGTCATTGACGGCTCACCATCGAATAGTGCGGTTTCGACACCTCATCCTCCCTCACGTTCTCCACATCCTCAAACTTCCAGCCAACCAATCCGTTCGAACTCACTGGTGGTTCACTTACCAAATACAAGCACGCCGTTACCATCATTCTGGAATGTCTTGGACTGCACCACGACCTCAGAAACTGCCGAGAAACTTTCGTGCAGGGGAACCTCAGTACGTGATGCAAATTTATCGCCTACGCGTGAAAAGGCTCATTCATCGCGTCTCCACACAATTGCAGGCCCTCCACATTCCGTAGTTCCCTTGGGGTGTCAATCGGACCCTGTTGCCAGAGATAGAACCTGCGACGTACCTCAAGAATCATCCGAATCTACGATGGACACTGGATGTGTGGCTTCCAACGCGTTGAGTCATCACCAGGGCGCTTTAGAAGGGACTGGTAAGCACTGTCATCAACACGATGCATGCACAGAACCCTCTAACACATGCCATCCCAGTCTCGTCGGCATACAGGTCCGTCAATGCTCGGATTTGACAAATTGCTCACCTCAGGATCTTGTCACCCCCTTAGCAGAGAGCACGTCAAGTCAACTTGCGAATTCCAACTCTGAACGTACCTCTTGGGATTCACGCAAAACATCGACATTCAACGTTGACGAACAGGTGCTCGTTGGAGACACTCATTCCCACGCGCCAGATTATCGAGAAGTATTCACTCCTCGACATGGCATCACCAAACCACGTCCATCCAACCCTCCACGACATCGAATTGTCACTACGACACCCTCGAGCTCGCCAATGGTTCGTCTACTAAGTACAAACGCACCATCGCCACCGTCCAAACGCGTCTCGAACTACGTTGGACCTTCAGACACTTTGCAGCAGGTTTCAGGCAGTGGAAATTCGGCACGTAACGCTAGTGCATTTCTTATGCTCGAGGAATCTCATCCACCACGCACCCTCACAGTCAAGAATCTTTCACAAGACCTGTGTGTTGGAAGACCAACACCTGCAACCAATGCAACGCGTCCCTCGGACCCGATCCCCAGCGATCGAACATACGACCTACCTCAAGAATCACTCGATCCTTTGAGAGAATCTTGCCACGTAGAGGTCAATTCGATGGATGATGATCATCAAGAGATCTCAGGAAACGGTGTGTGGAATCGACGTGTTTGGAGGAAAGAAACCCTTGACACGACTGTCACCAGTTGCGCTACAGAGCGCAACTCGATCTCCCTGGGTTCCTCGAAACATACACCCCATGTTCTCGTCGACAAATCTAACAGGCCAATTTCGTCTTCACACGACCTCCGGGAGTTTTCCGCCTCTGAAATCTCGGTTCGCGTTGCGGACACTCTTTCCCTTCGTAGAAATGACGAAACATCACCAGCCACAGAACATGTAAGTCTGAGGAATTTTTCACTATCTTGTGAAGAAGCTCATTTGTCACGACTTGCCACAGTCTTGAATCCTTTGGAGTCAATCACCAGGTCAACAACCCTTCCCTTGACATATTCATCAAGCACAGTCTCAAGAACCGATCGAACCGGCGTTCCGTTGATTGGTTCATCAGCGTACAAACACGGTCAGGTGGATTCTGGATGCACAGGTTCTGAAGTGATAACGGAGGATCAGAAGGGAATCACACAGGCTTTTGGTATGCGTAGGCAACATAGTTCACATGAAGGAACGTCTAACCCATGCTTAAGGGGCCCCGTCTCAATTCACGACGTTGACTTTTCGTGTGCAACACCCAACTTGAACCCATACCGAGGTCTCGCCCATTTTGCCAATGCAGAAGGAACATCGGCGCAAGTCTCCGTCGATCGACCTGATTCCCGTGCTCTACCTCTTCAACATCCTCCGACTCAAGGAGAAACTGGTGACGCGGTTAATTACAAAGGGGATAGATTCAGGTCTTCGAGGAGGCACAAAACCAAGTCAGAAGATGCCGGTAAGCCGCTAAATCAGTGTGTTTTGTCCGAGGAGACATCTAACACGTGTCGATCCGACAGTCCTGTTACCGTGTATACCGCTCCATCTTCTGAATTGAGTCCTTGGACACGTCAAAATGTCGTTTTTGCGCCTATGGCCATTGAAATATCCAATCCATGTCATTCAGACACCTGGTCTGAGGAACGAACTTCCATCGACATACCTCCTCACGCTACCAGGCCACGCCAGCGTTCGCAATGGCTACCGATGGCTACAACGCCAGATTCACCTTTCAGCAACGACTCAGGTGGCTGGATACCCTTGAAAGTAAGCATAAATGAAGAGAATTCTTCTCTTGTCTGTGAGGAAGTTCACGAGTCTTCACTTTGTTTTACAGTCTCGTATCCTTCGGAGTCTATCAATGGCTCAGAGTCTATTCTTTCGATGTGTCCATCGGATGCCACCTCAAGCGAACGAAGGAACTTCGCTGATCAATCTGATCCATGCAACTTGTTACTTCTACCACGAAATTCTGAGCCCAAACATCTGGCGACCTCAGAGTGCGCAGGTTCTACAGCGACGGATGCCAATCGTACAGAGTTTTCAGATGATACCGGTCAACTCAACAAGCTACTTTTGCGCCAAGATACTGATGATGCAATTTCTTGCAGGACCGATCTCATGGACACCTTGCCATCTACCAGCTCGATACCCTCTCCTTCCGACTCCTCGAATGCCCGCGCTATCTCGCAATGGAAACGTTCGGATTCCTTAGACAAGGAAAGTTTACCCATGGAACAATGCGTAAGTAGCGCGGATTATTCGCTTGCCAGTAGAAGCTTCCACTCATCACTTTCTTGCGCAGTTCCGAATACGCTGACAGCTGTTTCCAATTCAAGCACCGTGCTTTCAGTCGCTGCCAATCAACTTGATCCAAGTGGCGTGCCTCCTCGACCACATATAGGTCAGTTTAACCCCAATAGCACGAGCAAGTCAACCTCAACGGATTCACAGAAGAGCCATGATGAGGCTCATAGGCTTGAAGCAGACGATGCCGTAGTTCAGCGGTCACCGCCATCCCCGAATGGCAACTTACGGCGCTTGCCCTTCAAGACGATACAGGCTAGCATTTCAACGGAAAACTACGAGACAACTGCGTCCATCAATACCTTTCCATTTCGTGTATGCAAGTTTGTCTTACCACATACCAGTGGCACTGAACGAAATACATACCTATTCAATTCCCTGACAGATCCACCTCGAGCAGCAAATAACATTCTGGATGCTGTGAAGAACGCAAAACGTGCCATCACGTATCTCGATGTTACCTGCTACGTTGAACCTCCCCATTGGACGTCTATCAAGTTATTCGCGGACTGTTTAGCCTCTGCACAACAATCTAGCGCATCACCTCCAGCCTACACTATTTACCTGGACGAGGACCTGAAGCGCGTAGATTCTGGGGGGGAAATACCGTATATATTACGTATACACGACAACTTAAATGGTAATTCAATCTTACAACAACTTGAAGCTCCTGTCGTTCAAATTTACATTTCTGACACGCACACGGGCCTCAGTCAAATCATATGCAATCAGCCAACAATTGGTACAATGTGTCATGACCTCATTTCCTCGGATGACTGTGACTTCGCCAACACCCTTCACCAGTCGGTGTCCAACTGTGAATATGAAGACTCGAGGATGCCAAGCTCCATTATTTCTGGGGAGAGTCATGAACGCAATGACCATAGGTCAAATGGCGCTGCCAGTAATTCCGTCGCAGTCATCAAGGTACGTTACATCATACCCCCCAGGTCAACATCTCATCCACACCTCAAGATCATCATCAATCACATTGTCACCAGACTATTCACTCGGCCTCGATGTAGCCCGATCTCTGTCAATCATCTCGACATGCACAATCCTTCTCGTCAACAGTCCTCAACTTGGGAGTTTGCAGTTGAGGAGATGATGGAAGGTACCGAATTTATCCCTTTGCAAACCACGAAGGACTTTCCAGTGCAGAAGTTAGAGAACTCTGGTATGTATCCGACACACTCTCTGTGCAAAGAAATGTCTGATGCGCATGACATGGCCAGCCCTGTCGTTCTGAACGACTGGTCACACATCGATAAAACTTCTGTGGTGCCTCCCTCTGTTCAATATAGTGTCACCTCTCATGCTATGTCAAAGGATACTGGTATGCACAGACGTTGCGCATTGAATAGAGAAGTATCTAATGTATATTCTAGCAGTTTTATTGCCACACACGCTGCCTTGAATCTGTCAGATTTAACAGCTCAGGCACATCCAGACATCATCCCAGCCCATACTACTGTCCGACCGTCCTCTCAGTATCAATTTGACGTGTTCTCCATCATCCTTTTCATTCTACTCATATCCTCCACACACAACCCATTATTTGATGTCCTACAGCACCTGGAAGTTGACAGTATTCAGCTCCACAAACTTTCAGGACTGTCAAATTCTGAATCCACACAGCAATTAACTAGGACTGATACTGACAAATCACATCATGAATTGCTTTGGATTGAGACCAATATCAAGTCTCCAGAAGATGATCCATTGTCTCTCTTGCAAAATTTGATTCATTTTAACTCTGTGCAAGCCTACAGAAGTGTGCTGAACTGTCACATCTTTCATTCACAAACACAATCTTTCCCAGATCCAACACTGTCAATAAATGCTGATCATTTTCTTCATCACCATCACTGCCACAAATCACTCAGTCCCAACTCTGTCTCAAATGCAGCTCCCTTGGATTGGCCCTACCCAATCTCAACATCTGATGCTTGTCTTGAAACCTACCGAACCATCCATGATAAATCAAGTATAGACTCTGTAATTACTGGAGTACACAAATACAACTCATTCCATCATACAACATTGTGTTCTAATTCAATCAAACTCTCATGGACACCAGACAGGCTAGATTTTGGCATTCAGAACAACCACAACTTGCATATTCCAAGGAGCTGTGAGAATGAGCATATCAATCAAACTTCTACAACTAAAGAGGCAGAGTTGATTTTCATGTGGGATCAGAATCAATCAGCAAAGTTCACATTATACCAGTGGAAATGCAATCCCTACTGGCAGACATTGCATTCTTGTGGCACAAGCTTCTACAAAGATGGTGATGGAAACTTGACATGGGATCACATCATGTGACTGAGAGGGTGCATCAAAAGCAGAGGACAGGGGGGGATATGTTATGGTACTGCTCATGCCATGACAATTGTATTAACATAGAGCATGTGCCCTCTGCTTCTGATACTTAGAAGTTAGTCTTGACTTGGTATTGACTTGAATGAGTGGAATGTTTGGCAAGCAAGGTGCAACCAAACAACTTGGATCTGACTCATGTTGGACTCATGTACAAGTCATACTGACTCATTGGCATTGGAACATTGTAGAATAGTGTAGAATATCCCATGTATATAAATACTGCCTCTTTGAATGCAAGAGAGGCATCTCTTAACTTTTACCCCACTTTACTCTCACATTTGAGAACTGCTGTAAGCACAAGCAGTACTTGTAGGACAAGGTAAGGCTTAGTGCTACCAAGTCTGAAGCTGTCCTAAGATTGTTACGCTTTGCGCTAACATCACATTTGATTAAAGATTCGCTCTAATCATTTGGCAGTCTGGTACTCAAGTTCCTTACTTGGTTTCAAAGTCTCCTTTAACTTCAAAGATACTTACAGAACCCCACGGTCCTGCTTGTCTCTTCTTTGGTAACCCAGGTAGTTATTCATTTGTATTCAATCTCTACTGACTACTTGTATACTCATAGGAGTACACCAAAGATTACGAGCCGTATCGTAACAGCTCTTGGGAGGGTGGTCACATGACAAACTTCCCAAAATGGTCAGAAAAAGAAAGTTGTAGCCCTGCAATGTAGCTTTCTGAATCCATTTGAATCATGTTCAAAAGTGTTCCCATTGTGGAGATATGAGGTGCATGATTTTCAAAAGCACTGTATTTGTTTTTTCTTTTACATTTTTCTCCATGAAAACAACACCAAACAACATGATTTCAACACCTTTAGAAAGCTAAGAGAAGGGGCTACAAATATTGTATCATGGGAAAATTCACCCAAAAAGGTAGGTGCATACCCTAAAAGATAACCTTTTGTAGTCTTGAAAAGTGGACACTGAAAACTTTTCTAATGAAAAAGTGCACACTACAACCTTTTGTAGTTTCAAAAAGCAGACACTACAATCTTTTGTAGTCTCAAATAGCAGACAATACAAACTTTTCTAATGAAAAAGCGTTGTAATGACAAAAAGCAGACACTACAAACTTTGTAGCCAAGACAACCTTTTTTGACCCTAACCCTAGCTTTTGTGGTCTAAGTCTGACCTTTTTGTAGTTTATCAGTAAACTTGGTAGTCTATATCTGAGGGCATGCACCTTTCTTTTTTGGTCAATTTTCCCATGATACAATAATTGTAGCCCTTTCTTTTAGCTTTCTAAATATACTAAAATCATGTTATTTGGTTTTGTTTTCATGGAGAAAAACACAAAAAAAAAAAAAAAAAAGTGACACTTTTGAAATTCCTTTACCTCATATCTCCACAACAGGAGCACTTCAGAACATAATTCAAACAGATCTGGGAAGCTACAGTGTAGGGCTACAACTTTCGTTTTGACCATGTTTGGTAATTGGTCATGTGACCATCATCCCAACAACCCATTACATGGACCCTGATAGGTCAAATCATTCTTGTCTTGGTTTTCTTCACTTTTTAGTCAAACCAGGTGATATTTCCCTTTGGGATGGACCCTGAAGGCAGTGCCTGATGTTCTGTACACCATTCATATGTTTTTTCCAATTTTTTCACCATTCTCTGGCTATTTTTGGATATATTACCATATTTGGAAATGTGCCCTGGACCCTGAAAACAACCCCAATGTCATCACCAACAGTGAGTACCACCCTGCCATTTTTTTCTGATTTTCTGGCTATTTCCTAGCTATTCTTGGCTATATTACCATATTTGGCTTACATGTAAATTTCATGTGGTTGTTATTTTGAATAGACATGTTTTAACATATGGATGTTGTAAGCAAATCTCTGTATGGTATGGTATGATTCCACTTCAGTCACCCATTTTTGGGTACCTATGAGGTTATCCAATTCTTTGAATTAGGGAACCTTAGTGGTACCCCATTCCAGAGTGGTATGACCCTCATACCAATTCCATCATACCATGGTATGGATGCCACATACCATTCCACCTCATACCATACCATACCATTCCATACCATTCCATTCCATACCATTCCATACCATACCATACCATTCCATTCCATACCATACCATTCCATACCATACCATACCATACCATACCATCATTCCATAGCTGTCACAGGGTGTCTGGGGTCCTTTTTACAAAATATGAAAATTATTTCTCCAGGCTGCAATACTGATCCATTGGGCTCCATTTTCAGTACTTTACAGTGCCCCACCCATTCCTGCAGGAATCTGCAGGAATCCTCAGGAATGGGACTGGAATCCACAGGTATCCTCAGGAATGGGACCAGAATCCACAGGTATCCTCAGGAATGGGACCAGAATCTGCAGGAATCCACAGGAATGGGACCAGAATCCATAGGAATGGGGCCAGAATACAACAGATACAACACCTTTTCTTTGTGCTAGATACATTCACACTAATATACACTTCTTCACACTGACTTAAAAGGAAATCAACACTTTCTTATAAAATTTATATATTAAAACTCAAATATACATCTAATTTACTATTTTCTAAGTTAAATGAAGGGGCAGGAAGGAAAGGAGGGAGAGGAAGGAAGGAAGGAAGGAAGGAAGGGAGGGAGAGGAAGGAAGGAAGGGAGGAAGGAAGGGAGGGAGGAAGGAAGGGAGGGAGGAAGGAAGGGGGGAGGAAGGAAGGGGGGAGGAGGAGGGAGGGAGGGAGGGAGGGGGGAAGGGGGGAGGAAGGAGGGAGGAAGGAAGGAAGGGGGGAGGAAGGGGGGAGGAAGGGGGGAGGAAGGGGGAGGAAGGGGGGAGGAAGGGGGGAGGAAGGGAGGGACAGAGAGTGGTGTGGGGGTGTGATCAATGTGATCAGCATAGGAAAGGGGGAGGAAGGAAGGGACAGGCAATGGTGTGGGGCAGGCCCTGGGGAGGGGATGGAGGGGGAGAGAGTGGTGGGGACTAATAAAGGGGAAGGGGGTAATGCTGGGCCTTGTCGTCCATCGTCGTCGTCATCCTGGGTCATTGCGTGGTCATTGTCATGCTGTTGTCGTCACGTTGTCATCATCGCGTTGTTGTTGTCATGTGGTTGTTGACGCATTGTCATTGTCATGTTGTCATCGTCACATTGTCGTCGTTTTGTGACATGGTGTTGCGGCGTGTGTGGTTGTCATGGGCACTCGTGGATGGTGGTCGGTTCGTCGCGTTGTCGTTGTTGTGATGTGGCGTTGCGGCATTTGCGTGGTCATTGTGGTGGGCACTTGTTGATGGTGGTGGGTGCCGTCTGGATGGTGGTGGGTGCTCGTGGATGGTGGTGGTGTTGTCGTTGTCGTCCATTTGGCTGCCATGTCACTCTCAGTAAATAGCGAAGTCGGACATTAGTCACGCAAAAGTCACCAATTGGAGGGTGTTTGACTAAATGTCGTTTTTTTTAAGCATTTCTGACTATGCTCGTAATACAATAGTCATACATTAGTCTTAGTCTGCAAATCATATATTACACCACAGTCATGTACTAGTCATATAATAGTCATATCTCTGTCATTGATGCTTGAGCTCAATTTGGATCAGAAAATAGGCTGAAAAATATTATATTTGACTACTTTGGAGAATACATGTAGTGGGCCTAGAGCCTAGGTATAATATGAAGACGGTGGAGTCACTAAGTGTATCCTATAACCCTAGTAGTATTTACTCTATTGCCAGTCTACCTGACACACAGGCAGAGAGCGTTTGTCGAGGGATGAGACTGTCTATCAAAGCAGGGGGGAGGCCGTTTGTCGAGGGGACAGTTTGTCAAGAGGGGAGACCATTCATCGAGGGAGGGATGAGGCAAGGAGGCCATCCATCAAGAGAAGGAGGAGGCCGTTCATCGAAGGGAGGGGGGGAAGCCATTCGTCAAGGGTAGGGAGCCCATCGGCAAGGGAAGAACAAGGCTGTTTGTCGAGGGAGGGAGGACGCAAGGAGGAGCCGTTTACCAAGAAAGGGAGAACGTTGGCAAGAGAGGGAGGAGGCCGTTTACCTAGAGAGGGAGAATACTGGCCTTTTGTCAAGAGAGGGAGGAGGCTGGTCATTCATTGAGAGGGAGGACACAGGCTGTTTGTCGAGATAGGAAGGACACCATTCATTCATCGAGAGACAGAGGAGGCCGTTCATTCTTTGAGAGAGGCAGGAGGCTGTTCGTCAAGGGAAAGAGGAGATTGTTCGTCAAGGGCCATTCATTGAGAAAGAAGGCAAGTTGGACTGGTGGGAGGGAAGAACAATGAATTTCCGCGTTGGGAAATTTAAAATTCAACATGATTACATGATGTTGGAGTTTCAATGGACTTCAACAATCTTGAAGTTCATTCGAGGTGAGCATATTGAACCATCTCGAAAAATTCTTGGCATAGACATGTATATAAAAGATATGACAATGTTGATACTAACCTATGACTAAAATTACCTCCCATTTGATGCCAAGGGAAGGCTGACCTGAAAATTACAGATGTGTGACACACATCTGACTGACCTCTGACTTCGTGTGATTTTTCTTGACTTCGCTTTTTACTGAGTGTCACTGGCAGTAGTCGTTGCTGTTCATGCCGCATTGTCCGCCTAGCGTGTTCGCATCGTCATGGCCGTTGTTCGGTGGTGTGGCGTTGTCATGGTTGTCGCCGTTGTCAACATGGTTGGTGGGAGGGAATGGACGTGGCGGGGAAGAGTATGGTTGGTGGTGGGAGGAAAGGAAAGGGTGTTGTGTTTGTTTGGTAAGGTTGCATTTATTTGGTAACAAAGGCAAAATAAACAAACAACTAACCGGATTCCGTTGCATTCCGTTCCTGCCATTCCTGCAGAACATTCTGGTGTCAATTCCGGAATGCCCAAATTCTGCCAGAATGGTAAGGCACTGGAATGATGAAAATAGCAGGCCTCCCTGCTAAATTTCATTCCTCCAGAATCCACCAGAATCTGCAGGAATTAGTGTTGCCGCAGCTCGGCTAGCTGCAAGCCAGCTTGCTGAACCGGCAGCTTTTGCTGGTTCTGGTTTGTGGATCGCTCGAGAGCTGATCAAATCCAGTTAGGCTTGGCTTAGTTGGTGGCTTTGAACCAGTTATAGCTGGTAAATGTTGTGGCAATTGATGACTTGTGCATTAAGTAGAATGAAGGTAAATGTGTAATAGAATTCGATAAAAATGTACATTGTGATGGTAGGTATGTTGAATGAAGAATCTCTATCAATCCTCGTCATCCTGTCCAACAATGTGAATTACCTCATCAATATCTATACCACCCTCCGTAATTTCTGAAGTTAGCTTCCCTAACAAATCCGCTGCATCTTCGTTGTCATCTGCGTAGTACTCGAGTTCGTCTTCTGTGACAGCCCATCCCTCCATAAAGTTTAGCTGTTGCTGCTTAAGTGAAAATTTTAACATTTGAAGCGCCTCCATTTGTGACATACCATGGACATCCACTCACTCCACTCCTTCATCCATCGCAGAGTACACAGCACTTTCCACTTGCATCTTATTTCGAAACCTTATTTTCTTAGTCATTAGTTCACACATTGTATCTAGTTCACACATCACATCAGAAAATACAATAACTCTTCTTCACCACATCTACCTATCCTTCAGGATATGAGCTACTGTACTAACAGTCCTCTAAACCCTGTACTAGGTGATCTGCGTGGTTCAGAGTAATCAGTTCCCTCTGAAAGGTTGACTTGACGAGGGTCAAACAGGTATCAAGTACACGGTTGACGTAGACATCAATACGTGTTTACGACCGACCGTTCCGAGATAGAACTCGACTCAGCCACGGGTCTTCACACCTCAGATCGTCAGACTTTCGGGATAAACGACATTAGATGCAGTTGAACCCTCACAAAGGTGGACACTGTGGGATACGTCGACCAAACTGGCGAGTAACAATTCCCTTAACTACTTTTCTTCACTAAGAAACAATTCTTCTACAATTTCTACACCCCCTTCAACACCCGAGCCCCAACCCAACACGTTTACCCCTGAAGAACCCGAAGGATTTTACTCTTTTCTGGATTCGAACATGTTCAGCAAACAATCCCGGATCTCCTCCCAATCTTCTGCATCATCAGCGATGTCCCTCACATGTCGACTTAATATTGCTGATGGAAGTAAACTGCCTCCTGGTCTCAACAAGCCTATTTCTCAAACCGTTTCCGTTCCTACGGTAGCTACTAGTCCCATCACAGCCGAGGGCTCATTGACTACGCCAAAAGAAAGCTCAATGAAAGTATTGAGCAAAGCGGAAGGAAAGAAGAAAGATTGGACTGCTTCCCAGCAGAGGGACGAATCAGCAAGACCCCCCGTGTTCATTGCTCCCCCTCCCAATTCCCTTCAATTCCATTCATCAAACAAGCAACACGCTGCCAACGTAAACACCAATACAGTGTTCGAGATAGACATCACAACCATCTCAGGGGAGGCGGAGCATCAGGAAAAACCTCATTTGCTGATCTGTGTTCATAAGCTAGAATGTGCCAGAATATGCAAAAAATCTGTCAATGTAAGTTGTGAGTAAGTTGCATAAGGTCAATCAGCCGAATAAGGTAAGTGTCCAAAATATTGGCACTTACTCTTCACTAATCATGACTGATTCGTACTTCTCAAGTGTGGATCTGCTCAGAGAAAGTGGCCAATATGAGAAAATAAATCTCAGATATCACACAGAATTTTGTCGTCAATCAAAAGAGGTACATATCTATATTGCTGCACGATATTCCAATATCATAGATACTAGTCCGAATACCATAGATACTAGTCCAACCCTTCTAAATCCAACACGGCCAATGCACTACCCCTCATAAGAGCTCCGGTATCTGAGTTGTCACCACCACTACAAATAGAGGTTGAGGACAACGAGATCAACAAGAGGGAGAATTAAATACATACGTGACTTTCAAATAAAGTTCCGCCATGAACTTGTGGTATGTATTGACCTTCTTCTTCAACTTCGTTAAAGTCTCTACATGCCGATTGTATACCATCTTGAAATTATCTCCTTCAAATTTCTTGGCTTTGGCTTTCTGACTGTCAGCGTTCTTCTTTCCCTTCTTGCCATCTTGCCATTCGTAGAGTGCAGTGAAGAACTTGTATTATTATATCAGTAATAATCCTGACAACAATGAAGCTTACACTTACCACCATTGCGCTGAGGGCAACAATGGGAATTGTCAGCTCGGGTTCTTTGAGGGTCAGATGCGATGAAACGTAGTACTTCTTGAACTTGTATCCGAAGCCTGTCAGACCATTGAAGAAAGCCATCTTGATGAGATCAATGAGACCTGGGTTGAGGAAGATTTGGATGTCGGTGAGGGAATTTTTGACCATCCAGACAGGCTCGATGACAAGAGTCAGGTCATATATTGAAAGGAAAGAAAAAGAACGTACCTTGCCATCTTTATCCTCAGCCCAGTGCCCAGGATATACATACACATCATTCTCCATCAACGCGTGGACACATTGTGAACATCCATTGCCAATGCCGAGCTGGAAAATGGTGATCTGGTCTGTGGCCACACTTCGAAGCTGTCCACGGTGATGTGATAGACGATCAATGACCTATCAGAAGTGTATCGTCAAAGCGTTCAAAGGAGAGGTAAGTGAATCACGTACCCATTTGCCAATGTACCTGGTGAATTTTTCGTCGTTCAACAGGCGGCTGTTCAATGCCTTGTACTTAGCATCTTGCTTCCCCTCATCATCTTCAGTATTCTTGGCACACAGAACCTTGACTGCTTCTGATAAGACTTGTCGTTTGTAAAGCATACTTTGATGAAGTTCCGGCCAGGTGCATTCTATGACTAAAGTCTTCTCCACGATTCGAATGGCCTCGTGACAGACCACCTGGATAAGGTCAGTCTGCTGGGTAAGAGCACCCACCCTCAGTTGAAGGGCCTTGGGCCAATTGTCTTCAGGTATGGTCTTGTCGTCGTCATCGTCACTTGCGATCGTGGCAGCGTGCACTTTCAATTTTGATTTTTGAACCGTGGAGCGTTCGGCTTGAGTTGTAGGGCGCTAAAAGAGATTATCAGTGATGAAGGAGTTCAAGATTGAGAGAAGAAAGTACATACTTCAGCATTGAACGCAGCATCACGCTTGCGGGGACGCTGAGAGAAATGATTGAGTATGATGTTAGTTAGATATAACATATATACGAAGCTCACCTGGCTAGACTTCAACCACTTAGAACCTCGAGAAGTAACGGAAACGTGGGGAGGGACGGTGTCGTTCTCGTCAATTTCCTCTTCACCCGAATCACCTGCATCGTCAAACAGCCCTTTGGATTCCGATGTGGGTGGTCGTGAAGCTTCTGAGCTAGATGCTTGCCTGCCACGATCAGACTTGGTAGTGGTGTTAATGACATCGTCATCGTTGTTGAACAACGAGGCTGCATTGTGATCTGCAGCCTGGGGCAGCTAGGACGAAGAAGATCAGTTCAAGACATATGTGAGAACAAAGTACGTCACCTCGTCATTGTACAATTGCCTGATGTCTCTCTCGGTCATCCGGGCAACGTCAAACTCATTATCATCTTCATCGTCGTCTTCATTGTCACTATCATCGGACTTGTCGGAGTGCCCTTGACTGTCATCGGAATGAAGTGATAACGATTCGTCTGAGCCATCGTCCTCAATCGGTTTCGTTTGCTTGATCTTCGGGGTTGGCTTGCCCTTCGTCGGAACTTCTGTTGAAAGATTGTATATACAGATGGAAAGGTAATAGACAGTACACACCTTTGTGGACGTTGTTGTAGATGTCAGAGTTTGAGGTAGAGGGTGTGACCGCTATCAAATCAAATCAACAAAGCATGAGTGATTCTTCCAAATAAGTACCTTTTTGAGACTTGGTGCTAGCCCTTGTTGCCTCACTCCCACCAGCCTGCTCATGCTTGCTCTCACCCACCTCACGTCTTTCTTTCTGCAGCCTCTTACAAGGCTGCTTTTCTATTCAATAAGCATGACAATGAGCTCAACAGCCACGTCATCATGTACCACAACGTACCGTCATCTGACCTTTTCCGCTCGCCTTTGTCATGGTTATCCAGGCTGGGTGAGCGAGGTCTCTTTCTTCTCTCTGCTTCATACCATGCTAACACATATTTTGGAGTGGTAGCTACCACTTTTATGATAAAATACAGTCAAGTGCCTGCACAACTTTTTGGTAAATGGCACTGTGGTCTATCCAGGTAGCCAATGAAATTTCCAATGATATTGCCCAGGTTTCTAATGAAAATTGCAATGATATCAGCCAAGTAGCTAATGAAATTTCCAATAATATCACCCAGATATCTAATGAAAATCACAATGATATCGGCCAGGTAACCACTAGTATCTACCACTTTTTATGATAAAATACAGTCAAGTGCCTGCACAACTTTTTGGTAAATGGCACTGTGGTCTTATGAAATGAGAAACATGGGGGAAATCTAATGAAACATGTTTCATTTTTGGCCCAGACCATTTCATATATATCTCATTGTTTCCCTAGCAATATTTCTTTGCCATTTCTTTCCCATTTCATTGGCTGACTGGCTATATTTCTTTTCCATTTCATTGGTTGCCTGGCCATATTTTTTTTCTATTTCATTGTTTCCCTAGCAATATTTCTTCACCATTTCTTTCCCATTTCATTCATATTTCATTTCCATTTCATTGTTTCCCTAGTAATATTTCTTTGCCATTTCTTTGGCTGCCTAGCCATATTTCTTTCCCATTTCTTTTCTTTTCCATTTCATTGTTTCCCTAGCAATATTTCTTTGTCATTTCTTTCCCATTTCATTGGCTGCCTGGCTATATTTCTTTCCCATCTTGTCAGGGTCCATCCAATGGGTCATCAGGAGGGTGGTCACATGACCAATTTCCTAAAATAGTCAAAATACAAAATCAATAGCCCTGAATTGTAGCTTTCAGAATCTGTTTGAATTATGTTCTAAAGTGCTCTCATTGTGGAGATATGAGGCAAATGAATTTTCACAGTGCCAGCTTTTTTCAACCTTTTTGTCTTTTTCTCCAGGAAAACAACACCAAACAATATAATTTTAACATATTCAGAAAGCTAAGAAAAGGGGCTACAATTATCATATCATAGAAAATTTGACTCAAAAAGGAAGGTGCATAGCCTAAAAGGGAAATGCACACTAGTAGACTACAAAAGGCAGACATAGACTAGAAATTTTACCAATAGGTTTACCATTAGATTACAAAAGTCAGACATAGAATACAAAAATGAGTAATGCACTACAAAAGACTACAAACAGCTGGACATAGACTACAAAGTTTACTAAGGGGCTATGACAGACTTCAAGAGTTGGACATACACTACAAAATCCGCTTTTCTCATTACAAAAGTTGTAGTGTCTGCTTTTTTCATTACAGCAGTTTGTAGTGTCCGCTTTTTTTATTACAACAGTTTGTAGTGTCTGCTTTTTCCATTACAACAGTTTGTAGTGTCCACTTTTTTTATTACAACAGTTTCTAATGTCCGCTTTTTTCATTACAACAGTTTGTAGTGTCCGCTTTTTTTATTACAACAGTTTGTAGTGTCCGCTTTTTTCATTACAACAGTTTGTAGTGTCCGCTTTTTTTATTACAACAGTTTGTAGTGTCCGCTTTTTTCATTACAACAGTTTGTAGTGTCCGCTTTTTTTATTACAACAGTTTGTAGTGTCCGCTTTTTTCATTACAACAGTTTGTAGTGTCCGCTTTTTTTATTACAACAGTTTGTAGTGTCCGCTTTTTTCATTACAACAGTTTGTAGTGTCCAATTTTTTTACTGCAACAGTTTGTAGTGTCCGCTTTTTTCATTACAACAGTTTGTAGTGTCCGCTTTTTTCATTACAACAGTTTGTAGTGTCCGCTTTTTTCATTACAACAGTTTCTAGTGTCTGCTTTTTTCATTACAACAGTTTGTAGTGTCCAATTTTTTAATTGCAACAGTTTGTAGTGTCCAATTCTTTTATTGCAACAGTTTGTAGCATCCGCTTTTTTCATTACAACAGTTTGTAGCATCCAATTTTTTTATTGCAACATTTTTTAGTGTCTGCTTTTTTAGACTACAACAGTTTCTAGTGTCCATTTTTTTAGACTATAACAGTTTGTAGTCTTCGCTTTTTCAGACTACAACAGTGGGTCGAATCCACTTTTTTGGACTACAACAGTTTACAATATCCACTCTTTAAGACTACTAAGTTTGTAGTCTGCTTTTCTGACATTTAGTTTGTAGTAGGTATGGGTTTATGACATGTGAGATGAATTGACTCTGCCAGTCATGCCCAACTTGTTGTCTTTCACATCAGTGGAGCCTGTCTCTCTTTTCAGCTGACCAGCCACTATCCCATCTCTCTGGACTCAGTCAAACATCTACTGATATCAGTAGCTACTGTCCTATAATGAGTGTCTCTCATTGATCTTTTCTGTCAAGTCAAATTATGATAAGGTTTCACTGTTCAACCATTCATCCTAGCCAATCTTCACTGAAAGCCATTCAAGAGTACTAGGGTGAATGATGAAAGGTTGTCTATTCCTATTATGTTCTTAGTCTACTCAGCTGAATACAAGCTGGAATCTGGTGAATCTTTTCCAGGTTGACCATAAGTAGAGCTGTTGTTCTTGAAAACACAGTGCAGGCTCCACTGGTATGAAAGCCAACAGTTGGGCATGACTGGCAAAAGTCAACTCATCTCACATGTCATAAACCCATACCTACAAACTGAATTAGAAAAGCAGACTACAAACTTAGTAGTCTTAAAAAGTGGATATTGTAAACTGTTGTAGTCTAAAAAAGCAGACACTAGAAACTGTTGTAATAAAAAAAGTGAACACTAGAAACTGTTGGAATAAAAAAAGCAGACACTACAAATTGTTGCAATTAAAAAATTGGACACTACAAACTGTTGCAATTAAAAAATTGGACACTGCAAACTGTTGTAATGAAAAAAGCGGACACTACAAACTGTTGTAATGAAAAAAGCGGACACTACAAACTGTTGTAATAAAAAAAGCGGACACTACAAACTGTTGTAATGAAAAAAGCGGACACTACAAACTGTTGCAGTAAAAAAATTGGACACTACAAACTGTTGTAATGAAAAAAGCGGACACTACAAACTGTTGTAATAAAAAAAGCGGACACTACAAACTGTTGTAATGAAAAAAGCGGACATTAGAAACTGTTGTAATAAAAAAAGTGGACACTACAAACTGTTGTAATGGAAAAAGCAGACACTACAAACTGTTGTAATAAAAAAAGCGGACACTACAAACTGCTGTAATGAAAAAAGCAGACACTACAACTTTTGTAATGAGAAAAGCGGATTTTGTAGTGTATGTCCAACTCTTGAAGTCTGTCATAGCCCCTTAGTAAACTTTGTAGTCTATGTCCAGCTGTTTGTAGTCTTTTGTAGTGCATTACTCATTTTTGTATTCTATGTCTGACTTTTGTAATCTAATGGTAAACCTATTGGTAAAATTTCTAGTCTATGTCTGCCTTTTGTAGTCTACTAGTGTGCATTTCCCTTTTAGGCTATGCACCTTCCTTTTTGAGTCAAATTTTCTATGATATGATAATTGTAGCCCCTTTTCTTAGCTTTCTGAATATGTTAAAATTATATTGTTTGGTGTTGTTTTCCTGGAGAAAAAGACAAAAAGGTTGAAAAAAGCTGGCACTGTGAAAATTCATTTGCCTCATATCTCCACAATGAGAGCACTTTAGAACATAATTCAAACAGATTCTGAAAGCTACAATTCAGGGCTATTGATTTTGTATTTTGACTATTTTAGGAAATTGGTCATGTGACCACCCTCCTGATGACCCATTGGATGGACCCTGACAAGATGGGAAAGAAATATAGCCAGGCAGCCAATGAAATGGGAAAGAAATGACAAAGAAATATTGCTAGGGAAACAATGAAATGGAAAAGAAAAGAAATGGGAAAGAAATATGGCTAGGCAGCCAAAGAAATGGCAAAGAAATATTACTAGGGAAACAATGAAATGGAAATGAAATATGAATGAAATGGGAAAGAAATGGTGAAGAAATATTGCTAGGGAAACAATGAAATAGAAAAAAAATATGGCCAGGCAACCAATGAAATGGAAAAGAAATATAGCCAGTCAGCCAATGAAATGGGAAAGAAATGGCAAAGAAATATTGCTAGGGAAACAATGAGATATATATGAAATGGTCTGGGCCAAAAATGAAACATGTTTCATTAGATTTCCCCCATGTTTCTCATTTCATAAGACCACAGTGCCATTTACCAAAAAGTTGTGCAGGCACTTGACTGTATTTTATCATAAAAAGTGGTAGATACTAGTGGTTACCTGGCCGATATCATTGTGATTTTCATTAGATATCTGGGTGATATTATTGGAAATTTCATTAGCTACTTGGCTGATATCATTGCAATTTTCATTAGAAACCTGGGCAATATCATTGGAAATTTCATTGGCTACCTGGGTAATATCATTGCAATTTTCATTAGAAACCTGGGCAATATCATTGGAAATTTCATTAGCCACACGGGTGATATCATTGTGACTTTCATTAGCTACATGAGCAATATCATTGCAATTTTGCAAATGTAGCCCTGGGTATTTCATTGTGATTTTTCAATAGATGCCCTGTGCATTTCATTGTGGTTTTTCAATTGATAGGCTGCACATTTCATTGCGATTTTTCAAATGTAGCCCTGGGTATTTCATTGTGATTTTTCAATGGATACCCAGGGCATGAATGCTTTGAATACAGAACATCAGGCACTGCCTTCAGGGTCCACTTCAGGGTCCATCCCAAAAGGGAAATATCACCTGGTTTGACTAAAAAGTGAAGAAAACCAAGAGGAGAATGACTTTACCTATCAGGGTCCATGTAAGGGGATGTTGGGATGATGGTCACATGACCAATTACCAAAAATGGTCAAAACTGAAAGTTGTAGCCCTACACTGTAGCTTCCCAAATCTGTTTGAATTATGTTCTGAAGTGCTTCTGTTGTAGAGATATGATGTAAAGGAATTTCAAAAGTGTTGCATTTTGTTTTTTTGTTTTTTGTGTGTTTCTCCATGAAAACAAAACCAAATAACATGATTTCAGTATATTTAGAAAGCTAAAAGAAAGGGCTACAATCATTGTATCATGGGAAAAATGACCAAAAAAGGAAGGTTCATGCCCTACTATAAGAGTCAGATATAGACTACCAAGTTTACTGATAGACTACAAAAAAGTCGGACTTAAACTACAAAGTTTACTGATGGACTACAAACAACTACAAAAGTTGAACTTAGACTACAAAGTTTACTAATACACTACAAAAGACTACAAAAGTTGGACTTACACTACAAAAGCTTGGACTTAGACTACAAAGTTAGGGTTAGGGTCAAAAGGTTATCCTGACTACAAAGTTTGTAGTGTTCATTTTTTCATTAGAAAAGTTTGTATTGTGTGCTTTTTGAGACTACAACAGTTTGTAGTGTCCGCTTTTTCATTAGAAAGTTTGTAGTGTGCACTTTTTGAGACTACAAAGTTTGTAGTGTTTATTTTTTCATTAGAAAAGTTTGTAGTATGCACCTTTTGAGACTACAAGTTGCCATGTAGTTTGTGGTGTCATTGACCCTGTCTAGGTTATGGGCATGAGGTTGAAGGATTGCCATGATATTGCCAGTGCTGCAGCATGAGTTTTTGACATTATGCACAGGTTGTCTTTCACATTAGAAAAGGCTATTCTAAGCCTTTCATATTGATACCTACTGTCCCATCTTAAAACATAATTATGAGTTCATGTGGAGATATGGCTGAAGGATTGACATGACATCACCAGTTTTTGACATCATGACCAAGTTGGCTTTCACACTGTCTGCTTTCACATTGATAGCTACTGGCCTGTCCCAAACATAGTCAACTTTGATACAGCTCTTTGAGGGCCATAGGATGATGGGCTGATTCATCCTTGGAGGTGTCTTTAAGTCAGGTCATGTTGTAAGTTGACCATGTATTGAGTAGATATCAACATGAATAGCCTCCTCTAGCTTGAAAGCCAACTTGGGCATGATGTGAGAAACTGATGATGTGGCAATAGCAATATGTAAAGTCATGTCAATCCTTCAGCCATATCCCCACATGAGCTTACAATTCTGTTTTGAGATAGGACAGTAGATATCAATATGAAGGCATAGAATAGCCTTTCCTAATATGAAAGACAACTTGTGCATGATGTCAAAAACTAATGCTACAGCACTGGCAATATCATGGCAATCCTTCAGCCTCATCCCCATAATATAGATAGGGCCAAGGACACCATAAACTACATGTCAACTACAAACTTTTCTAATGAAAAAGCACACACTACAAACTAGTGTTTGGAAGTCTGGTCTTGTGACTGGAAAAAGACTGTAACCAGACCGGACCAAGACTGCAAAAGACTGGACCTGTGGTTCGGTCTTTTTATTTTTGAGATGTAAAGACCGCAAAAAAACCGGTTAACGTGAACCGGTCTTGACCGGTTTGGACAGGTCTTTTGTAGCCCCTTAAATACCCTTTAAAACGCACCCAAGAACGTAGGATTTGGTCAAAAAACGAGAGAGATATGAATTAAAATGTAAATTACTTTTGGGAATAATAGATGTACCAGACTTATTTTATAGAAGTACCAATTCCTAACGGAATTTAACGTTCTTGGGCTCGTTTTGAAGCTAATAGAGATGTTAATAAATTTACCGATTCATAATTTTAAAATATTGGCCTAAAGACCGGTCATAAACTGGTTAAAACCGATGCAGACCGAAACCGGTCTATAGACCGCAAAAAACCGCAGTCTGCAGTCTTTTTGCAGTCCGGTCTGGTCTTTTGACTTCTGGGGAAAAGGCAGACCGGTTACGGTTACGGTTAATGCCCCTGGGCATCAAAAAACCAGACCGAACCAGACTTTCAAACACTACTACAAACTTTTGTAGTCTCAAAAAGCGGACACTACAAACTTTGTAGTCAAGATAACCTTTTGACCCTGACCCTAACTTTGTAGTCTAAGTCCAAGCTTTTGTACTCCAAGTCCAACTTTTGTAGTCTTTTATAGTCTATCAGTAAACTTTGTAGTCTAAGTCTGACTTTTTTGTAGCCTATCAGTAAACTTGGTAGTCTGTAGACTTTTGTAGACTTTTGTAGTGTATTAGTAAACTTTGTAGTCTAAGTTCAACTTTTGTAGTCTTTTATAGTCTATCAGTAAACTGTGTAGTCTAAGTCTGACTTTTTTGTAGTCTATCAGTAAACTTGGTAGTCTATATCTGACTCTTATAGTAGATCATGAACCTTCCTTTTTTGGTCATTTTTCCCATGATATAATGATTGTAGCCCTTTCTTTTAGCTTTCTAAATATACTGAAATCATGTTATTTGGTTTTGTTTTCATGGAGAAAAACACAAAAAACAAAAAACAAAAAATGCAACACTTTTGAAATTCCTTTACATCATATCTCTACAACAGAAGCACTTCAGAACATAATTCAAACAGATTTGGGAAGCTACAGTGTAGGGCTACAACTTTCAGTTTTTGACCATTTTTGGTAATTGGTCATGTGACCATCATCCCAACATCCCCTTACATGGACCCTGATAGGTAAAGTCATTCTCCTCTTGGTTTTCTTCACTTTTTAGTCAAACCAGGTGATATTTCCCTTTTGGGATGGACCCTGAAGTGGACCCTGAAGGCAGTGCCTGATGTTCTGTATTCAAAGCATTCATGCCCTGGGTATCCATTGAAAAATCACAATGAAATACCCAGGGCTACATTTGAAAAATCACAATGAAATGCGCAGGCTATCAATTGAAAAACCACAATGAAATGCACAGGGCATCTATTGAAAAATCACAATGAAATACCCAGGGCTACATTTGCAAAATTGCAATGATATTGCTCATGTAGCTAATGAAAGTCACAATGATATCACCCATGTGGCTAATGAAATTTCCAATGATATTGCCCAGGTTTCTAATGAAAATTGCAATGATATCGGCCAGATAAATAATGAAAATCACAATGATATTGACCAAGTAGCTAATGAAATTTCCAATGATATCACCCAGGTTTCTAATGAAAATTGCAATGATATCAGCCAGATAAATAATGAAAATCGCAATGATATCGACCAGATAACTAATAAAATGAAATCCCTAAGCTACAAGAGTGAAAAATTCATTGAAAGCGGCAGGAAAAAAATATGAGATTTGCAATGAAATCCTCAAGATACATCAATGAAAAATCAGTATGAAATATAAATGAAAGTTCCTAGACATTCAGAATGAAATATATAATAAAAATGATAAGGTAACAATATGAAAGCTGTAATGAGATTCCCTGAGGTATTTAATGAGAACCTAATGAAATGGTAAAATGACAACTGAAATGAATTAGCCTATAAGTTATGAAATGAGAAATACAAGGGAGCCTAATGAATGAAATATATCAGGAAATCTAATGAAGCCTTTCATTGATGAGTGTGGCATTATACACATTGCTTATATGGCAAATGTCTTGTTTTATCATAAGGAGTGGTTACCACTGGTGTAGTAGCGGAGGCTCACAACAGCGTTGGACATCGCGGACGCAATGCAACTTACAAAACCCTGTCCGAATGTTTTTACTGGCTGAACATGTATGATCAGATAGCCTATTTCGTTCAGTCTTGCAACATATGCCAGCTTCGCTCGAGAGCGCGCCCAATCATCGCATTTAGCCCTACCTGGAACTCTGGGATTTTACGACGCTTCGACCTAGACACAATTCACATGCCAGATGGTGTGGGTGGGATGAAGTATTTGCTTCAGGCGACTGACCCGGCTATGTCATGGGTTGAAGCGCGCGCTGCTCGGAAGCCTAACTCAGAAACTTGGGCAAAGTTTCTTTATGAGGAAGTATATTCACGGTTTGGATGTGTTCTCCTTTGTCTCGTCGATGGAGGTTCAGAATTTAAAGGCGCTGTTGACATACTTTTTAAGCAGTATGGAATTGTTGTCATTGTTTCCTCTCCATATCACCCAGAAGGCAACAGGGCACGCCGAATGTTCGCACCAAACACTGGTTAATTCAATCCTTCGAGCTTGTGGAAAAGATACGCACCGTTGGCCCCTTTACATTCATGCGGGACTCTGGGCAATGCGATGTTCGACTTCGCGGGTGACTGGGTATACTCCATATTTTCTTTTGTATGGGTTACGCCTGTGTTTTGCTTTTAATTTCGCAGATAGGACTTGGGACACTCTAGACTGGCATACCATCGCGTCGACGGAAGATCTTCTGGCTATACGAATGCAGCAAATCCTTCGACGGGACAAGAAGCTGGTCCTCGCAATGGAGCAGCAAAAATTAGTGCGTCAGCAGGCAGTTGACAATTTTAATGGTAAGCACGAACGTCATTTGTCCTCTGGAGACTTTCTTTTGGGAATGTGGGTTTTATTGCACGAGATGTGGTTGGACGCTCAGTTGGGAAACAAGGGCGCATTGCGGTGGACAGGTCCTTACATTGTTCATCGCAAGCTTCGAGACACAACTTATCAGTTGCGGGAACTCGATGGTACCGTTATGCGAGGATCAGTTTCTGCTAATCGTTTAAAGATATTTTATTATCAGAAAGAACATCAAACAGTTCGAACGGTCGAGCCCGCAGAACACGCTCTTCATGTCGCCGTGCGTTCGTCTTCGTCATCCCATGCATCCCTTCTCATTGGGACTCTTAATCAACCACTGCTCGCAACTCCATCCTATCCGGTTTCTGTCAAGGCTGGGGTATCTGTTCTCCCGGACAATCGTTCCCTTGTGTATTTCCCGGCCGTCACTCCATTCGCATTCACTTCACACCACCTTCACCATCGCTTCTATCCCACAATTGCAGAACTCGACCCTGTGGACTATAATGCCGTTCAATTTGTTCGCTACACTGCTTCCTTGTCTATTGCAAAAACACATGTTCGCGAAAACCTCCTTGAAGATTCAAACATTCGCAAGCTAGAAGTTTGGGCTCTAGACACCCTTCCGCTCCGTTGAGTTTTCTTATTTTTCTTTATTTGCATTTTCGACGAAATGATGGGGGCATCGTTTTTAAGTTCTACCTATTTGTGGTAGTGCATCAAGTTCCATTCACAACGCACTCTTTGTTTTATATTTGAGCTTTTATTTTATGTTTTACATTTTTCTTTTTTTTTTTTTTCCTACTCTATCCAAACCTTTTACTAAAGTTGAGAGGATGCGAGACGATGTCTGTGGTCAGGAAATTCACCAGAAGTTTCAAGTTCAAGACGAGTGGTGGCTGTGCTCCTTCCAGCTACTTACTGAAGACAGAACAATTGTCAACTCGCAACTTTGAAGGGATAGGACTCAGGATTTTAGATTAATTTGTGCGCTTTTTTTTGGACACTTTTAAATTAAATGGTTGTTTTTTTTTGCTTTTTATTTTTCAACAGATCCTTTTCTGCTCAAGGTTTTTCTTGAAGGTTGGACGGTAGGGTCGAGCATCGACGCTGGGGACGTCCGCACTGAGGGCGGCAGTGACGCACGGAAATAGACCTCTCCCCATGTCGTCAGTTCCCCGAGTCATTCCCAACCTGAAGGATTAGCCGAGAGAGGAAGCAGGTGACGATAGAATCATTTATTTTTGGCTCGTTTTTATTTTTAGTACCTTCTTTTTATTTTGGTCAGGCAGCATGCGAGTACATGCGATGCCTTGTGATTTTTGTATTTCGTATAAAGGTGACCTCCCACCTGTCGAATGGAGCATCCTCCCTTTTTCCCTCAAAAATTCCCTTCGCAAGATTTTTAAGTATTCAAAGTTTTTACACACGCCACCGTCTTTCGGTCTCGTTAATGACGACGTTCTTCAAGACGACCTTACAAGTTTTCACAACACCCATGCCACGCATTTAGTCGACTCTACACGTACTCTCACGGCTGTCTCCAACAACCTTGACACAACGCGTGCTTGATAAGGTCGCAACTTGCATTCTCACGCAGTTCACGCTAAGTCTCTCACATTCCATTCCTTTGTCCGTATTCACCACTCCCCTTCTTTCTCCCTGCTTTTCAAGGTTGGCGACTGATTACTGTCTCCTGTGTAGAATGTTTGTTCTTCCACAAAGGTTACCATGATTGAAGAAGAGTCCGCCACGTAATGTGCAAGCTGCAACTCCTCCACACTGATCTGCCGCGAAATGTGCAAGCAGCAATCAGCCTTCTGAGAGAGCCAGAAGGTTACCATGACTGAAGAAGAGTCCACCGCGTAATGCGCGAGCAGCAACTCTCAACCAGTTGAGGTGTCTCCCCTGCCCATAAGAGTCCTCCAATCAAGTCTTAACACCCCAAATAGAGGGGAGATCCTGAGGTAGCCAAAAATGTGTTTGAGCATAGCGTAGTGATTTCTGGCCCGTTCCTGGAGATCAAATACCCGTTCGAAAGCTACGAATGACGCCTTTCCAACGGTATAATTCGCGTATCGTGACGAGCCGTGGTCGTTGAGATAGAGAGGAAGTACCCAGAAACTGCAGTTCTGGAGTAAATGCATGCTGCAGACCAGGCTTTTGTCCGTTATTAATGTGAATAGGTGCGTCGGAAAGGTATGATTTAGACGTTTGAAATGGGCTATAGCACGTCCGATGCGAGCAGGTTATGACAATAGGAATGGGGAAATGGTTGTTGGAGAGATGACACTGTAACGCAAGAACCGCTTGTTTGCTTAATGCGTATGAGGGCTTCCCAGAAGCGCATTGACCGTAGCTTCAAAACGAATCAAAGAACGAAAGAGGCGACCGAGATCTCGCCGAGAACGGACGAAATATGTTCATCTTGGTCATACCAGGCTGAACTAGGCGATGCGCCGCCAACAGGTGACCGTTTGGCGAGTTCAGGGAGTCGAAAGAAAGGTGTGGATCAGGGCTTTCCAACGCAAAAAAGATGAGCGCGATCCGGGCGTTGGTCGGCGAGATATGACATGAATAAGTCCTGTGTAAATGGTTGTTGGAGGGATGGTGCTATAACACGAGAACCGCTCATCCGTTTGACGCGTATGAGGGCTTCCCAGAAGCGCATTGACCGTGGCTTTAAAACGAACCAAAGAACGAAAGGGACGACGAAGATCTCGCCGAGAATGGATGAAACATGCTCATCTTGGTCATCCCAGGCTGAACTAGGCGAAGCACCGCCAATAGGTGACCGTTTGGCAAGTTCAGAAAATCCACAGAAAGGTGTGAATGAGGGCTTTCCAACGCAAAAAGGATGAGCGCAATCGGGGCATCGGTTGGCGAGATATGACATGAACAAGTCACATGTAAGTGGTTGTTGGAGGGATGGTGCTGTAACACAGGAACCGCTCGTCCGTTTGACGCGTATGAGGGCTTCCCAAAAGCGCATTGACCGTGGCTTCAAAACGAGCCAAAGTACAAAAGGAACGACGAGGATCTCGCCGAGAACGGACGAGATATGTTCATTTTGGTCATACCAGGCTGAAGTAGGTGAAGCGCAGCCAATACGCGACCGTTTGGCGAGTTCATGGGGGTTCAAAGAAAGGTATGAACAAGGGCTTCCCAGTGCAAAAGAGACAAAAGCAATCGGAGCATCGGTTGGCAAGATATGATGTGAATAAGTCCCATATTGATGTCCCATCAACCCCATCCAACCCAAAACCACTCCAAACCCTTCTAACCATTCACAAACCAAGAGGAGCCATTCCAGGGAGTTCATAGAAAAGTAAGGAGGATGAGAATAATGATTCCTCAAGCAAGAAAACTGGAAAGATTGGGAGAGAAGCATAGTAGGGCATAGCACATAATTTCCAGAGCAGCAGACTGAACTGGAGGGATGTCAATGAACATCTGGCTGTTCTTGAGAGGCCTAGATGCTAAAAGACAAGGGAGATGGTTGAGGAACAGGTGGAGTCTGAGAGACAGTGAAGCAGCGCAAAGCAGCAGGCGACACTGGTTGCAGGCGACAGGCCCCCGGAAGCTCACGCTATTTCTTGTCCGCAAAAAGCAGTCAAAATGGGCCTCAAATCCGCTATGTTTGGGGCCTCAAATCCGCCATTTTGGACAAGGGCCCGCACGTGACTCGCCCAAAAATGGAAGCTCTCTGTGAATTTTACAACGTGAAAGTTTTCGGCCCCAGAAACAGATACATATGTACTACTGATGTAGCTTGGATGTAGCCAACGAAATTGGCTTCTTCTCTTCGTTGCTGACGGTAAAATTTCCATCTTTGATATGAATGTTATTCCAGAAATTTTTCTGCCCTGTTGTGCCCTCAAATCCGCTATCCGTGGACAAACCTGCGGCCAAAATCACCTCGAATCCACTATTCTGGGACAAAGATTGGCTAATTTTTTGGCCCTCAAATCCGCTATTTTTGGACAAGAAATGGCTTGAGCTTCCCGGGGCCTCAGGCGACCTCCTCACCAAGTCAATGGTTGCGTAGTCGCGGAATCCAGACATAGGTGAGTAGGAACTCTCCTCACAGTAGACCTCAGGCCGCATAGTCGCGAAATCCCAAAGCCCAGCTGCTCAGAGTCAGCGCAGCACTCCAATCAAACAAACCTCAACCAGCTGTGCAAGCACAAGCTAAAGTCAATGGTTCATCCAACTGAAGGATGGATGAGCCCTTTCACATGAAGTAGTAAGCCCGCCGCGAAGTGCGCGAGCAGCAGCTACCATCCATGCTAAGGTTCCTCCTGTGATGAGCTGGCGCATTCCCACAACTCTCCAGCTCTCCCTCTACCAAGAGATGCAGACTTCAACCATGCTTTGGTGAAGTCCGCGGTGCCCCCACCATTGTGAAGTGTTCACTCTGAACTTCTTGCATAGCTGAAGCCAAGAGGGAAGGAGGAGGCAAGAATGGATGGATCTGGGATCAACACTGATAGGCGCACGCCTGTTCTGCCTCCGTAAGTCTGAAGAATCTGAATATTCCTTCGAAATTTGCGAACATTCTTACTGCACACGCAATACACATCCCCAAGCCTTTTATTCAAATTTGCGAACTTTCAGATACCATTCGCACTGTTCTCTCCGAATATTCGACAATCATCCACACATGCGCTACAAATTACAAGAACCTTTGCACATCCGCAGGCACACATCCCTTCCTATCTCATCATATTCCAGGAACACTATATCGCATATCTGAACATATTCCTGCATGAAAGCACACGTATGCCGAATATCTGGAATTATCCACGCACGGCACGCAGAACATTCACAACACCTTTGGAAACGTTTGGAACCAATTCACTCGATTCCTCAGCATTCCTAACGCATTGATTCACATCTCCGAATGTTTCTATTACACCAGGACATGCATCCGCCATTTCTCTGGTCTCCATTCTTCTCCATCAATTCAGCATCCTTCATCTATTCTTCAAAATTTAGTATTGACTTCAGATCAATTGTCAAGCACAGCTATTCCCCACCTCCATTCTCCGAAATAAATGGGTGCCTGGTTCCCCTTTAACCATTCCTTTCTCATTTATATTCTATTTCTTTCTCCTTTCGTGTTTCTCTTCTTTTCTTCTTATTTCTTTTATGTTTGATGTTTCGGACCTTTATATCTTTGTTCATACCTTTCACATTACCTTTTTTTAATGTTTTCGAATATTTGTACACTCATGTATTTGTAGTATCATAGTACTTCGAAATAACAAGTTCTACTTCACCCCTTCGATTTGCATATTCGTCTTTGGCTGATAATCACATCAGCACCTCGTTATAACCTTCGCCATCGTCTTGCATGCTGTGTGCACTCGTACTATTTGCATCATCACTTATCCAAAACTTATCACCTTCGCAAACATCCCCAACCAATCTCTCACTTCATTCTCACCTTCGGACACATTCTCCTTTATTAGGGGTTGTGTCTACTCTACTTCGCTCACTTTGAGAAGACCGAAGGACCACTGTCTCGCACTTTCAGAGCCACTCAGACCCACACTACTCAATTCCGAAGCTTTTCCTTTGGTGTTGTATTGTGTTTCGCACCTCGCTGACACTTCTACTGCGTGGTAGGCATATCAACACCCATAAGTGAGCAATGAGCAGTTACAAGATACTCAGCTGGCCCAACATGATTATGCATACTGTAGGAAGTACAGATATACAAAGCACTACATGTAGTGCAAGAGGATGGCACAAGGATTTGGCGGAGGTCAGTAAGCTTGATGATATTGATGGTAAGATTGAATTAGAGTGGGTTTCTAAAGTTTTACAAGGGCCAGAAGTAGTTTAGATTGTACATGTCCTCGTATTTACAGTATTTCAGCGACGCTTTATGTAACCCGTAAAAAGACCCTTGACCCATACTAACCCGTACTAACCCATGCCTACCCACTGTGGGTTCATGGGTCATCCACCCATACAGGTAGGGGTGTGGGTGAGCTCCTTGTCACCTGAGGGTTCACCCATGCTATTGCCTAGATGTAACAACTACTGTACCCTTTTCGTCCCTTTGAAAAGATCTCAAAGTAGGGGACGAAGTCTGCATTCTTTCAGGAGACCATGAGGGTGTTACGGGTTGGGTAGTGAATGGAGACAACGACTATGTGTGCATCTTTAATGACAGGACCAGTACAGAGGTAAATGTCTTGCTTTTTATTATATTATACTTCTTTTAACATTCTGTCATCCTTTAGATAGAGGTATCTCCAGGGATTGTCCAGTTCTTCACCTCCCCCTTTGTCTTCGGAACAGAGTCCTTGGATTTAAAAGCTCCCTTCACAGATGTGCAAAAGCGTGTCATGAAGGGGGACTCCAATAGTCATCTTGTAGGAAAACAAGTAATGGTCACCAAGGGGGATTTTAGAGGTTACCGAGGCATAGTGTTTAAAAGTCCGGTCTGGTCCGGTTTTTTGATGCCCCTGGGCTTTAACCGTAACCGTAACCGGTCTGCATTTTTCCCAGATGTCAAAAGACCGAACCGGACCACAAAAAACTGCGGTCTGTGGTCTTTTTGCGGTCTATAGACCGGTCTTGGTCTTCTTCGGTTTTAACCAGTTTAAGACCGGTTTTCTGGGCAATATTTTAAAAATATGAATCGGTAAATTTGTTAACGTTTTCCTTAGCTTTAAAAAGAGCTCAAGAACGTTAAATTCCATTGAGAATTGGTGTTTCTATAAAAATAGTCTTGTACATCTACTATTTTTAACAAAATTTTACATTTTTATTTATATCTTTGTCAATTTTCAACCAATTAATATGTACTTGGGTGCGTTTTGAAGGGTATTTAATGGGCTACAAAAAACCGGTCCTAACCGGTTAAAACCGGTTCATTTAGACCGGTCTTTTTGCGGTCTTTAGTTCTCAAAAATAAAAAAACCGAACTGCAGGTCCGGTTTTTTGCGGTCTTGGTCTGGTCTGGTTACAGTCTTTTTCCAGTCACGAGACCGGACTTCCAAACACTACCGAGGCAGAATAAAAAGCATGGTTGGTGAAAAAAGGGTCTTCGTCAAGCTCAAGGCACGCCTCCAAAGCCCACAAGTTTTTGACATCAGTTCTCTACACATCATGCAAGTCCCTTATCTTATTTTTTGAAATTGATGCTAATCAACTTCCAGCACTGACGAAAGGCTTCAGGCCCCCAGGCCTTGAGAGGTTCTCACTGATTTTACTTACCCACTTGAACCAGCGCCTCCACCTGGTACTCTGGCAGGCTTTTTGTTCCCTGGTTACCCCTTGCCAGATCTGCAACCCTCAGTCACATATCCTGCTCCTTTCCTTCCGCAGACTCCAGCCATTGCAGGGCCATCTACTCTGCTTCCTAACTTGGAAGATATCCCAATGACCCCAGCTTGGAACCCAAGCTCACAAACCCCCCGCCGTGGTGATGATGGTAATTATGTTTCTGATTCTGATTCAAAGTCAATAGATACTGACACAATTGTGGCAGCCTCTTCTCCGTATTGGCTCAAAGACAGCTGCTTCGCCACCATGAGACTGAGCCTTTGTCTCATCAATACCAACCCTAATTTCCATAACGGCCAGCACAAAGATAAGTGCAGGGAGTTCAAGGGAGTCGTCGGAGATGCAGTCAAGGTTCAACTCAGTTACAAAGTGATTGAAGTGCCATTTCCATACTTAATACCTGAACGGCCGGAGTGCAAAGGCCAAGTCATTACTGTGTTTGACGGCCCACATAGGGGGACACAGTTTAGGATTAAGGAGTTTGGTGAAGAGGTCTGCAGCTGCTTGATTTTGAAATCAACAACGCTTTTGAGAAAGGTTGATGTCAAAATTGCCACCAATCTACTGGTAGTGACCTGAGACACCCGGCGATAAAATACCTTAGATAAATTTTAAATACCTTAGGAAGACTTTTCTTGTGTATTTTATGCATATCTCAATGGCAAGGCGTATACTATTGACCTTAATGCAAGACCTGTGAGTCTTGAGATGACTGAACAAATGAACTTAGACAATCACTATTGCGTAGCTATTAGAACAAGCCCACACACATGAAAGATGGAGCAGAGGAAGGCACTGAACAGTTGGTGGGCATATGGGCAAAAATGCGAACATAAAAACCTACTTACCTCAATGGGAACTCAACTGTTTTGTAAACAGTTTTATGGAGTGTGTTCACAGGATGCATAGCTATCAGAATGAGCCCACATGCATGACAAATGGAGTGGAGGAAGGTACTGAATAGTTGGTGAGCATATGGGCAAAAAAGAGATATGAATGAACTAGTGTTGCTGCGGCTCTGGCTCAAAGTCGGCTGAAGCTAGGAGCTGAGCCGAGTTTAGCCGAAGCCCAGCCAGAACTGCCAAGTGATGACTCTCACAGCTCAGCTAATTCCAGCTCCAGCTAAGAAGCCAGCTGGGAGCTGGCTAAGCCAGTCATAATTCTGTGAACGTGCTCCACAAAACCATTTATGAAACGGTTGAGTTCCCATTGAGGTAAGTAGGTTCATAACTTTGCTTTTTGCCCATATGCTCACTAACTGTTCAGTACCTTCCTGTGCTCTGTTTTTCATGTGTGTAGGTGTGTTCTGATACCTACATCTGTGAACATGCTCCACAAAACCGTTTACGAAATGGTTGAGTTTTCATGGAGGTAAGTTAGTTTTTATGTTCGCATTTTTGCCCTTATGCTCACCAACTGCTCAGTACCCCCCTGTGGTCTGTTTGGCATGCATGTAGACTCATTCGGATGCCTATGCACTCCATGAACATGCTCCACAAAACCATTTATGAAATGTTTGAGTTCCCATGGAGGTAAGTAGGTTCGTAACTTCGCTTTCTTCCCCTTATGCTCACCTGCTTTTCAGTATGGTGACTTGTTTCTAGATTCCCACTCTATGTAGTGCTGTTTTGGCAGTTTGGTGCACTTCACAATGTGGGGTTCAGAACTGTTGTATGATGGGCAAGAGGTGAGTGCGAGAAGTTATCCTGTCCTGAAATACTCTCTAGACACACTGCCATCTTCCTACCATTCATGACACCCACCCACCACCACTGTCACTGGTGACGACCACCTTGGCCAGTGATGATGACCACCCACTGCCCTCACCGACCTCCCACAACCACCGATAGCAGGCTAGAAGAAGAAAATGAGCTTGGTTTATGGGGCAGAGCAGTTGCTATGGATGCTCATGGCTGGTGTAGGCATTTGGGGGTCTTTGATGCCAAAGTAACAGCCAGCAAAGATGCCTCCATGCATGCCTGGGGAAATCCAAGTAATACAAGGGACGAGAATGTTGTTGTATACTGATTAAATACATTTAATATACATTTTACATATTCAAATTTCATGTCATGAGGAAAATTGAAGGCCAAGTAAGTAGCATAAGATCTGCTTCAAGGCTCTCTAGGGACAGCTCAGGCCACCCTAGGACAACCTCAGCACACCTCAGGACAACCTCAGCGCACCTCAGGACAACCTCAGTGCATCTCAGGACAACCTCAGGTTGCTCCTGGGAAATCAAAAAAAGGAACCTGTACCTGGGGGCAACCTGATGCCCTGAGTTCCATGACGGCCTCTGGGTATCCAGGGGCTACCCTGGATACCCTCAGGGAAGAAGTGATTTTCCTGATGAGTCTACATGGTTGAGCAACATTGGCTTTGAGTAGTGTATGAGGATTAGGTGCTGCATTGCAGTCCATCTTTACTTGCTTTTGACAGAAATGAAAACTGAATGTTTGGGGGGGAATGAAATGTCAGGGAATCACTGCAACAACCTCAACATGTAGTATTTAACAACAGAAGTAACTGTCATACTCACCTCTCACCCAACATGCAACTCCAAATTCAATCTTCATGTGGAGGGCATCAAGCTGCCAAAATACACCACCATGAGGGATGTAGAGAGGGAGACACCAATAGTCATGCAGTTCTGGTATGCCATAAGGCATACATGGTAGTTTGGAGATGCAAGTTGTTGTTGGAGAAGTAGTGGGAGGATGGAGTTCAGTCCATCTATCCACCAACTCAGGCATTGCATACTCAAGCATGCATCACGATGGTCGTCCATTGCCCTACCACGCCTAGGAATTGCAACCCTACTCCATGGAATACACCTGCTCTGTCACATTCAACATGTCCAACTTCCACTTGTTCGTCCTCACCATTCCTCAGAATTTTGAGAGCAGTGTTGATTAATACAGAACCAGTGCAAAGAGTTTGAGTTCAATGTCACAGAGGGTCGTTGCTGATGCAATGTCAGCTAAAGAATTCATCATACACTTTTCAACCAACATCAGTGGAGAGACCTCCTTTGACAACAGCATCTTGAGGGGATTGTTAAAAGGCATCAGGCAAGACCTTGAATCTTGTGGAAGCCAATTGACAGGGAAACAGGGGAAGCAAGTGGGCACCAAATATGTTCAGCTGCTGGAACTCGACCCCCTCTCTCCTCTGTGACATTTCTTTCTTCAATTCTCCATACCATCGAGTTGTGGATGGCAGGGATTTCGACCCATCCATCATCCATTTCTGTCATGATTAGTTGACATGTAGTTTATGGTGTCCTTGGCCCTATCTATGTTCTGGGGATGAGGTTGAAGGATTGCCAGTGCTGCAGCATCAGTATTTGATATCATGCACAAGTTGTCTTTCACAGTAGGAAAGGCCATTCTAAGCCTTTTTCCAGAGTGGTATGTGAGCACCATACCAATACCATGGTACCATGGAATGGAAAACTCATACCATATCCTACTCATACCAATACCAAGTTACCATACCATACCATGTCATGTTATACCATACCAAATGGTATGATACCATCATACCAAAGCTGTCACAAAAGCGGACACTACAAACATTGTAATGAAAAAAGCAGAGACTACAAACATTGTAATGAAAAAAGCGGACACTACAAGCCTTTGTAATGAAAAAGGCAAAGACTACAAACATTTGTAGTCTAAAAAGCAGACACTACAAACATTGTAATGAAAAAAGCGGACACTATAAACATTTGTAGTCCAAAAAGCGGACACTACAAACATTGTAATGAAAAAAGTGGACACTATAAACATTTGTAGTCTAAAAAGCGGACACTACAAACATTGTAATGAAAAAAGCGGACACTATAAACATTTGTAGTCTAAAAAGCGCACACTACAAGCCTTTGTAATGACAAAGGAAAAGACTACAAATTTTTGTAGTTGAAAAAAGCGGACACTACAAACTTTTGTAATGAAAAAAGTGAAGACTACAAACTTTAGTAATGAAAAAAGCGCACACTAGTAACTTTTGTAGTGAAAAAGCGGACAGTACAAACCAAACTGATATTATGTAATGACTTTCCCAATTAGGAAATATGCGAACATCGTCATAAACAATGACAACACTAAGCTAGCCACTAACTCCAGTGGCCCAAAGAGCATGGGAAACAGTTCCCAACCTAAATGTGCACTGTGCCTGACATTAGGTGTGGCAGAAAAAGTGTAACGCTTTTCCCAATTAGGAAATGGCCCAATTAGGAAATAGTGCGGACATCATCATGAACAATGACAACACCAAGTTAACCACTAACTCCAGTCGCCCAAAGAGCATGGGAAATAATTCCTGACCTAAATGTGCAGTGTGCCTGACATTAGGTGTGGCAGAAAAAAGTGCAACACTTTTCCCCAATTAGGAAATAGTGCAGACATCATCATGAACAGTGACAACACTAAGCTAGCCACTAACTGCAGTGGCCCAAAGAGCATGGGAAACAGTTCCCAACCTAACTGCACACTGTGCCTGACATTACTATGTTTGTTCAGGTGTTTGAAACTGTGGATTATTTTACCTTCCACTTACCTTGAGGCCTTGGAATTTTCACAGAAGGTGTATTTATGTATTACATTTATTGTCTCAAAATTTTAGAACAAGAGTCAAAGATTTGTGGTCTGGGGACATGGATTTGTGGTTTTCATTACACCAGACAAACAAAAGTTTACTCAGATCCCTCCAGATCAGCTTGACTGTTTATTCTAAAACTTTCCAATTGCATTTGAATGGCATACTTAAGTTCAAATAGAAAAATTTAGATAGTGAGGTGAAGTTGTTGTTTCAGGAAGGGCAAAAGACCAAATTCTGCTGTGAAACAGCTCGAAAAACATGACATTTGTGTGACATTCACACATCATCCATGCATCATCCATCAGCCAAATTCGTTGTTACCTTGTGTGACACGAGTTTCAATCTCCTGATATATCTGAACCCTGAGCACCAGAATGCCTCCCACAGCAAACACAACACATTTATACCAAAAAAAAGTAGATACTCTTATAGAAGAGAAAAAAGATTATTGGCCTGTAAAAAAATCCAAAGAATTTGATGAGGTGGTGAGTCAGAAATCGCGAAGTGCTGAAAAAGTTTCAAACACCTGAACAAACATACAGTAGGTGTGGCAGAAAAAAGTGTAACACTTTTCCCAATTAGGAAATGGCCCAATTGGGAAATAGTGCACACATCTACAAAATTGGTCAAAGCTATTGGTAAATATATGTAAACAAACTTCGAAATGAGGCTTTTCTGCCTTTCTCTGCCTAAATAAAAATATATTATGGTTCCTGATACCATGGTATGGTATGAGGGTGCATGGTATGGTATGGTAGGGAGTGCAACATGGGATTACAATACCATGGTATAATATTTTGATAATGAAGACTCTTAGGACAACAAGACTTGATCCCATTTCCATTAACAAGACTTTAGATTGGACAGATTCACTCAGCTTCAATAAATTGGACCAAATATTATGACAAAGAAGCTTTGGCCAAACACTCAGGACAACAATACCTGATTCCATCATATGTGTATGCTATGTAGGTAGGTAGGACTGTCTGATTGGCCCTACTGGGCAAAATATATTTAACCTATTATTGAAAGCATTCATATTAATGGCTTTTTAGGAATAAAAAAACCCTCAATTGAACTGATTTTCAAAGGTTGGAGTTGACTATCTGGCCTCCACTTGGAGTTGGAAACCTTAGAAAAAACCTGAAGAACCTTTCCACTTTTCTTTGCTTCTCAATGACCACTTCATCCCAATGGATGTGGTATTGTTTGATTTGGATGAATATTTGTTCTAATAGAAAGGACTGGGAAAGATATGTATCATTAAATGGCTTTGGATGCATGAGAAAGCTGGGATAAAGCCTATTTAAACTCATTTTCAATAGATGGTTTGGACTATCTAGCCTCAATTTGTAGCCCAATAGCTCAAGAAAAACATGGAGAACCACCCCACAAAAAATGGTACCCAATGGACCAGTATTGCAGCCTGCAGAATTTATTTATTTATTTTGGAAAAGGACCCCAGACACCCAGTGACAGCTTTGGTATGATGGCATCATACCATTTGGTATGGTATAACATGACATGGTATGGTATGGTAACTTGGTATTGGTATGAGTGGGATATGGTATGAGTTTTCCATTCCATGGTACCATGGTATTGGTATGGTGCTCACATACCACTCTGGAATGGGTACCATTGAGGTACCCTTAAATCAAAGAATTCATATGCCTCATAGGTACCCTAAAATGGGTGACTGAAGTGCATGATGTGAGAAACTGATGATATGTAAAGTCATGTCAATCTTTCAGCCATATCCCCATAAAATAGGTAGGGCCAAGGACACCATAAATTACATGTCAACTACAAACTTCTTGAAATGAAAAGCAGACACTACAAACTCTTCTAATAAAAAAGTGCACTCTACAAACTTTTGTAGTCTCAAAAAGTGGACACTACAAACTTTTCTAATAAAAAAGCACACACTACAAACTTTTCTAATGAAAAAGCGGACACTACAAACTTTGTAGTCAAGATAACCTTTTGACCCTAACCCTAACTTTGTAGTCCAAGTCTGACTTTTGTAGTCTTTTATAGTGTATCAGTAAACTTGGTAGTGTATAGACTTTTCTAGTCTTTTATAGTGTATCAGTAAACTGTGTAGTCTAAGTCTGACTTTTTTGTAGTCCATCAGTAAACTTGGTAGTCTATATCTGACTCTTATAGTAGGGCATGCACCTTCCTTTTTTGGTCAATTTTCCCACAATACAATAATTATAGCCCTTTCTTTTAGCTTTCTAAATATACTGAAATCATGTTCTTTGGTTTGATGGAGAAAAACACAGAAAACAAAAAAAAATGCAACACTTTTGAACTTGCTTTACCTCATATCTCCACAATGGGAGCACTTCAGAACACAATTCAAACAGATTTGGGGAGCTACAGTGTAGGGCTACAAATTTTATTTTTGACCATTTTTGGTAACTGGTCATGTGACCACTCTCCAGGGAACCCCATTGCATGGACCCTGACATGTGGGATACATTTGAAAAATCACAATGAAAATAGTGGGGGAAAATATGAAAAGTTGCAATGAAAACAGTGGAGATAAATATGAAATTCAGAATGAAATATTGAGAGCTGCATAATGAAAAGTTGCAATGAAAGCAGTGGGGGTAAATATGAAAATCAGAATGAGATATTGAGAGCTGCACAATGAAAAATCAATGAATGTGGATGGGATAAGTATGAAAATCTTCAATGAAATCACCAGCCACCTTTATGAAATTCACAATTGTAATTCTCCTACAAGTCATGAGTGAAGCCTAGCATTTAAATCAATGAGAGATATAAGCAAGTCAAATGAAAGGCCTTTCATAATTATGCTTGAGATATAGATATTTAGCTCTAGGCATATGCCTTAGTAATATGATAAATAGTGGTAGCCACTAGTGATATGCTGGAATTTCATTGCAGCCAGCTGGGTGAATAATCCTTAGCTACCACTGGTTTGGAATAGAAAAGACTATGAATTCACTTTACATTCTCTCCATCAGGCAAACTGACATAAGCACCCAATTGTGAGGACTGGAGCGAAATATATTGGCATGTGAATTGACCTGCTAAGGCAGCACCCAGGAACTCCAGCTTTGAATTTGCAGCTATCACAATGGATGTTCAGGAAGGGGTGAATTCGACAATGATCCAGCAACTCACTTTGCCATTTTTTGGTTTCAGGTATGAGACTTGACACTGTGCAACCAAATCTGCCATGAGTACTAGAGAAAGAAGGTCAGCCAGGCCCACATTCATAGAGTCCACTGGTAAGTACTGCATATACATCAGTCCAATAGGCGTGTTTGGCACCAACAACAAACTTTATTCTCTCATTGTAAGCCCTGCAGGTGCCATAGAAAACCAACACACTGGAAAAGTTGAGCCCACTCACCAAAGACAGTAAACGACCAAGGAATAGAAAACTCTAGAAGACTGACGTCAAGAGTCAGAAAAGCCCAGGCATGTTTGCAACTGTCTGTAAAAATAGACACAGGCACCATGCACACCTTCACCTCATGGTGTGATTGGGGCTCTGGGTCTGGCAAGGGTTTGGGCACTTTCCTTTCTTTCTCTCCCTCCCTCATCCTTAACATCCATCTTCAATATTTCAACATGAGCAGAGTGAGTTTCTTGGGGGGCACTCACCACTTTGTCGCTAACAACACACATTCATTGAAGCTAAGAATGTGAGTGTAATGTTTGCTTAAGGTATCTGTCAAGCAAGGCGACAATGTTGGATCTGTTGCAGGTCCACATCCATGGCAATAAGAGGACGGGGGTCATTCCCCTTATGCCAAACCCCAGCACTTGGTTCACTGGGTGCTCAAAAGCCATTGCAAAACTCAAGACACATTTTTTCACCAACTTTGATGTAGTTCAGAAGAAAAAGGTCTTGTTATATGGAATGGGGGGTATTGGAAAGACTCAGATTTGCTTGAAGTTTGTTGAGGAAATGTTTGACAGGTAGGTACCTATTGAAAGTCAGTCTGGCCCCACCTTGAAAATTGAGTTGTCCCCAGCTTCTCTCATATTTTCTGGGTTGATGCATCCTCCTCAGGTACCATCATGCAGTCACTGAAGGGTATTGGTCAGTCTTGTGGATTGGATGGTTCACCTGAGTCTGCTCTCTGGTGAGGTCTTTATTGTCCCCCACTGATTCCTGCAGGATTCCTGAGGATTCCTGAGGATTACCAGGACTCTATATTGGCTGATGTGCCAGCCAATTTATTGAGTCCTGTGGGGGTGTATTCCTGAGGACTGGAGACAGTCCTGAGGATTTTCAGACAGGACTAGTCCCAGGATTGATGTATGTGATGAGTCACATGACCCACAAATACGTGCTTGGAAATGCATCCCGTGCACATGTTTGGTTCCCAAATGTGACACGTCACGTCACCTCTCTCTTCACCACCCACCACCACCTCGCCCACGACGACAACGACCCCATCAAACTCAACAATGACAACAACAATGGTGGTGGCGACCAGCAAATGGCGCCACCACCAAACAGCTGACGTGGCACACCCAATCCAGGTGTGCCGCATCGACAGTGATTTTCTCAACAACGAACGCCCATGACCCCACGACGAGGGACGACAACCCCACCACCATGTGCCACCACCACCACACACCACCATGACAGCCCACCCACCGACACCGACGAGGCGGTGGCGCCCAACAAATGGCGCCACCACCAAACCGCTGACGTGGCATGCCCATCGGGCATGCCACGTCGATGGTGACTTTCTCGACAACGAATGGGACCCCACAACCACACCACCATCCCTTCCACCACCACCCACGAACGACGAGCACCCACGAATGACGAGCACCCACGAATGATGACAACCCCACCCATGGACGACGACGACCCCATACCCGCGAATGATGAGTGCCCACAGGCAACGTCGCCCCCCCCCCATGGACACAATGCCCACGCACGGACGACGACGATCCCCCACCCACGAACAACGAGCACCCGCGGACAATGAGCGCCCACAGACAGACGCAACCCCCCCACCACTGCCGACGAACGGCAAACGAGGCCGCCACCGACGAGCGGCAATGAGTGCCCACCCCCAGTATGTCCCCCCCTCCATTTCTATTATTCCTTCCTGTCTGTCCCCTCCCTATGTCCTTCCTCCCTGTCTGTCCTTCCTCCCTGTCTGTCCCCCCTCCTTGTCTGTCCCCATTTCTGTCTGTCCCCCCTTCCTCTCCATCTCACTTCCTGTCTGTTCTCCCTTTCCTGTCCTCCTTCCTCTCCATCTCCCTTCCTGTCTGTTCCCCCTTTCCTGTCCTCCTTGCTACCCCTGTCTGTACCCCCCTTCCTACTGTACCCCCCCTCTTGTCTGTCCCTCCTTTCTACCCCCCTTCCTATCTGTCCCTCCTTCCCCTCTCCCTTAAATATACTTGTAAAGTAATTTTGATGTCATTTAAAACAGAATTAAATTCTATTATGATATATGAATGCTTTAAGGATGGAAACAGAGTTAAGTTCATTAAGGAAGTTAGAGGAAGTCACAGATGTTTAAATGTAATGTAGTCCTCAGGAATCCTGAGGACTTGACCAAATTTTTCACTCTAACTCAAATTTACCAAAATTATAGTTTAGTCCTGCAGGAATCCTGAGGAATCCTCAGGAATCCTGTGAGTCCTGCAGGAATCAGTGGGGGACTGATAAGTACTGTCTCTGGTGGATTGGCTCTCTGAAAGAGAATTACATCCTGATCTGTGATAATGCTGATGTTCTGTCACCTGCTACACTGGAGGGGTATTTCCCACCTGGAATGAGGGGAAACATTCTGATAACTAGTTGTAACTCTGCCATGATGACTCTGACTTCATGTCAGAATTCTCTTGAAGTGACTGAAATGGAAGAGAGGGATGCTATTGAACTACTTCTGAAAGCTAGTTGCTTGGAATCATCAACATCAGATGTTCAAATCCAAGCCTCTAAAATTGAAACAGAGCTCTTCTGCTTTCCTCTTGCTATTGACCAAGCTGGCACTTATATTGCTTCTGGGGGTACCACTATTGGAGACTACCTTGCAAAATATTCCAAGCACCAAAAAATGTTATTATCACATTCTGAATTTATTGGAGCTTCTAAGTATAATAAAACTGTCTACAAAACTTGGGAGCTGTCATACAAAGAAATTCAGCAAAGGGCTAAATCTGATGATTCTTCTAAGGCCACTGCAGCCAATTGTGCAATGCTACTTCTAAATTTATTGCCTTTCTTCCATCATGAGGGAATACCTGAGGAGATATTTTCTTATACTTCCCTTTCAGAAGATGATGAAACTCCCATGTCAGATTTACCTCTTGCTAGTTCACTGTTGGACCGAAGACTACTTCCACTTTGTGAGACAGGTACTTGGGATAATTTAGTGTTTAGAGAGGGAATTCGAACATTGCTGTCTTTCTTCTTAATCAAGAGGGGCATGTCTGATAATGTGTATGCAATGCATCCACTGGTTCATACCTGGGGCAGGGACAAATTGACTTTGAGTCAGAGGAAAAAATGTTGCTCAATGGTGTATGTCATGTTGTCTTGTTCACTAAGATGGGATGCAGACCAGCCATATGGATTCCAGAGGACCTTGGTAACACATGTGAGAGCAAATATGGAGTATTTCAAATCAGAAGGCAATCAGAATATTATCAGTTACATGGATGATGCTTATGCAAAGTTTGGGAGGCTGTTGAGGGAGCAAGGATATCCAAAAGAAGCAGAAACCTTGGAGAATAAAGTTCTGGATGAAAGGAACAAAGTACTTGGAGTGGAACACCCAGATACAATCCATGCCATGGCAAATCTAGCATCTTCATATGGAACCCTGAGAAAAGACACAGAGGCAGAGACACTGAAGATCCAAGTTCTAGATGCAAGGAAGAGAATTCTTGGAGTGGAACACCCAGACACAATCATTGCCATGGCAAATCTAGCATCTTCATATAGAAAACTGGGAAAATACACAGAGGCAGAGACACTAGATATCCAAGTTCTGGATGCAAGGAAGAGAGTTCTTTGATTGGAACACCCAGACACAATTGAAGCCATGGAAAACTTAGAAACCACTCTAACAAGTCTGGGAAAGTACAAAGAGGCAGAGAAGTGGGTTATCCAAGCTCAGGAAGTATCTTTAAACTGTTTCATAATACATCTTCCCCTGCATTGACTGCTGCACCTTTATTGAAAGACTTATGTCAGCTATAGTGTCATAAACCATCCCACACCCATGCCCTATGCCAAGACATCCCAAGATGAACCCTTCACCAGAATGCCCTGTTTCTCCATACCAACCCTTTATTGTCTCATTACCTTGTGATTCCTTGTTCTCTTGTCTCCTCCCATCCTTATTGTACTTATTGTTCTTCCTTGGTTGCCTTGGTATCCTTCCCTTAGGTATTTAGGTAGCTTGCCATGTACTTACTACCTCATCCTTGATCTTATGACTACATGCCTAATTGAGTCTGACATCAGCTGGTTATTGATTGCCACATATGGCTTAGCTGTTCCCTGTTGATGCTGAGGTCAGTAATCAGATCACCTGGAGCTGACCACCCTGAAATATCTTGGTGACATACAATGCACATTTACAGGACATAAATGGGATGATTCCAGGATATGCCTGTCATGAACCATCCTCATGACCCTTCTGCTCACATGACCAACCCACTCTAATCTTACTTCTCAGACTCCAACACCAAACAAACTCTGACCTGGTATTCCAGCAAACCAATGCTGAACATGTGCATCTAGTGTTTTAAAGTCCAGTTAAGTCCAGTTTTTTACCTCAAAACAACACAACTGGCAATTGCAACTGGTCCAGACCAATCCAGATATTAAGGGACCACAACCAGTCCGTTTTAGACCAGTCCAGACCAGTTGCAACCAGTCTTTTGTTGTAAAATTTATTACACCACAGAAACTAAATATTACCTCATGTACATTGCATACATAGATAGACAATTTAATTCTCCATAGACTGATCAAAAATTTGAGCAATTCTGTCAAGATTTGACTGAGATAGAGCAAAAACAGAGAGGACATACATACATTCAAATTGCATGTATAAAAATATTTTTGGCCATATCTCAACCAATTCTTGACCATTTTTGATGATTCAGGGACCGAAAATTAAGTAAAATGTGCACAAGTAAGGTACAACACATGATGAAATGAAAGACCAGTTGCAACTGGTCTAAACTGGTCTTTTTCAGTTTTTATATATTTACAAAAACATGGCAACTGGCAACTGGACTGACCACAAATGTGGGCAACTGCAACTGGAAAAAGACTGGACCATGGTTCAGTCCAGTTCAGTCCTATGTATATTTTCAGTCCTGTAGACTGGACTTGTGAACACTATGTGCATCCAACTCCAAGCATGACAACTCCAAATAGAACAAGCACTTATTGTTCTTTGCCCACCAAGCCTCCTGTCCTCAGCCTTGGCAACCCTCTTCACAATAAGCCTCAATGATGACTCACTGATCACCTCTGTCTCCATGATACTTTCCTCATGGCCCTTGTTTCCTTTATTGTTCTACCTTGTACCAACATTACTAATCCCTTCTCCTTTTTCACAGACCCTACTCTCTCCAACTGATATAAATACTCCTTGCATGTACCAAGTACCCTTATCCTTGATATTAAAGTTAACTTCTGTCTTATTTCTTCATCATCTTGTCTCAGCCTCTCATCTGCATTATATCTATTAACTTGCCTTAGACTTCACCTCTGATGCCAAATCCACCTTACACTGGGTTATTGTGTAACTCCAATACACTAACATTTCACTTAGTGTTTCATTCCCTTCACATATTCTTGAGTCTCCAACTCTGAGCCTATGCTACCTTCATCTCTGACAGACTTAACTCCATTCCTGTCAGTCTCAGAGCTCAACTCCATGCTTCCCTGCTTCTCAGACTTAGTGTGAAGCATTCACTCTGAACTTCTTGCATAGCTGAAGCCAAGAGGGAAGGAGGTGGCAAGAATGGGTGGATCTGGGATCAACACCCATAAGTGAGCAATGAGCAGTTACAAGATACTCAGCTGGCCCAACATGATTATGCATACTGTAGGAAGTACAGATATACAAAGCACTACATGTAGTGCAAGAGGATGGCAAGACTGCTGACAAGATGGTGGTTCAAAACAAAAGATCAATTTATTATGTAAGATATCCAAATCTAGCTATATACCACTGTTTGATTATGGCCTCTGGGCATTCCCTTCCAATCCTGTATCACACTTAGCTCTGTACACTTACACTCCCAGACCTAACTCCATACAATGACTCTATTACAGACCTCATCCCCTTCCAGTCTAGTAACTACCATTGGTATCTATGTCAACCCCTACCTTTCCTCTCACCCTATCTAAGGAATAGGTTGGATCCTAACAATGCTGCTCTGAGATACCCTGTAGATGTTGTCCTGTAGAAATGGACCTCATGAACCATTCAATTTGTCTAAGTCCATTGAAACTCCAACATCTGGTCCACCTCATAAACAAACACCATGCAAACACTCTCCTCACCACCACCACCACCACCACCATCCTCATCACACCTTAAACAAGGGATGATCAGGCAGTTAAGCAAAGTCTTTGACAGATTCTAGGACGAATCAATCATTTTTTCACCTTTTATGTAATTAAAACAGGCCTATGGGATTTTTTTCATTTTGACAGTGTATTTGCTTATTGTGTGAAGGTGACATCCAAATGTAAAAAAATTGTTGTTACTATTTTCAAAATGTGTTGTAAGGTATATCCATAAAACAAAAGGCTGTTAAGAATTAAATTTTGTAAATGAAATGGATTTCAGGAACAATTCAGTTTGTCTCTTCAGCATGAGGCAAAACTTCAATTTTTAGCAAACACTTTGCCTAGGGAACAGAGTTGTGGACAAATTTAAACAATAAGCATATAAATTGTATTCATTCTGTCAGCCCCCTTGAACAATTAGTGAATATACTGTCAAAATAAAAATTGTCCCATTAATCTGATCTAATTACATACAAGGTGCAATATGATAAATTTTTCAAGGAATCTGTCCAATGCTTTGCTTAACTGCCTGATTGTCCCTTGTTTGAAGTGTCACTGTCACCACTTGGTCACCACCCTATGTGATCACCACCTTGCACCATGAGTGTCTGCCATGGGTTGAACATTTAGACCCTCACATCAACTGCCACATCATGTGCTGGAGGCTCAGCAACAACATGCCACATCCTCACCACATTCTACATGACGACCCCCCTGCTGCTGCTATGGCCATCACCACCCACTCCCATTGTCAACTGCCCACATTCTCCTCAGTAAACTGCAGTCATAACTGCAACAATCTGCCAATGCCATCAATGGCCTCCTCCAGATCTGCCATGTCATCTAGATGGCAACAATGCAACAGTAGTGCAGGTGAGCTCAAATTCCACAACCCCCCTCTTTCTTCTTGCTAATAACCACAACCCACCCAGTGGCCACCACAACACCAGCCAACCACTGCCATGTCACCACCTTATCCTTGCCACATTGGTGCTGACAAGGTGACATGATGATCACAACAATGGCCACAAGACAATGACAGAGGAGATGGACAGATAACAGTGCAACATGGCACTGACAGACAACCATAATGACAGCAAACAACAACACTAAGACTATGGATGCATGGCAGAATATCTGTGTGAACATGCTCCTTTTTCTGTTATACTACATTCCCCAATCCTTCCTAGTTTCTTATATAACATGCACCAGATATATACCATTTTATATAATCATCCAATTGTTTATGACTATGGAAATACAATGCTGTTTACCCAATATCCTCAATTTCAAGCAGATGCATATGGTATTCTTATAATGAGTAGTATGATATCCTGAGATTACCTTGCCAAGCATCCAGAGATATTCATGAACACCAGCTGAGGATACCCTGAGGCAGATATCCAGAGGATAGTGGACGAGGATAGTTGGAGGTTGTGTATGTCCTGGGATATCCTAGGACACCAGAATTCAGTATCCCTGAGTCATCACCTTGATATCCTGGGATATGCCAGCCACATCTGGAAGGTAACCATCAATACATCTAGTGTTGCTGCAAAGCAAAGTTCAAAGTCCTTTAAAGTCAGCTATTTCCAACTTTAAAGGACTTTAAGACTAAAGTTGCTTTAAAGTGGTTTCCATTTTCAGTTGACTGTGCACAGCCTTCTTGTCAGAATGGAGGCTTGCCATTTCCCAGCTGATTAGATACAAGCAAGTACATAGAGAACACAGAATATTATGAGTGGTGCTAATATGATACTTGAAAAAAATTGAAGGGGTATGCAAGGACCTCTATGCCATGACCTCTATTAAATTTATTTGAAAGAAGTTCTGACATGTTGCAGGTCATGTTTTTTGACACAAATGCTGAAAAAGACAGAAATAGATTTGAAAAATGCAACATGCTGGACAAAGCTCAAGAACATGGTCAACCACAGATATGTGGAAGACCACCTAATATTGACCCAATGTGAGGAGCATGACCATGCATAAACCCCTTTCACCAAATGCCCCATTTTCCTTTCCTTCTGCAATTTTTTGACAGGACCATTGGGGTTGCTGTCCCAAAGCTTCAACAAATTATTCACTTTGAACTCATGGAGCACCCTCACATGCACACATTTTGCATACTGATATCCAACCAGATTTCATGCAGCTGGCATGAGCCAGCATTGCCAAAATGCACAGCCTTACCATAAAGTACCTTAAAGTGCTGAATATGGACATAGAGTCCTTTAAAGGCATTTTAGTGCTTAGAGCACTTTACTTTGCAGCAACACTAAATACATCACCAGGAAATATCCCACACAATTGGGTGTGTATGTATCAGGAACTGGTTGTTCCTCATTGGGACCACTCTCAAATCTACCTCTACCTCCACTTTTCCTGTCTCACACTTTATCTATCTCTGTGCTTGCATTGAATTATTTCTCAAACCTTCAGTTGAGCCCCCAATTACCCTCCAATGCACTCACTGTGAGCTGTGATGAGGATGACAATGTCATAAAGGCAGGATTTGTCATCACCATAGCAAAAGCTCAAGGGGATGTCATCAATCCACCCCTTTCTCTGCCAAGCAAGGACAGTGGTCATTGTTAGGATAGTTGATGCTAGATGTCAACCATACTTTTGCCAGAAAACTGGTTCTCAGCCATCAATTAAGTGAGAAGTTGGTGAAATGGAGGGCACAATCTCCAGAATTCCATATTTGCTTGAGCATTTATCCAGACACCAGGGTTGTTTTTTTTCAGATATTCTGCAGTGTTTTCTTTGGATATTGTACACAATTGATGCCTCTGGAATTCCTCATTTCTCTGCAACATTTGTCCAGACACCAAGGTTGTTTTTTTTCAGCCATTTCACACTGTCTTTTTTGGATATTCCACACAATTGATGCATTGGAAATTCCACATTTTCTCAAGGATTTATCCAGACACTCAGGGTTTGGATAATCTGCAGTGTTTTCTTTGGATATTCTGCACAATTGATTCTTCAGGAATTCTGCATTGTTCTGCAACATTTGTCTAGACACCAGGTTTTTTTTTTGGATATTCAGCACATCACCAGAACATTTATTACATTTGCACATGTGAGTGGGATATTCTATTTTGGATATTCAGCCCCTCAATTGATGCTCCAGAGATTCTGCATTTTCCCAGAACAAGTATGCAAACAACAAGATTGCACAATCCCCAGGGACATGTATTACATCTGCACATGCAGGTGCTTTGGAATTCCCTAAATTCACAAAACCCCTGAAAAAAGAAAAGTTACACTTACAGTTGAGTGCAAAAAGAATGAAGGTTGGTTCATTTTTCTGGTTCTTTCTAAGAATCTATTGTACCTCAAATGTATTTGTGTATTCTTTTACATTATGTAGTTGTGTTACACTTCCCTTGGTATGGACTAATTTCAGTGAAAGCTGGAGCCTTGAGAAGGTTTTTATTCTGGAGGCCATTTTTGGCATCTGAAAAGAAAAATATGTGCTAACTGGGGAGGTAGCCAGAACATACCTATGGTCAATCTGAATGAGCTTATCAAAGAATTAGTTAAAAATACTGAGTGGTTATGCTTGTAGAGCCTCCAGAAAATGGTCATTTTGTGCCATTTTGGTCATTTTTGGCCTGTTTTAGACAAAACAAGCCATTTTCCAAAGCCTCTACAGACATAACGGCTCAGTATTTTTGCCTGATTCTTTGATAGGCTCATTCAGGTTGACCAGAGGTATGTTCTGGCTACCTCCCCAGTTAGCACATATTTTTCTTTTCAGATGCCAAAAATGGCCTCCAGAATAAAAACCTTCTCAAGGCTCCAGCTTTCACTGAAATTAGTCCATACCAAGGGAAGTGTAACACAACTACATAATGTAAAAGAATACACAAATACATTTGAGGTACAATAGATTCTTAGAAAGAACCAGAAAAATGAACCAACCTTCATTCTTTTTGCACTCAACTGTATTGGGCCAAACATATAGCCATTGTGAGAGTCAAGTATTGGGCCCAACCAATCATCCATAATGTTTCACTTAGCTGCCTAACAATCAACCCTAAATGACATTATGGCATTGGTCCCACATAAGGTGCCATAACATGTATGGGCATTGGGCCCATTCACCTAAACAAGGGACAATCGGGCAGTTAAGTGAAGCCCTTGACAGATTCTGTGACAAAGTAATCATTTTTGCATTGGTTATGTAATTGCAACAAACCAATAGGAAATTTTTTATTCTGACCATATGTCTGCCAATTGTTCAAGGGGGCTGACAGAGAAAAAACAATTAATGTGCTTATTGTTTAAATTTTGCCCACAACTGTGTTACCAAGGTGAAGCTTTGCTAAAAATAAAAGTTTTTCCTATTGCCGAAGAGACAGACTGAATTGTTCCTGAAATTCATTACATTTACAAATTTTAATTCTTACCAGCCTTTTGTCCTGTTGATGTATCTCAAGACACATTTTAAAAATAGTAACAACATTTTTTTTACATCTGGACATCACCTTTGCACAATGGGCAAACATGCCGTCAATATAAAAAATTTCCCATAAGTCTGTTTTAATTACATAAGAGGTGCAAAAATGATTAATTTGTCATGCAATCTGTCAAAGGCACCACTTAGCTACCCGATCATCCCTTGTTTAAGGTGATTTGTGTAGCACTATGAGCCATAGGACAAATGCCAATTTCTACTGTTATGGTTCAACTGTGCACCTGCTGAATGCCTGACTGAAGATAGGTAGGCTGGCATTCTATTGCTAGAGCACCCTTGGTTCCTTGGAGTTGTCTTGAAGGTTGATAGCCAGCTACCCTCCACACTCACAAATTTACAATCCTCTCAGCACTTCATGGTATGACAGAAGCCATGATAGCATTACCACAGCACCGAGGACAGTGACAGTAATACAAAATACAACAATGAGTGCTGGCTACACAAAGACCAATTCTGTAGACTTGGGGTATACATGACCTTATCCCATTACAGCCAGGGGAGACAAAATGCATTGCCCCACTACACAATACAAACCTTGATCATTGTGGTTGAGATAGGGTGTTGCGAGGAAACCAAACCAAATTCCAGAGTTAATCAAAAGCCCCATCAGTAACATCGAAGACGCCCCTATAGAGGAAAAAAATCTTGGAAGTTGTCGCTAGAGTGAGTTGAGAAAACCCACTTTGCAGGCGGCCTCCTAATTTCATACCTAACCATGAGGTCTTTATTGTCCTCCACTGATTCCTGCTGGAATCTGGCAGAATCTGGGGAATTCCTGGAATTCCGGAGGAATCAAATTTGGCAGAGGGCCCTGCCAAATTGATCAAACAATTCTGTGGGATTTTGAATGGAATTCAAATTCCGCCGGAATGAATTCCAGTGATCACCTGGAAGGAATAGCCACGGAACGAGATGGAACGGAATTTCTGATGCCCAAATCAAGCGTCGGCGTTGACGCTTGATTTGGGCATCAGAAACAAACAACCCACTCTCTCATCTCAACCACCACCATTGTCGACGACACCCACCCATCGCCATGTCACCACCATCACCTGTGGTCACCACCGCCCACAACGCTCGTCAACTGGCAACCACGACCACCAAACACGGGAACGCGATGTCACCAATGCCACGTCGCTATCAGCGACGTGGCAACCCCCCCCCCTGCTCCATCCCAACCCACCCTGCTAACAATCACCAAAACGCGACCCAACAACGATGCAACCATGCAACACAACAACAAGAACGCAACACGACCGGCAACGCAACACAACAGCAACGCAACACAACAACAACAACACAACACAACAATGCAACAACAACACGACGCGACACGACGACGATGCGCGTCCACGTCGTCGGACAACGAAAACACGACAACGCGACACGATGGTGACGCAACACGACAATGATAACGCAACAGGACAACGGCGACGCGACACAATGACGACGCGTGCCCACGTCATCGGGCGCCCACATCATCAAGCGCCCACATCGTCGAGCCCTCCTTCCCTCCCTTTTCCCCCCTTCCCTGCCCCCCCTTTCTCTTCCCCTTCCTTGTCCATCCCCCCTTCCTTTCCCTCCCCCTTCTCTATCCCATCCTTTTGTGTACCTGCCTGCACTCATCTTTCACCCCTCCCTTCCCTTCCCCCTCCCTTCCCTTCCCCCTCCCTTCCCTTCCCCCTCCCTTCCCTTCCCCCTCCCTTCCCTTCCCCCTCCCTTCCCTTCCCCCTCCCTTCCCTTCCCCCTCCCTTCCCTTCCCCCTCCCTTCCCTTCCCCCTCCCCTTCCCCCTCCCTTCCATCCCTCCTCCCCCCTTCCCTACGCCTACTGTAATAAAATAGATTTCATGTATCAATAAAATACATTAAAAATTTGTTCTATTGAGATCTTATGGCTTTGAATAGGTGTGAATTTGTAGTAAAATACATTTTATGTCTGAATAAAATACATTGAAATTTGTCTACTGAGGTCTATGACTTGACTAGGTGTGAACTGTATAAGAAATTTTGTCTGTTGAGGAATTGAATTAGTGCAGATTAAGTCTCTAGCTCAGTGCTGATCGATTCTGATTTATAACGTAAATAATGAGATTTTCTGCCTATTCCACTTGGATTCCTGCATATTCCAGTCGGATTCCTTCAGAATTCCTGGAATTCCTGGAATCCGGTAGGAATCAGTGGAGGAATGGAAAGTATTGCTAACCCTCTCCCCAAACTAGGCATTGTCACGGGTAACCCCCGGGTATTTTTGGCCTTACCCGTACCCCTACCCATGCAAACCCGTACCCTCAACCACGGGTAAGGGTATGGGTTTTGGCGGGTTTGGCGGGTTTGGCGGGTCTTACGGGTTTGGCACGACTGGTAGGCATTTCAATTATGTCCAATCCCCTTGGTAATAGGTATTTCACTTATGTACAATATCCTTGGTAATGTAACGGCACCTGGATTCAAAACAGAAAACTGTAATATAGCTAATGTACAACAAACAAGTATTTACTGTAGCTGTGTGTAGGGTACCAACGGCCTCGGCAGCGTTACATTCTGAACTGATGTACCTCTAGCAACCAGGCTTATGTTACGTGTTACAAGCCCAAGATAAGCAACCATTGGCCCTAGGTCAGCCTGAGCACTCGCAGAGCGCTCAGGCTGAACGACCATGGCATTACCAACCAAGCCTTTGTTACGCATTACATCGAGGAAATAGGCAACACAACAGGGCCTGCGTTACGCGTTACGGTTGGTATCACACACACAGCTACAGTAGTTAACGTTACAGACATAGAGTATATAAGGATGACGAACAACGAACGTCTGGTTGCCACTCGCTGTTGGCGACGTGGCACCTGGAATTGGTGTCAGAAGAAGAATGGGGGGATAGGCCCTTGCTCACCAAAGAAATGACAACAACGAATAGCGACAGATGTCACCGTTCGCCATTTGATTACCACGTCCGTTGTCATCATCGCCAATGCGTCGCGTCCTCGTCATGGTGGTGATGTGTATGTTGTGTTGTAGTGGTGGTCATTGTGTTGTCATGGTCATCATGGAATGGCATGATCATTGTTAGTGATGTGGACTGGGACAAAAGTACGAGGGGGTGCTCACCGATGTGAAGGGTAAGTTGCCTTCTCCTCGTCCATCCCGTGCTGGTTCATTTGTAAACGAAAGAACCGACTACATTGAATGGCGGCATTACATTGATATCCGTTCGACAATCTTGAAACAACGTTAGTTGGGCCAAGTGAGTTAGGTGAACCAATGCATGTACCGAGAATACCATCTCTGACCCCATGACTTTCTGCACCTCTTCATTGATAGATTGCGATAGTTTCATTATTCGTTCGTTCGTCGGGCTTCTGTAGCGTAGATGTACGACATGCGTGTTGCGTCGTGTTGCGCCTGGTCGTGTTGCGTCGTAGCCATGCCTCATGGTCGCATTGCGTGGTGGCTGTCGTTGTGTGGTGTTGTCATGCTGTCTGATTGCATGGGGTGAAGTGGTGGGGCAGGAAGGGGAAACGTGCATCGTCGTTCTGTGCCACGGCGTCTTGACCCTTCGCCAAGCCCCCTGCCATGGTGTCGCATCGTCGCAGTCGTGGGTCGTGGTCGTCGTGTTGAGCGTTGTCTTCGCATTGCTGTGGTGTAGTGGCCTGAAAGTGTCGTGGTCGTTGTGTCGTTATCTTGTTGTAGTGACCAAAGGAAATGACAATCATCGTTTCGTCATCTGGTTGCCACGATCTTTAGGGCGAGTTTGACTTTAGGGCAGGTTTAAGCTAAAGTCAAACCCGCCCTAAAGCTCTTTGGATATATAGCGCTTGAACGTCCTTCGTGTGTCCTTTCTTTCCTTCTCCACACCCTCATCCCTCCACATATCTTGACACTATTTATGCCATAGTTACGCCCTTGTATATATTTCCTTGTACTTACTTAATGTAGAATATTTCATTTATTTTAAATGGTATGTCGTCACAAATAGAAAGTACAAATACAAAACTAAGCTCCCTCTACGGATTTTTCATCTTAAAATGACAATTTGTATATTTATTCTTCTTGATCTTATTGCCACTGTGAGCTGCACAAACAAACAATAACTAATATGACATGACGGGTATTGCTACGGGTACCCGCTAACCCGTGCCACGGGTATGGGTTTGGCGAGGGTTGGGAATATCAAACCCGTACCCTTACCCAAGTGTACCCCTACCCGCAACCCGCATGGGTTCCAAAACCCGTGACAATCACTACCCCAAACTCCCCCTCCCTAATAATAGCAATCCTCCGCCACGCAAACCGCTTCTCATAAAAATCACAGTGGTCAAGCTCACAAAGCTTTGGGCAAAGTTGGACAAGTTGCATGATAGCGGTATGCATCTTTTCCTTCTTTGAATCGATGGCGGTCCAGAGTCCTCGACCACAGAAGACTTCGAGGTTGGGGAAGAGGGATAGAATGGAGAACCATTCTTCCTGTTTTTGCTGTTAGATTCATGGATGGATGACGATGATTTTGGGGTTACATATAAGTTTTACATTAGCTGGATGGATGGCGTCTTTGGGGAGGTGTACGGCAGGCAAGGAAAGCCAAGTGATGTTGGGGAAGAACTCAGCGAGCTGGTGGATCGATTGCAAATTCCCCAACATGTGTAATCTGAGTCTACAAAGACTCATCTGATCAAAGGTCTTGAAGCTTTCCAAGGTCTGAGCATCGACGGAACGCATGTCGAGACATTCCAATGGGCGGAGGATGGGGGGATCTGGCGTTGGTGTTGAAAGCGTTAGCTGTTGTGGTGAAACCTGATCACCCGGTTTCTCGACTGGTATAATGTGATCTTGCAAGAGCTGATCGAGCGCAATCACCACCTGAAGGCTCATCCTTAAGCGCTTGAGTATGGGCAAACTACCAGGAGCGAGATTGGGAATGCCGATTGGGAACCAAGTCAATTCCTCGATGGTTGGATGGTTCTCCAGGAACCGTGCACGTGACTCGTCGATCGAAGACGTAGTGCCAGACTGGAGCGACAGTTTCAGCTTGTTGAGGCAGGGGAACTTGCATTTCGCAAGGTTATGGAATTCGAGAGGTATTTCCAGGTACTGAGAGGCGGAGGGCAAATAAAATTAGATAGGGAAAACAAGGTTGTCATGTTAAACGCACCTCAAGCCCTGGTGATAGCTCAAACATGTGGCTGACGTGGGCAGCGTTTCCCGGCTTTACCCAAGCATCCCCAAGTAGGCATAAGGCTGTCAATTAGATATATTCCATGGCTACGAGCATTGTCAGTCACATCATCACAGAACAAGGACGAACTTACCGGGTATGACATGCTGGTGCGGTCGACGTTGGAACTTTGAACATGATTGGCGAAGTGCCCCAGAAGCCCAAGGTGCTTGAGCGTCGGCTTACGACGCACAATATCGAGAATCGCATCCTCGTCAGCAGGGTCAACCGTTGGTTTGCTTCGCTGCTGCGAACCCGTCGTATTCCAACACCAACTGAACACCCGAAAGTTGCTCATATGGCTCAAAGGCTTGCATAAATCCCACACACGATCTGCCTCTGAAGACTGTGAAGGATCCAGTTGAGGATCGACGAGAGTGGTGGGCATATGATCAGGCACCGTGTAGTTGTGCCGTTCACATATATGCACCTTGCGGATATTGCGGTCGATGTCGGCTTGTCTTGCGAAGTGCGCCCATAGCTGGAAGCCAGCGTTGCGGACACGGATAATTCAATATTGGGTATGACAGGGTATGACAATGTTGGCACAAGCATGTGAGGCCACTTGAAGCGAAGTTGATTAGGTCCTCGTGGAGATCGAGCTCTGATGCAATCTCATCCCCAGTGAAAATGACAGAAAACCAAACTGAGACATACTGAGCCAATTATAGCCAACTCAACGTCATCGATCCAAATCGGGCTGAGCTTCATTTAACACTCAGGTCAATTGATCCCCACGCGTTCGTCGACGATGCCCGACCCATACATCTGTGACTGCACACGGTATTGCTGTGTTGGCGGCCGCACAGAGCCCAAACCCCTCAAGAAATCAACTTGGTATCGACATGCACCTTTCTGCTCCTCGTCCCAACCCAACATAACTCCGATTGATGAATTCCTGAGAAACTCTAACGTAGTTCTACCGCCCAATGCTGCCCTGCCGCCCAATGCTGCCCTGCCACCCAATGCTGCCCTGCCGCCCAATGCTGCCCTGCTGCCCAATGCTGCCCTGCCGCCCAATGCTGCCCTGCCTCCCAATGCTGCCCTGCCGTCTCACAATGCTTCCAGAAACCCCAGTGTCCTTCCGCCGCTCAACGCTGCCCTGATGTCCCATAATACTTCATCACCCAGCCATGCACCACTGTCCAGCAATGCCTCATTGTCTAACCTCACTCAGGCGTCTCATCTGTGTTTCGCTTCTACTCGCTCTCGCAGCCCCTCCATTGAAACCTCGAATAAGCGCCCTCGTGTGGATTCGGCAGGCGGTAGGGAGGATCGTTTACCGCATAACGCAGATGACTCTCGCTCCTGGGATGATGTATCCAATGAGGGGCAGGTTGTAGAACTTGGTGGAAGCCAGGCAGGAGGGGATTCTGGGAATAGGGGAGAGAGGTTGTTTCTGGAGGATAACGAAGATACAGTTCGTGATGTCGTGTACATTTTGAGAATGGAAATAAAAAACTTTGATCACCATAGGACTCAGGAATGCCTCAACCCCATACGCCAGCTCAAGAAATGAGTCCAATTCGACAGCTTTCGGAGCGAGGCGGTGAAGGCGCACCTAGCCATGACTTTGAGCCTGCCAACCAACCTGATCAGCCTTTCGCTGAACCCCGTCTAATGGAGTATAATGACATCGATGTTGTCGCGACTCTCAAAGAATTGAAGACGGCTCAAGATTTTATTTCACATCTACAAAATGCAACGTTGGAAGAAGACCATGATTTCGATGCAGAAGCGAGAGAACAGCTTACCAACCCTATTACAGAGCTAATTGATCTAGATGCTGATCCTGAACTCCAGGCTGGAATACGCTTATATCTGGACACCACAAATGCTTCAGACGAGACATACCATGATGTCCGAAAGTCGATGCAATCATACTTGGCAGAAATCGGCGTAGAGAGAACGGAAGAAATTCCGAGCCTATTTTCAGTCAAGAAAGAGATAGGTAAACTCACAGGCGTCCATCCCATGATGAACGATATGTGTATCAATACCTGTATGGCCTATACTGGTCCATTCTCTGACAGGGACACATGTCCTCATTGCAGCGAGTCTCGATATGATCAACAGGTTTTCTTGGCTAGCGATGGACAGAAGAAAATTCCATGGTGGCAATTTTACACCTTCCCTGTCGGCCCTCAGCTTCAGGCTCTTTGGCGGAATCGAAAGGATGCTGAAGCAATGCGGCATTGCACTTGGGAGACACAAAAGATACTAGATGTGCTTGAAATTGGCGAAGAACAGCAGTCGTGGGATGACGTCTATTCTGGGAGTGATTACCTTGAAGCCGTTCGAGCTGGAAAGATTGGGCCTGATGATATGGTTCTTATGAAGTCAATTGACGGAGCTCAGCTATACCAGAGCAAACAATCTGATTGCTGGATTTCCATCTGGATTGTTCTCGATCTTTCAGCTGATATACGATACAAAAAATGTTATGTTCTCATAGGAACAATTATTCCAGGGCCAAACAAACCGAAAATCGTTGACTCGTTCATCTATCCAGGGCTTCATCATGTCTGTGCCCTTTCGCGGGAAGGTCTTCGAGTATGGGATGCATTTCAAGACCGCGTTTTTTTATCCAAACTTTTTGTCCTTCTGCTCGCCGCTGATGGACCAGGCATGACTTACTTGAATGGCCTTACTGGTCATAGCGGTGCGTATGGCTGTCGAATTTACTGTCCCACTAAAGGTCGACGCAAACGCGGCACAAACCATTACTATCCTGCACTTCTAAAACCGGACGATTACAGTGTTGAGGGTTGTGATCATGAAGATGTTTCTGCATGGAATCTTGTTGGTGGTAATCAATCAGAATACCTCGAAGCGCTGGAGTTATTGTTCGCAACCCAAAATCAAACTCAGTATCAGAACACGCGCAAGGAAACGGGCATCAGCAAACCTACTGTACGATTACAACCAAGTCTTTGCGTCACGCATCACAGAGGGGGTTGAATGAAGGGAAGTGAGCGTGACATCACGCATCACTGCAGGTTTTGAAGTCGTTTTCTCTTGCATCTAAAATACCAATTTTTTCGAGCCTGCGGCACTCCTAGCTGTGTAGACAGCACTAGGAATCCTTAAACTAATTTCTAAGGAGACCTATCCCACCATTGAAAATTTGACTGCAAGGACTGCCTATTCTTGATTTTCTGAAGTACAGATGAAGTGATTGTACTCTTCGTCACACCTCACATCAAATGTTGAAGTGACGAAGAGTTGATTGAAATAGGTCACGCCCTAAACGGCTTGAAGAGTTGGTCATAATCGTACAGTAGTATTTTTAGTGGTATGCCAGAGGATCAAATTCTTGGCATTCCCGCTGCTATTGCAGCAGATATCATGCACCTTTTTTCTCTAAACACCACAGACCTCAAGCTTTCGCTTTGGCGAGGAACCATTGATTGTGACCCACATGATGATAAGAGAACTTGGGATTGGGCCGTTCTCACAGGTAATACTTGGAAGGAGCATGGCGAGTGAGTTGCAGATGCAACTCAATATCTCCCCAGCTCATTTGACCGGCCCCCGCGCAACCCCGCAGAAAAAATCTCAAGTGGCTACAAAGCTTGGGAATTTCTCACATACTTTTATGGATATGGTCCAGGGCTGTTTTACCATGTCCTACCGCGTCCATATTGGATGAATTTTTGCAAATTGGCTCGAGGAGTCAAGCTTTTCCACCAGCGCTCCATTTCCCTGCAACATCTCATAGAAGGTCATCGCCTTTTGGTTGAATATGTTCAGGAATTCGAAAAACTATACTACCAGCGCAAGGAATCTCGTCTCCATTTCTGTCGGCAAAGCCTCCATGCATTGCTTCATATTGGTCCAGAAATTGCTCGAATTGGACCTCCTGTGTACTGTGGTATTTCGACCGACTGTTCGGTCACTCGTCACATCGAGCTGTGAACCGAACAGATCTTGGCGCCTGTCACAGGTCACTTGGAAGGTCGAATAGGGTGACATTTTACCCCAAAAAGGAAAGTCTCCCAAAAACTCAATTTTTCCGCTGCGCGGCGTACATTTATTACAAAATTATATACCATTCACTAATCTGGGAGGCTGTGAAGGACGCTACTACACGCCATGTCAACTGCTCAATGAACAGTTGCTGCTGGCCGAACACTTTTGTTGCTACGTCACACAGTCATCCCAATTCCGAACACCCCTCCCATCTGTTCGGGGCCGTCACGCGTCACATCGGCTGAACAGTTGGTCGAAATACCACAGTATTATACACAGTGGTGTATGGAGCGGACGATAGGAATCCTTGGTCAAGAGATTCGGCAGCCCTCCAATCCGTTTCAAAATCTTTCTGAGCGTGGTCTTCGACGTGCACGCATAAACGCTCTCGAGAGCATCATCCCAGATCTTGTCAAACCAAAAATCCAACCACGTGTGTCTGAAGATTTGGGGGATGGATTTATACTTCTAGGCGGGCGAGACTCAGATGCTCGATCTATGCATCCAACATACATCCCTGCCCTCCACACCTACTTTGAATCAATTGGCATTCCTGTCCCTCCAAACTGGACACCTCGACTTAAGCGTTGGGCAAGAATACAACTTCCTAACAAGCAAATTGTTCGCACAGCTTGGAAAGAGAAAGCTCGCACAAGTTCAGTTCGAACATCTCGAAATGTCATGGTATGAATCAAGTAGTCATTTAATGTACTTACACTCACCTCTCTCAAGTGGTTTGAAAACGTTAACGGGGCACGTACAGCGAATTTCGGAGAGGTCCAATTTTTTTTTCAAGCAAACACCGGAAATAATCAAATGAAGGGGCTCGCTCTTGTGTCCGTGTATGGTCAACCCGATCCAGACCTACTTCGAGATTCTAGCCAAGCCCTCTGGGTCTCGAGATATCATGGCGATGAAGCGCTGAAAGTTATCGATATAAAATCAATTTCGACATGTGTTGCCATGATTCCTTTTACAAAACCACCAGACGGTCGTTTCTTTGTTTGCGAAAAAATGGGTCTAGAAGTTGCATATCTCGTGGATACCCAAGAAGATCCAGAAGATCCAGAAGATATTTATGTATAATACTTTTCTTGCGCAGATATGGGTCATGCAAATTTTCAATGTCGTTCCGCAACAACTTGTGTTTGAACAATAGAACCAGTTTATTTACATAGGTTCTACATCTAAGAGTGTTGTTTTAAAAAATCTAAGCAAGAGAACGCTATGAACATCTCTTAATAATTCAAATACTTTTTACTGTGTGACGGTGTGTGACGAGCTCGACTTGCATAAGCAGATACTTACCTTCAAGTTGCTCTTGCACTACCACCGTCAAATGCCCTCCCCTCGTCGTGCTTCCCGTTCCCCTCGCCATGCTCCCCGTCATCGTCCCAGTAACTCTCAGATGTTAACGCACTCTCTTTCGCGCTCCATCAGCAACCTCTCGCAGTGCTCAGGACCAAGCACCTCCGACAAGCCTACTGGTCCTTCGAATGGTCGAGAGGCAGCAGAGTTTGATGAATTCAGCTCTCATAAACGTGGTCATTCGTGTGAGAGATATCGCCCTACAAAGCGTGTATGTCTTGCATTTTACTCTCTGAAGAAGCTGATTGAATGTATGCGGTCAATTCTAGGTGCGGATTGACGATTTTGCACGCTCCAACAGGGAGCGTTATTCTAAGGAGGTAAATGTTGATATTATGCTCACAGATCCAAGTAACGTTGACTATATGCGCTAATAATAGAGTTTTCGGCGTGTTGAGAGTATTGACGAGCACGCTGACTGTACTCGTCGACTACAAAGACTCAAGGAGAGGTATGACTTGCTGGATACCGAGTATTCTGCCCTCAGGTACATCCCTTTGACCATTACTGTGACTTTCACTGACGAGTTCATCTCAGAGCTGCGCATGCCGCCCTCATAACGGCCCATGAATCTCTTACCCAGGCTATCGGAAAGCGCTTGCTGTGCGAATCTGCTCTGAATGGTCCAACATCCACCTCTTCATTACCAACTCCGCCCACAGTCTTATCAGTTCCTGATAAGTATCGAGACTTGGATCGCAAAAACGCCGCTACACGATTCCCAGATATCAATTTCTGGACTTTGCAGGACTTCAATAAGTGGGACGGCGAGCGAAATAAAATGGCGGACGTTCTCGAGGTCAGCAACAAAAAACCTCAGCGTGGAAACGCTCGCGCAAGAGAGGGGGAAAACGTGATGTATCACTTCGTTGAGGAGGAAGACGGAGGAGTTGTAGATGGACACGTGGCATCGGCTATCCGTAAGCTTATGCAGTCGATTTTCAATGGAATGGGTGACCGCGTCCCACAGAAATGGCGTCAGGCTGGCAAGAACGATCGTGATTACGTTCTTAGTGAACTGTATAAGGCATACCCATATCTCATGCTCTGCTTCAACCACTGGAAGGCTGATAAGATCGCTTCAAACACGCTTTCAACCTTTCATAACAACACCCAAAAACGGCGGGCTCGTCTTGCCCCTGTCGTCAAACAGGAGATGAAGCCGAATACGACGCCACCCCCAACATCTCATTTGGACATGGAGCATCCAGCTTCAAACCCCATATCGACCTCACCACTCTCCCCCGCTTCACCACCACCACCACCACCAATCGCGCTCACAGCTGAGCCAGCCGTCGTCAATACGACACCTGTCATTCCATCACTTCCACTCACTTCAACAACTGACTTGACTGCCACCCACGCGATGCCTCTCGTGAACGACGTGATGACTTCACCAACTCCAAACACGATGCCTATCATCCCACCACCTACGCTTCCGCCGGTGACTGACTCACCTGTTGCCCATGCGACGCCTCTTTTATGCGACACGGTTAACTTACCATCCTCAGCGGTGCTACCCCCAGTTAGCGGACCAGATGATCCTCCAGTCATTCCTCCAGCTCAGCAAGGTGTCCCATTGACTCCCGCTGGTGATAGCCCTCTGGATGGTGAGGAACTCGAAAACCATCACAATGCCGCCTTGCCTGCGCGACTAGCGCGACCTGTCGGAACCCGCCCGCTTGTCAATCCGCTGTGAGTTGTCTGGTTTATACCGACCTGTACTGTATTAACTGCAAGAAGATCAAAGCATTTCGGGGCACCGTCGGCACCAAGCAAGCGATTGACGGCCCTTCGCAAAGTTCAAGATAGTAAGGCATCTCAAGCGAAGTCGGCATCTAGCGCCAAGGCGGTGGACACGCCGTCAAAACATGGTATGGTCTTACAATCATATGTCGAGGTTATTCATCTTTTCGTTAGGTACGACCGACCATTCCGACTTAGTGCCTGGAAATCTCAAGAAAGTTACCAAGTCTAACGCACCAAAGTTCGTTTTTTTTCCACACGCGTTATCTTTATTAACTGTCCGCTGCTTTTAGGAATCTCTGCTACAAAGCGTTCCTTGAAACTAACGACCCGATTACCCCAGCCGCTTTCGAACTGTACTGGAAAAGTTTGACAAAAGAGCAGATGAAACATTGGAATGACGAGAGCAAGTCGAAGAAGGCTGTCAGTACCAACACCAGCACCACCAACGATGATTAAATAGTATGTTCATTCGACGCGATAAAATTCTCTAACCAGGATCATAGCCACCTTTAGCCTCGCCGTTTCTGCCGTTTCGAGTTCCGTGTCCCATCGACGGCTGCCTTTTCCCTTCACTCCAGATTCATCTCCTTCGGCGTGCTTCGTTTACGCTCCTGACTGTGCTTCATACCCCCTTAGGCTTCCGCTACTTAGAACTTTTTCCCGGCTTCTGACTCCTGTGCCCTGACTACCCCGCTCTCATCAAGATAGTTGGTATGTCGTTTCTACTGCTCTAGCTATTACTTGTCCGTTGCTAAACATGTTTTCACAGTACTTGTAACATCGTGGAAGCTGCTTTTTTAGTAAGTCGCTCTATTTCTCCCTATGCGTCCATTGTAACCGGAAAATGCCTAGTGATTTCGCAACGCTCAATTTGGCTCGATTGGCTTCAAAACGCACTCTGGTGAGAGGCCGAAACTTGTTTTTTTATAGTCTTTCTGACTTAACGGTGAAGGCTTGAAATGTTCGTTTTTTTAGTTCGCTTTCGTTCCGTTTTCCTCGATAGGTTGGGATGCTAGATTTTGTCTGGTTCGATGTGGTTCGGTTGCGGTGTCCACCTGTGATTTGCTCTGGTTAGGTCGGCTTAGATTATTAGATAGATCCGGTTAGACGGCTATAGATATGGCTGGGTTTAAAATCCAGCCAAACTTGTAAAAGTCTCTATTGTCGAGCCCAATCTAATTTTTTAGATTTGGCTCGACCTGGTTCGACCTACTTAGCCCTTATTTTCACTGGGTCTCATCTAGGATCTCATCTGGCAGACGGAGGAGTGGGGGTCGGGCTCTGCTCTGGGTGATTGATCGTCGTGTGCTGATTGAGAGAGCGGGAAAATGGCAATCTTGGCTCAAACAGCCCCCGTTGAATCGAGTCCAAACATACGTGACAACACTTCGGCCCTCCGTCACTGCTCTTCTCCGCTTGTATGTGCAACATTGCGACTACTTCAGTAGCCCAACTCACCACAGCGTTGGTGGCATGGAAATCTACCTCGAATAAACATATCACCTTCCCCATGTGTATTACCTTCTCTCGTCCGCGGAAGGTGTCTTCTGGGAGTGGAGATCTGGGTGGACAAAGAGACCTGGTGACCCGGTTGCATGGGTGAAGGACGTTCGAGGAAGCTGCCAGTGCGTGTTGGTGTATGCGTCAGCCGCTCAATCCTCTCGATCGACGACACAACCCAAATACATGACCCGCTACGGCTCATTCAACCCACTCAGTCCTACCCCTCCTGGTTAACATCGACTCTTCATCATCCACTGCGCCTGCACCCTGCCTCTCCACACATCCCGCGAAACCGCGTTGACTACCCAACACCAGGTCAAATTCAATACGATTGTCTCCACTCGTTAGGTCCTTCGAGCGTTCAACATGTCCCTCACGACAGCGAATCTTCGATCGAGAAATAAATGTCGACTCTTCCAATTTACGACGCCTTGGTGTGCGGTGAGGGGGAAGGAGGGGGTGACGACGATGTGCCGTATGCATTTGAGCTGTGTATCGTGGTGTCAGAATCGTGGTGACGATACGCTAGGCGAGGTTACTCGTACGTGGTGGGTTTCGACATCTGAAGGGGGGTGACAAAGACATGTCAGGGCAAAGGGGTTGGTGTGAATGGGCGTCACGTAGAGGGTCTAGGCTGTCGAGAGGTTGATTTGAGGGGAGGAAGGGAGCTGGATGGCAGTCAACTCATGAATATTTGAATCCTCAGCTTGGATTCGGTCTGGGTGACTTCTTGATAGGTCGCGAGAGTAGCAAATGAGTGCACGTGTAGTGAAGATGGCGATGTCATCAACAACGTCGTGGTGGTTGAAATCGAGAGTTTTGCTGTGGTGGAGAGTATCTGTAAGCGTCGTCTTCGGATATCCACCTCAACAGTGGCATCAATAACTCTCAGACTACGTCCAAAAGAACCGACGCCTCACGCTGCCGACTCCACCGTTATCTATCCACCACTTCTCCACCGACTCCGGCGTTGAATACTCAAGCATGCCTCACGACGATCTTCCGGCCAATGGGACCACTGCCCCATCACGCCCAGCTCAACAAACGCCGTATACACTTCGCTCCTCGATCGCATACCTCGCGTTTCAAATCCACGGAATGCACCTGCCCTGTCACAATGGACTTGCCCAACCCCTGCTCGTTCGTCCTCGCCATTCCTCCCCAAAATCTTGACAGCGGTGTTGGCGATGCAGAGCTAGTGCAAACGATTTGAGTTCAACGTCATGGAGCGTTGCTGATGCGATGTCAGCTGAGGAATCCATCATACACTCTTTCAATGGAGAAACATTGAGTGGTTGGGAGGGTGAGCACCGAGCTTAGCCATTGGAGTTCATCCATTGGGGGAAGAGGTTGCCTGTAGTGAGGTCGATGGTCCACTGCAACACAAAATAGCGTCCGTGAATTCATCATATAAAGGGATGTGAAGGGGTTTGCATACAACATTGGACTCTGCTGCTCTGACCAAAGTCGTCACGTTAGTGTCGGCGTTGGAGATATTTGTGAGAACGACGCCAGCGACCGCTATGACGAATCGAGGTGAGATGCAATGTGCAAGTTGCCAGTGCCAAAGTAGACGTACATCCTGGTTGGGCAATTCCCGTGAGATAAAGGAAACTATGTTTTGTGAGCACCGACTTTGACTAAGACGCGACGACGAAGGACATACTTGTAAGATTTCAAAACAAATATAAACGCTCGTGTCATTAGCACCCTGCACCAATCCAAGGAGAGGGAAACCGATCTCATCGGAGTCCTACGAAAAAGTCAAATCCATATCAACATCCACTTAAAACAGGAAAGACGGAAGAGGCTACCTCCATGGTGATCCGGACTTCAACTTGAGAAGCTGAGATTGAAGATTCCTGAATGACGAAAGTAACGGTGGTGATGGCCGGCTCATACTGAAGCAGGGCTTTGCTGATATAAAAACCGAGACGGTCTCCTGTGCTGTTTTTGACCTCGATAACTCCGCGTTTGGTTATGGTCTTTACGGCTTGAATGACGGGGACGGAGGAAGGCGTCGAGCGGCGGACGAAATCTAGGAAGAGGACGGTGAGTCGTACTGACTTGTCATAAAGGAAGAGAAGACGCACAAACTAAAGTGACCGAACTCGTACGTGTTCCGTATTCGAAGAGCAAATTTAACGTTGCTTCGCTGTGCCAAAACAAAAGTAAACACGTGCTTCTTCCACAAAGCCGAGGAAATTTTCAAAATGACGCTGTTTCGTCTTCAGAGAAGCATGACTGAAAAGCCGTGGAAGAAAGTAGATCGCTTTCTGGTCCCGCTCTTATGTGAAGCCTTCAAGTCTCTTGTGTTTTCGTCCTTTGTCGCATCCGGATAGCTGGAAGACCTGCTGACCGGGCCCATTCAAGCTGATGCTGAAATAGTTTTCAGATTCTATGGCGGCGATTTTTCATTCGTACACAAGAGAGATGCACTGCTGATCCTCCGTAATCTAATAGGCGACGCCGAGAGGATCTTGATACCAGGCATGCTGTCAATGTTGAGCGCTGAGCCCGTCCCCGAATCCCAACGACCCTTCCTCGTCAACATCGGCTGCTCATCCGTCACTGCGCCTGCGACCGCCCTCTCCACACAACCCCCAAAATAGCGTTGACCACCCAACACCGGTTCAACGTGCGCAAATTCAACACAATCATCGCCACCCGTTAGTCTTCCGGTCCTTCGAGCGTTCAACATGCCCCTTGCGAGAGCGGATCTTCGATCTGGGGATAAACGTCGACTCTTCAGATTCAAGATGCATTGGTGTGCGGTGAGGGGGAAGGGAAAGATGACGATCAGTATGCCGTATGCATTTGAGTTGCGTATCGTGGTGTCAGAATCCTGGTGGCGATATACTACGTGAGGCTACTCATGCGTGGTAGGTTGCGAAGGGAGGCGAAAAAGCCATGTCAGGGCAAAGCTGGTGGTGTGCATGAGCGTCACGGAGAGGGTTTCGGCTGTCTAGAGGTCGATTTGAGGGGAGAAAGTGGGCTCGATGGGGTGGGAAGCAGTTTTGCTAGACAACTCGTGAGTCCTTAGCTTGGATTTGGTCGGGGTGAGTTGGTTCATGAATGTGCTACGTAGTCTTCCATTATTGGAGGTCAGGGCTACGACAAAAGGATTGATAAATGTCACCCACTTTTGAATTGAGATTCATGTCTGCATTTCAGGAAGGTTATAGGTAACGGTCAAGTATTTTTTCAGAGTTGTGATGGGACTAGAACAAATATAAAGATTAACTGCTTGATGTGGCGTGAGGGTATTGTGCATACCTTGTGGTTTACGTGCTTGAGCGGCGTTGGCTCGAGGGTTATGTGCCGCTCGCAGTCCATCGTTACCTGCTTCGACGGAAATGAAGACCAAACGGTTTGTGGGAATGAAACATCGGGAAGTCTCTGCAACAACATCAACACATAGTATTTAACGACAGAAGTAACTGTTGCACTCACCTCTGGCCCGACATACGACTTTCAACTCGATGTTTATGTAGAGCGTATCAAGCTGCTGAGATATACCACCACCACGAGGGATCCAGGGAAGGAGACACCAGCGATTGTGCAGTTCTGGTATGTCGTGAGATGTACACGGTAGATTGGAGATACACGTCGAAGTAGCGGGGCAGTTGGGCGGCTGATCGAAAGCGTACTGGGGTCCTTGAATCAGCGGCTCGACAGCAGTGTGTCGGCAGGATAATAGCGGGTCCTTTGACTTGTAAGGAGCGAGAAAGGCTCGGAACGCCTCGTGGGATGCCACTAGACGTGTGCTATAAGTGTCGTTGAGTCAGTCATGTGAACGACAAGATACGAAGTCAGAACTTGATGCACCTTGACTCCAGAAAACGTAAGATCGCGAGAGCCGTAGCAAACGAGTGCAGGAGTAGCGAAGGTAGCGGTATTGTCAACGAGGTCGTGGTGGTTAAAATAAAGAGTTTTCCTGTGGTCGAGAGTATCTGTAAACTTCGTCTTAGTATGTCCAACAGTGGGATTAACACCTCGCTGACCAGAACGTTCGTAAGAGCCGCGGCCTCACGCCGCCGACTCCATCGTTGGTCGTTCTCTCGCTCCTTTCGTCCACCTATCCACCACCTCTCCACCAACTCCAGCGTTGCATACACGAGCATGCCTCACGACGGTCTTCTAGCCTATGGCACCATTGCCCCATCATGCCCAGTTCAACAAACTCCGCAGAACCTCGCCCCTTGACCGCATACCTCGCGTTTCAAGTCTATTTCCAGCCGGAATTGCGACCTCACTCCACGGAATGCACCTGCCCTGTCACAGTGGACTTGTCAAACTTCCGCTCGTTCGTCCTCGCCATTTCTCCTCAAAAATTTGAGAGCGGTGTTGACTATACAGAGCTAGTGCAACCTCACAGAGGGTCGTTGCTGACGATGTCAGCCGAGGAGTTCATCATGCACTGGTTCAACCAACGTCGATGGCGAGACCTCCTGTGGAAGACGGCATCTTGAGGAGATCGTGAAAAGGCGTCAGGCAAGACCTCGAATCTGGCTGAAGCCGGTTGACAGGGAAGAGGGGGAAGTGAGTGGGGTACGTTCGGCCGCTGCAACTCGACTTTCACTGTCTTTGTCCCTCTCAGCCGGAGAAGGTCTGGTCCGCGCTACGGGCCGTGGATGGCGGGGACCTCGACCCAACCATCGTCCATTTCCGTCGTAACTCATCCTCAACCAGACATCAAAACGAAGAAGGCGTGCGTCCGTGTGGCCTGAAGGGCACTCCCCGTGATCGACATCAGTCATGAGGATGGTGAGAAGGACCAAGAGCGTAGTTGGTGGTGGGGGAGCTGTGGAACAGGCATGTTGTAAAACTTGAGGGGATCCAGAGTGCGAAGGTTGGTTATCGTTCATCGTTGGTTTTACCGAGGAAAAGGAGAGTGAATGTGACTGTGTGATAGAATACGCTAGAATTTCAGTGCAGCCAGCTGGGTAAATAATCCTTAGCTACCGGCGGTTCGGAATAGAAAAGACTTCGAGCTTACTTTACATTCTCTCCATCAGGCAAACCACCCAATTGTGAGGACTCGAGCCAAATATCGATATTGGCACTCAAAACGACCCGCTAAGGCAGCGCGCAGCAACTCCAGCTCCGAATTTGCAGCTATCAAGATGGATGTTCAGTGAGGGGCGAACTCGACGGTGGTCCGGCCAGTCAGATTGAGAGATTGTATTGTTAAAACGAAAAAAGAGACGTGTATGCTGCAACAACCCTAAACACCGCCACTTTGGACAGTGGCCAAATTGGCTGCGAAAAAAAATTCAAAAAATTTGTGCTTTTTTCTGGCTATGGGGAGCTTGTAGAAGGTGTAAAGGGCTCAATTGAGCATTCCCCAGCGTTTCCTGACGTTTCCCGTGCAAGGGAGGGCAAAAACTCCGACCAAACTGATGTCTATATTTGGTAAGTACCTTCCTTATATGGCCATGTGGCCAATTTCAGCCAACTTAAAAAGAATAACTCGGTCAGTTTTCACGCAAATCAAAGTCGGTTTGGTACAGTCGAAACCCTCATAACCCATGCATCAGATAACCCATAACCCCTGAAATCCCATACCATTTTGGATCCACCAAGTTGGTGGGCAGGGATTTGCATACCATAACCCATAAGTCCGTGATAACCCATAACCCATAGCCCTTGGTGGGCAAAACCCATAGGTTTTGGACCCTAAGTTAGGGTTATACCTACCAAATATGGTCATAGAACCCCGCATTTTTCACTGACACTCAATAAAAAATTTATTTACATTAATAAAATCTACCACAACACCAAATTTATTGACCTACTGATCACCAAATTCTCTGAAATCAACTTGCAATGCCTGTCCTCCCCAGACCAAGCTTCACTCAATCACAAAGTCAACACTGTTGAATAGAAATACATCAATGATGACTTGCCCCGATGGTGCTGATTGTTTTACTTCCAGTCTAGCAAACAAAGAAAATTAGATTTTCTCGAGATTTCCATGATTTTTTGAGTGCTTATTTTTTTCCCACCCCCTCCAACCCATAACCTCTGAAAACCCATAGGCTGGACTGTCCACAGAAGGGTATGGGTTATGAGGGTTTCGACTGTAGTTTTGTTCAGCTTTGCAAAAGAAGCCTTTCTACCAAACAGATAAGAAAAGGGGGAAATTTGGACCCTGAGTTTTGATTGCACAAAAGTACAGCCATGCACGTGCTAATGTTACACTGAATTCGTAGACATGAAATAGCAAAACAACATGAACATATTTTCAAATGAAACAAAGACAACATGATAAATAGTGATGAGCACAGGTAACCCGTGGGTGTTTTCACACCTACCTTTACCCTTACCCAATGCAAACCCGTACCCTTTCCATGGGTAAGGGTATTTCAGGGGTGGGGGTAGGGGTTTGTACAGGGTTTGGGGGGTCGAAAACCCACAACAGGTGGACGTTAGGGTCAAGTATAATGTACACTACATAGTCTAATCAATCAGTACATAAGTCAAGGTGACGCCCCCCTCTTCTTGTCGTGTCATCAGATGTCGTTGTGTTGGTCGTTTGACCGTCCACTGTCATTGTCGTGGCATTGTTGTTGTCATGGCATGGTGTCGTCGTTGCAGCGCGGTGTCATCATTGTGTCATGTAATCTGTGGGGGACATGTTAGAGACGTGGGTTGGGACAGAGGTGCTCACCGGTGGGTCATAAGATGGATGACAACAACAAACGATGAATTGGCCGTTGTTCGTTGTTTGGTTGCCACGTTGCTAACAGCGACGTAGCACCTGGATTCAATGTCAAAGGAAGGAGTGAGATGACAGGGTTGTAACGACTCACCTGGGCTCGAGTGGTGGTGCTGGGCATTTGTCACTTTTCATGGTGTTGGGCGCTCGTTGACATGCCAGGTCGTCGCTGTCACCTGTCATCCATTTGGCTGGTGATGTGGCATCGAACCACAGTTGGGGAAGGTGGCGGTGGTTGGTCGTGGTGGTTAAAGTGTGGTTCAGTCGTTGTCAGTTGTCACATCACTGACGTGGCACCTGTTTGTTGTGTGAAGAAAGGAAAGGGTGCAGGGGAGGGATCACATTGCGCACCTGAACTAATGTGGGCAGTGACAACGATTGCGTCGTCACCGTCTGGACGACGTGCCAGGTCGCTGTCAGCCGTTGGGCTGCTGATGTGGTGTTGCCATGTTGTCATTGTTGTTGACGTGTGCGATGGTGGTTCGGAACGTCGAATGGCGGTGGTTGCGGAAGGTGGGGTTGTTGGTCGCGGTTGTGGGTGGTTGTCGATGTGGATAGTGGTTGTTGAGAAAGAAAAGTGTTTGTTTGTTGTTGATGTATGTAACGTTCCTGGCAAACACTGCTCATGCGGCTCACATGATCTATTACATAATCTGTTGACCACCCTTGACTTACCCTCACAAAAACCCCCAACCCTTGTCAAGGGTTGGGGTTTTTTGAGGGTTAGAAAATCCTAACCTCTACCCTTACCCTCCTTACCCTTACCCTTGTACCCCTAAGGGTTTGCAAACCCTTGCACATCACTAATGATAAACAGGTATGCTACGTACAATCTGCAATTTATTTGAGGTAAAACAGAGAGGAATTGCGTACATAGTGAAACAAATGGCAGAGAGGCAACCTGAATAGTAATTATGGGCCAATGTTACACGTGCCATGATTGTCAGCTGATGGGGAGAGATTTACTCATTGTCGTCGTCGCTCGCACTGCCCTCACTCCCCGCTTCATCACCGTCACTGCTAGCATCATCCTCAGCTTCACCGGCACCTATAACACCAATCCCACCATCCAAAAAGTCCTTCAACTTGGGCCTAGGAATCGCTTTCGGTGGGGGTGTCGATTTTGGCTTTGGTTCAGTACATTTTTTCTTCTTCTTGACTGCTGCAGCCTTCCTCTTGTCCCAAGCCGCTTTGGTTTGCGTGTTGTTGGCCTTGATAGCATCCCGTTTGTCCTTTCGCTCCTGATCTGCCACAGCCCACACTTCCACTGCTGCATCATAGGCAACCTGTCCTTCCTTCCGTGCCTCCTTTTGCTTCAAAACCTCACGCACCTCCTTCTCCTTGGCCTGTGCGAGCTCATAGAAATTATCGCCACTCAAAAGCTTGGGGAGCCCATCGCCAACAAGTTTGATACCCTTTTTCTTCCCCTGCTTTTCTTCCCTCGCCTCTAGCGCTTTCCGAAGCCTCTCGGTATATGCCTCATTCAGAATGTTGGAGGCCTGGAGCTCAAAGGCATGTACCTCTGCACGAGCATTCCGACTCTCAGCCTCACGAAGTGCTGCAAGGAGGAGGAGCTCGTTTGATGTTGTGGGTTGGATAGTCAATGCGGCAGCTGTGGTGTTTGGGATGGCGGTAACCTGGGCCCTTGTACGAGTGGTGGTTTTGGGCATAGGATCAGAAGATGCTGTAGTTGTATGGGTGGTGAGATATGCGAGGTTGGTCTTCTTGAGGGCAGCAACAGCGTCCTGGAGGATCTCGAGATGAGTGGGTTTTGTTGATTGAGTGGGGGGTGTCGTTGTTGTTTGCATTGGGGGTGTGGCTGTTGATTGTGTGGGGGTTGATGTTGGTGGACTCAATGTGTGGTCAGGTGAATGTGGGATGGTTGCGCGTGCAGCTGAGCGCGTTGTACGTGTGATTGTTGGTGTTGGGATGGGGTTGGTTGATTGTGTATGGTGAGTGGTTGGATTTGACGTTGACGTGGACGGCCCAGGTGCATCCGCTCTCACGATACTTTCCCACTCTTCGGCCAGGTGGGACTGTGATTCTTCTGGGTCTTCGGAATCTGATTCAGCCTCCTCTAGATCTTGAAGCCTGTGCAACATGTCTGCAAAAATCTTTGCTGCATTGGAAGTTTCGACAGGCAGGTTTGCCTCGAGGGAGGTCTCCTTACTTGGAGCAAGCATGTCTGAAGTGACGACATCAGGATTGAAGGGATGGATGCCAGTCTTGCGAAAGGCAGTTTTGATATTTCCAGGAGTGAGTGCCTGTATGTATGCATTTGTGATGACACTGAGAAAATTTGATTTGGTGATAGCTGTGCCAGTATCCTGCAATAGTTTGTCGCGCTCCTTGCTGAGAAGAAGCTTGAGAATTGCAAATATTACAACATCGAGACCTTGGTAAATATGGGTGCCATGTGCTGGGTAACAGAGAACAATAATTTGATGGAGGCATGTGAGTAAAAGGAAGGCGACAGTGTAATGTGAGTTGTGGCCATCAACAACAAGTAAGCGGTGCTCCCCATTTGCCTTCACATGTGTTTGTTCTTCGAAAATCTTCATCCAGGCTGCACCGATTTCGCCATCTGTCCAGCCTTTCTGCTGGTAGCCAATCCTAATCTTGGATTAGCAATGGCTACATGGATAAGACCTTGAGTTACATACGATGCGTTCAACAGATTATTTTCTCCCCATTTGACCTGATATGCATTCCCCTTGAAGATGGCGGCAGGAGGTGTGGTTGTTCCGTTGGCGCAGATTGTAACTATAACAGTGATATTGTCTCGAGTTCCAGCACGCTGTTGATAAGGAGCAGCCTTTTTATGGGCGCCAAAGACGTACTCGCATTCACCACCTCCCTGGGCTTGTATCCCCACCTCATCAGATCCATAAATGTTGTGCGGCTTGATGTTGTATTTCTTGATGGTTTCACCCAGTAAGTTCCACCAGGCTTCGTTTGTGTGAGGGTTGGTGGCACGCCCACGCTTGTCCTCAAGAGGGCGAGAGCGAGCGATCTTGATCTTCTCTGCGTTCTGTTGGGCAAAGCGGTAAGTCCAGTTCTGACCAACACCTGTCAGTGGGAACTTGTTGCCAAGACGCGCTTTGCAGATGCTGTCAATGTGTTCCTTGAGCCACGCATGACTGAGAGGGAAGCCTCGATCAGCTATTTCGGCGATGAAGGCAATCACAATGTCTTCTTCGCCATCACCAAGCCATCTTCAGTCCACATTGGCCTGCTGACGAGTTTTGCCACCTCCTACTAAATGTTTTAGCGTCATATGGCAGAGTTTAACATGGTTGCCTGTCTCGACAAGGCATGTATCTTGTAATTCAATGCAAATGTGACGAAGACCCCAGTGGGGGCTTGATTTGGAACTTTTCCGTGTTTGTTCTAAGCGGTAGGCAGAAATGGCCCGGAGCATCCACACATTGTGGAGTCGCTTGGCAGCAAGATGTTTTGCGAGGTCAGATTTCGCTCGACCAGCCATGGAGAATGTCTGGGAGGGCGTTGGAGAAATCTCTAAGTTGTTGGGCAGTGTATATGAGTTCGTTGAATGAGCCTCATTGCAGCTGCTAGGCAAATCTCATGAGAGCAATCTACTGCACTAAACTCTTGCAGGCCTTCTGAAACTTGTTCCAGGCATTGAGGTATGTTCCATCTACATGAATAACGAGAGTTTGGACATGAAAAACATGTTCTTTTTGCATAGTCAATCAAATAGAGTTCAAAACATCGAAATTGGCACATCACATTGATAGATCAAGCAAATTTAATGAGTACTGAGGATTCTTTCATATGCACAAACTTGATAACCTATTTTACATTACATAGAACTATTGATTGCAAGAAAAATCAGGTCAATAGCTGCACCCATTCACACAGGAGAGTGCAAAAACTGCCAAAGTGTAACATTGAGTGATTACGTAACATTAGCCGGTGGATGACTGTAGCGGTGTTTAGGGTTGTTGCACCATAGATTGAGTGCCGTTTTCTGGTTTCAGGTATGTACTAGAGGCTGACACTTAGCAGCGGCAGCAGTCACCTTGCTTGCTGACAATTCAGTTCCTGTCGCTCCGGATCCCAGTGCTGCCTATCAACAAAAACTTCTGCAGTAAGAGTATCGCCCTGCTCGTTGCCGAACCGCTTCGCGGTTCGCTCCTCGCAGGTCAACTTATTTTCAACTTGATAATTGAACAGTATTTATGAAAATAAAAATAAAAGCCTGCCCCCTCGACCCATTGTTTATACATGCTTGCTCGCTCGCGTGCGCATTCTGCAAGAAGCCCTATGGCAGCTGGCCCCTACACTCATTGTTTGTACGTGATTGCCCGCTCGCGTGCGCATTCTGCAATATGGCCCCTACGCTCATTGTTTGTACGTGATTGTCCGCTCGCGTGCGCATTCTGCAAGAAAAGAGCCCTATGGCCCCTTTGCTCATTGTTTGTATCTGTTTGGTATTTATGACAGTGGGAGACCTTGACAAGCAAGGTGATATGAGACTTGAGCCTGAAGCTTGACACCACGCAACGAAATCTGCCATGGCTAGAAAGAAGGTCAGTCAGGCCCACGTTCGTAGAGTGCACTCGTAAGCACCGAATCGAGTAACGTGACAACACTTTGTCAAGCTTATTTCGGCCTGGCGTTGCTGCTCTTCTCCCGTTGTATGCGCATCATTGCAACTACTTCAGTGGACCAACTCGCCACAGCGCTAGTGGCATGGAGATCTACCTCGAATCGACGTATCACCTTCCCCATAACTCCACCAACATTCACAGCTTCCTCAAACGTCCTTCCCCCATGCAACCGTGTCACCAGGTCTCTTTGTCCACCCATATTCTCCACTCCCAGAAGATTCCTTCCATCCCCGGACCGGAGAAAGCATCACGCGCAAGCCCCAGCCGCTCAATCCTCCCTCGATCGACGACACAACCAAAAACATGACCCACGACGGCTCAGCCTCCTGGCATTCAACATTTAGCCCGCTCACTCCTACACCTCCTAGTCAACATCGACTCCTCATCCTCCCCTGCGCCTGCGACCTCCCTCTCCGCAAATCCCCCCAAGTTTAGGGAATTCAGAGAACCCAACGTATAGGCCCGTATTGAGCTTTGGGATAGGTGACAAGGGAGAGAGAGGGGCTTGGAAGATACTGCATGAGCAGGAGGCCAACGAACTCCCTCTGCGGTGGGTCCTTCGGTCGGCTAGTCTGTGCCTTGGTGCTGGAGGGTGGTGATTCGTTGAAGTCAACACAAGTCGAGGATGACATTTGACTTCCACAACACTGCCAACCTCAGCCCGACCATCATCAACTTTCCTCCTGCTCGGCGCAGCCTCACACGTCCTCCTCTCTAGGTCATCCGAAAAGTCCTGTTCAACAAGAAACAAAACTCGCCTCCCTAACCAACTTGGGCCTCTCCACCTCCCTCGCGAGATTTCTGAACTCGCGCTTGCTCTCCTCCAACTCTTGAATAAGATCCTTCACATATTCCTCTAAAAGCCTTTCCTTCCGGAAATCCGATACCATCTAGTTCGCTGCCTGCGTAACAGCAGCCACTCTCCACCGCTTCATTTCTCTCCTCCCGCGATGAGCTCGTCGCTCTGTCATTGCATCTTCCATATCTGGTTGGAGAGCAACAGACGATCGCAGAAAGCCTTGAATGCATTGGAGCATTTCGACGCTTTGGTAGACTGGAGTCTGCCTTTTATCCCTCGGTGTTCTTTTCAGCCGTGGTTCATCAACAAAAGCCGCTCGCAGAAGTTAGAGAACGCTGAGCAGACGGCGTTAGACCTGCCGTTCTGACTCGGAGGACGTTGGGCGGACATGACCGCAGGGCGGAGTGTTATAATGGCGCGCAGAGGGGTTGCCCTTGCCACGTTACGAGGGGGAGGTTACACAGGAGTTTGGAGTGCATCGTCTTTTCTTTCAAGTCTGCGAGGACTTGGTTGGCTCTGGCTGCGAGGTCGTGAGGGTGTGGTAGCTGCGGATGAAGGTGGTGTATGCCGGTGTGTTGCGGGTGCAGGTGTGGTGGGGGCTTGTATCCAGGGATGTAGTCCGATGCTGAGTGGAAAGAGAGGGCAACGCGACGGCGATGAAAAGGCGATTGGTGTTCATTGGATTGTAATTAAACGTCGGCGTCAACATTTCAAGGTGATTTACAAGGTTTGCTTTAGACTAGGATTGGCTAGACGACATCGCAGTATTAACAGCGGGATAATGTGCGAAGAAAGGACATCTCGTAACTTACACTTGAAATTCCGCGTTGAATATACTAGGCGGCTGGTTGGACATTCGTATTCTTCGTCATAAGTTGGAAGCGAATGAATGGAGGGTGGTGATACTGGAAGCAATAGCCTTGTCCTGATATGGAATAAATACTGGTCGAGAGTGGGGTGGAAAACGGGAGTTGTCAGGGAGGCAGTGGGTTGAAGAGGGGAGCTTGAGCCTGGGTTGCACTGATTGTCAGATCTATGCAAACGACAAGCAACGGTTGAACGTTGCAAAGTTGAACGTTGAAGACGTGCACCTTATTCACCTTGCGTGATATCTTCTATCAATCTTCTATCGCCTTTCACGCATTACGCATGCAGACAAAGCCATGTCAATGAAGAATACTAAGAGGCAGTTCAGTTTTCAAAGAGGAAGACTAATGAGGATAAGTCGGAGTAGTGAGTTTAGGAATTTCGAACTGCAAAGATCCTGGCATACCTCCGAGGCTTCAATTATTTGTATGATGTCTCTCGTCAGAATCGCCGTGTCGCCCCCGTAGAAACCTTCCCGTCTCTTGAGCAAACCTTGCCTTGACCTCGCCTGGGCCTTGTGAGAGTGTTGATGTTGGACGTTACTTACTTGGTTTGTGACTGCCAACCTGCTGCCAACCTTCATCCAAAACAAGTTTACGCAGCTGCTTCAGCGATGGTCCTCTGTTGTCAGAAATCATTCTGGACACCGCGACCACAGTGAGTCTACAATGTCTTCCATTCCAAGCAATGAATCACTTACTCTTGTCGCCTTCTCTACAAACCAGCTTCTCCGTGTTACCACCGTCATTTCCATGTTGATGCTGTTGTCTCAGTCGAGCATTAGAGACGAGGAGCTCTGAATAGAAAGGTACGTCATCTTGATGAATGCAGCATTGGGGCTCATCAGTGACCCCATCTCAGGACGCACGAGGCACTGCCGACGTTCTAACTCCAGCGACAAGTTTTAATCACATTGATGGTTATCGTGGACCGGCCAAGCGATCGGGTAAAGATCCAAGATGAAGACTTCAACCTTGTCGAGAAAGGGAACGTCGCCGGTATTGAAGGTGGGGACAGACGTACGACGTTTTCGTCATCGTCCCTTTATAGTAGCGAGGGAGGGTGCCCCAGCCCGATCTTGACCACGAGCCAAGTACATGAATCACCTCCTCTTCCCGCCTCCTTCCCGCCCTCTTACGTGTGCCTCTTGTTTTAGGAGTCAAGTAGTTGCAACCCTGAAGGCCGTCTTCAACTCGAAGAGCGGACAGCTTCTTATTTGAAACAGTGGCGAAGCTACAGGTCATCAACGACCAACCTGAGGCAGAAAATCCGTTATCACGCCAATGCAATGCCGTGGAGCTTGCCACGTCATGTTCGACCTCACTACGACCACTACGACAATGGAACCTACATGGTCGGGGTATTCGAGTTGCCTGTCCTACTTGAGCATGCATATAATGTGCAGATAGCGATAGGTGGCAGTCAGATTCGAGCCCACCGCTCCTTTGATGTGTTCTAGATCTCCTCCTTGCGATCGTTACAGTCGCCCATCTCAATCCAACCGTTTTTTGGCGGTTCTTCCCAACACACTGGTCCTTCTGTCTCCTCTCTTATCGTCATTCCGTCTTCTCCTCGCTTTTTCACATTCATGAAAATTGACAGTTGGCACTCCCCGAATCCTCAGACGATGGACATAGATTCAACATGGCTCCTCCCAACATGCTTACCGGCGCTTCTTTCTCCTCTTAAATCTTCCCGTCCTCTCCTCGCCTTTCACATCTTTGAAGAACGGCAGCTTCTGCTCAGGCGCCTTCGGTTTCGACGTGCCAAGGCGGGAACGCACAATGCCGTTCATTGGCACGGTCCTCCTGCGTGAATCGTAGGCCACAACTGGGTCATCGGAGGGGCTGAAGTCAAGCTCAGTTGAAGCAAGTTGCTGGAGAAGTTGAGCAAGGCGGAGGATGTGGGGATCGTGTTATACACTTGCCCAGCAAGCTGGCGAACGCATTTCACCACTTTTTTGACAATCAGGCCAGGAGTAATGCCTCTCAATCGACCACGATCGTCAACCCTTGTTCGCCTATAACGGAGCGTCGACTCATCGAAGACGGAGCTTGGAAGTGCCGCTGGTGAGGGTTTGGGATGGGGAGATTAGAATGGGGGACGTGTTGGTAGAAGGGGGGGATTGTATTGGCTTCCGTTGACTGGTTGTCGGATGGTGTGCCCTACCACAATCAATGCGATCACTGTTGTCTTCCCCGACTTTGCGTCGGCTCTCCACAGAACGTTACGTGTTAAGTCCCATACGGTCTTGATGGTACCCAACTCCCAGTGTAATCCCAACTTGATTACGTCCTATCCTCGTCAGTCTTGAATTTTGTGTTGGAATAGAAGTCAGCATGATCAGTGGATGATTGCGTCCACTCAGCTAGAAGCAAAGCAAGACTTGAAGTCGGATAATGAACAGATGGAGGCCAATTTCAACTGTCATGCTCAAGCTCGTGCATATGGAGGTTGTATTCAAAAAACTGTAACGTACATGCTTTCTCTGCGGAATGGTTTCACTGTTCTGTATGGGAAACTGTTCAACGTTCAAGACCAACATGTAGCTCCGCCAACCGCCATGGTGGGCCATTTTTCGCTCATCCAATAACTGCCAACGCCCAAACGATGGCAAGTGGAATGATCGTTGAGCTGAACCCCGTGAATTTGCAGCACCTCTTTCCGCGGTACTAGTAGCAAACTCCGAATCATGAGTTGATGATTCTGGAGCATCATCATCCTGAATTCCGCGACGACGTATACTACCCAATCGCACTGGCGCCGAAGGTCTGGACGAAAGTGGACTCGTTCGGGAATGGGTCAAAGACACGGGCGATGACGGGTCCATGAAGTAATCGTCATCCGAAGGCCACCGGTCTCTGGAAGTCGCCATCCGATTTAGTGGAGAATTAGGGGTGGAAAAGACTGTTGGTTGACTACCACTGGGAGGTGACTTCGGCTCCCTCTCTTCCAAATCCTCTTCGAAGACAGTGTCTTGTGGGAAGTTAGAAGTGTTGGGATTCTCCCTCAGAGGCGAGAGGTCTGCGCGTCGGGACTGAGAAGCAATAGGTCGAGCTGGTTCGCTCAACGACCGGGAGTGGCGCGCATTCATTGTGGCACTTTCCCTTACTTCCTCCATTTTGGGATCAAATGGTGAGCTGTCAAAGTCTGCCGGCGACTCAAACGTGGAGTTGCGTTGCTGGTATAATAATCAGTACGTTTTCCCAACATATCAGAATGATGATTCTTACCCCATTTCGAGGCGTACGTTCCCTGGAGACGATGACATCCTCATCGTACGCGTGGCCAGTCGGGTGAGGGGACAAGGTCGTTTCTGGAGGATGAGTTTGATCAAAGCTTAGTAACTCTGCTTGCAAGCGCGACTGGACGTCTTGCAGCCTAAAGGAACGTAAGTCATGAAGATGACAACACACATCGTATCAATACCTTGTAAGCTTGAGAGTCTCAAGGACTTCTTTAGCCAGGGCTTGAACAGCTTGTTTCTCTTCTTTGCTCTTCAGAGTCGATTTTCGTATTGGACTGTTAAACCATCAAACGATCAGAACTTTTCTCAACGTTTACCACAAAGAGATTTACCTCGTGATATGTTCCATAGATTTCTGGAGTCTGGCGTCAATTATATGTCGTCTATATGTGCCGGTGTGGACCAAAGCTTTGAGTATCTTGCAAGACCCAATAACTTCAAAGGCCGTTTGGCTGCTAGTCAGGTGCATGAGTTCCGGAAGAATCCTGGCTTTGATTAGCGTGTCTCGGCCAACATCCGAAAGTTCAGCGATAATCCGACAAATTTCGAGGCCATATTTTTTGCATTCAGTGTCTGTGACGGTGTACCGAGGACTACATTCGCTGATTAGTGGAAAGCAACGGATGAAAGTACTAAACACAAACACACCTTAACCACCTGACTACGTATGGAACTATTCTGCTGTCAATGACTGGTGTATGCGGAGAGTTTTGAACCATCCTCCACAGCAAACGGAAAGCTCTGAGGTGTACTCCTAAAGCTACATCTTCTTCCCTAAAAATATTGCGCAAAGATGGCAGGGTATCCACAACCAGTTGTCTTGCTTGATCTGGTGCGGCCATAAACAAAGTGCAAAGGGCTTCCAGGCTTGATTCTTGAGCTCCTTTCTCTCCCTTGCTAAAATCTCTCATGAGCTTGAGTCTCGACTTCGAGGAAAATGGAAGATTCCTACACCGCAACCCATGACAAAGACTTGCCCTCTGCGGTGGGTCCTCTTCGGTCGGCTAAGCCGTGCCTTGGCGCTGGAGGGTGGTGATTCGTTGAAGTCAACACGAGTCGAGGATTATGTTCGACTTCCACATCAATGCCAACCTTAGCCCGACCATCATCAACTTCCTCCTGTTCGGCGCAGCCTCACACATCCTCCTCTCCAGGTTATTCGAAAAGTCCTGTTCAACAAGAAACAAGACTCGCCTCCCCAACCAGCTTGAGCCTCTCCGCCTCCCTCGCGAGATTTCTGTACTCGCAGCTCTATTCCCCCGTCAACTCCAACCTTTCGGACATCCGATGCCATCTGGTTCGCTGCCCGCGTAGCAGCAGCCACCCTTGACCACGTCTGCAATCGGCTCGTTGATCCGTCGTTGCATCTTCCATGTCTGGTTGGAGAGCAACAGACGATCGTAGAAAGCTTTGAATGCATTGGAACATTTCGACGCTTTGGTGAACTGGAGTCTGCCTTGTGTCTTTCCGGTTCATCAACAAAAGCCACTCGCATAAGTCAGAGAACGAGCCGACGGGCTAGGCGTGCGATCCTGATTCGCAGGACGTTGGGCGGACGTGATCGTAGGACGGAGTGTTATAATAGCGCGCAGAGGGGTCGCTCTTTGTCCACACCACGAGGAGGAGATTGCGCGAAGTTTGGAGTTCATATTCCGTTCTGGCCGTCGATCGAGCCCTGGAGTCTGCGAGGGCTTGGTTGGCTCTGGCTGCGAGGTCGTGAGGGTGTGGGTGGTGTGTGCTGGTGTGTTGCGGGTCAAGGTGCGTTGGGAGCGCAGGCTCAGTTAGGGCAGAGCAAATTCCGAATCTTAGTCTTGTCTGCACAGTAGCAATGTCAATATTTGTGCGGAGCGTTTGTACCCATAGATGTAGTCCGATGCTGAGTGGAAAGAGAGGGGAACGCGACGCATATGAAAGAGCGAGTGGTGTTCTTGAATAGTACCGACATTGAAGTTTGAACTTTAACCCGTTGGCGTCAGCGTGATTTTGGTTTTGGCTTGAAATGAGGTTCGGCTAGGAGACATATAAACATTCACAGCCGGATAATGGGAAAAGAAAGGACATTGTGGTGCATGATGTGGATGAACTTGGGATGAACGCGGCGTAAAAAAAGTCATGGATAATATTGGACAGACGTGCTGGAGCAGAAACGCGGAGCAGGCAACACAAAGTCGAGTTTCTTGTCCTGTGTTCGTTGGACGAATTGACTACAGGACATCAGCATCACAATTGCTGCAAAAAAGAAGACATACCAAGTATCCTCAATACCCCACCAGACGACTCTCTTCGAACTCACTGTTCACGACAAACAACTCTGTGTGCGTGAATGCACGGCTGTGAAGACAAGTAGCCAGTGGGAGAATCGTCGTCATGAGTTGCACATAGTAGCATAGAGGATGTCCCGGGGTCTGTAGGGGGATTTGAACAGAATGTATGTGGCAAATTAGGCCAGGTGGATAGGGTACCGCTCGCAATCGGCCATCGTCCTAACCTTCGAGGGGAGAGCCATGTCAGAAAACTGCTGAAACCGTGTCAATGATGCCGCACAAAAGACGCAATACTCGTGCTTACCTTGGTTATCGTATACCTCTCCTGCCTAACGTATGTTTGAACTCCACCCAACTTCTGAGATGCCGCCGTCGAGCAGAGCTTTAGATATTCAAGAGTGAGATGCCTGCGTTGCTGAGGTTATTGTACGCCGCAAGCAAGCCGTTGGGTGAGATGTGAGGTTGGCGTTCCATGAGGTTGACGGAGAGTAGTCGTGCACTTGGGTTTGATTATGGTTACCCAAGTATGTCACCGTTCCGTAGGTCTGCGTCGGTGGCATAGTAACGTATCTTCAGAGCTCGCAAGAAAGAGGATGTTGAGAGTGCCCTAATGGTGAGGTGCTTTGCTTTGTTTCTTGAAAAAAACTCGGTCAAGTGAACATTCATGTGTGAGTCTGGTGTACCTTTATTTCACAAATAATTCCTCTAGTTGAAGCAATGTCCGAAGACAGCATGAGCAGCGCCGAGGGCAATTGTGACGACGAGCTCATGAAGATGGTTGAGATCAAGTTGCCTGATGTCACTTACGACTCCAGAACATTATTATTCGTAATAAGATTCCCGTAGACATTTCTAGCCAATCTCTTCAACCGCAAATTTTACGAAGTCCTCGAACGTCCTTCCCCGATGCAACTAAGCCACTAGTTCTCTTTGGCTGCCCAGTTTCTCCATTCCCGCAGATACCTCCCCCCCCAGCTCAATCATCCCTCGATCGCGACACAACTCAAATACATGACCCACGACGGCTCAGCCTCCTGGAATTCAACATATGACACTCACTCCCACCCTTCCTAGTCAACATCGGCTCCTCATTCCACTGCGCCTACGACCCCCAAAACCGCGTTGCCCACCCAACACCGGCTCAACGCACACAGATTCAACACAATCATCTCCACCCATTAGTCTTCCGGTCCTTCGAGCGTTCAACATGTCCCTTGCGAGAGCGGATCTTCGATCTGGGGATGAACGTCGACTCATCGGATTTACGATGCCTTGGTATATGCGGTGATGGGGGAGAAGATGATGATGGGTGTATGCATTTGAGCTGTGTATCGTGCTGTCAGGATCCTGGTGACGATATACTCCTTGAGGTTGCTTATACGTGGTAGGTTGCGAAATCTAAAGGGAGGCGAAAAAGCCATGGCAGGGCAAAGACGGTGGTGTGCATGAGCGTCACGGACATGGTCTAGGTTTTCGAGAGGTCGATTTGAGGGGAGGAAGTGGGCTGGATGGGATACGCCGTAGTTTTTCCAGACAACTCGTGAATCCTCAGCTTGGATTCAGTCGGGGCGACTTTTGTTCACAAATGTACTGTGTAGTCTAACTTGATTGGAACAAGAGGTCAGGGCTACGACAAAAGGAGCTATTGATAAATGCTACCTAGTACCCACCGCCGAATTGAGATTTGCGGCTGTATTTCACGGAGGTAAGGGTAACGTCCAAGTATTTCCTCAAAGTTGTGGTGGGACTAGAACAGATATAATGATCAATGACTGGATGTGGCGTGAGGGTATTGTGCATACCCTGTAGTCTACATGCTTGAGCGGCGTTGGCTTCGAGTATTGCATGAGGGTTAGGTGCCGCTCGCAGTTCATCTCCACCTGCTTTTTCCCGAAACGAAAACCGAACGTTTTGTGGGAACGAAACGTCGGGGAATGGCTGCAACAACGTCGACATGTGGTATTGAACGATAGAAGTAATGTCGTACTCAACCCACCCCCAACGTCCACCGAACTTGATGTTCATGTGGAGGGCATCAAGCTGCCGAAATACACCACCACGAGGGATCTACTAATGGTCGTGCGGTTCTGGTTGCGTAAGCCGTACAGGGTAGTTTGTAGATACAAGTCGTTGTTGGAGGAGTAGCGGATGGTGTTCGTGCAGTTGGGCGGCTGATCGGGGGCACTGGTGTCCTTGAAACCGTGGCTCGACAACAGTGTGTCGGGCAGGATGATGGGGTACTTTGAGCTTGTAAGGAGCGATCAAGTTTTGAAGATGCCGAGTGGAGTGCTACTAGATGTCGGCTGTGAATGTCGTTGAGTTAGTCGAGTGAACGACAAGATACAAAGTCTGAGCCTGACACACCTCGAGAAAACATTCTCCTGCTTGAAACATCGCGGGAGCAGTAGCAAACGACTGCAGGAGTAGTGAAGATGGCGATGTTGTCGACGAGGTCGTGGTGGTTGAACAATCATGGGCGAAGAGTATCTCTATTTGTCCCTTTCAGCCTTTCTTCAAATCTGGTCCGAGCTATCAGGCTGTGGATGGCGGGGACCTCGACCCATTCATCGTCCATTTCCGTCATGATTCATCCCCCACCAGACAAAGATCGATGAAGCCGTGCGCCCGTGTCGTCTGAAAGGCACTCCCAATGATCGATATCAGTCAGGAGGGCAGTGAGAAGGGCAAGAACATAGTTGGTGGAGGAGGAGCTGTGGAACAAGCATGTTGTCAAATTTGAGGGGGGTGCGAAGGTCGGCTGTCGTTGATCGTTGGTTTCATCGAGGAGAAGGAGTGGGCGAATCTGGGTGTCTGAGGGAATACGCTGAGTTTTCAGTGCAGCTAGCTGGGTTAATAATCCTTAGCGACCGCCGGCTTTGAATAGAAAAGACTGTGGACTCACTTTACATTCTCTCCATCAGAAAACCGACCGAGCACGGCCAATGACGAGGACTTCAGAATCAAATATGTTGGCACTCGAACCGACCCGCTAAGCCACCGCGCAGCAACTCCAGCCCCGAATTTTCAGCTATCAAAAATTGATGTTCAGAGAGGGGCGATCTCGACGATTATCCGGCCACTTACTTTGAGAGATCATATTGTTAAGACGACGTGCGTCGTGTACATTGCGTACCGTTTTCTGGTTTCAAGTATTGATAGTATCATAGTTGACACTGCGCAGCAAAATTTGACATGACTGCTAAGAAAAGAAGGTCAGCCGAGGCTCCCATGTTCGTCAAGTACACTCGTAAAGCACTGCCTATGCATCAGTCCAATAGGCGCGTTCGGCGCTGACAACGGACTTCATTCTCTCGTCGTGAGCCTTGTAGATACCATACGGAACCAACACTGGAAAATCGAGCCCACTCACCAAAGACAGCAAACTACCGAGGAATGAAAGAGACGAAGAACAGGGCTTGAAGAAGACTGGAGTCAAGAGTCGGAAATGCCCGGGCACGTTTGGTGTTGTTTCTAAATATAGACACAGGCACACCTTCACCTCGTGGCGTGATTGGGGGTCTGGGTTTGGGCGCTGTCCTTTCTTTCCCTCCCTCAGCCTGAACGTCCATCCTCGATATCTCAACATGAGCGGAGCGAGTTTCTTTGCGGGCGCTCACGATTTTGACGCCAACAACAGCACATTCATTGATGCTAACTTGACTGTGAGTAGAATGTTTGCTAAAGGTATTTGTGAGGAAAGTTGACGACGTTGGATCTGTTGCAGATCAACATCCACAGCAATAAGACGACGGGGGTCATTCCCCTTCCGCCAAACCCAAGCACCCGGTTCACTGGGCGTACAGAAGTCATTGCGAAACTCAAGACACATTTCTTTACCAACCCAAACAACATAGTTCAGAAGAGAAAGCTTTTCTTGTTATATGGAATGGGGGGTATTGGAAAGACTCAGATTTGCTTGAAGTTTGTTGAGGAAATGTCTGATAGGTGAGTACCTATTGACACCAGTCTGACCCTACCTGAAGAATTGAACTGTTCCCAGCTTCTCTCATGTTTTCTGGGTTGATGCATCCTCCTCAGGTACCATCATACAGGCACTAAAGGGTATCTGTCAGTCTTGTGGACTTGATGGCCCACCTGAGGCTGCTCTCTGGTGGATTGGCTCTCTGAAAGAGAATTACATCCTGATCTTTGATAATGCTGATGTTCTGTCACCTGCTGCACTGGAGGTGTATTTCCCACCTGGAATGAGGGGAAACATTCTGATAACTAGTCGTAACTCTGTCATGATGACTCTGACTGCACCTCAGAATTCTCTTGAAGTGATTGAAATGGAAGAGAGGGATGCTATTGAACTACTTCTGAAAGCTAGTTGCTTGGAATCATCCACATCAGATGTTCAAATCCAAGCCTCTAAGATTGTAACAGAGCTCTTCTGCTTCCCTCTTGCTATTGACCAAGCTGGTGCTTATATTGCTTCTGGGGGTAGCACTATTGGAGACTACCTAGCACAATATTCCAAGCACCAAAAAACATTATTATCACATTCTGAATTTATTGGAGCTTCTAAGTATAATAAAACTGTCTATGAAACTTGGGAGCTGTCATACAAAGAAATTCAGGAAAGGGCTAAATCTAATGATTCTTCTAAGGCCACTGCAGCCAATAGTGCAATGCTACTTCTAGAATTATTGCCTTTCTTCCATCATGACGGAATACCTGAGGAAATATTTTCTTATGCTGCCCTTTCAGAAGATGATGAAACTCCCATGTCAGATTTACCTCTTGCTAGTTCACTGTTGGACCGAAGACTACTTCCACTTTGTAAGACAGGTACTTGGGATAATTTCATGTTTAGAGAGGGAATTCGAACATTGCTGTCTTTCTCCTTAATCAAGAGAGGCCTGTCTGATAATGTGTATGCAATGCATCCACTGGTTCATACCTGGGGCAGGGACAGATTGACATTGAGTCAGAGGAAAAAATGTTGCTCAATGGTGTATGTCATGTTGTCTTGTTCACTAAGATGGGATACAGACCAGCCATATGGATTCCAGAGGACCTTGGTAACACATGTGAGAGTGAATATGGAGTATTTAAAAGCAGAAAGCAATCAGAATATCATCAATTATATGGATGATGCTTATGCAAAATTTGGGAGGCTGTTGAGGGAACAAGGATATTCAAAAGAAGCAGAAACCTTGGAGGTTGAAATTTTGGATAAAAGGAACAAAATGCTTGGAGTGGAACACCCAGATACAATCATTGCCATGGCAAATCTAGCATCTTCATATGGAAACCTGGGAAAATACACAGAGGCAGAGACACTGAAGATCCAAGTTATGGATGCAAGAAAGAGAATTCTTGGAGTGGAACACCCAGAAACAATCAGAGCCATGGCAAATCTAGCAGTAACATATCAGACCCTGGGAAAATACACAGAGGCAGAGACACTGGAGATCCAAGTTCTGAATGCAAGGAAGAGAATTCTTGGAGTGGAACACCCAGACACAATCTTTGCCATGGCAAATCTAGCATCTTCATATAGAAACCTGGGAAAATACACAGAGGCAGAGACACTGGAGATCCAAGTTCTGAATGCAAGGAAGAGAATTCTTGGAGTGGAACACCCAGAAACAATCAGAGCCATGGCAAATCTAGCAGTAACATATCAGACCCTGGGAAAATACACAGAGGCAGAGACACTGGAGATCCAAGTTCTGGATGCAAGGAAGAGAATTCTTGGAGTGGAACACCCAGACACAATCTTTGCCATGGCAAATCTAGCATCATCATATGGAAACCTTGGAAAATTCACAGAGGCAGAGACACTGGAGATCCAAGTTCTGAATGCAAGGAAGAGAATTCTTGGAGTGGAACACCCAGACACAATCCATGCCATGGCAAATCTAGCATCTTCATATTCAAACCTGGGAAAATACACAGAGGCAGAGACACTGGAGATCCAAGTTCTGGATGCAAGGAAGAGAATTCTTGGAGTGGAACACCCAGACACAATCTTTGCCATGGCAAATCTAGCATCCTCATATAGAAACTTGGGAAAATACACAGAGGCAGAGACACTGGAGATCCAAGTTCTGGATGCAAGAAAGAGAATTCTTGGGGTGCGACATCCCCATACCATTCTAGCCATGGAAAACTTAGCAGCCACCCTTAGAAGTCTGGGAAAGTACACAGAGGCAGAGAAGCTAGTCATCCAAGTTAAGGCAGTCAAAAGCAGAGTTATTGGAGCAACATCCTGCCATGAAGATGTCACCATGACCAATGTCCAAGAAACTGAGGAGACTTCAAGAATCAATTCTGACAAAAAAGGTGTGTACTCATGTTAAATGCTTTCTAAACCATCTTTCATGTTTATATAATTAGTATATTCTTTGTCCAATGTTGTAAAGAAAACTTCAAAAATCATGTCTAAAATAGCACATTCATTTCATAAAAAGAACAGTCAACAATGATGAATTAACAGGAACTAGTTTTTAATTCCCTTCCCACAATGATTCCATGCTTCTTAGTGATATTCTATTCTGTACTGATGTCTTGAGTTCTATGTACTGTAAAAGAAATTGGGCTCTGAAAAAAATATCCAAAAAAATCCCCTGGTGTGTAGAAAGGGTTATAATGGTATATGTTGGAGATTCATTTCTTTTGTCACAACCAGCTGAAATTGGGATGGCATTGAATCTGCATTCTAACCAGTGCTATCCATTGAAAGTTCTCTATTTTTTCATTTTTTAGCCCAAAATTGGCTACAATCATGCCAGAACTCCTGTTGCCACCTGTTGCAACCAGGTTGCCACCCTGGATGGGACCAAAATTGTAACCAAAAACTCTTTGGTTGCTCCTAACTATAAAAGCAATTTTGATAGGAATGTCCACAACAAATTAGAAAACTCCAACATATCTCAGTCAGATTTTGTCCAAGTATTATGAAAATTTGGGGATCAACTACATTTCATACTGTCTTGACATCCACCAAAAATAATTGAAAGCTATCCAGCCATTGTATCTAAACACAGGTGTCTGGTCACTTTTTGTAGCAGGGAGTATGGAAATACAATGCTGTTTACCCAATATCCTCAGTTTCAAGCAGATGCATATGGTATCCTTATAATGAGTAGTATGATATCCTGAGAACACCTCCCCAAGCATCCAGAGGATATTCATGAACACCAGCTGAGGATATCCTGAGGCAGATATCCATAGTGTTTGGAGGTCCAGTCTTGTGACTGGAAAAAGACTGTAACCAGACTGGACCTGCGGTTATGGTCTTTTATTTTTGAAATGTAAAGACTGCAAAAAAAACGGTTAACGTGAACCGGTCTTGACCGGTTTGGACTGGTCTTTTGTAACCCCTTAAATACCCCTTAAAACGCACCCAAGAACGTACGATTTGGTAAAAAAACGAGAGAGATATGAATTAAAATGTAAATTACTTTTGGGAATAATAGATGTACCAGACTTATTTTATAGAAGCACCAATTCCTAACGGAATTTAACGTTCTTGGGCTCGTTTTGAAGCTATTAGAGATGTTAATAAATCTACCAATTCATAATTTTAAAATATTGGCCTAAAGACCGGTCATAAACCGGTTAAAACCGATGCAGACCGAAACCAGTCTATAGACTGCAAAAGACCACGGTCTGCAGTCTTTTTGTGGTCCGGTCTGGTCTTTTGACTTCTGGGGAAAAGGCAGACCGGTTACAGTTACAGTTAATGCCCCTGGGCATCAAAAAACCAGACTGAACCGGACTTTCAAACACTAGATATCCAGAGGATAGTGGATGAGGATAGTTGGAGGTTGTGTATGTCCTGGGATATCCTAGGACACCAGAATTCAGTATCCCTGAGTCATCACCTTGATATCCTAGGATATGCTGGCCACATCTGGAAGGTAACCATCAATACATCACCAGGAAATATCCCACACAATTTGGTGTGTATGTATCAGGAACTGGTTGTTCTCATTGGAACCACTCTGAAATCTACCTCTACCTCCACTTTTCCTGTCTCACACTTTATCTATCTCTGTGCTTGCATTGATTTATTTCTCAAACCTTCAGTTGAGCCCCCAATTACCCTCCAATGCACTCACTGTGAGCTGTGATAAGGATGACAATGTCATAAAGGCAGGATTTGTCATCACCATAGCAAAAGCTCAAGGGGATGTCATCAATCCACCCCTTTCTCTGCCAAGCAAGAACAGGGGTTATTGTTAGGATAGTTGATGCCAGATGTCAAGCATACTTTTGCCAGCAAACTGGTTCTCAGCCATCAATTAAGTGAGAAGTTGGTGAAATGGAGAGCACAATCTCCAAAATTCTGTATTTGCTTGAGCATTTATCCAGACACCAGGGTTGTTTTTTTCAGATATTCTGCAGTGTTTTCCTTAGATATTGCACACAATTAATGCCTCTGGAATTCCTCATTTCCCTGTAACATTTGTCCAGACACCAAGGTTGTTTTTTTTCCAGCTATTTCACACTGTCTTTTTTGGATATTCCACATTTTCTCAAGGATTTATCCAGACACTGGGGGTTTGGATAATCTGTAGTGTTTTCTTTGAGTATTCTGTACAATTGATTCTTGGGGAATTTTGCATTGTTCTGCACCATTTGTCTAGACACCAGGGTTTTTTTTTTTGGATATTCAGCACATCCCAAGAACATTTATTGCATTTGCACATGTAAGTGGGATATTCTATTTTGGATATTCAGCCCCTCAATTGATGCTCCAGAAATTCCACATTTTCCCAGAACAAGTATGTGAACAACAGGATTGCACAATCCCCAGGGACATGTATTACATCTGCACATGCAGGTGCTTTGGAATTCCCTAAATTCACAAAATGCCTGAAAAAAGAAATGTTACACTTATTGGGCCAAACATATAGCCATTGTGAGAGTTGAGTATTGGGCCCAACTATGAGCCTTAGGCTAATACAAGCCATATAAACCACCATAATTGGGCCCAACCAATCATCCATAATGTTTCACTTGGCTGCCTAACATTCAACCCTAAATGACATTATGGCATTGGTCCCACATAAGGTGCCATATCATGTATGGGCATTGGGCCCATTTGTGTAGCACTATGAGCCATAGGACAAATGCCAATTTCTACTGTTATGGTTCAATTGCACACCTGCTGAATGCCTGACTGGAGATAGGTAGGCTGGCATTCTATTGCTAGAGCACCCTTGCTCCCTTGGAGTTGTCTTGAAGGTTGGTAGCCAGCTACCCTCCACACTCACAGATTTACAATCCTCTCAGCACTTCAGGGTATCACAGAAAACATGATAGCATTACCACAGCACCGAGGACAGCGACAGTAATACAAAATACAACAATGAGCACTGGCTACACAAAGACCAATTCTGTAGACTTAGGGTATACATAACCTTATCCCATTACAGCTACGGGGACGAGAAGCATTGCCCCACTACACAATACAAACCTCGATGATTGTAGTCGAGACAGGGTGTTGCGAAAGCCAAATTAAATTCCAGATTTAATCAAAAGCCCCATCGGTGACATCAAAAACGCCCCTATAAATGAAAAAAAAAAGAGTCAGTATCTCGGAAGGTGTCACTAAATTTGGGAAGACCCACTTTGCAGGCAGCTTCCTAATTTCATACCTAACCCTCTCACCAAACTCGCCCTCCCTAATGATAGCAATTCTCCTCCACGCAAAGCGTTTCTCATAGAAATTGCAGTGGTCGAGCTCGCGAAGCCTTGGGCAAAGCTGGACAAGTTGCATAATAGCCATGTGCATCTTTTCCTTCTTTGAATCGACGGCGGTCCACAGCCCTCGACTGCGGAAGACCTCGAGGTTGGGGAAGAGGGATAGAATGGAGAATCATTCTTCCTGTTTTGTTGTTAGATGTGTCAGATCATGGATAACGATAGTATGGGGGTTACATACAAGCTTTACGTTGGCTGGATGGATGGCATCTTTGGGGAGGTGGACGGCAGGCAAGGAGAGCCAAGTGATGTTGGGGAAAAACTCGGCGAGCTGGTGGATTGAGTGCAGATCCCCCAACATGTGCAATCTGAGTCTACGAAGACTCATCCGATCAAACATCTTGAAGCTTGCCAGGGTCTGAGCGTCGACGGAATGCACGTCGAGACATTCCAACGGGCGGAGGACAGGAGGATCTGGTGTTGGCGTTGGAAATGTTGGTTGTTGTGGTGAAACCTGGCCACCCAGTTTGTTGACCTGTATAAGATGATCCTGCGAAAGCTGATTGAGCGCAATGACCACCTGAAGGCTCTTCCTCAAGCGCTTGAGTATGTGTAAACTACCAGGAGCGAGGTTGGGAATGCCGATCGAGAACCAAGTCAGTTCCTCGATAGTTGGATGGTTCTCCAGGAACCGAGCACGTGACTCGTCAATCGAAGACGTAGCGCCAGACTGGAGCGACAGCTTAAGCTTCTTGAGGCGGGGGAACTTGCATTTCGCGAGGTTATGGAATTCTAGAGGGATTTCCAGGTACTAAGAGGCAGATAAGAGAAAAGATTAGATAGGGAAAATGAGGTTGTCATGTTGAACGCACCTCAAGCCCTGGAGATAGCTCAAACATGTGGCTAACATGGGCAGCATTTCCCGGCTTTACCCAAGCATCCCCGAGTAGGCATAAGGCTGTCAGGTTAGATATATTCCATAGCTACGTGCGTTGTCAGTCAAATCATCACAGAACAAGAACAAACTTACCGGGTATAACATGCTGGTGCGGTCGACGTTGGAACTTTGAATGTGAGTGGCAAAGCGCCCCGAAAGCCCAAGGTGCTTCAGCGTCGGCTTATGACGAACGATATTGAGAATCGCATCCTCGTGGGCAGGATCAAGCGTCGGTTTGCTCCGCTGCTGCAGGCCCGTCGTATTCCAACACCAACTGAACACCCGTAAGTCGTTCATATGGCTCAAAGCCTCACAAATGTTCCACACACGATCCGCCTCTGAACACTGAGCCAGATCCAGTTGAGGATCGACGAGAGTAGTGGGTAGACGATCAGGCGCCGTGTAGTTGTGTCGTTGGCACATATGCACTTCACGGATATTGCGAGCGATGTCCGCTCGTCTTGCGAGGTGCGCCCATAGATAGAAGCCGGCGTTGCGGATGCAGATGATTCGATATTGGGTATGCCGTGGTATGACGATGTTGGCACAAGCATGTGAGGCCAAAGCGAAGTTGATAAGGTCCTCGTGGAGATCAAGCTCTGATGCAATCTCATCGAGGATCTCATCTGGGAGACGGAGGAGTGGGGGTCAGACTCTGCTCTGGGTGATTGATCGTCGTGTGCTGAGTGAGAAGGCGGGAAAAGGGCAACCTTGGCTCAAACAGCCCCCGTTGAATCGAGTTCAAGGCTCAAGCATATGTGACACCAGTTCAGTGTTGTTGTCCTGGTTGGAACTTCTCTCCTTGTATGCGCAACATTGCGACTACTTCAGTAGACCAACTCACCACAGCGCTAGTGGCATGGAGATCTACCTCGAATCGACGTATCACCTTCCCCACACATTCACAAACTCGCACAGCTTTCTCGAACGTCCTTCCCCCATGCAACCACTCCCGGATCAGAGAAAGTATCACGCCTCAACCGCTCAATCCTCCTATGGTTGATGACACAACCCAAACATGAGCCGCGACGGCTCAGCCTCGTGGAATTCAACATTCAACCCACTCACTCCGACCCTTCTAGCATCAGCTCTTCATCCTACACTGCGCCTGCACCCTGCCTCTCCACACAACGCCATAACCGCGTTTGCCACCCAACACTGACTCAACGCGCACAAATTCAACACGATCATGCCCACCCGCTAATCTCTCGGTCCTTCGAAGGTTCAACATGTTCCTTGCGAGAGCGGATCTTCGATCTGGGGATAAACGTCGACTTTGTTCGGATTTACGATGCCTTGGTATGCGGTAAGGGGGAAGGAGGGGGTGACGATCTGTATGCTGGAGCTGCGTATCGTGGAATCCTGGTGACGATACACTACGCGAGGCTGCTCATACGTGGTAGGCTTCGAAATCTGGGCTGGATTGGGTACGCAGTTCTGCCAGACAACTCGTGAATCCTCAGCTTGGATTCGGTCGGGGTGGCTTCTTGACGGGTCGCGAGAGCAATAAATGAGTTTAGGCGTAGTGAAGATGGCGATGTTATCGACAACGTCGTGGTGGCTGAAATCGAGAGTTTTGCTGTGGTGGAGAATATCTGTAAGCTCCGTCTTCATATACCACCTCAACAGTGGAATTAACAACTCTCAGACGAGAACGTCCGAAAGAACCGACGTCTCATGCTGCCGACTCTACCGTTCGTCGTTCTCTCGCTCCTTTCGTCCGTCTATCCACTACCTCTCCATCAACTCCGGCGTTGAATACTCGAGCATGCCTCATGACGGTCTTCCGGCCAATGGCACCACTGCCCCATCACGCTCAGCTCAACAAACGCCGCATACACTTTGCTCCTCGATCGCATACCTCGCATTTCAAATCCACGGAATGCACCTGCCCTGTCACAATCGAGTTGCCCAACTTCTGCTCGTTCGTCCTCGCCATTCCTCCTCAAAATCATGAGCGCGGTGTTGGCGACGCAGAGCCAGTGCAAACGTAAACGATTTGAGTTCAACGTCATGGAGCATTGCTGATGCAATGTCAGCTGAGGAATCCATCGTACACTCTTTCAATGGAGAGACATCGAGTGCTTGCAAGATGTGAGGGTTAGCACCGAGCTTACAGCCATTGGAATTGATCCATTGAGGGTTGAGGTTGCCTGTAGTGAGGTCGATGGTCCACTGCAAGAAAAAATGAGTTCATACAGTGAAGGGGTGTTAAGGGGTTTGTTTGCGTACAACATCGGACTCTGCTGCTCGAACCAAAGTCGTCACATTAGTGTAGACGTTGAAGATGTTAGCCGGGACCGCGCCAGCGACGGCTGCGACAAATCGAGATGAGATACAACGTGCAAGCCACGAGTGGCAAAGGAGACGGACATTCCGGGTGGGCAATTCCCGTTAGATAAAGGAAACTATACTTCGTCAGCGTTGACACTGACACACGATGGCAAAGGACATACTTGTTAGATTCCAAACCAATATCAACGCCTGTCATTAGCACCCTGCACCAATCCAAGGAGAGGGAAACCGATCTCATCCGAGTCCTATGAAAAGTCAAATCCATATCAACATCCACATGAAACAGGAAAGACGGAAGAGGCTACCTCCATGGTGATCCAGACTTGTGAAGCTGAGATCGAGGATTCCTGGATGGGGAAAGTAACGGTGGTGGCGTTCTCGATGGCCGACTCATATTGGAGCTGGGCTTTGCTCAGAGAATTCTTGGAAGTATAACCAAGACAGTCTCCCGTGCTGTTTTTGACCTCGATAACTCCGCGTTTGGTTACGGTCTTTACGACTTGAACGACGGGGACAGAGGAAGCCGTCGAGCGGCGGACGAAATCTAGGAAGAGGAGGGTGAGTCGTACTGACTTGTCATGAAGAAAGAGAGGATACGCACCACTCCTCCTGCGTACCGGAGCCTTCAAGGGCATACCGCGAACTAGCCTTTCGGCGTTCGTCAAGGCATCTAGAGGAGAGGGAACAGATGGGGTGGGAGCAAGGGGCTGCACGACGTCGGGGAAGTTCCTAGCACAGTACTCTGCTATGCACGCAGGTTTACCCGCTGGAGAAACAAGAGCAGAAGCACCGGCCGAGACAGCTAAGGCGAAAAAGGCGAGTAAGGAACGCATGGTAAAGAGCGACTTGAGAGGGGGTTCTAGAGACGAGAGGAATGAATCAAAGTATTCGGATGATTCGCGGCTTTCGACGATTTTTCGCCTCGGCACATCGTTTATGACCGCTTTTCATAAAGGTTTGTGCGACTCCACAGCTCGATCGGCAGAGGACGGGGGCAACTTTAGGCGGCGACTACAAAGTAGAGTGACCAAACTCGTACATGTAGATACATGTTCTGCACTCGGAAATCGGAATTAAAGGTGTAGGCGCTTGCTTTTGTCGCTTCGCTGCGCGATGAGGCGACGGTGGGAAGGTCCATTCAACCCAATGGCCATTGACCTGCGATCCAAATAAAAGTAAACACATGTTTCCTCCACCCAGGGAAATTTTTCAAATGACGCCGTTTCGTCTCCAGAGAAGCATGACTAAAAAGTCGTGAAAGAAAGTAGATCACTTTCTTTACCCCAAAGCCCTGAAGTTTCTTGTGTTTTCGTCGTTTGTCGCTTCCCGGTAGCTCGAAGACCTGCTGACTGGGCCCCCTGTTGATGCTGCGATAGTCTTCGAATTCTATGGCGCCGATTTTCCATTACTGGGGCGTGCACAAAAGGGATGCGCTGCTGAGCCTCCGTTACTCTGATAGGCGACGCCGAGTCCGGCCATAGTGAGGGAGTTCATGATCACTCGCTATACGCTTCTGATGCCCGTCTGCCAGAAGTGGTGAAGATGGCGATGTTGTCGACGAGGTTGTGGTGGATGAAATCAAGAGTTTTGCTGTGGTCGAGAGTATCTGTCTTCGTATATCCACCTCAACAGTAGAATTAACACCTCTGGGACCAGAATGTTCGAAAGAGCCGATGCCTCACGCCGCCGACTCCACCGTTGGTCGTTCTCTCGATCTTTTCGTCCATCTATCCACCACCTCTCCACCAACTCCGGCGTTGCATATGCGAGGACTTGGTTGGCTCTGGCTGTGAGGTCGTGAGGGTGTGGTAGCTGCGGATGAAGGTGGTGTATGCCGGTGTGCTGCAGGTGCAGGTGTGGTGGGGGCTTGTATCCAGGGATGTAGTCCGATGCTGAGTGGAAAGAGAGGGCAACGCGACGGCGATGAAAAGGCGATTGGTGTTCATTGGATTGTAATTAAACGTCGGCGTCAACATTTCAAGGTGATTTACAAGGTTTGCTTTAGACTGGGATTGGCTAGACGACATCCCAGTATTAACAGCGGGATACTGTGCGAATTGACATCGTTACTTACACTCTGAGCTCTTGAAATTCTGCGTTGAATATACTAGGCGGCTGGTTGGACATTCGTATTCTTCGTCATAAGTTGGAAGCGAGTGAATGGAGAGTGGTGATACTGGAAGCAATAGCCTTGGGGTGGAAAACGGGAGTTGTCAGGGAGGCAGTGGGTTGAAGAGGGGAGCTTGAGCCTGGGTTGCACTGATTGTCAGATCTATGCAAACGACAAGCAACAGTTGAACGTTGAACGTTGAAGACGTGCTCCTTATTCACCTTGGGTGATATCTTCTATCGCCTTTCACGCATTACGCATGCAGACAAAGCCGTGTCAATGAAGAATACTTGGGAAAGATGGCAACTAGGAGGCAGTTCAGTTTTCAAAGAGGAAGACTAATGAGGATAGGTCGGAGTAGTGAGTTTAGGAATTTCGAACTGCAAAGATCGTGGCATACCTCCGAGGCTTCAATTATTTGCATGATGTCTCTCGTCAGAATCGCCGTAGAAACCTTCCCGTCTCTTGAGCAAACCTTGCCTTGACCTCGCCTGGGCGTTGTGAGAGTGTTGATGTTGGACGTTACTTACTTTGTTACTGTGACTGCCAACCTGCTGCGAACCTTCATCCAAAACAAGTTGACGCAGCTGCTTCAGCGATGGTCCTCTGTTGTCAGAAATCACTCTGGACAACGCGACCACAGTGAGTCTACGATGTTTTCCATTCCAAGGCAAAAATCACTTACACTCGTCGCCTTCTCTAACCAGCTTCTCCGTGCTACCACCATCATTTCCATGTTGATACTGTCGTCTCAGTCGAGCATTAGGGACGAGGAGCTCTGAATAGAAAGGTACGTCATCTTAATGAATGCAGCATTGGGGCTCATCAGTGACCCCGTCTTAGGACGCAAGAGGCGCTGCCTCGACGTTCTAACTCCAACGACAAGTTTCAATCACACTGATGGTTATCGTGGACCGGCCAAGCGATCGGGTAAAGATCCAAGATGAAGACTTCGACCTTGTCGAGAAAGGGAACGTCGCCGGTATTGAAGGTGGGGACAGACGTATGACGTTTTCGTCACCGTCCCTATATAGTGGCGAGGGAGGATTCTTGAGACCTCTATCTACCATGGCATTTCGCTTTCCCCAGCCTGATCTTCACAAGTACACGAATCACCTCCTCTTCCCGCCTCCTTCTTTCCCTCTTACGTGTGCCTCTTGTTTTAGGAGTCAGTAGTTGCAACCCCGAAGGCCGTCTTCTCGAAGAACGAACAGCTTATTTGAAACAGTGGCGAAGCTACAGGTCATCAACAACCAACCTGAGGCAGAAAATCCGTTATCACGCCAATGCAATGCAGTGGAGCTTGCCACGTCATGTTCGACCTCACTACGACCTTGGAACCTACACGGTCGGGGTATTCGAGTTGCCTGTCCTACTTGAGCATGCATATGATGTGCAGATAGCGATAGGTGGCAGTCAGATTCGAGCCCACCACTCCTTTGATGTGCTCTAGATCTCCTCCTTGCGATCGTTACAGTCGCCCATCTCAATCCAACCGTTTTTTGGCGGTTCTTCCCAACATACCGGTCCTTCTGTCTCCTCTCTTATCGTCATTCCGTCTTCTCCTCGCTTTTTCACATTCATGGAAATTAACAGTTGGCACTCCCCCGAATCCCCAGACGATTGACGTAGACTCAACATGGCTCTTCACAACATGGTTACCGGCGCCTCTCACAACTATGAAAAACGGCAGCTTCTGCCCAGGCTCCTTCGTTTTCGACGTGCCAAGGCGGGAGCGCACAATGCCGTTCATTGACACGGTCCTCCTGCGTGAATCGTAGGCCACAACTGGGTCATCGAAGGGGCTCACGCCAAGCTCGGTTAAAGCAAGTTGCTGGAGAAGTTGAGCAAGGCGGAGGTTGTGGGGATCGAGTTATACACTTGCCCAGTAAGCTGGCAAACAACGCCTTTCACCACTTTTTTGACAATCAGGCCAGGAGTAATGCCGCTCAATCGACCACGATCGTCAACCCTTGTTCACCTGTAACTGAGCGTCGACTCATTGAAGACGGAGCTTGGAAGTGCCGCTGGTGAGGGTTTGGGATGGGGAGATCAGAATGGGGGATGTGTTGGTGGAAGGGGTGGGATTGTATTGGCTTCCGTTGACTGGTTGTCCGATGGCGCGCCCTACCATAATCAATGCGATCGCTGTTGTCTTCCCCGACTTTGCGTCGGCTCTGCATGGAACGTTACGTGTTATATCCCATACGGTCTTGATGGTACCCAACTCCCAGTGTAATCCCAACTTGATTACGTTCTATCCTCGTCAGTCTTGAATTTTGTGTTGGAATAGAAGTCAGCATGATCGGTGGATCATTGCGTCCACTCAGCTACTAGAAGCAAAGCAAGACTTGAAGTCGGACAATAAACAGATGGAGGCCAAATGCAACTGTCATGCTCAAGCTCGTGCATATGGAGATTGTACTCAAAAAACTGTAACGTACATGCTTTCTCTGCGGAATAATTTCACTGTTCTGTATGGGAAATTGCTCAACATTCAAGACCAACATGTAGCTCCGCCAACCGCCATGATGGGCCATATCTCGCTCGCCCAATAACTACCAACGCCCAAACGGTGGCAAGTGGAATGATCGTTGAGCTGAACCCCGTGAATTTGCAGCACCTCTTTCCGCGGTACTAGAAGCCGACTCCGAATCATGAGTCGATGATTCTGGAGCATTATCATCCTGAATTCCGCGACGACGTATACTACCCAATCGCACTGGCGCCGAAGGTCTGGAAGAAAGCAGACTCGTTCGGGAATGGGTCAAAGATACGGGCGATGACGGGTCCACCAAGTAATCGTCATCCGAAGGTCACCGGTCTCTAGAAGTCGCCATCCGATTTAGTGGAGAATTAGGGGTGGCCTGGTGGACTCGGTGTGGCCAAAGAATAGGAGATTGAAAGAGAACCCAACGTATGGACCCGTATCGAAGGCTTGGAAGATACTGCATGAGCAGGAGGCCAACGAACTCCCTCTGCGGTGGGTCCTCTTCGGGCGGCTAAGCCGTGCCTTGGCGCTAGAGAGTGGCGATTCGTTGAAGCCAACACAAGTGGAGGATGACGTTCGACTTCCACATCACTGCGAACCTCAGCCAGACCGTCATCAAATTTCCTCCTGCTTGGTGCAGCCTCACACATCCTCCTCTCCAGGTTATTCGAAAAGTCCTGTTCAACAAGAAACAAGACTCGCGTCGCTAACCAGCTTGAGCCTCTCCACCTCCTTCGCGAGAGTTTTGTACTCGCGGTTCCATTCCCCCGTCAACTCCAACCTTTCGGACATCCGATGCCATCTGGTTCGCTGCCCGCGTAGCAGCAGCCACCATTGACCACGTCATTCTCCCTCTGCAATCGGCTCGTCGATCCGTCGTTGCATCCTCCATGTCTGGTTGGAGAGCAACAGACGATCGTAGAAAGCTTTGAATGCATTGGAACGTTCCAACGCTTTGGTGAACTGGAGTCTGCCTTGTGTCTTTCCGGTTCATCAACAAAAGCCGCTCGCATAAGTTAGAGAACGCTGAGCTGACGGGGCTAGGCGTGCGATTCTGAGTCGCAGGACGTTGGGCGGACGTGATCGCAGGGCGGAGTGTTATGATAACGCGCAGAAGGGTTGCCCTTTGTCCACACCACAAGGAGGTTACGCGAAGTTTGGAGTGCATATTCCGTTCTAGATGTCGATCGAGCCTCTGAAGTCTGCGAAGACTTAGTTGGCTCTGGCTGCGAGGTCGTGAGGGTGTTATACCGCTATAGATGAAGGTGGTGTGTGCTGGTGTGTTGCGGGTGAAGGTGTAGTGGCTCAGTTAGGGCAGAGTAAATTCCGAATCTTAGTCTTGGATGCAGAGTAGCAATGTCAAGATTTGTTCGGAGCGCTTGTACCCATAGATGTGGTCTGACGCCGAGTGGAAAGAGAGGGGAACGCGACGCCGATAAAAGAGCGATGGGTCTTCGTGAATTGTACCCACATTGAAGTTTGATTGTTGAACCTCAACTCGTTGGCGCGACGTTTCAGGGTAATTTACAAAATTTGGTATAGACTGAAGGTGGGCTGGAAGACATCCACATGTTAACAGCCAGATAATGTGCGAAGGAAGGGCGGTGTCCGTACCTTTGGTGCGTGACGTGGATAAGGAAAGGTTATGGATGAAATCGTACAAACGTGCTGGAGCACGAACGCGAAGCAGGCAGCACAAAGTCGACTTCTTTGTCCTATGTTCGTTGCTCCAATGTCGTTGGATCCAACTTGTATGAGGGACGAATCGACTACAAGACATCAGTATCACGATCGCTGCACAAAAGAAGACGTACCAGTATCCTCAATCCCCCACCAGACGACTGTTCACGACAAACATCTCTGTGTGCGAGAAGGGAGCTGTGACGTCAAGTAGCCCGTGGTGCAGGGGAGGAGGAGCGCTACCACGAGTTGCACATAGCATAGAGGATATGCCGGGGTCTCCAGGGCACGGGGGACTTGAACAGGATGTATGTGGTGTTCGTCTTCGAATTAAGCCGGTAGTAAGGTACCGCTCGCAATCCGCCATCGTCCTAACCTTCAAGGAGAGAGCCATGCCAGAGAACCGCTGCCAGCGTGTCAATGATGCCTCACGACAGAAGCAACTCTCGTGCTTACCTTCTTGGTCACCGTATACATCTTTTGAGCTCCACCCAACCCCTGAGATGCCGCCGTCGAGCAGGGATTCAAATATTTAAGAGTGAGACGCCTGCATTTCTGCGGTACTTATACGCAAGCAAGCCGTTGGGTGAGACGTGAGGTTGACGTTCCATGAGGTTGACGGAGAGTAGTCGTGAACTTGTGATTACCCAAGAATGTCACCGTTCCATAGATCTGCGTCGGTAGCATAGTAACGTATCTTCGAAGCTCGCAAGAAGGAGAATATTGAGAGTGCCCTAACGGTGAGGTGCTTTGCGTTGTTTCTTGAAAAAAACTCGGTCAAGTGAGCATTCACGTTTGAGTCTGGTGTACCTTTATTTCACAAATAATTCCTCTAGTTGAAGCAATGTCCGAAGACAGCATGAGCAGCGCCGAAGAGAGCATGAGCAGCGCCGAAGAGAGCAGGAGCAGCGCCGAGGGCAATGGTGACGACGGGCGCATGATGGAGATCGATGAAGGTTGATGTCACTTACGACTCAAGTGCACATCGACGATTATTATTCGTAATAAGATTCATTGACATTTCTCCTCAACCGCAAATTTCACAAAGTCCTCGAACGTCCTTCCCCGATGCAACTGGGCCACTAGTTCTCTTTGGCCGCCCAGTGTCTCCATTCCCGCAGATACCTTCCCCCCCGCTCGATCATCCCTCGATCGCGACACAACCCAAATACATGACCCGCGAAGGCTCAGCCTCCTGGAATTCAACATCTAACCCACTCATTCCCACCTTCCCAGTCAACATAGGCTCCTCATTCCACTGCGCCTACGACCCCCAAAACCGCGTTGCCCACCCAACACCGGCTCAACGCACACAGATTCAACACAATCATCTCCACCCATTAGTCTTCCGGTCCTTCGAGCGTTCAACATGGCCCTTGCGAGAGCGGATCTTCGATCTGGGGATGAACGTCGACTCATCGGATTTACGATGCCTTGGTATATGCGGTGAGGGGGGAGAAGATGATGATGGGTGTATGCATTTGAGCTGCGTATCGTGGTGTCAGGATCCTGGTGACGATATGCTCCCCGAGGCTGCTCATACATGATAGTTTGCAAAATCTGAAGGGAGGCGAAAAAGCCATGTCAGGGCAAAGACGGTGGTGTGCATGAGCGTCACGGGGGTGGTCTAGGCTTTCGAGGGGTCGATTTGGGGGGGGGCAGGTGGGCTGGATGGGATATGCCATAGTTTTGCCAGACAACTCGTGAATCCACAGCTTAGATTCGGTCGGGGTGACTTCTGTTCACAAATGTACTGTGTAGTCTGACCTGATTGCAACGAGAGGAGGTCAGGGTTACGACAAAAGGAGCTACTGATGAAGGTCACCCACTTACAAATTGAGATACGTGTTTGGATTTTCACAGAAGTAAAGGTAACGTCCAAGTATTTCAAGTGGTGAGACTAGAACAAGAATAATGATCAATGACTGGATGTGGCGTGAGGGTTTGTGCTTACCCTGTAGTCTACATGCCTGAGCGGCGTTGGCTTCGAGTATTGCATGAGGGTTATGTGCCGCTCGCAGTTTATCTTTACCTGCTTTTTCCCGAAACGAAAACCGAACGTTTTGTGGAAACGAAACGTCGGGGAATGGCTGCAACAACGTCGACATGTGGTATTTAACGACAGAAGTAATGGCGTACTCACCTCTCCCTCAACGTCCACCGAACTCGATGTTCATGTGGGGCGCATCAAGCTGCCGGAATACACCACCACGAGGGATCTACTAACGGTCGCGCGGTTCTGGTTGTGTAAGCCGTGCAGGGTAGTTTGGAGATACAAGTCGTCGTTGGAGGAGTAGCGGATGGTGTTCGTGCAGTTGGGCCGCTGATCGTGGGTAATGGTGTCCTTGAAACCGTGGCTCGACAGCAGTGTGTCGGGCAGGATGACAGGGTCCTTTGAGCTTGTAAGGAGCAATCAAGTTTCGGAAACGCCGAGTGGAGTGCCATTAGATGTCGGCTGTAAATGTCGTTGAGTTAGTCGAGTAAACGACAGGATACGAAGTCTGAGCGTGAACACGCCTCGACAAAACATTCTCCTGCTTGGAACATCGCGGGAGCAGTAGCAAACGACTGCAGGAGTAGTGAAGATGGCGATGTTGTCGACGAGGTCGTGGTGGTTGAACAATCATGGGCGAAGAGTATCTCTATTTGTCCCTTTCAGCCTTTCTTCAAATCTGGTCCGAGCTATCAGGCCGTGGATGGCGGGGACCTCGACCCATTCATCATACATTTCCGTCATTATTCATCCCGCACCAGACAAAGATCGAAGAAGCCGTGCGTCCGAAAGGTACTCCCAATGATCGACATCAGTCAGGAGGGCGGTGAGAAGGGCAAGAACATAGTTGGTGGAGGAGGAGCTGTAGAACAGGCATGTTGTCAAATTCGAGGGGAGTGCGAAGGTCGTCTGTCGTTGATCGTTGGTTTCATCGAGGAGAAGGAGTGGGCGAATCTGGGTGTCTGAGGGAATACGCTGAGTTTTCAGTAGACTAGCTGGGTAAATAATCCTTAGCAACTGCCGGTTTTGAATAGAGAAGACTGTAGACTCACTTTACATTCTCTCCATCAGGAAAACCGACCTAGCACGGCCAATGGTGGGGACTTGACGAATCAAATATGTTGGCACTCGAACCGACCCGCTAAGCCACCGCGCAGCAACTCCAACTCCGAATTTTCAGCTATCAAAATGGATGTTCAGAGAGGGGCGAACTCGACGATGATCCGCCCACTCACTTTGAGACATTCTATTGTTAAGACGGAAAAAAAGACGTGTAGATTGCACGCCGTTTTCTGGTTTCAGGTATGAGACTTGACACGGCGCAACCAAATCTGCCATGAAGGTCAGCAAGGCCCACGTTCGTAGAGTCCACTCGTAAGCACCGCATATACATCAGTCCAATAGGCGCGTTAGGCGCCAACAACGGACTTTATTCTCTCGTTGTGAGCCCTGCAGGTGCCATACGAAAACAACACACTAGAAAGTTGAGCCCACTCACCAAAGACAGTAAACGACCGAGGAATGAGAAAGACAAAGGCGAGGGCTTGGAGAAGACTCTAAAAGACTGGCGTCAAGAGTCGGAAAAGCCCGGGCACATTTGCAACTGTCTGTAAAAATAGACACAGGCACGCCTTCACCTCGTGGCGTGATTGGGGTTCTGGGTATGGCAAGGGTTTGGGCGCTGACCTTTCTTTCCCTCCCTCCCTCATCCTTAACGTCCATCTTCGATATCTCATCATGAGCGGAGCGAGCTTCTTTGCGGGCGCTCACCACTTCGTCGCCAACAACGGCACATTCATTGAAGCTAAGACTGTGAGTGTAATGTTTGCTAAAAGTATCTGTCAAGCAAGTTGACGGCGTTGGATCTGTTGTAGGTCCACATCCACGGCAATGAGAGGACGGGGGTCATTCCATTTATGCCAAACCCCAGCACTCGGTTCACTGGGCGTACAGAAGCCATTGCGAAACTTAAGCAGCATTTTTTTTCCAACCCAAATGATGTAGTTCAGAAGAGAAAGCTTTTCTTGTTATATGGAATGGGGGGTATTGGAAAGACTCAGATTTGCTTAAAGTTTGTTGAAGAAATGTCTGACCAGTGAGTACCTATTGTACACCAGTCTGGCCCTACTTGAAAAATTGAATTGTCCCCAGCTTCTCTCAAGTTTTTTGGGTTGATGCATCCTCCTCAGGTACCATCATGCAGGCACTGAAAGTTATTAGTCAGTCTTGTGGATTGGATGGCTCATCTGAGTCTGCTCTCTGGTGGATTGGCTCTCTGAAAGAGAATTACATCCTGATCTTTGACAATGCTGATGTTCTGTCACCTGCTGCACTGGAGGGATATTTCCCACCTGGAGTGTGGGGAAACATTCTGATTACTAGTCGTAACTCTGCCATGATGACTCTGACTTTACATCAGAATTCTCTTGAAGTGACTGAAATGGAAGATAGGGATGCTATTGAACTACTTCTGAAAGCTAGTTGCTTGGAATCATCTACATCAGGTGTTCAAATCCAAGCCTCTAAGATTGTAACAGAGCTCTTCTGCTTTCCTCTTGCTATTGACCAAGCTGGTGCTTATATTGCTTCTGGGGCCACCACTATTGGAGACTACCTAGCAAAATATTCTGAGCACCAAAAAACATTATTATTGCATTCTGAGTTTATTGGAGCCTCTAAGTATAATAGAACTGTCTATGAAACTTGGGAGCTGTCATACACAGAAATTCAACAAAGGGCTAAATCAGATGATTCTTATAAGGCCAATGCAGCCAACAGTGCAATGCTACTTCTAGAATTATTTCCTTTCTTCCATCATGAGGAAATATCTGAGGAAATCTTTTCTCATGCTGCTCTTCTAGAAAATAATGAAACTCCTATGTCAGATTTACCCCTTGCTGGTTCACTGCTGGACCGAAGACTACTTCCTCTTTGTGAGACAGGTACTTGGGATAATGTCATTTTTAGGGAGGGAATTCGGACATTATTGTCTTTCTCTTTGATCAAGAGGGGCCTATCTGATAATATATATGGAATGCATCCACTGGTTCATGCCTGGGGCAGGAACAGATTGACTCTGAGTGAGAGGAAAAAATGTTGCTTAATGGTGTATGTCACATTGTCTTGCTCACTAAGATGGGATGCAGACCAGCCATATGCATTCCAGAGGACCTTGGTAACACATGTGAGAGCAAATATGGAGTATTTACAAGCAGAAAGCAATCAGAATATCATCAGTTACATGGATGATGCTTATGCAAAATTTGGGAGGCTGTTGAGGGAACAAGGATATTTGAAAGAAGCAGAAAGTTTGGAAATCAAAGTTCTGGATGCAAGGAAGAGAATTCTTGGGGTGGAACACCCAGACACAATCACAGCCATGGCAAATCTAGCATCTTCATATTCAGACCTGGGAAAATACACAGAGGCAGAGACACTGGAGATCCAAGTTCTGGATGCAAGGAAGAGAATTCTTGGAGTGGAACACCCAGACACAATCTTTGCCATGGCAAATCTAGCATCTTCATATTCAAACTTGGGAAAATACACAGAGGTGGAGACACTGAAGATCCAAGTTCTGGATGCAAGGAAGAGAATTCTTGGAGTGGAACACAGATTCAAATTTTGGATGAAAGGAAGAGAATTCTTGGAGTGCAACACTCCCACACCATTCTAGCTATGGAAAAATTAGCAGCCACACTTAGTAGTCTGGGAAAGTACAAAGAGGCAGAGAAGCTAGTCATCCAAGCCAAGGCAGTCAAAAGCAGAGTTATTGGAGGAACATCCTGCCATGAAGATGCCACCATGGCCAATGTCTAAGAAACCGAGGAGACTTCAAGAATGATGAAAACAATGTGTACTCATGTTAATTACTTTCCAAACCAACTCTCATGTTTATATAATTAGTATATTCTTTGTCCAATCTTGTAAAGAAAATTTCAAAAATCATGTATAAAATGGCACATTCATTTCATAAGAAGAACACCCAACAATGATGAATTAACAGGAACTAGTTTTTGATTCCCCTACCACAAAGGTTCCATGCTTCTTAGTGATATTCTATCCTGTACTGATGTCTTGATATGCTGTTTAGTATATTGAATGGAGTATTTTTGCGTGACTGTCTTAATTAACAAGTGATTTAATGTAAGTATATCGAAATTATTTCATACTTTTCCAGACTTTGAAGAAATTGGTCCATGACATTGGTGATATTCTTCTCAGAATGAAGGACAAATTTCACTATGACTTCATTCTGATATGTTTAGAATTCTCACAGGACTTGTGTAGGCACCAGGTTAGCTATATATACACAAGTGGAATCAACCAACAGAGGACCCCTGACATGTGGCTCCAAAGTTGGAACACAAAATGAACAGATTTCCTCAAAATACGGAACACAAAAATTTATGTTGGTCTATTAATTGTGTAGACAGAAATGTCATAATGCCAGGAGGCTTGGTACCAGAAACAGAAAGATATCCAAGCAGGTATGTATGTGATAGATGGTAGCTTTGGGGTTCAATCCCTGAGGTATAGTTGTTTTGTATATTCTCACTCCATTCATTATTATTTTTGAAATACATTTCTGTTCTCCCTGAGCATGCAATAAATAACACCATTGGCTCTTAATCCAATTATTATAGTAGGTGTACAGTCACTTTCTTTCAACCTTGCCAGCTGGTAGCTTTTTCTCAAAGGGTTTTGACACACCCAGCACTTGGATTTATTCACCTTTACTAATTTTCTTTGATTTTTTCAATGTGCTAATTTTCCTTTTCTATTCTTTTTTTTTGAGGTCTTTACCTTCCCCAGTATAATTCATATGGAATCCATGTGGATTCCATGGATTCCATGGAATCAGTGTTGGCTGAGGACCCAGCCAGTTCCTTATTCCATAGACATCATGGATTCCATATGGACTCCAACACCACTCCATATGGATTCCATGGAAGCAATTAATGACTATTATACCATTAGGATACAGTATTTATAGTGTCCTTATTTAAGTGAAATAAAAATCTACACCTACAAGAATTGAACTCTCAACCTCAGGAATATGAGCAGTGCTCCAGGCATTATCATATAGCAAACTAAAGGTATGTATATACTGTATTTCAGTGTGTGGCATGTCAAATGTGGAGTATAGTAAGAAGTAGTGGAAGTGGAAGTCATGGAGTGGAACTCACCTGAGTGGAAGTCATCCCATCACTGTCAGCGATATCCGAGTGCCTCCCAACACTGTGCCCTGTCCTGCCCCATTCCCTAATCAAGTGAACTATGGATCTGTCCACAAATCAATACCATAGTGTATATAGCTCTTGTCATGACAATACTACTAGTTTTCTCTTCCACCCCCATTTACTACACACCAATGGACAACCCTCTCCAGATTACACAGCTCCTCAAATCAGTGGGAGCTGATCTCGTTAATGAGTACATCAGCAAGGTGAGTCTATAAGATCAACTTGAACTAGTACTGAGATGCTTACATGGTATTCTGCTAGATATTTCCAACACCTGTCATTGTGGCTGGGTAGCACAAAATTGAAAATGCCCCAGACTGAATTGATATGCATGCTTTCATGGGCTGGATGAGCTGCCATCTTCAGTCACAGCCAAAATCCCAATCCACCCCCACATCTTCTCAACACATTAAACGCAAGCCTATCACCCTGAGTCCAATCATCAAAAACAAGCCAGATATAATTAGTCTTACCAATTCTGATGGCTCTGATGTTGTTGAGTCTGTTGGCGTGTCTTCCCAGGCCACCCTTGCTCCTCAGCAACATCACAAAGCCTCCTCCATGGGAAAGAAAAGGCCTTGAAAATCATCTCCCATTGATTCCAAAGGCTCTGACTGTGGAGTACTCAACAAGCCTTCTACTGCTGCACCACCACAGCATCATTGTAAAATGGCTCCATCCAAGAAGAAATGTAGGATTTGAAAAGGTTCTTCAACCTCCAAGGAGGAGAATGAATATATCAAAACTACATGACCACTCAAAGTGAAGAACCTTGTTATGCTCACAGAACGTCCAAAAACTTGGACTGTTCCAAGGCCTGAAGATGACATTGCATATCTCCTTGACTTCAGTGATGATACTCATGTATAGGAAGATGAACCAGGCAAGGCTCTATCTATGGCAGCCATTCTCAAGAGTGAGGTGCTTTTCACAATATTTATTTCAAGCACTTTAAACTAATTTTCTTTACTATATTAGGTCCAGGATTCATGGGGTGGTGGGAGCTGTGGTTCTATCAAATTGGCAAAGACATCAAAGGTCATCCTGCTCGATAACCAGCCCTGTCAATATGCAGAGCACCATTGTCAGGGGGTCTACCACTGTAGCAAGATTGATCCCAGCCTTTTAGATTCCTGCAAGTGCTATGAGTCTAATGAAGATGAGCACCGAGAACTTTTTAATGTGGAACAAGAAGTTAATATGGAAGAAACATCTATTGTCAAGTTGCAAGCAGTTGCATGAGTTTTTTCTTTATCTGCTTTTGAGGTTCTCAAATTATATATTATTTCAGCTTTGTCAAAGAAGCTGAAGGGATTGCATGTCCTGCTGTTGATGAAAGTGGAACCCCATGTACAGGAGTATTGTAAAATGAATAAAGTAAGTTCCTAGATTGACATTATAAATTTTAATGTTCAATAACAATGTATTTTAGGTCAACTTGGATGGGAAAAAATTATTTGTTGGCTGCTCAAGATACATGAACGGCGACAGAAAATCCCATCATTTTGTATCCATCCCTAAAGAAGTGAATGAAGGTCACGTCAAGGAACTATTAACATCTGGGGACAAACCTTTGAAGACTCTCATCAATACGAGGGCATGCACTCATGTTATTTCTGCTCATTCAGGTTTGAAGGGGGATGGGAAATGCAGTGAGCTTCTTTTTTTTCTTTCTCTCAGGCTGTTCCTGACATATGCACTCACAGAGTATTCTCATGTCAAGGATGGAAAAGTTGTGCAAGGGCATCTCATGCACCATAACTGCCTGACATTAATTCAGATATACTCACCAGTTGATCAATCTGATCATTGCGCCATCATTATTTTGCAGGGAACGCACAACCACCCTAAGCTTGTTGCAACCAAACTCTCATGTGATGGGAAGGATAAATACAAGGAGGTGCAAGAAAGGCAGAACCAATCGGACTTACTGTTCTGAATCTTGATAGGGGTATGCCAATAGTTCCTTGGATGTTTTAATACAAAGTTTAATGTGTAAATCTCCCAACATCTAGCCCCTTCTATGAAAGTGTTTTCTAATGGTGACATTCCTGCATCGGCAGACCCTGCCCTAGCAATATCAAGGCTGCACCGCAGGCTGGTCTGTGAAGTCAGAAATGAGAATAATCCTCATGGAAATGAATTGGAGGGTGAATTTTTTATTTTTATACCTACTTTGCTGATATCTCATTTTTGCAAATTTTAGGAGCTTTGTACATGCACAGGAAAAACCACAAGCTTCCACCTGAGAAGAGGCACATTCATGAAGTGCAATCACAGGACGGAGTTGATATGATTATTACCATGCTTCCCTCCTTTTGCCGCATTGATCCACACAGCTGATTCAACCCTAGATGATAACACATATAAGTGAGCGTATGGGAAGTAGAAAGAATGGGAAGTTGTCATTTGGGATAAGTGGATAAACATGAGTAAGTTTATTTTGTTTACAACAGGTCATACTAGGTCCTCACATTCAGATTTTTGCATTAGGAGTCACTGTGGCACACATTTATTGCACTCACAAGACTTGGGTGGCATTTCTACAAATGTGGTCTGGACTATGGGATACTGTTGAAAAAGTGACAGGAAAGTTTGTTCATTTTAGATTTATTGATGGAACTGGACTTTGCGTGATTCTCATTGATGGTTGTAAACCACAAGTGGAGGCATGTGGAGATGATCTCCTCAACTGAGTTCAGAAATGTGAAAAACACCTTATTGTTGAGTGGGACCCTCAAATAATTGTACAACACATTATTTGGACATGTTGGGTCCATCTTGTTCAGTACAGATATCTGCTTATTACTTGAATCCTCACTGATTAGCTTTCATAACAGAAAATTTGAGGATCTTGTGAAATCCTGTCCCAATGAAGTTATGAATTGTATCCACAGGTTTCCATTCCTTGAGACCCATGAAGAAGTCAATGAATTCATCAAGTGGTGCGAAAATTCTGAACACAAGAAAGTCTGAGGTATGTCTTGACAGCTCAATTCTTCACAACATAAAACCTATGCTTTATTATTATTCAGATAGGATGGTTGATAAAAAACAAAGTCCTTAATTTATTAATCCATTTATGAGTAAGATTTCCAAGGAAGATTGGTATCTTACACCAGCCAACACCAATCTCAATGAGAGTGCCCATCTGTATACAAATAAACATACAGAAACAAACTTGAAGATATTGGAAGCTATTCAAAAGTATGAGAATCTTACCTTTTGAATACTAGTGACACTATTTAGTGTTTTAAAGTCCAGTTAAGTCCAGTTTTCTACCTCAAAACAAGGCAACTGGCAACCGCAACTGGTCCAGACCAATCCAAATATTAAGGGACCGCAACCGGACCCTTTTAGACCGGTCCTAATCGGTCCACAACGCAAAAAAAACCGGTCCAGACTGGTTGCAACTGGTCTTTTGTTGAAAATTTTATTGTGCCAGATATTTTGAATTTTACCTCACGTAGATTGCATGCGTAGATAGATAATTTAATTCTCCATAAACTGGCCAAGATTTGAAGCAATTTGGTCAAGATTTGAGTGAGATATGGTGAAAACAGAGAGAACATATATTCAAATTGCATATAAAAATGTTTTTGGCCATATCACAACCAATTCTTGACCGTTTTTGATGATTGAGGGACCGAAAATTAAGGTAAAATGTGTGTGAGTAAGGTCCAACACATAATGGAATGAAAGACCAGTTGCAACCAGTCTAAACTGGTCTTTTTTGGTTTTTAATATTTACAAGAACATGGCAACTGGCAACTGGACTGGCCAGAAATGTGGGCAACTGCAACTGGAAAAAGACCGGACTGTGGTTCAGTCCAGTTCAGTTCTATGTATATATTCAGTCCTTTAGACTGGACCTGCAAACACTAACACTATTTAACACATTTTTAGAGCCTGTGAGCTTGACCTCAACATTGAGGCTAAGCAAGAGCAAATGGAGAAGGATTGCATTCTTTCAAACCATTATAACACCCAGCCGAAACATGACTGCACCAATTGAAAGCACCAAGATGCCTGCACATGGAAGCTAGAAGCTCAAAATGATGCCATCAATGAGCTTGACTGGCAGCATGTGCAAAAGAACTTTGTGCAAGAAAAAAGAACTCCAGTCAGCAAGTGGCATCAAACAAACCAAAGCCAAACCAAGTGCAAAGGTTGTAGCAGCCCCTCAACATCCTATTGCTGGCCCATCACAATCTGTGCAGGTGTGAGGAGTCAGTATCCCTCATAGGTTATTTCCTATTCAACGTCTCTCCTTGGTCTCTCCAATGAATCTCCTCAGAGTCACATGGTCACACTTAGTCACACTAGTCATGATAGTTATGCTGTAAATGTTACATGAAAACTTCACTACTTACTACATCAATTCTTTTACTGCTTCCACATTTGAGCATCGTACTCATGACTCATTGTACGCAAGACATGTCAAAAGGAAAGATCCTCATAAGAGGCAAAGGTCAGATCTTTGCAGATTATCTAGGGAGCTTGTGACTCCCCCCTACACTCATAAATCTCTTTCTACAGTTAGAAGAGATTTAGTTACAATTTCCTACAGCTTTCCAAGGAAACGGAGACATCTACACTCATGGCTATCCAGGGCATCAGTGGATTCTCGCATAGCTAAGTCCTTCTATAGAGAAGACACCATACAGAAGAAGACTGTTGACAAGGTTGGCACACCAATTCACTACTTGTGTAATACAATGCTCACTAGGAACCTTTCATCGTTGGCAACACTCCTGCTCCTTGAGTGAACCCTCTCATAACAGGGCAGCACAAAGGTGGACACTGTGGGAACCAACGACAGCCTGGTTGGTGTAGCAGTGAATACAGGAGAGGACAATCTTGAGAGATCAGCAGGTAGATTGGGAGCTACACGATCCAGGTGAGGTGCACCACCCTCTTCTCTCAGTACCTATCCTTAGATCTTCAAGATCGACCTCACCAACTAAATGATCAACCACCAATGACGGTTCATCAATAAACGATGCGAGCACTAATGCTCCAAGATCATCTACTAAAACTTGGCTATCCTCAGTCCCAGTTCCTCTCAAACCGGCTCTACAATCAGGTTCTTCTAGCCACATCATCCAAGATACAGAGAAAGTGAACAGGGAATGCTGAGTTTGAGTAGAACTGTAACTTTCAGACATCATTTGTTCCAACCAGCAAAGAATCCCATTAAAATTACTTTCCAACCCTGCATATTGGACTCCATTAGCGATCCCATCCTAGCATTTGATTTCAAGTCTCCTACACCCCTTACTCCTATGTCGGATATCATGGCAATAGGCAAAATTCTATCATCCCCTCCTATTCAGCCTCAACTACCTCAAACTTTATCTAACAATTCTTCCAAATTTACAAATCTGAATCCTAGTCCCTCGAATTCCTCATTGTTTTCAACTTTATCTTCGAAGAGTGTTCCGCTACCTGTGGTCAAAGCTATGTTGATGATGGAAGTCAGTGCAGTGCAGCAGTTCTGTCCAGGTTACGAAAGGGGTTATGAAAATTCGCCTATGTTTACAGCACTTCCAGAAAGTAATGAGAATCACGTTTTTTTTTTTCCACGGCTTACCCTATTTGGCTTGGGCAATGAAAAGTGCCCCAACACCATTCGGATGCTCAGATAAGATAAATCCCATGAAGAGAACATGCTAAATGGATTCATAATGCTCAAAGGACATATTTTTTGTGCTTTACGCTGCGAGTTGGTGTGATAATGTATGCCCGACGAATGGTCGGGATAGCGGGAAGCTTAGCTAAGCGATTCCCGGCAAAACCCGCTCCCTCAGTCGGCGTCTCGCCCTGCGGCATCTTCACCTTTGCATGACGATTCTATCAGACACAAAGGAAGGAAGGGTCTTTGGATGCAAAATGCGAATTTTTCTGTGCACAATAACACGATTTTCCTCATATCTCTGAGGAGTCTTAGGAGAATTCCCAATCAGGAAAGCGCGAGAAAAAAAAAAGTGATTCTCATTACTTTCTGGAAGCGCTGTAATACCTGAGAGACGAGCTTTCTTCAAGGTAGATCCCAGGGGGGCTTTTGTGGAAACTTTAAGTGGAGCAACAGACTTACCTGAACTGTACGTGGTGTGGCGCGGACTCAACAGAAGGATTGGGTTGGCGCAAGAGGTGGAACAAACGCTTTCAAGGAATGTTGTGTGCCATACGCAAGCGTTGGGTATTCGACTGCAGGGTGTCCCAGCGGCGAGGTAAACAACAGGGCTGGCCCGCCAGTGCTGAATTTTGAACGCACCAGGGTGATTGAAAACGTCGCCCACGTCTTCGAGCTCTTCACGGATCTTGGAGCCGCTTATGGAGCAGGGTGATTAGAGTCTCTGTAGAACGTTGTTTAAAGTTGGTGGGGAACGACAAGTAAGACAAACCAAAAGAGACCCTGATTGTACGTGCGATATAGAGTCAGAGATAATAGTGATCGATCTTGAGAGTTTGAGTCAAGGGCTGAAAGCATCGACTGGTCTCGGACCGACGTTGTGGATGCGTACGGATAACACGTTTCACGGTTTCCGCATTAGCGGCCTTGGGTTCGGTCATCTAAAAATCAACGTTAGCAGGGCATTTGCACATGAGTATGTCAGAGACTTACAATTTGCACGGACAAGGCTTTTCGAACCGAGTGAACTAAGACGTTCGTAGGATCAGAGGTCTTGAACTTCTAACAATGGTCAAGAAGGAAAGGGGAAGACGACGAATTTCAACAAGATTGCTGTGATAAAAGAACGAAATGGACTCCTGGGACATTATATGCGTGATTTACAATGCAGAGGAGCCATGAGAAGCGGGGATGGCGATGACTCTGTCGACAAGATCGTCATGATAGAGATCAACATTGCTTGTGCGTCGAACCAACACCAGTACCCTCTCCCAAATCTCAACCCTGTGCCCCCCCTCCCTCAGCACTCCGCGCTCATACTTCGGCTGGTGACGGTTCTACTACATCACACCCCTCAACCAACATCCACTCACACCTCTCCTCCATAAGTGGCATCCATTCGCTAATCCGCTGCTATAAGCACCCCCTCCGCACAACCATCAAAGGGTATGTGGATCGGTGTGGGCTATCATGCATCGTTCTCTTCTCGTTGGCCTCGCTTAAGGTGAGCTCGGTGTGGCCGAAGAATAGGGGATTGAAGGAGAACCCAACGTATGGGTCCGTATCGAGTTTTCGGATAGGCGACAAGGGAGAGAGAGAGGCTTGGAGGATACTGCATGAGTAGGAACCTTCAAGACCAACGAAATCCCTCTTCGGTGGGTCCTCTTTGGTGACTTTCGGCTAATCCATGCCTTGGCGCTGGAGGGTGGTGATTCGTTGAAGTCCGCACAAGTCGAGGATCACATATTCAACACGACTTCCACACCACTCTCAACCTCCCTGCCACCAGCCCAACCATCATCAACTTTCCTCTTGCTCGACGCAGCCTCCTCACACATCCGCCTCTCTAGGACATTCAAAAGGTCCTGCTCAACAAGACCCGCAGGTTGAGCCTCGCGACATTTCTGTACTCGCCGCTCCATTCCTCCGCCAAGTCCAAGATCTCATGCTCATGCGCCTCTTTCATCTTTCCAACAACTCGCTTGTTCTCCTCCAACTCTTAAATAAGATCCTTCACAGACTCCTTCCGGACATCCGACACCATCTGCTTCGCTGCCCGGGTAACAGCAGCCACCCTCGACCACTTCATTTTCCTTCCCCTGCGGTGAGCTCGTCGATCTATCGTTGCACCTTCCATATTTGGTTGGAGAGCAACAGGTGATCGCAGAAAGCCTTGGGGCATTTCGACGGTTTGGTGGACTAGAGTGTGTATCGGAGTTCTTTTCTCTCTCGCTGTTGTTTGCAGACGCGGTTCATCAACAAAAGCCGCTCGCAGAAGTCGGAGAACGCCTAGCTGACGGCGTTAGGCGTGGCGTTCTGACTCGGAGGATGATGGGCAGACATGATCGCAGAGCGGGCGCGAGGAGCTTTATAATGGCGCGCAGGGTAGTTTACCTTCGTTCACACCACAAGGGGGAGGTTACGCGGAGATGGGAGTTTAAAGTGCATCTTCTTTTCTAGCTGTCGATCGAGCTCTTTGAAGGCTGTGAGGTCGTGAGGGTGTGATACCGGTGTAGATGAAGGTAGTGTGTGGTGGTGCGTTGCGGGTGAAGGTGTGGTGGGGGCACAAGCTCAGTTAAGCAGAGTGAATTCCGAATCTTAGTCTTGGATGCAGAGTAGCAATGTCAAGATTTGCTCGGAGCGTTTGCACCCATGGATGTAGTCCGATGCTGAGTGGAAAGAGAGGGGACCGCGACGCCGATGAAAGAGCGATTGGTGTCCGTGAAGAGTACCGACATTGAAGTTTGAATGTTGAACCTCAACTCGTTGGCGTCGCGTTTCAGGGTGATTTACAAAATATGGTATAGACTGAAGTTGGGCTGGAAGACATCCACATGTTAACAGCCATATAATGGGCGAAGGAAGGGCGGTCGCCGTACCTTTGGTGCATGATGTGGTAGGAAAAGGGTATCGATGGAATCGTACAAACGTGCGAGCACAGTGAACGCGAAGCAGGCACCATAAAGTCGACTTCCTTGCCCTACGTTCGTTGCTCCAATGTCGTTGAGTCCAACTTGAATGAGGGACGAATCGACTACACGACATCAGCATCACGATCGCTGCACAAAAGAAGACGTACCACATATCCTCAATCCCCCACCAGACGACTGTTCACGACAAACCTGTGTACGTGGATGCAGCTGTGACGTCGAGTAGCCCGTGGTGCAGGGGAGGAGGAGCGCTGCCACGAAATGCACATAGCATAGAGGATATGCCGGGGTCTCTAGGGGGACTTGAACAGGATGTATGGGGCGTTCCTCTTCAAATTAGGCCAGGTGGATGGGGTACCGCTCGCAATCCGCCATCGTCCTAACCTTCGAGGGAAGAGCCACGCCGGAGCACTGCTGCCAACGCGTCAATGGTCCCTCACGATAGAAGCAACTCTCGTGCTTACCTTCTTGGTCATCGTGTATCTCTCCTGCCTAACGTATGTTTGAACTCCACCCAACTTCTGAGATGCCGCCGTCGAGCAGAGCTTTCGATATTCAAGAGTGAGCTGCCTGCGTTTCTGAGGGTATTGTACGCCGCAAGCAAGCCGTTGGGTGAGATGTGAGGTTGGCGTTCCATGAGGTTGACGGAGAGTAGTCGTGCACTTGGGTTTGATTATGGTTAATGAAGTATGCCAGCGTTCCATAGATCTGCGTCGGTGGCGTAACAACGTATCTTCAAAGCTCGCAAGAAAGAGAATGTTGGGAGTGCCATGAGGGTGAGGTGATTTCCCTTGTTTTCTTAAAAAAAACTCAGTAAAGTCAGGTATGAGAATTATAGTCTGGCATACCTTGATTTCAGCAATGATTTCTCTTGTTGAAGCAGTGTCCGAAGACAGCAGGAGCAGCGCCGAAGAGAGCATGAGCAGCGCCGAGGCCAATTGTGACGACGAGCTCATGATGATGGTTGAGATCAAGTTGCTTGATGTCACTTACGACTCAAATGCACATTGCCGATTATTATTCGTAATAAGATTCCCATTGACATTTCTAGCTATTCTCCTCAACCGCAAATCTTACAAAGTCCTCGAACGTCCTTCTCCGATGCAACTGGGACACTAGTTCTCTTTGGCTCTAGTGTCTCCATTCCCGCAGATACCTTCCCCCCCCACGCTCGATCATCCCTCGATCGCGACACAACCCAATCCATGACCCGCGATGGCTCAGCCTGCTGGATTCCTGGAATTCAACATCTAACCCACTCATTCCCATCCCAGTCAACATCGGCTCCTCATTCCACTGCGCCTACGACCCCCAAAATCGCGTTGAGTTTGACCACCCAACACCGGCACAACGCACAGATTCAACACGATCATCTCCACCCATTAGTCTTTCGGTCCTTCAAGCGTTCAACATGTCCCTTGCGACAGCGGATCTTCGATCTGCGGATAAACTTCGACTTTTTTCGGATTTGCGACGCCTGGGTATGCGGTGAGGGAGGAGAAGATTACGATGAGTATGCCGTATGCATTTGAGCTGCGTATCGTGATGTCAGGATCCTGGCGACGGTACTACGTGGGGCTGCTCATACCTGGTAGGTCTCATGATACGAGGGAAGGTGAGAAAGCCATGTCACGGTAAAGAGGGTGATGTGCATGAGCGTCACGGAGCGGTCTAGGCTGTCGAGAGGTTCTCAGGGAAGGAAGGACGCGGGCTGAAGGGGTGACTTCTGCCAGTGGACACGAATGTACTGAATAGTCTGACCTTATTGGAACGAGAGGAGGTCAGGGCTACGACAAAAGGAGCTACTGATGAAGGTCACCCACTTACAAATTGAGATACGTGTCTGGATTTTCACAGAGGTAAAGGTAACGTCCAAGTATTTCTCCGAAGTTGTGGTGGGACTGGAATAAGAATAATGATCAATGACTGGAGGTGGCGTGAGGGTATTATGCTTACCCTGTAGTCTACATGCTTGAGCGGCGTTGGCTTCGAGCATTGCATGAGGGTTAGGTGCCGCTCGCAGCTCATCTTTACCTGCTTTTGCCAGAAACAAAAACCGAACGTTTTGTGGCAACGAAACGTCGGTCAATGGCTGCAACAACGTCGACATGTGGTATTGAACGATAGAAGTAATGTCGTACTCACCTCTCTCCCAACGTCCACCGAACTCGATGTTCATGTGGCGCGCATCAAGCTGCCGAAATACACCACCACGAGGGATCTACTAATGGTCGTGCAGTTCTGGTTGCGTAAGCCGTACAGGGCAGTTTGGAGATACAAGTCGTTGTTGGAGTAGCGGATGGTGTTCGTGCAATTGGGCGGCTAATCGGGAGTACTGGCGTTTTTGAAACCGCGGCTCGACAGCGGTGTGTCGGGCAGGATGGTGGGCTCCTTTGAGCTTGTAAGGAGCAACCAAGTTTCGGAAACGCCGAGTGGAGTGCCATTGGATGTCGGCTGTCAACGTCGTCGAGTTAGTCGAGTATATGACAAGATACGAAGCCTGAGCCTAACACACCTCGAAAAAACATTCTCCTGCTTGAAACATCGCCGGAGCAGTAGCCAACGACTGCAGGAGTAGTGAAGATGGCGATGTTGTCGACGAGGTCGTGGTGGTTGAACAATCATGTGGCGAAGAGTATCTCTATTTGTCCCTTTCAGCCTTTCTTCAAATCTGGTCTGCGCTATCAAGCCCTAGATGGCGGGGACCTCGCCCCATTCATCGTCCATTTCCGTCATGATTCATCCCCCACCAGACAAAGATCGAAGAAGCCGTGCGTCCGTGTCGTCTGAAAGGCACTCCCAATGATCGACATCAGTCAGGAGGGCGGTGAGAAGGGCAAGAACATAGTTGGTGGAGGAGGAGCTGTGGAACAGGCATGTTGTCAAATTCGAGGGGAGTGCGAAGGTCGGCCGTCGTTGATCGTTGGTTTCATCGAGGAGAAGGAGTGGGCGAATCTGGGTGTCTGAGGGAATACGCTGAGTTTTCAGTGCAGCTAGCTGGGTTGACAATCCTTAGCGACCGCCGGCTTTGAATAGAGAAGACTGTAGACTCACTTTACATTCTCTCTATCAGGAAAACCGACCTAGCACGGCCAAAGTGGTGGGGACTTGACGAATCAAACATGTTGGCACTCGAACCGACCCGCTAAGCCACCACGCAGCAACTCCAGCTCCGAATTTTCAGCTATCAAAGTGGATGTTTAGAGAGGTGCGATCTCGACGATGATCCGGCCACTCACTTTGAGAGATCATATTGTTAAGACGACATGCGTCGTGTACATTGCGTACCGTTTTCTGGTTTCAAGGGCTGATAGTTGACGCTGCGCAGCCAAATTTGACATGAGTGCTAAGAAAAGAAGGTCAGCTGAGGCTCCCATGTTCATCAAGTACACTCGTAAAGCACTGCCTATGCGTCAGTCAAATAGGCGCGTTCGGCGCCAACAACGGACTTGATTCTCTCGTCGTGAGCGCTGCAGGCGCCATACAAAACCAACACTAAAAAGTCGAGCCCACCAAAGACAGCAAACTACCAAGGAATGAGAAAGACGAAGGCGAAGGCTTGAAGAAGACTGGAGTTAAGAGTCGGAAACGCCCAGGCACGTTTACAACGATTTGTAAAAATAGACACAGGCACGCCTTCACCTCGTGGCGTGATTGGGGGGGGGCGGGGTGCACTGTTTGGGCGCTGTCCTTTCTTTCCCTCCCTCATCCTGAACGTCCATCTTCGATATCTCAACATGAGCGGAGCGAGCTTCTTTGCGGGCGCTCACCACTTCGTCGCCAACAACGGCACATTCATTGAAGCTAAGACTGTGAGTGTAATGTTCGCTAAACGTATCTGTCAACCAAGCTGACGGCGTTGGATCTGTTGCAGGTCAATATCCACGGCAATAAGACGACGGGGGTCATTCCCCTTCCGCCAAACTCAAGCACTCGTTTCACTGGGCGTGCGGAAGTCATCGCGAAACTCAAGCGGCATTTTTTCATCAATGCACACGACGTAGTTCAGAAGAGAAAGGTCTTTTTGTTATATGGAATGGGGGGTATTGGGAAGACTCAGATTTGCTTGAAGTTTGTTGAGGAAATGTCTGACAGGTGAGTACCTATTGAACACCAGTCTGACCCTACCTGAAGAATTGAACTGTTCCCAGCTTCTCTCATGTTTTCTGGGTTGATGCATCCTCCTCAGGTACCATCATGCAGGCACTGAAGGGTATTGGTCAGGCTTGTGGATTGGATGGCTCCCCTGAGTCTGCTCTCTGGTGGATTGGCTCTCTGAAAGAGAATTACATCCTGATCTTTGATAATGCTGATGTTCTGTCACCTGCTGCACTGGAGGGGTATTTCCCACCTGGAATGTGGGGAAACATACTGATAACTAGTCGTAACTCTGCCATGATGACTCTGACTTCACCTCAGAGTTCCCTTGAAGTGACTGAGATGGAAGTGAGGGATGCTATTGTACTATTTCTGAAAGCTAGTTGCTTGATATCATGCACATCAGATGTTCAAATTGAGGCCTTGAAGATTGTTACAGAACTATTCTGCTTTCCTCTTGCTATTGACCAAGCTGGTGCTTACATTGCTTCTGGGGCTGCCACTATTGGAGACTACCTTGCAAAGTATACAGAGCACCGAAAGACATTGCTATCTCATTCTGAATTCACTGGAGCCTCTAAGTATAACAAAACTGTCTATGAAACTTGGCAGCTATCATACAAAGAAATTGAAGAAAGGGCTGAATCTGATGATTCTTTTAAGGCCACTGCAGCCAATAGTGCACTGCTACTTTTAGAATTACTTCCTTTCTTCCATCATGAAGAAATATCTGAGGAAATCTTTTCATATGCTGCCCTTCAAGAAAATGATGAAACTCATATCCCAGATTTACCTCTTGCCAGTTCACTGCTGGACCGAAAACTACTCCCTCTTTCTGAGACAGGTACTTGGGATAATTTTATTTTTAGAGAGGGAATTCGAACATTATTGTCTTTTTCTTTGATCAAGAGGGGCCTATCTGATAATGTATATGCAATGCATCCGCTGGTTCATGCCTGGGGCAGGGACAGATTGACTCTGAGTGAGAGGAAAAAATGTTGCTTAATGGTGTATGTCACATTGTCTTGCTCACTAAGATGGAATGCAGGCCAGCCATATGGATTCCAGAGGACCCTGGTAACACATGTGAGAGCAAATATGGAGTATTTAAAAGCAGAAAGCAATCAGAATATCATCAGTTACATGGATGATGCTTATGCAAAATTTGGGAGGCTGTTGTGGGAACAAGGATATTTGAAAGAAGCAGAAACTTTGGAAATTAAAGTTGTGGATGCAAGGAAGAGAATTCTTGGAGTGGAACACCCAGACACAATCAGAGCCATGGCAAATCTAGCATCTTCATATTCAAACCTTGGAAAATACACAGAGGCAGAGAAACTGGAGATCCAAGTGCTGGATGCAAGGAAGAGAATTCTTGGAGTGGAACACCCAGAGACAATCAGAGCCATGGCAAATCTAGCAGTAACATATCAGAGCCTGGGAAAATACACAGAGGCAGAGACACTGGAGATCCAAGTTCTGGATGCAAGGAAGAGAATTCTTGGAGTGGAACACCCAGACACAATCAGAGCCATGGCAAATCTAGCATCTTCATATTCAAACCTGGGAAAACACTCAGAGGCAGAGACACTGAAGATCCAAGTTCTGGATGCAAGGAAGAGAATTCTTGGAGTGGAACACCCAGAGACAATCAGAGCCATGGCAAATCTAGCAGTAACATATCAGAGCCTGGGAAAATACACAGAGGCAGAGACACTGGAGAACCCAGTTCTGGATGCAAGGAAGAGAATTCTTGGAGTGGAACACCCAGACACAATCAATGCCATGGCAAATCTAGCATCTTCATATTCGAAGCTGGGAAAATACACAGAGGCAGAGACACTGGAGATCCAAGTTCTGGATGCAAGGAAGAGAATTCTTGGAGTGGAACACCCAGACACAATCAGAGCCATGGCAAATCTAGCAGTAACATATCAGAGCCTGGGAAAATACACAGAGGCAGAGACACTGGAGATCCAAGTTCTGGATGCAAGGAAGAGAATTCTTGGAGTGGAACACCCAGACACAATTACAGCCATGGCAAATCTAGCATCTTCATATTCAAACCTGGGAAAACACTCAGAGGCAGAGACACTAAAGATCCAAGTTCTGGAAGTGAGGAAGAGAATTCTTGGAGTGGAACACCCAGACACAATCAGAGCCATGGGAAATCTAGCATCTTCATATTCAAAGTTGGGAAAATACACAGAGGCAGAGACACTGAACATCCAAGTTCTGGATGCAAGGAAGAGAATTCTTGGAGTGGAACACCCAGACACAATCAGAGCCATGGGAAATCTAGCATCTTCATATTCAAAGCTGGGAAAATACACAGAGGCAGAGACATTGGAGATCCAAGTTCTGGATGCAATGAAGAGAATTCTTGGAGTGGAACACCCAGACACAATCTTTGCCATGGCAAATCTAGCATCTTCATATGGAAATCTGGGAAAATACACAGAGGCAGAGATACTGGAGATCCAAGTTCTGGATGCAAGGAAGAGAATTCTTGGAGTGGAACACCCAGACACAATCTTTGCCATGGCAAATCTAGCAGTAACATATTGGAGCCTGGGAAAATATACAGAGGCAGAGACACTGGAGATCCAAGTTCTGGATGCAAGGAAGAGAATTCTTGGAGTGCAACACCCCCATACCGTTCTAGCCATGGAAAACTTAGCAGCCACCCTTAGAAGTCTAGGAAAGTACAAAGAGGCAGAGAAACTAGTCATCCAAGCTAAGGCAGTCAAAAGCAGAGCTATTGGAGCAACATCCCACCATGAAGATGACACCATGGCCAATGTCCAAGAAACTGAGGAGACTTCAAGAATGAATTTTGACAAAAAAGGTGTGTACTCATGTTAATTACTTTCTAAACCAACTCTCATGTTTATATAATTAGTACATTCTTTGTCCAATCTTGCAAAGAAAACTTCAAAAATCATGTCTAAAATAGCACATTCATTTCATAAGAAGAACACTCAACAATGATGAATTAACAGGAACTAGTTTTTAATTCCCCTACCACAATGATTCCATGCTTCTTAGTCATATTCTATCCCATACTGATGTCTTGATATGCTGTTTAGTATATTGAATGGAATATTTTTGTGTGACTGTTTTAATTACAGCCATTTGCGGTACCCAAGGCATGGCATCAATTTTTTTAAATTCCACTGCTTTTACTGTGAAATTACCACACAGCTCCTAGTACATGCAAAATGCGTCCAATGGAGACATATTATAGCTTATTCTGACCACCTTTTCAGTGCGGAGGGCACGGTGTAAGTTTTACTTGAATCAGATCAAATTTGATTGCGCCATTTCGTAGATATTGTATTATAGAATATGTTGGCTTTTATTTGTGTTCAAAAGGCCCAGTTCTTTCAAGCTTTGAAAAATATGTCTATAGCATGCATTTGGAGAGCCTCATAAAATTTGAAGACAGTTGGGCTGGGATTTGTGATGCAATTGATGAATTCACAAGCCATCACTCACATGTTACATCTCTCTTGCTGCAACCACAATGCACACCATGGCCAACATGAAGAATGGCAAGAAATTGAAGAGAAAGCTTACTGAAGCTAGCCCCAAGGCTCCTAGTCAAAAATCAGCATGATTTACTTCAGCCCTGATATCAGAAACAGCTGGACTCTCAGATCCTGATCTACCACTCACATTCCCAACAAGTCTGACTCCTGTGGAACCCATGGACACCACTCTAGCTGATGAGGACTTGCAAGAGATTCTAGATGACCCAGAAGCCAGTTCTACAGATCTATACACCACAGCTAACTCTGATTCTGACAACCCGACTGACACAATTATCCAACCTAAATCTACACTAAAAATCAAGCTGTCATCTTCAACCATCTGCAATTCCTCATCCTCTGAAAAAATTATAGATTCAAAGCGTCATCTGAAGCAAGCCCCCAGGAAGAAGAAGGGAGTTATCGAGTTGGATGATGATGAGGAGGAAAATGATGAAATTCATAATATGCATCACAGTACATTTTTCTCGTTGTAAACATCCCCTTTTTCCCAATTTATTGTGGCAGAGATTGTGCTACTGGTGCCACAAGTAGATGACATGAGCATCCAGTGACTTATGCTCAGGTAGAACACAATGTTCAAAGAAGCTGTCAAGAACATTGTTGAAGCCATTCCCTGCAATAACATTCCACACCAGCCTACATTAGCTTATAGACTTAGCTCTGCCACAGCGAAGACACCCTTTGTTACACTCAAGACTGGTGAAGACTGGGAGGGTTTGCAAGAGATGATCCTCCTTGCTGAAGGAGGGAAAAAATCGAAAGGTAAAGCACCTGCCAGTATTCCAGTAAATATTGAACTTGGACCCAGTGGGGTGAGCATGATTTACTTTTTATGGCATCTACTTAGCTCCTCTCAGTACATAGAATCACTGTGCGACTGGAGCAAGAAAGGGAAGAAAGGAAAAACTGTGACAAAGTCAACTTTGGGTGCAGCGAAATACCAAAAGAAGTCCAGCGTTCTGACACTTCTCAACGTCACTCTCCGCACCCCTCTCAAAGTGCCTTTATTCAGTGCTTTTTTCACCCAACCAGCCTCCTTCTCATCAGCTCCACCACCTCACATTGAAGCTCCACATGCCACAGGATATGGACCTGCTCAATGGCCGCCTCCACCACTGCTGCATTATTATCCCCCATATACCTACCCCACTGCACCCCTGCCACCACCACCCACCATTCCTGCTCCAACATCAGCTCCTGCCCAAACACTAAATTGCACCTCTACTGCATTGTCTCATGGTACCCAATCAGATGAACCGAAATATCCACTTCTTGATGACTTTTTTTCAACATTACCCACCCGTCATCCTGAACATCCAGCCCTTGCAACCTTTGCTGATATTTTCCAGCAACATGACATTTTCGGATTGCAAGAAATTATAGAGTTTGATGAAGATTGCTTGCATAATGACTTTGGAATGTCTCTCAGAAATGCTCAATTTGTTTTGGGGAGGGTCAAGGCAGAGAAGAAACAGATTGACCATCTTTCGAGGAAGAAGTAAATTACAGGTGCAAACAATTATTACAAATTCCATAGCTATGTAGATGATTGGTGCACATTACATGTAACCTGAATGCTTGAACCACCCAATTGCATGTGATTCAGTGACCTGATCAAGTGCTCCATATAAGAACGCAAAGGGAGCAGCATCATCACCAAGCTCAACAGCATCTTGGAACTCCTGGCCATGCTGATGGATGTAGTGTTTGACAAACAAGAAGCACTCTTCAATGGGATTCAAATCAGGTGAGTATGGTGGCAGATAGACTAGCTTTACATCCCTTGAAAAGATCAGGAAAAGATATCATGCATGGAGGAAGATAAATAGTACCTCTCTTCACACATCTCTGCTACCCCTTCTACATGATGAATGCAGCAGTTATCCAAACACAAGTAGACATAGGTGTCCCTATAGTACCATAAAAGTACAACTTGGTCAATTGTCCTATGGGTCATAGGACTACCCAAATGGGCCCAATGAGCAACTAGACTATGGTGCTGTAGATTGGCCCAAAGGTGTGAAAACACCTAATGTTTATTGTTGGGCCAAATGATGCCAGATGTCTTAGGCAAAAATGGATGGTGAAAGTAGGAGAGGGAGTTCCAAAATACCTTATCTCCAGGGCATATGTCCCATAAACCTGCAAAATGTCCAGAGCATTAGTTTCAATATACAGAGGGCATCCAAAAAGCACCTGCATAAATGTTTTGGGGAAATGCAAAATGTCTGGACCAATAACTTGATTATCTACAGAACACCAGACAAACAGCGCTGGTAGTGGTATAAGTGTCCCGAAAAATGTGAAATGTCCAGAGCATTAGTTTCAATATACAGAGGACATCCAAAAAGCACCCACATAAATGTTTTGGGGAAATGCGAAATGTCTGGAGCAATAACTTGATTATCTACAGAACACCAGACAAACAACACTGGTAGTGGTATAAGTGTCCCAAAAAAATGCGAAATGTCCGGAGCATTAGTTTCAATGTACAGAGGACATCCAAAAAGCACCCACATAAATGTTTTGGGGAAATGCAAAATGTCTGGAGCAATAACTTGATTATCAATGGAACATCAGAAGAACAACCCTGGGACTAGTATAAATGTCCTGAAAAAATGCGAAATGTCCAGAGCATTAGTTTCAATATACAGAGGACATCCAAAAAGCACTCGCATAAATGTTTTGGGAAAATCTGAGATGTCCAGAGCAATGGGACATCAGAAAAACAATCATGGTAGCCATGTAAATGTCCAAAGAAAATGTGAAATGCCCAAAGCATTGATTTAAATACCCTCAGGACATCCAAGTAACACCCCTGGATGTCCCGTATGTCCCGGAAAAATGCAAAATGTCTGGGGCATGACTTTTCATACCCACAAGATGTTGAAAAAGCAACACTGGTGTCCATATAAATGTCCCAGAAATGTGAAATCTATGGAGCACTGGTTTTAACATCCACAGGACATTAGAAAAGCAACCCTGGTATCGATATAAATCTCCTGGGCAATAGTTTAAATACACTGGACCTCAAAAACAACTCTGGATGTCCCGAAAAAAATGCAAAATGTCTGGGGAATGATATTCAATATCCACAAGATGTCAGAAAAGCACCCCTGGTGTCCATATAGGACTCTGGTTTGTAGTTAAATCTCCTGAGACAATGTGAAGGTCTTGAAATGAAGGGTATGATATTCTAGGACAGAAAACCTTTCTGCATCAAGAAACATAAAGTGCCTATGAGCTTTTCCTAGGATGTGCATATGAGCTATTCCCCTAATTTCTAATACCCAAAAGCAATGTATAAAATCACTCAGATAACCAAGATATCAAGCATGGAGGTCCTTATGCACTTTGCAGAAAATGCTGATGTTCTCTCACTTTGTGGAACTTGGTGATGTTTACTTGTAGATGAGGTTGTTCAGTGGCATTCAGGTTATACAATGGAACTTCAGACAATAAACATACATAAGGGGGTTGCTTTTCTGAATACTCAGTGGCATTTATCCAGGACATTTATACCACCCCCAGGCATGTCGAAATTTCACATTAGAGATTGGCGGTGAGCCCCCAGAGAGACTTGTAACAGCTGATGAGGCTGCCGTGAACATCCTCACATTGTACCATGAAAATGGATGGGCACCTTGAGGCATGCATGCACAGAAACACACTAGATTTACTTGTGGTGCTAGGTACATTCAATATTTTGTAAAGTCAGCATCCTGTGGATAACCATTTGCTAGATATTCTATGCTCCCAGCGATTTTGGTGAAGGGCCTCATCTATGAGCATATCAAGGTGGGCAGCTATAATGGTGACGAGTTTCTTCAGTGGCTAGAAGGTCTTCTCGTGATCATGAACCCATACCCTGCACCTCTGAGCATTCTCATTTTGGATCAGGGCATTCAGTAGCTGCGCTATGGAACCATAAAAGTACAACATGGACAATTGTCCTATGGGTCATAGGGCTACCCAAATGGGCCCAATGCTCTGGACGTCACTATGGGGCCATGGGTGGGCCCAGTTCCTTAAAGACACCTAAGGGTGAATGTTGGGCCCAAATGTCAGGCCAAACCAAATCCTGCCAAATAGGCATTTGGCCCAATTATGGTCATTTGAGTGGGTTAGCTTAGCCTAAGGATAGTTGGTGGGCCCAATATCAAGAGTCCCAATGGCTGTATGATGGGCCCAAAGTGTTGGGAAGCTGAAGAATTTTGTCTGGTTTTTTTGCACCAGGACTCCCAGTATTTTAGTGGAACTTGCAGTGATTCAGAACTTGCAGTGGGTTGGAACTTTCAGGTTGAGCAGAACTTTTGGGTAATCGGAACTTTTGGGTTGAGCAGAACTTTTGGGTGAGTGGAACTTTCAGGTGAGTGGAACTTTCAGGTTGAGCAGAACTTTTGGGTGAGTGGAACTTTCAGGTTGAGCGGAACTTTTGGGTGAGACTTTTGGGTGAGCAGAACTTTCAGGTAAGCAGAACTTTTGGGTTGAGCAGAACTTTTGGGTTGAGCAGAACTTGTGCGTTTAGCTGGAATTGTGGGGGTTTAGTGGAACACAAGGATATTGTTTATCATTGGGCCGAATGATTTAAATATGCCCAAGGAATCTGAAACATGACCCTGAATGTCCTCATAAATGTTCCAGAAAAAATGTGAAATGTCCAGAGCATCAATTCAAACATCCACAGGACATCCAAAAAACAACCCTGGAATGATTTAACTATGAAAAGGGCATCTAAACACAACCCTGGGTACTTAGAAGACAAAACTCATCAAATACATCGGATGGACTACAGATACAGAAAGTCACGACAAGACTACCCTGCTGCCATACAAGGCACGTCTCTAAATGGTGTTTCCATGCTGGGCTGTGTGGGGGATTGGACACTAAGGGTGTGCTGTCACCAGTGCATGAGACGGTCTCAGGGGGTTAGGAATTCCAGGCACTCGGGGCCTTAGGTAGTCTATGATAGTTGTAAAGTCTGGCATGGGGCTTTGCCCCAATAGACTTAAATTGGACACAAAAAAAAAAAAAAAAAAAAAACACAACCCTCCATGACACTAATTGGGGACATCCGAAAAGCATCCTCGACGTCAACATAAATGTTCTGGAAAAATGCGAAATGGCTGTAACATTAATTGGAATATATACAGAACATCTGAAAAGGACTCTGGATATCTGCATAAATGTTCCGAAAAAAATGCGAAATGCCCAGAACATTAATTGGGGACATCCAAAAAACATCCTGGATGTCCACATAAATGTTCCGGAAAAATGCGAAATGCCTGGAACATTAATTGCAATACACACTGGACATCCAAAAAACACCCTGGATGTCCCCATAAATGTCCCGAATAAATACATAGGACATCTGAAATGCACCCTGTATGTCCCGGAACATTAATTGGAATATATGCGGGACATCCAGAAAGTGCACAAACATTGATTCAGGACATCTGAAAAGCACCCTGAATGTCCGCATAAATGTCCCGAAAAAAATGCGAAATGCCCAGAACATTAATTGGAATATATGCAGGACATACAGAAAGTGCATGAACATTGACTCAGGACATCTGAAAGGCACCCTGAATGTCCACATAAATGTTCCGGAAAAATGCGAAATGCCCAGAACATTAATTAGAATACAAATGGGACATCTGAGAAACATCCTGGATGTCTGCATAAATGTCCCAAAAAAAATGCGAAATGCCCAGAATGTTTATTGGAATATATGCAGGACATCCAGAAAGCACACGGACATTCATTCAGGACATCCAAAAAGCACCCTGGATGACCATATATATGTTCCGGAAAACTGCGAAATGCCTGGAACATTAATTAGAATGCACATGGGACATCCAAAAAACATCCTGGATGTCCACATAAATGTTCCGAAAAAAATGCGAAATGCCTGGAATGTTAATTGGAATATATGCAGGACATCCAGAAAGCACATGGTCATTTATTCAGGACATCTAAAACGCACCCTGGATGTCCATATAAATGTTCTGGAAAAATGCGAAATGCCTGGAACATCAATTAGAATACACATGGGACATCTGAAAAACATCCTGGGTGTCCGGATAAATGTCCCGAAAAAAATGCGAAATGCCCAGAACATTCATTGGAATATACACAGGACATCCAAAAAGCACCTTGGATGTCCCAGAACATTAATTGGAATATATATTGGACATCTGTTAATTGAAATATACACAAGACATGCAAAAAGCACACAAACATTGATTCAAGACATCCGAATGGCACCCTGGATGTCCACGTAAATGTTCCGAAAAAATGCGAAATGCATGGAACACTAATTGGGACATCCACAAAGCATCCTGTTTCGGAAAAATGCGAAATGCCCAGAGCATTAATTTGATTATCCATGGGACATCAGAAAAACAACCCTCTTCACAGTGTTCTTGGGCAGCCCTTGAGAGCTATTATCAAGGCAGGAATAAATGTGTAAGAGCCAAACTTGTGCAACAGCAAAAGATTACACCTTTATGGATGTGATGCCTAGGCGACAAAGGGTTCTGTAGATTGTGGCTAGGGAAACAACCATGTTGTTCTGTTCCTCCAACTGCTCTTGAATTTCGTTGAGGTACATGTCTGGACACTGTTCAAGGAGCCCAAGCATCAGCTATTCCAATATGCAGAATCATGTCACTTGCGAAAAGAGCAGAAATTCTGACACACACCTTTACGCTACCCTGTTTCATGAGTGGGGCTCTGCCCATGCGTGCTCTGTCCTTGCAAACATCCCCAATCTCCCACCAATTTGTCAAGACACGCTGGACAACATGAACAGGCATGTCGAGATTGATGGCAATCTCTGTCATAGTTTTCATCAGCATGTAGGCTTGATATATGACCCTTTGCTTGAGATCTTGTGAATAATGCACTCAAGCAGGGCTGAGGTTGACTTTTCATGGCATATCTAGGTGCTAGAGGTCAGAAATGTCATGGTTGTGGCAAGAGAGATGTAACATGTGTGTGATGGCTTGTGAGTTCGTCAATTGCATCACGAATCCCAGCCCAATTGTCTTCAAATTTCATGGGGCTCTCTAAATACATGTTATACACACATATTTTACATCTTAGAAGACAGGAGCATTTTGAATGTGAGTTATTGCCAATCTGCTACAACATACTTCTGAAACATGATATCTACCAAATACCACAATAAAAATTAATCTGATTCAAGTAAAACTTACACCATGCCCTCTGCACTGAAAAGGCAGTCAAAATAAGCCATAATGTGTCTCCATCAGATGTGTTTTGCATGTACTAGGAGCTGCGTGGTAATTTCACGGTAAAAGCAGCAGAATTTAAAAAAATTGATGCTGTGCCTTGGGTACCGCAAATGGCTGTAACAAGTGATTTAATGTACAGAGGAGTGCAAAAAGAATGAAGGTTGGGTCATTTTCTGGTCATTTCCAAGCATCTATCATACCTCAAATGCATTTGTGTATTCTTTTACATTATGAAGTTGTATTACACTTCCCTTGGTATGGACTAATTTCAGTGAAAGCTGGGCCCTTGAGAAGGTTTTTATTCTGGAGGCCATTTTTGGCATCTGAAAAAAAAAAGCACTAACTGGGGAGGTAGCTAGAACATACCTCTGGTTAACCTGAACAAGCCTATCAAAGAATTACTTAAAAATACTGAGTGGTCACACTCATAGGGCCTCTAGAAAATGGTCATTTTGTGCAGTTTTGGTCATTTTTGGCCTGTTTTGGACAATACAAGCCATTTTCCAAAGCCTCTACAGACCTAACTACTCAGTATTTTTAACTGATTCTTTGATACACTCATTCAGGTTAACCAGAGGTATGTTCTGGCTACCTCCCCAGTTAGCGCATATTTTCTTTTTAGATACCAAAAATTGCCTCCAGAATAAAAACCTTCTCAAGGGCCCAGCTTTCACTGAAATTAGTCCATACCAAGGGAAGTGTAATACAACTTCATAATGTAAAAGAATATACAAATGCATTTGAGGTATGATAGATGCTTGGAAATGACCAGAAAATGACCCAATCTTCATTCTTTTTGCACTCCTCTGTAAGTATATCAAAATTATTTCATACTTTTCCAGACTTTGAAGAAAGTTGGCCCATGACATTGGTGATATTCTTCTCAGAATCAAGGACAAATTTCACTACAACTTCACTGTGATATGTTTAGAACTTTCACAGGACTGTGCAGGCACCAGGTTAGCTATATATACACAAGTGGAATCAACCAACAGAGGATCCCTGACATGTGGCTCAAAGGTTGGAACACAAAATGAACAGATTTCCTGAAAATATGGAACACAAAAATTTATGTTGGTGCTGGAAGGCCACATTCATTGTGTGGACAGAAATATCATGATGTCAGGAGGCTGGGTACCAGAAACAGACAGATATCCAAGCAGGCATGTGGTAGATGTTAGCTTTGGGGTTCACTCCCTGAGGTATAGTTGTTTTGTATTTTCCCACTCCATTCATTATTATTTTTGAAATACATTTCTGTTCTCCTTGAGCATGCAATAAATCACACCATTGGCTCTTAATTTCATTATTATAGTAGGTGTATGGTCACAGACAATCAAACTCTGCTTATTTTTGTGCCTCTTTTTGTAACCATCAAACTGAGTCCAGAGCCTTGGTAAAGTGAAAATATACTAGCATTGAATATTATAAGAATATTTGCACTGGCTGTGAGGTTGGTACAGGCAGTTTCAAGAATTTCAGCCCAAAATTGTGGTGTCCCCACTAAGAATCAGCTAAGAATATGAAAAAATATACAATCAACTCCATTTTGAGTGCTGACTAGAGTCCAGTACATAGTTCAAAAAATATTCACTAGCTATGACCAATCCAGATCCCTGATTTTATGGGAATCCACAGAAAAATGACACTGGTATCATGAGGCAAACTGTCTTGGAGGGCCACAAGTGTCTGTTTTTACCAAAGTTGAGTCCTTTAAGGGCACTTTCATGCTTAGAGCCCTTTACTTTGCAGCAACACTACACAGTGGGGGCAATGTGGAGTAAGCAACTGACACTGGTTTGTTCACTGACATGATGGGTGCTGTCACTGAGCATTTCCCCTTCTTTCTCCGAGCCATTGGCAATGCTTGTTTATCTGTAAAATGCAAGCATCACCTGGATTTATCATGGATAAGCTCGATGCTCTGCATCACAACAATTAGCAGGGACAGAGCTTGACATTTTGGGACCTTTCATGCAATGCGCATGGAACACAATCCATCGCCACATGGGAGAGTTCTGTTGACTATGTCACATCAGGAAAAAAGGGACTTGTGATATTGTGGTACATAGACGTGATAGCACTGGTAGTGCCATCGAGAGCCCCCTGATATATAGTTTGTGGTAGACACACTCACAAATACATATCACTACAAATAAGTCTATAGCTTAGTGCGGTTGTGCTCTAGCATCATGTAGTTTGATAGAGTCAAATTTCCATAGTTATACATAGCTCTATGTGATCTCTGTGGTACAAGGTATAAGCTTGAGAAATACTCTAAAAGCAGGATTGGCCCATTCTTGGGCCGATTGTCAGAGTCTTCTAACTTGGGAAACAATGTATTGTGATGTGTCATCAGTCTAATTATAAGATTTTGTAGTGTACATTTCATTGTGTTCTATTTTACATAAATGCATGCTTTAAGTGGGACTCGAACTCTGGGGCTTGTGGTATTAATTTACATAGTTTAGTTATTGATAGTTACCATTACACCAGGAGGCAATATTTCAGGAATCTCAAGTTACTATGTAGTATGATCATCAAGTGTCAAGCGAACTTTGTGCGCAGGTAAGGAGAGTTTTCGTAGGCCTGCGCCTGACAACACATCCCACCTCACGGCCTCGTCAGATTGAGCCCTGCCCACTCATTCTAAATGATTTCTAAATGGTGCTGGATGACTCGAGATGATAGCAGCTGGGAAACATGGGTGGGCAATGGTAGGAATACCAGTGCAAGTTTCTCTTTCCCTCTTCTCTGACTTCGTCTTCCTGAAGTGAATGGGCAGTGATCATGTATGAGAATGGGCACTCTGGATTCCTATGTGAAAACTTCTGTATGGATGAGACACCCACACTACGAATGAACAAGTTCGTCCTCGCCTCCATCGCATCTAACAAAGTTCCCCTTGCTCCCTCTTCCATTCCCATCAACATCACCTCCCCCTGTCTCCAAGCTCCAATTTACCTTCAATGACCCCACCAAATCCCCCATCTGCACCTCCGAGAAATGGTTCGACGACCTGGTGGATGCACACAACCTCCACATCCTCCACTATGAAGGGTTCAGGAAGAACCTCTCAAAGAAACACATACCAGATGCAGGCACCCAGCTCATCAAACAACTTGCCTTTCACAAAATGTTTGGGTGCCCTGGGGTGATGTACAAATCTGTGCAAATGCTTAAAATTAAACTGGGCAGGATGGAGGTTATCAGGAGCGCTAGTGAAGAGTTGAAGATCTGGGCAGAGGCCATGCTTTCCCCTTCCCCTTCCCTGTCAAGCTGACAACATAATTTTCAATCCAGTCATCCTGACAGTTACAGCCTCTCATACTCGATAGGCAACAACTATATCTGGTTGACAATCACATCATTGAAGAGGGACACAAAGGTGTTGAAGCATTACTTGGCAGAGGCAGTGAGCAAGGTGAAGGCCATGTTGGAGGCTTGCAGAAAAGGCAGAGGCAAAGGCTGCAGAGAAGAACCACAACCACATACCGCCCCAGCTAAACTGAGCCAACACCAACACCAAACCATAGTGTTTGAAAGTCTGGTTCGGTCTGGTTTTTTGATGCCCAGGGGCATGGACCATAACCGCAACCAGTCTGCCTTTTCCCCAGAAGTCAAAAGACCAGACCGGACTGCAAAAAGACTGCAGACCACGGTTTTTTGCGGTCTATAGACTGGTTTCGGTCTGCATCAGTTTTAACCGGTTTATGACTGGTCTTTAGGCCAATATTTTAAAATTATGAATTGGTAAATTTATTAACATCTCTATTAGCTTCAAAACGAGCCCAAGAACGTTAAATTCCATTAGGAATTGGTGTTTCTATAAAATAAGTCTGGTACATCTATTATTCCCAAAAGTAATTTACATTTTAATTCATATCTCTCTCGTTTTTTGACCAAATCGTACGTTCTTGGGTGCGTTTTAAAGGGTACAAGCTTTAGACCCGTGTCTACGCCACGGCGCTCGCTGCGCTCGACCGTTGCTTCGACACTGGTCACAGCTTGCCGGGGGCAAGCCCCCTGGACCCCCTGGTACGCATGTTGAATCCTAGTTTCCAGCAGACGCCGCTCACACGGCTCAGAGGTTGATTATTATGTAACATTAAAGCTGATTAGTCATCAATTGTGTTTTCATGTATAGATTTAAGGGGCTACAAAAGACCAGTCCAAACTGGTCAAGACCGGTTCATGTTAACCAGTTTTTTTGCGGTCTTTACATCTCAAAAATAAAATTGCAGTCTTGGTCCGGTCTGGTTACGGTCTTTTTCCAGTCACGAGACTGGACTTCCAAACACTACTGAACCAGCTATCCACCACCAGTTACGAGGCTTTCAGGGTAGAGAAACCGTAGATACGAAATCCATAGCATTGATAGCCAGTATAGACCTGGCTGTAACTATTCAGCCGACCAATAAGATATTGCTTCCTGCTCAGCTCTAGGTACTATCAAATAACATGGCCATGCTATCATGACCAATGCAGTTACATGTTGCGCTCGGCTAAAATACAGTGCCTACTTTTTCTATATCCGGCTACAGATCTAACCGGCGATCTATCGGAGAAATCACCTTTTCCTGATGCAGAGTTAAATTTGTTTTCTGTTTTCGGATGTTAGTGCCCTACTTACACAAATTGCCAGCGTTAGTCCTTCAATTCTTCCCGTCAGACCTGAGCGCTTGAAGGACATCCTATCTCTGCCTTTCATATCACACCTTCCGAGGTGTCTTTTTGCATGTTTGATTTCATTCGCAACGTACACATATCCAACCATGCCCGGAGTCGACCGGCTGAAGAACTCCTGGCCGGCTTCAGTCCGCAATTTCCCTTTGCCCCAGAAAGCTCCCGATATAAGTGTTGCCTCTTGAACGCGACCTTGACATTCCCTTCATGCTCCGGGCATAAGTAGGAAAACGAGACATATTCCTGGAAGCACCATTAGGATCTCCATCAAAACCCACCCAAAACGATCTCAAGAAGAGCGCACTTCCCCCGGCTAGCTCAAGGGGCAAGTCACCTATCAAACGGATATCAGTCCCATCACATACCCGAAACGAAATCGAAGCAGACCCTTTCTGAGAACTCTTGCGTCTTCATGAGATATATGAAGCCCACCGCGCTCCCATTTACGCCCGGCAGGTGACTCGAACTATTTGGAGCGTGTTGCGCCCAGGACAATTGGGTCGACAGCCTATATCCCCATTCAATAGGTCGTCGTCCAGAGTGGAGGGTACTGAGATGCGAGGCATTTGGTGGAACAAACGGTTTCAAGGAATGTTGAGTGCCATACGCAAGCGTCGGGTAGGCGACTACAGGGTGTCCCAGTGCCGAGGTAAACAACAGGGCTGGCCTGCTGAAATTTGAGCACCAGGGTGACTGAAAACGTCGCCCACGTCTTCGGGCTCTTCACAGATCTTGGAGCCGCTTATGGAGCAGGGTGATTGGAGTGTTTGTGAGGTTGTTTGTTCGAAGATTGCGGTGGCCTCGGTAGGGCGTCACTGTCAAGGAGGTGTATTGTCAGAACGTTGTTTGAAGTTGGTGGGGAACGATAAGTAAGACAAACCAAAAGAGACCTTGATTGTACGTGCGAAGTGGGATTAGCGGGCTTCAGAGTCAGAGATAATAGTAGTGTTCGATCTTGAGAGTTTGAGTCAAGGGCTGAAAGTATCGACTGTTCTCTGACCAACGTTGTGGATGCGTACGGATAACACGTTTCACGGTTTCCGCATTAGCGGCCTTGAGGTCTCCCCAACTGCTCGCAGTTCTGTTGCTTCATTTCTTCGTCCATACTAACCCGGTGACAGAGGCAAGTCCTTAGACGATGGCAGGGACTGGGATTCCAAAAGAGATGGGAAGTCCCTGTCTTGCACACCTATACTTCTGTTATTTCACCTCATTACACGATTTACTCCGAACGGCGAACCTCATACTTGACAATTCCTCCCCATGGCAGATCCCTCGGACATTTTCTAACCTCCACTTCGCGGGCATTGTGGACGGGTTCCCATCGACGATACTCCTCTTCCTCAGCGAGCCCACAGCGTGCAGAAAAGGCGTCGACTCCTCAGGAAGCACCACACCAAAGGATGAACGCATAAGCTGCGCTGCGCGGAATAGAGTCGAGCTGTCCTCAGGAAAACCCATTGACGGCGTGATTCTTCAACTAGGTTCGGTCATCTAAAAATCAATGTTAGCAGGGCATTTCCACATAAGTACGTCGGAGACTTACCACGAACAAGGCCTTTTGATCCGAGTGGACTAAGACGTTATATATAGGATCACAGGTCTTGAACTTTTGACGATGGTCAAGAAGCAAAGAGAACGGCGTGACAAATTTCAACAGGGTTGCCGTGATAAGAGCACGAAAATGGAATGCAGAGGAGCCATGAAAAGAGGTGAAGGTGATGACGTCGACGAGATCATCGTGATAGAGATGAACATTGCTTGTGCGTACCCCCACAAAATCTCAACCCTGTGGCCCTCCTTTCCTCAGCACTCCGCGCTCATACTTCGGCTGGTGACGGTTCTACTACATCACACCCCTCAACCAACATCTACTCACACCTCTCCTCCACAAGTGGCATCCATTCGCTAATCCGCTGCTATAACCACCCCCTCCGCACAACCATCAAAGGGTATGTTGATCGGTGTGGGCTATCATGCATCGTTCTCTTTTCGTTGGCCTCGCTTAAGGTGAACTCGGTGTGGCCGAAGAATAGGGGATTGAAGGAGAACCCAACGTATGGGTCCGTATCGAGTTTTCGGATAGGCGACAAGGGAGAGAGAGAGGCTTGGAGGATACTGCATGAGTAGGGACCTTCAAGGCCAACGAAATCCCTCTTCGGTGGGTCCTCTTTGGTGACTTTCGGCTAATCCATGCCTTGGCGCTGGAGGGTGGTGATTCGTTGAAGTCGACACAAGTCGAGGATCACATATTCGACACGACTTCCACACCACTCTCAACCTCCCTGCCACCAGCCCAACCATCATCAACTTTCCTCTTGCTCGACGCAGCCTCCTCACACATCCGCCTCTCTAGGTCATTCAAAAGGTCCTGCTCAACAAGACCCGCCTCCCAGCCAGGTTGAGCCTCTCCACGTCCCTCACGAGCTTTCTGTACTCGCCGCTCCATTCCCCCGTCGACTCCAAGATCTCATGCTCATGCGCCTCTTTCATCTTTCCAACAACCCGCTTGCTCTCCTCCGACTCTTCAATAAGAGCTTTCATAAACTCCTCTAAAAGCCTCTCCTTTTGGATATCCGACGCCATCTGCTTTTTCCTCTCCTCCGTGATGAGCTCGTCGATCTATCGTTGCATCTTCCATATCTGGTTGGAGAGCAACAGGCGATCGCAGAAAGCCTTGGGGCATTTCGACGGTTTGGTGGACTAGAGTGTATTTCGGAGGCCTTTTATCTCTCGCTGTTGTTTCCAGACGCGGTTCATCAACAAAAGCCGCTCGCAGAAGTTAGACAATGCCGAGCTGACGACGTTAGGCGTACATGATTGTAGGGCGGGCGCGAGGAGTGTTATAATGGCGCACAGAAAGGTTTCCCTTCGTCCACACCACAAGGGGGGGGGTTACGTGGAGATGGGACTTTGAAGTGCATCTTCTTTTCTAGCTGTCGATCGAGCTCTTTGAAGTTTCCGAGGACTTGGTTGGCTCTGGCTGCGAGGTCGTGAGGGTGTGGTAGCTGCGGGTGAAGATGGTGTGCGCTAGTTGCGGGTGAAGGTGTGATGGGAGCGTAGCTGAGTTGGGCAAAGTGAATTCAGAATCTTAATCTTGGATGCAGAGTAGCAATGTCAAGATTTGTTCGGAGCGCTTGTACCCATAGATGTGGTCCGATGCTGAGTGGAAGGAGAGGGGAACGCGACGCCGATAAAAGAGCGATTGGTGTCCGTGAATTGTACCCACATTGAAGTTGACCGTCGGCGTCAACATTTCAGGGTGATTTACAAGGTTTGGTTTAGACTGGGACTGTGCTAGAAGACATCCAAGTATTAACAGCCAGACAATGTGCGAAGAAAGGACGTTGTCCGTACCTGGTGCATGATGTGGATGAACGCAGCGTAAAAAAAGTCATGGATGAAGTTGGATATGCCTCCTGGAGAATAACCGCGAAGCAGGAATTGGAGGAGAGTCCTGATCGCTGAGGTAGCATCGTTGAGCTATGTTCGTTGATCTAATGCCATTAAATGAGGGACGAATCGACTACACGACATCAGCATCAAGATCGCTGCACAAAAGAAGACGTACCACGTCCTCAATCCCCCACCAGATGACTGTTAACGACAAACATCTCTGTGTGCGTGAAGGGAGCTGTGACGTCAAATAGCCCGTGGTGCAGGGAAGGAGGAGTGCTGCCACGAGTTGCACATAGCATAGAGGATATGCCGGGGTCTCTTGGGCCCGGGGGACTTGAACAGGATGTATGTGGTGTTCGTCTTCGAATTAAGCCGGGGGTAAGGTACCGCTCGCAATCCGCCATCGTCCTAACTTTCAAGGAGAGAGCCATGCGAGAGAACTGCTGCCAGCGTGTCAATAATGCCTCACGATAGAAGCAACTCTCGTGCTTACCTTCTTTGTCACCGTATACCTCTCCTGCCTAACGTATGTTTGAACTCCGCCCAACTCCTGAGATGCCGCCGTCGAGCAGAGCTTTCGATATTCAAGAGTGAGATGCCTGCGTTTCTGAGGTTATTGTACGCCGCAAGCAAGCCGTTGGGTGAGATGTGAGGTCGGCGTTCCATGAGGGTGACGGAGAATAGTCGTGTACTTGGGTTTGATTGTGGTTACCCAAGTATGTCACCGTTCCATAGGTCTGCATCGGTAGCATAGTAACGTATCTTCAAGGCTCGCAAGAAAGAGGATGTTGAGAGTGCCCTAACGGTGAGGTGCTTTGCGTTGTTTCTTGAAAAAAACTCGGTCAAGTGAACATTCACGTATGAGTCTGGTGTACCTTTATTTCAGAAATAATTCCTGTAGTTGAAGCAATGTCCGAAGACAGCATGAGCAGCGCCGAAGAGAGCATGAGCAGCGCCGAGGGCAATTGTGACGACGAGCTCATAATGGTTGAGATCAAGTTGCCTGATGTCACTTACGACTCAAGTGCACATCGACGGTTATTATTCGTAATAAGATTCCCATTGACATTTCTCCTCAACCGCATATTTTACAAAGTCCTCAAACTCCTTCCCCGGTGCAACTGGGCCACTAGTTCTCTTTGGCCCCTAGTGTCTCCATTCCCGCAGATACCTTCCCCCCCCACGCTCGATCATCCCTCGATCGCGACACAACCCAATCCATGACCCGCGACGGCTCAGCCTCCTGGAATTTAACATCTAACCCACTCACTCCCACCCTTCCTAGTCAACATCGGCTCCTCATTACACTGCGCCTACGACCCTCCTCTCCACACACACCCAAAACCACGTTGACAACCCAAGACCGGCTCAACGCGCACAAATTCAACACAATCATCTCCACCCGGTAGTCTTTTGGACCTTCGATCGTTCAACATGTCCCTTGCGAGAGCGGATTTTCTATCTGGGATAAATGTCGACTTTTGCGCATTTACGATGCCTTGGTATGCGGTGAGGGGGGAGCGAAAGACGACGATCAGTATGCCGTACGCATTTGAGCTGCGTATCGTGGCCCCAGGATCCTCGTGACGATATACTACGTGAGGCCGCTCATACGTGGTAGGTTTCCAGATCTAAAGGTAGGTGAGAAAGCCACGTCACGGCAGGGAGGGTGGTGTGCATAAGCGTCTAAGCGTCACGAAGAGGGTCTAGGCTGTCGAAAGGCTGATTTGAGGGGAAGAAGTGGGCTCAATAGGGTGGGAAGCAGTTTTGCCAGGCAACTCGTGAATCCTTAGCTTGGATTTGGTCGGGGTGACTTTTGTTCATGAATGTACTACGTAGTCTGGCCTTACTGGAACAAGAGGAGGTCAGGACTACGATAAAAGGAGTTATGAAACGTCACCCACCTTCCAATTGAGATTCGTGTCTGTATTTCAGGGAGGTAACGTCCAAGTCTTTCTTTGAAGTTGTGGTGGGACTAGAACAAATTAAAGATTAATTGCTGGACGTGGCGTGAGGGGATTGTGCGTACCCTGTGGTCTACATGGTTGAGCGGTGTTGGCTTCGAGTAGTGCATAAGGGTTATGTGCCGCTCGCAGTTCATCTTTACCTGCGTTGACGGAAACGAAAACCGAACGTTTTGTGGAAACGAAACGTCGGGGAATGGCTGCAACAACGTCGGCATGTGGTATTGAACGATAGAAGTAATGTCGTACTCACCCCACCCCCAACGTCCAATAAACTTGAGGTTCATGTGGAGCGCATCAAGCTGCCGAAATACACCACCACGAGGGATCTACTAACGGTCGTGCGGTTCTGGTTGCGTAAGCCGTACAGGGCGGTTTGGAGATACAAGTCGTTGTTGTTGGAGTAGCGGATGGTGTTCGTGCAGTTGGGCGGCTGATCGGGGGTACTGGTGTCCTTGAAACCGTGGCTCGACAGCACTGTGTCGGGCAGGATGACGGGGTCCTTTGAGCTTGTAAGAAGCGATCAAGTTTCGGAAACGCCGAGTGGAGTGCCACTAGATGTCGGCTGTAAATGTCGTTGAGTCAGTCAAGTGAACGACAAGATGGGAAGTCAGGGCCTGACACACCTTGACTCTTGAAAACATTCTTCGACATGAAGGATCACGAGAGCAGTAGCAAACGAGTGCAGGAGTAGTGAAGATGGCGATGTTGTCGACGAGGTCGTGGTGGTTGAAATCATGTGGCGAAGAGTATCTCTTTTTGTCCCTCTCAGCCTTTGTTCAAATCTGGTCCGCGCTATCAGGACGTGGAGGTCGCGGACCTCGACCCATTCATCGTCCATTTCCGTGATGATTCATCCCCACCAGACAAAGATCGAAGAAGCCGTGCGTCCGTGTCGTCTGAAAGGTACTCCCAGTGATCGATATCAGTCAGGACGGCGGTGAGAAGGGCAATAACATAATTGGAGGAGGAGGAGCTGTGGGACGCGAATGACGCTCGGGAGAGGAGGAGCTGTGGAACAGGCATGTTGTCAAATTTGAGGGAAGTGCGAAGGTCGGCAGTCGTTGATCGTTGATTTCATCGAGGAGAAGGAGTGGGCGAATCTGGGTGTGTGAGGGAATACGCTGAGTTTTCAGTAGAGCTAGCTGGGTAAATGGTCCTTAGCAACCGCCGGTTTTGAATAGAAAAGACTGGGACTCACCTTACACACTCTCCATCAGGAAAACCGACCTAGCACGGCCAATGGTGGGGACTTGACGAATCAAATATGTTGGCACTCGAACTGACCCTATAAGCCACCGCGCAGCAACTCCAGCTCCGAATTTTCAGCTATCAAAATGGATGTTCAGAGAGGGGCGAACTCGACGATGATCCGCCCACTCACTTTGAGACGTTCTATTGTTAAGACGGAAAAAAAAGACGTGTAGATTGCGCGCCGTTTTCTGGTTTCAGGTATGAGACTTGACACCGCGCAACCAAATCTGCCATGGGTACTAGAGAAAGAAGGTCAGCAAGGCCCACGATGGTAGAGTCCACTCGTAAGCACCGCATATACATCAGTCCAATAGGCGCGTTAGGCGCCAACAACGGACTTTATTCTCTCGTCGTGAGCCCTGCAGGTGCCATACGAAAGCAACACACTAGAAAGTTGAGCCCACTCACCAAAGACAGTAAACGACCGAGGAATGAGAAAGACGAAGGTGAGGGCTTGGAGAAGACTCTAGAAGACTGGTGTCAAGAGTCGGAAAACCCCGGGCACATTTGCAACTGTCTGTAAAAATAGACACAGGTACGCCTACACCTCGTGGCATGATTGGGGTCTGCCACTGTCTGGCAAGGGTTTGGGCGCTGACCTTTCTTTCCTCCCTCATCCTTAACGTCCATCTTCGATATCTCATCATGAGCGGAGCGAACTTCTTTGCGGGAGCTCACCACTTCGTCGCCAACAACGGCACATTCATTGAAGCTAAGACTGTGAGTGTGATGTTTGCTAAAAGTATCTGTCAAGCAAGTTGACGGCGTTGGATCTGTTGCAGATCAACATCCACGGCAATAAGACGACGGGGGTCATTCCCCTTCCGCCAAACCCAAGCACTCGGTTCACTGGGCGTGCGGAAGTCATTGCAAAACTCAAGCAGTATTTTTTCACCAATGCAAACAAGGTAGTTCAGAAGAGAAAGCTTTTCTTGTTATATGGAATGGGGGGTATTGGAAAGACTCAGATTTGCTTAAAGTTTGTTGAGGAAATGTCTGACAGGTGAGTACCTATTGAACACCAGTCTGACCATTCCTGAAGAATTGAACTGTTCCCAGCTTCTCTCATGTTTTCTGGGTTGATGCATCCTCCTTAGGTACCATCATGCAGGCATTGAAGGGTCTTGGTCAATCTTGTGGATTGGATGGCTCACCTGAGTCTGCTCTCTGGTGGATTGGCTCTCTGAAAGAGAATTACATCCTGATCTTTGATAATGCTGATGTTCTGTCACCTGCTGCACTGGAGGGGTATTTCCCACCTGGAATGAGGGGAAACATTCTGATAACTAGTCGTAACTCTGCCATGATGACTCTGACTTCACATCAGAATTCGCTTGAAGTGACTGAAATGGAAGAGGGGGATGCTATTGAACTACTTCTGAAAGCTAGTTGCTTGGAATCATCTACATCAGATGTTCAAATCCAAGCCTCTAAGATTGTAACAGAGCTCTTCTGCTTTCCTCTTGCTATTGACCAAGCTGGTGCTTATATTGCTTCTGGGGGTACCACTATTGGAGACTACCTGGCACAATATTCCAAGCACCAAAAAACATTATTATCACATTCTGAATTTATTGGAGCTTCTAAGTATAATAAAACTGTCTATGAAACTTGGGAGCTGTCATATAAAGAACTTCAGGAAAGGGCTAAATCTGATGATTCTTCTAAGGCCACTGAAGCCAATAGTGCAATGCTACTTCTAGAATTATTGCCTTTCTTCCATCATGAGGGAATACCTGAGGAAATATTTTCTTATGCTGCCCTTTCAGAAGATGATGAAACTCCCATGTCAGATTTACCTCTTGCTAGTTCACTGTTGGACCGAAGACTACTTCCACTTTGTAAGACAGGTACTTGGGATAATTTCATTTTTAGAGAGGGAATTCGAACATTGCTGTCATTCTCCTTAATCAAGAGGGGCCTTTCTGATAATGTGTATTCAATGCATCCACTGGTTCATACCTGGGGTAGGGACAGATTGACTTTGAGTCAGAGGAAAAGATGTTGCTCAATGGTGTATGTCATGTTGTCTTGTTCACTAAGATGGGATGCAGACCAGCCATATGGATTCCAGAGGACCTTGGTAACACATGTGAGAGTGAATATGGAGTATTTAAAAGCAGAAAGCAATCAGAATATTATCAATTATATGGATGATGCTTATGCAAAATTTGGGAGACTGTTGAGGGAACAAGGACATTCAAAAGAAGCAGAAATATTGGACATCAAAGTCCTGGATAAAAGGAATGAAATTCTTGGGGTGGAACACCCAGACACAATCTCAGCCATGGCAAATCTAGCATCCTCATACGGAACCCTGGGAAAATACACAGAGGAAGAGACACTGAAGATCCAAGTTCTGGATGCAAGTAAGAGAATTCTTGGAGTGGAACACCCAGACACAATCAGAGCCATGGCAAATCTAGCAGTAACATATCAGAGCCTGGGAAAATACACAGAGGCAGAGACACTGGAGATCCAAGTTCTGGATGCAAGGAAGAGAATTCTTGGAGTGGAACACCCAGATACAATCTTTGCCATGGAAAATCTAGCATCTTCATATGGAAAATTGGGAAAATATACAGAGGCAGAGACACTGGACATCCAAGTTCTGGATGCAAGGAAGAGAATTCTTGGAGTGGAACACCCAGATACAATCTTTGCCATGGCAAATCTAGCATCTTCATATGAAAAATTGGGAAAATACACAGAGGCAGAGACACTGGACATCCAAGTTCTGGATGCAAGGAAGAGAATTCTTGGAGTGGAACACCCACACACAATCTTTGCCATGGCAAATCTAGCAGCAACATATCAGAGCCTGGGAAAATACACAGAGGCAGAGACACTGGAGATCCAAGTTCTGGATGCAAGGAAGAGAATTCTTGGAGTGGAACACCCAGATACAATCTTTGCCATGGAAAATCTAGCATCTTCATATGGAAAATTGGGAAAATATACAGAGGCAGAGACACTGGACATCCAAGTTCTGGATGCAAGGAAGAGAATTCTTGGAGTGGAACACCCAGGTACAATCTTTGCCATGGCAAATCTAGCATCTTCATATGAAAAATTGGGAAAATACACAGAGGCAGAGACACTGGACATCCAAGTTCTCGATGCAAGGAAGAGAATTTTTGGAGTGGAACACCCAAAGACAATTAGAGCCATGGCAAATCTAGCAGTAACATATCATAGCCTGGGAAAATACACAGAGGCAGAGACACTGCAGATCCAAGTTCTGGATGCAAGGAAGAGAATTCTTGGAGTGCAACACCCCCATACCATTCTAGCTGTGGAAAACTTAGCAGCCACCCTTAGAAGTCTGGGAAAGTACAGAGAGGCAGAGAAGCTAGTCATCCAAGTTAAGGCAGTCAAAAGCAGAGTTATTGGAGCAACATCCTGCCATGAAGATGTCACTATGACCAATATCCAAGAAACTGAGGAGACTTCAAGAATGAATTCTGACAAAAAAGGTGTGTACTCATGTTAATTACTTTCTAAACCAACTCTCATGTTTATATAATTAGTATATTCTTTTATCCAATCTTGTAAAGAAAACTTCAAAAATCATGTCTAAAATAGCACATTCATTTCAGAAGAAGAACACTCAACAATAATGAATTAACAGGAACTACTTTTTAATTCCCCTCCCACAATGATTCCATGCTTCTTAGTGATATTCTATCCTGTACTGATGTCTTGATATGCTGTTTAGTATATTGAATGGAATATTTTTGTGTGACTGTTTTAATTATTAAGTGATTTAATGTAAGTATATCAAAATTATTTCATACTTTTACAGACTTTGAAGAAAATTGGCCCATGACATTGGTGATATTCTTCTCAGAATGAAGGACAAATTTCACTACAACTTCAGTGTGATATGTTTAGAACTTTCACAGGACTTGTGCAGGCACCAGGTTAGCTATATAAGTGGAATCAACCAACAGAGGACTCCTGACGTGTGGCTCAAAAGTTGGACCACAAAATGAACAGATTTCCTGAAAATATGGAACACCAAAACTTATGTTGGTGCTGGAAGGCCACATTCATTGTGTGGACAGAAATGTCATGATGCCAGAAGGCTGGGTACCAGAAATGGACATATATCCAAGCAGGTATGTGATAGATGGTAGCTTTGGGGTTCAATTCCTGAGGTATAGTTGTTTTGTATTTTCTCACTCCATTCATTATTATTTTTGAAAAAATACATTTCTGTTCTCCCTGAGCAGGCAATAAATCACACCATTGGCTTTTAATTTCATTATTATAGTAGGTGTACAGTTGAGTGCAAAAAGATGAAGGTTGGTTCATTTTTCTGGTTCTTTCTAAGAATCTATTGTATCTCAAATGTATTTGTGTATTCTTTTACATCATGTAGCTGTGATACACTTCCCTTGGTATGGAATAATTTCAGTACAAGGTGGAGCCTTGACAAGGTTTTTATTCTGGAGACCATTTTTGGCATGTGAAAAAAACAATATGCACTAACTGGGGAGGTAGCCAGAACATACCTCTGGTCAACCTGAATGAGCTTATGAAAGAATTAGTTGAAAATATTGAGTGGTTATGCTTGTAGAGCCTCCACAAAATAGTCATTTTGTGCAATTTGAGGTCTTTATGCTGCCACTGCTTTCTGAGTGGACTCTGGTCAGACTCCATTGGACTGAGGGTAATCAGAACAGAGATTTTTCTGCTTTGCAAGTGCAGCATTTTTCCGAGGATTTTCCAATGCTTTTCTGGCCATTTTTGGTTGGACCTTTCAGTCCAACAGACTTTTCTGGTGGACTACCAATGGACTAACAGCAAACCATCAGCTATAGTCCACTGGAAATGACCAAGACCAATGGAATTCCAACAGACACAACCAATGGAAGTCCAACGGAATTCCAACTGATGTGGCCAACAAAAGTCCAATGGATTTCCAATGGAATGCAAGCAAGCAGGGCTTGTTACTAGTATTATTACTGAAAAAGAAAATAAATAATAAACAACTAAATATCTACATAGTAAAGTATAGATGTCATGGCTAGTAGTTATAATGAGACCTGTGCTGTACAGTCCTGACCATTGGGTTTTTGCATTTTGTTCAGCTTGCGGGGTGAGCATTCCCAAATATATTTGAAAGTCACATGGCAAGTTGTGTGATGAATCTGTCACACCAACACAATTTCTTCCCACTCTTCCTCTTCTCCCCCCATCACCACCCTCCATCCCTCATCCTCTTGACATTGCATAGCTGTGTCGTTTCAGTGTAGAACAATGTTCATGGGTCCCACAGGTAAGTCCCACATCACTATCTCCATCTCACTGCCCACTGACAACATTAACAACAGGTCTGAAACCCTGGGGCCCATGGTGTGTCCCCCCTCGATTTTAGCACCTACTGACCAATTCGGCAGCACCATGATCCATCACCAGCTCACATACAACACCCACGCACCCTCCACCCCACTTCCCCACCCTCTTTTACCAACAGCGCCCATCACCCATCCACATGCAGCACCCATGCACTCTTCAACTCCCATTTCCCATCGTTTATACAGCAAGCATGCACTCTTCCACTCCCTTTCCCACCCTTTTCACCAACAGTGCCCAGTGCCTCTCATTCCACACCTCACAAACTTCCCAATTTGCCCATTTTGCAACAACCACCCACCTGCAGACCCTACGCACCCATGCACCCTTCCACTGCCCTTTCCCACCCTTTTCACCAACAGCACCCACTGCCTGTCGTTTTGTGCCCAATAAGCTGCTCAAACCCATCCATTTCACAAACAGTACCCACAGTGCCCTTTGCCTTTCCGTCAAACATCCACCAGCAGACTCACCACATCTGCGTACCCCACCTTGTACCCTTCCACTCCCCTTTCCTACCCTTTCCACCAATGGGGCCCAGTGCCTCTTGTTCTGTGCCTCACAAACTTCCCAATTCTGCCCATTTTGCAACAACCACCCACCCCCAGACCCTATGCACCCACGCACCCTTCCACTCCCCTTTCCCACCCTTTTCACCCACCCCCTGTCGTTTTGCACCCAACAAACTCTTCAAACTCACCCATTTCACAAACAGTGCCCATAGCGCCATTTGCCATTCTGTCCAAACATCCACCAGCAGTCTCGCCACATCTGTGTACCCTGCCTTGTACCCTTCCACTCCCCTTTCCCACCATTCTCACCAACAGTGCCCAGTGTCTGTCATTTTGCACCCAACATTGTTTCATGCCCAACAAACTTCCCAACCACACTCATCCCCCACCATTTCACAAACAGCGCCCAACACCCATCCCTGCAGACTCAACACATCCGCTTCCACTCCCATCTCATATTGTTTCATGCCCCACCTAAGACTCAACACATCCACATCCACTTCCCTCCTGTATCGTTTCGTGCCCCACCTTACATACACATGCCCTTTTAGTAGGAGAGTTACATACATCTGGTAGATAGTTTCTTTTGTATGTGTACATAGTTGGTATCTTTGCAAGTAAAAATTTCTTTGCAACTTGGACTTACATTTTTTTTTGTGAACTTTGAAGTGGACTGGTAGCTACCACTTACATCATGTACTCCTGAGCTGTACCACAGGAATTCCTGCTTAGCTGCCATAAATGAAATGAAATGAATTTTCATTCATTCATGGCACCTGTTTCATTCATTCCAGGCAACTGTTTCATTTTTTAAATTTCATTCCACCATGGCAACTGTTTCATTCTTTGCTTCATTCTTACTAGGGCAGTCATTCATTTTTATTTCATTCTTCTCAGGTGCCTATTTCATTGTTAAAGCTGGGAAAATGATTATGTAATTGATGCGAAATATTTCAATGCCTTAATTGGCAACAGTATGCCTATCTTGTTATGTATTTGAGCCTCAAATCCAAAAATACCCCATGACCCCCCACACCACTGCAATAGAGCACAACACACATCAGGCATAATTGTATATCATTTCCTTATTTAGGTGTGTATTAAAACATTGAAATTGTTGCCTGAAAGAATGAAACAAAGATGAAATAACTGCCTGAAAAGAATGAAATGAAAATTCTACAGCAATGAATGAAAAAAAAAATGAAACGGTTGCCAGGAATGAATGAAATGAAGCAAAGAATGAAACAGTTGCCATGGTGGAATGAAATAAAAAAATGAAACATTTGCCAGGAATGAATGAAACAACATAAATTTCATTCTTGTCAGTAGAAATGAAGAAAAAATCAAAATGAAACAAAAAATATTTCATTGTCAATGGCAATGAATGAGAATGACTTGGAATGAAACAGGTGCCATGAATGAATGAAATGAAATTTCATTCACAGCAGCTAAGCAGGAACTTCTGTGGTACATGGAGGTCTTTACTCTCCCCCACTAATTCCTCCCGGAATCCCACCTCAGTCCCGGAATTCCACAGGACTATTCATGGAATTTGGCATTCCGCTGGACTGTGCCTGGAATATACACGGAATTCACTTTTCTTATTTTTGTCTTATGATTCCATGTCAGTCCAGCATGATTCTGCTGGACTGACAAGAATTCTGTGGAACAGACAGCAGAATTCCCTTGGACCAGCTAAAATTCCATGTCTAATCGTTCGAAGGTGATTGAAGGTCCGTAAGTTTGAATGATGAGGCATAAGCTAGGCAAAACAGGGTTCCTCTGGCGCGTGAAACTGCGCCTCGGGAACCTGCGAAATCTATTTTGTAGCCTCGGTGTCCTATTACCTATGATGTATGTGAGGGAAGGGAAAGGGAGGGAGATGTTGGTGGATAAGGGGGGAAAAATAAAGTTGAGTTGAGCGTATGGGACTGGAGTGATGTTGTGAGAGGTCAAAATAGAAAGTAAGTCCAAGAAAAAGTCTGTGTGAAAAAATACTAGTCCAATTTTGAAACTGTAGATGTCAATCAGGTGTTAGCTGGTTGGTGCGCGGGGCGCCCAAATAACATGGCCTGAAGGAGGACGGGATTCTTTCTGATGTAGATCTGAAAGGTATCCGACGCCCATCGTCCAATAGCTTGAATGACATTAGGAGGTACACCTGCTTCAGCAAGCGAAGTGGCACCTCCCGCACGCATGGATTGACCTGCTATGTCGGAGGGGAAAAAATGATGGAGTCGCTTGATGAACCAGGAACGGGTCAGTACAATACCAGACTCACGCAGCCAGAGTTCAGGCTTGAGTGGGTGAAAGTGATCCCGGGAGGTGAGATATGATTTGAAGAAGGTGTGGGGGCTGGTTGGTAATGCAGTTCGTTTGATAATGACTAAATTTCCTTCATAAGTGCGGTCGGCCCTATGGCCAGGCAACAAAAATGAATAGGACTTAGTGGTGATGTCGACAGTGTGTCGCAAGATGACTTTGCGATAATTGCGGCGTGCCATGCTGTCTGGGAAAGTGAGCTCGCCAAGACGCATGAGTCCATGGAATCCCGTGAGTAACATTGCAAGGAAAAGTTTGTCGTCATGTTTAGTGGAAGTCCCCAAGGCGGAAACGACAGTTTTGAGATCATCGGTGGATAGGGGACATTTGCGTTTGACAGGTGTTCCAAAATGACGTTGACAGCCTGTCATAGTTCTTGACACGAGCATTGAGTTGCGAGATTTCCGTACATCAGGGAAAAAAGGTTCAAGTTGATTGCAGATTCCTGACAGGTAAGAGTTGACCAAACTGGGTTTGATATGGGATGACATATAAACAACAAAGAAACTTAGAGTTTGTTCTGTTGGTTGGATGTTGAAATTGTGAATTTTGCAGAAAGTAAGGTAGGAGTTCAAAGCGGATGTGTATGTGATGTGAGATGAGTTGTCGATTGAAAACCCCAAGGCAATGGACCGTTCATGAACAAGTCTGTCAATGGTCCAAGGCTCTCGTTGGGGTTGGCGAGAGCCACGCGATATTGAGATCATTTTTTGATTACCCCCAGCAGTAATGATCGAGGGGGCTGTAAGGATAAATGACAACATACACTTCTGGGCAAGAATCGACTGATGTCGGGGGCAGGTTCACTGCGCAGAGGGACAATCAGGTCCTTTGTGCCCACCTTTTGAACACTTGTTGCACACATGAAGTCGACGACACTGGCTGCTGTCAAGCAAGCACAGGTTGTCATTCCATCGATTGCATGCTTCTTGTTTCTTGCGAGATGATGGGTTTTTTGTGGCAAGAGATGCGTGTTGAACAACTGCTGCACCAATTGAATCCATGTGCGCAGCTTTGAGATCTGCAAATTTGTTGAAGTCTGTAAGTTCCAGATCACGGCGACTCCCAATGCGGCGGCGGACAGCTTTGTCAAAGAGAATAACTCGGTCGTGGAAATGGATGTCAGTTGCAGCAAACAATCCGACAATGTATTCAGCATAATCAACAAGTTCCCCAGCACGATGGGGAAAAGCTGTGGATGTCGCATGAGAAGTCTTATTCCAAGAGATTGTCCACTCCCCAGCGCTCGAGACCACCTTGGTTGGAGCCACCGTTCCAAACTTAATCTCAACTTCTCCGATGGATTCAACTCGCTCGTCATTATCTGAAGTTGAGTAATATCCTGAAAGAACAGCGTCGAGATTGACTGCATGACCAGCAAGGATGTTTGTCCACTTGGAGTCAGGAAACTCTGGGCAAGAGGGAGAGTTGATAAGGGATCGTTTCGTACCCTTTGGATCGATGGCATATAATTTGAGCAGGTCGAGGGTAGCGGTGAGGCTAGGAGATAAAGTGACGTTCCGGATGAAGTCGGAAACAATCCATGGATATTGTGAGTCGTCTGGCTTAGCGCGTTTCGTCGATGCTGGTGATTCAGGTTCAGGTTCCCCATCGTCACGATGCTCATCATCTTCTCCTGATTGTTTGTCACCACGTTGCTTTGCCTGAGTGAGATGGCGTTCGTGATCTTCAACAATGGATAAGTATCGTGCAAAACTGTCTTCAACAGCTGATAAATCTTCAGGTAAGGCATTGACAAGTGCTGTGTGAATTCGGCTGAGAGTAGCTCCTTTCGAGATCTTAGAGGAGCGAAAATCCTCGACCATTTTGCTGCAGAGAGCTTGAGTAGCAACCGCAGCTGGGAAACTCCCAAGCGTACTGTTACCACCTTCAGGTTGCGCTGGGGACATGGATTGGCGCTCGCCAGAACCATGCTCAGGCATACCACTCGGTTGTTGCTGTGTTTCGTCATTCTGATGATCGTTGCGTTCGTTCCCAGCAGTAGAGATAGGAGTATCAAGTGAAGCAGGAATATCATTGCCAGACATAGGTAAATGAGGATTTACAAAGTGAATTCAATGCAACCAGAGGTTGAGATGTGAATGTAAATGTTACCGCTGCCTGGTAGGGTGGTCGAGGTGAGAGGGAGGATTGCTCAACTCCACTCTCGCACCTGATATACCTGAGGGGTCTCAGGTGTGTGACTCGCTCACACTGGATCGCTGGTTTCAGAAACCAGGAGTATCTCGGGGAGAGGAGATGTTACATCCCCAGGCACCCGTGCGCCCGATTAGACTACTGTAAACAATAATTCTAAACTCAAGTAATCATCACGTGAGAGTCTCTGTGTGTGATCTCACATGTGAGTTTCAATGTGATACCATTGTGACACATTTGTGACATTGCTTTCTTCCATCAACCACACCCATGGCACCCACAACGATGACGACCACATGACAACGACCCACAACTGTCACCCTCGAATGACGACAGCAACCACTGGACACCCACAGGCGACAAGGGCCACCCATCACCACCAGGCCCACCACCACAATGAGTGCACAGTACCACCAGGGCTTGAAAGGCAACAAGCGCCCACCACCACCCAGTGATGAACGAGCACCCAGGGACACCATGCACGAAAGGCAAAGAGGCCGCCACCACGACGTCTGAACAGCGATGAGCGCCCACCACCACCATGTGCAATAGGCAACAAATGGCGATGAGCACCCACTGCCACCACCCTAGGAATGGCGACGAGCACCCACCACCACCACTACCAGTCACTAGCACACACAAAAAATAAAGGACACCCATTACGACCATGCACAAGTGCCCAGCACCAATGCAAAAACCAGTGGGGACGAGGCCTGACCACCACGATGCCCAAAAACTGACGAGGGCCCACCACCATCGGGCACGAGCATGCATGAAAAGTGAAGAACACCCACCACCACCACCATGCACGAGTGCCCAGCACCAACACAAACAAGCAGGGACAAGGCCTGCACACTACAATACACCAAACACAACCAGCGCCCACCACCCCCAAGCACGAGCATGCACAAAAAGCAACGAACATCCACCATGACCATGCACCAGTGCCAACCACTGATACAAACGAGCAGGGACAAGACCTGAGCCCCACAATGCACAAAAACTGATGAGTGCCCACCATCCCCAGTCACAAGCACACACAAAAGGCAAAGGACACCCACCACCCCCTTGCACAAGTGCCCAGCACCAACACAAACGAGCAGGGATGAGGCCTGAGCTTCACGATGGCACAAAAACCGACAAGCACCCACCATCCCAAGGCACAAAAAGCGAAGGATGCCCACCACCACCACCACCACATGCCAATTCTCCGAAAACCGACCAGGGCCCAGTACAGTACTTTACAGTGCCCCTCCCATTCCTGCAGGAATCTGGAGGAATGGGACCAGAATCTGCTGGAATCCACAGGAATGGGACTGGAATAGAAGTAAAATCACAGATACAACATACATTTACCCCAATACACACTTCTGCATACTTCTCTCAGTACTTTTTAAGCTCATCAGTTTTCAGTATTAGTTCTGATCAGACCTTGGACAAAGTAAGGAGATATTATGTCACTGAATCTAACTCAGGCCTTCTGCTGACAACTTAATCTTAGGATTCCTTAGGACATTTATACTTAAAGAGGGAAGATTCATTTAAACTCATTTATTAAAAATATATGATGGAATTTATCTACATTGAATCTAGATAGAGGGAGGGGGAGGAGTGGAGGGAGAGGGGACAAGTGGAGGGAGTGGAGGGAGTGAGGAGGACTTTACACTCCTCCACATATTCCGGTTGGACTCCAGATGGATTTCTGGAGTCCATCCACACTTTTTTCTTTAGTGGTAACCAGCCAAATATTAGTCTAGAATACCCCTGGAGTCCACCTGGAGTCCAGCTGCTCTCCAGGTGGACCCATCTGGACAGGGTGGACTCCACCTCAGAACAACTGTTGATTCATAAATTAACCAGCCTGACTCCACATGGAGTCCAGCTAGACATGAATTGCATCACAGTTGTTGTTATTTAACTTATTATATAATAAGAAAAAAAAGCACAATAGCAAGAATTGAACTCTCAACCTCATGAGCACAGTCACAATAATACTTATGAATGCTCAACCAGCTGGACCACAAAGGTTATAGTATACGTCGAAATTATATGCATAATATACCCTCATTCTCAGCACGTTCTGCACGCTGATCAAACATGTTTGTTTAGCGTTCACACACTTGTCTTTCTGACTCCCACCACCTCCACACATCATTCAAACCACTCACGGCACCACCTTCCTCCCACCACCACCTCGTTCAATCACTTCCAGTGCAACATATGGCCCCAAAAGCAAAGAAGTCCATGTCATGGAAGCGCCAAATGTCGAACGCAGATGAGCAACCTGTCAAACAAAGCTGGCGCCACGCAAATGACAACAACAACAACCAGGAAGAGACCGCTGCCAACCAATGGGCCGATCACGAGGACCAAGCAACAAAGACCAAAGGAAGGGGAGGAAAGGGGGGGAATCGAGGTCAGGGGCAGAGAGCAGCTGCTCAAAAGTGCATACCCCCATTATCGATGGCAATCATCGATGACGATTGCCACCAATCGGGCGCGATCTCCATCCCAACTTGCCACCACTAACAACCACCACAGGAAAACTGCCCAGGACCGCAATCAAGAGGATGCCGCCCTCGAATTGCTGCCCAGGTCGAAACAAACGCCATACATATCCCATCCCCTCCTTTTTTTCTATTTTAATTGATTATTTTCTATCTAGTGCTGAGTGTGTGCTATCTGCCAGCAGCATCAGTGTCACTCCCCCATGCTGCTCCCTTCGACGCGCCAATCCCACCTCTGGCCAACCCACTCCCCAGCAGAACAAACACAACGAAAATGAGGAATGACCAAACAAAGACGACCAGCAGCACGACAAACACAACAACGAACACAACGAACAAGACAACGAACACAACAACCAGCAGGGCCATGCCAAGGTGAACAAGGAGCAGGACGCAAACCCGATCGCCACGCATCAGTGTGCCCCACGCGCCAATGCCAGCACTACCACCAACACCGACACACGTCAGTGAAACGCAAGCACCAACACCGCACGTCAGCTGGATGAGACCACCAACACCATGACACGTCAGTGTGACACGCCCACCACCACGACACGTCAGCCAGATGAGACCACCAACACCACCACCACACGTCAGCGTGACACGCCCACCAACACCACCACCACACGTCAGCCAGATGAAACCACCAACGCCACCACCACACATCAGCGTGATGTGCCCACCAACACCACCACTGCATGTCAGCGCGATGCACCCACCAACACATGTCAGTGTGATGTGCCCGCTAACACCATCACCAACACAACAGGTACGTCCAACTTACCATGTCTCATCCCCACTCATCACAGTCAGGATGGCGGATACCCCATCACCTTTCCTGACAGTGAAAACCTGTCTCAACGTTGGGATGGTATGTAACCCACCCATCCTGATTGTCGAGAAGGCTGGATAGGCTATGCTTATCTTTATTTTTTTTATTGATATCTATATACCATGTATCATTATGCTACATTGGTGCTAAGTAAAACATTTAGACCTTAGTGCTATCTCGCAGAGGTGGCCAACGAAGCGTTTAGACTCTGCTGCCAATGAAAGTCAAGCAGCATCCATGCACCATGGTGAAGGTATGATTTATCTATCTGTCTTCTACGATATGGCATTGAACTTTCTAAAATGCAGATATGGTTATGGCTAGTCCACCAAAGGGGGGGATTCCTGCATATGGCTCATCCCGTTCGACTGGTGGAATCTTTCGGGGTAAGGCCCTAGGCAATGCCATCAACATTGGTGATGCCAATGAAGTCTGGGAAGAGATGGATGTTTTCACACAGGGACTAGCCCAGAAGCCAATCAAGGGAAAGATCCACTTTTATATCTCAAACATTAATCCGCCTGATGTCGACATCACCCAATCCTCCTTTATTGCCAATGTTCATGATATCAGCAAGTGCAAAACTATTCAAGATGTTATTAGTTGTGGTTCTCGAGACTATTCACCTATTCGGCGTAAGTTTGCAATTGTGTAGTGAATATCTATTAATTGCTTTACATAGGACCTACTTATCGACTCTTCAAATATGAAGAAGAGGGCTGGAGTATTCAAGGACACTATGAATCAATCATGAACCGCGAACCGACTGATGAAGACTATGTGGAGTGGTTGAATGATGAGCAGAACAGAAAGTTTATTCGCATTTTGGGTGTAAGTTATTTACTGGACTCTTTTTGAATCATTTTAATTAAGAGTCTGGTTTCTAGACTACATTTGATCCAAGTCTCTCAGTATCATTGCCTGGCTTTACAGGCCGTCTTGGTTCTAGCATTGGGTCTCGCTCTGTGTCTGGCTCTCGTACTTCTCGTATATCTGCTGGTCATTCTTCCCCCACACTTCCTTCTGTTGAACAAGGTTCATCTTCAGGTCACTGGCTTGTTGGAAAGGACAAAATATCTCCAGCATTGCGACAGTGTCTTATTGAAGAGCTTAATATCAATGCTAATTATACAAACCGTTCAGCTACAGGTCTGTGGTTTGCCTGGGGTCGATATCTGGAATGTACTGCAGCTCTTGCACAGGCCAAAGAAATGGTAGAAGCTGGCAATTGGCCATCTGATATCCCTCCTTTTACTGAATGGCTGGTGATTGAAGTCTTTATTGGAAGGTCAACCTGGTATGGCAACTACGTCCCAGCCTTTGGATCAATCGCAGATGAAGAAACAGACTTTGCTGACATGAGAGACTGGTTGGATAGCCCACCAGAGCAAGTCCATCGCTCTGATACTGAGCATCTTTGGGGTATTCGTGATCAGTCATCTTTTACAATGGAGGATATAAAGAAGTGGCAGGAGAATGGTGGCATGTTGGATAAACATTATAGTCCAACTCCTAGTCCAGAATGAGATCAGTCATCCAAAGGAAAGGGAAAGGTGAAGGCAAAGACTCACAGGAAATTGAAGTATTAGATTTTTTTCTCTTTTCTTTCTATTCAAAGTTACTCATGTTTTTTGTACTTGTAGCTCAGTTGTGAACTGTTTTCCTTTGTTTTACAGATTTGCAGTATTTCTTGGCTCCCTTGGTTTCAGCATTATATGCACTTTGTTCTCTGCTTTGATATGCCTTACTTTCCCTGTAACTGCTTTCTCATTCTTGACAAGGCTGTGTGTTACTCTTGCTTTTGTACCTTTGGTCTCTGCAGCTCCAAAAACCCAGCCATTTCCCAATCTGCCATTTAAAGCTTTCAGTGCATTTGTGGAACAAACATTTGGTCCAACTATCTCATTAGCCACAGTGCTTCTTCTCTTGTTTACAATGACTGAAAATCCTGAATTGCTCAGTCTACATGCCCATCAACAGCGTCCAGCTAAGGGTGAAAATAGAACTGTAGCTTCTGGATGGATTCATTCTTTGTCATGTGCTATAGTGGACCAATTGAAGGATGATATTAAAACAGTGTTTCGTCCTGGAGAATATTGGCCAAAGCAGAATCACCAAGTCACAAAATTGTCTATCAAACTTGATGCATTTGCAAATTTATTGAATCTAACCCCATATGACCATCGGGGAAAGTTCAAAGAGAGATTGCGGCCAGTTTCCTATATTGCAATTCAAGCAATTCTTGCCCTTTGTCCTGATGACATTACTTGTGTTGATCAACAGTGTGCTTCTCGAGCCCTTTTGCAAATAACCAGACCAAGAGATATTCCATTGGTTACTTTAATCAAAGACAATATTCCTTATGAGGATGTTCCTATTCTAACAGGCAAATGTATGCAATGTGGTGCTACCTATTATGCAGATCATGAGCACTTCAAAGACAACTATGGTTCTTGGACCAAATGCTATCTGAACTCTGCCCGATTCCTAAAGATAGGACAGTCTACTTGGGTTGACAGAAATTTTACACATTCTGTTCTTAGTGGAATGTATAATTTCCATGCATCAGCCTCTTCATATACACAGTATTGGAATGATTGTGCTTCAGTTACTGACTCCAAAGTCAAAGTGACTCGGCATCATGTTTGGCAGGCATTTGTTCAGGAATCAATTCAAACAATTGCAAGTGTGAATAACTGTAATTTGGAGTTGCCTGAAAACTTGAACATTGAAGAAGTTACTGAGCAGGCATTTAAGAAATTTGGAAATGGAGGGATAATAGAGCCAGGCAAAGAACATTCATGTTCTAAGTGCTGTCAACCATATAAAGCCACTGCAGATTTTATGGCCAATGAAGACCCTGCAGCAGTGATAGGAGCAGATGAAAATTCTACTGTACCTGTTTTAACAGGAGAATATGCAAATTTATCTGCACAAGAGACTACAAGAGAGAGACAAATAGCCCAATCAAGAGCAAACATTCTTAATCATGCTGATCCCAATGCTATGGATGTCAGTGATGATGATGCTGATTGTTCAATGATTGTAATGGATGGTGTTGTTATGGGCCCTCAGGTAATTAAACTTAATTGGCCTTCTAGAAACTGGATGCTAACTTTTTTAAAGCACTGTGCAGCAGAAGGATGCATTAAAGACTTACAAAATACAAGAGGAGGGGCATTTTGTGAAGAACATGAAAGACAATATGGGAATAAATGCCGTATCTGTGACTGTCCTCAAGATAGAGTTGAGCATACACTGGCATGCCGCTCTCACCAAACAGAATGGAAGAAATACAAACTTGACCACAGTCATTCAAGCTTGCTTGGAGTAAAAAGGATGTTACAAAGACCAGAAGAGAGAAATGCTTGGGAACCTGGTCTCTGCAGAACTGTTCAGCCCCATGATGATGATGAGGATGTTACAATTCCACAACACAATTATTTTGGAGCAGCCAGATTCTATTGTGTTGAAACAATTACAGCACCATGTGGTGTTGTAATTGCATGGGTTAAATTTGACAGATCTGAGTCTCCAACCAACATTCTTAATTGGTTAGAGAAGATATATCCTACAGAGGAATCTCGACCACACTACATTTGCATTGATAAAGCTTGTCAAGTACTTAGAACAGCCATTGCAAATGGAAGCTGGGATAGATGGAAGAAAACCACATGTTTTATTGTTGACTCTTATCATTATATCAATCATCGTACATTGGATTACTTGTGCCACAAATGGTGTAATCCTGGCCCATTAAATGGTTCTGCTCCAAATCTGGTTAAAGTTGCTCATGATAAAAATGGAAGACCATATCTTCAACGGGCATTTAATACACAGGTATATCATGCATTTCTATTAAGTTTGATTTGATTTGACTGACTCAATTATAGGCATGTGAACAATTAAATTCTTGGCTTGGAGGATTTGAGTCCATTCTCAAATGAATGAAAACTGGAAATTTTGATTGGTTTTTGCATACCATGCTTTTTTATCACACTCAGCATGTTATTCAAAAGCAAGGACAGAAGGAAGAGCCTCACCAAATAATTGAAATCAATGATGATGAAGATGATGACAGTGGAGAAGCTATTATAGAGAGACATTGGAATGTGGAAGATGATGACTAAAGTGGTATATTATGTTTTTTCAAAACTTTGTTGAGCAATAAGAATATTTTTTACAACATTTCCTTGAGACAGTCTAAAATGAGTGCAGTCCATCTGAAATCCAGCTGGAGTCCAGACAGAGTCTATGCAGACTCCAGATGGACTCCAGCTGGATCATCCAGAAATATAGACATTTGGTTGTATTATAGTTGGACTCCATTTGGACTCCAGAAATCCAGCTGGAGTCTGCCAGAGTCCAACTGGACTATGTGGAGGAGTGTAAAGTACATGTGGGGGTTGTTTGCGGTGGTGTACATTGTTTGTGGGTGAGCAGGTTCTTGCTCAGTGTCAAGTCCATTTGTGTCGCATTGTTGTCGTTGTTGTCAGTGTCATTGTTGTCGTTGTCGTCCTCAGCATTGTTGTTGTTGTTGTTGATGTCACAGGCCATCGTGGAGGGGTGGATGGTGGTGGTGGTGGTGGTGGTGGTGGTGAAAGGATGAAAGGACGTGGCAATGTGTCAGCCACAGCTGTCACATTAGAGACACCATGTGACAGAGAGTGGTATATAGATACCTTTAGTTTGTTATATAGTATGCCTTTGTGGCTCAGGTGGCTTCAGTGCTCATAAAGTTGAAGATGTTGAGGGTTCAATTTTTGTTTTGAGCAAATATTTCTTTTTATTTAAATTAGTAAGAACACTATAAATACAACTATTTATATGTATTCTGATAGTATGGTGGTGTTCCATGGAGTCCATGTGAACTGTTCCATAGAATCCTTATGGAATAGTACATGGATTTGCAATATAAATTTATTGGAAATTCCATGGAATCCACATGGACCACTACATGGAATGTCTATGGAATGGTCCATTCCATATGGACTCCATATGGACTCCATAGTGGATATGAAATAAAAAAATAGCTGGCTTCCCAGCCAAAAATTTGACTATATGGAGTCCATGGAATGAGGTTGGAATCCATCCATTCCATATGGAATCCACATGGAAAATAGTGGGGAGTGTAAAGACCTTGTACATGTTCTGCACTCGAAAATCGGAATTAGAAGTGTGGGCGCTTGGTTTCTTGGCTTCGCTGTGCGATGAGGCAGGTGAGAGGTCTTGGAGAGGTCCACTCAACGCAATGACCTGCGATCCAAACAAAAGTAAACACTTGTTTTCTCCACCAAAAATCTAAAATGAGCGCCGATTTTTCATTACTGGGACGTACACAAAAGAGGTGCGCTACTGAGCCTCCGTAACTCTGATAGGCGACGCCGAGAGGATCTTGATACCAGGCATGCTGTCAATGTTAAGCGCGTCCCCGAATCCCAAGGACCCTTCCTAGTCAACATCGGCTCCTCATCCTCCACTGCGCCTGCAACCTCCCTCTCCACACAACCCCCAAACCGTGTTGACCACCCAACACCAGCTCAAAGCGCACAAATTCAACACGATCATATCCACCGGTTAGTCTTTCAGTTCTTCGAGCGTTCAACATGACCCTTGCGATAGCGGATCTTCGATCTGGGGATAAACGTCGACTCGTTTTACGATGCCTTGGTATGTGGTGAGGGGGTAGCGGAAGATGACAATCAGTATGCCGTATGCTTTTGAGCTGGGTATCGTGGTGTCAGCTTCCTGGTGACGATATACTACATGAGGCGGCTCATACCTGATATCTGAAGGGAGGTGGGAAAGCCATGTCAGGGCAAAGAGGGTGGTGTGCATTAGCGTCACGGAGATGGTCTAGGCTTTCGAGAGGTCGATTTGAGGGGAGCAAGTGGGCTGGATGGGGTACGTAGTTTTGCCAGACAACTCGCGAATCCTTAGCTTGGATTCGAATACTACGTAGTCTGACCTGATTAGGACAAGAGGCGGTCGGGACTAGGACAAAAGGAGCTATCATGAACGTTGAATCCTTCAGCTTGAGATTCGTGTCTTTATTTCAGGGAAGTAAATGTAACGTACAAGTACTTTTTCGAAGTTAAGACAAAATAATGGCTGGATCTGGCGTGAGGGTATTGTGCTTACCCCGCAGTCTACATGGTTGTGCGACGTTGGCTTTGAGTAGTGTATAAGAATCAAAAGCCCCTTGCAGTCCATGACGGGAATGAAGACCGAACGTTTGGGGGAAACGAAACGTCGAGGAATCACTGCAACAACGTCAGCATGTAGTATATTGCGACAGAAGTAACTGTCGTACTCACCTCTCGCCCGACGGCATCAAGCCGCCGAAGTACACCACCATGACGGATGTAGAGAGGGACACACCAACGGTCGTGCAGTTCTGGTATGCCGTGACCCTTATAGCGTAGTTTGGAGATACAATTCGTTGTTGTTGGAGTATCGGGAGGATGGAGTTTGTGGAGCTGGGCGGCTGATCAAGGGTACTGGTGTCCTCTCAACAGCGGCTCGACAACAGTGTGTCGGGCAGGATAATAGTGGGTCCTTTGACTTGTAAGGATCGGAAACGGCTAGTTGATTGCCACTAGATGTGTGCTGCAAGTGTCGTTGAGTTAGTCATGTGAACGACAAGATACGAAATCAGAGCTTGACGCACCTTGAATTTAGAAAACGTTTTCTTACTTGAAAGATCGCGAGAGCAGTAGCAAACGAGTGCAGGGGCAGTGAAGATGGCGATGTTGTCGACGAGGTCGTGGTGGATGAGATCAAGAGATTTGCTGTGGTCGAGAGTAGCTGGAAGCTTCGTATATCCACCTCAACAGTGGAATTAACACCTCTGAGACCAGAATGTTCGAAAGAGCAGACGCCTCACGCCGCCCACTCCATCGTTGGTCGTTCTCTCGCCCTTTTCGTCCATCTATTCACCACAACTCCACTAACTCCGGCGTTGCATACTCGAGCATGCCTCACGACGGTGTTCCAGCCAAGACCTCGAATATTGTAGAAGCCGATTGACGGGGGAAAAGGGGAAGCGAGTGGGGTAGATATGTTCGCCTACTGCAACTCGACTCTCACTCTCCTTGTCCCTCTCAGCCGGAGGTATTTTTTTTTTCAAATCTCTATCGAGTCATGGACGGCGGGGACCTCGACCCATCCATCATCCATTTCCGTCATGATTCATCCTCCACCTGACATCAAAACGAAGAAGCCGTGCGTCCGTGTCGTCTGAAAGGCACTCCCAATGATCGACATCAGTCAGGAGGACGGTGAGAGGGACCAAGAGCGTAGTCGGTGGTGGGGGAGCTGTGAAATAGGCATGTTGCAAGATCGAGGGAAGTGCGAAGGTCGACTGTCGTTGGTCGTTGGCTTCATTGAGGAGCAGGCGAATGTGGGTGTGTGAGGGAAGACACTGGAATAATCCTCTGCTCTGGGTGATTGATGGTCTGGTGCTGAGTGAAAAGGCGGGAAGAGGGTGAATCGAGTAACGTGACAACACTTGTTGCTGCTCTTCTCCCGTTGTATGCGCAACATTGCGACTACTTCAGTAGACCAACTCACCACAGCGCTAGGGGCATGGAGATCTACCTCGAATCGACGTATCACCTTCCCCACACCTCCACCAACATTCACAGCTTCCTCAAACGTCCTTCCCTCATGCAACCGTGTCACCAGGTCTCTTTCTCCACCCATATTCTCCACTCTCAGAAGATTCCCTCCATCCCCGGACCGGAGAAAGCATCACGCGCACGCCCCAGCTGCTCAATCCTCCCTCGATCGACGACACAGCCAAATACATGACCCAAGACGGCTCAGCCTCCTGGCATTCAACGTTCAACATTTAGCCCACTCACTCCTACACCTCCTAGTCAACATCGGCTCCTCATCCTCCCCTGCGCCTGCGACCTCCCTCTCCGCAAATCCCCCCAAGTTTAGGGAATTCAGAGAACCCAGCATATAGGCCCGTATTGAGTTTTGGGATAGGTGACAAGGGAGAGAGAGGGGTTTGGAAGATACTGCATGAGCAGGAGGCCAATGAACTCCCTCTGCGGTGGGTCCTTCGGTCGGCTAGTCCGTGCCTTGGTGCTGGAGGATGGTGATTCGTTTACGTCAACACAAGTCGAGGATGACATTCGACTTCCACTACACTGCCAACCTCAGCCCGACCATCATCAACTTTCCTCCTGCTCGGGGCAGCCTCACACGTCCTCCTCTCCAGGTCATCCGAAAAGTCCTGTTCAACAAGAAACAAGACTCCTCCCTAACCAACTTGGGCCTCTCCACCTCCCTCGCGAGATTTCTGTACTCGCGCTTGCTCTCCTCCAACTCTTGAATAAGATCCTTCACATACTCCTCTAAAAGCCTTTCCTTCCGGAAATCCGATGCCATCTAGTTCGCTGCCCGCGTAACAGCAGCCACTCTCCACCGCTTCATTTTCTCTCCTCCCGCGATGAGCTCGTCGCTCTGTCATTGCATCTTCCACATCTGGTTGGAGAGCAACAGACGATCGCAGAAAGCCTTGAATGCATTGGAGCATTTCGACGCTTTGGTAGACTGGAGTCTGCCTTTTATCCCTCGGTATTCTTTTCAGCCGTGGTTCATCAACAAAAGCCGCTCGCAGAAGTTAGAGAACGCTGAGCAGACGGCGTTAGACCTGCCGTTCTGACTCGGAGGACGTTGGGCGGACATGACCGCAGGGCGGAGTGTTATAATGGCGCGCAGAAGGGTTGCCCTTGCCACGTTACGAGGGGGAGGTTACACAGGAGTTTGGAGTGCATCGTCTTTTCTTTCAAGTCTGCGAGGACTTGGTTGGCTCTGGCTGCGAGGTTGTGAGGGTGTGGTAGCTGCGGATGAAGGTGGTGTATGCCGGTGTGTTGCGGGTGCAGGTGTGGTGGGGGCTTGTATCCAGGGATGTAGTCCGATGCTGAGTGGAAAGAGAGGGCAACGCGACGGCGATGAAAAGGCGATTGGTGTTCATTGGATTGTAATTAAACGTCGGCGTCAACATTTCAAGGTGATTTACAAGGTTTGCTTTAGACTAGGATTCGCTAGACGACATCCCAGTAAGTATTAACAGCGGGATAATGTGCGACGAAAGGACATCGTAACTTACACTCTGAGCCCTTGAAATTTCGCGTTGAATATACTAGGCGGCTGATTGGACCTTCGTATTCTTCGTAATAAATTGGAAGCGAATGAATGGAGGGTGGTGATATTGGAAGCAATAGTCTTGTCCTGATATGGAATAAATACTAGTCGACAGTGGGGTGGAAAACGGGAGTTGTCAGGAAGGCAGTGGGTTGAAGAGGGGAGCTTGAGCCTGGGTTGCACTGATTGTCAGATCTATGCAAACGACAAGCAACGGTGATACGGATGAAACCATTTCACCCGTATAAAATTCGATTTTAATGATTTTACCGCTAAAGGTCATCTCTAATAAATACACTACGTACAATTGCAATGATACAAAGAGTCAATGCGCATACCCGGCGCAGTTGATTAAAAATGCAAATGCGTGGAATCTGAAAATAGGACGAAGGCCTTGGAACTGGCAGCAGTATGCGTCATGACATTATACTTGGATCCTATCTAAGATTCACCTACCATGAAATAGAGCACAAAGAGGTTCTAGAGTAAACACCCAACGCAGGGAGAAGAATTGCATTACTACTAAAGGGTTTAGAAACACATAATGGATTTATTGTGAAAAACTCATGTTTATACAAGAAATACAGAAAAGACGACTTAGACGCCTAAACGGCATGTCTGAAATATTGAGAAGACTAAATTACGCCTAAACCGTAAACGTACGGAGACTTAGCATGGCTCACGGCCATTCAGAAAGTCATGTACGGCAGTTCCCGCGTACGCATCAAAGACTGATGCGTCTGAACGTCACAAGTACAAACATAAGAAAAGACACATTCTATTATATGAAATATAATAAGAACCCCCTGACATAAGAAAGACATTTGAAAACATCTTCGGAGTGTCTCCCAACCTCCGTAATGAAAAGACGAGCCAAGACAAGGCATTTTAATTAAAAACTCGGAAACGACGGAAGACCGAAGACTATTGGTAAACACGTACGCATGCGCATCAACGCATCAGGAAACGTTAATCATTTTGTGATGTCATCTGTCAAACCAGTAAACCGGGCCATAGGAAGAAACACGCGAGATCATGCCAAGCTAAGAATAGCTACGTCGGCTAACTCCGCGTACGCATCAAACACTGATGCGTTTGAAAATGAAAGACGTGACACTACAAAAATCTGTAGTGTTCACAGAGATAGACTACAAAATATACCACACGTTCATTAAAATTCATATTTGTAATTCGGGCCGAAGTATCCCGCATTAAAACACATGTAAAACGTAGATAGGGGATCCTGGAGTATATAAGGAGCACGCTAGCAGGTCAAAAGGCAAGCAATCGCCCCCCGTTGACCAGCTAGTTGCACTCCAAGTAGAGACTTAGGAGGTGGACAGTTGTAATCAATTAAAGGAGATTTCTTCGTGGTCAGATAAGTACAGTGTGAATGAAGCCAGCGTGCTTGGGAGTCAACTTACTTGGAGACTTGGAATAAGAGGTTTTAAGGACACAGTATCATTTTAGACGAGACAGCGTACTCGTACACTTGGTTTTGGAGCATAGTGACATAATAAAAACTCATGGGAGTCATAAAAGTCAATTAAAGTCGTGTTTTGTGTTAATAAAAGAAACTGTGATCAAAGAACTTTGCATTTAAGAAACCAAGCTCCCAGAAAGATATACTTTGTTCTATTGAACTATTCTAAACCACACCTTATAATAAAAACCCAATTTTGAATGAAAACTCTTGAGAATTAAACCTAAGAAGACAAAAGTGGTATTTCTTAATACCAAAGGCCCTCGAACTCTTGCACCGAGATTGTGATAGTGTGTGTGTGTGTGTGTGTGAGTGAGTGTTAGGTGTTTTAGGGTTTTCCCCCGACGCGCTTGATCCTTGTTTGCGTGTTTCGCACTTTCACGTTCATCCCCGTGCAAAGCGTATCATCTGGAGCCCACCGCGAGGGTCTCCTTTTGTTTTTGATAAAGCAAAGACTTGAAAGTTTAGTGATCTACGGGATCAATTATTTAAACGAAAGTTTAAATTAAAACCGCTAGCGCTTGAAGCAATTTAAATACTAGTGCAGAGTCGTTCACCACGGCACCAAAAATCAGACAAACAGCGAATTCTATTAAAGCAGGGGAATCGTCAGGTTTACCACCTCCACCTAAACGAAAAGCTAAGCAACCTGCAACAGCAGTAGTGCAAAGGTTTCCGTTAAGAACAGAGACAGTATCCCAACTGCCTCCTCGCGTGACTCGTAGAAAAACTGTTAGGGCATCTGATAATATAAACCCGAACTCGTTAGCCCAAAGAAATATTACAAACATGCCAGATAATACCCAAGATGAAGCTCCTGCCACAGGAGGCAGAAGATCGTCTAGACCGATGCCATTGCCAGGCTCTCGAGGAGCCCCTAACTTTGACAAGGAAAAACCCATTGAACTATTAAGGTTCATTGACCAAATGGAGGACTTGTTCACAGAGCATGGTATTGATGATGATCAAGAAAAGAAGAAACAATTAGGAAGGTACACGGACCAAAAGACGGAATTCGAATGGCGAGCATTTGATACGTTTGCTCCTGAAGTTGAATACAAGGAGTTTAAACAGGCGTTGATCGATGACTATCCAGAAGCAAAGATGGCGGGAAAAGGAACACTGGCAAATTTGAGAAAAATTTGTAAAGACCATCAGCGCATCGATATTGATGACTTTATTGCACTTAAAAACCTTACCAGAAGCTTCCGAGCAGAACAAAAATTACTCCTGACACCACCCGCCTTGGTGAGCAACAGAGAATTAGTTGATATGTTTTTAGGATGCCTAAGGGATAGTTTCAGAGGTCAAGTGGAAGGAAGTCTCAATATTAAATTTTCCAAAGATGATAAAGGAAAAACTGCTGAAGGAAAAGAACGCTGTCCAGAGGATCCATATCCTATCCTAGATGTAATTGAAATGGCTGAGACTATTGCAGGACGTGCACAAGGGATTAGCTCTTCAAGTGATACCCGGGTTGGTGTCAATACGACAGAAACTCGGACAACAAGAGAGCATCACACGCATACTACGCCGGCACATAGTGTTAAGCGAGAAGATGATATCCGAGAATTAAACCAGAAAGTGGCGTTACTCATGGATAAAATTACATCGAGTGAAAAAGCACAGATGAGTGCTTTCCAAGCGTCTAGACAAGAAATGAACAAATTAACTGAGACGTTAATGACCCAGCATGTTACCTCAGCACCCACCATGAGGCAGACACAGCCTACTTGGAGAATGGGTTCAGATGGATGCTGGTACTGTGAAGAAACGGGGCATTTCGCGATGAATTGTCCTCATAGGGAAGAACATATTAGAACGGGAAAAATTAAAATGTCCGGGCATAAGATGTTTTTCGCGCTCACAGGACAACCAGTACCTAGAGGGACAAATGGGAAGTCTGCTAAAATGATTGTTGAGGAAGCTAGTAATAAAGATATGATGGCGCAAAGCAATATGTTTGCATCGCCTGGAGAAATTTACACACAGAACAGCGGAGAGCCAGGTATCGTCCAGTTGGGAATAGATGCTCGAGTTAAATCAGTATACACCAACCAGATTAGAGACTCGAGAGATGATCTTTTAGATAAAATGGCTACTCGAATTGATACGCTGTTGGGTAATAATGTGCCGGCACAGGTGGCACGTCCATCGGCACAAGAAGTTGACATAGTCAACAATATGAAAAACATTCTGTCATATTTTGAGGGACAGCAAGGTCAAGGTCAAGAAGCTGCAAGTTATGTAGCTACTAGACGCAGTCAAGCTGATACTCAGGGACAGCAGGGTTTCTCGTAGGTTCAAGGATTGAGCGTTCTGGTAGGAATGCGGTTAATACCAGAAGTAAGAAAGCTCTTGAGAACCAAACTAAAGCCAAAAACCGCAGACAATTAGCAGAATTCGAAGATTCTGATGATGAGCAAGAAGAAGAAATTGAAGAAACGGAGGAAGAAATTCCGCCCGTTGTAATTAAGAAAACCCAGAAAACTATACCAAAACCGAAAGAGAAGCCTAAACCACTTCTCCCAAGGGATGATGAAGAAGAGGATCCAGTGCCTAGGCATAAACAGTTACCATACTTAAATATTCCTGACCTGAATGATCCTAGACAAAAAGAAGAAATAAAGATTGATAATTTTGAGCCAATTATTGATACTGAGAAAAGACCTGTTTCTTATAAACACCAAGCACCAATTGAGAATGTGACACACGAGAGAGAGGCTTTAGCGAATCTCTATAATGCCCCAGTCACACTGACGGCAGAGACTTTGATAAGCATTTCCCCAGGTATTAGACACGACTTAATTAAAGCTTTATCTAAGAAAAGGATGCCAGTACAACAAGCTCAAAACCGAAAAGTTACTATGATGGAAGAGCCTGACATTGATGCGGTACCGTTAAAACCTACAAAATTTGAATTGGAGGCGGATGCGATATCCATTAACGATTTAAATATAAAAGCGGCTTTTATAGTGACAACAAGAGATGACGGAAACGTGCCAAAAGGGTCTATCATAATCAGTGATCCAGTAGCACAATACCTGCAGAGTTTAGGTCCGTCTGAGAAACCGAAACAAATCTATGTTGCAAAGGAGTCTCATGCGTTACGAACCGTCTTCCCAGTGATTAATAGAATGGGACAGATTGAATGTTTGTTAGACGCTGGTTCTCAAATTATTGCCATGGATGTGGAAGTGGCTAAGAAATTGGCCATCTCATGGGATCCAGACATAAAAATTCAAATGCAGAGTGCAAACAGGACAGTTGAACAGACCCTGGGTCTTGCTAAAAATGTACCTTTTATCTTTGGAACTATAACGGTATACTTACAAGTCCACATCATCACTGACCCTGCATATAAAGTGCTATTGGGCAGACCGTTTGATGTATTGACAGAGAGTACTGTACAGAATTATAAAGACGGGGGACAAACTCTTATCATAGCGGATCCTAATTCGACACAACGATGTGTATTACCTACACACGAAAGAGGAAGACCACCTGTCGTAATAAAAGCAGAAATTCCTAAGCCATCTGAGGATTTTCGGTCTTCGATGAATTGATCAAAGATCAAGGAGAGATCGCTGTAACCTTGATAGATGATGGTAATGGTGGTTTTGAATGCGAGTCATATACATTACCAGGGAATGGAAAATTTGAGCAAGAAGAATTAAGAAATCTTTACTTGCTCCAAACCTTGAGAAATGAAAAACACATAGAAGAAAAAGACCGTCCCGCGCTTGTAAGTTATTTAGGGAAATATTTCTCTGATGTAAATTTAGAGTCGGGGGGGATCCAAAATGTTGAAACCATGATGAATGTCATTTATGACCATGAGGATAAAGCAGCACCTAAGGAAAAGAAAGAGGATCCTGTAGAGACTAGAGAGACTTTTGTCACAAAGAAATACAAGCCGGTTGCACAGAAAATCAGGCCAGTATACCAAGACCTCCCAGATAAATTCAGAATAATTCGTGATATTAAAGGGAATCCTCTTGACACTCTCCCAAAGTTGAACAGGACACCTCCTGACTTTGTACCCACGGGACGCTACACTGAAGAGAGAAAGGAACAATTTGACAAAGTCCACAGTGGTGACTTTTTGTGGCCAGAAGAACGAAAATTATTACACCATTTTATGATGGAGAATAATGAGGCTTTTGCATGGGATGACTCTGAGAGAGGAAGATTCAAACCAGAATACTTCCCACCTGTAGACATTCCTGTTATACCACATACACCCTGGGTATTGAAAAATATTCCTATCCCACCAGGATTATTCTCAGAAGTATGTAAAATCATTAAGACAAAGATAGATGCTGGAGTTTATGAACCTTCAAATTCATCTTATAGATCACGGTGGTTTTGCGTATTAAAGAAAGATGGAAAAAGCTTGCGAATTGTACAAAGTCTAGAACCATTGAATGCAGTCACAATAGCGCACTCGGGTTTACCACCTGCAACAGATGCACTTGCGACACATTTCTCAGGCCGGGCATGTGGAGGCATGTTTGATTTATACGTAGGATATGATGAGAGACTTTTAGCGGAGTCTTCTCGGGATTTGACTACTTTTCAAACACCTTTCGGTGCTTTGCGACTTGTAACGTTACCAATGGGTTGGACTAATTCAGTACCAATATTCCACGACGATGTCACGTACATTCTACAAGATGAGATACCAGATGTTACAGTACCATATATTGATGATGTACCTTGTAGAGGTCCAGCAACCAGATATGAATTACCTGGAGGAAAATTTGAGACTATACCAGAAAATGAAGGCATAAGACGTTTTGTGATGGAACACTTTGAGAATGTTAACAGAGTGGTTCACAGGATGAAATATGCAGGAGGAACTTTCTCGGGTTTTAAATCCACAATTTGTGCAGCTGAAATTACTGTAGTAGGTCATTTATGCACATATGAAGGAAGGAAACCAGAGACAGACAGAGTAAAAGTCATTGATAATTGGGGACCTTGTAAAAATCTGCATGATGTGAGAGCATTTCTTGGAACTGTTGGGGTATGCCGGATGTTTATTGAAAACTTTGCAAAGAAAGCACAGCCTATCAATGACTTGGTCAGGAAAGGTGCTCCTTTTGAATGGGGGCCTGCTCAAGAAGAATCCATGGCAGAACTCAAGAAAAGTCTCAGAGAATGTCCTGCATTGGTGCCTTTAGATTATATTAATAATCCCAATCCAGTTGTACTAGCAGTAGACACCTCATGGAAGGCTGTTGGCTTTTACATCTTTCAAGATGACAAAGATACAGGAAAAAGAAACTATGCAAGGTTTGGTTCTATAACCTTGAATGACAGAGAGGCTAGAATGTCACAACCAAAAAGAGAATTATTTGGACTCATGAGAGCCCTTGAAGCTGCTTCATATTGGCTACTTGGTGTAAGACGTTTAATAGTGGAAACAGATGCAAAGTACCTTGCTGGAATGTTAACTAATCCTGGCATGGGACCGAATGCTACTGTAAATAGATGGATTGACAAAATCCTCATGTTCCACTTTACGTTGCAACATGTAAAAGGAAAGACCTTTGCAGCAGATGGACTTTCAAGAAGAGATTGGCAACCTGGAGATGAAGTGTTTTCAAATTCAGAGGAAAACATGGATGAACCAGTGGGGACTCTAGAAGTCTTAGCAGACCCTAATGATGGTGAACCGCCATTGGATTTTGAAGACTTTAAAGACCAAATAGATACTCGTGGAGGTTATGTTCTATCATTAGCATTATCAATTGATGACTTTTATGATGAACTTGATAGAGAAGAAGCAATGAGTGAGCAGTTTGCAGAAAGCATCAAACAAAAGATTGAAAATGATAAGAATAACCTGACTTGTAGTGAAGAACAGAAGGACTTCTTAAGAACCTTTGTAGTATCCACTTTAATCCCAGATTTGAGAGCCAGGTATGATGAAATGGAAACAGAGGACCCATATCCTGAAGAAGGACGCTCTTTCCTAGGAAAGGCTCATGATGATTATCTGCCGTTAGTACGAATTTGGTTGAAAAATCCAAATGTTCGACCTGAAAATCTTATGGACAAACAGTATATTTCATTTACAAGATTTGCAAAAGGGTTCTTTGTTGACAAAGAAGACAGATTATACAGAAGAAGCATAGATTCCAGACACAAACTGGTGGTAGACAAATCACATAGAATGTACATGATGCGTGCGGCTCATGATAGTCTTGGACATAGAGGTGCATATGCTACGAGAATGATGTTAGGAGAAAGATTCTGGTGGCCAGACATTGAATGCGATATTACATGGTATATGAAAACATGCCATCGCTGCCAAGAAAGGTCCAAAAGAATTATAGAAATTCCTCCAACGGTTACTCATACACCCTCTATTTTTCAAGTACTTCATGCTGATACTGTTCACGTAACACCTGCATCTAATGGGTGTAAATACATTGTACATGGAAGATGCGCTTTATCCAGTTATATGGAAGGAAGACCTTTGAAGAAAGAAACGGCACGGACTATAGCACTCTGGCTATTTGAAGAAGTAATTTGCAGATGGGGCTGCCTATCCGAAATTATTACAGATAATGGTGCTGTATTTCTTGCAGCTGTAAGATGGCTTGAAGAAAAGTACGGAATAAAGGGAATACGAATTTCCGCGTACAATTCTAAGGCAAACGGAAGAATTGAGAGACTGCATTGGGATGTAGTACAAATGTTAGCCAAATGCTGTGGACCACAGAACCTTGCTAAATGGTATTGGTTCTTTTGGCAGGTACTATGGGCAGATAGAATCACGGTTAGAAAGTGTTTTGGTTGCTCGCCGTTTTTCATGGTTACTGGTGTGCATCCACTGATACCACTTGATGTTCAAGAAGCCACATGGTTAGTTAAATTACCAGATCGTGTTTTGACTACAGAAGAGCTTATTGGCTATAGAGCAAGAGCTTTGGCCAAACACAGGGTTCACGTTGCAGACATGAGAAGGAGAGTGACCTTAGAAAAAATGACAAGAGTAGCAAAGTACGAAATTGAACATAGGAATAAAATCGTTGGTAGAATTTACAAACCGGGGGACTTGGTTCTTGTCAGAAATACGAGCGTTGAGTCATCCTTGAATAGAAAAATGAAACCACGATATTTAAGCCCGATGATTATAATCAGGCGTTCCAAGGGAGGTTCGTACATTGTGGCGGAAATGGATGGGGCTGTGTTTCAAAATAAAGTTGGGGCCTTTAGAATTATTCCTTACTTTGCAAGGACTAAGATAATGCTTCCCGACGATATTTATGAAATCATAGACCTCAACAAAGAAAGCTTAGACAAATTAGACGAAGAAGGACTTGAAGATCGCGTCGATTCGAATGACTATTACTTCGAAGGTGTAAATTTGGACCAAAACGTTCAAGATGACGCCGGCAGAATGGAAGCAAACGACGATGATGATTAGTTTATTAAAAACACAACAAGTTCTTTCTGAGTTAAAAGAGACGATGAAAACAGCAAATAGGACTATTCAGAAGATAAAGGCGCGCACGCGCAAAAACAGATCATCTAGATTTTAAATGTACTATGAAAATACATAAGGACTCTAGGTGCCCTACTAAGTCCGTATAATTACCTACTTAAGCAAGAAACGCTTCGATTTCCTCATAATCTTTGAGCAAGTCGGCAACAGTCTCGTACTCAGCGTTGACGACTTCAAAGAGTTTGAGCTCCAAGTCCATGCGCTGAAGGACAGTAATGACGCGGTTGCGCAAATCCAGCTCCGTAGTACGATAATAATCCAGTGTGGGTTCGCCAGGCATGGGTTTGTCGAGAACGGTTCTGGTGCGCTGCGTGATAAAGTCCTTGATGGAACTATCAAGTGACAAAGAGTGTCCTATGCACAAAAAAATAAAAATGGTCGTTAGCTTCGTGATATGTGCTATAGCAAAGTAGAAAGGACGTACCGCGACGATGCTGAAGGTTGGCAAGGTCAGTGGCAGAAGAGGGATCAATCCGAGCCCGCTTGTTGCTGGACGACGCAACCTGACCATTCTCGATAGCGGCCGCCTTGAAGTAAATACGATTTTTAGTGTCCATGCCAGGGACAGCGGCACACGGAATACGCACAGTCTCTGCGCGTTTGAATGGGAACTAACAACGAATTTATGAGCATTTGCGTATTAAAAATCAAAAAGAACGCGTCGCGTGGCTTACCTTGCTTGCAGCACGCTTTTTGCCCTTATCCTTTGTACCGACCTTCGCTTCGACTTCCCCGTTGAAGAGGTTGTCGATTTTCATCTGCGCGAATGACCGAGTAAATGAATTGATAAGACCTATGAAAATTAAGAAATACGCACGGCGTCAGGACCTGAAGCGGCAGTAATGGGACCATCAGACGCACCCATTGTGACGTCGACATCGCCAATAATCTCGATCTCGTCGTCGTCCTTGTCGTCGATGACAGCCTTGGATTTCATGGCTTTACGAGGGCGAGGCTGAGCAAAAGAGCGATTAAAAATAGAAAAATGAGAATAAATAAAAATAACGGACCTTGGGTTTAACGTCAGCAAGGGCTGCAGCGACGTCAGCGGCACCACGCTTCTGTGCGTTTCCTGCATCTCAGATGATCTGGACCTTCTTACAGAAGTCCCGGCAGACGTTGAAGCCTACAGGAGCGGTAACGGACTTGTCCAAGTCATTGAGAGCATTGTACTCTTGGCGAACGATGAAGATAGGCTCCGATAAGTTGTGATCAGTGAAAATGGCAGGATCGCCACTGGTGACAAGAGTCCCCTAACAAGAAGCAAGACATACGAATTAAAATGACATTCACGTATATATCATAAAAAGCGTACACAGAGTCCAGCAATGCTAGAAAGCATGCTGAGCAGAACAACGGGCTGGAACGTCGGCTTCGAGTTGACATAAGTCTTAAACGCTTCGTTGATATTGTCGCAGATGACGAGAGTAGAAGCGAGAGGTACAGGAGGTGACATGTTAGGCTGGGTGAAAGCGTCGTGAATTGGGCTACAATACTCAACGATTTTTCCCGTCTTTTAAATTGTTCCACTGTTCCACTGTTCTACACCCCTGACTAGAGAATGAAGAATTTGACAACATGTTCATTCAGGAGTTGAGCATCATTTCAGGAGGTATCGCATATGATAATCACATGTGCTATTAATAGAATTGCCGTCGCTTCAGACGCACTCTTCGCGCTTGGCGGAACAACTGAGGACAGTTGATTTTAAAAGTAGGTGTTAGAGTACGTGACTCTGCGTTGGTGTATTCCTATGAATACAAAGGTTAGCAATGACTTCTTAAGTAGACTGTACCTACGAAATGGTTAGCAGAGCCTGAAGCGTTGAAGCGTGTTAAGCCGTGAGAGCGGGAACGTTCTTTAAAGCATAGAGAGTCTTCAGTCGTCCGACGATTTGGTCAGTCAATGATCAAGACGTTAGCGCGTAGCTTTAACGGATTGATCGGAGTTAATGGATAGCGCGAGGCTTTATCTATTCACTCTTGAGATGACACTTAGTCTTACAACTTAAGTCTGGTCAATTTGTGGGTTAAAGTAGGAATGAATCCCTACTGCTTGCATTTCAGCCTATCTAAATACTACAGGACTTGGTGGAGTAGTTACTGGAATGTTCTTCTAATTGCTACACTATTCCTTTACTGTTATTTGCTGAAAGGATATCCAAGCACGACGTGTTTGCTTAAGACGTGTTTGGTCCTACTTGCATCTGTAATGTTTGGAGGATCTGTTTGGTTTCACCTGCTAACCAAACATTGCACTTACAATTCAAACAATGTACATTGCAAGAAATACAATTCAAAATGAACGCGTTGCGACGTGTCGTACTGAGAAATGACGGAATACAACTGCTATAGTAGTAGTAGAACGGAATACAACTAACAAGTAGCTAGTTAGGTAATACAAAGAAAGAAAAGAGATATTGTGGTGCTGAACTCGGAACGAAAGGGCAATAGAATAGAGGTATCCTAACATATCCCCCCCTGTCCTTGAGTTTCGAAGTATTCCTGTGCTTGCTCAGTCTGCACGGATATCAGGAAGTGAAAGAATGGAAAATGCGTTTGAATGAATGGGGGATAGGACTGATGCGTAGGGCGTGAGATCACCCGCCTCACGCTCGACGTATCCGTTATCGATCAAGGGTTTCTTGCTGAATACGTCGTAACCGGGGTATCGTTTAGTGTACGCTGAGAGCCATGGGTGCAATACGACGTCCATGCTGTCATCCTCGGTATCCCTCATGATGATGTCTTCGTCGTATGCGATGCTGGAGATGTCGCTCTCGCTGGACGAATCACTAGTAGTGGCCTGCGAATCATCCGCTGGTGGAGGAACGTAGGACGCCTGACTAAAATGTTCTATCCTTCTTGTGAGTCGTAGGAAAAAAGTATTAGAAGATAAACGCGTACCCTCAGGTCCCCTGATAAGATATCGGTTAGGGAAATCCAGGGCCGAGAAGTCACGGTAAGGCGCATCCCAGTTCCAACCCGAGTAGGGACCTAAGTGAACTGATTGAGCGCGTGCTGCGCGGATCCACTGTACTGCTTGATGACCCATGTTCTGGAAGTCAATATACCACGCCTGGATATTTTCTCGAGACGTGTACCCGTAGAGAGGGTTCGAGCAGTCGGAATCTAAAGCCGACAAGATAGCCGGACGCTGCATGGAAATGCGGTCGAACTGGAATTGAGGAATATACGCGCGATGTGAAACTGGTAGGGATGGGTCGATTGGAATAGAGTGTACGGCCGCACGTGTTATGACTCTCGCAAGGCGACGTAGTGCCCACCATAGTGAGGTACCGGTGGATGGATCGAGCGCGTAAAGAAGTTGGCCGTCAGGGAGCGTAAGGGATACGAAGTCGTCGGCGGTTAAACGATAATTAAGAGGATTGAGGTCATTGACGATGGTGTTTGTCGATTGGAAGGGTGTGAGGTGTAGGTTCGGGAATGACGGAGTATAGGTCTCGATAGCTTGCATAGTGAGAGAAGTGATATGGGTGCGTTGAGTGAAAAGGAAGAATGAAATGTTTTGGTGAAGAAAGACGGTCGACGTACGACTTAAATAAATTTTCTGTTCGGTTATTTTGTCTGTTTTAGTCTTCTAGATCGAGATGTTTTATTATGGACCCATTCTGTTAGCACGACAGGTGCATTTTTCAAATTCTGTCGGGGTTCCCAAGTATCAGCCTCTGGTCCATAACCCGTATAGCGTACCCAATAGATGGGTATACGCTTACCGTTCCTGCCTTTGCGCCACGACTCGGCCACGATGCGCTCCACCTGATATTCAGGCAACTCCTCGAAGTCCAACCGTTTCATTCTGACTTTAGGTCTTTCTCCGAATTCTTCTGGAGATTCTTGGTATTTTTCTAAATGTTCTATGTTCAGTACGGGGTGCATTCCAAACGACGCAGGCATGCGAAGTCAATAGGAGACAGAACTCAGCTTTTGGATGATTTCAAATGGCCCCTCGTATTTGGTCAAGAGCTTGTCTCCTCGCCCCTTCTCATCTCTCAGAAGACCCAAGCTCTTCCGATTAATGACAACTTTGTCACCTTCCTGGAACTCCCAGGTTAGTCGATCCTTATTGTACGTTTTCTTCTGGAAAATCTGACCCAGCAATAAGGCATCCTGTGCCTTCCTTCGTTCGGCTTCGAAGGCTTCCGCCATGTGCAACGCCTTTTCGTCGAGTATGTCCACGCTGCCTTCATGCAAATCATTCCGCGGTATGGCCTGAGGACTCGTCAGCAGGGTTGAACTAGTAATAGGATGGTAACCTCGTAACAGGTACGCAGGTGTGAATCCCGTGGCAGTATGAGGTGAGCTGTTGTAGGAGAGTGCGAGGACATCTAGCAAATCGCTCCAGTTATCGCGCTCAGGGTTGATGAAGGCACGAATCGAGATCTCAAGTCCCTGATTCATTACTTCCGTCTGACCATCCGCTTGAGGATGATATGACGTAGTCAGGGATCGTCTCATCCCCATCAACCGACAGACTTCTTTCCAAAAGTCTCCTCTCCAGCGTGTGTCGCGATCCAAAATAATTTGACGCGGGACCCCGAATTTGGTCACGATATGCTTGAAAAACAACTTGGCTGTTTCGACTTCTCCAATCTTGACTGTTGTTGGGATGAATACGGCATATTTCGTGAGTTTGTCTACTATTAGAGTGGTAGCTACCACTTTTATGATAAAATACAGTCAAGTGCCTGCACAACTTTTTGGTAAATGGCACTGTGGTCTTATGAAATGAGAAACATGGGGGAAATCTAATGAAACATGTTTCATTTTTGGCCCAGACCATTTCATATATATCTCATTGTTTCCCTAGCAATATTTCTTTGCCATTTCTTTCCCATTTCATTGGCTGACTGGCTATATTTCATTTCCATTTCATTGGTTGCCTGGCCATATTTTTTTTCTATTTCATTGTATCCCTAGCAATATTTCTTCGCCATTTCTTTCCCATTTCATTGGCTGCCTAGCCATATTTATTTCCCATTTCATTCATATTTCTTTTCCATTTCATTGTTTCCCTAGCAATATTTCTTCGCCATTTCATTCCTATTTCATTGGCTGCCTAGCCATATTTCTTTCCCATTTCTTTTCCATTTCATTGTTTCCCCAGCAATATTTCTTCGCCATTTCATTGGCTGCCTAGCAATATTTCTTTCCCATTTCATTCATATTTCATTGCCATTTCATTGACTCCCTAGCAATATTTCTTCGCCATTTCTTTCCTATTTCATTGGCTGCCTAGCCATATTTCTTTCCCATTTCTTTTCCATTTCATTGTTTCCCCAGCAATATTTCTTTGCCATTTCTTTCCCATTTCATTGGCTGCCTAGCCATATTTCTTTCCCATTTCTTTTCCATTTCATTGTTTCCCTAGCAATATTTCTTTCCCATTTCTTTTCCATTTCATTGTTTCCCTAGCAATATTTCTTTTCCATTTCATTGTTTCCCTGGCAATATTTCTTTGCCATTTCTTTCCCATTTCTTTTCCATTTCATTGTTTCCCCAGCAATATTTCTTTGCCATTTCTTTCCCATTTCATTGACTCCCTAGCAATATTTCTTCGCCATTTCTTTCCCATTTCATTGGCTGCCTAGCCATATTTCTTTCCCATTTCTTTTCCATTTCATTGTTTCCCCAGCAATATTTCTTCGCCATTTCTTTCCCATTTTATTGGCTGCCTGGCTATATTTCTTTGCCATCTTGTCAGGGTCCATCCAATGGGTCATCAGGAGGGTGGTCACATGACCAATTTCCTAAAATGGTCAAAATACAAAATTAATAGCCCTGAATTGTAGCTTTCAGAATCTGTTTGAATTATGTTCTAAAGTGCTCTCATTGTGGAGATATGAGGCAAATGAATTTTTACAGCACTGGCTTTTTTCAACCTTTTTGTCTTTTTCTCCAGGAAAACAACACCAAACAATATAATTTTAACATATTTAGAAAGCTAAGAAAAGGGGCTACAATTATCATATTATAGAAAAATTGACTCAAAAAGGAAGGTGCATAGCCTAAAAGGGACATGCACACTAGTAGACTACAAAAGTCAGACCTAGACTAGAAATTTTACCAATAGGTTTACCAATAGATTACAAAAGTCAGACATAGAATACAAAAATGAGTAATGCACTACAAAAGACTACAAAGAGCTGGACATAGACTACAAAGTTTACTAATGGGCTATGACAGACTTCAAGAGTTGGACATACACCACAAAATCCGCTTTTCTCATTACAAAAGTTTTAGTGTCTGCTTTTTTCATTACAGCAGTTTGTAGTGTCCGCTTTTTTTATTACAACAGTTTGTAGTGTCCGCTTTTTTATTACAACAGTTTGTAGTGTCCACTTTTTTTATTACAACAGTTTGTAATGTCCGCTTTTTTCATTACAACAGTTTGTAGTGTCCGCTTTTTTTATTACAACAGTTTGTAGTGTCCACTTTTTTTTATTACAACAGTTTGTAGTGTCCACTTTTTTTATTACAACAGTTTGTAGTGTCCACTTTTTTTATTACAACAGTTTGTAGTGTCCACTTTTTTTATTACAACAGTTTGTAGTGTCCGCTTTTTCATTACAACAGTTTGTAGTGTCCAATTTTTTTATTGCAACCGTTTCTAGTGTTCGCTTTTTTTATTACAACAGTTTGTAGTGTCCAATTTTTATTGCAACAGTTTGAGTGTCCACTTTTTTCATTACAACAGTTTGTAGTGTCTGCTTTTTTTATTGCAACAGTTTGTAGTGTCTGCTTTTTTTGACTATGTCAGTTTCTAGTGTCCGTTTTTTTAGATTATGACAGTTTGTAGTCTTCCCTTTTTTGGACTACAACAGTGGGTAGAATCCACTTTTTTGGACTACAGCAGTTTACAATATCCACTCTTTAAGACTACTAAGTTTGTAGTCTGCTTTTCTGACATTTAGTTTGTAGTAGGTATGGGTTTATGACATGTGAGATGAATTGACTCTGCCAGTCATGCCCAACTTGTTGTCTTTCACATCAGTGGTGCCTGTCTCTCTTTTCAGCTGACCAGCCACTATCCCATCTCTCTGGACTCAGTCAAACATCTATTGATATCAGTAGCTACTGTCCTATAATGAGTGTCTCTCATTGGTCTTCTCTGTCAAGTCAAATTATGATAAGGTTTCACTGTCCAACCATTCATCCTAGCCAATCTTCACTGAAAGCCATTCAAGAGTACTAGGAGTGAACAATGAAAGGTTGTCTATTCCTATTATGTTCTTAGTCTACTCAGGTGAATACAAGCTGGAATCTGGTGAATCTTTTCCAGGTTGACCATGAGTAGAGCTGTTGTTCTTGAAAACACAGTGCAGGCTCCACTGGTATGAAAGCCAACAGTTGGGCATGACTGGCAAAAGTCAACTCATCTCACATGTCATAAACCCATACCCACAAACTAAATTAGAAAAGCAGACTACAAACTTAGTAGTCTTAAAAAGTGGATATTGTAAACTGTTGTAGTCTAAAAAAGCAGAGACTAGAAACTGTTGTAATAAAAAGAGCGAACACTAGAAACTGTTGGAATAAAAAAAGCAGACACTACAAGCTGTTGTAATGAAAAAAGCGGATGCTACAAACTGTTGCAATAAAAAAATTGGACACTACAAACTGTTTTGCTAGGCAGCCAATGAAATGGTGAAGAAATATTGCTGGGGAAACAATGAAATGGAAAAGAAATGGGAAAGAAATATGGCTAGGCAGCCAATGAAATAGCAATGAAATGGTGAAGAAATATTGCTAGGGAAACAATGAAATGGAAAAGAAATATGAATGAAATGGGAAAGAAATATGAATGAAATGGGAAAGAAATTGCGAAGAAATATTGCTAGGGAAACAATGAAATAGAAAAAAAATATGGCCAGGCAACCAATGAAATGGAAATGAAATATAGCCAGTCAGCCAATGAAATGGGAAAGAAATGGCAAAGAAATATTGCTAGGGAAACAATGAGATATATATGAAATGGTCTGGGCCAAAAATGAAACATGTTTCATTAGATTTCCCCCATGTTTCTCATTTCATAAGACCACAGTGCCATTTACCAAAAAGTTGTGCAGGCACTTGACTGTATTTTATCATAAAAAGTGGTAGATACTAGTGACTATTACTAATATGTTATCGAACCCGTTTGACAAGGGGAGTTCAGGTATGAAGTCCATTGTTACGACTTCGAAAGGTTGAGAAGGGATGGGTATAGGTTGTAGTAGGCCTACTGGTGCGTGTCTTCTCAGCTTCGTTTTCTGACACACGTCGCAAGTGTTGACAAATTTCTTGATCTCCCTAGACATTCGAGGCCAGTAGTACGTGCTACTTATCCTGTTGTAAGTTTTGTAATATCCTCCGTGAGCGGATTCTGATATGAGATCGTGTCCCTCAGACATAATTTCGTTCCTCAATCCTTTGGGTACGCACATTCTAGTGTTCCCCATGCTGTCTTCAAAATATAACAGTCCGTTATCTGAGTATTGATATTGTGGAAAAGGTACGCTGTTATCCTTATCCTCCCTCATTGCTTTTAATACAGAATCAAAGTGGGGATCCTCGTCGTACGCCATTTTCCATTTTACTATTTCCTTCTGATCCATTCCTACTAAAATGGAGTAGCTTCGTGACGTCGACTGCTTGGTCTCGATTTCGTCCGAATCACCTACTCGTAGTCTAACCGGTATGGTCAATGTTTCCTTCTCCATTTCCAATTCTGACATCATGAAATTAGAAGTGACCGTCAATAACTTCTCTTCGAACTGTGGTCCCAGTTCTTCAAACATGTTTTTGAGGGGGTCTTCCACAGGTTTCAATTTCAACGAAGTCAAATCAGAGTTAGCTGGTCCTTCCTGACTAGGCAGTCGTCTCTGTAATCGTGAAACCGGGTCGACATTTGAGTGTACTCTCCCTGCGCGATGTACAATTTTCATATTTGGGAAGGCCGAGAACACCAGACCCCACGTGAGTAGTCTCCGATTAATGTTCTGGAAAGTCTTGCTCCATGTCAATGCGGCGTGGTCCGTTATGGCTAGAATTGTTTCACCTTCAAGGTATGGTTGAAACTTGATAAGTCCCTCTTTCAATGCTAATGCTTCTCTTTTGGTAGGTGAATAATTCCTTTCTGCAGCTTGTAATACACGCGACCAATAAGCAACTACTCGTTCAACGTGAACTATAGTCTTATCAAATTCGCTATCCCATTGCCCAACTGGGGGGATGTCTGATCCTTCCTTGTCTAAGTGAGTAACTAAATCCGGTATCGGTTCCCCTTTCTTGAACGCCCTTTCTAATTTTTCGTAAGCCTTGGTGCCCTTTAGGTCGCCTACCCTTATTGGCTGAACTTGCTGCAAGATGGCGGCTACCGCGAAGTCACAGGCATCGGAGTAAATTCGATAAGGCCTTCCCGGTATTGCATGAGCTCGTACTGGTGCTTCTGTAAGAACTTGCTTGCATAAATCGTAGGCCGTTTGTTCCTCCTTACCCCAGGTCCATTTATTCTTCTCTTAAGTAATTGGAATAAAGGATGTGCTATCCAAGCGTAGAAAGGGATATACGAGGAAAAATACACCATCATGCCCAAAAACACTTGTAAGTCGTGCACATTTTTAGGATCTTCCAATTGCACGATGGCGTCAACTTTCTCCTTATGAGTAGACAACCCCAACCTGGAAACCTTCTGTCCTAAAAGCATAATCGACTGATATCCAAAATGGCACTTTGAAGGGGAAAGTGTAATTCCCGATGACTTGATGGCTCCTAATATGGTATTGATATGTAGACAGTGATCTTCAAAAGTTTTCGAAAAAATTACTATATCATCAATGTAAACTAATGCGAAAATCCATAAAAACGGCGCTAAGATTTTCTGCATTACTCTTTAGAAAACTGCTGGACCATTCCGATATCCAAATGGCATTCTTCTAAATTGAAACAGTCCTCGATGACAACGAAACGCTAACTTTTCGCGATCGTTCGGTGCAACGCTGAGTTGAGTGAATCCGGCGAGAGCGTCCAGCGTCGACAGGTACTGACTTCCTTCCAGAGATTGCAATATTTCCTCTTGCCTTGGAAGAGGGAATTCGTCTGGGATTACTTTCTCGTTTAAGCGTCTGAGATCTATGACCATCCGAGGCTTACCGTTCCTATACGCAATAAAGACAGGTGCACCCCATGGGCTCTGAGATGGCTCGATAACGTCCAAGTTCAGCCAAGAGTCCATTTGTTTATCTATAACTTCTCGATTAGCAGGTGAAGCGTGAAAAGGGGGTACGGATATGGGTTTAGTATCGGGTACTAACGAGATTTTTACTTCTTCCGCGTAATTTCCTAATCGCCCGTTCATTCCAAACACTCCCTTGTGTTTAATAAGAATGTCTCTAACCTTCGCAATCTGATTCTGAGATAATCCTGACGAAATATCTAATTCTTTCAATAACTCACTTTCGGGAATAAAGTCTTCTGGCATCTCAGCTGTCTTTGGTCCTCCCTCCACCGGGGGTTCGGCCAAGGGATCTTCCTCCATATGTCGAAGCCTCGAGGGGTCCAAAATCTGCTGTATTTGACTTTTACCCATGTGGACGAAAGGATTATTCCGCGTACTTACCCTAGAAGCTAATGATTGTTCTTGAATTAAAGTTCGAATCAGGCGAGTCCTGCTCTCTGCCTCATGTTTCTGCGATTCCGAAAGTCGATCCTTCCCATCTAGCCAAGACGAGGGATTTCTCGCTGCTCCCAGTACTTGACCGGCTGGGATGACGATTGGGTTCCTTGAGAAATTCGAAACAAATACTCTTCCGTCCTTGCGGTCGATTAGCGTGTCTGCGCAACCATATAATTCTTCTGGATTCCCGTTCGATACAAACGATCTCTCGACAAATATCGTAGAAGTAGGGTCGTTGAAATTAGCATGAACCTCCACCAACTTAGAAGATTCGGGAGGTATGCTGACCTGATATTTAGATCGGACTTGGTGTTCTGTCTGTAGGTGTCTGATACGTCTCTTCTGTACCTGAGATTTTCAATGAGCTTTGGATTTCAAAACCCGACTGGTGATATCGGATCGAACTCTTACCTTGAAAGAGTGTCCGTCCTCATCAAGGAATGGTTTACTCAGGGTATTATGAACCCTGATCGATCTACCAGATCTTCCGAATCTCAGCGTGGTTTCTCCTTCGTCGCGCAATAACGATATCGAATACTGGTCGGTGAAGTCGTTACCTAAGATGAAATCTGCAGACATTCCCTTGACAACATAGGCCTCCACATTCATTTGAACTGGTCCTAGCGGTGTCTTGAAAATTAAGTCCAGAATGACATATCCAGTAATAACAGTCTTACCAGTGACTTGAATAAGCTTGATCCGCTGACCCGTTCGAACCCTGGGTGCCTTCAACATTTGATCTAGGGTTTTCTGTGATATCAATGTGATATCCGATCCTGAATCTATAATTACGGGGATAGGTTTGGCGTCCAGACTGTTTACAGACGCGAATGCTTCGGTAGCTTTAGCCCCCAGAAATGAGCATCCCGCTGGACGCGCTAAGTGTTTGCGTAGTTCTATGAGCTCATGAGTATCCTCCTTGGATTGAATAGTGAACGACTCAGACTTAACATTAGTCAGTTCTCGTGCTAGTTTACGTTTCTTCTTTCTGTTTATCTCCGGCGGCTTCCTTTGTACGATGAAGCTAGACAACAAACATGGTGCTGTTGAATAGGGATTCTTCAGATTAGATTCCCAATCTGTTCCGACGTTGTGATTTTTACTATGAATTTTCCCTCCCAGCGGTGTCGAACCCTTCACTGAGAGGGTTTCTGAAAATCCTGAGGCTCCGTGTCCTCTTCTTCGTCATTGTCGCTTAGCGTCTCGTAGTAGAGGTCGTCGTACTGATCTTGAGCTTCCTTTTCGTCATGTTGAAGGGTAACTGCGTTAACTCGAGCTGATCTTTCTCCTTTCCTAGCGTACTTACAGTCACGGTCCCAATGCTTGCTACTTCCGCAATGTCGGCAGGGTCGCGCACCCTTTTCCTCTGGTGTTCCTCGAGGAGAAACATTTGAGTCATCCTTGGGGAACTGCGGTTTGGAAGCAGCCAGCGTCCACCCCACTAGATTTACATTCGCTCGTTGAGTGCGGAATGGATTGAATGAATTTTTTGAAGATACCTCTTTAGAATAATACGGATTCTTGACGGGAGATACAGTGTCGTTTCCCGATCTTAAAAGAGAGTCTTCGTGAAATTTGACCGCTGCTTGAAATTGTTCTAAAGTCTGATAAAGGTGCGGAGTGATTATGGGCGTCCAGTAGGAAGGCGTTCCTTCCATAATTTCATTTATTAGCTCGTTATCAGTATAGTTGTAGACGAACTGTAGAAGTTCCATCTTGCGTATGACATACTCACTAGGTAATTCTCGTCCGTTCCCTACATCGCGATACGACGCCCTGTTGGCTCGTGCTTTCTGTTTATCCAGGAACGTACGGTTCATATAGTACGTACCAATAGTGGTTCGTAAGGTAGCCCAATCGACCTCTATGCGCTCCCTAGTCTCCGTGCTTTGGCTATAGTACCAGGTTTCGGTGCTTCCAGTAAGTCGAGTTGGTACTAACGCGCCTAATTGTTTGAAAACCGCTCCTGACCTTTTTGAAAGGCTATTTAGCTTCAAAAACCATCGCCTTAGAGAATCGGGGTTCCCATCCCAAGTGGGTATGGCATCTACCTTCAACTTCGTGTCAAATTGAGGCTCTATTGTCGGTTTATTTGTAGTGATTTCTCCTGACATACTTTCGAAAGGATTGCGGCGGGAACTTCGAGGAACCCGTGGATTCCGCGAAGACCTATCTCCCCCCTCATTTCCGCTATCGTCTCCATCCGAATCTCCCGGTCCTGGTGCTCTGCCTGAAGGGTTTCTATTTGGTTGGGAGACTGGAATCGTTTCAGGCGTCCTACCAGTCACTACACGACTAGTGGAGTCCTTCCTCGAACTATCGACTCCCAACAGTTCTCGGAGTGCCTTGGAAGAACTGTTCTGCGTAGGATGTCCAAAGACGGATGAGTTAAGATTTCCGGGCGTTCGAAAAGTGTAACTTAACGTAGATGGTCCTTGAAACCTCGATATACTGTCTGGTTCCCCTGGACCAAAAACTGGTGTCATAGCTCTTGGAGTAGTTGAAGCGATAGGTGATCGTTCACCTAGAGATCCGCCTGAAGTTACAGGTGACACCGCCCTGGCTTTTGGTCCTGATTCCTTCCTGGTGGACGGAAATTCATGATGATTGCTCAGAAATATAAGGAAGTTCTCGACCTCGCGTCGATAACAAGCTCCTAAAATTTCAAAGTCGTTAGCGCACCAAAATTCGTCAGCCTTACCTGTTAATCCCCAACGCGGTATGTTAGGAATTCCATCACCGGACATGATTAAGTCCTCCTCGGCCTGTTCTCGACGAACCCTAAGCCGTTGATTGAGACTGACAAGGATAATCCTTTGCAAAGCGAATCCGACGCGTTCGCCGTCCCTAAAGCAATACAACTTGGTCAAAAGCTCATTTAAAATGGCTAATTCTTCAGAAAATACCCTTTTTCGTTCGTTCCGCGACATATTCTTCTCGGCGGTATTGGATATGGACCGTCGTAGGCTTATCTCTCCCAGCCTTAAAGCCTGTAAATGTCGCCCTGCAGTAGAGAACACTCTTTCCGATTTCTTCAATCCCTTCTCTGAGTCTCCATATGACGAAAATGGCTTACAACTCGGGAATTCGATCGTTACTTCTGAATAGAACTCCCGCTCGACTGGAAGGTCGCTAGCTCGGTAAGGGACTCCTAATTCAGTTAGCTCTCCGAATTCCCCAAATACTAAAGGATAATCTGGCCTGATATCCTCCCCTCCTTGTTCCTCAGGGTTTCCCAAAGTTTCTGCGCTTTGTCCGCCGCTTGGTGCATTAAAGATGTTTTCGGAAACCTGCCTCACGTCTTCTTCTTCCTCTTCAGGAAAGACGTTTGTCCGTGGCGCGCCTTGAGGTACTGAAGAAGCAGTGACAGGTATGTTGCTCGTGCCACTTGACATACCTGCTGATTGAGAGTTATTTGTCTTCCGTCCGGTCTTCTTTGTCGTTTCGGTACTACTAGACATCAGGGAAGTCGAATTTGAAATTTAAACGATGATCGACGTTACTTGGCGTATTTGATTGTTACTGGTGTGATTAACGGAGTTCGTGGGCGTACAGATCGAAAACGTGTTTCGATGATAAGAATCTGGCTAGATTAATCCAATCTGAGGGTGCAAGTGCAATAATCCAAGAGAGTATTCCGTCAGTCCGGAAGCAAACTTCGATCTGTGGACGACTGACGTAGATGTCTCACGCTTGTCAAAGAAGTTCCCAGTGTGTCCACCAATGTTAGAGTACGTGACTCTGCGTTGGTGTATTCCTATGAATACAAAGGTTAGCAATGACTTCTTAAGTAGACTGTACCTACGAAATGGTTAGCAGAGCCTGAAGCGTTGAAGCGTGTTAAGCCGTGAGAGCGGGAACGTTCTTTAAAGCATAGAGAGTCTTCAGTCGTCCGACGATTTGGTCAGTCAATGATCAAGACGTTAGCGCGTAGCTTTAACGGATTGATCGGAGTTAATGGATAGCGCGAGGCTTTATCTATTCACTCTTGAGATGACACTTAGTCTTACAACTTAAGTCTGGTCAATTTGTGGGTTAAAGTAGGAATGAATCCCTACTGCTTGCATTTCAGCCTATCTAAATACTACAGGACTTGGTGGAGTAGTTACTGGAATGTTCTTCTAATTGCTACACTATTCCTTTACTGTTATTTGCTGAAAGGATATCCAAGCACGACGTGTTTGCTTAAGACGTGTTTGGTCCTACTTGCATCTGTAATGTTTGGAGGATCTGTTTGGTTTCACCTGCTAACCAAACATTGCACTTACAATTCAAACAATGTACATTGCAAGAAATACAATTCAAAATGAACGCGTTGCGACGTGTCGTACTGAGAAATGACGGAATACAACTGCTATAGTAGTAGTAGAACGGAATACAACTAACAAGTAGCTAGTTAGGTAATACAAAGAAAGAAAAGAGATATTGTGGTGCTGAACTCGGAACGAAAGGGCAATAGAATAGAGGTATCCTAACAGTAGGGGGGAGGATAGTGATCTATTATAACATATAATGTACCTTGTGAAATCAAGAGATAAATGTTTTGCGATTTTATAATTAAAAGAACGAACTTAGAAATTGGTTGAAAAAGTCTCTAAGTCAGCTGAGGCGACTTCAGTCTTCTTTCACACTAGTAGAAAAACAACAAGATACAAGCTTTTATTAGTCTACCTAATAAAAACTACAAGAAATACAAAGATAATACGATATTAAGAGGAAATGCGTAAAGAATATCGTATAAAGTCCCAAAAAAGATGCATAAGAAATATGAAAGCGCCTCGCTCACCCATCGTTGGCCGGGGCCTCGCCTTCATTGTCTTGATCGTCTTCGTCATCCTCGTCAGAATCATCAGTAGGAGGACGACCGGGGCAGATCTTCTCGAACAGAACGGCCATCTCTGCCAGATTGTTGAGGGAGTCTTTGGCAGCCTCGCCATCGGAGGGATTGGCAAGATCGCCAAGGTAGTTCATGAAGAAAGGAAAATAGTGGTCGAGGTCCTCTTGGGTCTGAAAAATGGTCCCCACCAAGTTTTCACGGCCTTCGAGAACAGCGAGGTCAAAGAGCGCTCAAGCAGCGCGGCGCATGTTGGTATCCCGACGATACATGAGGGAGTCAAGGATCGCGTGTTGTGTGTGGATGTGCTGCTGATCGAATATAGCGTCTTGGACATGAGAGACAATGACTACAAACAGAAGCGAAGTCAGAAGAAAGCTTTTAAAATAAAAACTCGAGAACTTACGTTCCGGAGCCAAGCGAACGGGGCGACGTCCCAAGATACCACGGACTTCCGCACGACGAACAGGTTTCAAGCTGAATTCACAGCAGGTGAAATGCGCAGTAGTACAAGGCATGCAGGGGTAACCCCAGCCTTGAAACTGGCATTTCTCCTCCTTTCGGTTTTTGCCCATCGAGCATTGAACGCAAGGCTCGGGGATCTGAACAGAAGAGAACTTGAGTAGAATAAAAAGAAGATACAATAAAGTAACTCACGAATGGTTTGTTGAAAAGATGCTCTAAGTCGGTGGGGACGTTGAACGCCCCTATGAAACGCTCATGAGGAGGTACTGAATAAACAAAGACTTTCGTTAGCAACTAGAAATGAAAGAAGAAAAATAAAAATAAGAACTTACAGAGCCTTTGCTTATCACGAGTTAGCTCGGGGTTAATGACCTCTGGCACTATAAGAAAAAGTTCGAAGTTAAAAAGAGAAGCGTGAATTATAAGAAAACATGAAGACGTACCGCTTTTACAGGGCCGTCCACGTTTACGAGGAGGAGGACTAGCAATGAACGACTTGTCCAATTGCTCATCCTCTCCTTCCTCACTGGGACTCCGTTTGCGTTTGCTGGCCTTAGATTTCGTGCTTGGAGCAAGCACGAGAGTGTTCTTCATTTTGGCAATAGCTTTTGCAGGGCGATCGCGACGCGTGTGCATCTCCACCTTAGGAATGTTGAGGCGAGGGACTGCGAGGATCGAAGAGGCGTTGGCAGGCGGTGCTGGAAAAGATGCGGTAGGCGGCAAGATACCAAGCGGCGGCGTAGGAGATAAAGAAATGGGAATTGGCGCGTCAGCGGAACCAGTTGCTGGAGTGGCAGAAGTACGAGAGTGGCCGGTAGCGGAAGGACTGTCTGGCGGCGAAGGCATAAACTTCATGAGGCCTGGCGACGCGAGAACGCCTTTACGACGTTTCTAAAAAGAAGTAAAGAATAAATCAGAAAAAGAACGAAATATTTAGAATAAGAAAACTTACAAAGATGGGAGAGTCCTCTTGGTCAGACTCCTCGTCAACGGGCGATGGATGACGACTAGTGACAGGAGTAGATGAAGCTGGGAAAGGGTTTGCCCTGACAGGCGCATCACAGATCGCAGGGAGAACTTGAAGGAGTTCGTCATTACTCAACGGAGTCATGACGAAGTCCCCAGTAAGACAATCCACCTAGAAATAAAATAAAATAAAAATCAGATGAAGAAACAAAGACGCTCACTGGGAGATAATAATCCTCGTCGCCTTCGGGCGCCTCGAGCATCCACTCATCCCAAGCGGAGTTGGCGTGGTCGGTACTCAAAACGGCCCACGCGTTGTAAAGAGATTTACGCACGCGAAGGTCGCATTGAGTTTCTTGCACGCCATCGTCAAGAGAACGGCAGTATCTCAACTAAGAAAACAAACATTGAGTTAAACAGAAAAAGAAAAGATAAAAGACGACTTACCATGAGCAGATGGACAATAGCCAATAGATTGGCGATGTCTTCACCATCGCAATCTGCAAGTGCCTCCTCGTCGAACAGAGAGCGAGCGGAGTGGTATGCAGCGCGAGTGTAGACAGAGCCGTCGAAGAGCACTTGCCAACTAGCCATGGCAAAGCGAGCAGAAAGCAGTGGGGAATGTGAAAAGAAGAAAAGGAACTTTGAGAAAGAAAGACGGCCAAAAAGGGACTCTCCTTTATAGCACGAGAAAAACAGAAAGGTCCCTGAGTTCCAGAGGAGCTCCGTGTCCGATTTGTTGCGGTTCCTGCGAATCATTGAGAATCCCAAAGTTTAAAAAAGTCTATTGGGCGCTTGTGTCTAAAAATAGAATTTTCGGAGGCTTTTGGCTTGACGTACGTGAGATGCATACTATAACGGGTAAAACGTCGGTGTGGCGGACATTGACAACTTCAGAAATTGTCAGTCGTATGTCAGTCGATCCTGGAAAATCTTGGCGATCCGTCGCTACAATATGAAAACGTGTGAACCACAAGACAAAGTCCAGAGAAAGACGTCCTCAGAAGGGAATCTTGCAATGACCGAGGACGGTCAGTATTATAGTGGGGGGGAGATGATACGGATGAAACCATTTCACCCGTATAAAATTCGATTTTAATGATTTTACCGCTAAAGGTCATCTCTAATAAATACACTACGTACAATTGCAATGATACAAAGAGTCAATGCGCATACCTGGCGCAGTTGATTAAAAATGCAAATGCGTGGAATCTGAAAATAGGACGAAGGCCTTGGAACTGGCAGCAGTACGCGTCGTGACATTATACTTGGATCCTATCTAAGATTCACCTACCATGAAATAGAGCACAAAGAGGTTCTAGAGTAAACACCCAACACAGGGAGAAGAATTGCATTACTACTAAAGGGTTTAGAAACACATAATGGATTTATTGTGAAAAACTCGTGTTTATACAAGAAATACAGAAAAGACGACTTAGACGCCTAAACGGCATGTCTGAAATATTGAGAAGACTAAATTACGCCTAAACCGTAAACGTACAGAGACTTAGCGTGGCTCACGGCCATTCAGAAAGTCATGTATGGCAGTTCCCACGTACGCATCAAAGACTGATGCGTCTGAACGTCACAAGTACAAACATAAGAAAAGACACATTCTATTATATGAAATATAATAAGAACCCCCTGACATAAGAAAGACATTTGAAAACATCTTCGGAGTGTCTCCCGACCTCCGTAATGAAAAGACGAGCCAAGACAAGGCATTTTAATTAAAAACTCGGAAACGACGGAAGACCGAAGACTATTGGTAAACGCGTACGCATGCGCATCAACGCATCAGGAAACGTTAATCATTTTGTGATGTCATCTGTCAAACCGGTAAACCGGGCCATAGGAAGAAACACGCGAGATCATGCCAAGCTAAGAATAGCTACGTCGGCTAACTCCGCGTACGCATCAAACACTGATGCGTTTGAAAATGAAAGACGCGACACTACAAAAATCTGTAGTGTTCACAGAGATAGACTACAAAATATACCACACGTTCATTAAAATTCATATTTGTAATTCGGACCGAAGTATCCCGCATTAAAACACATGTAAAACGTAGATAGGGGATCCTGGAGTATATAAGGAGCGCGCTAGCAGGTCAAAAGGCAAGCAATCGCCCCCCGTTGACCAGCTAGTTGCACTCCAAGTAGAGACTTAGGAGGTGGACAGTTGTAATCAATTAAAGGAGATTTCTTCGTGGTCAGATGAGTACAGTGTGAACGAAGCCAGCGTGCTTGGGAGTCAACTTACTTGGAGACTTGGAATAAGAGGTTTTAAGGACACAGTATCATTTTAGACGAGACAGCGTACTCGTACACTTGGTTTTGGAGCGTAGTGACATAATAAAAACTCACGGGAGTCATAAAAGTCAATTAAAGTCGTGTTTTGTGTTAATAAAAGAAACTGTGATCAAAGAACTTTGCATTTAAGAAACCAAGCTCCCAGAAAGATATACTTTGTTCTATTGAACTATTCTAAACCACACCTTATAATAAAAACCCAATTTTGAACGAAAACTCTTGAGAATTAAACCTAAGAAGACAAAAGTGGTATTTCTTAATACCAAAGGCCCTCGAACTCTTGCACCGAGATTGTGATAGTGTGTGTGTGTGTGTGTGAGTGAGTGTTAGGTGTTTTAGGGTTTTCCCCCGACGCGCTTGATCCTTGTTTGCGTGTTTCGCACTTTCACGTTCATCCCCGTGCAAAGCGTATCAATGGTTGAACGTTGCAACGTTGAACGTTGAAGACGTGCTCCTTATTCACCTTGCGTGATATCTTCTATCAATCTTCTATCGCCTTTCACGCATTACGCATGCAGACAAAGCCGTGTCAATGAAGAATACTTGGGAAAGACGGCAACTAAGAGGCAGTTCAGTTTTCAAAGAGGAAGACTAATGAGGATAAGTCGGAGTAGTGAGTTTAGGAATTTCAAACTGCAAAGATCCTGGCATACCTCCGAGGCTTCAATTATTTGCATGATGTCTCTCGTCAGAATCGCCGTGTCGCCCCCGTAGAAACCTTCCCGTCTCTTGAACAAACCTTGTCTTGACCTCGCCTGGGCCTTGTGAGAGTGTTGATGTTGGACGTTACTTACTGTGACTGCCAACCTGCTGCGAACCTTCATCCAAGTTGACGCAGCTGCTTCAGCGATGGTCCTCTGTTGTCAGAAATCACTCTGGACAACGCGACCACAGTGAGTCTACATTGTTTTCCATTCCAAGGCAATGAATCACTTACTCTCGTCGCCTTCTCTAACCAGCTTTTCCGTGTTACCACCATCATTTCCATGTTGATGCTGTCGTTTCAGTCGAGCATTAGAGACGAGGAGCTCTGAATAGAAAGGTACGTCATCTTGATGAATGCAGCATTGGGGCTCATCAGTGACCCCATCTCAGGACGCACGAGGCACTGCCGACGTTCTAACTCCAGCGACAAGTTTTAATCACATTGATGGTTATCGTGGACCGGCCAAGCGATCGGGTAAAGATCCAAGATGAAGACTTCAACCTTGTCGAGAAAGGGAACGTCGCCGGTATTGAAGGTGGGGACAGACGTACGACGTTTTCGTCATCGTCCCTTTATAGTGGCGAGGGAGGGTGCCCCAGCCCGATCTTGACCACGAGCCAAGTACATGAATCACCTCCTCTTCCCGCCTCCTTCCCGCCCTCTTACGTGTGCCTCTTGTTTTAGGAGTCAAGTAGTTGCAACCCTGAAGGCCGTCTTCAACTCGAAGAGCGGACAGCTTCTTATTTGAAACAGTGGCGAAGCTACAGGTCATCAACGACCAACCTGAGGCAGAAAATCCGTTATCACGCCAATGCAATGCCGTGGAGCTTGCCACGTCATGTTCGACCTCACTACGACCACTACGACATTGAAACCTACATGGTCGGGGTATTCGAGTTGCCTGTCCTACTTGAGCATCCATATGATGTGCAGATAGCGATAGGTGGCAGTTGGATCTGAACCCACCGCTCCTTTGATGTGCTCTAGATCTCCTCCTTGCGATCGTTATAGTCGCCCATCTCAATCCCACCGTTTTTTGGCGGTTCTTCCCAACATACTGGTCCTTCTGTCTCCTCTCTTATCGTCATTCCGTCTTCTGCTCGCTTTTCACATTCATGAAAATTGACAGTTGGCACTCCCCCGAATCCCCAGACGATTGACATAGACTCAACATGGCTCTTCCCAACATGCTTACCGGCGCTTCTTTCTCCCCTTACTTCTTCCCGTCCTCTCCTCGCCTTTCACACCTTTGAAGAACGGCAGCTTCTTCACAGGCTCCTTCGGTTTCGATGTGCCAAGGCGGGAGCGCACAATGCCGTCTCAATCGTTGACGCCTTACAACGCGTCAACGACGACACAGCCCACGATGGTACCCTCGCCCACAGTGTACAATTACACAAATCCCAGGACGGGAGAGCGCATTGTGTCTCTGCTACCCCCAAACCATCCCGAGATGATCTGCTTACAGGAAGGCATGCATGTGCCCCAGACAATTGACACGGTCCTCCTGCGTGAATCATAGGCCACAACTGGGTCATCGAAGGGGCTCAAGCCAAGCTTGGTTGAAGCAAGTTGCTGGAGAAGTTGAGCTAGGCGGAGGTGAGGGTTTGGGATGGGGAGATCAGGGTGGGGGACGTGGAAGGGATGGGATTGTATTGGCTTCCGCTGACTGGTTGTCGGATGGCGCGCCCTACCACAATCAGTGCGATCGCTGTTGTCTTCCCTGACTTTGCGTCGGCTCTGCACGGAACGTTACGTGTTAGGTCCCATACAGGCTTGATGGTACCCAACGTCGCCCAGTGTAATCCCAACTTGATGACGTCCTATCCTCGCCAGCCTTGAATTTTGTGTTGGAATAGAAGTCAGCATGATCGGTGGATGATTGCGTCCACTCAGCTAGAAGCGAAGCAAGACTTGAAGTCGGATAATGAACAGATGGAGGCCAAATACAACTGTTATGCTCAAGCTCGTGCATATGGAGATTGTATTCAAAAAACCGTAACATACATGCTTTCTCTGCGGAATGGTTTCACTGTTCTGTATGGGAAACTGCTCAACGTTCAACACCAACATATAGCTCCGCCAACCGCCATGGTGGGCCATTTCTCGCTCGCCCAATAACTACCAACGCCCAAACGATGGCAAATGGAATGATCGTTGAGCTGAACCCCGTGAATTTGCAGCACCTCTTTCCGCGGTACTAGAAGCCAACTCCGAATCATGAGTTGATGATTCTGGAGCATCATCATCCTGAATTCCGCGACGACGTATACTACCCAATCGCACTGGCGCCGAAGGTCTGGACGAAAGCGGACTCGTTCGGGAATGGGTCAAAGACACGGGCGATGACGGGTCCATGAAGTAATCGTCATCCGAAGGCCACCGGTCTCTGGAAGTCGCCATCCGATTTAGTGGAGAATTAGGGGTGGAATAGACCGTTGGTTGACTACCACTGGGAGGTGACTTCGGCTCCCTCTCTTCCAAATCCTCTTCGAAGAGAGTGTCTTGTGGAAAGTTAGAAGTGTCGGGATTCTCCCTCAGAGGCGAGAGGTCTGCGCGTCGGGACTGAGAAGCAATAGGTCGAGCTGGTTCGCTCAACGACCGGGAGTGGCGCGCATTCATTGTGGCACTTTCCCTTACTTCCTCCATTTTGGGATCAAATGGTGAGCTGTCAAAGCCTGCCGGTGACTCAAACGTGGAGTTGCGTTGCTGGTATAATAATGAGTACGTTTTTCCAACATATCAGAATGATGATTCTTACCCCATTTCGAGGCGTACGTTCCCTGGAGACGATGACATCCTCATCGTACGCGTGGCCAGTCGGGTGAGGGGACAAGGTCGTTTCTGGAGGATGAGTTTGATCAAAGCTTAGTAACTCTGCTTGCAAGCGCGACTGGACGTCTTGCAGCCTAAAGGAACGTAAGTCATGAAGATGACAACACACATCGTATCAATACCTTGTAAGCTTGAGAGTCTCAAGGACTTCTTTAGCCAGGGCTTGAACAGCTTGTTTCTCTTCTTTGCTCTTCAGAGTCGATTTTCGTATTGGACTGTTAAACCATCAAACGATCAGAACTTTTCTCAACGTTTACCACAAAGAAGTTTACCTCGTGATATGTTCCATAGATTTCTGGAGTCCGGCGTCAATTATATGTCGTCTATATGTGCCGGTGTGGACTAAAGCTTTCAGTATCTTGCAAGATCCAATAACTTCATATGCCGTCTGGCTGCTAGTCAGGTGCATGAGTTCTGGAAGAATCCTGGCTTTGATTAGCGTGTCTCGGCCAACATCCGAAAGTTCAGCGATAATCCGACAAATTTCGAGGCCATATTTTTTGCATTTAGTGTCTGTGACGGTGTACCGAGGACTATATTCGCTGATTAGTGGAGAGCAACGGATGAAAGTACTAAACACAAACACACCTTAACCACCTGACTACGCATGGAACTATTCCGCTGTCAATGACTGGTGTATGCGGAGAGTTTTGAACCATCCTCAACAGCAAATGGAAGGCTCTGATGTGTACATCTAAAGCTACATCTTCTTCCCTGAAAATATTGCGCAAAGATGGCAGGGTGTCCACAACCAGTTGTCTTGCTTGATCTGGTGCGGCCATAAACAAAGTGCAAAGCGCTTCCAGGCTTGATTCTTGAGCTCCTTTCTCTCCCTTGCTAAAATCTCTCATGAGCTTGAGTCTCGATTTCGAGGAAAATGGAAGATTCCTACACCGCAACCCATGACAAAGACTTGCCAATCCCTTCGTTCATGATCCTCGCGGAACGCAAGACGGAGCCTGTGGAGAGCAATTGAATGATGCTGGAACAATTACGACGCATAGCCGCATCACGCCCCTTCAAATACTCTCCAACAGCTGGGACAAACATGGGCTCAGCCGCAAACCAGCCCTTCTGATTCTCGTTACAGTTTTCAATCACATTATGGGCCGCCTCCAGGTATGCTCGAACAACGTTTACATCATTGATCCTGTCAGAAGTTTCATGGGGAGGCGGTGAGAGGAAAGAAGTCAAGAAATTACCTCAATACATCGACAAGAATATTCAATCTTCGTCGCTCCACGAGCTTGGGCACCACGATGGGGGCCCACTCCCGGAGAAGTGCCGTGACAGACGGATTGCAAAGCCTTTTTCCATCAAAAAGAAGAGGGATTAGCCCAGGTAGGGTATCACTCTTTAAAACCCTCGTATCACTCGACCACGTTTGGTAAAGTTCAGTGGAGAGACCAGAATCGGGGTCACTAGGGTGCAAGGTCAACCTACGTTGTGCTACCAATGCAGAGGTGATGTGATACTTACTCGAACAACGAAAACAATGCCCTGGCAGATTCCTCGTGAAGAAAGAGGATGTAGCTCAGATGCATAACGATGCTCCGAAGTAACTTGAGAGAATGTTGACGCTGAGATTGATCCTTGTGTAATCGTAAAGCGGAGCTCAGAATATCTGGGTTCGCTTTCACAAGTCGTTCGTGCTCAAATGAGCCGCCCTTGGCGAGCACTTGAATGGTTGCTTCAACAGCAGCGATACCCACATCCCCACCATTTCTGGAATTCAATCAATATTTCAATGAACGCAGTCAGGGTGAAAATTATCGTCAACTTACAATACAAGATTAAGCAGCTCCGCTTCCTTTTTGTTTGACACAAACGTAAATCCTAATAATGAAATGGCTACAAAAGGTAAGGGTTGAAGAAGAGCTAACAGAGGCCTCAAAAATACCTTGTGCGATTGATGGACCTGAGGCCGAGGACCGGCTTTCCAAACTATGCAGCAACGTTGGGAGCATGCAGCCACGGGATACTTCTGAAGTTTTTGCCAGTACTGATATTGCTTGAGATGCTGCCTCGCGTACGTTTCCCCGGTCATTTCTAATCTTTGTGAAAAACGAATATATCAGCTGATGAAATCGGCAACTTACTTGAGGTTGTCAAAGAGTATATCGATCTCAACTCGATTCTCTAGGTACGGCGCCGCCTTCGGGAGGATGCGACACCACAGGTCGCGAATATCATCGTTGTCAGCTGTCAGGCGATGAAGAATGCGAACGACGGAGGCTTTAGCCATGTTCTCCATGTTGCCATAGCGCGAATCAATCGCATTTTTCAGGGCTTGGACTGCTGCAATACGAAGCCGAGGCTCTGCATGTTCCAGTAGCGGAAACAAAGTGGCTCCACCGTCATCTTGAGTGAACGAAGGGCCGAGCAAAGGAAGAAGACAGTTCGACATAAATTCAAGCAGATCATCCTTAGCTGGGGTGTATGCTTGGAGAGTCTCTGATAATACTTTGGCATTAACGAGTCGTCCACGTGTCATTTCATCCGATGTTTGAATGTGAGTACGGAGCTGAACAATGATTGGTTTCCGCACACGGACGTCTTCGCTGTGAAATATCTTGAAAATCTGGGTGAAATCTCCGTCTGCCACAAGATCATCCGCCAATGAATGTGAGAGGCAGTCGGCGGCGACCTCACGGAGCAAAGGACTTTGCTTCAGCTTAGGTAAAAGCGCCTTCCTCAGGCTGGATCTCTGTTCAACCGGGCCACTTGCGAGAAACATAATCGATTTGCTTGCTGCAGTCCGGATTTGCTCTTGTGAATGACTAGGTCCATGATTGTCAGTAAGATGGTATCAGGGTGAGGATCGTATCATCTGACTCACTCCACCAGCATGAAAATCAAAGCTATCTTCCCGGCTTCGAGGTAGTCACAGGCAAGCATTGGAATGATAGAGGCCAACAGATCCAGTTGTGTCTGGTCTGAGAGATCCCCTCGAGCAACCAAATTGCTTATAATGTCCTTCTCCACTAGGTGTTTTCGTTCTGGTACGGGTCCACTACTTATGGTTTTGAGGGCAATGGCAGCGCCATCGCGCACCTGCGGTTCTTTGTGAGCTACAAGGTTGATGATGTCGCTGCCGTGGCCATTTCGAGCTAATGACAACGCTAGGACCTCGAGTGCCCTAGCGACGAAGTCCAGAGCTTCCGAGTCGTTACTGTTTGATAGCGAACGAAGCAGGGAAATGATATTTGCTTTTTCCAGTGACTCGTGATAATCCGTGTTCATTAAATTTTGTTTCAGAATGATCATAGCGGCCGTTTGTATGGGCTTCTTGTCATGTTGAACGAGGCTAAAGAAATTTGGGAAGTCATTCAGGAATGCAAGATCAGGTCCGATCCAATCCCCAATCGCCTTGACTGCATATTTGATTAAAGAATCGCTAGGAAGTCTAAGGCGGTCCAGGATGACAGCTCGTAGAGTTTCTCGGTTTCCAACGTTGGTGATTGAAATGGCCGACAACGCATTGTGTGCTACGTCCCGCGCATACTGTGATTTGGACCTTGCGGACAGATCAGTTGAATCTAAAGGCAAATGATTACACATGCATACTCAAGAAGTTGCAGAAGGCCACCGCATGCTTCAGCGGACGTCCGCAGGAATGGCATCAAACGTGTGAGGATTTTTGAAGCAATTTCGGACCCGATTTTTGAAGCACTTTCGGAACCGAATTTTGGCGCATTTTTCAGAGGGTCATCCGAATACTCTTCAAGATGTGACTGCAGTTCCTTGAATACGCCCGCTTTCAAGAGCACTTGACAATTTCCGTCACTGTTTTCTGAAGCGATTTGAATGCCACGCAGTGCGGCCTGTCGTAGTTGCTCATTTCGAACACCCAGAAGGCCAACAAGTTTCTGAGTGGAGGCAACACCAGCTTTGGTGATCTCGATCGCCATTGGTGTGCAACAATCAGCCCCTAGGGCAACAGCATCAGGATAAGAAGAGGTGCAGAGCTCAAAAATGACATCGAGAAGGTGGTCATGGACAATTTTCGAACGCGAGCTAGGCGAGTTGCGGACGATATCGCGCCAGACCTGTTGTGCAGGACGGCGGAGTTGCGACTCGGAGTGTTGGATGTACCTGGCAATCGTGTTGAAATCACCCGATGCGGCCCAATCTCGACAGAACGCAGGCATTGCAAAAGCATATACTTCCAATGTGCTTTTTTTACTAATGCTGAGCTTTGTAACTTCAATGAAAAGATGCGTGCGATCTTCCGCGGTGGATTCCACAACTTTCTTGCACGCTGACAAAGAAGTGGTGACGACATTGGAGTCAGGATGATCTAGAAACTGTAGGATTCCTCCAACAGCTTTGGCGCGTGCATGAGGGATGGCCAGTGCCAAGATTAACCTGATGATGAGCTTTACGATCTCGGGGGATTGCATGGGGCAGTCCTTGAGTTTCCTCAACAACTCCGTTTCGACGAATTTCTGAACGACCACAGGGTCCTCCTTCGTTACACACTCGTTGAACACGTTAATGACAGCAGCGATTATATCTGCATTCTGATGATCAAGTCGATTTAAAAGCCATTGAATGGCCGAACGACGGCGGAACAGCTTGTCTGCTACCAAGGGTAGAAGTTCCACAAAAAAGGTGATGACGTCAGGGGGAGGGGATGAAGATCGGTAGTAATGATCCAGTAAACCCAAAATATGAGCCTTGACTATGCCATCTTGGTTTCGATCATTCCGGGCCAAGTAGACAACCTTTTGCAACACTATCTGCCGGATCGACGTAATCCTGTGACAGACGAGAGGTGCAACGGCCGACCAGAGACCATTATTGGAGCAATCTTCGATAATTCTTGGTGCAACTTCTTTGACGAAGTTAACAGAGGGATGTACCACTTGTTCGTGGGGTGCCGGAATGGGTATCTTGGGGATAGCTAATGCCAGAGCTTCATATGCGGGCTTAACAACCGAAGTCTCCATGCGAATCATCTGGCGAAGGCAGCGAACGGCTAATTGACTGACCAACTCTTTCACCTCCACCAAGTAGTCGCCTAATAGTTGACACTGTCCACCAAGTGCTAGTGCCCTCGCCATGGGAACGGCAGAGACAGTCTCCTCTGCAAACCGCAACACCGATTCCACCGGTTTGGTTGCAGAGGAAAGAAGCTGATGAAGTTTTGGAAGGATATCCGGAGCAATATCTGTAGGCGTGAACTTAGCGAAATTGGGTGCAAGTTTCCTGTCACCGCTAAGAACGGTAGCAATGTTATTCATTGCATGCTTCCGGATCTTGTCGTTGGCATGTCTGTGTTAAACAAAATTATGGAATGATTTTGGGAAAGATGTAGAAGGATAGGCTTTTGAACATACGTTAAATTTTCAACAACAGTTGTATGGCTTAACGTTGCGAAGTTATCCTCGATGTATACTACTGAATCGGTCCTGTGGTCACAGTCAACATCCATTGGTTATATTAGGTCATGATTGAGCAACATGACAAACCTATTTCGACGCCGCTGGTCCTCGTGCAATGCAACTTGTTGAGTCCTTCGTGCAAGATCTTTTTTGTCCCTTTCAATGACAGCGGCCTCATCTGCAACTGTATTTTGAAGCGATCTTATGACAGCTGTCTCGCGCCAATTATCATCTTCTTGTTGTGCCACACGTTGCCTGTCAGCTTCAAGTTGAAGCTTCAACTCGTTTATAGCTCTTCGCTCCTCCCGCATTCGCTGCTCGAATCGAGCAACAACTTCATTCTCAAATTGGCTAAGAGCGAGTTTAGTTTCAGCCCCGTGTAAGATGGAAGAAATCTCACCGGCGGGCAAGATCTAGAGTTCCTGGAGAAAATATCTCATCGTGTGACTGCGATACATAGTCAGCACGAGGGTTTCATGAGCAGTCGATGATTTGACTCACAGAAGACATCTCAAAGCTGCGGCGTTCAGACGGTTATTTAGAAACAAAAATCGGCGGCTCTACTTATGCAATTCGAATAAGCGCTTTAGTCCTTAGAAAGACTTTCAGGGTCAAAGCTGTGGAAACAGCGCTTTTCATGGGAAGGTGCTCTGCATGCCATAGCCCCGGTTGCACAGGCAGTACCAAAGCCATTTTTTTCTTCCCAGAACGTCATGTCGTGGGCAGTACCGATTCCTCCTTATGGCCGCCCTCCCATCGTCTTGAAACCTGGAAAGTGATACCTCCGTCTGCAAGATAACGTACGCCAATGCAATCTAAGATTGACAGCTTCCTAAGATGGGTTCCATTCACCACGACAAGGAATTGGGGCTTATTTCCGTCACAGAAGAAGACACTTGCTTTCAGGTGACGATGGATCATACTCTTATCGTGATCGGAGCACGTCAACACAGCGTCTATGAGGGCAAGTTTGAGCGTGGAAGTTAAGCGCTAAATTCTGTGTTCAGATCGATGGTTGGGAAGACGGCAACAGACGGGCACTACGAGAAAACTTACTCAAAATTGTGAGCATCAAGTCACAGATGGAACTGAAAGGTCCTCCAATTCTTCAGAAACTTTTTGCCTTCTGCTTTCTTTGTCTCAAGAACCTGGGTGTTTTTAGAGAAATGCGTGACGGATTTTGGTTGTGAGGCGAGTCAGAAGATATGCGGAAGCCATGAATAGCCCAACCGTCGAACCCTATCCTAACGCTGCTAGGGATTCTCCGGTTGGTGGTCTGGTGTTTGAAGTGAACGCCCAGGTTCAAACTTGAAAAGCCGCAAACAGGGCCACCGCTGTGCATCATGCATGCTATAGGACGAACGGCTTTAACGAACTTTCTCAGGATTGACATTGATGTCGCCATTAACACTGTGTATGAGGCAATAGGTGTTGGCACCACAATCGATAACGGTTCACGGGTCAACTGCAACACAGATCCCTCTACATCAGGGTATTAGTTACCGGTAAACAGAATGCAGGGCGTGGCCAGGCAGAAATAACGCACCAGGATAGGCGATAACGTTACCCACGTCTGCGGTGAAGCAGATGATGTCGACGAAGTCGTCGTGGTAGAGAACAACATTGCTTGTGCATCTGACCAGCACCAGTACCTCCTCCCAAAAACTCAACCCTCAGCGCACCTCCTGCCCTCAACACTCCGTGCCCTACTTCAGCTGGGGGCTAGCTCTGCTCCATCACACCCTCAACCAACTTCTCCACCGTAAGTGGTATCTAGCATTCGCTAATTCCCTGCTATAAACACCCCTCCGCACAGCCATCAAAGGGGTGCACGCTACCATGCATCTTTATCCTTCCGCCGGCCTCACTCAAGGTGGACTCGGTGTGGCCGAAGAATAGGAGATTGAAAGAGAACCCAACGTATGGACCCGTATCGAGTTTTGTAACAGGCGACAAGGGAGAGAGAGAGGCTTGGAAGATACTGCATGAGCAGGAGGCCAACGAACTCCCTCTGCGGTGGGTCCTCTTCGGGCGGCTAAGCCGTGCCTTGGCGCTGGAGGGTGGTGATTCGTTGAAGTCAACACAAGCCGAGGATGACGTTCGACTTCCACATCACAGCCAACATCAGCCCTACCATCATCAACTTTCCTCCTACTCGGCGCAGCCTCACACATCCTCCTCTCTAGGTTACTCGAAAAGTCCTGTTCAACAAGAAACAAGACTCGCCTCCCCAACCAGCTTGAGCCTCTCCACCTCCCTCGCGAGATTTATGTACTCGCGGCTCCATTCCTCCGTCAACTCCAACCTTTCGGACATCCGATGCCATCTGGTTCGCTGCCCGCGTAGCAGCAGCCACCCTTGACCACTTCATTCTCTCTCCCTCTACAATCGGCTCGTCGATCCGTCGTTGCATCTTCCATGTCTGGTTGGAGAGCAACAGACGATCGTAGAAAGCTTTGAATGCATTGGAACATTTTCGACGCTTTGGTGAACTGGAGTCTGCCTTGTGTCTTTCCGGTTCATCAACAAAAGCCACTCGCATAAGTCAGAGAACGCTGAGCTGACGGGGCTAGGCGTGCGATTCTGATTCTCAGGACGTTGGGCGGACGTGATCGCAGGGCGGAGTGGTATAATAGCGTGCAGAGGGGTTGCCCTTTGTCAACACCACGAGGAGGAGGTTACGCGAAGTTTGGAGTGCATATTCCGTTCTCGCTGTCGATCGAGTCCCTGGAGTCTGCGAGGACTGGGTCTGCGAGGACTTGATTGGCTCTGGCTGCGAGGTCGTGAGGGTGTGATATCGCTATAGATGAAGGTGGTGTGTGCTGGTGTGTTGCGGGTCAATGTGTGTTGGGAGCGCAAGCTCAGTTAGGGCAAAGCAAATTCCGAATCTTAGTCTTGTCTGCATAGTAGCAATGTCAATATTTGTTCGGAGCGCTTGTACCCATAGATGTAGTCCGATGCTGAGTGGAAAGAGAGGGGAACGCGACGCCGATGAAAGGGCGAGTGGTGTTCTTGAATAGTACCGACATTGAAGTTTGAACTTCAACCCGTTGGCGTCAGCGTGATTTTGGTTTCGGCTTGAAATGAGGTTCGGCTAGGAGACATCCAAATATTCACAGCCGGATAACGGGAAAAGAAGGGACATTGTGGTGCATGATGTGGATGAACTTGGGACGAACGCGGCGTAGAAAAAGTCATGGATGAAAATGGACAAATGTGCTGGAGCAGAAACGCGGAGCAGGCAACACAAAGTCGATTTTCTTGTCCTGTGTTCGTTGGATGAATCGACTACACGACATCAGCATCGCAATCACTGCAAAAAAGAAGACATACCATGTATCGCCTCAATTCCCCACCAGACGACTCTCTTCGAACTCACTGTTCACGACAACAACTCTGTGTGCGTGTATGCACGGCTGTGACGACAAGTAGCCCATAGGATAATCGTCGTCATGAGTTGCACATAGTAGCACAGAGGATGTGCCGGGGTCTGTAGGGGGATTTGCACAGGATGTATGTGGCAAATTAGGCCAGGTGGATAGGGCACCGCTCGCAATCCGCCAGCGTCATGACCTTCGAGGGGAGAGCCATGTCAGAAAACTGCTGAAACTGTGTCAATGATGCCGCACGAAAGACGCAATACTCGTGCTTACCTTCTTGGTCATCGTGTACCTCTCCTGCCTAACGTATGTTTGAACTCCACCCAACTTCTGAGATGCCGCCGTCGAGCAGAGCTTTCGATATTCAAGAGTGAGATGCCTGTGTTTCTGAGGTTATTGTACGCCGCAAGCAAGCCGTTGGGTGAGATGTGAGGTTGACGTTCCACGAGGTTGACGAAGAGTAGTCGTGCACTTGGGTTTCATTGTGGTTACCCAAGTATGTCACCGTTCCATAGGTCTGCATCGGTAGCACAGTAACGTATCTTCAAGGCTCGCAAGAAAGAGGATGTTGAGAGTGCCCTAATGGTGAGGTGCTTTGCGTTGTTTCTTGAAAAAAACTCGGTCAAGTGAACATTCACGTATGAGTCTGGTGTACCTTTATTTCACAAATAATTCCTCTAGTCGAAGCAATGTCCGAAGACAACAGGAGAGGCGCCGAAGAGAGCAGGAGAGGCGCCGAGGGCAATGGTGACGACGAGCGCATGATGGACAGGTTGATGTCACTTACTTATGCACGACTCAAGTGCACATCGACGATTATTCAAGTTATTCGTAATAAAATTCTCATAGACATTTCTAGCTATTCTCCTCAACCGCAAATTGTACAAAGTCCTCGAACATCCTTCCCCGATGCAACTGGGCCACCAGTTCTCTTTGGTCGCCCATGTTCTCCACTCCCGCAGATAACCTCCCCAGACCAAAGAAAGTGTCACTCCCCAGCCGCTCGATCCTCTCTCGATCGCTACACAACCCAAATGCATAACCCGCAACGGCTCAGCCTCCTGGAATCCAACATATAACCCACTGGCTCCCACCCTTCCTAGTCAACATCGGCTCCTCATTCCACTGCGCCTACGACCCCCAAAACCGCGTTGACCACCCAACACCGGCTCAACGCACACAGATTCAACACAATCATCTCCACCCGTAAGTCTTCCGGTCCTTCGAGCGTTCAACATGTCCTTTGCGACGGTGGATCTTCGATCTGAGGTTAAACGTCGACCCTTCGGATTTACAATGCCATGGTACGCGGTGAGGGGGGAGAAGATGATGAGTGTATGCACTTGAGCTGCGCATCGTGGTGTCAGGATCCTGGCGACGATATTACTGAGGCTGCTCATACCTGATAGGTTCAAAATCTGGAGGGAGGTGGGAAAGCCATGCCACGGTAAAGAGGGTGATGTGCATGAGCGTCATGGAGATGGTCTAGGTTGTCGAGAGGTTCTGAGGGAAGGAAGGAAGCGGGCTGGAGGGGTGACTTTTGCCAGTGGACAAGAATGGACCACGTGGTCTGACCTGATTGGAACAGAAGGAGGTCAGGGCTACGACAAAAGGAGCTATTGATGGATGGTACCCACCTCCGAATTGAGATTTGTGTCTGTATTTCACGGAGGTAAGGGTAACGTCCAGGTATTTCTTCGAAGTTGTGGTGGGACTAGAACAAGAATAATGAACAATGGCTGGAGGTGGCGTGAGGGTATTATGCTTACCCTGTAGTCTACATGCTTGAGCGGCGTTGGCTTCGAGTATTGCATGAGAGTTATGTGCCGCTCGCAATTCATTTTCACCTGCTTTTTCCCGGAACGAAAACCGAACGTTTTGTGGGAACGAAACGTCGGGGAATGGCTGCAACAACGTCGACATGTGGTATTTAACGACAGAAGTATTATCGTACTCACCTCTCCCCCAACATCCACCGAACTCGATGTTCATGTGGAGCGCATCAAGCTGCCGAAATACACCACCACGAGGGATCTACTAACGGTCGCGCGGTTCTGGTTGCGTAAGCAGTACAGGGTAGTTTGGAGATGCAAGTCGTTGTTGGAGAATAAGCGGATGGTGTTCGTGCAGTTGGGCGGCTGATCGGGAGTACTGGTGTCCTTGAAACCGTGGCTCGACAGCAGTGTGTCGGGCAGGATGATGGGGTCTTTTGAGCTTGTAAGGAGCGATCAAGTTTCGGAAACGCCGAGTGGAGTGCCACTAGATGTCGGCTGTGAATGTCGTTGAGTTAGTCGAGTAAACGACAAGATACGAAGTCTGAGCCTGACACACCTCCAGAAAACATTCTCCTGCTTGAAACATCGCCGGAGCAGTGGCAAACGACTGCAGGAGTAGTGAAGATGGCGATGTTGTCGACGAGGTCATGGTGATTGAAAAATCATATGGCGAAGAGTATCTCTATTTGTCCCTCTCAGCCTTTGTTCAAATCTGGTCCGCGCTATCAGGCCGTGGATGGCGGGGACCTCGACCCATTCATCGTCCATTTCCGTCATGATTCATCCCCCACCAGACAAAGATCGAAGAAGCCGTGCGTCCGTGTCGTCTGAAAGGTACTCCCAATGATCGACATCAGTCAGGAGGGCGGTGAGAAGGGCAAGAACATAGTTGGTGGAGGAGGAGCTGTGGAACAGGCATGTTGTCAAATTCGAGGGCGTGCGAAGCTCGGCTGTCGTTGATCGTTGGTTTCATCGAGGAGAAGGAGTGGGCGAATCTGGGTGTCTGAGGGAATACGCTGAGTTTTCAGTGCAGATAGCTGGTTTAATGATCCTTAGCAACCGCCGGTTTTGAATAGAAAAGACTGTGGACTCACTTTACATTCTCTCCATCAGGAAAACCGACCTAGCACAGCCAATGGTGGGGACTTGACAAATCAAATAGGTTGGCACTCGAACCGACCCGCTAAGCCACCGCGCAGCAACTCCAGCTCCAAATTTTCAGCTATCAAAATCGATGTTCAGAGAGGGGCGATCTCGACGATGATCCGGCCACTCACTTTGAGAGATCATATTGTTAAGACGACATGCGTCGTGCACATTGCGTACCGTTTTCTGGTTTCAAGTACTGATAGTTGACGCTGCGCAGCCAAATTTGACATGACTGCTAAGAAAAGAAGGTCAGCTGAGGGTCCCATGTTCGTCAAGTACACTCGTAAAGTACTGCCTAGGCATCAGTCCAATAGGCGCGTTCGGCGCTGACAACGGACTTGATTCTCTCGTCGTGAGCGCTGCAGGTGCCATACAAAACCAACACTAAAAAGTCGAGCCCACTCACCAAAGACAGCAAACTACCGAGGAATGAGAAAGACGAAGGCGAGGGCTTGGAGAAGACTGGAGTCAAGAGTCGGAAAAGCCCAGGCACGTTTACAACTGTTTGTAAAAATAGACACAGGCACGCCTTCACCTCGTGGCGTGATTGGGGGTGCACTGTTTGGGCCAAGAGGTGTCAGATCTAGCAACCACGGACGTCAGATCCACTCGTGACAAATCACAACCGGTGATATCCGAAAGACGGCATGGCAAGCTCCCATCAAATTTAAACCAACTCCGCTTAAGTGTCGACTTCGATAATGTTTTACAGAAAGACATCAGTAGTATCGAAATGTGGGTAGCTATCTAATGATATTGGTAGTTGAATGGGTGGGACAGGAAATCGAGAGTGAGATGGAAAAGTATTGAGAGTTTCTTGTCTCGGCTTTCTAGGAGAATCACCGCGTTCATCGCGAATAGTTGGAAGGGATAATGGGTTTGCATGGCGCACATCAGTGTTCACGACGCGCAACCCCCGTCTATTGTCTGGGATGCCTAGCCTTGTCTCTTCTTCTTGAGATATTGTGATTTTTTCTCGGAACTCTTGAAGTTCTCGCCCATCTAATACATTGTTCTCCCAGGCCGGATGCTGCGCCTGAAGGTGCTGGTGCATGTTATACTTCCAATGCACCTCTGTGCAGAGCCTGCATTTCACCGGTACGTTAGTACATGCCTTTGACTTCGATACCTTGGATGCCGGGCTGATTTTAAACTCATATGCATGTGCGCACTTTGAGACAGCTTTCCTGCTTTGGATATGCACTTCACAAGCGCCTCGGACACTCGATTGGCCGCAGAATCCGCAAGGGTATTCCATGGATACCTAGTAACGCTGCGGTCAAAAAAAACCCACCGAAATAGGTAAAACACTTATGGATCCCATATCAATATTAGAGTCTGGAGCTTCTGTCACCCCTCGTAGCTTTTGGAGGATATGCCTTCCCATATGGTTCTGACGATCAGGACCTGAGACTTGCCCACGGCAGATCTTACAGGCTTGTGGTGCGCTAGCAGCGGAGGGGGGTGAAACAGCCGTGATAACAAATTCAATATTTGGTAATGCCGACACTGTCAGAACATCAATAATCGACGGTCATGATTTAAAAAAGGAATGAACTTACCAGATGAATCAAATTTGTACGGAAATTCACCTTGTCGAACACCTCCAAAGACTGGAATTTTCGAGCGAGTGCTCTCCTCATCAGCAAGCAGTCTCTCCGATAACGTATTCTGAATATTGCGCAAAACTGTTTGAGTTAGTAGCCATGTTTTAAGACCGGTTTTCCCTCCTAGAGTATTTGGCGGCAAGCTGCTGATTGGAATGGATGTGACATGCGATGAATTGAGAGGAAAAGCCAGCCGCCCATTGACACTGAACGTGAGATGACGAAGGCGGTCAGTGGTTGCCTGTTGCGTACGTGATGCCTTGATCGAGTCAAGAGCCACATATCGGGAGTCCCAAATCCAAGAAACATCTGATGTGTTTTGGACAATTGGACATAGCGACAAAATCTGCCCGGATATGTCATATCGAGAGTCTACAAGAGATAGTTCTGAAATTGGGGCATAGTCGACATACTGGGATGTCGATCTCAAGCCTGTGCACTGGAGAACTGCAACGGATACCTTTTTGTCAGTACAGATGATGGATGCATAGAGATTTCCGAGTTTGAAAACCTCGCTGCTCGATGGGCTAAACAGAGTCTCAAGTCTTGAACGATCCCAGCTATCACCGCCAATCGAGAAATAGCGAATTCGAATGAGTTGGTCATGGCTGCCATGATAGTCGACATCCAAAGATGAGTCACTAAAGAGGCGGAGTATTGTCTTCTTGTGACCCAGCATGCCTCCTTCAAGTTCAATCCAAATAGAATGTGAACCAACGCGAATGAGCAACTCAGCTGCGAGGGAAGCATTCCCATCAAATGAACGAAAGCTATAGTCTTCTTGGATTTCTACTTCTTCAGTCTCCAAATCCCCAAGTGATCGATCGACCTGCGACGAAATTCCTGGGTATTTTCCGCCAGCTGGTCGCAAAAGATCTACACCCCGTTTATGCCAATCATAGAAATGAGTTTCAAAGTTGATGTTGTCAAATCCAGCTTTCTTCAGCACAATTTCTGCTTGAGCTACACCACTCTTCCAGCAGGTGAGTAAATCACAAGTCACTGCACGCAATTCTCCTTTCCAGTGACGAGGAGAGAGGTGGTCAGCATCTCGGCTCCGCTTTAACTTTAGACGATTAGGGCGACGTTCCCAGGATGGATAAATCTTAAAGATTCCGTCCAAACGTATTGCTGATGCGCATCGATTTCTGAATTCGTCAACGTCGACATTTGGAGAGTGGCCCCCGATCATTCTAACCCGACCGAACAAGACTTCTAGCACGTCGTCACCAAGCAGACATAGGAAAATCTTGAGCTGCGGATCAAGAAGCATGGTGTGTCCAACTCGAAATACTGCAGTCCGAACCATGCACTGCAAATCACTATAAAGGTGATGTGGCATGAAGGCAGTCTCGTGTTTCAGAAATAGGGCACATAAGATATGTGCAAATTTGACAAGGCTTGTGATTTGCTGGGAGATTGAGAATTCCGGGTTGATAAAAGGCTCAACCAATGCCTCTAGCAGCTCGCCGAGAAGAGAAAGTGCGGAATGAGTCTTTTGTTCGGATGGATCAAGCTCAGATGAGTCAAGATTGCGGAGATCAGCCATGAGGTTGAGGAGTTTGATCGCTCGCGGAACATCTTGAGCATCTTTTGGACTAAGTAAGGTGTGTATGCGTTCAAGAGCAGAGATGTCGGTGTTTAGAAGGGAAAATATATTGTTCTCCGACCAATCAACGTCGGTGAGGCGCTCCAGCCATGCGGCAAGTACGCCCTTGTTCATAACAACTGAGTCGATTACCAGGCCTTCACGAGTGCAGAACAGTTTACAAATTCCTGTGTATATTCTCTCAGATACCCGAAGAAAGGCGGAACACGAATGGACGTACGCTTCATGTCGTGTTTATAGTCAAGATCTTGCGTCATTCCACCTGGGCCTGTCCACAAATTCAAGCCAGGGAGGTTGCCGAGATATTTGAATAAGGGATCAGCTGGTGTTAGTTCCCGAACCATGCAGTGAAGGTATAGGGCAGGACGACGCTTTGGGCAGCCATCTGAGGCCAACGATGACAGTGGACCATGAAGTGTTTCACCGTACGGCGAGATTTTCCATGCCTGGCGAGATTTTTCTATGATGAGCGCTGAATCGTGGAACGAACCCTTCTTGCATGTAGGCATAAGAAGTACCGGCTTGGCCCCATAGTTAGTTTCGGCATTCCGAGCAAACGCAGCCACAAGAAGCTCCTTCCCAATGTGGATCTTCTCCTCGTGAACTGCTTTTGTGACGGTGCGAACAGTGGTAAGGTCTTTGCCCATCTTCAAAGACGGCACCCCAGTGACCGCATGTTCGCAAAGGCCAGCGATGTCATCTGTCTCCGTAAGATAACACAACCTGCCGTCAGTTGCAACTTCGTCCATTGAAAGCGTGATAGGAACTTTTTGGTGCCCAGGTGAGACGTCCTTGAACATTGTCTCGATATTAGCAAGGATGTCTGACATCTTGACCTCTCCGACCATGATACACAGCTTGAAATTCTGGCGACGTTCGAGAATAGTGGTGCGTGACGGAAATGAAAACGGAGACTTCTGGAGAGCGTAGAGTGCCGCTCCACCGCCAAGCTTGTAGATAGTTGTAGCCAGGTCAAACTCGAGGTCGCTAAAGTTCTTAGCGTGGTAGGTGCCATCGACGGCCAGGCGGATCTTGTCGAGCAACTTCTCAATGCTCCAGCCACGAATCTTTCCGTTCTTGAAGATCCGGTGTAGGGCTGGGACGTCTTGGGTACCTATGATGTCCAAAAGCGTATGCCACGTCTCTTGGTGTGCGCATAGTCGAGAAAGCGCCTTAACAGCATTAAGCCGCTGTAGAGAGCCATTAGAATTACTGGATATGTTGTAGTAAAATCTAAACTTACTGCAAATTCTGCCTGTTTCAATAGCTTCTCGATATTTTCTAACTTCTGCAGCATTTGCCCAAAGCTCAAGACAGCGCGATTGAGATTGGCATGGGGCTTAGCAGCACGATTCATTATAATGGTAACCATCGGACCGACAGCATGGCATGCAGAACACATGCTAGAAGCCTGTGAATGCGTTCCTAAGCAGTCGCCAGATCGAACATGGACAATGGAATCATGAGTGTTGACTGAGATGATTTCATACGCGGGTCTACATGGCGATGAAGAGTCATGGATGGCAAAAGGGTATGAGAGATGCGGTGATCCCAGAGCCCACGGAAATGAAGCACCTGGGCAACCAGGTGGTTTTCCCGAAGAGTGGGATTGCGGAGGTGGCGAAGGATTGTCGAGTTGTGATATGATTTGATCAATATCGAGTCGCGAGATAATGCGCTCTGCGAGATAGTTGAGTATGTATAAATGATCTGAGAGATTTTATAACTCACCTATAAGCTGTAATCTGCACCTCGAGCTTTTCTGGTGCTTATAGAGAGCACTTCTTGTGTGCCGTTCCCGCCCATGTTTGACATATGTGTTACACCACGTGCAGCGTACTTCTCGAGTGCCTGCGGAAGCGTCACCTCTTTCGAGAGGTGGTGTATTTTCACCATACGTGACAGCTGAAGTTGTGGATCCTGAAAGATTAAGAGAACTTTCGCCAGTATACGGGGTATTGTTGTTTTGAGTAAAAGAGGGTGATAGAGTAGCATTGGTGGAAGAAAATGATTGAGATTGCGGTATTACACTATATACAGTGTTAGTCGACCATTTTTCGAAGGAAATCCGAGTTAATAAGAATGACGCATCCGTAGATTACGACGCGTCGAGTCCGATCGATGAAAGGAGTGGATGAGATTGGGATGAGAAATGAATGCCGTTTGAAACACCGCTTTGATCTCGCAGAATAAGCCGCCTCAAGCCGTGTTGTGTGAATTTCCCTATTATGGTATGAGGGTGGTACCCTCATGCGTGGGAGCTACGTCCGCGATCGGTGGATCTGACACCCCTTGGTTTGGGCGCTGTCCTTTCTTCCCCTCCCTCATCCTGAACGTCCATCTTCGATATCTCAACATGAGCGGAGCGAACTTCTTTGCGGGCGCTCACCACTTCGTCGCCAACAACGGCACATTCATTGAAGCTAAGACTGTGAGTGTAATGTTCGCTAAAAGTATCTGTCAAGCAAGTTGACGGTGTTGGATCTGTTGCAGGTCAATATCCACAGCAATAAGACGACGGGGGTCATTCCCCTTCCGCCAAACCCAAGCACTCGGTTCACTGGGCGTACAGAAGTCATTGTGAAACTCAAGACACATTTCTTTACCAACCCAAACAATGTAGTTCAGAAGAGAAAGGTCTTTTTGTTATATGGAATGGGGGGTATTGGAAAGACTCAGATTTGCTTGAGGTTTGTTGAGGAAATGTCTGACAGGTGAGTACCTATTGAATGCCAGTCTGACCCTACCTGAAGAATTGAACTGTTCCCAGCTTCTCTCATGTTTTCTGGGTTGATGCATCCTCCTCAGGTACCATCATGCAGGCATTGAAGGGTCTTGGTCAGTCTTGTGGATTGGATGGCTCACCTGAGTCTGCTCTCTGGTGGATTGGCTCTCTGAAAGAGAATTACATCCTGATCTTTGATAATGCTGATGTCCTGTCACCTGCTGCACTGGAGGTGTATTTCCCACCTGGAGTGTGGGGAAACATTCTGATAACTAGTCGTAACTCTGCCATGATGACTCTGACTTTACCTCAGAATGCTCTTGAAGTGACTGAAATGGAAGAGAGGGATGCTATTGAACTACTTCTGAAAGCTAGTTGCTTGGAATCATCCACATCAGATGTTCAAATCCAAGCTTCTAAGATTGTAACAGAGCTCTTCTGCTTTCCTCTTGCTATTGACCAAGCTGGCACTTATATTGCTTCTGGGGCCACCACTATTGGGGAGTACTTGGCAAAATATTCAGAGCATCGAAAAACATTATTCTCCCATCCTGAATTTACTGGAGCTTCTAAGTATAACAGAAGTGTCTATGAAACTTGGGAGCTATCGTACAAAGAAATTCAACAAAGAGCTCAATCAGGTGATCCTCATAAGGCCAATGCAGCTAAAAGTGCAAAGCTACTTCTAGAATTATTTCCTTTCTTCCATCATGAGGAAATATCTGAGGAAATTTTTTCTTATGCTGCCCTTCAAAAATATAAGAAAACTCCTACATCAAATTTACCTCTTGCCAGTTCACTGCTGGAGCGAAGACTACTCCCTCTTTCTGAGACAGGTACTTGGGATAATTTCATTTTTAGAGAGGGAATTCGAATGTTACAGTCTTTTTCTTTAATCAAGAGGGGCCTATCTGATAATGCATATGCAATGCATGCACTGGTTCATACCTGGGGCAGGGACAGATTGACTTTGAGTCAGAGGAATAAATGTTGCTTAATGGTGTATGTCACATTGTCTTGTTCATTAAGATGGAATGCAGACCAGCCATATGGATTCCAGAGGACCTTGGTAACACATGTGAGAGCAAATATGGAGTATTTCAAATCAGAAGGCAATCAAAATATTATCAGTTACATGGATGATGCTTATGCAAAATTTGGGAGGCTGTTGAGGGAGCAAGGATATCCAAAAGAAGCAGAAACCTTGGAGAATAAAGTTCTGGATGAAAGGAACAAAGTACTTGGAGTGGAACACCCAGATACAATTCATGCCATGGCAAATCTAGCATCTTCATATGGAACCCTGGGAAAAGACACAGAGGCAGAGACACTGAAGATCCAAGTTCTGGATGCAAGTAAGAGAATTCTTGGAGTGGAACACCCAGATACAATCACAGCCATGGCAAATCTAGCAGTATCATATTATAATCTGGGAAAGTACAAAGATGCAGAGACACTGGGGAACCAAGTTCTGGATGCAAGGAAGAGAACTCTTGGAGTGGAACACCCAGATACAATCATTGCCATGGCAAATCTAGCATCTTCATATAGAAAACTGGGAAAATACACAGAGGCAGAGACACTGGATATCCAAGTTCTGGATGCAAGTAAGAGAATTCTTGGAGTGGAACACCCAAAAACAATCACAGCCATGGCAAATCTAGCATCTTCATATGGAAAACTGGGAAAATACACAGAGGCAGAGACACTGGAGATCCAAGTTCTGGATGCAAATAAGAGAATTCTTGGAGTGGAACACCCAGACACAATCACAGCCATGGCAAATCTAGCATCTTCATATGTAAAACTGGGAAAATACACAGAGGCAGAGACACTGGATATCCAAGTTCTGGATGCAAGTAAGAGAATTCTTGGAGTGGAACACCCAGATACAATCACAGCCATGGCAAATCTAGCATCTTCATATAGAAAGTTGGGAAAATACACAGAAGCAGAGACACTGAAGATCCAAGTTCTGGATGCAAGTAAGAGAATTCTTGGAGTGGAACACCCAGACACAATCATTGCCATGGCAAATCTAGCATCTTCATATAGAAAACTGGGAAAATACACAGAGGCAGAGACACTGGATATCCAAGTTCTGGATGCAAGTAAGAGAATTCTTGGAGTGGAACACCCAAAAACAATCACAGCCATGGCAAATCTAGCAGTATCATATTATAATCTGGGAAAGTACAAAGATGCAGAGACACTGGAGATCCAAGTTCTGGATGCAAATAAGAGAATTCTTGGAGTGGAACACCCAGACACAATCATTGCCATGGCAAATTTAGCATCTTCATATAGAAAACTGGGAAAATACACAGAGGCAGAGACACTGGGAATCCAAGTTCTGGATGCAAGTAAGAGAATTCTTGGAGTGGAACATCCAGAAACAATCACAGCCATGGCAAATCTAGCATCTTCATATAGAAAGTTAGGAAAATTCACAGAGGCAGAGACACTGGATATCCAAGTTCTGGATGCAAATAAGAGAATTCTTGGAGTGGAACACCCAGACACAATTGAAGCCATGGAAAACTTAGAAACCACCCTGACAAGTCTGGGAAAGTACAAAGAGGCAGAGAGGCAGGTTATCCAAGCTCAGGAAGTTGAGAGCAGAGTTATTGGAGCAACATCCCATTATGAAAATGCCTCTATGGCTAATGTCCAAGAAACTGAGGAGACTTTAACAATGAATTTTGACAAAAAAGGTGTGTACTAAGATTAATTATTCTTGTAAACTATCCCTCATATTTATCTGACTAGTGTCCTCTTTGTCTAATTTTGTAAAGAAAACTTCAAAAATTATGTCTAAAATAGCACATTCATTTCATAAGGAGAAAGCCCCCAATGCCAACTTTAGAGGAAATAATTCTTAATTCTCATATCACAATTATTCCATGCTTCTTAGTATTATTCCATGTTGTAACAATGTCTTGATATACTGTTCAGTATGTTGAATGGAATATTTTTGTGTAACTGTTTTGATTGATATTGCAAGTATCTTAAAACTGTTTCATAATATGTCTTCCCCTGCATTGACTGCTGCACCTTTATTGAAAGACTTATGTGAGCTATAGTGTCATAAACCATCCCACACCCATGCCCATGCCAAGACATCCCTAAGATGAACCCTTCACCATGATGCCTTGTTTCTCCATACCAACCCTTTATTGTCTCATTACCTTGTGATTCCTTGTTCTCTTGTCTCTTCCCATCCTTATTGTACTTATTGTTCTTCCTTGGTTGCCTTGGTATCCTTCCCTTAGGTATTTAGGTAGCTTGTCATGTACTCACTACCTCATCCTTGATCTTTTTGTTCCCTTTGCATATTTTCGAGTCTCCAACTCTGAGCCTATGCTACCTTCATCTCTGACAGACTTAACTCCGTTCCTTTCAGTCTTAGAGCTCAACTCCATGCTTCCCTGCTTCTCAGCCTTAGCTCTGTACACTTATGCTCCTGGACCTAACTCCATACAATGACTCTATTACAGACCTCATCCTCTTCCAGTCTAGTAACTACTGGTGGTATCTATGTTGACCCCTACCTTGCCTCTCACCCTATCCAAGGAATAGGATGGATCCTAACAATGCCACTTTAAGATACCCTGTAGATGTTGTCCTGTAGAAATGGACCTCATGAACCATTCAATTTGTCTAAGTCCATTGAAACTCTGACATTTGGTCCACCTCATAAACAAACACCATGCAAACACTCTCCTCACCACCACCACCACCACCATCCTCATCACACCTTAAACAAGGGATGATCAGGCAGTTAAGCAAAGTCATTGACAGATTCTGGGACAAATTGATCATTTTTTCACCTTTTATGCAATTAAAACAGACCTACAGATGAGTGCAAAGAGAATGAAGGTTGGGTCATTTTCTGGTTCTTTCTAAGAATCTATTGTACCTCAAATGTATTTGTGTATTCTTTTACATTATGTAGTTGTGTTGCACTTCCCTTGGTATGGACTAATTTCAGTGAAAGCTGGAGCCTTGAGAAGGTTTTTATTCTGGAGGCCATTTTTGGCATCTGAAAAAAAGAAAATTGTGCTAACTGAACTGGGGAGGTAGCCAGAACATACCTCTGGTCAACCTAAATAAGCCTATCAAAGAATTAGTTAAAAATACTGAGCAGTTATGCTTGTAGAGCCTCCAGAAAATGGTCATTTTGTGCTATTTTGGTCATTTTTGGCCTGTTTTAGACAATACAAGTCATTTTTCAAAGCCTCTACAGACCTAACCACTCAGTATTTTTGACTGATTCTTTGATAGGCTCATTCAGGTTGACCAGAGGTATGTTCTAGCTACCTCCTCAGTTAGCACATATTTTTTTTTCAGATGCCAAAAATGGCCTCCAGAATAAAAACCTTCTCAAGGCTCCAGCTTTCACTGTAATTAGTCCATACCAAGGGAAGTGCAACACAACTACATAATGTAAAAGAATACACAAATACATTTGAGGTACAATAGATTCTTAGAAAGAACCAGAAAATGACCCAACCTTCATTCTTTTTGCACTCCTCTGTATGGGATTTTTTTTTTCATTTTGACAGTGTGTTTGCCTATTGTGTGAAGGTGACATCCAAATGTAAAAAAATTGTTGTTACTATTTTCAAAATGTGTTGTAAGGTATATCCACAGGACAAAAGGCTGTTAAGAATTAAAATTTGTAAATGAAATGGATTTCAGGAACAATACAGTTTGTCTCTTTGGCATGAGGCAAAACTTTAATTTTTAGCAAACACTTCACCTAAGGTAGGGGACATCCATCTCTCTCCAACATCACATGCAAGGGTGTGACATCTCCATTTTGAGCAGCAGTTATACAAAAATGCATCTAAAACATTCCTACAACAATTAGATACAAATCAGAAACCAGGAGTTTGTGCTGAAATAGGTTGTGAACCAACACAAAAAGAAAAAAAATGTGTAAAAATGTGTTGCACCCAAATCATATCAAAAATACATTTGGGCATTTAGATTAGTGGCGCATCATGTTGAAATCAACAGAATTTCCCTGGACACACCAGAAATACAGTGAAACACAAAAGGCTCACCCAGAAAAGGTCAAAGAACCTTCAGAGAGGCTCTAAAAGGAATAGAGGACCTGAAAGATTGAAAAAGAGAAGAGAGTGGCACCTACTTTGTGCATATTTTTGTATTTTGCATACCATTCCATGAGATCAAAATCCTTGCTTCTATGACTTTGTATATAGCTTTCTAACAACAATTATAACAATCTCCTGGGAGCCAATTTTGAATTTCTACTCTAGAGTCCCATATCTTCCATCTTCCAGTCCCTGTGAATATAAAAGGAGCATTATTGTAACAGCATGTGATGTTGGAGAGAGATGGATGTCCCCTACCTTAGGGAACAGAGTTGCAGACAAATTTAAACAATAAGCATATAAATTGTTTTTATTCCATCAGCCCCCTTGAACAATTAGTGAATATACTGTCAAAATAAAAATTGTCCCATTAATCTCATCTAATTACATACAAGATGCAAAAATGATAAATTTGTTAAGGAATCTGTCCAATGCTTTGCTTAACTGCCTGATTGTCTCTTGTTTGAAGTGTCGCTGTCACCACTTGGTCACCACCCTAAGGTAGGTGTCAACCACAAATGATAAATATCATGTGAAGTGACTTCTGTGACCAAAGGGGGGGGACCATAATTAGAAAGTAGATAAGAATCCATTGATATTCTTAGATCCAGGTCAAAGTCAAGACATTTCCCAAATGAGAACTCTTCTTTACCCAAGTACAAACATTGTGCCAAAATTTCACCTTTATCAGTCCAGCCGATGAGAAGTAATTTCCCTCCGAAAGTTGGATTGTCAAAATATGCCCACACCATGTCAGCGATGGGAATCAGAAGTATTCCAGAGTGCTGTTAAGTTACTTTATTCTCATCAAGTTCTTTCAGAAGCTTATTTAGGTCTGGAAGCACGTGATGGCCTTGGTATTTCTGCAATGCCCATGCAGCTTGCTTTCTGTTCAGTCCTTTGTTGTATGCATCCATGAATTATTGAGACTGAATGGCAAATTTTCTCATCATGTGTAAAGGAACTTCAGCAAGTGCCTTGAGGGTGTTGGTCTCAAAATCCTCTTTATGTGAGGAAGGTGGGTAAGTCTGGTAGACACTTTTCGCATGGCCCCAACATTGCTTGATGAAGTTAAGCTCACAGTGGAACTTGGGCAGGAATATTACTTCAACTCCTCAGGCTCGGCACAACATTTCGAGCAATGATTCTGCTTGGGTGAAATCTGGCTGGTTATATAAAATGCAACACATGCAACATTTTGTTTCCCCAGGTGCGCATTTAAACTTGTTGCTTTGTGCTAGCAACTTTTTCCCCTTTGAGTCACACAGGTCAGAGTCTGTAAAGCCTCATTCCTGGAGGATAGCCTCCATGCCTTTGAAAACTCCTTGTAAATCTGGATTAGGGTCATCCATTGGATAATAGAGAGATTGAGGTCTGCCATCCTCAAATTGTGTGTCTCTCATTTTGATCTTGATTTTTCTGACAGTCCCATCCAGGTGATAGACAAGTTTGCCAGTAGCAGGATTACACTCAGACACCTCGATTCCCCAGTTTGAACCCAGCTTTGGCATATTTTTTGGCACATCCAGTTTGTTTATCAGGATTGTTGCATGGCCTTATGCTTCTCACCCTTGAAGCCCTCAACAGGCATCAGTCCTGCCTTCTTTTTTTTTTGCACATATAGGCAGTTGTGAAGTGTTCACTCTGAACTTCTCACATAGCTGAAGCCAAGAGGGAAGGAGGAGGCAAGAATGGGTGGATCTGGGATCAACACCCATAAGTGAGCAATAAGCAGTTACAAGATACTCAGCTGGCCCAACATGATTATGCATACTGTAGGAAGTACAGATATACAAAGCACTACATGTAGTGCAAGAGGATGGCAAGACTGCTGACAAGATGGTGGTTCAAGACAAAAGATCAATATATTATGTAAGATATCCAAATCTAGCTATATACCACTGTTTGACTATGGCCTCTGGGCATTCCCTTCCAATCCTATATCACAGCAGTGGATGACCAGCTCATGAATGTCAGAGACCACTGCAAGGACACTTGTCTTCCGTTTTGCCTGACCTGTGTTATATTTTGCTCCTATCGCAAATGCTAGGCAATTTAGTGCTGTGCCAGCCATGGATAAGACTCAAAACCAACAACTCCCTATTAGCATTGCCTTCATGTGGGATAAAAATGTTGAAGTGTCAGCATAGACATTCATATACCCATGCACCAAGACACAACTTCACAGTATATCGTTTCTTTTGGCACATTTCTAGCAGAAAGGCTGTCCTCAGTGTGCTTCAGGTGAGTGGTCACATTGTCATAAATCAGGACATGGTCGTAATCAGGGTAATACTTTTCTAGGATATCAATTGCTTCCTTTGCTTGGTCAAGAATATCAGGATTTGTGAAGTAGCCATCTTGGTTTTTCCCTGGCCTGAAGACTCATTGTGCTGATAGCTTTCCATCAGGTGAGAGGAGCCACCCAAAATCTGCAGAGACAAAATCGGCAATCATGAGCAAAGCACCTTCCCCTTTTGCATAAGGTTTAGCACTCACGCCTTTGTGATACCAGCTGTTCTTACAGCGATCATGTGCATAGAAGATGGATTCATCATGAAACCAGACGATCACATGTCATTGGCCAGTGGGAGGTAAGTGTTCTTTCATATCCTTATCCCAGGATGCTAACCAGTCCGAAATCTTTTGCCATTTTGGAAGGAAGACCTTTTGCCAGTAAGCCACAACATCCTCTCTTTCATGACCATCAACATACTGCCCTTTAGGGGTGTACTGGAACCAATAACCCAGTGCATGAAAGTACCTGCAAGTGGTTTTGTGGCTGATATCTCACTCAATCCCATATTTTTCCTTGATATCAGCATGATGAAGGAAATCCATCAATTTTTTAGCCATGATTTTGTTTCCAGAAACAAGAGGTAAATGTTGATTTTGTTAATGATTGTCTTGTCAATGAGGAGGGACTCATTCCAGTCACCATAAGGATTTACAGGGAGAATTCTCTGATCTTGTTACAAACTCTTTTTCTTCATACATAAACACGTGCAGACACTTACATATTCCTAAGACACATCTAGACTATACTGGACAGTTCTAGATACACATTCCAGGCCTCATTCCTTTTATCATATGACTTCTCATTATGGTATGACTTCTTATTATGGTACAACTATGCATCATACCACTTTTATATTAGATTATTTTATATTGTACCATCTTTTAGATATCATATGATACTCTTCCTTTTTGATTAGTATACAGTGACTAGGCAAAAGTCTTGCACTACACATATAATTCTATATCCTCTCCAAGTATAAGGGAATAGTTACCATATATATATGGTAATATACAGATATTTTATATACATCTTTGGCATGAATATGAGATCTGGATCTCATGCCCTGCTCCATGTAGGAAAAAGTGAAAAAACTGGGGTTTTTAGAGTTTTACAGATACTTCATGTGAGGGTCTGAAAAAATGTGAAGAATTAAGTACTTGCTAACCCAAGTATACAGCACTTTGGATCATATCAATTGGATTAGCAGTTGTTGAGATATAGGTGTAAGAAAAGGGCTTGTTTTGGCCAAATGTGGTGAAATAGTCCATATTTCACCAAAACAAGCCCTTTTCTTACATCTATATCTCAACAACTGTTGATCCAATTGATATGATTCAAAGTGCTGTATACTTGGGTTAGCAAGTACTTAATTCTTCACATTTTTTCAGACCCTCACATGAAGTATCTGTAAAACTCTAAAAACCCCAGTTTTTTCACTTTTTCCTACATGGAGCAGGGCATGAGATCCAGATCTCATATTCATGTCAAAGATGTATATAGGATATCTGTATATTACCATATATATATGGTAACTATGAGGTCTTTATTGTCCCCCACTGATTCCTGCAGGATTCCTGAGGATTCTTGCACAGTCCCAGGACTGAGTATTGGCTGATGTACCAGCCAATTTTTTCAGTCCTGTGGGGGTCCATTCCTGAGGACTGAAGACAGTCCTGAGGATTTTCAGACAGGACTAGTCCCAGGATTGATGCATGTGATGAGTCACATGACCCACAAACATGTGCTTGGAATGCATCACATGATGTGATGCATCCTGTGCACATGTTTGTTGATGATGGTTCTCATATGTGACACGTCATGTCACCTCTCTCTTTCATCACCACCCACCACCACTTGCCCACGACGACAACGACAACGACGGCCACAACAGACAACAACAACAACAACAACAACATCAACAACAACAACAACAACAACAACAACAGTGGTGGTGCCCCACAAACGGCACCACCACCAAACAGCTGATGTGGCACACCCATCTGGGTGTGCTGCGTTGATGGTGATTTTCTCGATGACGAACGCCCACAGCCCCACAACGAGGGACGACAACCCCACCACCACCACACACCACCACAACAGCCTACCCACCAACGCTGACTGCAACGGTGAAGAACGGAAATGGCGGTGGCACCCAACAAACGGCGCCACCACCTAACCGCTGACATGGCATGCCCATCTGGGTATGCCATGTTGATGGCGACTTTTTCGACAACGAACGGGACCCCACGATGAGCGACCACATCCACACCACCACCCCTTCCGCTACCACCCACGAACAACGAGCACCCACAGACAACGAGCACCCATGGACAACGACGACAACCCCACACACAGACAATGACAACCCCATACCCGCGAACGATGAGTGCCCACAGACAACAACCACCCACGAGCGCACACAGATGACAACGAGCCCCCCATGTACGACGATGCCCACGCACGGACGACGACCCCCCATGCATGAACAACGAGCGCCCACGGACACGAGTACCCACAGACAGACACGACCCCCCCACCACTGCCGACGAATGGCGAACAAGGCCGCCACCGACGAGCTGCAATGAGTGCCCACCCCCAGTATGTCCCCCCTCCCTTTCTATCCTTCCTTCCTGTCTGTCCCCCCCTCCCTGTCTGTCCTCCCTCCCTGTCCCCCCTCCCTGTCTGTCCTCTCTTCCTGTCTGTCCCCCCTCTCTGTCTGTCCTCCTGCCCTGTCTGTCCTCCCTCCCTGTCTGTCCCCACTCCCTGTCTGTCCCCATTTCTGTCTGTCCCCCTTTCCTCTCTATCTCCCTTCCTCTCTATCTCCCTTCCTGTCTGTTCTCCCTTTCCTGTCCTCCTTCCTACCCCTGTCTGTACCCCCCTTCCTGTCTGTCCCTCCTCCCCCTCCCTTTAATATACTTGTAAAGTAATTTTGATGTCATTTAAAATAGAATTAAATTCTACTATGTACTGATATATGAATGCTTTAAGGATGGAAATAGAGTTAAGTCCATTGAGGAAGTTAGAGGAAGTGTTTAAAGATGTCACAGATGGTTAAATGTCATGTAGTCCTCAGGAATCCTGAGGACTTGACAGAATTTTTCTGCTAAAACTCAGATTTGCCAAAATTATGGTGTAGTCCTGCAGGAATCCTCAGGAATCCTGTGAGTCCTGCAGGATTCTGTGGGGGACTGATAAGTACTGACTCCTTCACCAGGACGTGCTTCAAATTCTTGGGCATTTTCAAAGGTGAGCACTGAGCTGTTGTTTCATTGAGATTGGCCAGTCAAGAGGGCACAGTTCGCCGCTGAGGATCCAGGAGCACTCAGCGGTCAAATCAGCAGTACGTGCAACAGTTTGTTTGACATGAGCACCACAAGTCAGTTAAGTCAATGTGACAGGTGCAAGAAATCAGTGCTTAGCTTGCACTTAGCCTGGATGCAAACAAACCTTACTTTATTGTTCCATCACTGCAAAACTCAACAAAACCTTAAAAGAAGTGGGCCAATAAGGTGTTTCTTTAATAATAACATGAGTTGCTCATGAATGCATTACCATTTTGAGGGGCAACTAGAAATCTGTGTGGCACTAGCATGGCGTGCATGCCAATTTGCACACATGTCACGCAAGTATCACACAGATCATCAGCAAGATAGCACATTGTTTGGTGGCGCTTGTGACAGCTGGTGCGTTTGAGCTGCTTGCGAAACACAGAAAAATTGGCCAAGCATTCCAAGTTCAATCCCAACCCAGACCAAAATTTTCCAAAAAACCCCAATTCAGCCAAGACCTCAATTCAAGGTAATTACTACAAGCTAAACAAGTTTTATTACAATGTGGTACTACATGTTAAAAGCAAATTTCGTGAGCATGGTGATCAGCATACTTATTGACAAAGTATGATTCAAATGCATCGAGTGAATAAGAAGAATGGAAGTCAAATGGAAGAACATCCCGCCTGAAAACAGGTAAGAGGTGTGCACTACAAAGGAAAGTGTCAAGGTGGAGAATGGAAACAATACATTGACTGTTCCGGTATGTCTCAGGTCGAACCTTCCACATCCCTGTTTCTGAATCAGGTGCCACACCCACATGTTTGAACCAATTGATGAGTGCACATGGGTATGTCTTCCCATCATACTCAAATGAAAAGAGAAGTTTTACCCAGACCACACTCATCCCCCTCATGCCTGGCTTGTCTTGGTCCTCAACTACTAATGCGCAACCATGTCATGGCCTGTGCTTTTGCCAAGATGGAGTGGACTGTATACGCTTGGTTCGCATGCCCCGAATGCCTGACTCGTTGGAGTGTTGGGCCTCGACACTCCAACACTGTGGGATGCATGTTTGGTTGTGTTTGGCAAGGGCTTCGGAGTAGATACATTGGACATTCCCATCATCATCATCATTCACCTCGAGCATTGTGACTGAGCTCTGAGGAAGCATTCCCATCGGGTCACTTGGCACCTCTCCATTTGGTGATGAGAGTGTGATTTGTCCCATCTGTTTCTGTGTCATCTCGTGTCTTCTCCTAGTGTCATTTTTGCATTCTGTGTCTCTGCTGTTGTGTTCTCTACCTACGGCAACTTTTCCCTGTGCATTCAGCTAGCAAATTACGTGCACCATGGCACCAGGAAACAGGGCCAATCACAAAAATTCGAAGGCGAAGAAGAAAGCTACCACTGCCACATCATCACAGCCACTGCTGCCGTCAGCGTCATCTGTGTCACCCAATTTATCTAGTGAACCTGTGATTACCAAATGTGACCCAGCAGACCCATTCAGTGCAGCAGCCGAAATATACACCACATCACGCAACAAAGCGCTCACCTTGCATGATCACGCTCTCACCTTGCACATGTTGTGGGATACTGCACTCGAGGTTGGGAGGAAAGTGGCATTGGGAGGATTAGAGGAGATAAGGGAGGACGCTCTTGCAGAAGGAATGGAGCTGGGGAAGGCGCTTGGAAGGAGGGAGGAGATGAAGAATTGTAGGGGGGACTTGGAGAAGTCATACAAGTGGGGTTGCATGGTTGGCCAGGAAGTAGGAGTGCGTGAGGAGGGGGAGAAATGGGAGAAGAAGGGTCATTTACGCGACGGCATTTGCTCTCAAGCGGCGCCTATTGTGACTACACACAACATCGCAACACAGACGTTACCCAAGACTGGCAGGACATCAACACATACAGCCTTGACACAAACACCATCACCACCCTGTTAGCCTGCTCACATCATTGAAGCCTCAGCAGTACTGTCGAACATACAGGAGCCTCCCAAGTTGAACTGGGCAGACGACGTCGACACAATACTCCCTATTCCGGTTTCACAATTACCACCACCACGCAACCTTTCTGCTCTCTCAACTGGTGTCACGCGGCCTTTTGGAACCCTACAGCGTCGCATCAATCATTCACGTTCATATTTACGGCAACCACAATGAAGCTACCATTTTACCTGATCACCATCATATGCAAGACCTATGCCAATCGTTACATGGGGTCCTACCATCACACGTTCACTTCCTAGTGGTATCGCTTCAGGAAAACCAGTTTTCACTGTACCATTGTCCATACCAGGAAGAGTTCAAACTCCAACAACTCATTTGGACTGGGATCAAGATCCACGGCTTTTTGACCTCAGCAGCACACTTCAGAGTTTGGGTTGGATCAGACCTGTTGGTTAGAGTGCTCCTTGGCAACGTGGATGTTGCCATACGAAAGTGGGGGCACATGGAGTGTCGGGCCTCGACACTCCAACACTGTGGGATGCATGTTTGGTTGTGTTTGGCAAGGGCTTTGGAGTAGATACATTGTTTGTAGGCAGACATTCCCATCATCATCATCATTCACCTCGAGCATTGTGACCAAGCTCTGAGGAAGCATTCCCATTGGGTCACTCGGCACCTCTCCATCATTGCTTGGTGCATAGAAGGTGGTGACGGCAGAGTGAAAGACAGACACCTTGCTTGTTGGATATGGGCATTGCTGAATGGGTATGTCGGCTGATGAGGTGCTGTCATCTGTGTGGAGTTGGTCATAGAGGAAATGTCAGGTAAGTTCAACGAGTGGAGGGCAGCTAATGTGGTTGGCCAACTCAGCAAGGCAGCGTGGATAAGCTCATACTAGAAAGTATGAATTAGTGACAGCAAAGTAGTAGAGATTGAAAGAAAAATTACTTCGGGTTCTTGCCAGTGCAACATTCCCAGTCATGTACTCATCAATGATGCCAGTGTCCTCGTCATTGTCGCCAAGGGGTATGATAGGTTTTGGAGGTGGCAAATGGGAAGGGGGAAGCATCCGACGCTCAACAAAATCTGTGCGTGCTTGAAGGAGCTTGTCCAGCCACTGATTGGTAAGCAGCATCTGCCCCAAAGCTTTGTAGTGATTTGAACAACGCCAAGGCCGTTTGACAGTGATAATGTGGCAGGACTCAGTGATTGATGAACATAGCCCACCAGGAGCCCCAAACTCCTGGATTTGATGGATGAGGTGGACAAGAGAGTGTTGGTGGGGAAGGTTGAAGCCAGTAGGTCAAACACTGGATGTATGAAAAATTTCATGGTGTGTGTGAAACCTCTTAATGGCCGTCTGGAGCACAGTGAGTGATTCTTGAGTGATGTCGGCTTGATGGGCAATGTAGCAGGCATCCAAAAATGCACTGATACATTGCACCATTTCGGGGGGGTACATATCCCGAGATAGCTGGAAGATAAACCTATTTTTGTTTTAAGTAATGGTACGATACCTAACAAAAAAGATTTTACCTTCATGAGAGCCTTTGAGTCATCATCTGTCCACTGCTTGAACCAGTGACCATGAGGAAAGCGGCGAAGTCCTGAAAATGATGGTGCTGCTGCAATACTTGACAGGTTTCAGAGTAATCTCAACAGTGGGAAGGAAGAAGGTACCAACTGGTGGTCAATGTCATCCAAAATCTCATTAGCCTGAGCTTTGCCGTGTTCGAGGTAAAGGTAATCGCCCACCCATTGGACTAAATGGTCTTTGAACGTACCCTTGATCAATTGATGAAGTAGATCCACAGACAGCATTTCGTGGATGTTGGCACATGGAAAGTGAAAGGTAAATGGCTGTAGAGTGATAAGAATGGATGTTTGTTGAAGACAAGAAAAACTCACAGTAATGTCATCATCAATACCATACTCATCCCATAATCTTTTTGAATCAAGCTCATTGATGAGCCCTTCCATGAATTGTTGTGAGCAGCTATCCACCAACCCATCTAGGTTTGTTGGAAGAGCCATGCATCTGGATAGGGATTTAATTACAGCGCTTTGCATAAAGGTTGGCACTAAGGAAACATATGTAAATAGATTGAAATTTCATTTTAGCGTAACCCTAGCATGTGGTTTCGGCCTTCCTGGGCGCTGAGTGCATCCCCAACAAATGCCCCTCCCTCGCCACCATGACGACAGCCAGATCTCAAGGATTCGTCTGCATCACACCTCCAACTAAAAGACCAAAAGAATCAGCTGTTACACTCCCTGCGAAGGTGACAACATCCAACAAGAAGACCGTGAATCGCACAACCGTTCTTGATGCCCTTGATGCTGCTCCTGCAGCTCTGGAACCTGGAGAATCAGCAAGTGAGGGAGAGGAGCAAGAACTTGCACATGGAGCAGAGGAGGAGGAAGAAGAAGAGGAGGAAGAAGAGGAGGAAGAGGAGGAAGATCAGCCAGCCATTGTGCTGCCCGCGAAGCGCAAACGGGGACCATACAAAAAGGGTACGTGATATCCGACCCTCTCATTTCTTCTAACAGTACTTGCTAGATAAAGAACCAGTTTCTACATTCATCACTTACAATCTGTCTATGATGGGTGTTGATGAAATGAAGAAAGCAAAAACACGGTGCAAGGCGAAGACCAGCCTTCTTGAACTCTCAAACTCACTTGATTGGGCCGACTTTCAGTCCCAACTCCAGATCGAAATCAGCAATACACCATACCCTACACTTGCTGTCATCGACTACGCTGTTTTCGAGATCACATTCAGCATTTGAAGTCATGTCACTGATCCCCTACCCTTAACAAATGAAAATCGCTACAAGTTTATGATCTGCAATGCTATGAAGATCAAGAAAGATCCCTCTGTCAAGATTATTGTTACTGAACAGCCATGCAAAGTAAATACTCACAGTCTGACATGTAATATGCCATCTAATGGGCAATGATACAGAAAGGAGCGGGAGCGCCAGGCACGCAAGATAAAGAAAATGAACACATTGACAACAGTGATGACGAACAGCTGAAGACACATACAAAAGGGACGAGGAAGACAAAGGTAAGTAATGATGTGCTTGATCTCCTTGAACAATGCACTAATGCTGAAGAATGTTCAAAGGCACCAAAAGAATCTGACATTCTCCCTGGAAACGTTGCTGTTAACAACAACATCAAGAAACTACGGGCGCGGTGGGAATGCAACGTCACGAACTGCCCATCAGACCACTGCTACATTCCTGCCGATGGCCCACACTTCACACTGGGACATGAGCGCTTTGAGAAGTGGGCAGCAGCTTTGGTGAGCCGTCTTCCTGTCCTCTATCTGCCTGCTAATCATTTGCTAGCTGAAAGGTGAAGTTTATGCGACGTTGGAGATGCCACCCAATATCGCCTTGTTCGACACAGTCAACGCCGAAAATCTTGCCAAGAAATCACCACTTCTTCAGGCGCACATCAATGCCAAGGTCAGGGAGAATGGCCCTGCAGCCCCGATCGTGAACGTAGTTCTCCCAAATGATATGTTTGGTATGTATCATGCAGCCGCGCCCATTCCCCTCCCTGCTGCCAGGCCTGCTATCGCCCCAACCCATCCCTGCCCGCCAACTACATCTAGCCTCATCCCGTCCCACCTTCATCCTGGTCCCCGCATTCAAATCGATGAATTTTGCAACTTATATCACCTCGGAGAAAACATTGTATGCCAACTGAAAGAAAATGGTTTCACAGGTACTCAGGCCTTCCACTTCATCGAGACGAAGGATTTGAAAGACATGGGATTCAAGCTGGGGGAGATTGCTGATTTGAAGGATGCGGTCGAAGCCTGGGCGATGCCTGCCATGTAGCATTTTTTTTCAACTCATTCTTCATGCTTTACTGCTTCAGAATGGACGATCATTATTATCTGTAACGTGAAATGCACTGAACAATTGCTGTACTCAAATTGTACCTAGAAATACGATAGAAACCATAGCACTACTTAGAAATAGCCACCATGCATAAAATATCCCATCGCATCGGACACCGTAATCACCTCCATGGTTTGCATGAGATCGAAAATCATTCCATGCCCTTCACATGCGAGGAGTCCTCGATGACAACGAAGGAAGGCCTTGATTTTTGAAAAAGCCTCCTCAATGGGATTGAGATCAGGGGAATAAGGGGGGAGGTATTCTACACGGACACCTAGGAGTGAAACACAATGATGAGCAAATCCAAATAATTATTGAGAATTACCAAAGCGTGCAGTGAGTTCAAGTATTTCTTCTCCATGGTGAATGCACGCATTGTCAAGGCATAGAACACTGAGCTTTCTGGGGAAAGGTGAGCAGAGTGGTAGCTGATGGGCATGAAGTTCAGACTCCAGTAAAATAGCTGTAGGGCATACGACAGAGTGCTCCAAATATGCCAGAAACATTGCCCTTGTCATAGACCCCTCGACGACCGTGTTTGAAACCATTCCATCCACTGTTAGTAACCCCTCTGCAGAAAACCTTCTTCCTCTCACAAAAACCCCCTTTTGAACAGCACGAGTTCCCTTCCTCGATCGGCCATGACACCTTCCTGTGGTGCGCTCGTCCTTTGACATTTCATCCAGAAAGCCAAGCTGTTCAGGGTCGTATGGAGCCATGCACCGAATAAAGTCCACGTGAACGTTTTCATTGTGTTCCGAAGCGACCTTCTTGAGTTTCTTTGCTGTGATTCCTGCCCTGAGAAGCTCCCGATGGATAGTTGTGTAATGAGTGGCAATAAAGCGGTTGGTGCGTAAAAGGAAGTCAAGCTCGTTGAGGAACCAATCTGGTCGGTGGCGAATGACATGACGAAGATATTCAATGTCTTCATAAGCAAAAATCCGAGGGTGTGTGCGTGCGCCGATGTTTCTGTTGACAACGTCGCCAGTCTCATTCCAAAGCTTCCAGATTCTAAAGAAAGTCCTCTGAGAAATTCTCAAGCAATCCAAGATGTCGTGAAGCTCAAGAATGTCACCCTCATATAGTCTGATGGCAGCGAGCTTGAGGTCCCTAGATATTTTGCGGTACGGCATGATGCGAAGCAAAGGAAAGCACAGGACGCATATATTTCAAAGCTCAGAAATGGCTGTGGAAAAATAAACCACACGCTAGGGTTATGCTAAAATGAAATTTCGATCTATTTACATATGTTTCCTTAGTGCCAACCTTTATGCAAAGCGCTGTAAAGCTTAAAGGTTCTTACTTTGGACACCAATTTTGAACAATTCCGGCAAGGTAAACCTGCTCAGGGTAATCAGTGATGTAGGTGGCAAGGTCATAGATTGCACACCGAAAATGGCCATCAGGGAAGCGGCAGACCACAGGTTTGATCATCCCTGGACGGAATGTCTTCAGGATGGCCACAATTGAGTCATGATACAACTGCTGCTTGAACTTGCGAAAGGCGGGGTCGTTATCATACTTTTGGTCACCTGGCAATGTCATTAGTTACGAAATATTGGCAGTCATATTTTACGAACTTTTGGGGATTGCTAAGAAACCAGCAGGCGTGATGGCGTTATGGTGTGTGCGGCGAACCATGTTGAAGAGGTTGCCACCAGAGATGTAAAATGGGTGGTACTCAACATGGCCAGTTGCGACAGAGACGGTTGTCTTGTCACTGCCCACAATGATGGGACAGTACAATGCTCCTTCCATGGTGGGATCCTCTTCATAGATAGACTCACACTATGACGCCAAGCATAATTGCCTGACATGAAGTCACTCCAATGCCACTTGCCAGATTTGTCAAGACCAACATAAGGTGCATAATCAAAGTGGCCATCGAACTCCGGGTTGTCGAGCATCTGGGTCATGATGACCTCAGGATCCCGAAACCAGACCTTGTACTCTGCTGACTTCCAAGAGGGATCACTAGGCAGTACATCCCTGGTATAGCTCACAGTAAAACATTTCCATGGTGCATCACCAAGCCGAATTGCGTCGATGCTGGAGTACATATGCTTGTATGAGGTGAAGGGACCCAGTTGATCAGATTTCATCTTATCTAAAGCCCATATCTCCAGAAGTTCGTCAATGTTTCCTGCCGACATCTCAATGCAGTGGTACAAGAAGTCTGTGGTCCGAAACTGAATTTTGCTTTCAAACAGCGACCAATCTGTCAGCTGTGCAGCTGTCCTGGGAAGAGGTGGTGTACCAGGAGGAAGTGGATTTCCTTCAGAATCACAGGGGACACCTATGTGGAGTGAGAACCATGCATACAAAAGAAAATGTCATGACTTACCAGTGAGGTGTGGATGAAAAATCTGTGACAGCCTCGGTGGAGGGGCTTGTTGGGGCTCAGGTGAGGGAGGTTGGGACCAGGAAGGTTGTGCACTCTCGGCACCTGGTGAGATGTGTCCAAGGCCATCCAAATCATGAAAATCTTCGCCCACAGAAGGGACATCAGAATTAACCTGATTAGAGTTTCAGTGTACAGTGCAGAGGTGGTAGGTGAGGCCCCATTGACATTTGAAGCGCTGTGGGCAATCAGCATGAGTACAGCGAATGCGAAGCATTGTCAATGATGAGAGGAGAACAGCTGAAAAAAACTCCAAGTTAGTGGGACCAGCCCTTCATCCAGTTAGTGAAAATTCTCTTATGGGTGGATGTGCGGCCATCAGGTAGCAAAAGACCCGATTATTTTGTTCCCAACTCCTTCATCACCCTCCCCTCTGTCGCATTCAACACATTCCAATATGTCTTCCAACATGTCAGTGAGTCGTCCTAAGCGTGCAAATGCTAATCAGCATCCTGCACAGATCCTTCTCAATAGCATGACAAAACAATGCACCTCTGCCCAAGTCAAGGCTGATAACGAGGCAGCAGCTGCCGTTGTTGCAGCTACCACCTCAGTTGCAGTGACTAAGGAAGCTGCGACAAAGGCTCGGATCACCCAACTTGAGGACAGCATCCGTGTCGCAGACCATGCAAGTGCTAGTCAGGCTATGCATCCAGACCTTCACATTTCATCAGTTTCTACCAACTGCATATGTAATTACCACCAATCCACACTTACCCGAATCTAACTTCTGCCTATATTTTCAAGGCAACGACAGCACGAGTCAGGGACACGGTACCTATGCTGGTGGATGATTCAATGAAGATTCCAGTCATCCACCAGAAAGGACTTACCTACCATGTTACATGTCCACCCTCAAGTGCCTCGATGAGGTCCGAAGAACCAGTGGAGGGGGATGCAGCCAACGATGCCATTGATGTTGATGCAGATGGGGGCCTCTCAGATGGCATGACAGGCATCCCCCCCAAGTCGATGGTCGACAGCGAGAGCAATGGTTTGGGAGTTGGCGAGTGGGAAGACAAAGGAGAAGATGGTGAAGACTTCGTGATGGAACAGAACCAAACTGATGATGAAGAAGCTGTGCCACCTTCTGTAAAAGGCAAACAGGTCACAAAGGCCAAAAAGAACAAGGTAACATACCAGTTTGTGTGACATCCCCTCTGACACATCCTCTCCAGGCGCCACCTTGTGGAACATTTTGACAAGATGTTCAGGAACTCTGCCAGAATCCAGCCATTGCTGGTGCTGTCATATCAACAAACAAACGCAAGGATGTTGCAATGGTTGAGGACGCACCAAGGTGAGTACACATTTTGCTGTAGCGACATTGTGTTGATATAGGGGACTGAACTAGTGTGAAGCAAGGAAAGAAAACAGTTGGTGGCTTACTCCCTGGCTGGCAGAAGCAGGTAGGCTACCAGTCTGGTATGAAGAAACAAACTGCTCCTGCTCAAAACGTCAACAATGATCAACTTGACAACTGCGATTTGGGCGAGTTCGACCAGGAGGAGACCTTGGAGGGCCTGGCTGCTGTGCGAGCATCAAAACCGTCAATGGTCAAGGTTCGAGAGGGACAGAAGGGGGTCGAACCAGGGTCACAGCAAGCATGGCAAGTTCACCACCAGCTCACTTCCATTCCCTGGTGGTGCCTTGGGTGCAGCATATGTCACAAAGTGGAAGAAGGTTGCACATGCAACAATTATTGACAGGGGAGCTGTGGAGCTTTGCGCTTATGGTTCTATTGGCACATTTACACTGCTCGTCATCCAGGACATATGGAATGAGGTTTTCCCAGACCTCGATATGTATGAACACACACAGTCCATGGCGGAGGAACCTGTTGATGCCATCATTGCTCTCATAAGACACTCACTCCTTCATCAACCATTCATGTCTTTCACTAACTTCTATATAGGCCAGGGATGTCCTTACCAACTGGGGCAGCAACATCAGAACCAGCGCACTCCACATCCTCTCAAACTTCTTCTGGGAGCAGTCCCTCACTCAAGACGAAATTATTGCTTATTGCAAAACTGAGCGGCTCAACTTCAAGTTCATATACCAAGATCCCACAGCCCCTCCGGTATGTACTGAACTCTATCTTCCTAGGCATCCTCCACTGATCATCATCACAGGGCAAGAAAGGCGGACTACAGTCCGACCTCATTCTTCAAGTCTTTACCTGCCACTTCAAGAAAACAGCCTTCACTGCAAAATCTTATGGTCTTCCAGTCGGAGGATTGAGATTGTCCATGGCTGTGGTATGCTACAACAGTCCTTGCACCATTTGAATACTAATATCAGCTCAGCTTGAACGTGCCCTCTCCCTCTGGTCCTTGGGCATGGATCCCATCAAGGATGAAAAAGGCAACAAAAAAACTGTATCCATGTTCAGCAAGAGTGAGTGGGGTGAAAAATCATGCTCCTGGATCTCAGTAGCCACGCAACTCACGCCGGAAGACTGGGCATCAATTCTCACTGAGGCAAACACCCAGGCAGGGATCTTTTCTCTTGACGACAACGAGGAGGAGGACGGTGTTGATCCGCAAACTCTTGTTGAACTCTAGTATGCTTTTTCTTCTTCTCTCCCTTGTTGTTTTATTGACCTGCACCTAGATGACTGCCAACATTCTTTACATTCATTTCCCTGAGCATTCAAAAAGCATTGTATACATGCATAAAAGGGTCATAGTCAATTTATGTAGTCTACTGAGTACCCCCAATATAAAATTCCACCATTGAACCTGCTCCAACCTGTCTGTAAGCCTCCCAAATTCAACACTGTTTGGCGAAGTCACAAAGAATTGTGGTTGTTTGGGTCTCATTTGGCCAAGCAGATAAACTTGGGTGCTCAGATATCTTGGCAACATCAAACGACCAGCCCAAGCCCTCCCAAACAAAGTGCAATCTTGCTGATTATGATGGTGCATGTGTGTACCATCCTGACAATATTCCCTGTAAATGTAATAAAAATTTGGCTGTTCTTCAGGTTAAACCACTTACTATATCACTCTATTACAATAATTTTGTGTTTCTACTGTCAGAAGATGACTCTTGAACCAAAGTCTGAATTCAGTTTCCCACGCCATTCAAGGCCAATTGAAACCTCACCAAAAGTGAGAAAGCTCAATGCACAAACTGCGCAGATGGATTAAATCACATAAAAACAAAATATAATGGCTTGAGAAGTTTTCCCAAGCCCTCAGAATTTATTTTTTCAAGGTTACCACCCAGGAATGACCAGAAATACGAGTCTCAAAGATTCAATTCCTTGAAGGCTAGCTGGTGTGGTAAAGCCTGTAAGTACACTCTCATTACCCCCTAAAACCCCATACTACTGATATACAATGATAATAACAACTCTTTGTACCAAATCAATTGTGCATGCAGCAGTCACGCATGCTCTAGACCTTGACACGCATCCCCACACAGGTGTGTGCCTCTGCATGCATGGGCTCACACACCAGCATGCAGCGACACACAGGTTGCACACATGGCTTGCTCAACTCACACATCAACACACAAGTGGCATGCTCAACTCACACATTGGCACACAAGTGGATTCACTATGCATGCAAATGTAATAAATAAATTTCCAATGCACAGAACCAAGGTACAGAATGTAGACCAATGTAGAGTAATGATTATTGATAATTTTGAGTGGTTGCTATTGTGCACCTTGCCTTCGTCCCACATCACAGATGTAGAATTAGCTAAATGGGTAATAAAGTAACTAAGGTGAATCAGTAGGATGTAAAAGAACATACACAGGTATACAGGACTTAAATTGTGGGGATTGCCTTGGGAGTGATGCCGAACTTGTGGTATGATGCTTTTTCTAAATGTTAGCTAATCACAAATTCACAAAAGGATCAATAGGAAGGATATGTATTTATTCACCGTGAACGAACATAGGTGATTTTCAAGCAAAAGAAACCATGCCCTGAACCAAGATCACTCAAACATGGCAAAAAGATAGATATGAAGTAAATATGCTACATTAATTAAGATCTACACAAAGGAATTTCAACAGTTTTTTCAAACATGGAGAACCCATGAGCATGTTACCCTGACTTTCGAACTTTTCACTGTAAAAGTTTGGTCAAAGTAACAGTGCACCTCCAAGCCAACATTATATTCCAAACAAATGGAAGTCTAAATGATTGTAAGGATCCTCAAGTTATGTAAAAAAAGACAAAATAAAATGCCATCAAGATTTGAAATAAAAATTGAGAAGTGTGCACATTCTGCACCTGCACACCTGGCACACCAATTTCTGTAAGCCCAGTCTGTTACCAATGGGAACTTAGGTAAATGTAAACTACAGAAATAATGCACGCATCTAACTTGAGTGTGCACACAACACAAAATTGCAGGCACGCATGTGCCCATGCATGCATGCAGCCAGTACCCCATGGCACGCAACTGCATGCATACCACGCGAGTGCCACGCAGATTTTCTTGTGCCCCATTTCGAGTGTATCATCCGAATCTCGGGCTGAGTAGTGCCACTAGTGAGTACTTAACGACATGCAGATCAGAATTCAAGTCAAAACAAAGCCGTTATCCCTTACCTTCGAGTTCCACCAATTAACGTTGCAACATTGTCAATTCCCTCCATCCCAAGTGTTTTCACCAAATCGAGCCTTGGAATGGATCAGAATCAGGAGGCCTGCCGAGAAGAACCTGGCAGTGATATATTAAGCAGCGAGCGCGAGGGGTTGACAGCAGAAGTCGAGAGACGGGAGGCAAGCCACAGTGACCAAGCGCCCCACTTTTATGATGACGGTCCGAGAATGGAGGACAATTCGAGAAGTGATGTACAGGCATTGCCAGGGGGGTACGACGAGCATAGGGACTCAAATTATGCGGTGGTTCCGAGAGCGGGAAGGGCAATCAGGAGCAACTCGAACATCAAGGAAGCTACGATGCAGCCATCGCCGCCATCCGGCGAGGATCGCTGGTATAGTCAATGGCAGGAGCTCCAAGCTCGACTCCAGAGGGCAGAGGAGGAGGTGAAACACATTGCAAACCAAGCTCAAATCGAGACAGATAGGCTGTCTAGCCAGATCCGGTCGCTAAAGAAGGATAATCACAGCCGCAAGGATAGTTTACGTCGGGAAGCAGAAAAGCACGTTCAAACAAAGCTTCGTCTGGAAACCGAGATAAGAAGCCTCACAGAGGAATTGGAACAGGAAAAAAGATATCGCTCCGACATGGAGCAGCGGTTGGAGAGGAGGTCGGAAAAAATCGTGAATCTCAAGACCGACTTGAATAAGGCGGAGGCGCAATACTCGGAAATAAACAACCTGCTCAAAAGCAGGACGGCGGAGTTGAGGAGCGCCGAGGTCTTCTTGAATAACGCGGAATGGTTTTCGAGAGACGAATTGGTCAACATGGTGGAGTCGTTGAGTTCACAAATATTCGAAGCATCGTCCTACATGGCCGAGCTGCGTTTCAACGACCGTCCGTCGGGAGACTTGATTGCTGGGAATGCCAGGTTGGAGGACATGATCGGAAACCTCATGTCATCCCTGCTAGTTGCGAAACCGCCTCAAGAAGATCGGCTCCCACTACAACTCGCATTGCAGCATTACATCATATTGCAGTGCAGACGGCGGTTGACTTCATTCTGTTCCTCCGGCGAGCATAACTCCTTTTGGCCGACATACACCACAAGATACGATCTTTGGGTGAGTGAGTTGTCAGATTGCAGAGGACGAAACACGCTGAGCGCATTCAGAGGAGCAAAGTGTCGCCGGACGATGGCGTGCAATGACCTTCGCCAATTGCAAACAGTTCAAGTCACCAAGCATGACCGATATGACCGATAATTTCATTTTCGTCTTGAAGACTTGCGGGTGGAGAGAAGACGAAAAATCCTCTTCTGCTTGTGTGAGGAAGATTCAAATTTATCTTTCTTCAATTGAAGAAGCCGTTAGGAAACTGAAAGCTGCAACTATGGAGGGCATCACGTCCGCCGACGTTTTACCTTATGTCGTCGCTCCTGAGACGCCATTTGAGCCATCGCAGATGATCAATGCGTATTCCAACAAGGACAGCCGCACAGAGTCAAAGGGGGAGCCTGAGCCTGTATTGTGTACGACGGGCATTGGATTGAAGAGCCTTGTAGCCAAGCGGTCTAGGCAGGAGATTTTTCTCAAGCCCAAGGTCGTTTTGATTTCAGTGTTCAAGCCAAGTCGCACCGAGGTACCCACTTGAGTTTTCATTGGTATTGTGACCCAATCAACGAATTTATGATGTACTTTTCCGTGATGAGGGATGGTGAAAAAAGCATGATTCGTTGAGGATTTCCCTTGGGGCCCGGTCACGGACTCACGGTGTATCCAACCCCTCGCACCTGAGTGCACACCACCGTCGGGAAGGCAACTGTAGAGCAAATTAGTGAAGCAGGATTGAGAGAATGGGTGGCCTACAGAATCAATGACCGTTAGCTGAACCGCCAACTCAGGGAGAATTCATGACGTGACGAGACTGACATGTCCTAGAGCACCACTGTAAACAGAACATATTACTTGATATTGCTGGGTACGAAAAGACGTACCACGGGTGCAAGGAGGAACTCCTGTCGTATGCAAGTCAGTCGACATGTGTCGTGGGAGAATTTGAAGTCGCGACCTTCTCTTTGAGCAGAACTTGCTCCAATCTTGCTCCGACCTGCCTCATTCAATGTTCGTTCAAATTTATGAATCATCAATCTTTGTTCAACGTTCAACACCGATATCGTGGCCGCAAATGCGACAATAAGCTGAAGTGCAGGTTGGCGGGGGGTGGATACTACAGGTGCAACGATTTACCCTCCAAGTTTTTTGACTTATACCGCAGATTTTGAGACCCGTGGCTCGTTGATCAATTGTCATCAATATCAAGGAATCTATGTTGCTGGGCATCGGTGTAGGCAAGCCTCGGTAGTCGTCCTATCGACAGATCTCACACAAGCAGCATTCACTGTGGCTCGGACTATCCAGCATCACTTGCGAATGGGAGCGTACTTGGCTAGCTAGCGGTGGCTTTGAAGCTTGACTTTTTTGAAACAAGTAGGTTTTACTTGCTGCTGTCTATTCATTCTCTCTTATAAATCAGTTAGCGATTCGCAAGTTCCAATCGTGGCGTTCCAGTTCCCTTGCGGACTCTTGCTTATGCTGTCAATGGGGGTGCGCATTTAAAAGTGATGAACAACAATCTCCTCGTCCCTAGCCCATTTTCTGGCAAGCCCAACGTCGCCTGGGATGATGCATTTCATCAGATCATCGTTACATCGCCATCATGATTCCAGGTTGAAACGAGGAGAGAAACGGATATCGAACCCTCCTGCTCGGCCGATGTCGGGTCATCCGATTCGTAGGATACTACGCCTGCTGGATCCAGGATTTTTTGACGAACTTCGGGTCTATCATCATCGTACGTCTCATTTTCTTTCGCTCTTTTTGAGGAACTCATACCATTTTGCAGACCATTCACCTCGCTAGCGTTCCTTATGTGTTTTTTGACTCCTCTTTGAGGCCCTTCGACGAATTGAGCCATGCAGGGCCTTGGCACGCCTTCATTTTCTATCACCAACCCATCTTGACATGTCAAGGACATGCAACCCCCTGCAGTACGAACGCATTAGTTTAACCTTATTGAAGCATGCCCAGCTTATCCCACAAAACTCCCTTCACCAGCCTGTCAATGCCTGCCCTCTCCCAACATCCCCAGTCCTTGGGAAGACTCCCCAAATACCGCGGTCCATTGGGCTACCAGTACCACTCATAGGTTCGCCTACCAATCTGGGTGGCATCATACCCGAGCTGTAGTACCTTCTCCAGGCTTTTACCTTCTTCTCACTGTTCAAAGAACACTCGCACCCCCTTCGCAACAACGTTGACATCGTGACCCTTGCTAAGCAACCTGACGACGACTTCTTACAACAGGGTCAGGGGTCAAACGCTTGCGGACTTTTTGGGTGTGCAAAAACGTTTACCTCCAAGTACTACGACCGCGCAAGATCGACTTTGGTAACTGGGATGATCGTTGCTCGTCGTGATCATCACTCCCTCAAGGTACACTTCTTGCTCATCCCCCTCACGTTATTGAAAGTTTACATCTTTATAGACTCCCTCGGTTTCGACGTGCTAAAGCAGGAGCAAATAATGCCATTCATTGACTCGGTCGTCCTGCGTGGAACATTGACCGCAACCCGGAGTGGGATAGCCATTGGAAGAAGCTCGGTTGAAGCAAACTTGCTGGAGAAGTTGAGCAAGGCGGAGGTTGTGGGGATCGAGTCACGCTTGCCCAGCAAGCTAGCGAAGAACGCCTTTCGCCCTTTTTCGACCAGTTAGGTGGGGAGACGTAATGCCTCTCAATCGACCACTACCATCAGCACTAGTTCGCTTGTAACTTGGCGTCGAGTTGTAGGCTTTCATTGAAGACGAGAGAGCCGCTGATGAGGGTTTAGATTGGGAAGATTAGGGCGGAGAGCTTGTTGGTGGAAGGGGGTGGGGTGGAATCGGCTTTTGTTGACTGGTTGTTGTCGGAAGGGGCACCCTACCACAATCAGCGCAATCACTGCTGTCGTTCCCGACTTTGCGTCAACTCTGGTAGCGGAACTTTGTGGGCTTGATGTATTTAACGTCTCCCATGCCCTATCCTTGTTAGTTTCAAGCATAATCAGTGGATGATTATGCCCACTCAACTAGCAGTGTTCGTGTGGATGGACATTGCATGGAATATACTACTAGGGACACACTAGCTCTGCAGACGACGACGACGGAATTGTTACACTATGTGAAAAATGCTCAACCCTTGCCCAACCTCTGACAACACAAACACGTAGCTAATGCCCGCCAACCGCCATGGCAGGCAATTTCTCAATCGACCAATGATCATCGACGCATACTCCCAACGATGGCAAGTAAGACGGTCGTCGTCAAGTTGAACCTTGTGAACTTCGACGCTTCTTCCTCCGGTTAAAGGCAAACTCCGAATCATGAGTCGATGATTCTGGAGCATCATCATACTGAATCCTGCGACGTGAACCACCCAATCGCCCTGGCGCCGAAGGTCTGTACGACAGCAGAATCGTTCGGCGATGACGGGTCCATGAAGTAATGATCGTCCGAAGACCGCAGACGGTGTCTGGAAGTCGCCGTCCGATTGAGAGGAGAATTAGGGGCAGAATGGACCATTGGTTGGCTATCGGGAGGTGAGTTGGGCCCCCTTTCTCCCAAATCCTCTTCGAAGGGAGTGTTTTCTGGGAAGTTTAAAGTGTTGGGATTCTCACTCAGAGGCGAGAGGTCTGTGCGTCGGGATTGAGGAGCAATAGGTCGGGCTGGGTCGCTCAGCGACCGGGAGTGGCGTGCATTCATTGTAGCACTTTCCCTTACGTCTTCCATTTCGGGATCAAGTGCTGGACTGTCAAAGCCTCGTGGCTCAAACATGGAGTTGAGTCCCTGAAATGATACTGAGTACGTTTTTCCAACATATCAGATTCAGGATTCTTACCCTATCTCAATGTGAACGTTCCCTAGACGATGGCATCCTCGTCGTTCGCGTGGCCTGTCCGGTGGGAGGTGAAGGGCGTTTCTGGAGGATGAATTTGATCATTACTTGGTAATTCTGCTTGCAAGTGCGACTGGACGTCGCGCTGCCTAAAGTTACGAAATGGCAACACATCATATTAATACTTCGAAAGCTCGAGCGTCCCAAGGACTTCTTTGGCCATTCCATTTTTCGTCCCCTAGATAGTCCTCCTTGGCTGAGCCTGAACGCCAGAAATTGTCGGATCCGCCCTCGTAGCAGGAGGTGCTACTCCCTTCAAGTCCAGCCATGAAAACGTACATGTGCACTCATAACTCGTCAACAAAAAAACGGTTGTGCAAGTTATGAGGATCATCAGGGCATGGGTAGAGAAGGCGAAGGAGCCTGAGAACCAGTAGCCGGAGTCGTACAACCCTATAGAAGGGGTAAAGGGACCTGTGACCTCAGGTGTGCACGGGCGCGGAAGTTAAGCAACGAGCAGGGTGAAACATGTTCTTGCGCTTTTCCTCAGAGATATTGGGACTGGCACTAAGGGAAAAAGAAGGGTAATTAACGTTCTGTGGTGCGGTAAGACAAACTGCGACACATACTCGAAATATAGCATTATTGTCATCACCTTCCTCGCGACCTTGGTTGACTTTTTGATGAGATCAACCCACGTCCTGAAAAGCTCCGGGGCCATCGTTTGCGCGAGGAGAGGTTTGTTTGAAGGTGGTATATGCTAGCCGGTGGGATGTTAAGATCCTAAGAAGGAAATCATTGAAGTTTCGTGAGATTGCTTTGACAAGTGGGAGCTCGACAGATTGGGTAGGGTACAGTCTGAGTTTTCGGATTGAGTGGGAGATACTTTGACGAATTCGGTGGGGGAGAGGGAGTTGTCGTCCGGAAAGTCTCTTATAAGTTGGTTGTACTTGGGGACTGTCAGTGTCCATCAGCTTCGGCTATCCCAAAAAAAAAAGAAGGGTAGACCCACCGAGATCCATAGCATCCTTCAAGCCGGTATCGACGATAAAGGTAACTGTCGCGTGGAACCCCTTTGCATTCCTCAGTCCATCCATAACCATCCCACTCGCTCCTCAACTGCGCCACAATCACCTCCAACACCCTCTCGCGTCTCAATTAGAAGTTAATCTCTTGCGATACTGTGCCGCAGGAAACGTTTCTAGTGAGCTTGGTCACCGCTTGGGGATGGCTTTGATCCAAGAGTTGTCACGCGAGTGCAGAGAGCTGAGGAACGTGCTATTGATGAGGAGCTTTTACGAGATGCGAGAGATGTTGGGTCGTTGGCCTTGCGATTGGGCCTTGACTCAAATCAGCGAGAGGTCACCGTCAAAGGAAGAAAGAGCCCACCAACAACAGCCCGTTGAATGATAAGACGAGCAACCTCCAGACTTTTCACATTCTGTGGAAAATGCAATAAACACAACTCGAGCTCTGCAAGCCTTTCTTGGCCATCGGTATCCCCAAATTGGCTTCGACAGTCCGCCTCCCCCTCCTGCATCTTTCCTTGCCCTCACCCCAGTCCAGCTCACCACGGCGTGTAAAGACTCGCATGTCGTCTCGTCCCCACCAAAGAGACAGGCGACTGCAGAGTGTCCCGGTGGTGAGGCAAACAAAAAGTGTGGCATGCAGAATTAACGCACCATTGCAGTTGAAACATCGACCTCTTCATCAGTCTTGTAGACTGGAAAGTATTTGTGGTTGTGAGTCCGGAGATTGTGGTGACCTGTATGAAGTTGGGGGGTTACGATTGAGCCAGCAAGCATCAGAATCAGAGAGTGTAGTGGACAAACCTTGAGAGGTGGGTACCCCCTCCTCGCGATGCGGACCATCATGCGGCACACTTTTAGGCCGCTACGGGCCCAAAGTCCACCAGCCTAGCAATCCGCCTCGTAATCCTGTTGCCACACGCGCTTCTTCCTCAGCATCTCAATTCCCCCTTCCTTTTGCAAGCCTACTCAGCATGGGGACGCTGAGTATTGACAGCGTGATTCTCTGGGTCTTGTCAATGTTAGCGGCAATTCTGTGTAAGCGAAGGAGACATACAGCTCGTGCGGACACGGTTTTTCGCGACGAGTGAGCGAAGGTGTCGGTAGAATCAGTGGATCTCCACGCAACCAGTCAGGCAGTGCATATTAGATTATCCGCTGTCGAAATCCGGGTCCTGGACACGCTGTAAATCTGGCACAAAGTTCACGACAATAAGGTCCACATACGGCTGGGCCCGTCGACTAGGTCGGTGAGTGTGAAGCCGTGCGGCGTAATAGAGAAATGGAACGAAGGATTTGTCGAAAGACGATAAAATCAACAACACCACACAAGCTACTTAGTCGCTGACCACAATGCAGCCATTCAAATTTTTATGACCATCCCTTCCAAGTTCTATGGGCAAGATAACCTGTTAAGGCTTCGGGCGGTTGGACCTCCTCCCAAATTTTGACTTGCGAATCGATTCTCAATCGACATCGGCACCCGAAAACAGTTTTGTTTAAGTTGGTCACGGTGAAGACTCCTCAATTCCATTTTGCCGGAATATCTCGTCTTTATTCTCCTCCAACTGATAGAGCCGTTGAATGTCATTTAGTATGTGGTTTGATCCCTTATTCAATTGGTCAATGTTCGTGTAATAAATTAGGGAGTGGATATGTAGCTTGCAGATTGCCTAAGAAATCGGCAAAGGCCAAAAACTTTCAAACCCAAGGGCAATACCGGGAAGTGTGCGTAAATGCATATATTCTGACATTGCCATTGCCAGTCTACATCTGGATTCGGTGAACGACAAGCAAATGCCATCCACCTCCGTAAATTACCAAGGGAGCTGTTATGACCCCCTTACCACGGAATGCCCGAAATCATATTAAACAGCCTTGACATTCTTTTCTGGATTGTTCCTCATTCTTTTCCTGAAATACTCTTTCATAGGCTAGAATGTTTAGTCAGATCATAGATGCTCGTAAAACTAGCAACTTAAATGTGATAAATTCAAGGAACGTACTGTTGTGGGACGGACAGAAACTTTGTGCATCCATTCATCAGGTACCTGTTCTACCTCATCGATATGTTCATCATATATGACCGGTCTGGGATGGGAAGGATGATACGCGTAACCACCATCTTTCGCGATGATCATAGCTTGATAAAGAGCGAACAAGGCACCCAGGTTGATGATCATTATTGGAATCAAAAAGCCGATATTCGCATTCGTCATGAGCCAGCCGTATACCTCGTATCTCAAGTGTCCAGTCACCTGGCGAAAGCAAGAGGGGGGGGGGTACGTGTTTGATAAAATAACCGAAAGTAGGTTACCTGAGAGGTGACACAACGTTCAAAGATAAAAAGGGAATAGAATAATTGACAGGACAAACCTCATACTCAATTATGCCTTGGATCATCTTTTCGTACAAACTTAGATACTGAGCGGGCTCCACATCTGCTGGCAGGTCAAACGATTTAAGTCCCAAGTTAACGATCGTTTCCGCAAAGAGATTGGTATCGTAGTTTTGGGAGCCCGATATGAGTTGCCCAAGTCCAACCAACGCATTATTGATGAGTGTAGAAAATGTAATCGGAGAGGATGTGTTTGCCTGTAGCGGAGAAAATGTCTTCAGTAGACCGGTACATGGCGGATTGTATCGGGTTTATGACGCAAGTGATATTCCCAACCAAATCTTGATAACCAAGGACCCCAGTTAGATAGATAGTATAAGAAGTCGGAGTCTCGTCCTGGCATGCCCAGTAAACTAACATAGAGCTGGCCAAAGAAGACCGAGGAGCCGGAATATTCATCAAAACATCCGTTTTCCCTTGGTCGGTGCAGCTGACATTGTAGGTTACAGCCATAATATCAAAGTTGGTTGGATCCACGGCCAACGGGACAAATGAAAAGGGATGTGTTTGAGTGTAAGCGCAACTCACGTTGCTCTTCAGACCTTGTTGATTGAGGGTGTAGTCGTATGAGATCACTCCTCCAAGTGCTGCTACCCCTACCTTCCGATCTGAGAGAGGGGAATTAAGATGTTCGATCACAGGTACGCCGTTGGGACCAAGAGGCAAGATGCCTTGCACAGATCCTTGAAAATGAAGTCCAGTCTTGGCGCCAAGTTGATCAAAAGTAAGAATTTCAGTGTTGTTCGAGGTTGTTCGTAAGTGACTCTATAACCTAAGATAGGAATTATTCAGTTATCATTAATTAATCGAGTCAATCTTCAGTGATGGAGTCTTTCCAACTTACTTTACTGCGACAGGCGTCTAGCAAATCAACCATTTCGGACCCTCCAAAACAGTCACTTAATGCCAAACCAGCAAAAATCTGAGAGCAACAGGTACAAGTGAGCATAGTTAGCGCCGCTTACTCAGGATACATTTAACTTACTATCCAGTCACCGCACTGATGGCCAGAATCCAGCGTCAGGTTCTCTTTAGACCAGGAAAGACAATCGGGATGAGTCGATGAAAAGTCGAGCTCAATTCCCGTCAGAACGGCCGTCCGATTGAACGAGGTGGGAGTGAGGAGAGTAGCAGTACTTGATATCAAGTGTGGAAAGACGAGGGCACAAATGACCACTGAGAGTGCGGGCCACCACCTATCTTTGGTCAGTAGGTACTTGGCATCTTTCACACTCTTGCCCCAAGGCCACGTCTGACGTCTGAATGCTAATAGCACTGTCAGATGAAAGGGCCGAGTCGGTTTGCGATACGTGACCAACTCTTGGGCAAAGCGAATGATAGCGAGGGAAAATAGTTCACCGATGATCAGGGAGATAATGCTGGAAATGAACGTAATGAAATAGGTGGTGGCCTGAGGGTGGTTCCTGACGACTTTGGAGAGATGGTTGTTCATTTGTACACCTTTATTGGCCCACACCACGCCGAAGAAAATCCAAGGCCAAACAAGCATAATCGCGATGCCAGTGAATGAAAGGATATCGCGTATGTTAGGCCCTGAGTTTGCCTTAGCCTCTTCTTCCACAGTTTCATCTGATAGGTCATATTAGCACGAATCAGGTATTGAAGAAACAAAGCCGACCAGAGGTATGATTGCTTTTTGTCTCTGGACTCCGCGGCCTGTGAGTGGCCGGGGTTGATGGAGGAGAGAGTACAGCGGTTCCAGTTCGAACTGCATCAGGTGAACGTCCTCGACGAGAGGCGAATGAGAGTCGAGGATGGAGAATCCTGCCAACGGAAGGGAAGAAATTATTCATATCCTCCCTCCCACAAGACATAGATTTAAGGATCTGAGCGCACTGCCTTAGGAACGTGTTTATCCATGCGGGGGCAATGGGGAGTAAGCAACTAACGCTTGTTCAAGCTCTAAACGAATTCAGGACATGATGGAAGCTGTATCCGGATATTTCCGCTTCTTTCTTCAAGCCGTTCGCAATGCTTGTTATCTGTGGTCAAATCGTAAGTGCAAACCTCTGCGTCACAACAATGAGCCGGGATAGAGTTTGAAATTCGAGATCTTCGTACGACGAGTTCCACGCTCGATGAAACTTAGACCAACCCATTGCCGCACGGGAGAGTTCTGTCGCCGACTGTGTCAGAGTTAAATTCGTATATGGATAGTAGTGCCTTGACTTGCCAGCGTCAGTCCTTCAATCCTTCCTGTCAGACCTCAGCAATGAGGTCTGAGCGCTTGAAGGACATCCTATCTCCGCCTTTCATATCTGTGATCATGCGCCCATGATCGCGGCCAAATGTGATATGGCGATTCAGTAGCCAGTCCGCCAATGACATCGCAGATTCGGCGACAAAAACGACCTGGCTCATATCGAGAAACCACTGAAACCACCTCAGGTTGATTCAAACAAAATCGCACCTTTCCGTCGCATTGCATGTTTGTGATCTGGGAACCTCTAGTTCAAGCAAAGACTTTGTGAAGGCCATGGGGAAGGAGATCACGAATATTCATAGAAGAAATCATCCGAAACAATTGGATGACCATGAGTACATGCAGAGACCAATCAAGTTGAGGAGCTGAAACCTCTCGAATGTCTTTTCGCATGTTTGACTACATTTGCAATGCATATATCTAATCCGTTCTCGAAGTCGACCTGCTGAGGAGTTCCTGGCGGGTCTCAGCCCGCTATTTTTTGCCGCAGAAAGTTTCCAATGTAAGCGTTACCTCCTGAACCAAGCACGACAAAGGCTACAGGCTAGGTGGCGACGCGGCTTCATACGTCGAGCGCGACCTTGGCATTCCCTACGTTTTCCGAGCATAGTTAGGAAAAAGTACCGTTAGGATCTGCATCAAAACCCACCCAAAACAATAAGAACGTACTCAACGACACCTCCCTTGGTAGCGAAGGGGGAAGGTCACCTATCGAAACAGATATCAGTCCGATCACATACCTGAAACGAAATCGAGAAACAGACCTGTGCACAGACCCTCTCTGACAACTCTTGCATCTTCAAGGATTCGACGGTCGACCACCGTGCTCAGCCCGTATATGCCCCACGGAGTCGGCAAGTAACTCAAGCTGTTTGGAGCGTGTTGCGCCCAGGACAACGGAGTCGATAGTCTATATCCTCAACCAGGAGGAATCTGATGGAAGAGGCACTTTCGAGGAATACTGCGCGTCACATGAGCGTGGATAGGTAACTGCAGGATAAACAAAAGGGCCCAGGGCGTGGCCGGCAGAAGTAACGCAACTAAGATAGCTGAAAATGTGGTGAAGGTGATGATGTCGACAAGATCGTCGTATGGGCCCGCATTAAGTGTTCGGTTAGGCGACGGGAGAGAGAGAGAGGCTTGGAGGATGCTGCAGGAGTAGGGGACCTACAAGGCCAACAAGCTCCCTCCGCGGTGCGTGTCTTGGCGCTGAAGGGTGGTGATTCATTAAAGTCGACACAAGTCGAGGATGACACGCTCAAAAACATGACTTTCACATCACTCTCAACAGCCCAACCATCATCAACTTTACTCTTGCAAGTTGCTCGACGCAGCCTCCTCACACATTCTCCTCTCCGGGTCATTCGAAAGGTCCTGCTCAACAAGACTCGGCCTCCCTAGTCAACTTGAGCCTCTCCACCTCCCATCTCCGCGTAACCCCCCTCTTGGTGTGGACGAAGGGAAACCACTCTGCGCGCCATTATAACAATCCTCGCGCCCACCCTGCGTTCACCACCAAAGCGTCGAAATGCATTTGAGGCTTTCTGCGATCGCTTGTTGCTCTCCAACCAGATATGGAAGATGCAACGTCAGATTGACTAGCGAGGGAGAGGAAATGAAGCGGTCGAAGGTGACTGCTGTTACGCGGGCAGCGAAGCAGATGGCGTCGGATGTGCGGAAGGGGAGGCTTGTGAAGGATCTTATTTGAGAGTTGAAGGAGGGCAAAGGGGTTGTTGAAAAGATGAAGGAGGCGTATGAGCGTAAGAATTGGCGGGGGAATGGAGCCGCGAGTACAGGAAGATTGCCAGGAGTTTGACGTGCATCTTCTTTTCCAGCTGTCAACCGAGCTCTTTGAAGTCTACGAGGACTTGGTTGGCTCTGGCTGTTAGGTCGTGAGGGTGTGATACCGGTGTAGATGAAGGTGGTGTGTGGTGGTGCGTTGCGGGTGAAGGTGTGGTGGGGGCGCAAGCTCAGTTAAGCAGAGTGAATTCCGAATCTTAGTCTTGGATGCAGAGTAGCAATGTCAAGGTTTTCTCGGAGCGTTTGCACCCATGGATGTAGTCCGATGCTGAGTGGAAAGAGAGGGGACCGCGACGCCGATGAAAGAGCGATTGGTGTCCGTGAATAGTACCGACATTGAAGTTTGAATGTTGAACCTCAACTCGTTGGCGTCGCGTTTCAGGGTGATTTACAAAATATGGTATAGACTGAAGTTGGACTGGAAGACATCCACATGTTAACAGCCAGATAATGTGCGAAGGAAGGGCGGTGTCCGTACCTTTGGTGCGTGATGTGGTAAGAAAAGGTTATCGATGCAATCGTACAAACGTGCGAGCACAGTGAACGCGAAGCACCACAAAGTCCACTTCCTTGCCCTACGTTCGTTGCTCCAATGTCGTTGAATCCAACTTGAATGAGGGACGAATCGACTATACGACATCAGCATCACGATCGCTGCAAGAAAGAAGACATACCACGTATCCTCAATCCCCCAGCAAGACGATTCTGTTCGAACCCACTGCTCACCACGAACATCTCTCTGTGTGTGAATGTGTGAATGCCTTGCCGTGATGTCAAGTAGCCCGTGGCGCAGGGGAGGTGGAGCGTTGTCTTGAGTTGCACATACTGTAGACGATATGCGGGGTTTCAAGGGGGACTTGAACAGGATGTATGTCGCGTTCGTCTTCAAGGTAAGCCGGGGTAAGGTACCGCTCGCAATCCGCCATCGTCCAAGGGGAGAGCCATGTCAGAAAATTGCTGAAACCGTGTCAATGATGCCTCACGATAGAAGCAACTCTCGTGCTTACCTTCTTGGTCATCGTGTACCTCTCCTGGCTAACGTATGTTGAACTCCACCCAACTCCTGAGATGCAGCCGTTGAGCAGGGATTTAGATTTCCAAGAGTAAGACGCCTGCATGTTATTGTACGCTGCAAGCAAGCCGTTGGGTGAGATGTGAGGTTGGCGTTCCAGGAGGTTGACGGAGAGTAGTCGTGCACTTGGGTTTGATTATGGTTACCGAAGTATGTCACCGTTCCATAGGTCTGCGTCGGTGGCATAGTAACGTATCTTCAAACCTCGCAAGAAAGAGGATGTTGAGAGTGCCCTAACGGTGAGGTGCTTTGCTTTGTTTCTTGATAAAAACTCGGTCAAGTGAACATTCACGTATGAGTCTGGTGTACCTTTATTTCACAAATAATTCATCTAGTTGAAGCAACGTCCGAAGACAGCATGAGCAGCGTCGAAGAGAGCAGGAGCAGCGCCGAGGGCAATGGTGACGACGAGCTCATGATGAAGATCGATGAAGGTTGATGTCACTTATGTACTGTGACTGCCAACCTTCATCCAAAACAAGTTTACGCAGCTGCTTCAGCGATGGTCCTCTGTTGTCAGAAATCACTCTGGACACCGCGACCACAGTGACTCTACAATGTTTTCCATTCTAAGCAATGAATCACTTACTCTTGTCGCCTTCTCTGCAAACCAGCTTCTCCGTGTTACCACCGTCATTTCCATGTTGATTCTGTTGTCTCAGTCGAGCATTAGAGACGAGGAGCTCTGAATAGAAAGGTACGTCATCTTGATGAATGCAGCATTGGGGCTCATCAGTGACCCCATCTCAGGACACGAGGCGCTGCCGACGTTCTAACTCCAGCGACAAGTTTTAATCACATTGATGGTTATCGTGGACCGGCCAAGCGATCGGGTAAAGATCCAAGATGAAGACTTCAACCTTGTCGAGAAAGGGAACGTCGCCGGTATTGAAGGTGGGGACAGACGTACGACGTTTTCGTCATCGTCCCTTTATAGTAGCGAGGGAGGGTGCCCCAGCCCGATCTTGACCACTAGCCAAGTACATGAATCACCTCCTCTTCCCGCCTCCTTCCCGCCCTCTTACGTGTGCCTCTTGTTTTAGGAGTCAAGTAGTTGCAACCCCGAAGGCCGTCTTCAACTCGAAGAGCGGACAGCTTCTTATTTGAAACAGTGGCGAAGCTACAGGTCATCAACGTCCAACCTGAGGCAGAAAATCCGTTATCACGCCAATGCAATGCCGTGGAGCTTGCCACGTCATGTTCGACCTCACTACGACCACTACGACAATGGAACCTACATGGTCGGGGTATTCGAGTTGCCTGTCCTACTTGAGCATGCATATAATGTGCAGATAGCGATAGGTGGCAGTCAGATTCGAGCCCACCGCTCCTTTGATGTGCTCTAGATCTCCTTGCAATCGTTACAGTCGCCCATCTCAATCCCACCGTTTTTTGGCGGTTCTTCCCAACATACTGATCCTTCTGTCTCCTCTCTCATCGTCATTCCGTCTTCTCCTCGCTTTTTCACATTCACGAACATTGATAGTTGGCACTCCCCCGAATCCCCAGACGATTGACACAGACTCAACATGCTCATGCTTACCGGCGCCTCTCACAACTTTGAAAAACGGCAGCTTCTGCACAGGCTCCTTCGTTTTCGACGCGCAAAGGCGGGAGCGCACAATGCCGTTCATTGACACGGTCTTCCTGCGTGAATCGTAGGCCGCAACTGGGTCATCGAAGGGGATCAAGCCAAGCTCGGTTGAAGCAAGTTGCTGGAGAAGTTGAGCAAGGCGGAGGATGTGGGGATTGAGTTATACACTTGCCCGGCGAACGCATTTCACCACTTTTTTGACAATCAGGCCAGGAGTAATGCCCCTCAATCGACCACGGTCGTCAACCCTTGTTCGCCTGTAACTGAGCGTCGACTCATCGAAGACGGAGCTTGGAAGTGCCGCTGGTGAAGGTTTGGGATGGGGAGATCAGAATGGGGGACGTGTTGGTGGAAGGGGTGGGATTGTATTGGCTTCCGTTGACTGGTTGTCGGATGGCGCGCCCTACCACAATCAATGCGATCGCTGTTGTCTTCCCCGACTTTGCGTCGGCTCTGCACGGAACGTTACGTGTTAGGTCCCATACAGTCTTGATGGTACCCAACTCCCGGTGTAATCCCAACTTGATTACGTCCTATCCTCGTCAGTCTTGAATTTTGTGTTGGAATAGAAGTCAGCATGATCAGTGGATGATTGCGTCCACTCAGCTAGAAGCAAAGCAAGACTTGAAGTCGGACAATGAACAGATGGAGGCCAATTACGACTGTCATGCTCAAGCTCGTGCATATGGAGATTGTATTCAAAAAACGGTAACATACATGCTTTCTCTGTGAAATGGTTTCACTGTTCTGTATGGGAAACTGTTCGACGTTCAACACCAACATGGTAGCTCCGCCAACCGCCATGGTGGGCCATTTCTCGCACGCCCAATAACTACCAACGCCCAAACGATGGCAAGTGGAATGATCGTTGAGCTGAACCCCGTGAATTTGCAGCACCTCTTTCCGCGGCACTAGAAGCCAACTCCGAATCATGAGTCGATGATTCTGGAGCATCATTGTCCTGAATTCCGCGACGACGTATACTACCCAATCGCACTGGCACCGAAGGTCTGGAAGAAAGCAGACTCGTTCGGGAATGGGTCAAAGATACGGGCGATGACGGGTCCACCAAGTAATCGTCATCCGAAGGCCACCGGTCTCTAGAAGTCGCCATCCGATTTAGTGGAGAATTAGGGGTGGCCTGGTGGACTCGGTGTGGCCAAAGAATAGGAGATTGAAAGAGAACCCAACGTATGGACCCGTATCGAAGGCTTGGAAGATATTGCATGAGCAGGAGGCCAACGAACTCCCTCTGCGGTGGGTCCTCTTCAGGCGGCTAAGCCGTGCCTTGGCGCTGGAGGGTGGTGATTCGTTGAAGTCAACACAAGTCGAGGATGACGTTCGACTTCCGCATCACTGCCAATCTTAGCCCAACCATCATCAACTTTCCTGCTGCCACTCTGCCACTTGGCGCAGCCTCACACATCCTCCTCTCCAGGTCATTCGAAAAGTCCTGTTCAACAAGAAACAAGACTCGCGTCCCTAACCAGCTTGAGCCTCTCCACCTCCCTCGCGAGATTTCTGCACTCGCGGCTCCATTCCCCCGTCAACTCCAACCTTCTGGACATCCCAGGCCATCCGGTTCGCTGCCCACGTAACAGCAGCCACCCTTGACCACTTCATTCCCTCTCCCTCCGCAATGAGCTCGTTGATCCGTCGTTGCATCTTCCATATCTGGTTGGAGAGCAACAGACAATCGCATAAAGCTTTGAATGCATGTGGACTCATCAGCAAAAGCCGCTTGCGTATGTCAGAGAACGCTGAGCTGACGGCTTTAGGCGTGCTATTCTGATCCGCAGGATGTTGGGCGGACATGATTGCAGGGCGGAGTGTTATAGTAGCGCGCAGAGTGGTTGCCCTTTGTTTACACCACGAGTAGGTTACGCGGAGTTTGGAGTGCATATTTCGTTCTAGCTGTTGATCAAAGTCTGGGAGGACTTGCTTGGCTGTGGCTGCGAGGTCGTGCGGGTATGATACCACCGTTAATGAAGGTGGTGTGTGCTGGACCTTGGTGTGTTGCAGGTGACGTGTGGTGGGAGCGCAGCTCAATTGGGGCAAAGTAAATTCCGAGTCTTAGTCTTGTATGCATAGTAGCAATGCCATGATTCGTTCGGAATGCTTGCATCTATGGATGTAATCCGATGCTGAGTAGAAAGAGAAGGGAACGGGACGCCGACGGAAGAGCCTTTGAACTTCAACCCGTTGGCGTCAGCGTTTTAGGTTATTTACAAAAATTGGTATAGACTGATAGAAGACATCCACATGTTAACGGCCAGATAATGAGCGAAGGAAGGGCGGCGTCCGTACCTTTATAAGAAAAGGTTATGGATGAAATCGTACAAACGTGCGAGCACGGTGAACGCGAAGCAGGCGCCACAAAGTCGACTTCCTTGCCCTACGTTCGTTGCTCCAATGTCGTTGAATCGAGCTTGAATGAGGGACGAATCGACTAGACGACATCAGCATCACGATCGCTGCACAAAAGAAGACGTACCACGTATCCTCAATCCCACACTAGACGACTGTTCATGACAAACATCTCTGTGTGCGTGAAGGGAGCTGTGACGTCAAGTGCCAGCCCATGGTGCAGGGGAGGAGGAGCGCTGCCACGAGTCGCACATAGCATAGAGGATATGCCGGGGTCTCTAGGGGGACTTGAACAGGATGTATGTGGCGTTCCTCTTCAAATTAGGTCAGGTGGATGGGGTACCGCTCGCAATCCGCCATCGTCCTAACCTTCGAGGGGAGAACCATGTCAGAAAATTGCTGAAACCGTGTCAATGATGCCTCACGATAGAAGTAAATCTCGTGCTTACCTTCTTGGTCATCGTGTACCTCTCCTGCCTAACGTATGTTTGAACTCCACCCAACTCCTGACATGCAGCCGTTGAGCTGGGATTTAGATTTCCAAGAGTAAGACGCCTGCATTTCTGCGGTTATTGTACGCCGCAAGCAAGCCGTTGGGTGAGATGTGAGGTTGGCGTTCCATGAGGTTGACGGAGAGTAGTCGTGCACTTGGGTTTGATTATGGTTACCCAAGTATGTCACCGTTCCATAGGTCTGCGTCGGTGGCATAGTAACGTATCTTCAGAGCTCGCAAGAAAGAGGATGTTGAGAGTGCCCTAATGGTGAGGTGCTTTGCTTTGTTTCTTGAAAAAAACTCGGTCAAGTGAACATTCACGTATGAGTCTGGTGTACCTTTATTTCACAAATAATTCCTCTAGTTGAAGCAATGTCCGAAGAAAGCATGAGCAGCACCGAGGGCAATTGTGACGACGAGCTCATGAAGATGGTTGAGATCAGGTTGCTTGTTGTCACATACGACTCCAGAGCACATCGACAATTATTATTCGTAATAAAATTCCCATAGCCATTCTCCTCAACCGCAAATTTCACAAAGTCCTCGAGCGTCCTTCCCCGATGCAACTGGGCCACTAGTTCTCTTTGACCGCCCAGTTTCTCCATTCCCGCAGATACCTCCCCCCCCCCGCTCGATCATCCCTCGATCGCGACACAACCCAATCCATGACCTGTGTCGGAGTTTTCTAATTTCGGTCACAATCGGTCACGATTTGTTGTGCGCGTCACAATCTGGATTGCCGTTATAAGTCAGTGTGACCAAAGAGTTTTTGGTTACAATTGTCATTACAATGCCGGTTGCAACCAAGATTGGGACCACGTTCCAACTCCGCGATAAGATTGCAACGATAACGATACGTGATAACGGGTGATAACGGGCTACTAAAAGTATTAGTCCTCTCCTGTGTATTTGTAGTCCCTTATTGTATTTGTTTTTGTAGTTATAGTAGTCTTGTTATTGTAGTGTTTTCTCGTTGTTGTAGTGTTTCGGTATTGTAGTGATAGTCTTGTTATCTTGTAGTGTTTCTGTTATTGTTGTTATTGTAGTGTTTCGTAGTGTTGTATGTTGGAATTTCAAGTGCATCACGCTGATGGGAGCAATGATTGCGTTGTTCCATAGTTTCCCCTTCATCATTCCATACATCATTTTGCCCTTCAGGTGACCACATTTATTTCAAATTGTAGTATGTATTTAGGTAGTCAGCTGTAATCTGAAGACCTCGCGCGTTTGTGAGGGTCCCTATTCAACCCGAGTGTTCACGACGACCTGAATATTTCAACATTGTAGTGTTTCTAGTAGTGGTTCGTAGTTAGTAATTATTGCGCTGTCCGGGATTTGAACTTATGACTTACCTGATTAGTAGTATTGAAACCTTTCTTACATTGTCCATAGTAACCGCTAGGTTATTGGTCAATTTATAGACAATCTCTTTGGTTTAACTTCACAGAGTGGCTGCTGGTTCCCACCAGTCTCAACACGTCGCCACAGGCGCTCACCACGATCAAACCACGATCAAACCACGATCCAGTCCTTTTTCCCTTTCCCCATCCTCGCCGAGAGGCTCCACTTCATTGTCAGGCCCTTCCTCGCTCAATCCCAGTCCTTTGACCCCCAAATCCGCGCTTCTCAAACTCCCTCGACCATTCTGTGGATCATCCAGTGTCGTCCTCGATACAGGATTCCGACCTTTGGGTTGCAGACACGTCATGCACCTCCTGCAATTCTACAACACCGTTATTCGCCCCCTCAAAATCACTTCAGCGAGTCAAGATACCATGATCCGTTATGGGTCCGGCACGGTGGCTGGAACAATAGCACAAGACGTCTCCATCGGACTGAAGTCGAGCTCGATCTAACGTCATGTACGAATGGGAGACCAACGGATCGCTCTGGTGTCTAACACCGGCTCGCACATACACCTTGGGGACGACTTCAATTTGACCGCCATTGACGTTCCCCCCGTCGAATCTGTACCGAAATACCAAGAGGACCGAATCGGCGCTCCCTGTGGAATCTAGTTTGGGCAAGCGTTCACTCAAGCCCTTGGGGGAAGCTAATACCCTAACGAGAGCCAAAACCTCGACGAGATGATGGCAGGACATGGGCGGATGCTGCAGTCCGCAAAACGAGCTTGTAAGTCTTTCTTTTACCTTAGCGTCATCTTGCCTTTGGGCCACTAATTTTAGACGCTTTCTTCGCGTTACAACGCCGCTCACGATGCGGGTTGCGTCGCCTGGCACGTACTGGGTGTTAACCACCCTTGGATGCGTCGATTCGTTTTCATGAACGCCCGTTTACGGGATCATTCGTTCATCCCACCCACACTCACTCCGAAAACAAATCGGGAAAGAAATAAATCTTTTGAGGGATCGGGACTGGGTAGACAGGGGATTTGCTTGATGAGGGTCTCAGGGGGAGGAAGGCGTTGTGTATCTTGCAACGCAGGCAACATTGTTGCCACCTTATGTGTCCGTCGCAACTTGTTTAGACTCCATGTACTGTATGTCTTGATCAGCAATAATACCACCCTTTTGACAGATATGAAACACCCATTCCAACAAAATGTCGACGAACCACAACACACACGAAGAAGTAGATACCACTACATACCAATATCAACTGTATTCCGACGTGAAGCAGTCTGTCTCAAACCTGACGTCCTCTCCTGCGAGTTGCTGCAGGCAATGCCACTGCCATCTCCGTTGCAGCAGGCACTCCCGCCGCCATCTTCGTTGCAGCAGGCGCTGCTGCCACCACCATCTCTGTTGCGGCTGTCACTGTTGCCAATGCCATTGCAGGTGCCCGTGCCCTCTTCTTCCCCTTCTTAGCGTTAGCGGGTCATGCCACCTCTTGAACGATAGGTTGCGAGGGTCCAGCTGTCATGGATTGAGGCTGATGTGACGTTGAACCCGTGCTGTTGATAGTCAAGTTGGCACGGCACTCTGCGTGAGTACCAGAGTGGCTGGCTTGGCCTGAGGTGCTGGTGCTGGGGGTGAGGGCAAGCCTGGTGAATGCTTCCTCGAGGCCACTGCTGTCGTTGTTGTTGTTTGGAGCCACTGTGTTGTTGTCCATTTGTGCCTTGAATATGATATCGTTGTAGAACTTGAGTAATGCCTTGTGGTACGGTGTGCCTGCCTTTGCCTGGATAAACTCGCGATGCGAATTGAAGTCCTTTTGATAGTCAATGCCCGAACGAGCACCTTTCCCTGCTGCATCAAACTCTGAGTCAGGGGAAAATGTTGCCCAAACCTACAGTAAGACCGAAAAACTAAATCATTGTCCAAGAATTTGGAATGAAAATGATGTTTACCAAAATCGCGATTGTCGCAATGCTGCCTTCAGTGACAGACAACACTTTCCACAGTTTGGCGTACGTTTTCAGTTTGGCATAAGGTTTACTCCGGGAGATGGAAGCAGCGCCTTGGAGGAGGCCCTTCAGTGCCTTGGTTGATGGTGAGCAAAGAACCTCTCGCAAGATTTAAACAATGGCTTACCAATGCTAGCTCTCACGACATGAACAACATGCTCATATCGCTTTGACGGTTTGGGAATAGAATCAGCGCGTACTTTGTGTACTTCTTGCGTGCAAGCTCTGACTCTGGCTTCAACAGTGCATCAAATTCTTGTATTTCTGAGCGATTAAAGTCGGCTTTGAGGCGAGACACAATTTGTGGGATTGAGCCAAAGATAATGGGGAGAATTTTCGACCGTAGATCGGACATCACGGTGCGTAAAAAGCTCTTGCCTGCTTTCGTGAACTGATTGAGGGATATAAATGAATTATAATGATACTGAAAAGGAAAAGTGCCGAGACTCACGATGTGCTCAAACTGGCGATACTCCTGCATAGCGGCATGGAGGTTGGAGGGGACAACCTCATACACCTCTGCTATAAGACATGCCTGCATTGTGGCATCAGATCGGTAGCGTTCGGAATCACTTGACGCTACATCTGGCTGTGTCGATGCCACAAGGTGGCCTTCCAACTTCGTTGGGAAGAAGGGGTTGTTCATGAGTGCGAATCGACGTCCAAGATGTCCAATCATTTCACAGTGGTCCTCGATGCTTTTGGGAAGGTCACTTTGCCCACTGGGTTGCTTCCTGCTACGTTTGGGTTGCTGGGCCTTGAGTGTGGCGATGGTCACAGCCTGCTCTTTGACAAGCTTTGTAAGGCTCCCCAGTTGAAGCTGCGCAGCCTTCAAAGCCTAAATTCATGTTAGTGCCCATCAGATTCTCAAAGTCTAATGAATAACTTACATCCTCGTAGTCCTCGTAAGTCAGATTATCCCCAACTGCCGGAACCTCAATGGCAGCAGTTGCTCCATCAACGTCGTCATCATTTGAGGTGGTTCCCGTGACATCATCGAGCCCAGCAAACTCTTCACCCTCATCGCTGTAAATGGTTTCAAGGCCACTGGGAGGTTGAAAGTGACGTGGCATGATGGGAATTCCACGAAGGACTCTTGCCTTTGCTCTTGGTGTTTTTATTACACAAAGAGTCCACATGTAAAAACCCTGGCCACATTGTGATGGGGTCGACAGTAAAATACATAATGCTCATCCCTGAAAATGCACAAAACATGCAATACTCCCTGAACATCTTTAAGTAATTGAACACCGTTTGAATGACAAGAATTATAATCTGACTACATTTTAATTAATCATGGCTGTAAATATGGATACATCTCCTGTAAACGTAGAAACATGTCCACATCAACAATGTCAACAATGTGATACTCGTCAACACTCTCGAACGTTGGGACAATATAGGCTCCGCGGATGATTGATTGAACAGGAATAAATTCTGCATCTTTTTGAGGTTTTGCACAGACTCTAATGAGGCCAAGATCCTTGTCTTTCCTCCAAAGCATGCCAGTTGGGGCATCATAGGCATGAATAAGTGCAAATAAATGTTGTTGATCTTCAACTTGGAAGGAGAATGCAAAAACTAGACGTGCAAATATTGGTTTATTTTGTGTGCACACAATAACACAATCATGTCTTGGCTGTTGATCTTTCCCAAAGTTGGGTGTGCAGCAAAGGTAATCCTCCACTAAACGCCAGGTTATTCTTGACTCGTACTTGATTTTGAGATATCGATATTCAGTCAACTATTTTCAAGGGGTTAGCTATATGAAGATGTATTGAAAGAGCCAGGTACCAGATCAGTTTTCTTGATTATAAGGGCTTTGTTTTGGGGACAAGGAAGATTATGGGCAACAAGGAAATTGTTGATAAATTTAGAAAATTTGATCCAAAAGTTGATGAACGCAGAGTCTGAATTTTCTTCAACTTCAGCCATTGTCACTTGCTTTTGTTTTGCTCCAAGGTGAATAAAGCCCCCTGGGTCACCAGCCTCATCCAGGGGTTCTGAATCATTTTGGTGATGATATTCATCGAGATTGTCAAGCTGAGCACGTATATAATCTGCAACAGCTGTCCAGTGATTGTGCTGCAGGATCTAATGTGAAAAGCATTGAGCTAAAATTAAATCCAATGATTGATAATAATAATAATTACCTGGCCCTCAACTTCCTTGAAATTTGTTACACGGGCATATACTTTTTTAGCTTCCCCATGCATCTGTTCACTTGGCTTTGTACTGTAATTCTTTGTAACACCCTTGGCCACAATGTCATCAAACATATGAGCATGTGTATGGCGCTTGGGAAACTCCCAGTTTTTCTCTGAGTCCCCATTGTTATTATGCTGCTCATAAGCCTGTGAAATAATATGTGGCTAGTTTCACCTTTACAGCATCAGAGATAAAAGTTTACTATACCTTCAAAGCCTGTGAGAAACGCAAGAGCTCTCTGCGACCTGCAGCAATGGTTACTGCAGTGTGAACTTCCAGAGCAGCATACATATCAAGAGAAATATAGCTTCGTAGTACCTTCAAAAGAAGATATCCACTGGGATGTTCAGAATGAGTGATAATGTTGTGTGTTGCAAAGATAACCATCTGCATTTGGTTAATTTAAGAATGATCTGAGTTCTAAAAGGTGTTTGAAACAAACTTTGAGAATGTCTTCATATTTTCTTGCATCTGAAAAGGTGACTGATGTAACATGGTCAAAGTGGTTAAGATTTCTCCAACGGGGAAGGTTTGCAATTCTATGGTTAATGTGACCATGAGCACTTGACAAAAAAAGACAAAAAAAAAATTTACTGATCATCTGCTTGCTTTGCTGCTTCACGTGTCTCTTTGAGAATCAGTTGGATCTGTGGGAGAATATGTTTGCCACCAAGTCCTCCAGGATAGCTGTGCATGCGATCCCAGGATAGAGCTGCATGGGGATCTGAATTTTTGATGCTCCAAAATGCATTCTAGTATTTAAGAGAGTGTTGATAGACAAAAAGATGCAGATAGAATGTGATTACCTTGACAAACCGTAACCCAACATCTTTCATCAATGACTCTGCATCTCCACGTCTCTGAGACATATTTGCTTCATTATAAGCAGCTTCTGAGCCTTGAGCTGTTCGTAATGGATAGGCTGTTTCTAAGTCAGACAGCTTTTCCAATGGAATCAAACAGATGGGGCATGGGCATAATCCATTTGACCCTCAAATCAAAGCCATGATACATCTGTATAAAGGCTCAGAATTTTCAATTGAAAGCTTCAGATCAAAATGAACTTACTGCTCTTCATAGTCAGCAGAAAGAATAAAAACCATTGGAAATAGATGTCGTTGAACTCCATCCCCACATTCAACCCAGCATCCAATGTTCGAATATTCTTGAATTGATTCTAAAAGCATGTGAAATGATTCATGCCAAATAACCCTCTTGAAATCAACATATCCCTTCTTTCCTTTTTCACCTTCATCATCTTCAACCTAAAGAAAAAAGAACTTAGTAAACATAATCTTACAGGGAAAGAAGAGGTAGCAAACTATTGGAAGCCAGCCAACAACACTACCATCACCAAGACCCTGACCATTGCTGATTTCACTTGGTAAATTAGCTATTTTTGCAATAACAGGGTAACCCATCTGGCTACCAAATGATGAAAGCTTTGTTTTGTCTGCATACAAGATGTAGCAGAGGGGTTTTCCACTGGCTGGAAGTGAGGACTAATATTGTTCATTTCAAGGAATATGTAACCAGTGAAGTATAAAACTCACTTGTGCTTTCCAAAACTTGTCACCTGTCCATGGTTTGTGAAAGAATTGTACATAACTCTTTCCATCAAACTTGAATAACCGCTGAGCATCCCACTCAAACAAAGATGCAAGGAGGGGATTTTTAACAAGGTCCATTCCCCAATCCCACAATGAGTGATGATAAAAGGGATAATTATGCTCAACCCCCTTGTAAGAATGGCTGACCACCTTCTCTTCAAACTAGAGACAAAACAAGGAAGTAAATACATCTCATATATAAACAATAATTTTGGAGTCATACAGGTGTTAATTTACTTGATGCGCCTTGCAAAATCTCCTGCATTTCATCATGACTGTTGAGCGTGAATTTTGCAGAGCCAGATGAACATGCCTGAAGCATTGCGATAAGTGTATTGACCGTATTCTTATTTAAATGAGACTTTAGAGCGATTTCCGCAAACTCAAAATCGACGTGCAAACGGAAGGGACGCCATGGCTCATCAGGTGGTCGTGGTCTAGGAGCCTCAGCTGATGGGAATCCGTATTCATTGAAATGGTCAATGCGCGTGGCACGGCCGCTGTGTGGATGATACTCAGTCTTGATGTCATCATCAAGGGGTGTAATACAATGAGCGGAGTCAGGTCCGGCGTGATCAAGCACATCGGATGCAGGCAGTGGCAGTGATTCAGGTGATGCGGGACAAGTCTCCCAACTTGCCCACCCATCATCTATAAAATCAGGTCTTTCAGAATTAGCTGGGGGATACAGAGGGTGGAAATACCAGGTAAACTCGGCAGCCTGACGTTCTGGTGTGATTCCCCACGTATTTCTTGTCTCAAAAGATCTGATGAAATATCTCGTTAGCATAGTAGATCCAAAAAACATCTTAATCACACATACTACGATGTGTCAGCGCCGTCACGGCCTTTGCGAGCATGCGCCGACCAAGCGCCAGCAATTCCGCTGTGGAATCAAATATTAAAACAGAGTTAGGGAGTGTAGACAATTACGCACCCTCTTCTTTGGCTTTTCTGTCCCTCAGCTCCCTCTCAACATCTTGTTGATCTACCCTTTCGTTTTCCCGTCACTTCTGGCAAGCTTTTTTGTGCGATCCGATCCCGTAGGGGCTGAACCCATGCCCGCAGAACTCACATATCACTTTTTCTGTTGCTTTGGCTTGCTTTTGTGTTGCCATTTGGCCAGATAAGATGACGAGAATGAGATGTTCACGACGGAAATGCTCCACAGACACGCCGTGAGGTTGGGAAGGAGGAATGGGAGGTAATCAGGTCGCTATCTCTGAAATCAACATGAAATCAACGATCACGGATGCAATGCCCGATACGACCGCGTCGTAACTGATCTAGTCCATCAATTCTCAGTCATAACTGAACTAGGACCCTTTCAACGCCTTGACCCGATGGCAATCTATTGCAAGTCAGGTTCAAACCGGTGTTGAAACTCAGTTGGAACGCGAGCCGGTTGTGACCGGCTAAAGAAATCTCCGACATGCGACGGCTCAGCCTCCTGGAATTCAACATCAAAGCCACTCATTCCCACCCTTCCCAGTCAACATCGGCTCCTCATTTCACTGCGCCTACGACCCCCAAAACCGCGTTGAGTTTGACCACCCAACACCGGCTCAACGTGCGCAAATACAACACAATCATCTCCACGCGTTAGTCTTCCGGTTGTTCGAGCGTTCAACATGCCCCTTGCGACAGCGGATCTTCGATCTGAGGATCAACATCGACTCTTCGGATTTACGATGCCTTGGTATGCGGTGAGGGGGGAGGAGATGATGATGGGTGTATGCATTTGAGCTGTGTATCGTGCTGTCAGGATCCTGATGACAATATACTCCTTGAGGCTGCTCATACGTGATAGTTTTGCAAAATCTGAAGGGAGGCGAAAAAGCCATGTCAGGGCAAAGACGGTGGTGTGCATGAGCGTCACGGAGATGGTCTAGGCTTTCGAGAGGTCGATTTGAGAGGAGCAAGTGGGATGGATGGGGTGCGCCAAAGTTTTGCCAGACAACTCGTGCGCGTGAATCCTCAGCTTAGATTCGGTCGGGGTGACTTCTGTTCACAAATGTGTGTAGTCTAACCTGATTAGAACGAGAGGAGGTTAGGGGTTACGACAAAAGGAGCTACTGATGAAGGTCACCCACTTACAAATTGAGATACGTGTTTGGATTTTCACAGAGGTAAAGGTAGCGTCCAAGTGTTTCTCCGAAGTTGTGGTGGGACTAAAACAGATATAATGATCAATGACTGGATGTGGCGTGAGGGTGTTGTGCTTACCCTATAGTCTACATGCTTGAGCGGCGTTGGCTTCGAGTATTGCATGAGGGTCGCTCGCAGTTCATCTTTACCTGCTTTTTCCCGAAACGAAAACGGAACGATTTGTGGGAACGAAACGTCGGGGAATGGCTGCAACGTCGACATGTGGTATTTAACGACAGAAGTATCATCGTACTCACCTCTCCCCCAACATCCACCAAACTCGATATTCACGTGGAGCGCATCAAGCTGCCGAAATACACCACGAGGGAATCTACTAACGGTCGCGTGGTTCTGGTTGCGTAAGCCGTACAGGGTAGTTTGGAGATACAAGTCGTTGTTAGAGAAGTAGCGGATGGTGTTCGTGCAGTTGGGCGGCTGATCGGGGGTACAGGTGTCCTTGAAACCGTGGCTCGACAGCAGTGTGTCGGGCAGGATGACGGGGTCCTTTGAGCTTGTAAGGAGCGATCAAGTTTCGGAAACGCCAAGTGGAGTGCTACTAGATGTCGGCTGTGAAGGTCGTTGAGTTAGTTAAGTATACGGCAAGATATGAAGTCTGAGCGTGACACACCTCGAGAAAACATTCTCCTGCTTGGAACATCGCGGGAGCAGCAGCAAACGACTGCAGGAGTAGTGAAGATGGCGATGTTGTCGACGAGGTCGTGGTGGTTGAAAAATCATATGGCGAAGAGTATCTCTATTTGTCCCTCTCAGCCTTTTTTCAAATCTGGTCCGCGCTATCAGGCCGTGGATGGCGGGGACCTCGACCCATTCATCGTCCATTTCCGTCATGATTCATCCCCCACCAGACAAAGATCGAAGAAGCCGTGCGTCCGTGTCGTCTATAAGGCACTCCCAATGATCGACATCAGTCAGGAGGGCCGTGAGAAGGGCAAGAACATAGTCGGTGGAGGAGGAGCTGTGGAACAGGCATGTTGTCAAATTTGAGGGGAGTGCGAAGGTCGGCTGTCGTTGATCGTTGATTTCATCGAGGAGAAGGAGTGGGCGAATCTGGGTGTCTGAGGGAATACGCTGAGTTTTCAGTGCAGATAGCTGGTTTAATGATCCTTAGCGACCGCCGGTTTTGAATAGAAAAGACTGTAGACTCACCTTACATTCTCTCCATCAGGAAAACCGACCTAGCACGGCCAATGGTGGGGACTTGACGAATTAAATATGTTGGCACTCGAACCGACCCGCTAAGCCACCGCGCAGCAACTCCAGCTCCAAATTTTCAGCTATCAAAATCGATGTTCAGAGAGGGGCGATCTCGACGATGATCCGGCCACTCACTTTGAGAGATCATATTGTTAAGACGACATGCGTCGTGCACATTGCGTACCGTTTTCTGGTTTCAAGTACTGATAGTTGACGCTGCACAGCCAAATTTGACATGATTGCTAAGAAGGTCAGCTGAGGCTCCCATGTTCGTCAAGTACACTCGTAAAGCACTGCCTAGGCATCAGCCAAATAGGCGCGTTCGGCGCCAACAACGGACTTGATTCTCTCGTCGTGAGCCTTGTGGATAGCATACGGAACCAACACTAAAAAATCGAGCCCACTCACCAAAGACAGTAAACTACCGAGGAATGAGAAAGACGAAGGCGAAGGCTTGGAGAAGACTGGAGTCAAGAGTCGGAAACGCCCAGGCATGTTTACAACTGTTTGTAAAAATAGACACAGGCACGCCTTCACCTCGTGGCGTGATTGGGGTGCACTGTTTGGGCGCTGTCCTTTCTTCCCCTCCCTCATCCTGACCGTCCATCTTCGATATCTCAACATGAGCGGAGCGAGCTTCTTTGCGGGCGCTCACCACTTTGTCGCCAACAACGGCACATTCATTGAAGCTAAGACTGTGAGTGTAATGTTTGCTAAAAGTATCCGTCAAGCAAGTTGACGGCGTTGGATCTGTTGCAGGTCAATATCCACGGCAATAAGACGATGGGGGTCATTCCGCTCATGCCAAACCCAAGCACTCGGTTCACTGGGCGTACAGAAGTCATTGCGAAACTCAAGACACATTTCTTTACCAACCCAAACGACGTAGTTCAGCAGAGAAAGCTTTTCTTGTTATATGGAATGGGGGGTATTGGAAAGACTCAGATTTGCTTGAAGTTTGTTGAGGAAATGTCTGACAGGTGAGTACCTATTGAACACCAGTCTGACACTACCTGAAAAATTGAACTGTTCCCAGCTTCTCTCATGTTTTCTGGGTTGATGCATCCTCCTCAGGTACCATCATGCAGGCACTGAAGGGTATTGGTCAGTCTTGTGGATTGGATGGTTCACCTGAGTCTGCTCTCTGGTGGATTGGCTCTCTGAAAGAGAATTACATCCTGATCTTTGATAATGCTGATGTTCTGTCACCTGCTGCACTGGAGGGGTATTTCCCACCTGGGATGAGGGGAAACATTCTGATAACTAGTCGTAACTCTGCCATGATGACTCTGACTTCACATCAGAATTCTCTTGAAGTGATTGAAATGGAAGAGAGGGATGCTATTGAACTACTTCTGAAAGCTAGTTGCTTGGAATCATCCACATCAGATGTTCAAATCCAAGCCTCTAAGATTGTAGCAGAGCTCTTCTGCTTTCCTCTTGCTATTGACCAAGCTGGTGCTTACATTGCTTCTGGGGCCACCACTATTGGAGAGTACTTAGCAAAATATTCAGAGCACCAAAAGACATTGCTATCTCATTCTGAATTCACTGGAGCCTCTAAGTATAATAAAACTGTTTATGAAACTTGGCAGCTATCATACAAAGAAATTGAAGAAAGGGCTAAATCTGATGATTGTTATAGGGCCAATGCAGCCAACAGTGCAATGCTACTGCTAGAGATATTTCCTTTCTTCCATCATGAGGAAATATCTGAGGAAATCTTTTCTTATGCTGCCCTTCAAAAAGATAAGAAAACTCCTATGTTGGGTTTACCTCTTGCCAGTTCACTGCTGGACCGAAAAATACTCCCTCTTTCTGAGACAGGTACTTGGGATAATTTTATTTTTAGAGAGGGAATTCGAACATTACTGTCTTTTTCTTTGATCAAGAGGGGCCAATCTGATAATGTATATGCAATGCATCCGCTGGTTCATGCCTGGGGCAGGGACAGATTGACTCTGAGTGAAAGGAAAAAATGTTGCTTAATGGTGTATGTCACATTGTCTTGCTCACTAAGATGGAATGCAGACCAGCCATATGGATTCCAGAGGACCTTGGTAACACATGTGAGAACAAATATGGAGTATTTCAAAGCAGAAAGCAATCAGAATATCATCAGTTACATGGATGATGCTTATGCAAATTTTGGGAGGCTGTTGAGGGAACAAGGATATTTGAAAGAAGCAGAAACTTTGGAAATTAAAGTTGTGGATGCAAGGAAGAGAATTCTTGGAGTAGAACACCCAGACACAATCTTTGCCATGGTAAATCTGGCATCTTCATATTCAAACCTGGGAAAATACACAGAGGCAGAGACACTGAACATCCAAGTTCTGGATGCAAGGAAGAGAATTCTTGGAGTGGAACACCCAGACACAATCATTGCCATGGGAAATCTAGCATCTTCATATTCAAACCTGGGAAAATACACAGAGGCAGAGACACTGAACATCCAAGTTCTGGATGCAAGGAAGAGAATTCTTGGAGTGGAACACCCAGACACAATCTTTGCCATGGGAAATCTAGCATCTTCATATTCAAACCTGGGAAAATACACAGAGGCAGAGACACTGAACATCCAAGTTCTGGATGCAAGGAAGAGAATTCTTGGAGTGGAACACCCAGACACAATCTTTGCCATGGAAAATCTAGCATCTTCATATTCAAACCTGGGAAAATACACAGAGGCAGAGACACTGAACATCCAAGTTCTGGATGCAAGGAAGAGAATTCTTGGAGTGGAACACCCAGACACAATCTTTGCCATGGGAAATCTAGCATCTTCATATTCAAACCTGGGAAAATACACAGAGGCAGAGACACTGCAGATCCAAGTTCTGGATGCAAGGAAGAGAATTCTTGGAGTGGAACACCCATACACAATCATTGCCATGGGAAATCTAGCATCTTCATATTCAAACCTGGGAAAATACACAGAGGCAGAGACACTGGAGATCCAAGTTCTGGATGCAAGGAAGAGAATTCTTGGAGTGGAACACCCAGACACAATCTTTGCCATGGCAAATCTAGCATCATCCTATGAAAACCTGGGAAAATACACAGAGGCAGAGACACTGGGGATCCAAGTTCTGGATGCAAGGAAGAGAATTCTTGGAGTGGAACACCCAGACACAATCAGAGCCATGGGAAATCTAGCAGTTTCATATGGAAACCTGGGAAAATACACAGAGGCAGAGACACTGGAGATCCAAGTTCTGGATGCAAGGAAGAGAATTCTTGGAGTGGAACACCCAGACACAATCTTTGCCATGGCAAATCTAGCATCATCCTATGAAAACCTGGGAAAATACACAGAGGCAGAGACACTGCAGATCCAAGTTCTGGATGCAAGGAAGAGAATTCTTGGAGTGGAACACCCACACACAATCAGAGCCATGGCAAATCTAGCAGTTTCATATGGAAACCTGGGAAAATACACAGAGGCAGAGACACTGGAGATCCAAGTTCTGGATGCAAGGAAGAGAATTCTTGGAGTGCAACACCCCCATACCATTCTAGCCATGAAAAACTTAGCAGCCACCCTTAGAAGTCTGGGAAAGTACACAGAGGCAGAGAAGCTAGTCATCCATGTTGAGGCAGTCAAAAGCAGAGTTATTGGAGCAACATCTCATGATGAAAATGCCTCTATGGCTAATGTCCAAGAAACTGAGGAGACTTTAACAGTGAATTTTGACAAAAAAGGTGTGTACTGAAATTAATTATTCTTGTAAATTATCCCTCATATTTATCTGATTAGTGTCCTCTTTGTCAAATTTTGTAAAGAAAACTTCAAAAATTATGTCTAAAATAGCACATTCATTTCATAAGGAGAAAGCCCCCAATGCTGACTTAGGAGGAAATAGTTCTTAATTCCCATATCACAATAATTCCATGCTTCTTAGTATTATTCCATGTTGTAACTATGTTTTGATATGCTGTTCAGTATGTTGAATGGAATATTTTTGTGTAACTGTTTTGATTGATATTGCAAGTATCTTAAAACTGTTTGATAATATGTCTTCCCCTGCATTGACTGCTGCACTTTTATTCATAGACTTATCTGAGCTATAGTGTCATAAACCATCCCACACCCATCCCCTATACCAAGACATCCCCAAGATGAACCCTTCCCATGATGCCTTGTTTCTCCATACCAACCCTTTATTGTCTCATTACCTTGTGATTCCTTGTTCTCTTGTCTCCTCCCATCCTTATTGTAATTATTGTACTTCCTTGGTTGCCTTGGTATCCTTCCCTTAGGTAGTTAGTTAGTTTGTCATGTACTCACTACCTCATCCTTGATCTTATGACTACACATCAAATTGAGTCTGACATCAGCTGGCTATTGATTGCCACATATGGCCTGGCTGTTCCCTGCTGATATGCTGTGGTCAGTAATCAGATCAAGAGCTCAACTCTGCTTCTTGGACTTAGCTCCATATACTTACACTCCTGGACCTAACTCTGTACAGCAACTCTATTACAGACCTCATACCCTTTCAGTCTAGTAACTACCAGTGGTATCTATGTCAACCCCTACCTTGCCTCTTGCCCTATCTAAGGAATAGGACAGATCCTAACAATGCTGCTCTGAGATACCCTGTAGATGTTGTCGTGTAGAAATGGACCTCATGACATTCAATTTGTCTAAGTCTGTTGAAATCCTGATATTTGGTCCACCTCATAAACAAACACCACACAAACACTCTCCTCACCACCACCACCACCACCACCACCATCCTCATCACACCTTAAACAAGGGTTGATTGGGCAGTTAAGCAAATTCTTTGACAGATTCTAGGACAAATTGATCATTTTTTCACCTTTTATTTAATTGAAACAAACCTATGGGTTTTTTTTCTTTTCATTTTGACAGTGTATTTGCCTATTGTGTGAAGGTGGCATCCAAATGTAAAAAAATCATTGTTACTATTTTCAAAATGTGTTGTAAGATATATCCACAGGACAAAAGGCTGTTAAGAATTAAAATTTGTGAATGAAATGGATTTCAGGAACAATTCAGTTTGTCTCTTCAGCATGAGGCAAAACTTTAACTTTTAGCAAACACTTTGCCTAGGGAACAGAATTGTGGACAAATTTAAACAATAAGCATATAAGTTGTTTTTATTCTGTCAGCCCCCTTGGACAATTAGTGAATATACTGTCAAAATAAAAATTGTCCCAATAATCTGATTTAATTACAAACAAGGTGCAAAAATGATAAATTTGTCAAGGAATCTGTCCAATGCTCTGCTTAACTGCCTGATTGTCCCTTGTTTGAAGTGTCACTGTCACTACTTGGTCACCACCCTATGTGACCACCACCTTGCACCATGAGTGTCTCACTGTGCAGGTCACACTGGTTGAAGTTCAACCTAGCATAGGTCGTATTCAACCACTTTTTAGGTTGATTTTCATCACCATTAGGTTGGTGATCAACCTGGGTCACTTTGGTTGATTAGCAACCTAAAATGGTGGTTTTCAACCTAAGGCTTCTGAGGCTGTTATACTGGTCAATTTCAACTAACCAAAGGTTGAATTCAACCAAAGGATTTCAACCTATTCTTGGTTAGTTTTAACTTGAATGATGGTTGATATTTAACCAATATTGAAGTGATTCTGATAAAAAACATTATATATTGCTTGTATCACAGGACAACAGTGCGCTACTGCTAGTAATGGTACACTGGGTTGAGGATATGATAGGAAAACACCATTGGAGGTCACTGCAATGCATAGCATGTGAGGAACAGGTTGGAAAGGAAAGGGAAATATACAACTTACCAACATGTCAAACCCCCAAGCCGAAAGCATCTCCCAAACATCAAACAACCATGATGCCATCCAATCAAATGATTCTAGCCAGCAACAAAGGTGAATTAGTAGGTGTTTATGCATGAGTTGATCAGGGACGACACTTACACATTCATGATGTCACCGACCCTCTCATCACTGCTCGCAGTTGTGCACTGCACATGACCTCTCAGCATGATCACTTCTGTGGCTTGACTATTCAGCACTTGTCAACTAGTGTTCTGCCAATGGTACATTAATGGATATCAGTGACTCATTGGGGAGTGACTTACTCTGCCATAGTGCCTTCTCGTTTTTGCTATCTGGTGTCTTCCAGCCTTATGCTGAGCAGGGACTTGATCCTGTAGCCAATGTTAGTGTGAATGTAGACTTACCCTCAATTCATTATCGCTCCTGCCTCTGTGAAGTACAATTTAAGCTTGGTCTATCATTGGAAGAGAGGGAACTACCTGGGTCAAGCAGATATTTGACAAGTTTCCAAGGTGAGTTGAAGACTGTCCAAACACTGCAGGAGGAAGGTGGATGGATGAGGAGAGCGGAGAGAATGATGGTTGCATTGTAAAACTACAGACCCGATAGTTTCTGAAATGGAGAAATCAACTTCCCACGACTGTCAATGGCAACTCCAGCATCCTCATCATGTACCTGAGGCCAACCCAAGGCCAACCTGAGGCTACAATTTAGTGTTGTGTAAGATTAGGTTATGAGAATATTTTATTGAGTGTAGTATTGTAGGTATACATACATACTGCTGAGGTTTTTAAGGAAGGATGAAGTCAACCTATCTTAGGTTGATATTCATGCCAAGTTGGATACTGTCGCAATGTTGATTATCAACCAGTCTCTAGTTGAACACTTAGGTTGGTGATCAACCAAAAAAACAGGTTGATTTTTTTCAACCTAAATTTCAACTGACCTCTGGTTGAAAGGTAAAATTCAACCTAATATTTGTTGAATATCAACCAAAGCTGCCTTCACAGTGTCTGCCATAGGCTGAACAACATTTAGACCCTCACATCAACTGCCCATCATGTGCTGGAAGCTCAGCAACAACATGCCACATCTTCACCACATCCTACATGATGACCCCCCAGCTGCTGCTATGGCTGTCACCACCCACTGCCATTGTCAACTGCCCACATTCTCCTCAGTAAACTGCAATCATGACTGCAACAATCTGCCAATGCCATCAATGGCCTCCTCTAGATCTGCCATGTCATCCAGATGGTAACAACACAACAGTAGTGCAGGTGTGCTCAAATTCTACAACCCCCCTCTTTCTACCCACAACCCACCCAGCAGCCACCACAACACCAGCCAACCACTGCCACATCACTTCCTCATCCTTGCCACACTGGTGCTGACAAGGTGACACAATGATCATGACAACAGCCACAAGATGATGACAGAGGAGACAGATGGACAGATAACAGTGCAACATGGCAGCGACAGATGACCATAACAATGGCAAACAACAAAACTAAGACTATGGCTGCACAGCAGAATATCTGTGTGAACATGCTCCTTTTTCTGTTTTACCATATTCCCCAATCCTTCCTAGTTTCTAGTATAACATGCACAAGATATATACCATTTTATATAATGATCCAATTGTTTATGACTATGGAAATACAATGCTGTTTACCCAATATCCTCAATTTCAAGCAGATGCATATGGTATCCTTATAATGAGTAGTATGATATCCTGAGATTACCTCCCCAAGCATCCAGAGGATATTCATGAACACCAGCTGAGGATTAGGGCTGCGAACCGTAACCGTACACATATGGATACATGGGTAGCTGTACTGTACCGTCGAGGTTAGAAATCACTTATTTACAGTACGGGTGCCAGACAGAAGTCTACCTTCATCAACCCGTATACTTATGGCCGTCGACAGCCATATTATGGGTATTATTTTGAAATATTATTTGTGTACAGTTTGAAATGTTAGCGTCATGTGAGCAGTCAACTGACTCAACAGACCGTGTGACTTGTTACCCCATGAGCGTCTTATCTCTTGTTCAACATTCATCACTCACCAACACAGACCCAAATCGCCATCCCAAAGACAAATTCCAAGTGATTGGAATGATTATTCACTGCTGTCCTGGAGACTATCTGTCTCTCTTGACCCTTGTGATTTGTCTGGAGGCCGCAACGTGCAATGAGGAGGAATGGACACTTTGCATTATAAGGACGATGTCCAAATGGGAGCTAATCAGCTCTGCTCTTTTGGTTGGCTCTACCTTTCAACACTTCATGTACTCCACGCTGTACTGAAGTATCATGTTTCCAGCTTTAATAGGTCAGCATTATTTTCCATATTTTCAAACACTCATTTGGATTCCTTTATAGATATTATGACCACTTTAAAGACTCATGCACACACACGCGACCCCAGGAGACCCACTCGCGCTGTCTTGCACCCATCATCCAAGCAAACTATTGGATTTTCTGCAACAGCTTGGTTCCTGTCAATTTTCCTGCTGTTTGGCAGCCCGTTTCTTGTTGCAGCTCTCCTCATCCTGTCTATCATGGCTTCATTCCCCTTTAATAGTCAGAGTCTTTTCTTTGCTGCAAACCTCGTCATTTCGTGGTCCGGAATATTCAATCAAGCCGTTTTAAACATATTATTGAAGGTTTCGCCTCTGGGAGTTACCACTTTGATCAGTTACTTCCTTGTGCTTCTCATGCTATGGGGTACATTTTTTTTGTTCAAAAAAAAAAAATGGGGTTGTTTTATATAATTCATACTACAGCCGCAATTGTGTTTCCTAGTTTATTGCCATTTGATCGGATTATGAGGGGTATATTTTACCACTATTGGTATCATCGCTCTCATGTATCACATATGCGAATTGACCACATGTGTCGTCTGGTTCATGAGGGGTTATTTACGATTTTTGTAACACCATCTTTGGGGAAAACACTTTTGATGTGTAAGTGCTTATCAATTTCAAGAGAAATGCTGCTAATCTGTTCGCAGTGGTCTCTGACAGTACAACCATCAATGATATTGAACACGAACTGGTGTGGCATGGCTTCTTCCCATCATATGACCAAGAATCATCTTACATCTCAATGACAAGCTCCTGCTACCATAACATTTCACACTCAAACACCATGAGGGATCTTCTTGCTGGCCCCCTCACTCATTTCCAGATTCATTGTAGGTTTCTTGGTGGTTCAGGTCAGTTTTCCATTCAATGTAAATATGGGTCATGGCCTGACTTTTGATTAGACCAATGTGCCCTCAACACAGATGGAACTCTCAAAGATGCATCCGAAATTGAGTTTTTTAATGATGTTGATGATACAAGACTGATCGCTTCTATGAGCCGGGCATCTGGTACATATCTGTTCCTTATTTTATCTGTAAATTTCTAACCATTGAACATCTTGTGCAGGCCATTCGCGTGATAAGGCTTGGATGACGGAAATCATTGATGCAGAACATGATACTCTGGACGATACCAAGGCAGTGCAGAAATGCAAAAGAAAGGTGAAGCCAAAGGAGACACAATCTGATAAAGAGGATGATGATTTTGTTGGGTCCTCTAGCAATGCAGATTCAACATCACATGGCAAGGAATCTGATTTAGTTGAGATCACTCTCAAAGAGGTAAGTGCTTGTTAATCCATTTTGAACCAACTCAATATATGATTTCAAGCTCGTGGATAGTCTCCCTTCAAAAACAATTACCATGCGTTCTCAAAGTTCAACTAAATCAAAGGGGAAAAGACAAACCAGCGAAAGAAGCGAAAGGTTGGCAATACTGGAGGTTCAGGGACAGCTCAGCCCAGCCAGGTCTCACAGGTGACATCACAAAATGCTCTGAAGGTTCATCATCCTATATCTTACAATCTTATGTCTGAAAGCTCATGATAACGAAGACCTCTGGGAAACGAAATCCTATCTACCTGTTCTATGAACAAGTCATGGTCAACGAGAAAGGAGAAGTCGGAGAGGAAGGCAATAAGCACTATAAGTGCTATCACAGCAATTGAAAAACATTTACCATCACAAAGGTGATGAACTACAGTCTCAATGGTATGTTTTTTCAAAGCGTACAGTTGCAGTCATTTTGAAAAAAAAAATAAAGGGTTAATTGGTCATTTGAAGGGCATGTTCCAGCCTATGCACCAGCTATACCTCGTACTCTATTCCCGCTCCCGTAACAGTATTCAACCTTCGCCTGAAGAGGTTTCTTATGCATCTGGAAAGCTGCCATTTGACACCTCTATCCATGCTGAATACATAGAAACTCGACACTCAAGCAGCCAGTATCAAAGAAGCTTTTGCCAGACAGCAAGCAAAAGCTGCTGTGGGTTTAGTTATTGCTTTCTATCAAAATAATTCTAACTACTCAAATAGGAACCTTGGGACCAGAGTAAGTTTGAGAAGCTCCTCATCGAATGGATTGCTGCTTGTGATCAACCATTTGACGAGGTGGAAAAACCTGAATTTATTGCAATGATGGAGTATGGTTGAGACCCAACCAAGTTTTCGCTGCCTCAACGAGAGGGTGTTTGACGGAGGGTGATGAAGCTTGGGGAAAACACAATTGAGGAAACCAAGGCAATGTTTGCAGTCAGTTTTTTTACATCTTTGATAATTTCCCTCTACTGAATCTTATCACAGAATTTGACAAGCAAAATTAGCCTCTCTCTCGACGCATGGACATCAAGCAACTATTACGCATTTTTAGCCATTGTTGCTCACTACATGACTGATGATGGATACTGTGGTAAGATTTGTGATTTAGATTGAGACCTCCTTCATGAATTGTTGCTGACACTGACCACAGAGGAACTTCTCATAGATTTTCATGAGCTGATTGGAGAGCATACAGGTGAAAACATGGCAGCTGTTGTTTGGTCAACGTTAAAGCTGTATGATATTCAAAACAAGGTCTGATCTCCATATGTGCATTGTTCAACTTGAGGGCTAAAGTTGTCCAGGTGATCGCTATTATGATGGACAATGCCAGCAACAATGACACGATGATGGATGTGATCAAGGGTCACTGTTTGGATGTGGGAATCAATTTCTCTGCCAGCCAATCATGAATGTGTTGTATGCCGCATACAATACACTTAGTGTGCATTAAGGTATACTCAAATTACATGCCCCCCGTGAATCCTAGCTCACCAAATCAAAAACCCTCTAGCTTCTCAAAGGTATTGGCCTAATATCCAATACTTTCCATTCCTCCACTGATTCCTACTGGATTCCACAGATTCCAGCTGGAATCCAGGAATTCCACAGGATTCCAGCCAGAATTCCAGAATTCCAGAGGATTCCAGGAATTCTGAAGGAATCCGACTGGAATATGCAGGAATCCAAGCGGAATAGGCAGAAAATCTCATTATTTAGGTTATAAATCAGAATAGATCAGCACTGAGCTAGAGACTTAATCTGCACTAATTCAATTCCTCAACAGACAAAATTTCTTATACAGTTCACACCTAGTCAAGTCATAGACCTCAGTAGACAAATTTCAATGTATTTTATTCAGACATAAAATCTATTTTACTACAAATTCACACCTATTCAAGCCATAAGATCTCAATAGAACAAATTTTTAATGTATTTTATTGATACATGAAATCTATTTTATTACAGTAGGCATAGGGAAGGGGGGAGGAGGGATGGAAGGGAGGGGGAAGGGAAGGGAGGGGTGAAATATGAGTGCAGGCAGGTACACAAAAGGAAGGGATAGAGAAGGGGGGAGGGAAAGGAAGGGGGGATGGACAAGGAAGGGGGGATGGACAAGGAAGGGGAAGAGAAAGGGGGGACAGGGAAGGGGGGAAAAGGGAGGGAAGGAAGGCTTGACAACATGGGTGCTTGATGATGTGGGCGCCTGATGACATGGGCGCGCATTGTCGTTGTGTTGCGTCGCCGTCGTTGTGTTGTGTTATCATCATCATGTTGCATCACCATCGTGTCGCGTTGTTGTGTTTTCATCATCCGACAACATGGACACGTGTCGTCGTTGTGTCACGTTGTCATTGTTGTGTTGTGTTGTGTTGTTGTTGCATTGTTGTGTTGTGTTGTTGTTGCATTGTTGTGTTGTGTTGTTGTTGTTGCATTGCATTGCCATCATGTCGCATTGCGTCGCCATCGTGTCGCATTGCCAGTCATGTCGCGTTCTTGTTGTTGTGTCATGTGGTTGCATTGTTGTTGTGTCATGTTCTTGTTGGGTCGCGTTTTGGTGATTGTTAGCAGGGTGGGTTGGGATGGAGGAGGGGGGGGACTCACCTTTGAATGACGACAAACAACGATGACGTTGTCATTCATCATTTGGTTGCCACATTGCTGATAGCGACGTGGCATTGGTGACATGGTGTTCCTGTGTTTGGTGGTTGTGGTTGCCAGTTGACAAGTGTTGTGGGTGGTGGTGACCACAGGTGATGGTGGTGACGTGGCGATGGGTGGGCGTCGTCAACAATGGTGGTGGTTGAGATGAGAGAGTGGGTTGTTTGTTTCTGATGCCCAAATCAAGCATCGGCGCTGATGCTTGATTTGGGCATCAGAAATTCTGTTCCGTCTCGTTCCATGGCTATTCCTTCTGGGTGATCACCAGAATTCATTCTGGCGGAATTTGAATTCCATTCAAAATTCCGCAGAATTGTTTGATCAATTTGGCAGGGCCCTCTGCCAAATTTGATTCCTCCAGAATTCCAGGAATTCCCCAGATTCTGCTGGATTTCAGCAGGAATCAGTGGAGGACAATAAAGACCTCCTAATATCAAAAGATACCAGTAAACAGGCCAGCTCTTTGAGTGTGAACTATCAAGATGACATAAATGCTCCACTTCAACGTGAAGATGACATTGAGGCAGCCCCAGAAGAAGATGACGATACAGAGTCTGTCAGTGTAGACTCCTCAGAGAAGGTTCAGACAGCTGTTCAGAAAGTAGGTCAATGTACATGTCTGATCTGCTCTTGTCTAATGATGCTACAGCTTCAAAAAATTATCTGATCAGTGCGCTCAAGTCCCCAGCACCGACAAAATTGGTTGATAGAAGTGTCATGGACAAACCCCGGAAAGCCTCCACTTATGCTCATTCTTGACGTGAAGATTTGTTGGTCATTGACTCACCAAATGTTACATAGCTTTCTTATCTTTTTTTCCATCAAGATGAATAGATCTCAACTTTCTCAGGTCATGCCTTGGATTACCGTCAATCCATGAACTCTTTCGTACACCTTAATACTGATCTTTGGCCACATTTGCTGTCAGATGAAGAATGGCACACTATTGACCTTGTTACAGCCTGGTTGAAGTCATTCTGCACTGCAACCTCTCAGATGTCTGTGACACGAACACCAATGCTCTCAACAACACATGTCATTTTCCACAGCTTTCAAGATGAGCTCCATGATATCATTCGAACCCTACCTAAAGACGTAGCTTTGCCCCACTTGATTAAAGGGCTCACAGATGTTCATCATAAACTGAGTGATTATTATAATACCTACGATGAGTCACCTTTTTATATCTGGTCATCATGTATGTTGAAGATCTATTCACTGTTGATCTCGCTAACATACTTCAACTAGTCTTGGACCCACACATCTCATATATGGCTCTAAAGAATGAATTCAGGGATGATGCAGACTTTTCTGCTCACCTTGAGATCTCGAAAGCAAAACTTCAACAGTACTTCAAGGACAATTGACTGGTAGCTACCACTTACATCATGTACTCCTGAGCTGTACCATAGGAGTTCCTGCTTAGCTGCCACAAATGAAATGAAATGAATTTTCATTCATTCATGGCACCTGTTTCATTCTTGATAATTTATTCTGTTTCATTCATTCATGGCAACTGTTTCATTTTTTTTATTTCATTCCACCATGGCAACTGTTTCATTCCTTGCTTCATTCTTCTCAGGTACCTCTTTCATTGTTAGAGCTGGGAAAATGATTATGTAATTGATGCAAAATATTTAAGTGCCTTAATTGGCAACAGCATGCCTATCTTGTTATGTATTTGAGCCTCAAATGTAAAATTACCCCCATATGACCCCCCACACCACTGCAGTAGGGCACAACACACATCAGGTATAATTGTATATCATTTCCTTAATTAGGTGTGTATTAAAACATTGAAATTGTTGCCTGAAAGAATGAAACAAAGATGAAATAACTGCCTGAAAAGAATGAAATGAAAATTCCACAGCAATGAATGAAAAATGAAATGAAACAGTTGCCAGGAATGAATGAAATGAAGCAAAGAATGAAACAGTTGCCATGGTGGAATGAAATGAAAAAATGAAACATTCACCAGGAATGAATGAAACAAAATAAGTTTCATTCTTGCCAGTAGAAATGAAGAAAAAATCGAAATGAAATGAAATGAAACAAAAAATATTTCATTGTCCATGGCAATGAATGAGAATGACTTGGAATGAAACAGGTGCCATGAATGAATGAAAATTCATTTCATTTCATTTGTGGCAGCTAAGCAGGAACTTCTATGGTACATGCCAGGTGTTACATGATGTAAATGGCAGCTACTAGTGGACAATTACCAGGTAAGTTCTATCTCACAGGCATATGTTATGTGGTCCGAATTGACAATATATTACTGTAGGCTTGGCAGTGGCAGTTGAGCATATTTTTTCAGGTGGCCGGGATACTATATCCCTTCGTCGTGCTAGTCTCAAGCCAGAAACCATATGGGTTCTGATGTTGGTCAAGAGAAGATTGATTCTAGCTCATGAAAAGATTAAGGTCAAACTTCATTCTACCTAAGACTTATTTACTCCACTGTTTTCATTTACCATCTCGCTTCATCTAGTATGCCTGGTTTTGAACTTCTAGTGTATTTTTTTTTTGTTCATCTCTGTAATACGGCCATATACCCATATTTATCACCTGTACCGTATCATCAAGAGTTTTCTAGTTGACCTTTATGGTACAGGTCTGAGCTGAAGTGACCCATGAGCACCCGTCAAGTATACGGCCGTAACTGTAATATGGTACAGTTCACAGCCCTACTGAGGATATCCTGAGGCAGATATCCAGAGAATAGTGGATGAGGATAGTTGGAGGTTGTCTATGTCCTGGGATATCCTAGGACACCAGAATTCAGTATCCCTGAGTCATCACCTTGATATCCTGGGAAATGCTGGCCACATCTGGAAGGTAACCATCATGTAAGCAGTCCCTGGGATGCACAAAGGACCACCTAAGCCAAAAGGCAGAATAACTGAGAAGTTATATTCTCAGCCAGTGCATCCCATATATGATACAGTATGGGAACTGTAGTAATTCTTGCCATGATTACACCCTCCCTATCTCTGGAACTTTGCCCCCTCATACAGACCTGGTCCCAATCCCATAGTCCTGGAGTTCCTCATGGGGTTTCCAAAGTGGGAGTGCTCATGTAGGCCACCCCAAGGGTCTACCCTCTTGCAACTAACGGTATTCATCCCCACAGTCCCATAGCCAGCTTTGCCATGGGCCAGGATTGAACCTACAGCTATAAATTCTCAGTTAATGTAAGCAGTCCCTGGGATGCACAAAGGACCACCTAAGCCAAAAGGCAGAATAACTGAGAAGTTATAAGTAATCATCAATACATCACCAGGAAATATCCCACACAATTGGGTGTGTATGTATCAGGAACTAGTTGTTCCTTTTTGGGACCACTCTGAAATCTGCTTATACCTCCACTTTTCCTGTCTCACACTTTCTCTATCTCTGTGCTTGCATTGAAATATTTCTCAAACCTTCAGTTGAGCCCCCAATTACCCTCCAATGCACCCACTGTGAGCTGTGATGAGGATGACAATGTCATAAAGGCAGGATTTGTCATCACCATAGCAAAAGCTCAAGAGTATGTCATCAATCCACCCCTTTCTCTGCCAAGCAAGAACAGGGGTTATTGTTAGGATAGTTGATGCCAGATGTCAGTACTTTACCCTCCCCCACGGATTCCACATGGACTCCACATGGACTCCATAAATCCATCTGGACTCCATCTGGACTCCACCCAGGAAGGACCTCACCCTACATTTTTGCTGAAAATCCATCTGGACTCCACATGGACTCCACCTGGAATCCAAGTGGCCTCCAGATGGATTCAATCAGAGTTCCAACATGGACTCTGCCTTGCACAAATTATAAAAAAATCCTAACTTTAGCCAGATGTCATAGGACTTAATCTAATTCAGACCATATGTTCAATCCCAAGAATTCCTTATGATATTTGTATTTGAACAAAGAAAATTCAAGTGTATTTATTGGATAGAACTACATACATGTATTTTACTACTTCAAATGGAGAAGGGAAAGGGGAGGTGAGGGAGGGAATGGAGGGGGGAGACAATGGTTGTCATGTCGTCATCGTGGGTCGTGGCCGCATCGTCGTCATGGGTTGTGGTCATGTCGTCGCGTTGTCGTCGATGTGGGTCGTGGTCACGTCGTTGACGTGGGTCGTGGTCGTGTCGTGGTTGACATGGGTCGTCGTCATGTCATGGTCGATGTGGGTCGTGGTCGCGTCGTGGTCGACATTGGTCGTCGTTGCGTCGTCGTTGACGTGGGTCGTGGTTGCATCGTTGTCAATGTGGGTCATGGTCGCGTCGTCATCAACGTGGGTCATGGTCGACGTGGGTCATGGTCGCATCGTTGACGTGGGTCGCGGTCACGTCGTTGTTGACGTGGGTCATCGTCACATTGTCGTCGACGTGGGTCATCATCGCGTCGTTGTTGACGTGGGTCGTGGTCACGTCGTTGTTGACGTGGGTCGTCGTCACGTCGTTGTTGACATGGGTTGTGGCCGCATCATTGTCGTGGTGACTTTGGTGTGGGTGGTCATCAACGGCAGTGGACGGTGTCGGCCTGGGCGATGTGCTGAGCGAGGGGGGCTCGTCGTGAGGGATGGTGGTTGGATGGTGGTGGTTGAGGAACAAGATGTGCAAATATTAAACAAACACTGCGCACATGTGTTGAACATGCAGAACATGCCAAGCGACGTGGCCATATAGATCACTAGTTGGCTTTAACTTTTAAAGGCCTTGTGGTTCAATGGCTAATTGTCTGGCTATTATGTTTAACTCTGTCCATGAGCTCCTGGGTTCAATTCTAGCTCATGCACTTTCATTTTTTATATATAATAAATAAAGTAAGGCAGTTAATCCACATGGATTCCAGATGGAGTCTCACTGGGTGAATTCATATAACCCTGTGTTCTGAGGTGGAGTCCATGTTGGAGTCCATGTTGTCCACATGGAGCAACTGGACTCCAACTGGAGTCCAGCTGGAATCCAGATGGATTCTAGACAAAAAATTGGCTGGGTTACCACCAAAAAAAAATTGTCTAAAATCCACCTGGACTCCAGGTGGATCCATGGAGTCCATCTGGAGTCCACATGGAATCTGTGGGGGAGAGTAAAGTCCTCCCAGATGTCAAGCATACTTTTGCCAGAAAACTGGTTCTCAGCCATCAATTAAGTGAGAAGTTGGTGAAATGAAGGGCACAATCTCCAGGATTCTGTATTTGCTTGGGCATTTTCCCAGACACCAGGGTTGTTTTTTTTCAGATATTCTGCAGTGTTTTCTTTGGATATTGCACACAATTGATGCCTCTGGAACCCCTCATTTCCCTGCAACATTTGTCCAGACACCAAGGTTGTTTTTTTTTTCAGCTATTTCACACTGTCTTTTTTGGATATTCCACACAATTGATGCTTTGGAAATTCCACATTTTCCCAAGGATTTATCCAGACACTGGGAGTTTGGATATTCTGCACAATTGATCCTTCAGGAATTCTGCATTGTTCTGCATCATTTGTCTAGACACCAGGGTTTTTTTTTTTTGGATATTCAGCACATCCCCAGAACATTTATTACATTTACACATGGGAGTGGGATATTCAGCCCCTCAATTGATGCTCCAGAAATTCCACATTTTCCCAGAACAAGTATACAAACAAGAGGATTGCACAATCCCCAGGGACATGTATTACATCTGCACATGCAGGTGCTTTGGAATTCCCTAAATTCACAAAAAAGAAAAGTTACACTTATTGGGCCAGACATATAGCCATTGTGAGAGTCAAGTATTGGGCCTGACTATGAGCCTTAGGCCAATACAAGCTACATAGACCACCATAATTGGGCCCAACCAATCATACATAATGTTTTGCTTGGCTGCCTAACATTCAACCCTAAAGGCCATTATGGCATTGGTCCCACATAAGGTGCCATAACATGTATGGGCATTGGGCCAGTTATGTAGCAATATGAGCCATAGGACAAATGCCAATTACTGTTATGGTTCAATTGCACACCTGCTGAATGCCTGACTGGAGATAGGTAGGCTGGCATGCTATTGCTAGAGCACCCTTGGTCCCTTGGAGTTGTCTTGTAGGTAGGCATTGTCATGGGTAACCCCCGGGTAGTTTCGGCCTTACCCGTACCCCTACCCCCGGAAACCCGTACCCTCAACCACGGGTACAGGTTTCTGCGGGTAAGGGTACGGGTTCTGGCAGGTTTGGCGGGTTTGGCGGGTCTTACGGGTTTGGCTCCACGGGTATCTTAATTAAGTAGTGATCTCACAGCGTCTTATTCTCGGTCATAAGTCAAACAATGATACCATTTTGGCGTACAAGTAAGCTATTGAACACGAAAACAACTATAACTATACTAATCATCGTCGTCAACTATGGCATCCCAATCCGCTGCAAGATCCTCCTCAGCAGCATCAGCTGGAACCTCTGCCAACACAGTGACTGCCTTCACATCGAAATCTTTGACATATCCCAGCAAACTCCATCCCCTGAGGCACATCAACGCACGAGTTGACTGGACAGAGAGGCGGCTGCGGACATGAGAAAGCAACAGCCGTCCCTGACTGAAAACCCGCTCGACATCGACTGACGTAGCTAAAGTAATTGAGTTGTTAGAATATGCCATTGAGTCAATTCATGAGACATACCAGGGATTGTTAAATAGTCCAACGCCATACGGTGAAGCCGAGGATATTCAGCTTTTTTCCCAGCCCACCACCGAATCGGATCTTTGACATTTTCTGTCTTGATGTTGAGGTATTCATCGAGCTCATCGCGAAGCTCCGTTTCATCAGAGGCTGTTAATGCAGGTAGAGTGTCGAACATGTTCTCGTCGGAATCGGAGACAGCAGCCTCAGGGGCCTGATATAAATAAGTATAAGTCTATACATTACATTAGAAAACATACCGGTACAAGGCCGTCATCATCAATTTCCATGAATGCGTATGTTCGGTCAAACTCGTCGCGTACAAGGGATTCGGCAGTCTTGATCCAAGTGTCGTCCCAACCGGCATTCTCAAAGTATTTGAGTTTGTGACGAGGGTGAAGGACTATTGGAAACGGTACAAAGGTCAAACAAGAAGTCAAACAAAAGAGAAGATACAGCTCACCCATCGCGATCCGATATATTTCAGAGTAGTCGGTCTTGTTGTAGTACTTGTTGAGAATTCGCTTTCCCATTGCCAGAGCGGAACGTAGGGCGACAGAGTATTGGGGATCATCTGCTGCAGTTGCTAGATGCTCGTCGATGCGATCCATAGCAGGAATAACTGTGCTGATGTTTGGCGTGCCGCGCGAAAAGAAAAGCGTAGTGTGTTTGAAGACCTGAATAAACGCTGGTTCAAATGAATTGTTAAAATCATTTTGGGTACCTACCATCAAAGTATCGCGCAGTTGCTCCGCTACCTTCCATTCATCCAAGTCCAGCTCTAGCTCACACATTTTCATGTCACGGTCTCCTGTAATAGCGTCGATGGCCATACGGTAATCAACTGCAAAGAGAAGCATGTCGTAAGTCGAGTTCCAGCGAGTTGCAACGTCTCGTGGCATCATGCGTTGCCTGAGTCCAAGCCTCTTGAGGGTTGAGAACCATTTGGGAAGGACGATGGTCGTAGAGTTCTTGATTGTGAAAGCGACTTTGCGAAGCTATGAGTACAAGTGAGTGAATTGTTTATGTTAAAGGTGGGAGCCTTACCTTTGCCAATACCAGCCGAACAGGTTTCACCTCTTCCTCGAGCTTCTTGATTTCCTCCGGGGTCATGCCGGCATGAGTTTCTTCAAGGCCCTCAACGTCGTCGTCCTCAATGTCGTCACTCTCATCCTCAAGCGCGTCACTATCATCTTCGACGTCGATGGCTAATGCAGCGAGCTCTGCAACACCCTCAGCCAAAAGGTCTTCACCTTTTTTCTGTGATTTGGGTGGCTCAAATTGACGAAGTACCCCTTTTGCTGCGAGGCTCACGATGTGGAGAAAGCAACGAACCTGATTTGCCTCTCCAGGAAAATCCTCGATTAGCTTGGGAAGTTCGTCGATCATAGCGTTGTTGTTGGATGCGTTGTCACCAGTGATGCTGAGCAGCTAGGGTTTTGGTAAGTTTAGATGTTCTGGAAATCCGCAAAATCATACCTTATCACTGATCCCGAAATCTTTAAGAACATTGGCGAATGCGCTTGCCAAGTTCTTACCCAAGTGGGACTTGGCAACCTCGACGATATCCAAAAGCATTGACATTGGGGCGCCGTCATGCTCAAAATGAACAGTAATTGCTACGTATGCTTTGTGGTTTGGGGATGTCCATGCATCGGTAGCAAAGTTGAGGTGTCCATTGTATTCCTACAATGGCATTTTACCTCACTGTTTATCACAAAAGCGAATGACATACCTTTAGCATTTTGGAGATCCTTTTACGACACCGGACGAAAACCTTTCTCACATCACGGGAGACCGTTTCAGCAGATGGGATGTAGTAGTCAGGACGTCCGGTTTTCATCAAGGATCGGAAGCCACAATCGTTTACGATTTGGAAAGGACGCTTACTCTCAGCGACCCACCGGACGATTTCGGCGCTGCTCGAAAAGGTAAGAAACAGTTAGGGGGAGTGAGTAGAAATTTACCGTGCTTCAGTCTTGGTGTGCTGGCGATGACTGTAAGTGACCTTACCCTTACCAATACGTTGGAATGCTGCCGTAATAGATCCATTGGCGTTTTTCATCTTCCCCAGCGCCTCTCGTGCTGCCTGCACATCTTTCATGTTGTCAGCAGCCACTACAGCCTCTTCTCCCCAGCATTGTTTGGCATGCTTGCGAAGGTTACCGGTTGACTTAGCGTCAGTGGTGTCGAGGTATCGACGAACGGAGTTACCACCACGGCTTTTGCAAGGCTGAGCCGCACACTGGAAGCGGTGGACATGGCGGCCCTTGACATCCTCAATGATTGGCTCGGGCTTGAAGAACACATAGATTGGTGAGTTCCAATCTTTAGAAAGTCGTTCTAGGTACGTCTCAGTGATCTATCCACTAAATTGGGTGTAAAATCGGACTTACTCAACTCTGCCTCTGCACTCTCCTCAGGCGTCTCTAAAATTTCGACTTCATCTTCGTCTTCATCATCCGAATCATCGTCTTCGTCGTCGTCATCATCACCAAGAGGTGCCAACTCTGGCAAGTCGTCGAACTCCTCATCTGCGGGTGGTTGGCGACTTGCCTGTACCACATGATCAGTAAGTAATATTGTCGAAGTCTTCAAGTCATAAGCCATACCTGGGAGGATCGAGTAGGTGCTTTTCCTTTAACTGAACCAGCAGCCCTGGTTCCCGTCTTCTTCGCTGCAGAACCCTTATCACATAACATTAATATTAAGAAAAAGATCGAGATGATTGAGGTGATGTACCTTGTTTCGATTATCTTCGTCTTCATCATCTAAAATGTGAGTTGAAGTTGAAGAGAGCGTCCTGCGAGGGTGGTGGTTGTCCTCATCTTCAACTTCCTCAACGGAAGGTTGACGGTTTGCCTAAAGTCAAAGCACCGTAAGTCGAGAGAAAGAAAAAACGAGACGAGACAAGCGCACCGTCATGCACGCCTTTCCTTTAGCTGAACCGGCAGCCTTAGTTCCTGTCTTCTTCGCTGCAGAATTGGCTGTAGCCTATATCACATAACATTAATATTAAGAAAAAGATCGAGTTATTTAAGGTGACATACCTTGTTTCGATTATCTTCGTCTTCGTCATCTAAGATGTGAGTTGAAGTTGAAGAGAGCATCCTGCGAGGGCGGTGGTTGTCCTCATCTTCAACTTCCTCAACGGAAGGTTGACGGTCTGCCTAAAGTCAAGGCCAGTAAGTTGAGTGAAAGAAAAAATGAGATGAGACAAGCGTACCGCTTTTTTTGCTAGAAGCTCCATGCGCGCCTTCTTTTTTGCGAGTAAAGGGTCACCATTGGTCGAGGAACGTTCAGAAGCAGTGCGCTTGCGAGGTTGGGTGGGTGCATTGGACGAAGACATGGTGGGAACGGGAGGGATGGTTCGGCGAACGTACTTCCTGGCTTTTAAAAAAATGTTGCGATGATCGGGGGTTACGATGAAGCGGGGAAGAATACAAAGATGCGCCGCATCTCGAGAGTTCACGGGTCAAAGACGCACCATGGGTTCTGGAATCAGCTTCTAGGCTCAAGAGATTACAAAGGCGGGTCAAAGACACGCCTATCGAGGGTATACGCGTCAAAGACACGCCATGGGTTGTTATCAATTATCTACATCTGTGTACGTTACTTGCTTTTTGTAAGGACGAAGCAATGTTAATTGTGTATTTGACAATAAATAAGTACAGCATATATACTAACTACATTACATTTGTAAACGTGGAGGGAAGAGGAAGTGGAGAAAGAAAGAAAAGAAACACAAAAGATGCTCAAGCGCTATATATCCAAGCCACTTTAGGGCGGGTTTGGGTTTAGGGCAGGCATAGAATGTTGAGGGCAAGCGTAGAACGTTTAGGGCAGGCATAGAAAATGTTCTACGCTTGCCCTCAACATTCTATGCCTGCCCTAAACCCAAACCCGCCCTAAAGTGGCTTGGATATATAGCGCTTGAGCATCTTTTGTGTTTCTTTTCTTTCTTCTATATCCATCCCTCGTCGATCTATGTAGACTGTAGTAGAGTCCCCTTCATCCCTCCTCCTCGTATGTACATTAGGTATGCTGTAGCTATGCTCGTACGTAGTTTTGTATATAGTTCCTTGTACTTAAATTCAACGTGAACATTTCGCCTATTCAAAATGAGGCGTTGTCACAAATAAACTATACAAATATAAAGCAAAGTTAATCCTCGTGATAGTTACATGGCAAATTGCTCGTTACCAATGAAAATCAATCATCAGAAATAGTAATGAAGACATATGGAGGTACGCATTCGTCTACGTATGTCAATGTGCCTACACTAATAGCTTCTGCTATTCAGCCCATGACAGAACGCCGCCATGTCGTTTTCGGCGAACATGTCAAATGCAGCGCTCACGTGATACGTAGCAACTGGCCCTAAAGTCAACCAAATATAAACAGCCCGCAAGCCATTCTCAAGCTTCTTTCCAATCCCCGTGTACCATCCTCGTAGTTTGTAGAGTGTATACCCAATAGAAACTTTTGTGCGTCGCTAGTACATTTACAATGACTAGAAAGTAATATGATTTCTAGGAAATCCGTAAAGATGGAATTGGAAAACACTGAGAGACCAACAAAACGTAGAAGAGTCGAGGCAAGTTCTATTTATTCTTGTCAGATTTTGTAACAAGCTAATCACGCCATAGTCACCGGAAATTCTTCGATTCTTAGATCTCGAAGCTCAAGTATCCGAGGCAGAAACCGACGATCAGATTGGCAGCGACGAAGGTGTGTATCATACATTGTAATTGTAGTTAGTACCTGCTAATTCATTCCAAGGGGATCTTATTAACAATGACGATGATATTGACGAGTCGATTTCGGGAGATGCGCACCGGAACCTTCTCCGTGAAGCGTTGATGCCGTCCGATGACGATGCGTTTTGGGAAAGCTTTCTCAAGCACGTCACGGCTCATCAATGTATTGCGGAAGAAGACAATCAAGATATTGGAAAGGCATCTTTATGGGCGGTGCTTGTCAAGGTAACACTACTCCAATCTTCAAAGCTTATGTCGGTAATAATTTTTCTACTTAGCCTGGTTATGAGGAGAGGATAGTTTGTCGAGTCCATCGGCGGCTCATGGACCCTAGATTTCCTGCGCGGTTTCAACCCCCAGCGGTCTTCGGCTGGACAGCTCTACCTGGTAGAGTTTTCTTTGAAAATGGTTCAGAGGAGATGATTCGACAGGTCTGTAATGGCATACCCAACGTAATGGTCTCCAAGATTTTCCACATACCCGATCCCAACCCCTCCATCTTCAATGTCCCGGATACCTTTCGACCAAAGCCTCATTCATGGGTTCGGCTGCACCATGGGATCTACAAAGGAGATCTCGCCTTCATCCGGGAGGTTCAAACTTCTTCCACATTGCTCATCAACCTCCTCGTGGTACCACGCGTTGATTACGACCCACCTGCTGCCAAAGTCAAAGGAAGCCGGCTTATCGCAGATGAAGACAGAAATGATGAGACGGACGACGAGTTCGCAGCGACCTACAAGCCCTATCGCGAGCTAAATAAAAGAGCTTCAGCACCAGGGCGGCCTCCTCAAGCCCTCTTTAATCCAACACTGGCGAAGCAACGGTTTCGTCGGGCCTTTCAAGAGCGCAACAGCTTGTCTTTATTCCGTGGCGTATTGTACGATGCCGATGGATATGCATATTTCTTGGAAGTCGACACGGATTGGTACACCACAGAAGATGTAGTTCCGACTTCAAGGGAATTCGACCTTTTTAGCGCCTGCTCGGACATTCCACCTAACGTCCGACAGCACACAATGGCGAGAATGTCAGCCAGGATCCTTCGGATAGGTGATGGGGTGAAAATCACTCACGGAGATTCGAGGGGGCTTTTTGGAACGATTGAGGATATAACGGAAAACGAAGCCGTCATTTCTTTAACGATGGAGGATGTAACAACCACTGTACCCTTTTCGTCCCTTCGAAAAGATCTCAAAGTAGGGGACGAAGTCCGCATTCTTTCGGGAGACCACGAAGGTGTTACGGGTTGGGTAGTGAATCAAGACGACGACTATGTGTGCGTCTTCAATGACAGGACCGGTACAGAGGTAAATGTCTTACTTTTTATTATATTATACTTCTTCTAACATTCTGTCATCCTTTAGATAGAGGTATCTCCGGGAATTGTCCAGTTCTTCACCTCCCCCTTTGTCTTTGGAACAGAGTCCTCGGAATTGAAAGCTCCCTTCACAGATGCGCAAAAGCGTGTCATGAAGGGGGACTCTAATAGTCATCTTGTAGGAAAACAAGTAATGGTCACCAAGGGGGATTTTAGAGGTTACCGAGGCAGAATCAAAAGCACAGTCGGTGAAAAAAGGTTCTTGGTCGAGCTCGAGGCGCGCCTCCAACGCCCACAAGTTTTTGACATTAGTTCTCTAAACATCATGCAAGCGCTTTATCTTATTTTTTGAAATCGTTGCTAATCAGCTTCCAGCGCCAACGAAAGGCTTCAGCCACCCAGGCCTCAAGAGCTTCTCACTGACTTTACTTACCCACTCGAACCAGCACCTCTGCCTGGTACTCTGGCAGGCTTTTTGTTCCCTGGTTACGCCTTGCCGGATCCGCAACCGTCAGTCCCTTATCCCGCTGCTTTCCTTGCGCAGACTCCGGCCATTGCAGGGCCATCTACTCCGCTTCCTAACTCGGAAGATATCCCTACGACCCCAGCTTGGAACCCAAGCTCATGAACCCCCCGCCGTGGCGATGATGGTAAGTATGTATTTAATTCAAAGTCAATAGATACTGATGCCGTTATGGCAGCCCCTTCTCCGTATTGGCTCAGAGATGACTGCTTCACCAACATGAGGCTGAGCCTTCGTCTCATCAATACCAACCCTAATTTCCATAGGGGCGAGCACGAAGATAAGTGCGGGGAGTTCAAGGGAGTAGTCGGAGATGCAGTGAAGGTCCAGCTCGGTTTCAAAACGTTGGAAGTGCCATTTCCATATTTAATACCTGAAAGGCCGGAGTGCAAGTCCCAGGTTGTTACTGCGTTTACCGGCCCATATAAGGGGTCGCAGTTCAGGATCAAGGAGTTTGGCGAAGATTTTTGCAGCTGCTCGATTTTGAAATCAACAACACTTTTGAGAAAAGTCGATGTCAAAATCGCCACCAATCAACTGGTGGTCACCCGAGACAGTCGGCGATAAACTACCTATAATGTAGATATATTACAAATACCTTAGAGACTTTTTTGTATGTTATACGCATATCTTGGTGATAATTTACATATTTTTGACCTTAATCCGAGGCCGTGAGGCATGTGAGACCGTGGGGCAAACAAACAATGACTTCATGAATGAACTTAAGACGAAAACCTATGTTATATATATTTTTAAACAACTTCGAAATATTGTATGTAATTTTTACGTGTAACTTAGTGACACGGACCATGAGCTGCCCAAAGAAATAATGACTATTTACATGACGGGTATTGCTACGGGTACCCGCCAACCCCTGTCACGGGTACGGGTTTGGCGAGGGTAGCGAAGATCAAACCCGTACCCCTACCCACACGTACCCTTACCCGCAACCCGCACGGGTTGCGAAACCCGTGACAATCACTACTTGTAGGTTGATAGCCAGCTACCCTCCACACTCACAAATTTACAATCCTCTCAGCACTTCATGGTATCACAGAAGACATGATAGCATTACCACAGCACCGAGGATAGCAACAGTAATACAAAATACAACAATGAGCGCTGGCTACACAAAGACCAATTCTGTAGACTTGGGGTATACGTGACCTTATCCCATTACGGCCATGGGAGATGAGAAGCATTGCCCCGCTACACAATACAAACCTCAATCATTGTGGTTGAGATAGGGTGTTGCGAGGAAGCCAAACCAAATTCCAGAGCTAATCAAAAGCCTCATCCGTGACATCGGAGACACCCCTATAGAGAAAAAAAAAAAGTCAGCATCTTGGAAGTTGCTGCTCAAGTGAGTTGAGAAAACCCACTTTGCAGGCGGCTTCCTAATTTCATACCTAACCCTCTCACCAAACTCGCCCTCCCTAATGGTAGCAATTCTCCTCCACGCAAAGCGTTTCTCGTAGAAATCGCAGTGGTCGAGCTCGCGAAGCTTTGGGCAAAGTCGGACAAGTTGCATAATAGCCGTGTGCATCTTTTCCTTCTTTGAATCGACGGCAGTCCATAGCCCTCGACCGCGGAAGACTTCGAGGTTGGGGAAGAGGGATAGGATGGAGAACCATTCTTCCTGTTGTTGTCGCCAGATTTGATCAGATTAAAAGATACGATGATTTTGGGGTTACGTACGAGTTTCACATTAGCTGGATGGATGGCGTCTTTGGGGAGGTGGACGGCGGGTAAGGAAAGCCAAGTGATGTTGGGGAAGAACTCGGCGAGCTGGTGGATCGATTGCAGATCTCCCAACATGTGAGTCTACGAAGACTCATCCGATCAAAGGTCTTGAAACTTGCCAAAGTCTGAGCGTCGACGGAGCGCACGTCGAGACATTCCAATGGGCGGAGGACGGGTGGATCTGGCGTTGGCGTTGGCGTTGAAAACGTCATGCATTCTGGTGAAGCCTGATCATCCAGTTTCTCGACTTGTATAACATGATCTTGCGAAAGCTGATCAAGCGCGATGACTACCTGAAGGCTCGTCCTCAAGCGCTTCAAGATGGGCAAGCTACCAGGAGCGAGATTGGGAATGCCGATCGGGAACCAAGTCAATTCCTCGATGGTTGGATGGTTCTCCAGGAACCGTGCACGTGACTCGTCAATCGAAGACGTAGCGCCAGACTGGAGCGACAGCTTAAGCTTCGTGAGGCGGGGGAACCTGCATTTCGCGAGGTTGTGAAATTCGAGCGGGATTTCTAGGTACTAAGAGGCAGACAAGGGATCAAATTTGATAGGGAAAACAAGGTTGTCATGTTGAACGCACCTCAAGCCCTGGCGATAGCTCAAACATGTGGCTAACGTGGGCAGCGTTTCCCGGCTTTACCCAAGCATCCCCGAGTAGGCATAAGGCTGTCAGGTTAGATATATTCCATAGCTACCTGCGTTGTCAGTCGCATCATCACAGACAGAACAAGGACATACTTACGGGGTATGACATGCTGGTGCGGTCGACGTTGGAATTTTGAACGTGATTGGCGAAGCGCCCCGAAAGCCCAAGGTGCTTGAGCATCGGCTTATGACGAACGATATCGAGAATTGCATCCTCGTGAGCAGAATCAACCGTTGGGTTTGCTCCGCTGCTGCGGGCCCGTCGTATTCCAACACCAACTGAACACCCGTAAGTCGGTCATATGTCTCAATGCCTCGCAAATGTTCCGCACATGATCCGCCTCTGAATACTGAGCCAGATCCAGTTGAGGATCGACGAGAGTGGTGGGCAGACGATCAGGCGCCGTGTAGTTGTTGTTCGCACATATGGACCTCACGGATATTGCGGGCGATGTCAGCTTGTCATGCGAGGTGCGCCCATAGTTGGCAGCCGGCGTTGCGGACGCGGATGATTCGATGTTGGGTATGCCGTGGTATGACGATGTTGGCACAAGCATGTGAGGCCAAAGCGAAGTTGATAAGGTCCTCGTGGAGATCGAGCTCTGATGCAATCTCATCGAGGATCTCATCTGGCAGACGGAGTGGGGGTCGGGCTCTGCTCTGGGTGCTTGATCGTCGTGTGCTGAGTGAGAAGGCGGGAAAAGGGCAACCTTGGTTCAAACAGCCCCCGTTGAATCGAGTCCAAGTATACGTGACAACACTTCGGCCCTCCGTCACTGCTCTTGTCCGCTTGTATGCGCAACATTGCGACTACACCAACTCACCACAGCGCTAGTGGCATGGAGATCTACCTCGAATCGACGTATCGCCTTCCCCACGCATACACCAACACGCACTGGCGGCTTCCTCGAACGTCCTTCACCCATGCAACCGGGTCACCAGGTCTCTTTGTCCACCCAGATCTCCACTCCCAGAAGACACCTTCCGCAGACGAGAGAAGGTAATACACATCAGCCGCTCAATCCTCTCGATCGACGACACAACCCAAATACATGACCCGCGACGGCTCATTCAACCCACTCAGTCCTACCCCTCCTAGTTAACATCGGCTCCTCATCATCCGCTGCGCCTGCACCCTGCCTCTCCACACATCCCGCGAAACCGCGTTGACTACCCAACACCAGGTCAAATTCAATACGATTGTCTCCACTCGTTAGGTCCTTCGAGCGTTCAACATGTCCCTCACGACAGCGAATCTTCGATCGAGAAATAAATGTCGACTCTTCAAATTTACGACGCCTTGGTGTGCGGTGAGGGGGACGGAGGGGGTGACGATAATGTGCCGTATGCATTTGAGCTGTGTATCGTGGTGTCAGAATCGTGGTGACGATACGCTAGGCGAGGTTACTCGTACGTGGTCGGTTTCGACATCTGAAGGGGGTGACAAAGACATGTCAGGGCAAAGGGGTTGGTGTGCATGGGCGTCACGGAGAGGGTCTAGGCTGTCGAGAGGTTGATTTGAGGGGAGGAAGGGGGCTGGATGGGGTACGCAGTTCTGCCAGACAACTCATGAATATTTGAATCCTCAGCTTGGATTCGGTCTGGGTGACTTCTTGAAAGGTCGCGAGAGAGTGAGTGCAGGTGTAGTAAAGATGGCGATGTTATCAACAACGTCGTGGTGGCCGAAATCGAGAGTTTTGCTGTGGTGGAGAGTATCTGTAAGCTTCGTCCCCGTATATTCACCCAACAGTGGAATTAACAACTCTCAGACGAGAACATCCGAAAGAACCGACGTCTCACGCTGCTGACTCTACCGTTCGTCGTTCTCTCGCTCCTTTCGTCCGTCTATCCACTACCTCTCCATCAACTCCGGCGTTGAATACTCGAGCGTGCCTCACGACAGTCTTCCGGCCAATGGCACCACTGCCCCATCACGCCCAGCTCAACAAACGCCGCATACACTTTGCTCCTCGACCGCATATTCACGTTTCAAATCCACGGAATGCACCTGCCCTGTCACAATCGACTTGCCCAACTTCTGCTCGTTCGTCCTCGCCATTCCTCCTCAAAATCATGAGGGCGGTGTTGGCGACGCAGAGCCAGTGCAAACGATTTGAGTTCAACGTCATGGAGCGTTGCTGATGCGATGTCAGCTGAGGAATCCATCATACACTCTTTCAATGGAGAAACATTGAGTGGTTGGGAGGGTGAGCACCGAGCTTAGCCATTCGAGTTCATCCATTGGGGGAAGAGGTTGCCTGTAGTGAGGTCGATGGTCCACTGCAATAAAAAACAGCGTCCGTGAATTCATCATATAAAGGGATGTGCGTACAACATTGGACTCTGCTGCTCTAACCAAAGTCGTCACGTTGGTGTAGGCATTGGAGATGTTAGCTGGGACAGCGCCAGCGACCGCTGTGACGAATCGAGATGAGATACAATGGGCAAGCTATCAGTGCTAAAGTAGACATACATCCTGGCTGGGCAATTCCGGTGAGATAAAGGAAACTATAATTTGTGAGCATCGACTCTGACTGAGACGCGACAACGAAGGACATACTTGTAAGATTCCGAACCAATATCAACGCTTGTGTCATTAGCACCCTGCACCAATCCAATCCAAGGAGAGGGAGAGCGGTCTCATCCGAGTCCTACGAAAAAGTCAAATCCATATCAACATCCACGTGAAACAGGAAAGACGGAAGAGGCTACCTCCATGGTGGTCCGGACTTGTTAAGTTGAGATCGAGGATTTCTGAATGGGGAAAGTAACGGTGGTGACGTTGTCGATGGCCGACTCATATTGTAGCTGGGTTTTGCTAAGAGAATTCTTGGAAATATGACCCAGACGGTCTCCTGTGCTGTTTTTGACCTCGATAACTCCGCGTTTGGTTACGGTCTTTACGGCTTGAATGACGGGGACGGAGGAAGGCGTCGAGCGGCGGACGAAATCTAGGAAGAGGACGGTGAGTCGTACTGACTTGTCATAAAGGAAGAGAAGACGCACAAACTAAAGTGACCGAACTCGTACGTGTTCTGTATTCGAAGAGCAAATTTAACGTCGCCACCGTTCAACGCAATGACCTGCGATCCAAACAAAAGTAAACACGTGCTTCATCCACAACGCCGAGGAAATTTTCAAAATGACGCTGTTTCGTATTCAGAGAAGCATGACTGAAAAGCCGTGGAAGAAAGTAAATCGATTTCTGGTCCCGCTCTTATGTAAAGCCTTCAAGTCTCTTGTGTTTTCGTCCTTTGTCGCATCCGGATAGCTCGAAGACCTGCTGACCGGGCCCATTCAAGCTGATGCTGAAATAGTTTTCGGATTCTATGGCGCCGATTTTTCATTCGTACACAAGAGAGATGCACGGCTGAGCCTCCGTAATCTAATAGGCGACGCCGAGAGGATCTTGATACCAGGCATGCTGTCAATGTTGAGCGCTGAGCCCGTTCCCGAATCCCAACGACCCTTCCTCGTCAACATCGGCTGCTCATCCGTCACTGCGCCTGCGACCGCCCTCTCCACACAACCCCCAAAACAGCGTTGACCACCAAACACCGATTCAACGTGCGCAAATTCAACTCAATCATCGCCACCCGTTAGTCTTCTGGTCCTTCGAGCGTTCAACATGCCCCTTGCGAGAGCGGATCTTGATCTGGGGATAAACGTCGACTCTTCAGATTCAAGATGCCTTGGTGTGCGGTGAGGGGGAAGGGAAAGATGACGATCAGTATGCCGTATGCATTTGAGCTGCGTATCGTGGTGTCAGAATCCTGGTGGCGATATACTACGTGAGGCTACTCATGCGTGGTAGGTTGCGAAGGGAGGCGAAAAAGCCATGTCAGGGCAGAGAGGGTGGTGTGCATGAGCGTCACGGAGAGGGTTTCGGCTGTCTAGAGGTTGATTTGAGGGGAGAAAGTGGGCTCGATGGGGTGGGAAGCAGTTTTGCTAGACAACTCGTGAGTCCTTAGCTTGGATTCGGTCGGGGTGACTTGGTTCATGAATGTGCTATGTAGTCTTCCATTATTGGAGGTCAGGGCTACGACAAAAGGATTGATAAATGTTACCCACCTTCAAATTGAGATTCATGTCTGCATTTCACGAAGGTATAGGTAACGTTAAAGTATTTTTTCGAAGTTGTGGTGCACTAGAACAAATATAAAGATTAACTGCTTGATGTAGCGTGAGGGTATTGTGCATACCCTGTGGTTTACATGCCTGAGCGGCGTTGGCTCGAGGGTTATGTGCCGCTCGCAGTCCATCGTTACCTGCTTCGAGGCGCAAACGGGGCCACCGCTGTGCATCATGCATGCTATAGGACGACTTTAACAAACTTTCTTAGGATTGACATTGATGTCGCCATTAACACTGTGTATGAGGCAATAGGTGCCGGCACCACAATCGATAACGGTTCACGGGTCAACTGCAACACAGATTCCTCTACATCAGGGTAATAGTTACCAGTAAACAGAATGCAGGGCGTGGCCAGGCAGAAATAACGCACCAGGATAGGTGATAACGTTACCCACATCTGCGGTGAAGCAGATGATGTCGACGAAGTTGTCGTGCCCTCAACACTCCGCGCCCTACTTCAACTGGTGACGGGCTCTGCTCCATCACACCCTCAACCAACTTCTCCGTAAGTGGTATCTAGCATTCGCTGATTTCCTGATATAAACACCCCTCCGCACAGCCATCAAAGGGGTGCACGCTACCATGCATCTTTATCCTTCCGCCGGCCTCGCTCAAGGTGGACTCGGTGTGGACGAAGAATAGGAGATTGAAAGAGAACCCAATGGATGGACCCGTATCGAATTTTGTAACAGGCGACAAGGGAGAGAGAGAGGCTTGGAAGATACTGCATGAGCAGGAGGCCAACGAACTCCCTCTGCGGTGGGTCCTCTTCAGGCGGCTAAGCCGAACTGTGGCGCTGGAGGGTGGTGATTCGTTGAAGTCAACACAACTCGAGTATGACATTCGACTTCCACGTCACTGCCAACCTCAGCCCGACCATCATCGACTTTCCTCTTGCTCGGCGCAGCCTCACACATCCTCCTCTCAAGGTTATTCGAAAAGTCCTGTTCAACAAGAAACAAGACTCGCCTCCCCAACCAGCTTGAGCCTCTCCACCTCCCTCGCGAGATTTCTGTACTCGCGGCTCCATTCCCCCTTCAACTCCAACCTTTCGGACATCCGATGCCATCTGGTTCGCTGCCCACCTCGCAGCAGCCACCCTTGACCACTTCATTCTCTCTCCCTCTGCAATTGGCTCGTCGATCCGTCGTTGCATAGCAACAGACGATCGTAGAAAGCTTTGAATGCATTGGAACATTTCGACACTTTGGTGAACTGGAGTCTGCCTTGTGTCTTTCCGGTTCATCAACAAAAGCCGCTCGCATAAGTCAGAGAACGCTGAGCTGACGGGGCTAGGCGTGCGATTCTGATTCGCAGAACGTTGGGCGGACATGATCGCAGGGCGGAGTGTTATAATAGCGCGCAGAGAAGTTGCCCTTTGTCCACACCACGAGGAGGAGGTTACGCGAAGTTTGGAGTTCATATTCCGTTCTAGCTGTCGATCGAACCCCTGGAGTCTGCGAGGACTTGGCTGACTCTGGCTGCGAGGTCGTGAGGGCGTGATATCGCTATAGATGGAGGTGGTGTGTGCTGGTGTGTTGCGGGTCAAGGTGTGTTGGGAGCGCAAGCTCGGTTAGGGCAGCGCCAATCCCGAATCTTAGTCTTGTCTGCATAGTAGCAATGTCAATATTTGTTCGGAGGGCTTGTACCCATAGATGTAGCCCGATGCTGAGTGGAAAGAGAGGGGAACGCGACGCCGATGAAAGAGCTAGTGGTGTTCTTGAATAGTACCGACATTGAAGTTTGCGTTGGCGTCAGCGTTTCAGGGTGATTTTGGTTTTGGCTTGAAATGAGGTTCGGCTAGGAGACATCCAAATATTCACAGCCGGATAATGGGCAAAGAAGGGACATTGTGGTGCATGACGTGGATGAACTTGGGATGAACGCGGCATAAAAAAAGTGATGGATGAAATTGGACAAACGTGCTGGAGGAGCACAAACACGGAGAAGGCAACACAAAGTCGAGTTTCTTGTCCTGTGTTCGTTGGACGAATTTACTACACGACATCAGCATCGCAATCACTGCGAAAAAGAAGACATACCACGAATCCTCAATCCCCCACCAGACGACTCTCTTCAAACTCACTGTACACCACAATCTCTCTGTGTGTGAATGTGTGAATGCATTGCTGTGACGCCAAGTAGCCCGTGGCGCAGGGGAGGAGGAGCGCTGCCACGAGTTCCACATAGCATAGAGGATATGCCGGGGTCTGTAGGGGGACTTGAACAGGATGTATGTGGCGTTCGTCTTCAAGGTAATGTCAGAAAACTGCTGAAACTGTGTCAATGATGCCGCACGAAAGACGCAATACTCGTGCTTACTGTAACATACGTGACACTCCTGCCCGACATCCGTACCAAGCCTCACGCCCACGCGCTCGTTAACCCCTCTCTGTACGCTTACGCGTCTTACTCTCCTTGGACATTTCACCTAGCTTGCTTATCCATCCCATTCACCATGTGCTCCCCCATCTTCCAACCTTAGTCACTGTCTCCTATTCCATACCCCGTGACCCTCTACCTACCGTATATAAAGACCCCCGTGTATCTCAGTAGAACCCCCAGTGAATACAGAGCTTACCACAGTCTTTCGTGTTCGCTACCCAAACTTCCGTGTGCCTATTCTAACCCCAGTTACCTCTCGTCACTGCGGTCACAGAATCGTCACATATTTTTGACTAAACCCAGCTCTACAAAACCAACTCGTCTCGCCTCTTTTCCATCGCCTGTCTTCTGGACCCCTTCGGTCTGATCAACCGAACCCCCGTTACTGGCGACCAATACCCCTTCCATTTTATTTTCTATGTCTACTACTCGTTCCCAGACTCGAGCGCGCGCACCGCGTTCTGGAATAGCTACCCAGAACAGTACGTCCGCCAACCCTAATTTTGTCACTAACGTTATCGGTTCACAGATATCCCAGGAGAGCTTGCCAACGGCGGCCTCCACGGGCTCTACCCCCTTGGTAGACACTCAGGAGAAACCTCCTCGCTCGTACAGCGAGGTGGCGGCCTCCAGACCTTCCTCGCCGGTTTTAACCAGCGAGGAAGGAACGCCTCGGCGTCTTCCTCTGAAAGCCCAAGTGTTGAACACAACGGCCAAAGAGCGTATCCCAGCTCCGGCTGGCGTCACTTTCGGGAACGACATTATCGTTCCCGATCGTGAATCTGATTTATCAGAGCCAAGTGAACCAAGTGATCGAGATTCTAACCTCAATCCCTGGATTAAAGTGGTACCTAGGCGTGTTCGTAGCCTAGATTCCCTTAACAATGCCAAAGTAAATAAAAATTTTACTACTGTCAATAAGAACGACAACAGTGTGATAACAGACAAAGAAACTGTAATCAACAGAGCCGAAGAACGGCTCACGGCAGCGCAGAAAAAGCAAATCTCGCGCCGATATGAGAAAATCCAGGAAAAGCCGCGCCGAAGGGCAGACTCCTCCTCCTCTCGCGGTGAGGGCCCCTCCCTTCCGAAGGGTAAAAACATTGATCCCCGGAATTGGGGCGCAGCTCATCTAGACGATGAAGATCTAGATATTGACGCGCAGCGTGCGGCTCTTGAGTCCTTCAAAGAACCTCACAGAGAAACCCCTGTGAGATTGGGTTCTGAGGATGAAGACCATGCACCTAAGCAAACGACTCACAAGAGAAAGAAAAAACCCTCCAAGGTTTCTAAGGATCGTAGGGAGCCAACCCCTATGGCAGATTTAACGGAACGACACATTTCCAAAGTAAATGACCGGCGGACCGAGCGTCTTGAAAAAGTTACGCGTAACGCAGATAGTCGACCAGTTAACCAAATCGCTCCTGAAAGTTACCTGGGTCGAGCACTTGACAACGTGGACAGACGATCCCGTCGTCGTCAAAAAAAGCATGACACAGATTCGTCGGACTCGTCAGAATCCAGCCCATCCTCCTCGAGTGAGTCCAGCGACGAGGAAAGCTCTAGCTCCGACAGTTCGCAAGACAAACCTCGAGCTAAAAAGCGCGCTAAGCGAAAATCACACCGCAAACATAAGCGATCTAAATCCAGATCGCGTAAGTCTGGATTAAAGCCTATCCCACCCAAAGAATATGATGGTGCGGCAGATGCACGCACCTATCATCGCTTTGTCACAGAAGGAACGGAGTACGTCACCACTGGCAAAGTTCGTAAGAATAAACAAGTCTTCGTCCTTTCGTATTATTTGAAAGGAAAAGCTTACGATTATTACACCCAAAAAGTCTCAATGAATTATCGTGACTGGTCCTTACGAGACTTCTTTGAACAGATGTTTAACTATTGCTTCCCGGTGAATTACCGGATGGCACAAAGGCAAAAATTAAAAAAATGTTTCCAAAACGATAAAGCTGTGTCAGAATACACTTACGAACTGGAGGAACTCTTCAACATGATTGGAGTGATCGACGACCGGGAAAAAGTTATTAAACTTTGGAACGGACTTCGCAGTTCCATCCAGAGAGCGCTCTGGCGAGACGGATATAACCCCGAAATCTCTGATTGGGAAGATGTTCGGAACGGAGCGGAAACCATCGAGATTTCTGAATCAGTACCTGACCCACAGAGAAGGGGAAATAACTCAGGGACTCATGGGAGCCACCTGAACAGTGGGAATTCTCAGAACAAGAGAACTACAGAGCATAGAAATTCGGGAACCCTGAATAACTTCCAGAAGGGAAATTCCCAAGCGCCGTCGGGACAAAGAAACAATAGTTCTCAGAGGGGAACCAACAGGTTCCAGTCCCAACAGCCGTGAGGAAACTCCCATCAAAATCATTCATCCCGTAAAACGGAGTGGAAGAACTCTAAACCTGGTAATTCCCAGCGTGAAAATACCACACCCAGATTAAGCGACAAAGAAAAGGCAGAATTACTCGCCTCGGGATCTTGCTTCCGTTGCAAAAAACCAGGACACATGTCCCGAAACTGCCCACTGGGAAATTCTGTCAAATCCAGTGGTAATAACAATAAACCACCAGGACTCACTAATTACAACATTGAGCTTGAGCCTGAAGTTCTTGAATCGGACGAGGCCGAGGCCATCGATTCGCTAGAACTTGGTGCAATTAGTTGGCTGAGCTCAGATCTAACGGAGTGGATAGGAAATGAACCTTCGTGGATGGTCAATGACCCGAATTTGCCCAGGCGAACGTCGCTCGGGGATGCCTTAGCTCTAACGTCAGAGTACGTACTTGATATAATGCAGCCTTACCCAGGTGATAGTAGCGCATTGGGCAATAATGGCATCCGCCAGCGCTTTAGCGTCAATCGCACCAGCAACCCAAGCTGGTACCGTATCGTAGACCATTTAACAAAAGGCGTTTGTGTGGTACCTACCTCCAAGTTAGAAAATGAGTATTTTCGGCTTGGCGAATGGTACTCACGTCGGCAGTCGCGTCGAATTAAAAAACTCGCGAAGCTGGATCGAAAGTGGACAATGGGTGATGCTTATAGCGATAATGCCATGCACGTTCTATGCAGTGGAATCTCAACACTATACCCCTCCAGTGACGCGGACATGGATCCCGAAGCACGATTCTTTGTGACTCACGGCAACGACATTAACGAATATGTCATCTACGATGAGGAATTTGGTGATGACAATGCACTCCGAATTGATAAATCAATCTTAGCCAATGCTCACTTTGATTTAGCCAATTGGTACCGCGCTAGACGTTACCCAAAAATCCCATTTAACCTGGATGACATTGACTTGGACACATCCCTATTTGAACAACTAATGGGAAATGATGAGCCTCATCTGTGCCATTTTAGCGGTTTAGAATCAGAAGATGGCCTACCTGATTTACAATCCGTCTCTGATTCAGACTGGGACGACGAAAACATGTCCATTCCCAATCTAGACACCCAGAGCTCGTCTGATGCCAACACAGAGTCAGATTGGGACGAGCGCATTTATACACCCATGGATGATGTCCTGGGGGAGGCAGTTGAACGGATCCTAGAAGCCTCAGAGCCATATCCCGGTGATGCAAACTTCCTGCAACACCCTGATAATCGCTTCGACGTTGAACGTATAGCAGATGGACGGTATCGAGTTGACGACCGGCGTCGACAAACCCGTCATTACATACCTCTGGAGGTAGTTAGACAACCTGACTTCGCACCAGGCAGATGGTACCACGTGCGATGTTCTAGCGTCAGAAACCCGCCCCTAATAGATGATCACAACATTCCTTATTTAACTATGGGGAATGTGTTGGAGCGAGAAATCACTCGTACCTTGAGGCGAGGCGCGCCTTATTCCTTTGATAGTGAATTTCATGACGTGCCTCTATCCCGGAGGTTTTTCGTAGCTATTGACCACCTGCATCAAGACAACTTCATAATCTTAGACCGTCAATGGGGGATAATCACTCACCTCCCACGAGGAATGGCTGAAATTCCTGTATTCGATCTCTCCTGCTGGTATGAAGACCAACTCATAAACAAACGCGAGAGCCAACTACGCAAAAAAATCAGGAATGCGTGCTACGCACCTGATAAATACCCCCGAGATCCTGATGACGATGCAGGAAATGGCTCCGCTCCGTGCTTGCTTGGCTCGGATCAACAAGCAGCAGGAACGATCGATCAACAGAACGAGAATCTGACCCCATGCCTTGAGCTGAATGGAATACAGGTCCCCCGCGGGACGTACCCTGCTGTTCAGCGGAACGCAGCTGTAACAAAGGATGGCAGTAGGAAGGTTCCTAGGCCAGTGGTAATCACCGCCAAAATTAACGGCCAACCGGCTAGAGCCCTGCTTGACTCAGGCTCGTTAGGAGACTTCATGTCTTCAACTATAGCAGACCAGCTAAAAGTAAAAAAGGACAAGCTCGCCTCACCCCTTGGCCTGCAACTAGCAGTACAAGGATCTCGATCAAGAATTAACTCTGGAACAAACGTTGAGTTTGAATATCAGAAGATAAAAGAAAAACGTTACTTCGACATAATCAACCTCTCGAATTACGACCTGATCCTCGGCACGCCGTGGTTATATCAGCACCAAGTTTGCATTGGATTTAACCCAGCCCGCGTACTGGTGGGAAGCGACTTGGCATTACCTCTGGATGGGATATCAGTCACTTCAGTTGCTTCGCGTGCAGTCGCAATCGAACAAATTGAGATTGACCGTGCGCGGAAGCTTCTCCTCGAACACGCGGATCCCCTATGCAAAGAAGCAGGTGAAACTGAGCTCCCACCTCTACGTATAATCAACCACACAATACCTCTGATTGATGAAGATAAATTATATCCCTGGCGCCCCTCCAGATGCCCTGAAGCCCTAAGGTCCCAGTGGCTAGAAAAGAAGAATGCCTATCTGAAAACGGGGCGATGGGAGATTACAAATGCTTCCAACACCATTCCTATGTTACTAGTGGTCAAACCACGGAAACCAGGAGACCCACCTTTGTTGAGAACAGTGTACGACTTACGTGCACGTAATGACAACACTCGAAAAATGACCTCACCACTTCCAGACCCAGAAGGGATTCTGAGAAGAGCGGCCAGGCATCCTTTTAGGTCTATGATGGACGGCAAGGACGCGTACGAACAGATTCGTATCACGCCCGAACACGTTCACCGTACCGCGACCACAACACCTGATGGTAATATGATCAGCCACGTAATTCAGCAGGGGGATTGTAACGCCCCAGCAACGTACCAGGCGCTTATGAACCAATTATTCTCGCCCTACATTGGCCAGTTTATGGATGTATATCTAGACGATATTATAATCTATTCGGACTCTGTTAAAGAGCACATAAAACACGTAAAAATCGTAATCGATATACTCACCAGAGAGAAGTTATATCTGAGCAAAAAGAAATTGTATTTTCTTTGTCCTGAAATGAAAATATTGGGACGCGTCGTTAGCGATAACGGCATCAGGATGGACCCTTACAAAGTGGATTCAGTCCTGGCCTGGAAAACCCCAACAAACCGCGATCTTCTGCGCGGATTTTTGGGCTCGGTTGGTTACCTGGCAGAGGACATCCCAAACGTCAGGATCCCGATGGGTGTGCTCCATGGACTCACTGGAGACACGGTTCCCTTTCGTTGGGGATTCACAGAGCAGCGCGCATTCGAAGACGTGAAAACACTTGTCCAGGCAGCTCGTGACCACAACCGCGTTCCGTTGGATTACGCGCCAGACGCACCACAGATTTGGATGGTGACAGACGGTTGCTCGACGGGCGTTGCTGGCCTAGTTAGTCAGGGCAAAGAGTGGAAGGACGCGAGAATTGCAGCCTTCTACTCAGCTAAATTAAATTCCGCGCAGCAGAATTACCCAGTTCACGAGATTGAAATGCTGGCTGGGGTCGAAACGATGCTACGGCACCGCGACATCCTACAGGGAGTAAGATTTAAGTGGGTCACAGACCATAAAGGTCTGGAGTACTTACTAAATCAGAAAAATCTCTCTGGCAGGCAAGCGCGCTGGATCGAAAAAATAAGCGAGTTCAACTTCGAGATCGTGTATGTTGCGGGATCGGAAAACGTCGTAGCTGATGCATTATCGAGGATATATTCAGCTGATAGTCCCGGTACAGTACGAGCAGCAAGCGAGTACACATACTTTGATGTGGTCGACGACGTCAACTCAGATCTCGTGGAAACCACGATGCCAGTCTTGGCAGGGCTGGAAGCGCGCGTCGCAGTTCAGCGCCGACCAAGAAAGACGACGCCTGGAGCGGAGACTGGTCGCCCAGAGTCGTCGAAAGAGTTTGCAGCCAGAATGCGGGGTCATTTCGTTGTGAAAGGCCCTCAGCAACGAAAGGTGGGCGGGAATGGGAATACAAACGAAAACCCAAACAAAACAGCGCCCACAAGTGAAAAGCTCACAATCCGATTGCCGCCGCGTGCTAAAAATAGCCCGGCCCCTAGATCTGATGAACCCGAGAACACGGAGATACAATCAGATCCGTCGATCCCATCAGAATTCCCATCACTTGTGGACGTGGTGTCTGGTAGTCATGACGGAATCGATCTCCAACGAGAGCTCAAAGGAAAATACATCGAGGATCCCTTATTTAAGGTGATAGTTGACAAACCACAGGACTACAGAAACTTTGTAGTGGAGGAGGGCCTTGTCTTTCTAAAAACAGAAAAGTCGAAGACCCTTTGCATTCCCAAGGTGATGGTCAACGGGCGAAGCGCGCGAGAGATTGTAATCTCTGAGGCGCACTCACTTCTAGCACACTTGGGTGCCAGCAAAACTTTGGACTACCTACGGGATCACGTATGGTGGAAGGACTTAGTCTCGGACACCAAAGCGTTCTGCGAGACATGCACCACCTGTAAACGCAGCAAACCCAGTAATCAGAAACCCTACGGATTACTGAACCCACTACCTGTACCGAGCCAACCCTGGGAATCCATCGGAATTGACTTCGTCGGACCCTTACCGGAATCTAAGAACCGCGACGGAGTCTTTGATGCCATCACTGTGATCATTTGTTTATTAACAGCTATGGTGCATTTAATTCCGAGCAGAATAAACTACAATGCTCGTCAAATCGCGGAACTCATGTTCGAAGAAATATACAAACTTCACGGGCTCCCAAGGAACATAATCAGTGACCGAGATGTCCTGTTCACCAGCGTGTTCTGGGGACACCTTCACAAGCTGATTGGAACAAAACTTAAGATGTCCAGTGCCTATCACCCCGAAACGGATGGCTCAACTGAACGCGCCAATCGAACTGTCACTCAAATGCTCAGGCAATGCATTAATGATAAGCAAACAGACTGGGTGGCTAAACTACCTGCTATTGAATTTGCCATAAACTCTGCAAGGTCAGAAAGTACGGGGTTCGCGCCGTTTTTCTTGAACACAGGACGAATGCCAAGATCCATGATTTGGACCTCGGCTAAATCGGACGAGTACCCGACGATCCGAACATTCGCAATTCAAAGAAAATTGGCATTGATAGCCGCCCATGACAGCATCCTCGCGGCCCGAGTTAAACAAACCCGCAACGCGAACAGAAAGCGCCAGATCGCGCCTTTCAAGGAAAAGGACTTGGTGTACATTTCCACCAAGAACATCTCCTTTCCAAAAGGTTTGGCCCGAAAACTTGTACCCAAATACATTGGCCCATACAAAATTGTCAAAGACTTTGGAAACCAGTCTTTCCAAATCGACTTGCCTTCTCAATTAAAGCAAAGAGGCGTGCATAACGTGTTCCACGCCGCCCTATTGAGGATTCACACCCCTAATGATGACCGGCTCTTTCCTGGCCGTCTGGACGCGCAGCTATCCCTTGGTGACAGCTCGGAGGGCGAGTGGGCCGTGGATAAAATCCTCTCCCACTCTGGGTCCAAGGAAAATGCCCTATTCGAGGTACTCTGGCAAGCTGGCGACATCACTTGGCTCCCCTATAATCAAATTTCGCACTTAAACGCTATACCCGTGTATTTGGATCTCCTTGGCGCTTCCGATATCTCCGAATTGCCAAAAGGACACGGGAAACCTCCTGTAGATGAGCCTCAGATCTTCACTGGCCATTTGGAAATTATTCCAACCCCCGGCCCCCATAAAGTCTCCCTCCGAATCCCTAGCCAACTCAGAACCTCCACTTCCCTCGCCTTCCGCTCACTACTCAAAGTCTTCACTCGCTCGTCCACCTCATCTATCTTCACCACGATGCCTGACAACGACATCATCATCCCCGATGCTCCACCGATCACAGAACCCTGCGACCCTGTCCCTGATGTCCCTGCGGAGAAGAAGCTGCCCAAAATTAATCGTCGCACCATCGAACACGCGCAAATCAAGCGCCTCAGTCGCACCCAGTTCCTCGCCACCGATCCTCTCAAAAACGAGAAATACCTCTTCCACGCCGGGCAGATTTCAGACTTCTGCCTGACCGACGCAGAACTTCGTCGACGCAAAGTCCCCCTCGCTTTTCCTGCCGGTTATAACGACTTCGCAGAAGTCTTCAATACACACATCGAAGACAACCCCATCCGCTTCGCCACTTATGACTCCAAAGCCCAGGAGTTCGACCTCAACGGCGACCCCGTCACTCTGGAGGACTTCTTCATCACGGCGGAGGACATAGGCACCACACCTCGCGCCAGTAAACCCCCACGCGCATCTGAGCACAAACCCAGGGGCAAAAAGCGCCCAGCTCCGGAGGGTTATGACTCCTCCTACTCTTCCTCCTCTTCCTCGTCCTCGGGCCCTTTCCCCTCCACCTCGTTCGCTCCCCTCGTCGTCGAACCCGAGCCTGACAGACTCACCCCCAAGCGTGCCAAAGTTGTTGAGAACTTATTGTGGCACGCTGCGGAAACTCTCCAGAGGCAGCAACAGCGCTTCGACGCCGCCAAAGCAGCTCGCATCCAGAAGAAGAACGACCACGCGCTCCTCGCAGCCGCACGCGCCCGCTCTTCCGCGCCTTAAACTCCTCGTTCACAATACCCCTTGTCTCCGTTCCCAATTCATTCAACTCAGACACTCCTTCTCGACACTCGTTTATTTTCCTTTTACTTTGGTTAGGAATTCCCAAGGAATCCCTGGAGGGCGTATGTAACATACGTGACACTCCTGCCCGACATCCGTACCAAGCCTCACGCCCACGCGCTCGTTAACCCCTCTCTGTACGCTTACGCGTCTTACTCTCCTTGGACATTTCACCTAGCTTGCTTATCCATCCCATTCACCATGTGCTCCCCCATCTTCCAACCTTAGTCACTGTCTCCTATTCCATACCCCGTGACCCTCTACCTACCGTATATAAAGACCCCCGTGTATCTCAGTAGAACCCCCAGTGAATACAGAGCTTACCACAGTCTTTCGTGTTCGCTACCCAAACTTCCGTGTGCCTATTCTAACCCCAGTTACCTCTCGTCACTGCGGTCACAGAATCGTCACACTTACCTTCTTGGTCATCGTGTACCTCTCCTGCCTAACGCATGTTTAAGCTTAAGCTCCACCCAACTTCTGAGATGCCGCCGTCGAGCAGAGCTTTAGATATTCAAGAGTGAAATGCCTGCGTTTCTGAGGTTATTGTACGCCGCAAGCAAGCCGTTGGGTGAGATGTGAGGTTGACGTTCCACGAGGTTGACGAAGAGTAGTCGTGTACTTGGGTTTGATCATGGTTACCCAAGTATGTCACCGTTCCATAGGTCTGCGTCGGTGGCATAGTAACGTATCTTCAAGGCTCGCAAGAAAGAGGATGTTGAGAGTGCCCTAACGGTGAGGTGCTTTGCTTTGTTTCTTGAAAAAAACTCGGTCAAGGGAACATTGACGTATGAGTCTGGTGTAGCTTTATTTCACAAATCATTCCTCTAGTTGAAGCAATATCCGAAGACAGCATGAGCAGCGCCGAGGGCAATGGTGACGACGAGCTCCTGATGAAGGTTGATGTCATTTACGACTCAAGTGCATATCGACGATTATTATTCGTAATAAACTTCCCATAGACATTTCTAGCCATTCTCCTCAACCGCAAATTTCACGAAGTCCTCGAAAGTCCTTCCCCAATGCAACTGGGCCACTAGTTCTCTTTGGCCGCCCAGTTTCTCCACTCCCGCGAATACAGTCCCCAGACGAGAGAAAGTGTCACTCCCCAGCCGCTCGATCATCCCTCGATCGCGACACAACCCAAATACATGACCCGCGACGGCTCAGCCTCCTGGAATTCAACATCTAACCCACTCATTCCCACCCTTCCCAGTCAACATCGGCTCCTCATTCCACTGCGCCTACGACCTCCCTCTCCACAAACCCCCAAAACCGCGTTGACCACCCAACACCGGCTCAACACACACAGATTCAACACAAGCATCTCCACCCGTTAGTCTTCCGGTCCTTCGAGCGATCAACATGTCCCTTGCGACAGCGGATCTTCGATCTGGGGATAAACGTCGACTCTTCGGATCTACGATGACTTGGTGTGCGGTGAGGGGGAAGGGGAAGAATGACGATACGCCGTATGCATCTGAGCTGCGTATCGTGGTGTCAAGATCCTGGTGACAATATGCTACGTGAGGTTGCTCATATGTGGTAGGTTGCAAAATCTGAAGGGAGGGGAAAAAGCCATGTCAGGGCAAAGATAGCGTCACGGAGATGGTCTAGGCTTTCGAGAGGTCGATTTGAGGGAAGCAAGTGGGCTGGATGGGATGCACCGTAGTTTTGCCGGACAACTCGTGTATCCTCAGCTTGGATTCGGTCGGGGTGACTTCTGTTCACAAATGTACTACGTAGTCTGACCTTATTGGAACAGGAGGAGGTCAGGGCTACGACAAAAGGAGCTATTGATGAATGTTACCCACCTCCGAATGGAGATTCGTGGCGGTATTTCACGGAGGTCAAGGTAACATCCAAGTATTTCTTCGAAGTTGTGGTGGGACTAGAACAAATATAAAGATCAATGGCTAGAGGTGGCGTGAGGGTATTGTGCGTACCCTGTGGTCTACGTGCTCGAGCGGCGTTGGCTGCGAGTAGTGCATGAGGATTAGGTGCCGCTCGCAGTCCATCTTTACCTGCTTTTGACGGAAATGAGAACCGAACATTTTGGGGGAACGAAACGTCGGGGAATCACTGCAACAACATCAACATGTGTTATTTAACGACAGAAGTAACTGTCATACTCACCTCTCGCCCGGCGTACAGCTCCCAACTCGATGTTCATGTGGAGCGCATCAAGCGGCCAAAATATACCACCACGAGGGATCTAGAGAGGGAGACACCAACAGTCGTGCTGTTCTGGTAGGCCGTAAGCCGTACAGGTAGTTTGGAGATACAAGTCGTTCTTAGAGGAGCAGTGCGAGGATGGAGTTCGTGCAGTTGGGTGGCTGATCGAGAGCACTGGTGTCCTTAAAACCGCGGCTCGACAGCAGTGTGTCGGGCAGGATATTAACGGGTCCTTCAAGCTTGTAAGGAGCGAGAAAGGTTTGGAAACGTCTAGTAGACTACCACTAGAAGTGTGCTGTAAGTGTCGTTTAGTCAGTCAAGTAAACGACAAGATACGAAGTCAGAGTCTGACGCACCTTGACTCTAGAAAACGTGTTCCTGCTTAAAATATCGCGATAGCGGCGGCAAACAACTGCAGGAGCAGTGAAGATGGCGATGTTGTCGACGAGGTTGTGGTGGTTGAAATCCAGAGTTTTGCTGTGGTTGAGAGTATCTGTAAGCCTCGTCTTCATATAAGTATCCACAACAGTGATATTAACACCTCTGAGACCAGAACGTTCGAAAGAGCCGACGCCTCACACCGCCGACTCCATCGCTTGTCACTCTCTCGCTCTTTTCGTCCATCTATCCACCAACCTATCCACCAACTCCAGCGTTGCATACTCGAGGATGCCTCACGACGGTCTTCCAGCCTATGGTACCACTGCTTCATCACCTCAACAAACTCCGCAGAACTTCGCTCCTCGATCGCGTTTCGAACCTATGTCCAGCCGGCCTCAATGCACTTGCACTGTCACATTGGACCTGTCCAACTTCCGCCCGTTCGTCCTCGCCATTCCTCCTCAAGAATTTGAGAGCGGTGTTGACGATACAGAGTGCAAACGGTTTGCGTTCAACATCACAGAGGATCGTTGCTGATGCGATGTCATGTGAGGAATTCATCATACACTCTTTCAACCAGCGTTGGTGGAGAGACCTCCTTCGGAAGACGGCAGCTTGAGGGGATCGTTGAGAGGCTTTAGGAAAAACCTTGAATCTTGTGGAAGCCGATTGACAGGGAAAAGGGGGAAGTGAGGTACCAGATATGTTCGGCCGCTGAACAGCGCTGAACTCGACGCTCACTCTCTCAGCCTTTTTTCAAATCTGGTCCGCACTATCGGGCCGTGGATGGCGGGGACCTCGACCCATCTGTCGTCCATTGCCGTCATTCCACCAAAACGAAGAAGCCTGCGTCCGCGTCGTCTGAAAGGCACTCCCAATGATCGACATCAGTCAGGGGGACAGTGAGAAGGGACAAGAAAGTCGGTGGTGGGGGAGCTGTGGAATAGGCATGTTATAAAATTTGAGGGAAATGTGAAGGTCGGCTGTCGTTGAGCGTTGGTTTCATTGAGAAGGAGTGGGGCATGTGGTTGTGTGAGGGAATACGCTGGGACTTCAGTGCAGCCAGCTGGGTAAATCATCCTTAGCTACCGCCGGTTCGGAAAAGAAAAGACTAGGAACTCACTTTACATTCTCTCCATCAGGCAAACCGACGTAAGCGCGGACAATTGTGAGGACTAGACGAATCAAATATATTCGAACCGACCCGCTAAGCCACCGCGCAGCAACTCGGGCTTTGAAAAAAAAAAAAAGAGTTTGCAGCTTTAGAAATGGATATTCAGAGAGGGGCGAACTCGACGATGATCCGGCCACTCACTTTGAGAGACCATATTGTTAAGACGAAACCAAGAGACGTGTAGATTGCGTACCGTTTTCTACTGAGACTTGACATTGCGCAGCGAAATCTGCCATGACTGCTACGAGAAACAAGGTCAGCCAGGGCCCACGTTCGTCCCCAATAGGCGCGTTCGGCGTTGACAACCGACTTCATTCCTTCGTCGTGAGACCTGCAGGTGCCATACGGAACCAACACACTGGAAAGTCGAGCCTACTCACCAAAGACAGTAAACTACCGAGGAATGAGAAAGACGAAGAGGAGGACTTAGAGAAGACTGGAGAGTCCGAAAAGCCCGGGCACGTTTGCAATTGTGTGTAAAAATAGACACAGGCACACCTTCACCTCGTGGCGTGATTGGGGGGTCTGGGTTTTGGCACTATCCTTTCTTTCACTCCCCTTCCCTCCCTCATCCTGAACGTCCATCTTTGATATCTCAATATGAGCGGAGCCAGTTTCTTTGCGGGCGCTCACGACTTTGACGTTAACAACAGCACATTCATTGATGCTAACTTGACTGTGAGTGGAATGTTTAATAAAGGTATCTGTGAGGCAAGTTGACAGCGTTGGATCTGTTGTAGGTCCACATCCACGGCAATGAGAGGACGGGGGTCATTCCATTTATGCCAAACCCCAGCACTCGCTTCACTGGGCGTACAGAAGCCATTGTGAAACTCAAGCAGCATTTTTTTTCCAACCCAAATGATGTAGTTCAGAAGAGAAAGTTTTTCTTGTTATATGGAATGGGGGGTATTGGAAAGACTCAGATTTGCTTAAAGTTTGTTGAGGAAATGTCTGACCAGTGAGTATTGTACACCAGTCTGGCCCTACTTGAAAAATTGAATTGTCCCCAGCTTCTCTCAAGTTTTTTGGGTTGATGCATCCTCCTCAGGTACCATCATACAGGCACTTAAGGGTATTGGTCAGTCTTGTGGATTGGATGGCTCATCTGAGTCTGCTCTCTGGTGGATTGGCTCTCTGAAAGAGAATTACATCCTGATCTTTGACAATGCTGATGTTCTGTCACCTGCTGCACTGGAGGGATATTTCCCACCTGGAGTGTGGGGAAACATTCTGATAACTAGTTGTAATGCTGCTATGATGACTCTGACTGCACCTCAGAATTCTCTTGAAGTGATTGAAATGGAAGAGAGGGATGCTATTGAACTACTTCTGAAAGCTAGTTGCTTGGAATCATCCATGTCAAATGTTCAAATCCAAGCCTCTAAGATTGTAGCAGAGCTCTTCTGCTTTCCTCTTGCTATTGACCAAGCTGGTGCTTATATTGCTTCTGGGGCCACCACTATTGGAGAGTACTTAGCAAAATATTCAGAGCACCGAAAAACATTATTATCTCATTCTGAATTCACTGGAGCTTCTAAGTATAACAGAACTGTCTATGAAACTTGGGAGCTATCATACAAAGAAATTCAACAAAGGGCTAAATCAGATGATTCTTACAAGGCCAATGCAGCCAACAGTGCATTGCTACTTCTAGAATTATTTCCTTTTTTCCATCATGAGGGAATACCTGAGGACATCTTTTCTTATGCTGCCCTTTCAGAAGAAGAAGAAACTCCTATGTCACATTTACCCCTTGCCAATTCACTGCTGGACCGAAGACTACTTCCTCTTTGTGAGATGGGTACTTGGGATAATTTCATTTTTAGAGAGGGAATTCGATCATTGCTGTCTTTTTCTTTAATCAAAAGGGGCCTATCTGATAGTGTGTATGCAATGCATCCACTGGTTCATACCTGGGGCAGGGACAGATTGACTTTTAATGAGAGGAAACAATGTTGCTCAATGGTGTATGTCATGTTGTCTTGTTCACTAAAATGGAATGCAGACCAGCCATATGGATTCCAGAGGACCTTGGTAACACATGTGAGAGCTAATATGGAGTATTACAAGTCAGAAGGCAATCAGAATATTATCAGTTACATGGATGATGCTTATGAAAAATTTGGGTGGCTGTTGAGGGAACAAGGATATTCAAAAGAAGCAGAAACCTTAGAGGTTGAAGTTTTAGATAAAAGGAACAAAATGCTTGGAGTGGAACATGCAGATACAATCAATGCCATGGAACAGTACTTTACACTCCCACTGCTTGTCCGACGGACTTTCATCGGACCCTGCCATTTCCGATGGACTCAGCAGACAGTCCATTGGAAGTCCGTTGGAGTCTGTTGGAAATGGTTGGATTCCGCTACTAGTCCAGGCAAAGTCCAGTGAAAGTCTGCTCAAGCCACTTAGAAGCAAGAAATGGTTGGACTGGCCGGATTTTGTGTCCATTGGACGTCCGCCGGACTTCTGCTGGATTTCCGATGGACAGAGGCAGAAACCAGTAATACTTGCTAAGTCATCAGTTTGCTGGACTTCCGCTGGACTTCCGACGGACTTCCGATGGACTTCTAAGCAAAAAAGGTACATCAGAGTGCTAAGTAATCAGTTTGCAATTTTTATAAGTGTACATTTAATAATTCAATAGTGGGGTTTGAAACTTGTTAAGTAGAGTTTATATACATGTTTTACTTACTCAGCTTCATCATCTTCAGTATCATCACCTTCCTCTTCCTGCATCACTTTAGCTGCTTTTTTGGCTTGGCGGGCAATAACTTTTCTAGTGTGATAAGAAAGCATTGTGTGAATAAACCAGTTGTAGTTTTGAGGTGTCATTCTCTTGAGGACTGATTCAAAACCTCCAAGCCATGCATTGAGTTGTTCACAGGCCTATTATTGGTTTATTAGTTTATCAATATTACAAATATTCAAATTAGGTTTACCTGAGTATTAAATGCTCGTTTGTCATATGTTGATCCATCAGAAGCTATGGCTTTTATAACTAAATTTGGAGCAGACCCATCTGTGGGAGCTGGATTACACCATTTTCAACAAAGAACATCTTCTTTCCAATGTTTCTCATAGTGAAAAGTATCAACTATCAATCGTGTTGTTTCTGACCACTCATCCCAGTGACCTTGTGCAGCCATATGTTTAAGCACTTTACAAGCTTTATCAATGCAAATATAATCTGGACATGATTCCTTTGTAGGATAAACCTTCTTCATAAAGGCCAGAATGTTTGACTCTGACTCTGATTTGGCAAATTTTGCCCATGCTTCAACAACACCACATGGACAACAAATTGTTTCAACACAATAAAATGTTGCAGGACCAAAAAAGTGCTTTAATTTTTTGGGTTCTGGAGCTGGCTGGTCATGTGGCTGAACTTCACGCTCAGATCTAGGATTCCACTCTAGATTTTCTTGCTGGCGGTTCAACATTCTTTTTGATCCTGCCAAACTTGCAGCTTAGTGATCCAGCAGGTATTTATTCCAAACACTTTGATGAGCTGCACAGGCCTTTGTGGGGCGAACCAAGGTCTCTGTGCAATCTCTAACACGACAGCGATTGCCAAACTCATGTTCATGTACTCGACACAAGGCACCTCCTCGATAATTAAGTAGATCACCAATGCAACCATCAGCAGCACAATGCTTTGTGCCATTAACCATTCCATCAATTACTCTCATGGTTACATTCCGCATCTGAACTGTGTTCTGTGCAGAAGTGGAAGGATCATTATTTGGGTTCAAAACCACATCTGATGTTGCTCGATATGGTTGTGAACACTCAGCACATGCATGACCTTTAGCTGGTTGAATTAAACCATCATTTCCTAAAGCTGCAAAAGCTTCTTCTGTTACTTCCTCTATTGATGATACATCTCGAGTGACAAAATCAACCCCTGATATTTCAGATGCCTGCTGGATAGATTCCTGCATGAAAGCAGCCCACACCTGGCAGCGAGACAGTGTGATACAGTCATTGCCATAAGTGTCATTGAAATAATTTCCCCAGCCAGATGTAGATGCATGAAGATGATATATTCCATTCATCACTGAAGATGAAAACTTGCGGTCAACCCAAAGCTTCTGGCCAATTTTAATATACGATGCAGAGTTCAGATATAATTGCATAGCTTCAGTATTCACAGTTGAAGCTGTACATTCATGATCTGCATAATAAATAGTTTCACAGTTGTTACAATATCCAGAAAGCAACTGAACATTTTTAAAGACCTCTGTGCCTTTGATTAAAGTCACTCTTGGGATATGGCGTGTTTGGGTATTTTGTTTTAAAAAACATTGCCCACAGCCTGCAGTTAAACAGACAGAAGAGTTTGGGCAAATCAACAGTGCTGGTTGAATGGAACTGTGTGATATGTGCTTCAAAGTACCAGTGAATTTTTGTTTATTATTGTATGGGTAAAGGCCCAATAAATGTGAGAATCCACCAAGTTTCACAGTTAATGATGAAACATTACTCTCTCTAGCAGTTGCATTTTTAAACATGGATAGCTCATGTTCTGAGAATAGGGTTTCTGCATCATTGTCACCAAGTTGTTCAATAATTGCACGTGCTAAACACTTAATCCATGATGTTGCCTTAGGTCCAGGGTTTTGTTTAAAATGGAGAGAGAGAAGCTCTGTATTGTTGGTCATTGACAGCAACATCATGAAAACTGTTGGCAGAGATATTTTTTCACCAAAGTTGTTGATAATGAAGTCACTAAAGTCTTGAAAGCTTATGTCTGGGAATGGAGCAGACTGTGGGCTTGCTAAGACATGTGGAATCAAGAATGTCATCCACAAAAGCAGAGCTAACTGAGAACTCAGTCCAGTGAGAGCAATCATGTAGACCAAAAAGCTCAAGTTGCCAGCAAGACCATCCAGATAATAGGAAAGAACCAGTGCACCCAAAAGACCGAAAAGATTCAAACTACTGTACAAATGAAAGTCATGAGAAATACACAGATGGTAGTACAAAGATAAGACCTGTCAAGGTTAGCATACTTACTATTTGCGCTTGGAAGATCCACTCTTGGAAGTGGCCACCTTCTTAGCAGATCCAGCAGCCTTCTTTGATGTAGATGCTTTCTTGGATGTGCTAGAAGTCGCTGCAGATGCATCCTTTGCTGCTCCTTTCTTCGGCTTAACCAACGATCCTCCATTCTGCACCCATGCAAGAAGCTCTGCAAAGTGATATGCCTTCAACTTCACCCCAAACAACTCTTCCATCTCCATACATTCCTCTTCATCACTCAGCCACTTTACCATCTCTGGATACTCTGCTACATGAGGAAAAGTCTTGGTCCAAAAGTCATGCCAAGTCGATTTGCCAATGAAGAGATTTGGAATGTCTCTACCGACGGGCAGTCTAAGTCCACCTGGCCAAGTCCCATCCTTCTGCATCTTCTTGAATTTCTTCTCAGCCTCAAGAAGAGCAAGGTATCGAGTGTAATGCTCCTGAAGTTTTAGAGCATTACCAGTATGGCGTAAGGCTACTGGAATCTCAAGAGCATCTGCCATTGCAGTTTGCTCTTGGGTGAAGTGAAATCGAACACCTGGGAGCTGAGCAGAGGCAGAGGCGACAGGAACAGATTGGCTAGTGGTAGCAGGAATAGGAAGACCAGCACTAGCAGCAGAGGTAACAACAGTAGTAGATGAGACACTCGGTAAAGCGAAGTTGCTCTGTGGAATTATTAAATGACCAATCAGCAAGTAAAATAAAAATAATTACCAAAAGAATTTGAAGGACTGGCTTGTTATTTTCTGTGTGCCAGGTGATCTCTTCATCTCCATCAACAGAAGTAATCTCTTCAAAAGAGCCCAAAAGAGTCCAGATAATGTCATAAACAAAAATAGTATATTCTATTCCAACCAATAATGTCAGAATATCTGTATGAATTAAGATAATACAACTTACCAGAATTCTTGATGGTAGGCCATTTTTTCCCAAGACCATCGAAAAGAGGTTTAGACATATGAGTGACCGCCACCATTTTTTGAAAGGATGGAGGTGTTTCAGTAGGCACAACAGTAGATGGGTCATTGCTGGAAATATAAACCATGACCTTGCCTTTCTGTTGTAATGCAGGCAGATCGATGATGGGATCATCACCAAAGCCATAGGTATTCCCAACAGCATTGCCACGTGCAAATCCACCTTGAGATTAAATTTTTAAAAAAATACCTGATAGATGCAATTAAACTTACCAATTGTCTTGCTAGCACCTTGAAGGTCTGCAAGAGTGACAGCCATTTCTAAAATTAAGAAACAGATTAGAAAATTTTGAATTCTAACTTAAATCAATCTACTCACCCTCTGAAGTGGTTACTTCAATGGTGTTTGCCATTGCAGCAGTTGCAACAGAGACAGTTGTCTCCACCACAGTTCCAACCTTGTTGATGTCCACCATCTCAACATCTTGATCAACATCTGCATCTTTGACTTCGCCTGCATCCTCAACATTGCTACCTGACTCCTTGTCCTTCTCCCCCTCAACTTCATCATCATCTCCACCCTCCTCTTCACCCTCATCCCCACCCTCCTCTTCACCATCTTTGTCATCCTCATCCTCACCCTCATCTCCACCCTCATCTCCACCCTCATCTTCACCATCTTCTTCACCCTCATCTTCACCCTCATCTTCACCATCACCCTGATCACCACTCTCACTCCCACTCCCACTCACTTCTCCAATATTTGCCATGTCTCTTCCCTTTCCTTTGTCCTTCACCTTGTCATCTGTCATACCCTCTTCAGCAGACATCTCTCCCTCTGGAACTTCAGTTACACGCTGACAAGGAGTCTTTACTGCAGCTGGTGCTTGCTTTTCGATGATAGTCTGAAGCCTGAAAAAGTAAATTGGTAAATCTCAAAAAATATAATTTGATAAAATGTTCTTACTCATTGGTGGTAGCCTCTTCGACAGGCCTAGGAGGTGGAGCTATAGTTGCTCCACTATCAAGTAAAATCTTCTGAGTTCTGCATCAAATTAATAGGTGATCAAAATTTAAATGTAATAAATATACTAACTTAGTAAGATGATCTGCAGCTGCCTTTTCAGCTGCAGCCTTTACAGAACTAGCCCTCGAAGTCCTAACAAAGATTGGTAAACAACTCATTGAGTTCAAATAGAAAAAAATTAAATTAAACGCTTATGGAGTAGATTGGCCTGCAGCTGCCTTTTCAACTGCAGCCTTTACAGGTTTGGCACTAGATTTCCTACAAAAATTGGTAAGCAAATAACCAAGCTAGGATAGAAAAAAAAATGTACGCAATTCCCTTCTTTCCCTTCTTTCCAGCAGCTTTGCTATGGAGAGGTCTACTTCAGCAATAAATTCAGAGATATTGAATTTTTCTTACTTGTTTCCCTTGTTCCCTTTCTTTCCTGTAGCTCCACCTTCATTATCTTCACCCTCACCTCCAGTCTCACCCACTTCACTGTCCATGGCAACCTTCTTGGCAGCTGGTTCCACAGAGGCATCAACAGATGATGCAGCACGCTTTCTGGCACTCCTACGAGACTTAGGAGGGGACTTAGGAGGCGAGGTGGGAACATTAGCAGAGTTCTTGGAAGTCCTGGGAGGCATAGTAAGCAAGGAGTTAACTCAGATGTTCTTAGATGGTGGTGGATGAAGGAAGAGATAAGAAACAAGGAACTTGTCAAGTCCACTTGTCATTACATAAGCATTTCTCACCACTTCAAAGTTCACAAAAAAATCATAAGTCCAAGTTGCAAAGAAATTTTTACTTGCGAAAATACAAACTATGTACACATACGAAAGAAACTATCTACCAGATGTATGTAACTCTCCTAAAAGGGAGTGTGTACGTAAGGTGGGGCACAAAACGATACAGGAGGGAAGTGGAAGTAGGTGTGTTCGCGAAACGATGTTGGGTGTGAAGGGCGTTGGGCGTGAAATGCACGCTATTAGCAAAATGGGTGGGAACAGGGACAGAAGAGCGTGTGGGTGCAAAACGACATGGGCAGAGTGTTGAAGTGGGGTGGGCGTTGGGTGCAAAACGATGGGGAGTGGGCGCCGTGAGCAAAATGGGATGGGGACGGGGACAGAAAAGTGTTTGGGGGCTGTGCGTGAAACAACAGTGGGCGCTGTGAGCAAAACGAATGGGAAACGGGGACAGAAAAGCGATGGGGTGCGAAACACCATGAGCGGGGTGCTTGAGTGGGTGGGCGTTGGCCGCAAAACAATGGGGGGGGTGGGCGCTATTAGTAAAACAGATGGGAAAGGGGAAGGAAAAGCGTTTTGGGGGCTGGGTGGGCGCAAAACGACGGGGAGTGGGCGCTGTCAGCAGACTAGTAGCTGCATTCTACATCGATGCATTTATGGCAGCTGCCGTGGCAAAACTTGATCAGCTACCGTGAATGAATGAAATGCATTTTCATTCAATACGGCACCTGTTTCATTCAAGATAATTCATTCTGTTTCATTCATTCCTGGCGACGATTTCATTCATTCCTGGCAATGATTTCATTCATTTCATTTCATTCTTTCACGGCACCTGTTTCATTCCTTCCTGGCGACGATTTCATTCATTTCTGGCAATGATTTCATTCATTCACGGCAATGATTTCATTCATTCCTGGCAATGATTTCATTCATTTCATTTCATTCTTTCACGGCACCTGTTTCATTCATTCCTGGTGACAATTTCATTCATTTCTGGCAATGATTTCATTCATTCACAGCAACGATTTCATTCATTCACGGCAACTACTTCATTTTTTATTTCATTCCACCACGGCAACTGTTTCACTCATTGCTTTACAGTGGTTGTGCTCACTGTTGGTGACGACGTCAGGCACTGTTTTCAGGGTCCAGGGCGCATTTCCAAATAAGGAAATATGCGCTTTTTCCAAATGAAAAATAGCAATAAAATAGGGTAAAAATCAGAAAAGAATGGGGGATGGTGCTCACTGTTAGTGATGACATCAGGGTCTGTTTTCAGGGTCCAGGGCACATTGACAAATATGGTAGAATAGCTGGAAAATAGCCAAAAAATCAGAAAAAAATGGAGGATGGTGCTCACTGTTGGTGATGACATTGGGGTTGTTTTCAGGGACCAGGGTGCATTGCCAAATATAGTAATATATCCAAAAATAGCCAAAAAATCAGGAAAAAAATGGCAGGGTGGTGCTCACTATTGGTGATGACATTGGGGTTGTTTTCAGGGTCCGGAGTACATTTCCAAATATGGTAATATATCCAAAAATAGCCAGAAAATAGCAGAAAATAGCAGAAAATTTGGAAAAACATATGAATGGTGTACAGAACATCAGGCACTGCCTTCAGGGTCCATCCCAAAAGGGAAATATGACCTGGTTTGACTAAAAGTGAAGAAAAGCAAGATGAGAATGATTTTACCTATCAGGGTCCATGTAATGGGATGTTGGGATGATGGTCACATGACCAATTACCAAAAATGGTCAAAAATGAAAGTTGTAGCCCTACACTGTAGCTTCCTGAATCTGTTTGAATTATGTTCTGAAGTGCTCCCATTGTGGAGATAGAATTTCAAAAGCGTCGCGTTTTTTTTTTGTTTTTTGTGTTTTTCTCCATAAAAACAAAACCAAATAACATGATTTCAGTATATTTAGAAAGCTAAAAGAAAGGGCTACAATTATTGCATTGTGGGAAAAATGACCAAAAAAGGAAGGTGCATGCCCTACAGATACAGACTACCAAGTTTACTGATAGACTACAAAAAAGTCGGACTTAGACTACATAGTTTACTGATTGATACATACAAAAGACTACAGAAGTTTATAGACTACCAAGTTTACTGATATACTATAAAAGTCAGACCCAGACTACAAAAGCTTGGACTTAGACTACAAAGTTTGTAGTGTGCGCTTTTTCATTAGAAAAGTTTGTAGTATCTGCTTTTTGAGACTACAAAAGTTTGTAGTGTGCGCTTTTTCATTAGAAAAGTTTGTAGTATCCACTTTTTGTCATTACAAAAATTTGTAGTGTGCGCTTTTTCATTAGAAAAGTTTGTAGTATCCACTTTTTGTCATTACAAAAATTTGTAGTGTGCGCTTTTTCATTAGAAAAGTTTGTAGTATCCACTTTTTGTCATTACAAAAATTTGTAGTGTGCGCTTTTTCATTAGAAAAGTTTGTAGTATCTGCTTTTTGAGACTACAAAAGTTTGTAGTGTGTGCTTTTTCATTAGGAAAGGTTGTAGTATCTGCTTTTTGAGACTACAAAAGTTTGTAGTGTGCGCTTTTTCATTAGAAAAGTTTGTAGTATCCACTTTTTGTCATTACAAAAATTTGTAGTGTGTGCTATTTCATTAGAAAAGTTTGTATTGTCTGCTATTTGAGACTACAAAAGTTTGTAGTGTGCACTTTTTATTAGAAAAGTGTGTAGTGTCCGCTTTTTGAGACTACAAAAGTTTGTAGTGTCCGCTTTTTCATTAGAAAAGTTGTCTGCCTTTTCATTTAAAAAAGTATGTAGTTGACATGTAGTTTATGGTGTCCTTGGACCTATCTATGTTGGGGGATGAGGTTGAAGGATTGCCATCATACTGCCAGTGCTGCAGCATTAGTTTTTGACATCATGCACAAGTTGTCTTGCACATCAGGAAAGGCCATTCTAAGCCTTTCATATTGATACCTACTGTCCTATCATAAAACATAATTATCAGTTCATGTGGGGATATGGCTGAAAAATTGACATGACATCTCCAGTTTTTTGACATTATGACCAAATTACCTTTCATCCTGTCTGCTTTCACATTAATAGCTACTGGCCTGTCTGAAACATAGTCAACTTTGATACATTCATGTGGGGGTATCACTGAAGGATTGACATAACATCACCAGTTTTTGACATCATGACCAACTTGGCTTTTAATGATGGGCTGATCCATCCTTGGAGGTGTCTTCAAGTCAGGTCATGTTGTAAGTTGACCATGTATTGAGTAGATATCAACATGAATAGCCTCCTCTAGCTGAAAGCCAACTTGGGCATGATGTGAGAAACTGCTGATGTGGCAATAGCAATATGTAAAGTCATGTCAATCCTTCAGCATATCCCCCCAAGCTTACAACTATCTTTTCAGATAGGACAGCAGGTATCAATATGAAAGGCTTAGAATGGCCTTTCCTGATGTGCAAGACAACTTGTGCATGATGTCAAAAACTAATGCTGCAGCACTGGCAGTACGATGGCAATCCTTCAACCTCATCCCCCAACATAGATAGGTCCAAGGACACCATAAACTACATGTCAACTACATACTTTTTTAAATGAAAAGGCAGACAACTTTTCTAATGAAAAAGCGGACACTACAAACTTTTGTAGTCTCAAAAAGCGGACACTACACACTTTTCTAATAAAAAGTGCACACTACAAACTTTTGTAGTCTCAAATAGCAGACAATACAAACTTTTCTAATGAAATAGCACACACTACAAATTTTTGTAATGACAAAAAGTGGATACTACAAACTTTTCTAATGAAAAAGCGCACACTACAAACTTTTGTAGTCTCAAAAAGCAGATACTACAACCTTTCCTAATGAAAAAGCACACACTACAAACTTTTGTAGTCTCAAAAAGCAGATACTACAAACTTTTCTAATGAAAAAGCGCACACTACAAATTTTTGTAATGACAAAAAGTGGATACTACAAACTTTTCTAATGAAAAAGCGCACACTACAAATTTTTGTAATGACAAAAAGTGGATACTACAAACTTTTCTAATGAAAAAGCGCACACTACAAACTTTTGTAGTCTCAAAAAGCAGATACTACAAACTTTTCTAATGAAAAAGCGCACACTACAAACTTTGTAGTCTAAGTCCAAGCTTTTGTAGTCTGGGTCTGACTTTTATAGTATATCAGTAAACTTGGTAGTCTATAAACTTCTGTAGTCTTTTGTATGTATCAATCAGTAAACTATGTAGTCTAAGTCCGACTTTTTTGTAGTCTATCAGTAAACTTGGTAGTCTGTATCTGTAGGGCATGCACCTTCCTTTTTTGGTCATTTTTCCCACAATGCAATAATTGTAGCCCTTTCTTTTAGCTTTCTAAATATACTGAAATCATGTTATTTGGTTTTGTTTTTATGGAGAAAAACACAAAAAACAAAAAAAAAACGCGACGCTTTTGAAATTCTATCTCCACAATGGGAGCACTTCAGAACATAATTCAAACAGATTCAGGAAGCTACAGTGTAGGGCTACAACTTTCATTTTTGACCATTTTTGGTAATTGGTCATGTGACCATCATCCCAACATCCCATTACATGGACCCTGATAGGTAAAATCATTCTCATCTTGCTTTTCTTCACTTTTAGTCAAACCAGGTCATATTTCCCTTTTGGGATGGACCCTGAAGGCAGTGCCTGATGTTCTGTACACCATTCATATGTTTTTCCAAATTTTCTGCTATTTTCTGCTATTTTCTGGCTATTTTTGGATATATTACCATATTTGGAAATGTACTCCGGACCCTGAAAACAACCCCAATGTCATCACCAATAGTGAGCACCACCCTGCCATTTTTTTCCTGATTTTTTGGCTATTTTTGGATATATTACTATATTTGGCAATGCACCCTGGTCCCTGAAAACAACCCCAATGTCATCACCAACAGTGAGCACCATCCTCCATTTTTTTCTGATTTTTTGGCTATTTTCCAGCTATTCTACCATATTTGTCAATGTGCCCTGGACCCTGAAAACAGACCCTGATGTCATCACTAACAGTGAGCACCATCCCCCATTCTTTTCTGATTTTTACCCTATTTTATTGCTATTTTTCATTTGGAAAAAGCGCATATTTCCTTATTTGGAAATGCGCCCTGGACCCTGAAAACAGTGCCTGACGTCGTCACCAACAGTGAGCACAACCACTGTAAAGCAATGAGTGAAACAGTTGCCGTGGTGGAATGAAATAAAAAATGAAGTAGTTGCCGTGAATGAATGAAATCGTTGCTGTGAATGAATGAAATCATTGCCAGAAATGAATGAAATTGTCACCAGGAATGAATGAAACAGGTGCCGTGAAAGAATGAAATGAAATGAATGAAATCATTGCCAGGAATGAATGAAATCATTGCCGTGAATGAATGAAATCATTGCCAGAAATGAATGAAATCGTCGCCAGGAAGGAATGAAACAGGTGCCGTGAAAGAATGAAATGAAATGAATGAAATCATTGCCAGGAATGAATGAAATCGTCGCCAGGAATGAATGAAACAGAATGAATTATCTTGAATGAAACAGGTGCCGTGAATGAATGAAAATGCATTTCATTCATTCATGGTAGCTGATCAAGTTTTTTTATGGCAGCTGCCATAACTACATCATGTAATTGGCAGCTACCAGTCGTCACCATCAGGAAATACCTTCAGCCCTGTCCTTTTACAGGGAAATACGACTGTACTACCCCTCCCTATGCCATCGTCGGAGGCAACCCCTAGTGCTCTGTTACCATGGCCAGTGGCTGCGGCATTGCCTTCAACGACCGCGCCATCGTCTTTCGCCCTTGAACGGCCTACAGAGCCACTAGCCTCCAGAATTTCGACTACAAGACAAATGCCTTCCGGATCCCCAGCTCCCACCCCCACACAGCCAACCCTCATGTCTCGGATGACGGAACATTTATCCGCCAGGTTGAGCGACGCAGCGTCTTCCAATCTAGCTGCCAGACTCTCGGATTCCACTCAGTGGGTGGCTGCCGAATGAGTACCGGAGGATTTGCCTATGGGAAGCCCCCTTCCTTGGAATAGTCATATGTCTTGGGGAGGCGCAGTTCAGCCACCGACAGCCCCACTGGTCACTCCGGATGATCTGCATCCTACGCAGGATTCCATGGACGAGGATCCCGTCGATCTTGATGATGTTGGAGAACCAGACTATAAGAGGACAAAGAGGGGTCGTCGGAGTGGGCAGAAGATCCAGGGGTACAGAAGGCGGGACGAGGAACACGAAGAGCGGAAGAGACAACGGCGACGGCGCTGAAGGAGCTCAACACCATGGTCGATGCTCCAATCTCACGGGGGGGCTTTGTGATACTGTAGTACTACTTACCTATCTTGCGTGACATGGGACCATCGTATTTACTCTTGTTATCTTCTTGTTATGTTGTGCTGAGACTAACAAATAAACTACTTGCAACTTTCACATAAACTTATATGTGGAGCGGGTCATCCCTATCGTATACGGCTAGGCTGCCTTGTGCCTCCCCTCCGGGATACCAGAGCCCCGTGCTGGGTGACAGCGTCCCTCGTCCGGGGTCACTGGATCACGGAGGTGCGGCCACGACACATCTGACCGCTCCACGTGCGCTCTCACACGTTCCCTGCATCTTCTCCGCTACCCTCACTCGCTTACGCCTTCATCGAGAGGTCAAGAACAACAACCCGGTTTCACAATAAGCAATGGTTGATCTATGGATTTGATCTATGGAAGCTGTAGATGGTCTACAGTCAACTTTGAGCTCCCCTTATGCACTCACCGTGAGCTGTGATGACTTGGTGTTTTCTCATTCTAGTGGAATTTGATTATTCCAGAATTTACACTGGAATGTTCCCTGGAATGGTGTTCCCAGAATGGGCAGGAACAGAATTCAACCTTCCCTTTGATGAGTGTGCACCTGTTCTACACATGTGGATTCAACATTTCGCACATTCCTGCACCTACACGAATAATCCTTGCACCTTTGCAACACACACTGATCTTATTCAATTCAACAAAACTTTCAGACATCTTCAGCATCATTTGGACACCTTCAACACCTTCACATTCCTGAAATCCAAATGTCCTGCACCTGACCACCATTATCACATGTTCACACATCGCACATCACACATCAACACACTTCCGAATATTCACCACCTGTACATGCACTATGACACAACTGCAAAATCTTTGCACATCTACCCATGCATATACCCATGTGTTCCGAACATCCCTGACACACCATGACACATCCTCAAATGTTTTCCTGCACACTCCAAGAATTATCTGTCAATTTTCCATTCATGTTCCGACAAGGGGTATGCAAAAAGAAATCCCAGTACACAAGGTCCTTTTATTTGGATAAGGTCTTGCAGACCCTTCCCCCCCCCCCCCCCCCCCCCCTACCCCTTCCAAAAAGGGAAATAAGTCACGTTACTTTGTAACTAAATCATGAGTTTCTACTTTCACCACCGTTTTCCACCAGAGGGCACTCTACCACCTCTAGTGTTCGCAGGTCCGGTTCAGTCCGGTTTTTTGCCCTGAAAACGCGCAACCGTGGACCGCAACTGGTCCAGAACTGACCCAGATATTGAGGGAACCAAACCGGACCACCTAGGACTGGTCTTTTGCAGTCCATGGACCATGTTCAGACCGATTCAGACCGGTCTTTTTGTGTAAAATTTGTCATAGCAATATAAACCATTTGTATCTCAATTATTATTACTCTAAAAAATAAACTGGTTATATATCATAGTAAAACATATAAATACCCATCATTCCACCAATTTTTAAGAAATTTAATGAAGGTTTGACATAGCTCTGACTGAAACCAAATTACATCTCCTAAAGACTCAGGCAGAATGTAATGTGGCAACTGTAAATTATTTGATGCATACCATATATTGATAGATGGTGAGTATATTTTCATAGTTAAAATGTCAATATCCAAAAATTGAATCAAGTGAACTGATGAAAGTTTGAGTGAGTTAGAATTAAAGTCATTCTGGTACAAGTTGCACAAACAAGTATTTGTGCCAAAATGGATTTGGTTATATCTTTCTCAGTTCTTGACCGTTTTTGATGAACCAAAAACCCAATTAAGGGTAAAAAACATGGTTACAAGGCTATATAACGCACGTGACAGTTTAACTGGTTGCAACCAATTTAAACTGGTCTTTGAACGGTTTTAAAAGATTTTTGAAATGAGGCAACCAGCAACCGGACCAACCCCAAATTTGGGCAACTGCAACTGAAAAAAGACCGGTCCATGGTCCAGTTCAGTCTGGTCCATGTTTTTTTCTTCAGTCCTATGGACCAGACCTGTAAACACTAACCACCTCCATTTTTGTGACATTCATCATCACAATACCACTCCCCCGTGGGTCTCTCAACCAGCCCATGACAGGTTAGGTGATACTTAAGCTATATCAGCAGTAGTTAAGAAAAAGAATCAGTTCAATGTACTGCAAATTTGCATGCATCACAACACAGCAAGTCATGATCATTGGAGTCGACACCATAAGGTACTTCAGCAGGCAAGGTGTCGATTACTGCCTTCAATCAGTCAAGCAGGCTTAATTGGAGAATAGGTGTGGGAGCCAGAATTACTGATAAATGACCCACAGTCTCACCAGAGGCAAACACCAGGTGTTACAAACTCTTTTCTTTACTATACATATAAACATGCACAGACACTTACATACTCTTAAGATGTATTTAGACTATACTGGACAGTTCTAGATACACATCCCAGTCAGATTTCTCTACTATGATTCATACTTACTTAGAATGACTCATATGACTCTTTCAGAGTCATACTACTCACATAGGCTTACATAGACTTAGTATGATTTGCATGACTTCACACAAGTCATACGAACTCATACTTCTGACTTGTACTTGACTCACGTCCTTAGTATATAAGTAAGGTACTTTCAGTTGTATTTGGTAGCTTGAACCTAGGCAATACAAGCTTAGTTCAACCCTCAGTCAGACCCTCAGAACTTAGATTGCCCTTGAACTCTATAGTCTTTGACTTAGAGCCTCTATAGAAACCAGTACTTTATTGTGCCCTACCTATTCCTGTCGGACTCCGGTCATTCCTGCGGATTCCGGTGGAATGGGACCGGACTCCGGTGGAATCCACAGGAATGGGACTGGAATCCAGTGGAATCCACCGGAGTCCTGCAGAATCCACTGGAGTCCTGCGGAATCCAGCGGAATCCAGTTGAATAAGACCACAATCCACCATAAATAGCAGTACTTTACCCTCCCCAACATGCTCTGATCAGAGTATCTACAATCAGAATGGATCAGCACTGATCTAGAGGTCAGGTGACTTAATCTGCATTGATTCAACTCAATACTCAGAATTTCTTATAAAATTCACATCTAGTCAAGTCATTCATCTCAATAAATCAAATTTTAATGTATTTTATTAATGACATGAGTCTATTTTACTACATACATTGCATATTAAAGAGGAAAAGGAAGAGGGGATGGATAAGGGGCAGGGACAAGGAAATGGGGAGGGACAGGGAAGGGGGCAGGGAAAAGGAAGGGGGCAGAGACAATGAAATGGGGTAAGGGGGTAGGGACAAGGTAATGGGGAGGGACAGACAGGAAAGGGGGGAGGGAAATGGGGGTTCATGGAAATGGGGAGGGACAGGGAAGGGGGATGGGAGTACATGGAAATGGGGAGGGACAGGGAAGGGGGGCAGGAAAAGGAAGAGGGGCAGGAAAAGGAAGGGAGGGACAGGGAAGGTGGAGGGACAAAGCACTCGTCGTCGTCGTGTGATGTCGTGGTGGCTGTTAGCGAGATGGGATAGGATGAAGGAGAGTCAGGGGACTCACCTTTGTGTGAACGACGAACGACGACGACGTCGTCGTCGTTCGTCGTTTGGTTGCCACGTCGCTGACAGCGACGTGGCACCTTGGTTTCCCATCGGCGGGGGCACATCGTCGTGCGTCACCCATGGCTGTAGTACTATGCCAACCTAACTGCAAAAATGCACTTACCTTTTTTTCGTAGGAGCTGCATCTTGCCAGGTGGCCAGATGCCATTCCACCTGCACATTGCTACACACCTATATACAGGTATGTACCTCTATATAGCTAAACTGAAATTATGTTATATTTGATTATTTTTGGCATCCTGCCATTTATTCTGGTCATCTTTGATATTTATTTCCGCTGCTTTGTGTCTGTTCCAGAAGCTGTTGTTATTCCGGCAGCTTGTGATGTCAACACTGGTAAACAATGGCTTGTTTGGTGCTTTTGGAAATGTTTTCGTTCTCCTGCATGTTCCTTAACCATAACGTGTCCGCAAATCATGTAAAATAAATCTTGTATTATGTTTTGATAGATTCCAGTAATTTCCGCTTCAATCGCGGTTCATGAATTGATGGATGCGGCCTGCCAGGTTTGGATGACCTTTGGGGTTGGTGCTGCAGCATAACACATACAAACAAACCCTCCGTCAAAATAGTACATTTATTCTACGTCGTCCTCCACCAGGGACTCGAGTACAGGATCTAAATATTCGCTTGGAGCTTCCCCGGTGTCATCACTGCTCACTAGGGGGGTCAGCGGCTTATCCCACAGCCGACTGAACTGCTTGTGCAGGGAACGTTGGATGCTCGCCTGCCGCCTCGCATACGCCTTTACACCCTCATTAGTGGCTTCATCCAGCCCATCCCATCCTTCGGAACGCTCCTCCCACCACGCGGCCCTCCACTCAAGAGTCTTCCGGACTCGTCTCATTTCCTCGCGCAATAAATGAACCTCTTCCCACCATCGCAAATGTCTCGCGCGTGCTTTTACCCACTCGATCCGGACCGCTACAGAAATAATTAGTGGGGGACAGCCCAAATACATGCAAAAGAACGTACCTTCATGCAAGACTTTATCACTCCCGTCACCAATCGCCGCAGGAGACGTCCAAATCCATGAAACGGCTCTTCTTCCCTCACCCAAACCCAGCTTGAGAATTTTCTTCTTTTTCTTTGACATCGAGAGCGGCCGTCCATCCGGCCCAAAAGGATCGTTCGGGTCTTCGATGCTAATCTCGTGGCCGTCGGGTGTTGTCAAGTCACCGTGGTTCAATTCCCGCAATTCTCTCTCCCATTCACCTGGTCCCACCAGGGTGTATAGTGCAGCCCTTGCATTACGGTACTTCAGAGCCAAAGCTTTCGATTTATCCTCCAGGCGATCGATAGTGTCCCGCGCTCTTGTTGAGGGGTTTTGACCGCGTACATGGCGGTTACGAAAGGAAATGAATGAAAGGCGGCCACGCTGCAGACTGCGAATCTTGTCGAGGGTGTCGTTGCATTCGGCTCGCCGCAATTTGGTTTCGATCTCGATTAGACGTTGGTTACAATTATGTTTACGGTGACTTGGGGGGAGGGCCGAGGGAAGCCAAAGAGCCTGCTGTTCGACCTCCAAATGAGCGCGTTCAACCTCTGGCAGCTGACCTTGAAGCTCCTCAGCTTCGTCTAGCATCAGAGAAGCGGCGGGCATATAAACGGCTTGAATATTCCGGAACTGTTTCAGCTGGCGTAGCAGCAGCAGCCGTCTGCGCTGAATCTCGTTGTCTTGAATAGTTGTGAGTTCTTGCGAACGCCTTGCATCCCACGCGATTCGCCGTCTGTTAGTTCAACTTGTGAGTATCAGGACAAATAAAAAAGAAAGAATCTGTATTACTGTGTGTCTTCAACAAGTAACCCCATCGAAATGAACGCAGTGGGTCCTGTGGCATGGACATGCGGTACTCCGGCTTGTAACGAACGCTTCTCCTCTTCAAGGAGTTGCTTCTTCACTTCATCTTGTGAAGCGTCTACGACGGAGCATTAGTCTTTCGCAGTAACGACATGTTGAACGGGCGTACGGGATACGAGGGAGACGTAAGGATTTTTCTGCGTCGGATCCCTTTCCCATGCCAAGACCATGTCGGACCATTCCTTTGCCAATCCTGGCTGCGCCCGTAATGATTGGGTGAAATCGTTGAATATCTCTCGCTGACGCTTCTCTTCAGAAGTGGCGAGCACGAGCCGCGAATGCAAACTTCGACCTGTGAACAATAATGTATCAGCAACATACGGTAAAACAAACAAGAGAAAACCTACCGAGCCCAACATACTTCCGGAAATTATGGTGCCCAAGATGGTCGTCAAGGGTGTCATGCCGTGATCCCGGACCCATCTCCTTGGTGCTATTGGCGACTCGGTTCAATTCTGACCAACTACGTTCGATACCCTCCCCGTCTGTTCTACCAACCCCGGGCTTGAAATTGAGAGAATGGGGGGCTTGGCATGGGAGCTTATGCATAGGGCAGTGACACTTGGGAATTCCCCAACCGATGTTGACATCCTGAGGAAGATGAAGATGGGAGGGGAGGTCGACCATACGTTCTTCGAAATGAAGCTTAAATTGACAAGCGATGTCGTATGAGACGAAGACAGAAGCAACGAGAAGCGGGGCCAGAGCGGACAGAAGTATATAATCCATGTTGCAATATCTGCAGTAACGAGTAAGTTTCTATAATCAATACGCAAGAGAATCACGTACCGTTCACCTTTCTGCAAATCTCCAACGCCTCCTGCTTGGACAACTTCGTGGCGAGCACAAAGAACCATCCCAACCCCAGTGGAGCGCATTCCCGTCGAAAACTTTGTTTCGGCATGAGCCAGCGTTTTGAAGCCGCTGCAATTGCTTATCTGAAGAGGGAAGGGTCAGGATTTTTAGCGGACAACAACAGTAAATTACGTATGTCCTTCTGAGAAGCATATTTTAATATATGCTTGCGGTACGGCCCGTCTTTGGGGAAGAACGCAAAACCTGTGTGTAAACCCGGATCTTTTGAGACTGACGAGCGCATGAGATTTTTCAGGCGGAAATTGGCATCCATTGCTATGATCAACATGTACAAAAACCTAGAAATGAATTAGTTTTCATATCTCAAACCATTCAATACCCACTTACTTCCACTCTGCCGCGACAGTTTGCCAGTTGTCCGGTAGATTCACACCAGGGCGGGGACATGCGGTGCAACCAGGGACAAGGTCACCCGGCTGCGTATTCATCAGCCCTCCTGGTAAGTTGCCGCGGCCGCCACGCTTCATGAGCTTGAGGTGGCGGAACATGCGAACCATTCGCATGAATGATTTGTAGCGGGTCTACATGAAGGAAGTAAGTCAGTCGTCATGGAGATCCAATATGGATGGACGTTACCTTAGGTATCTCGAGTTCAGTGTTGTCAGTCAGACACTCCAGAGCTTTATAAAACTCATGGGCGGAAAGTTTTCCTGTCAAGGTGAGAGCGTGGAACTGTTCAAGTACGCGAAGAGTCGCGCAAGTCTGAGGTTGGTGAACGGTGGCAGGAAACCATTCAGCTCGAAGGAGTTGTTGACGATTGGAAATCGTCCGGTGTTCGCATCCGCAGAAATCGACAGCCACATAGTGTAATCCATTTGTATGAATTACTATGAAATCTTTGTGGCTGGGTTGAGGAGCAACGCACGGTGAATCAAAGTGGCCGAGCTGTATTCTTAAACCCAGGGTCTTGAGAGATATCTTGACAAAAAATGTACCGTTCCATTTCTAGAGAACAATTAGTATATCGAAGTTTTACCAGAGAAAGAGGTGGCATACCTGAATGATGTGGAAGGGGAGGTGTTTGTGTCTCTCCAGACAACAGGCCGAGCAGTATAATGACCTGGCCAAGCAATCCTCGCAACGATACAAGCCCGGCTCGCCGATACGCCCCTTCGATGCACAGGTGGTGCAGTCGTGACTGAAATGACGATCGCCCCGACCCTCCAGCCTCAGAAACTCCAACAAATACTCCTCACGGAAACCTGGGTCCTGCTTATCCTTCCCGGCCCATTCACGTAGCGGAGCATCCTAAAGTGGGTGCATCAGTGAACATGAATGGAGGACAGCGAAGTGCAAAACTTACCGACGTTGGATAACATTTAGCAGCTACTTTTGCTGCCACAGTCTCCGTGAGATCGCTTGTATCTTCCCCCTCGCCCAGATTTTGACTGCTACAGCCAAGACTGGCGTAGTCGACACTTGGACCCCACTCTCCAAAATCTGGGGAAACCTCATACGTAGTCGAGCGCTTTTGTGGAGAGCGAGGTGTCTGGAGAATTCGGAGGCCGTTTTCAGAAATTCGAACGGTTCGTGCTTGAGGGATGGAGGTGTCGGCCTCGTCGCCAGAATCAAGAACAACGGTATACTTAGCCTTGCGTTTGCCTTTGGTCATTGACAGAGATCTAGGACAAGATCCCACGATCAATGATCAAGTGCTCAAGGGCTCAGCGTCAACAAGTGCTCACGTGTTCCAAGAAAATCAAATGGATGTTACAATACATAGTTGAACTTTATGTACAAGCGCACCAGCCCACATTCTAGACACTTTTCCAAGGAATGGACAGTGCCTCGTAGATCGCTCGGAGCGCCTCACAATTTGCCGAAGAGGTGGGTGACATCGAAAGGCTCTCCATCATTTCTTGGATCACGACATTCATCTCCTCCTTCCAAGCTGACGTCGACGGCTCTGGAACATCCTTCTTTGCCTCTGGGAATTTGAAGGCATACCAATGCAACTTATCCTTGAACCACTGATATGCGCGTCAGATAACACGAATCAAGAACTACGGAATCTGTACCTTTTTTCGTCGCTCGGCAATGTACGCCTGATAGTTGTGATCGTCCAACCAGTCCTCTCGAACCTGGATGTGAGGCTCAGGATCCGGGAACCGCAAACACCAGACTTCGAAACCTCTCTCGAAGAAAGTCCTCAGTTGTTCCCCTTTTTCTGCCGCTCGAAAACTGGGCAGAAAAGCTTTGAGCAGCTCGTTCTGTTGCCCGATGCTTGCCCGATTATTTGGGTTACGAGGGGGCAGTGCCTGGATCTACAATCGTTCGATCACGCCAAGGACTCAGGGTCAATGTCAAGCTGCACTTACCCGTTTCTCCTCCCGTCTCCGAGCTCGTTTCTCAGCTTGAGTGTCAGGAAAAAAGACTGGCACGGTTTCGTTGGCACGGCGAAGAGACATTTTCTTGCGGGGCATGATTGAATCGGTGAGTGGTTTGGTTACGAAGACGTGGCCGTGGCAAGTTTAACCGAAGCTTATCAGTGGTGGCTTAAGAACTATACAGCTGGAAATGGTCAAAATATGTGGAATCTTCCACAAAGGCGGCGTACCACTACAAGATAGTCAACAAATTAGCTAAGTAGTCATCTTTTCGCCTGCAACAATAATCTGATACCCTAATGCGCCACTTCTGTGCCAGTCAGCCAAGTCACCAGGAGAGGCCGTGAGGAGGAACTCCGCAATGTCTCCTAGTAAGTGGTACACCTCCCGGTATTCTTTCGCAACAAAGGTATCGGCCTCGTGATACTCCGTTGCACACCCATACTCCTGCAATATATCCCCGATTATATCTTGGACTCCTTTCATCAGGCCTTCCCACATTTCGAGCGTGGAATCGCAAGCATTCTGGGCCAAATTGGGCGCTTTGATGTAATCGCTGACAAGCGAGTCAATGTACGCGTACTTGTCGCCGCGGGTAAGTAGCTCGAAATCCTCCCTGGCCCTGGCCAATTTATCGAGTGCATGAAGTCTGTTCAACTCAGAATAAGTATCGCTCGAAACGGTAACGTAGATTACAGCTTTACCCCACTTCGGCCTCGGAGTTGACATCTGACTCTGCAGGATCAGTGCCGATGGCTGGCTCAACCCTACGGGGGGGATTTTTTCTAACAGCCTTCAACTTCTTTTTATATGCACGACGCGATCGGCGACAAATCTGGACACAGTTCCTGAGCAAATGACAGGGAAGTGAGGATTGCGTACGCAGAGGACAATCATAAATATGACTGACTTATCATAATACTTTTTGGATGTAACTCGTCGTGCAGCCAATTTTTCCTCAGGTGTATTGTAGAGCTTCGGTCTCGCCATGGCTTTGAAGTTGGAAGCTGCTGAACAAGATCACGGAAAAGAAGCTTGTCCAAAACCGGATGAACATGCACATTCTTACGAGTTTTTGTTCATTCTCCTTGAGAATATAAGTAGCGGTATCATTGTGAACCGAGGAAATGATTCTGTATAAAGACCAATTCCAGAAGTGTAAAGTTTTAAACTACAGCCTCAGTTGGCATCGCACATGTTGAATTGCGGCGAAGTATATAAGCCATTTCTTACAACTTTTTGTTCATTGCTCCTGAACCGCATATATCCATACCATCCTGAAGGCAGGGTGTGATTCTGCATGAAAACCCAGTTTTAACATTCTTAACTCCCAAAAATTTGCCTGGTTTGATACCGCACACCATGGGTTTCGGCGAGCCTCAGATGTTAAAGTGCATCTGAAGTATGCTTCCACTCTACGGCTGGGCATGCTTTCTTCTGACTTTTACTCCACCTCCGGTAAAGCCCCAAATCCTTTTATCTCATCTGATAAATTTCATAGTCTAGATGTTTCATTGTGAAAAGATAAGCCGTTGAACCAAAATTGAAGGCTCCAGTGTATTTTTATCATTTGTTTTCGAAAATTGAGATATCGACCAATTGGGAAAAGCTCGAGCTCGTATCAAATCCCTTCGAGTATTCAGATTCACACATGTACAGGTCATGGAAAAGAAAGACGGCTAAATGTGATTGGCATTGTTATACGAGGGGTGACATTCGAAATGGGCTATCTATCTGCAGGCCCTATGCAACGATACAGTGTCCAAGAAAAAGTATACTAGCGATCGCACTAAGTCAAATAAGTTGCAAAGCCAGCATTGATTGCCGCAGCCATCCTGGCATGTCCCTCCTGGATGCCCGAAACCTTGGAAAAGGCTGAGTGCGAGACGCCCGTTACGAAAGGGGAAAGGATCTCCCTTCAAATAAAGAGTGAGTAATTGAGTTGTCATCGAGTGATACACAATAACTTACCAACCGCTGAATATTCCGATGTTTCGGCCACGACTAGCCATGTAGAAAGGCCCTGACTCGTTGGGGCCTGGGACATGATAACCGTAGACGGGGGTGACCAAAGAAGGTGGTGGAAGAATGGCGTTCTTGGGCGCGTTGTAGGGCAAAACGTAGTTGGGCAAATAAAGCAAGGCGGTCGAAGTGGTGAGTGTTCCTAGGGGAGGGGAGTTTGTAGCATTTGGGGTAGCCGCAGATGCGGTGTCAGTGGCAGAAGCGACGGGTGCAGCATTGTTTGCAGTGGCAGTAATAGCCGAGGAAGGAACTGGGGCAGCGGGTCTTGCGGCTGCATGAGTAGCTGCGGGTACAGATAAATCTATGGGTGCAAGGACATCCGCAGACGCCAGGGCGACTGCGGATGCAACAGGAGCAACGACTACAGGTGCGGCTGCAGGAGCAGAATCCGTGGCGATAGAATGGATGCTGTTAACTAAGTCCGCCGGAGAAGCAGGGCGAAGAGTAGCGGAAAAAGTGGGAGAAGCGGCGGGGGAGGTGGTGGGATCAACGACCACGATTTCTTCATCATCAGACGCGTAGTTTGGATCGCTAGCCCCGAAACCGAGGACTTCCAATGCATCCCCACGAAAATCCGAGACAGGGGCAGGGGTGTCACTATACACAGTGGTGAGGAGGGCGCGAAGAATGGTGCGGGCGGTTTGGGGACCAATATCAAGTCGGGCAAATAGTTCGTCGATGGCTGTGAAGAGCGTCAGAGATAAGCTATCTCGAACTTTGCTACGTACCAAGGCTGGCTGGCAATGGGGTGCTCTCGGGCGCTCCATTGTCAGTGAGTTTCGTCATGTCGGATCTGTTGAACGGAGTCGATTGTGGATTGAGGGTAGCAAAAGGGTTGGGGGGCGGGGGTTGCAAGCGACTGGTTCTTTAAGTGAGGGAAGAAGATTTGGCTGATTCCCACATGCGGCAAAAATGTGGTGAGCATACGATGTATTGACTAAATTATACGTACCCGATAGTCACTTCCGCAACAGGACAGTTACTTCCGCGACAGGTTGACGGTCAGGACAGTTACTTCCGCGACACGTTGAAGGTCGTCGAGTCTGCCTCTCACAGTCAAAAAATGTAGATAGTCTGCAAAAAATTGCAACTTACCCATTCTTTCCGCAAAGATCTACCTCAGTCTCACAATGGCGGTCGTCGACAAGAATGAGCTCGAGAACGTCGAAAATGAAGTCGAGCCTGTGTTTGCGTAAGTTGTGATGGCTCGTGTTTTGTTTGGGAGACTTATCTTTTCGGAATTGCCAGGGTCGCTGACAATCTCACTGCCAAACTCGTGAAGGGATGGGCGAAGGGCGAGCGCAAGACTTTCCTGGAATCTCATTTGGAGTCCTACAAGGCTGCCCTCCTCGTCTCTTCCGACAAGGCCGACAAACTCCTCGATAACATCGTCAACCTTTGGTTCGCGAAATTCCATTGATCGATCCCAGTCTCGCAACCATATCTCTACAAGCCGCTTCTCATCCCTGTCGGCCCCGATGGATTCGAAATTCTAACGGATGAACAAGCCCAGCTCAAGAAAGATGTAATCAAGCGAATGCGGATGGTAAGCATTCGCCTTTCAAATTAATATGTCGTCTAATCATCTACATCAGACACTATACCACTGGTATGATTACCGCAGCAAGAAGGTCAAGAAGTTGCAAATGTCCAAGAAGGCGGACGACGATCCCATCAGCGTCTTGCTGAAAAGGTTGCTTGGCACCAACAGCGGCCCTGGGAAGCGTGCAACGGGGTGGCAGCTGTGGGGGAAGGATCACTTCGACAGTCTCAAGTCGGAATTCAACGAGGAATTCAAAGCTAGTGGCAAACGTGATGCGCTTCGTGCCCAAGCTTGTAACGAATTCAAAAAGGCTCGTTTCGATATGTTAAGCGAAGAAGAACAGGAGGAATGGAACTCGAAGGCTAGCAACGCGCACGAAGCAGCCAAGAGGAGGGTCAAAGACCACGAGGAGCTCGATACGGGTGTGATGAGCCCTGAAGATGCTCAGGCGTGAGTTGCCGAGATCTTCAATCACGAACGCCTAACATTGCTTACGATTTGTTCAACAGCTGCATCGATCTTTTGCCGAGTGTTCTTGGCCCACTGGTAGATGCACTCGGCGAGGCCATAAACATGCATGTGTCCATTTTGATTGGTGGTCCCGAACCCAAGCGCATGGGACAGCTCAATGTGCTCAGGTAATGTCAAGTTTTCGCATTAACCGTCGTCTCGACTCATTCATAATTAGTGTACATTATGGCGTTAACAAGGAGGCCGTCCCCAGATGCTGGGCATTAGCCGACAAGGAAAAGTTCAGTAATGGGCCGAAGCAAGCCTTTCTTGATTTTTTAGAGATCTGTTATTGTAAGTCTAACCCTTCACGAAATACGTCATTGACTAATATTATTATCACCGCCAGCTCCTGATGAACGGCGAGCCCGTGCTCTGACCACAAGCGACGAGCAGCCCGTATTGGACGACGACGAGTCAATGTCCATGGACGTTGACACGCCTTCGGCTCACCCAGCGAAAACTTCTGCATCCACGGCTTCGACAAATGACGCGCCTTCCAACCAGTCAGCTCCTTCAAAGAAACCTTCTGCGTCCGTGGCTTCAACGAAGCGCAACAGCAAGAGGAAGCGGACGGGTGAACGAAACAGCGGCCGGACGTCAAAGAAGCAGAAGAAGCAACAGCGGAAGAAGAAAGGGAAGCGCCGCGCTAATACTGAGGAGTCGGATGCCGAGGAGTCTGACGACGACAACGACGACAACGAGGAAGGGTTCGAGGAGATGCCGTCCGATGTAGACACCGACAGCGACACTGATGAAGATGTTCCTTTGTCGTTGACGACACGAACGACCGCTAGGCAGTTAGCAAAGGACGCCACCACTGACAGCTCCACACTTGTTGGCTGCGATCAATCCGTTACTCAAGGGCCTCAAGATCTGGAGCTTCCCGTAATCGTACCCTCAGTTGGTGAATTTACCGACCCCTCACTCCAATCGACAAACACGCTCCTACCTGACAACCAGTCTCCTCACTCAACAGTGCAGACCAGTAACGCTGTGCTGGAACTCTGCCAACCCGACCGCCCGGCAGCTGTCAACATAGCAACTGACAGCTCCACAGCTGACAGCTCACCGATTGACCGCTTCGATCAACCAACTCCGCTCCTTCCCCCCCCACCTGACGGCGTCACCGAGCTCTCAGGACTTCAGATCAGTCCTCCCTCGCCAATCCCAGCTTCTTCGACGTCCACTCAGCCGTTGCGTATAAATGCTGCACCCGAAATCCTACCCAACCCTGCTTGGCCGACATGGTTCGCGAACGCTTATGAAACATTGAGGAACAAAAATCTTGGCCCCATTTTCTCGGTCCTCCTTCCCCTGTACGTCGAGCTCGAATCATGCAACAATTTCGACATTGGGAAGACCACGACTGGCTTTCGGAAGGGAGATAGACCGGACGAGGTTTCTTGGTGGATCGGGCGTGGACGTGAACGCGAGCCCACAATCAAAAACGTAGATGTGTTCGACAAGCGTTGGTGGTCCTGGTGGAAGGGTTTGCAGCCGCCGTCTCGACAGGTTGCCGCTGTCGAAGGTCTTCTCAGTGGTGAACATCGTATGGTAGAGGTCGAAGAGGATTGGGATATGCTTCACAAGCATGGCCAGAACGGCTTTTTGACTGTGCTGTCGACTCTCGCATGGTGGGGAGGCTCAATCAACGGTAAGCCTGTCCAGAACTTCGCAAGTTGGTTAGCAGCTGTAAACGAGGTCCATTGGGTCCTCTTGCGCCTCTTGGACTCAAGGTATGCTACCATAATTCTTTCCCTGTGCAGATATACGAGCTTATTCTACTTTTAAGCTCTTCCGCACCATCAGCAAAATCAGCCGGGAAAAACAAACGCTAGGAAGATGTCGGTGGTAATCATTGTGGGTTGGCGGCGTTTCTTTTAAACATCGTGTCCAATTTTTTCTTGACCCGCCCCCTTCTTGTCTTGCTGATAATCTCATGTAAACTAACTCGACGATGATCCGATAGTACATAAAATGCCATTCTTGTGTATATACTACGTTTGTCTGCACAGAGTCAATAGTTTTCGTGTTCGAACTTTGAAGTCGAAGTCGAACATGCACGTGACTTGGATTTTTCGAACGCTGAAGTTCGAAGTTGCATGAATGGTGTTTTTAATGTATAATTGCTGGCAAACATGCACGAAGGGGTTACAGATGAAGCTAGCAGGAATGTGTAGTGCACCGCTTATAAAGTAGCTAACGTTTCAAACATAGAAAGAGCAACGGATTGTGGAAATAAACAAGGAGGATGCAAACATCAAATAGGGACACCGCAAACGACACGCGTGGACATTCCAGAGAGTAAGGGAGAGGTAATGAAATAAACATCGAAAGAACGTTGGTGGAATGGACCAATGAATTGGCAAGGAATCTTTTTTTTATTTTAAAAAAAAACATACCATGAGCGGAAAACATATGAACAGACAGAAAACATATGAGCGGAAAAGGTTTCATTTCATGGAAATCATACGTGACAGCAAATCGAATCAATGATGTACGCGGAAACCAATAATTGATGGATGAGAAGCCTGATTTGATGGAGGAAACCTCTCATAACAAAGGAAGCCAAAAATAGACCAGCTGTATAAGCATTTATCCACATAAACCTATTCTAGGGGTGTAAAAATGCAATGCAAGCTTTTTTTTCCGCTTTTTTTCGATTTTCGGATGCATTCTTTTGGTGATTTTCGGATGCAGAAACTTTTGGCATTGGGCCACCTACAAAAATGCACCTTTTACAAAAAAAGGCGAAGTGCAAGAATGCATAGTAATTTGGTTATATACTACAGCCTCGGCTGCGTGCGTTGATGTGGGTGTCCGTTGGCGTGGTCATCGTCCGTTGACGTGGTGGTGGTGCGTTGACGTGAGCGTCCGCTGGCGTGGTCATCGTCCGTTGACGTGGTGGTGGTGCATTGACGTGGGCATCCGTTGGCGTGTTCGTGTCGTTGTTGGCATTGGCGTCTGTTGACGTGGCTGTCCGTTGATGTCGTGGGGCGTGTCGTGGTCCGTGGGCGTGGTCATGGTGGTCGTGTGTTGACGTGGTCGTCCCTCGCGGTCCGTTTTCGTCGCCTCGACCTCGCCGGGGCTCGTTTGCTTGCTGACGTGGTGTTGCCGTGTTGTTGTTGACGTGGTTGTTGTTGGCGGTCGACGACGTTTGTGGGCGGTGGTGGCCACAGGTGATCGTGGTGACATGGTGTGGGTGGGTAGTGGGCGCGCGTTTATGAGGAGCGGGGACGATGGTGGTGGTGGGAGGAGAGGTTGGTGGTGGTGGGAGGAGAGAGGGTTGTGTTTGGACGAGCGTGAATGCCGTTGCCAAACAAACAATTGTTTGGCAATGGGCTTGTGCCAAACAAACCGGATTCTGGTTGCATTCCGTTTTTGCCAATCCGGGGACCATTCCGGTCACAATTCCGGAATGCCGACATTCCGCCGGAATGGTAAAGCACCGGAATGGAGAAAATAGCAGGCCTCTCTGCTAAATTTCACTCCTCCGGAATCCACCGGAATCCGCAGGAATGACTGGAATCCTGCAGGAATTAGGGGGGCACTGATAAGACCTCATAGAAACCTTGAACCAATAAGTCTTCAAACATCGAAGACTTAAGAACTAAAACATCATCAGCGTATGACTTAGAAACAGATACCGAATCTCTATACAATGGTCCTTTGGGCGTAGAGCATTGTGGAACCCTATACTGTCGTTATTAAGGGCATAACAAAGTGATAGTGAAAGAGTATGTTGTCTTGTAAGATTAAGGGAACATAGCACGAACGAACGAACTCGAAGCTTAATAACTGCCCATTACACTTAACACCTGTAACACCAGGGCAGTTGATCTGCCTATGTTCCACAGTTTGTCTGGTTGACAGGTCTCGGCCGATCGTTTTAATTACTGAATTTGAATAATTGATTATGTAAGATATATCTTGACATTCAATCAGATATCTTCCAAAGCCATTCACATCGCTCCCCCATCTGAAATGCCCCCCGTCATATGCACCTGTTCATACTGCAAAAAGTGCAAGGTAATTATTAAGGGTATTGAACACCCAGGCAAGGAGGTTTCTGCACAAACTCGTCAGGAGCACGAGAAGCATGATAAAGATGGGCATTCTCCAAAGTGGAAGCATCGAGCATCCTTGAGTTCAGCTAACTTGAATACCGGTTGACAATGGAATGGATAATAGAGCATGCATACAAGGGCAGGAAACGGGGAGCCCACAGGAGGGCACCTCTGCATGTCAAGCAGTTAAACCAGTCTTGTCTTATCCCCTATGAGTATGAGGAGCCTCTGGAAAAGACCCAGCGTGTAAGCAATATGGCAAGGATGCGAAATGGTGCCATAGTCATTGATTGGAACCACCCAGGCTCACCTTGTCACCTTCCAGTCTGAGACAAGACTCGTGATGGGCACAAACATGCTCGACAAGCTATGTCAGTCAATTTTGAGTGGGTTTTCAGTCAGGGACAGCTGTTTCTTTCCCATGTCCACAGTTGCCTCTCTGTCCAGTCAACTTGTGTGTTGATGTGCCTCAGGGGATGGAGTTTGCTGGGCTATGTCAAAGATTCCGATGTGAAGGCAGTCACTGTGTTGGTGGAGATTCCACCTGATGCTGCTGAGGAGGATCTCACAGCAGATTGGGATGCCATAGTTGATGACAATGACTAGTATAGTTATAGTTGTCTTCATGTTACCTGTACACCAAAATGGTATCATTGTTTGACTTATGACCAAGAATAAGACGTTCTGAGATTACTACTTAATTAAGATACCTAACCATTGAGCCAAACCCGTAAGACCCACCAAACCTGCCAAACCCGCCAAAACCCATACCCTTACCCACAGCCACAGGTACAGGTTTCCAGGGGTAGGGGTACAGGTAAGGCCAAAAGTACCTGGGGGTTACTCATGACAATGCCTATGTGTAGTCTATCTTGGCTAGAGGTAGTGTTCACAGGTCCAGTCTACAAGACTGAAAATATACATAGGACTAAACTGGACTGAACCACAGTCTGGTCTTTTTCCAGTTGCAGTTACCCACATTTGTGGTCAGTCCAGTTGCCAGTTGCCATGTTTTTGTAAATATATAAAAACCGAAAAAGACCAGTTTAGACCGGTTGCAACCAGTCTTTCGTCCCATCACGTGCTAGACCTTACTTGTGCACATTTTACTTAATTTTTGGTCCCTGAATCATCAAAAACAGTGAAGAATTGGTTGAGATAAGGCCAAAAACATTTTTATACATGTGATTCAAATGTACGTCCTTTCTGTTTTTGCCCTACCTCAGTTAGTGTTTGAAAGTCTGGTTAGGTTAGGTCATTGGGTGCCCAGGGGCTCTAATCAAGACCGAGACCAGTTAGGGTTTGTTCCCAGACCCAAAATAACCTAACTGGACTGAAGATAACCAACCAAAACTGGTTAGTCACAGTTACTAACCAGTTAGGACCGAAAAAATAGAAAATCGATTAAAATGGCATATATTTCTCATATTCTTTGCAGTAAACATTATTGCCATGCATCGTAGCTTTAGAATGAGCCCAAGAACGCTAAATTCGGTGAAGAATTGACAATTTTATGATAATATTCTTGAAAATCTACTTTTTTGGACAATATTTTCAATAACTCAGTCAAATTTTAAGCGTTTTTCACGTTCCTAGGTGCGTTTTGAAGGGGTATATCAGGGCCAGTTATAACCAGTTATAACCGGTTTTTTAACGGTTATTTAACCGCAAAATAACCAGTTATTTCATTTCCAGAATTGAATAACGACTAACCATGGTCTGGTCTTTTTGCGGTTAGGTCCGGTCTGGTCTCAGTTATTTTCCAGTTAACTAACCTAACTTCCAAACACTAACCTCAGTCAAATCTTGACGGAATTGCTTAGACTTTTGATCAGTCTATGGAGAATTAAAATATCCATCTACATATGCAATGTATGTGAGGTAATATTTAGTTTCTGTGGTGTAATAAATTTTACAACAAAAGACTGGTCGCAACTGGTCTGGTTGCAGTCCCTCAATATTTGGATCAGTCTAGACTGGTTGTGGTTGCCAGTTGCGTCGTTTTGAGGTAAAAAAACTGGACTTAACTGGACCTGTGAACACTAGCTAGAGGACATATCTGTGTGAGGGTCAATGTGTTGTGCATAGTGCTTGGAAGTCCGGTCCAGTCTGGTCTTTGACCACCACCTCACCACACACATGCAGATTCCAGGTGCCACATCGCTGACAGCAATGTGGCAACCAAACGATGAACGATAGATGCCGCCATGACACAACCACAACAGACGATGACAACATGCGACCATGACAAAAACAATGGCCACAACAGACAACAACAACAAGTGACCATGGCACGCAATGACAACCCCACCCACAGACATGACAATCCATGCCCATGGACATGACAACCACCCACAAACCACAAGCACCCACTGACATGACAAAAAAGAAAGATGAGAGATGGCGATGACCCCCTCCCACCTGCCAACGACCACCATAACACCCACTGACCACAAACGATGACTGCTGCCCACGAAAAATGCCCAGCACCCACAAACAACACCTGCTGCCCATGAAAAACATCCAGCACCCACAAATGACAACTGCCACCCACAAAACCACCCAGCACCCACAAATGACAGCGCCACCCCATGCAAACGACAACTGCCACCCATGAAAAACACCCAGCACACACAAACAACAACTGCTGCCCATGAAAAGCAGCCTGCCCATGTGTGCAAATGACACAGCGCCCACGAAATGATGACTCAGTGCATCCCTCCTCCCTGTCTCCTTCTCTCTGTCCCCCTCTCTACCTCCCTCCCTCTCTTCCTCTCTCCACCTCTCTTGCCCCCCTCCCCCCTCCATCATTTCACTTCACTCACTCCCCCCCCCCCTCCATAGCTCTCTCCCTCCACCACTCCCTCCATCACTCCCTCCACCACTCCCTCCATCACTCCACCACTCCCTCCCTCTCCCTCATTACATTAGTAAAATATCTTTCTGTATATAGTTATCATTTCACAATACAATATCTGTTTAAATGTGAATTTTGTATAGAAATTTGAAGTTCTGACTTGGTAATACATTGAAATTGATATTCCAGTGGGAATCCAGTAGGAATCCAATGTCTGGAGCATTTCATCTACTTTGTTTAAGTTCAGTTGGAGTCCAGTAGGAGTCCAGTAGGAAGGGAATGTAAAAATGCCTTTTTGGAAATTTTGTTGAAGTCCAGTAGGAATCCAGTAGGAATAGGTGGGGGAGTGATAAGTATTGACCCAAAGGGGTGCCATGTCATCATCTCCATGTGCCATCAACTGAGCTGGTGCTCATTGTTGCTGCTGTGGTTGGTGTGCATGTGTGGGCCAAGGTAGGTGTGAGTGGTTGACAACAGTTGTGGGAGGTGGCGGCCATAGGCAATGTCGAGAGTGTGGTGGGGGGTGTTGTCATGGAGGACGTGGCCATGTGGATGTTGTTGCAGAGGTTTCAGCATGTGAGGTGGCAGTCAATGTGTATGTTGTTTAGCCTGTTGCAGCTGCTCATGGTGTGGAGCAGTAGTCATGAAACGGTGGTGACAGTGATGGGGAAGGTGGTGGTAGGAGGAGGAAAGTTCTGTTTGTCTTTGAGTTGTGTTTGTATTTGTTATGAGAACCAGTTGAGACCGGTCTAACCGGTCTTTTGTCAGTCTAACCAGTCTTTTGTCGGTCTTAAAATTTCCGAAATCATTCAAGACTGAAGACCAGACCGCAGTTGCAGTCTTTGATGGTCTTGGGAATTTCCGGTCTTTGGCAGTCTTGGTCCAGTCCAGTCTCAGTCTTTTTCCAGTCCTGGGACTGGACTTCCAAGCACTAGTCATGCAGGGCTTGCTGAGCAATGACAAATGTACAGATCAGGCCTGAGCTGGGATTTGACATCAGCAGGAATGAGTTCTGGGTCAAAGAGGAGCTCAAGGTTGGCATTATGGTTCATTTTCCATGTCGGCAAGTGAGCAGGCACAAACTGCACTGGGATTTGGTGAGGGCAGATTGGAGACCATATTGGTTGCTAGTTATGATGAACGTTGAAGAGAAAAAGCGATGGTGAAAATTTCAACATCATCACAGGTTGTCAGACTTCAAATGGACTTATGAATAATTTCTAACATGTTTGGGCACCCCAATGGCTTTTGGGCACTTATGACTTACTGAGGTGAGTGACTTGGATCCCACTTGGACTCACTTTGAGTTTGAAAGGAAGTTGTGGCTGTAACTTGAAGTGCCGAAGTGATTGAAGTGATCTCAAAGTGATCTTTCAAGTGAGTAAGTTTGAGAAGTGATGTGTAGTTTTCCTGATGCTCTGCTAGTGGGTTGAAATATATTTTGTGACCTACTTTAGATTGACTTAAAAAAAAGTCCTGCAAATAAGCCAAATAGCACTGAGAGCCCCAAAAAAGTCAACAAACTTTTTTCTAACACTGCCCAGGTTCACAAAAAGTATGGCAAAGAAGTAAGTCCCTGTTTTATATATATATTCTAATCCAATACTGTATTACAGACAAGCATTGGGGTTTATGAGCGACAGCAAGCTTCATTGCCCAAAATGTGAGAAATATATTCCTGTTGGAACCAGGAACAGGCAGCAAAGCAAATCCACAGCATGCAGCAAGACAGAGGTGCAGAAAGATGTCACTATGTGTGACGTCATAGGAACTGGGAAGTTTCATTTTTTGGGGGGGTAGAGGTGGGGGGGTAGGGTGAGGGCCCCCTAATTTGTAATGTGACTGTATATCTAAAATCCATGTTCCACCACCCCCTTGGCAAGACGAGTGGCTGCATTTTGGAGCCTGAGACAAATCATGGTGTTCAATTACTTTTGTCAGCAACAAGTATAGCTGGAGCACCCTTGAAATTATCTGGAAGGTTGATAGCCAGCTACCCTCCATACAAATCCAAACTTTGTGGTTGACAGAAAACACCATAGCATTAGCACAGCACCGAGGATAGCAGCAATACTATGTTTGTTCAGGTGTTTGAAACTGTGGATTATTTTACCTTCCACTTGCCTTGGGGCCTTGAAATTTTCACAGAAGGTGTATTTATGTATTACATTTATTGTCTCAAAGTTTTAGAACAAGAGTTGAAGATTTGTGGTCTGGGGACATGGTTTTGTGGTTTTCATTACACCAGACAAACAAAAGTAATGGAATGTTGTCTCAGATCCCTCCAGATCGGCTTGACTCTTTATTCTAAAACTTTTCAATTGCATTTGAATGGCATACTTAAGTTCAAAAAAAAAAATTATATTGCAAGGTGAAGTTGTCTTTTCAGGAAGGGCAAAAGACCAAATTCAGTGGTGAAACAGCTCAAAAAACATGACATTTACGTGACCTTTGCACATCATTCATCAGCCAAATTCATTGTTACCTAGTGTGACATGAGTTTCAATCTCCTGATATATCTGAACCCTGAGTACCGGAATGCCTCCAACAGCGAACACAACACATTTATACCAAAAAAAAGTAGATATTCATATAGAAGAGAAAAAAGATTATTGGCTTGTTAAAAATTTAAAGAATTCAATGAAGTGGTGAGGCAGAAATCGCGCAGCGGTGAAAAAGTTTCAAACACCTGAACAAACATAGTAATACAAGATACAACAATGAGCACTAGCTACACAAGGCAAGATACAAGGACAAATTCTGTAGACTTGGGGGTATATATATGTGACCTTATCCCATTATGGCCACAGGGAGACCAGAAGTATTGCCCCGCTACACAATACTTACAAACCTCGATCATTGTACATAGTCGAGGTAGGGTGTTGCAAAAAAGCAAATCAAATTCCAGAGTTAATCAAAAGCCCCATCCGTGACATCGAAAATGCCCCTATAGAGGAAAAAAAAAGTCAGCATCTTGGAGGTTGTCACCAGATTTGAGAAAACCCACTTTGCAGGTGGCTTCCTAATTTCATAGCTAACCCTCTCCCCAAACTTGCCCTCCCTAATAATCACAATCCTCCACCACACAAAGTGCTTCTCGTAAAAATCACAGTGGTCGAGCTCACAAAGCTTTGGGCAAAGTTGGACAAGCTGCATGATAGCTGTGTGCATCTTTTCCTTCTTTGAATCGATGGTGGTCCATAGCCCTCGACCACGGAAGACCTCAAGGTTGGGGAAAAGAGATAGAATGGAAAACCATTCTTTCTGTTGTTAGATTTGATCAGATTCATAGATGGATAACGGTGGTTTTGAGGTTACATACAAGTTTCACGTTAGCTGGATGGATGGCATCTTTGGGGAGGTGGATGGTGGGCAAGGAAAGCCATGAGATGTTGGGGAAGTACTCTGTGAGCTGGTGGATTGAGTGCAGATCCCCCAACATGTGCAGTCTGAGTCTGCGAAGACTCATCCGATCAAATGTCTTGAAGCTTGCCAGGGTCTGAGCATTGATGGAGCACACATCGAGACATTCCAACGGGCGGAGGACTGGGGGATCTGGCGTTGGCATTGGAAGTGTTAGCCATTGTGATGAAATCTGATCACCCAGTTTATCAACCTGTTTGACGTGATCTTGCGAAAGCTGATCAAGTGCGATGACTACCTGAAGGCTCGTCCTCAAGTGCTTCAAGATGGGCAAGCTACCAGGAGCGAGATTGGGAATGCCGATCAGGAACCAAGTCAATTCCTCGATAGTTGGATGGTTCTCCAGGAATCGTGCATGTGACTTGTCAATCGAAGACGTAGCACCAGACTGGAGCAACAATTTCAGCTTCTTGAGGTGGGGGAACCTGCATTTCGCAAGGTTAATTAGCACTTACTCAGGATTCATTCCAAATCAACTTACTTGCCAGCCACAAATAAAACTGATTGGGTGCGATTCAAACCAGTAAAGACATTCAACATCAGTTGATGAAAGGTTGACCTCAGTTCCTGTCAGACTGGCCATCCAAATAAAGGAGGTGGGAGTGAGGAGAATTGTGGTACTCGATATCAAGTGTGGAAAGATGAGGGAACAGATGATCACCAAAACTGCAGGCCACCACCTATCTTTGGTCATCAGGTACTTTGCATCTTTCATACTCTTGCCCCAAGGCCATATCTGATGTCTGAAGGCTAATAGCACTGTCAGATGAAAGGGCTGAGTCGGCTTGCAATAGATGACCAACTCCTGAGCAAAGCAAATGATAGTGAGGGAAAACGGCTCACCAATGATTAGGAGATAATGCTGCAAATGAATGTGATGAAATAGGTGGTGGCCTGAGGGTGGTTCCTGACGTAGTGTTGCCGAAGTTCAGTCCAGAACTTTGGTTCGAACCTGAACCCTCTGAACTGAACATAAAGTTCAGTTCAAGTTCAGGTTCAGGTTCAGGCTCCAGAAAATTTCTGGAGAACAGGTTCAGACTGAACTGAACCTCTGAACCTTTAGCCACTGGGGGGTCTACTTTCCCTCTGTTTTGGACATTTTTTTGCAATTTTTTCATTCAAAACTATTGTGATCTGTAACAACTACAGTATTTAAATGTAAAAGTATCAATCCTTCATCTGGGTGATGGTTGATGGCCATGTTTTAGGTTGCTTCCCCACATGTGCACTTGTTGTGGTCTGTTGTATAATATCTATTTGGCTTATCAAATATGGTTTGTGCCATGGCATTGCATAAATAACTGATTTTTAGAGATTACACATGTTTCAAAGCATTTGGACACGAAAAAAGGTGAAAAATTTGATTTTAAAAAATCACAAGGTTCAGAAGGTTTGAACCTGAACCAAACACATGGTTCAGGTTCAGTTCAGGCTCGGAAAATTTGTAGGAGGTTCAGGTTCAGGTTTGGACCAAAGGGGGTCTGAACTGGACTGAACCGAACTCCGGCAACACTATCCTGACAACCTTACCACTCCAAAAAAAATCCAAGGCCAAACAAGCATAATCGCGATGCTGATGAATGAAAGAATTTCCTGTATGTTAGGCCCTGAGTTTGCCTTAGCCTCTTCTTCCACAGTTTCATCTGATAAGCCACGTATGCATCAATGCGAGTTAGATATTGAAGAAACAAAGCCAACCAGAAGAACGATTGCTTTCTGCCTCTGGACTCCACAGCCTGTGAATGGCCGGGGTTGATGCATCAGCAAAACCTGGGTGAGCTAGGCAGCACATGGCAGGGCTGTGCAGCACCATAGCACCATAGAAAGGGGTATCACCTTTACAGTCACCTGCATGTTCTATGCAGCCCTACATAGAAACACACAGCCACTACATAGCACTCCCTAGAATCACAGAGCAGATCTGCAGCTCCCCATAGAAACACAGAGCCACTACATAGTGCTCCCTAGAATTACGGAGCAGATCTGCAGCCCTCAGTAGCAACCCCTGGGGTCTGCAGATTGCTAGAGAGGGGGGATATGTTCTACTCATTTTAATACCATATTGCATGGTTTTTACCCAAAAGTGGTGTTACAAAGAAATAAGTTTATTATCTACACTACTGCATTATACAACCCTAGTACTGCATATCCTAATACTCTACATTATATAGGGAATGTCATGGGCTACCCTGGGGTTTTCCAGAGTAACTCATGCCAGTACCTGTCAAAACCCATACCGCATCCATGGGCACAGGTTTTTGTGGGTATGGGTAGAGGGTTTACAAAAACACATGGGTACCCCAACCCACGCAGCATTAAGGGAAGGGAGGGAGGACACTGTTTGTTGAGATGCCAAGGGCCGTTCATTGAGATGCCAAGGGCCATTCATTGAGACACCAAGGGAGGGTGGAGGCTGTTCATTGAGGGAGGGGGGAAACCATTTGTCAAAGGAAAGAGGCCATTGATTGAGGGAGGAGGCTGTTCATTGCTGTTGATTGAGGGAGGAGGCCATTTGTCAAGACACTGTCCATCAAGAGAGGGAGGCCACCATCCGTCAAGAGAGGGAGGCCACCATCCGTCAAGGGAGGGAGGACACCATTTGTCAAGGGAGGGAGGATGCTGTTCCTCCAGGGTGGGAGGAGAACACAGTTCATTGAGGGAGGGAGGATGCCATTCATCAAGGGAGGGAGGACACCATTTGTCAAGGGAGGGAGGACACCGTTCATCAAGGGAGGACACCATTTGTCGAGGGAGGGAGGATGCCATTGTCAAGGGAGAGGGGACCATTTATCAAGGGAGGTAGGAGAGGTAGGACGGGTGGTGGGTGGTGGTGGCAATGCTAGTGTGCTTATGAGGGTGGAAGGAAAGGAAGCAATAGGCTTGAAAAGTTGCCAGTTTCGAAATATGAATAGGTCACATGCTGGTTTAGGGTGGGCTTGTTAGACTTCGAAACATTTGAGTTGAGCACAGCACATGACTTCCTGCAACCAGGCTCACATTAGTATTACTCTCCAATGCTCTCTCAAAATGCAGGCGGTATGCAGATACCACCTGTGTTTTGTCTGCTTTTCATATTTGGTGGATTTGGTGTTCTTACAGGTTTGGCATGACAAGTAGGTATTGGTCTCACCTGGATTCATAAAAGAAATAGAAAAATAGCTACTGTACAATAGTTACAGACATAAAATAACCAAGGACAGTGAATGGACATGAGTCCGTCGAATGTTAAACGTATCTTGTTGGCCTTGGGCTTGAACAAAGGAAACCATGGCCACAACATGACCAAGAACAGCAGAACTGGTACCGGGGTTTCTATGGAGTAGCAAACTGCCTGGTAGAAATGAAGATATCTGAGCAGGGATTGATGGCTGAAGAATTGACGTTCATACCTGCAATGGAACACTGGCCTTGACCCTGTTCCTGTGCAACTACCTTCGTCCTCAGCACATTGTCGTAGATACCAGAGTGTATGCCTGGCGTGCGTGAATCAAGTCCGAGGGGATGGTAAGGTACTGGTGAGTGCATTGTCAAAACTAAAACTTAGAAAGGAAAAGAGCATGGACGTACCGTGACACAATCTTCCTGACTTGTCCTCCAGTCCTCACGATGATGGGCAGTGTATATGCTACTTGGAATTGCATCACAAAGGGAGAAAGTATGGACGGTGACTGGTATGTGCCAGTAAGAGATTTGAGCGGCACTGGATGATGGGCAAGACAAGTCGTCAGCAAGAAGAGGGCTGAATGAATCTGAGAGACACGTACTCGATTACCCCATTAGCTCTGCCACACACAGCGCAATTTTTATCCTCGTCCAAAGGTGCTGGTGGGTAGAACCTAAAGGCAGCCTTGTGTTTGTTGTCAGACAGCGGTGGTCAAGGGCAACGTCTAGTATTTGAAAGTCCGGTTAGGTTAGGTTATTGGGTGCCCAGGGGCTCTAACCGAGACCGAGACCAGTTAGGCTTTGTTCCCAGACCCAAAATAACCTAACTGGACCAAAGATAACCAACCAAAACCAGTTAGTCACAGTTACTAACCAGTTAGGACCGAAAAAATAGAAAATCGATTAAAATGGCATATATTTCTCATATTCCTTGCAGTAAACATTATTGCCATGCATCGTAGCTTTAGAATGAGCCCAAGAACGCTAAATTCGGTGAAGAATTGACAATTTTATGATAATATTCTTGAAAATCTACTATTTTGGACAATATTTTCAATAACTCAGTCAAATTTTAAGTGTTTTTCACGTTCTTAGGTGCATTTTGATGGGGTATATCAGGGCCAGTTATAACCAGTTATTTTATTTCCAGAATTGAATAACCACTAACCATGGTCCGGTCTTTTTGTGGTTAGGTCCAGTCTGGTCTCGGTTATTTTCCAGTTAACTAACCTAACTTCCAAACACTAGCAATGTCAAAGAGACACTCACCTTAATGAGGTGGTTCGTGTCCCAGATGATAGCAGTCGAAGGCAACATTGACATGGTGTTGTCGTCTTTGATCGGATGGATCAGAGGGGGTTGTTTGAGCATGGATGTGACAAGTTTCTTGAGCCCTTGTGCATGTAACCTGAGGCTCTGCGCGAGTGTTAGATCTAAATGTTTCTCTGGTCTATGACGGTGTGCATGATTGTGTGACGATGGGCCACCCATACAGACACTGAGAGGGCGTTTAGCGGACATTGATATGTCATGTCGACGCCTATGGAAGACATTGATGAGAGAGGAGCATGCTCAAGCTTTTGGATAATGTGGTCAGCGGTAAACAAGGGGGCTGTGGAAGGGCCTGAAGAGGACATACCAGGTCATCTGCATCGTCCCTCATCCTCATGTGTCCTTGTTGTCGTTCATCCGTTGTAGGTTGCAATATCGCTCACAGCGGCATGGACCCTGCTTCTTGTGTGAAAAAGGGAGAGGGAGAGGGGTGTAATGGTGCTCACCTGGACGCTGTCCAGCTGTTCATCATGTGTTGCCATTGTCAGTTACCACGTTGCTCCTGCTTCTTGTGTTGGACGTCGTTCGTCTGTTGTTGTTTGCCACATTGAGATGTGATCTGGCTCACCTGGACATTGTATGTCGTTCATTGTCATTGCTTGTCTGTTCAGGAATGTTAAGTGTTGTGTCGCAATGGTTGTGAGGTATGTGAGGGTGGAGGATGAGGCCTGTGGGACTGGGGAATCATTGGGGTTGTGAGAAGATAGTGGTGGTGACTGGTGATGTGTGATGTCACATTCGTCACACATCTCACCAATTGGGCGAATGAATTTTGGCAGGTAACCCTCAAACCCCTGCTATGGGTACAGGTACAGCGAGGGTACAGAATGTTCAACCTGTACCCGTACCCATATGTACCCTTACCCGCAACCTGCATGGGTTGGGAAACTCATGACAATCACTACCCAAGACGATCTATCCACCAACTTTTCGATGCATCAACATGCATCATAACCATTGGGTCATAGTAGCATGAGTGGAGGAGGTTGCGTGTTGGTAATACCGATTTATGAGGTTGTTCAGGTGCATAGTCTACCTGAAGAAAGCAGACTTCTCTGCTTTCCTTGTTTCAATTTCTTCCAACTAACATTTTTGTTTTTAATGCTCAGAATTTGATGATGGACCTTCCCTGGCCCATTCGGCAAAAAATCAACCATGACGCCGCAAACCCATCCCTGTTGGCCATTGCATCTGTGCCCACCTCTCAATGTGTGCCCATCATCCAGCATGCCCACACCCATCATCGACATGCTCACAACCATGATCCCATGTAAAATTCAACTGCCCCACTCTGCTCGGTACCCATTGCAAATGGCACGACCACCACCGTCATCGCCCTTGATCACATTCCTATGCCCTCCACTCTACCTGTTCCTGTTGGATGACGTGCCCATACCTATCATCCGACATGCCACACCCATCACATTCACAACCCCATTCTGCTACATCCCCATCGCAAACAGTGCAACCCATCAACAAGAACACAACTGCCGCACCTGCACCCACTGCTTAACATGCCCCTGTCCTTTGACGTGCACCTGCCATTCAATGTACGCCTGCTGCTTGACATGTGTCCGTCATCTGATGTACCAAACTCAACCACCCCATTCTGCTCCATCCCCATCACAGTATCACCACTTTCATCACCCTCTCATCACATTACCATTGCCAACAACGTGATCGCTACTCCTATCCCCACTGCTCAATGTGTGCCCGACTATACCACCCATTGTATTTCAGCCACCCTTGTAGCTAGCTACTTGCCTATTTCAACAGTTGTACTTAGTTATTAAATAGATATAATTCTTCACTATTCAATATGGTCCAGCCTCATGCTTATTTTGTGATGGTAGACTTTATCATATTGCATAGAATATTTGGAGAATTTACAGCAATCAATTTGTAGATGCAGTACCACAACAAGCTATATTGAGTATGACGTTCCTAACTGTAAATGGCTGCTTGGTGCAGTGGTTATGTTGTGCAGTAGGTAGCATGAACTTGGCCATGTGCCAGAGGACATGGGTTCAAACCCTCAAGTTGAAAAAACTTTTTTTTTTCAGACATAAGACATGAACCACTTTCTAGGGTTGCAGCCACTTCACATTGTCTCTTCACCCTTAACTGTAAAGTCTGCTTTTGTCTATATACAGCCTTCTACCAACCTGTCAATGCTACTGCATACTGTAGAAAAATTTAACTCCCTATCAGGGCTGGATAGAAAGCAGAGGCCCTCTATAGCAACCTAAAGTAACTGCACAAGTCTCTGTAGTGCTGTATAGCATGAGCTTACACCCACACAGCACTGTGGCGCTCTAGAGCATCTAGCCAAGCTTGGCATGTAACTATGGGAAACTATGATGTCAGCAGAAACACTGTACCTGTCTACGTGTGAAAATCAGGTTTTGCTGATGTGGAGGAGAGTACAGCGGTCCAATTCGAACTGCATTAGGTGAACGTCCTCGACGAGAGGCGAATGAGAGTCGAGGATGGAGAATCCTGCAAACGGAAGGGAAGAAATTATTCATGTCCTCCCCCACAAGACATAGATTCAAGGATCTGAGCGCACTGCCTTAGGAACGTGTTTATCCATGCGGGGGCAATGGGGAGTAAGCAACTAACGCTGGTTCAAGCTCGAAACGAATTCAGGACATGATGCCAGGAGGTGTATCCGGATATTTCCGCTTCTTTCTTCAAGCCGTTCGCGATGCTTGCTATCTGCGGTCAAATCGTAAGTGCAAACATCACTTAGGCGTATTACGGATAAGCTCGATTCTCTGCGTCACAACAATTAGCCAGGATAGAGTTTGGGATTTTGAGATCTTCGTACGACGAGTTGCACGCTCGATGAAACTTTGACCAACCCATTGCCGCACGGGAGAGTTCTGTCGACTGTGTCAGAGTTAAATTCGTATATGGATGGTAGTGCCTTGAGTTGCCAGCGTCAGTCCTTCAATTCTTCCTGTCAGACCTGAGCACTGAGGCCTGAGCGCTTGAATGACATCCTATCTCCGCCTTTCATATCTGTGATCATGCGCCCATGATAGCGGCAAAATGTAATATGGCGAACCAGTAGCCAGTCCGCCAATGGCATCGCAGATTCGGCGACAAAAACGGCCTGGCTCATCACTGAAACCACCTCAGATTGATTCAAACGAAATCGCGCCTTTCCGTCACACTGCATGTTCGTGATCTGGGAACCTCTAGTTCAAGCAAAGACTTTGTGGAGGCCATGTGGAAGGGGATCACGAATGTTTATAGAAGAAATCATCCGAATCAATTAGATGACCATGAGTACATGCAGAGCCAATCAAGTTGAGGAGTTGAAACCTCTCGAGGAGTCTTTTCGCATATTTGACTACATTTGCAATGCATATATCCAATCCGTTCCCGGAGTCGACCTGCTGAGGAGTTCCTGGCGGGTGTCAGCCAGCTATTATTTGCCGCAGAAAGCTTCCAATGTAAGCGTTGCCTCCTGAACCAAGCAGTGGCGACGCGGCTTCATACGTCGAGCGCGACCTTGGCATTCCTTACGTTTTCCGAGCACAGGTAGGACAAAGAAACATGTTCCTGAAAGTACCATTAGGATCTGCATCAAAACCCACCCAAAACAATAAGAACGTACTCAACCACACTTCCCTCGATAGCGAAGGGGGAAAGTCGACTATCGAAACAGATATCAGTCCGATCACATACCTGAAACGAAATCGAGAAACAGACCTATGCACAGACCCTCTCTGACAACTCTTGCATCTTCAAGGATTCGACGGTCGACCACCGTGCTCAGCGTATATGCCCCACGGAGTCGGCAAGTAACTCGAGCAGTTTGGAGCGTGTTGCGCCCAGGACAACGGTGTCGATAGCCTATATCCTCAACCACGAGGGATCTGATGGAAGAGTCACTTTCGAGGAATATTGCGCGGCTCATGAGCGTGGATAGGTAACTGCAGGATAAACAAAAGGCCAGGGCGTGGCCAACAGAAGTAACGCAACCAAGATAGCCGAAAACGTTGCCCACGTCCGAGGTGAAAATGATGATGTCGACAGGATCGTCGTATGGGCCCGCATTGAGTTTTCGGTTAGGCGACGAGGGAGAGAGGCTAAGGAAATGCTGCAAGAGTAGGGGACCTACAAGGCCAACAAGCTCCCTCTGCGGTACGTGTCTTGGCACTGAAGGGTGGTGATTCATTGAAGTCGACACAAGTCGAAGATGACACGCTCAACACGACTTTCACATCACTCTCAAAAGCCCAACCATCATCAACTTTACTCTTGCAAGCTGCTCGACGCAGCCTCCTCACACATTCTCCTGTCCGGGTCATTCGAAAAGTCCTGTTCAACAAGACTCGGCCTCCCTAGTCAACTCGAGCCTCTCCACCTCCCATCTCCGCGTAACCTCCCCTCGCGGTGTGAACGAAGGGAAACCACTCTGCGCGCCATTATAACACTTGCCCTGCGTTCACCACCAAAGCGTCGAAATGCTCCGATGCATTTGAGGCTTTCTCCGATCGCTTGTTGCTCTCCAACCAGATATGCAAGATGCAACGACAGATTGATTAGCGAGGGAGGAGGAAATGAAGCGGTCGAAGGTGCCTGCTGTTACGCGGGCAGCGAAGCAGATGGCGTCGATGTGCGGAAGGAGAGGCTTGTGAAGGATCTTATTTGAGAGTTGAAGGAGGGCAAGCGGGTTGTTGGAAAGATGAAGGAGGCGTATGCTCTTGGAGTTGGCGGGGGAATGGAGCCGCGAGTAGAGAAAGATTGCCAGGGAGTTTGACGTACATCTTCTTTTCCAGCTGTGGATCAAGCTCTTTAAAGTCTGCGAGGTCGCGAGGATGTGGTACCGCTGTAGATGAAGGTGGTGTGTGCTGGTGCGTTGCAAGTGAAGGTGTGTTGGGAGCGCAGCTCATTTGGGGCAAAGTAAACTCCGAGTCTTGGTCTTGTATGCAAGTAGTAATGTCAAGATTCGTTCGGAGTGTGCATCTATGGATGTAGTCCGATGTTGAGTAGAAAGAGAGGGGAACGGGACGCCGACGAAAGAGCGTTTGAACTTCAACCCGTTGGCGTCAGCGTTTCAGGGTAATTCACAAAGTTTGGTATAGACTGAAGTTGGGCTAGAAAGCATCCACATATTAACAGCCAGATAATGTGCGAAGGAAGGGCGGTGTCCGTACCTTTGGTACGTGACGTGGATAATGAAAGGTTATGGATGCTATCGTACAAACGTGTTGGATCACGAACGCGAAGCAGGCAGCACAAAGTCGACTTCTTTGTCCTATGTTCATTGCTCCAATGTCGTTGGATCCAACTTGAATGAGGGACGAATCGACTACAAGACATCAGCATCACGATCGCTGCACAAAAGTTGAAGACGTACCACTTATCCTCAATCCCCCACCAGACGGCTGTTCACGACAAACATTTGTGTGTACGTTTGTGTGCGTGAAACAGCTGTGACGCCAAATAGCCTGTGGTACAGGGGAGGAGGAGCACTGCCACGAGTTGCACATGACATAGAGGATATACCGGGGTCTCTAGGGCCCGTGGGACTTGAACAGGATGTAGGTGGCGTTTGTCTTCGAATCAAGCCGGGGGTAAGGTACCGCTCGCAATCCGCCATCGTCCTAACCTTCGAGGGGAGAGCCATGCCAGAGAACTGTTGCCAGCGTGTCAATGATGCCTCACGATAGAAGCAACTCTCGTACTTACCTACTTGGTCATCGTGTACCTCTCCTGCCCAACGTATGTTTGAACTCCACCCAACTTCTGAGATGCCGCCGTCGAGCAGAGCTTTCAATATTCAAGAGTGAGATGCCTGCGTTTCTGAGGGTATTGTACGCCGCAAGCAAGCCGTTGGGTGAGATGTGAGGTTGACGTTCCACGAGGTTGACGAATTGTTGACGAAGAGTAGTCGTGTACTTGGGTTTGATTATGGTTACCCAAGTATGTCACCGTTCCATAGGGCTGCATCGGTGGCATAGTAACGTATCTTCAAGGCTCGCAAGAAAGAGGATGTTGAGAGTGCCCTAACGGTGAGGTGCTTTGCGTTGTTTCTTGAAAAAAACTCGGTCAAGTGAACATTCACGTTTGAGTCTGGTGTACCCTTATTTCAGCAATGATTTCTCTGGTTGAAGCAATGTACGAAGACAGCAGGAGCAGCGCCGAAGAGAGCATGAGCAGCGCCGAAGGCAATGGTGACGACCTCATGATGATTGAGATCAAGTTGCCTGACTCGAGTGCACATCGTTCGTAATAAGATTCCCATAGACATTTCTAGCCATTCTCTTCAACCGCAAATTTTACAAAGTCCTCGAACGTCCTTCCCCGATGCAACTAAGCCACTAGTTCTCTTTGGCCGCCCAGTTTCTCCATTCCCGTAGATACCTCCCCCCCCAGCTCAATCATCCCTCGATCGCGACACAACCCAATCCATGACCCGCGACGGCTCAGCCTCCTGGGTTTCAACATCTAACCCACTCACTCCCACCCTTCCTAGTCAACATCGGCTCCTCATCCACCACTGCGCCTACGACCTCCCTTTCCACAAACCCCCAAAACCGCGTTGACCACCCAACACCGGCTCAACGCACACAGATTCAACACAATCATCTCCACCCGTTAGTCTTCCGGTCCTTTGAGCATTCAACATGTCCCTTGCGACAGCGGATCTTCGATGTAGAGTTGAACGTCGACTTTTCCGGATTTACGACGCCATGGTACGCGGTGAGGGGTAAGGGGAAGATGTTGATGAGTATGCCTATGCATTCAAGCTGCGTATCGTGATGTCAGGATCCTGGCGACGGTACTACGTGGGGCTGCTCATACCTGGTAGGTCTCATAATACGAGGGAAGGTGAGAAAGCCATGTCACGGTAAAGAGGGTGATGTGCATGAGCGTCACGGAGCGGTCTAGGCTGTCGAGAGGTTCTCAGGGAAGGAAGGAAGCGGGCTGGAGGGGTGACTTCTGCTAGTGGACACGAATGTACTACGTAGTCTGACCTTATTAGAAAGAGAGGAGGTCAGGGCTACGACAAAAGGAGCTATTGATGAAGGTCACCCACTTACAAATTGAGATTCGTGTCTGTATTTTCACAGAGGTAAAGGTAACGTCCAAGTATTTCTTCGAAGTTGTGGTGGGACTAGAACAAGAATAATGATCAATGACTGGATGTGGCGTGAGGGTATTGTGCTTACCTGTAGTCTACATTCTTGAGCGGCGTTGGCTTCGAGTATTGCATGAGGGTTAGGTGCCGCTCGCAGTTCATCTTTACCTGCTTGTGCCCGAAACAAAAATCGGGCGTTTTGTGGGAACGAAACGTCGAGGAATGGCTGCAACAACGTCGACATGTGGTATTGAACGATAGAAGTAATGTCGTACTCACCTCTCTCCCAACGTCCACCGAACTCGATGTTCATTTGGGGCGCATCAAGCTGCCGAAATACACCACCACGAGGGATCTACTAATGGTCGTGCGGTTCTGGTTGCGTAAGCCGTACAGGGTAGTTTGGAGATACAAGTCGTCGTTGGAGGAGTAGCGGATGGTGTTCGTGCAATTGGGCGGCTAACCGGGAGTACTGGCGTTTTTGAAACCGCGGCTCGACAGCGGTGTGTCGGGCAGGATGGTGGGCCCCTTTGAGCTTGTAAGGAGCAGCCAAGTTTTGGAAACGCCGAGTGGAGTGCCACTAGATGTCGGCTGTAAATGTCGTTGTGTCAGTCAAGTGATCGACAAGATGGGAAGTCAGGGCCTGACACACCTTGACTCTTGAAAACATTCTTCGACTTGAAGGATCGCGAGAGCAGTAGCAAACCAGTGCAGGAGTAGTGAAGATGGCGATGTTGTCGACGAGGTCGTGGTGGTTGAAATCATGTGGCGAAGAGAATTTCTTTTTGTCCCTCTCAGCCTTTGTTCAAATCTGGTCCGCGCTATCAGGCCGTGGAGGTCGCGGACCTCGACCCATTCATCGTCCACTTCTGTCATTCGGATTCATCCCCCACCGGACAAAGATCGAAGAAGCCGTGCGTCCGAAAGGTACTCCCAATGATCGACATCAGTCAGGAGGGCGGTGAGAAGGGCAAGAACATGGTTGGAGGGGGAGGAGCTATGGAACAGACATGTTGTCAAATTTGAGGGGAGTGCGAAGGTCGGCTGTCGTTGATCGTTGGTTTCATCGAGGAGGAGTGGGCGAATCTGGGTGTCTGAGGGAATACGCTGAGTGTTCAGTGCAGCTTGCTGGGTTAATAATCCTTAGCAACCGCCGGCTTTAAATAGAAAAGACTGGACTCACTTTACATTCTCTGCATCAAGAAAACCGACCTAGCACGGCCAATGGTGGGGACTTGACGAATCAAATATGTTGGCACTCGAACCAACCCACTAAGCCACCGCCCAGCAACTCCAGCTCTGAATTTTCAGCTATCCAAATGGATGTTCAGAGAGGGGCGATCTCGACGAGGATCCGGCCACTCACTTTGAGAGATCATATTGTTAAGACGACGTGCGTCGTGTACAATGCATACCGTTTTCTGGTTTCAAGTACTGATAGTTGACGCTGCGCAGCCAAATTTGACATGACTGCTAAGAAAAGAAGGTCAGCCAAGGCTCCCACATTCGTCAAGTACCTTGTAAAGCACCGCCTATGCATCAGACCAATAGGCGCATTCGGCGCTGACAACGGACTTCATTCTCTCATCGTGAGCCTTGTGGATACCATACGGAACCAACACTGGAAAATCGAGCCCACTCACCAAAGACAGCAAACTATCGAGGAATGAAAGAGACGAAGAACAGGGGGCTTGAAGAAGACTGGAGTCAAGAGTCGGAAAAGCCCGGGCACGTTTGGTATTGTTTCTAAAAATAGACACAGGCACGCCTTCACCTCGTGGCGTGATTGGGGGTCTCGGTTTGGGCGCTGTCCCTCAGCCTGAACGTCCATCTTCGATATCTCAACATGAGCGGAGCGAGTTTCTTTGCGGGCGCTCACGATTTTGACGCCAACAACAGCACATTCATTGATGCTAACTTGACTGTGAGTAGAATGTTTGCTAAAGGTATTTGTGAGGAAAGTTGATGATGTTGGATCTGTTGCAGATCAACATCCACGGCAATAAGACGACAGGGGTCATTCCCCTTCCGCCAAACCCAAGCACTCGGTTCACTGGGCGTACAGAAGTCATTGCAAAACTCAAGACACATTTCTTTACAAACCCAAACAATGTAGTTCAGAAGAGAAAGCTTTTCTTGTTATATGGAATGGGGGGTATTGGAAAGACTCAGATTTGCTTAAAGTTTGTTGAGGAAATGTCTGGCAAGTGAGTAGCTATTGAAAGTCAGTCTGACCTTACCTGAAAAATTGAATTGTCCCAGCTTCTCTCATGTTTTCTGGGTTGATGCTTCCTCCTCAGGTACTATCATACAGGCACTAAAGGGTATCTGTCAGTCTTATGGACTTGATGGCCCACCTGAGTCTGCTCTCTGGTGGATTGGCTCTCTGAAAGAGAATCACATCCTGATCTTTGATAATGCTGATGTTCTGTCACCTGCTGAACTGGAGGGGTATTTCCCACCTGGAATGAGGGGAAATATTCTGATCACTAGTCGTAACTCTGCCATGATGACTCTGACTTCACCTCAGAATTCTCTTGAAGTGATTGAAATGGAAGAGAGGGATGCTATTGAACTACTTCTGAAAGCTAGTTGCCTGGAATCATCCACATCAGGTGTTCAAATCCAAGCCTCTAAGATTGTAGCAGAGCTCTTCTGCTTTCCTCTTGCTATTGACCAAGCTGGTGCTTATATTGCTTCTGGGGCCACCACTATTGGAGAGTACTTAGCAAAATATTCAGAGCACCAAAAAACATTATTATCTCATTCTGAATTCACTGGAGCTTCTAAGTATAACAGAACTGTCTATGAAACTTGGGAGCTATCATACAAAGAAATTCAGCTAAGGGCTAAATCAGATGATTCTTGTAAGGCCAATGCAGCCAACAGTGCAATGCTACTTCTAGAATTATTTCCTTTCTTCCATCATGAGGAAATATCTGAGGAAATCTTTTCTTATGCTGCCCTTCTAGAAAATGATGAAACTCCTATGTCAGACTTACCTCTTGCCAGTTCACTGCTGGACCAAAGACTACTTCCTCTTTGTGAGACAGGTACTTGGGATAATTTCATTTTTAGGGAGGGAATTCGGACATTATTGTCTTTCTCTTTGATCAAGAGGGGCCTATCTGATAATATATATGGAATGCATCCACTGGTTCATGCCTGGGGCAGGGACAGATTGACTCTGAGTGAGAGGAAGAAATGTTGCTTAATGGTGTATGTCACATTGTCCTGCTCACTAAGATGGAATGCAGACCAGCCATATGCATTCCAGAGGACCTTGGTAACACATGTGAGAGCAAATATTGAGTATTTAAAAGCAGAAAGCAATCAGAATATCATCAGTTACATGGATGATGCTTATGCAAAATTTGGGAGGCTGTTGAGGGAACAAGGATATTTGAAAGAAGCAGAAACTTTGGAAATTAAAGTTCTGGATGCAAGGAAGAGAATTCTTGGAGTGGAACACCCAGACACAATCATTGCCATGGCAAATCTAGCAGCAACATATCGGAGTCTGGGAAAATATACAGAGGCAGAGACACTGGAGATCCAAGTTCTGGATGCAAGGAAGAGAATTCTTGGAGTGGAACACCCACATACAATCAGAGCCATGGCAAATCTAGCAGTAACATATGGGAGCCTGGGAAAATACACAGAGGCAGAGACACTGGAGATCCAAGTTCTGGATGCAAGGAAAAGAATTCTTGGAGTGGAACACCCAGACACAATCTTGGCCATGGCAAATCTAGCATCGTCATATGGAAACCTGGGAAAATACACAGAGGCAGAGACACTGAAAATCCAAGTTCTGGATGCAAGTAAGAGAATTCTTGGAGTGGAACACCCAGACACAATCTTTGCCATGGCAAATCTAACAGGAATATATGAGAGCCTGGGAAAATACACAGAAGCAGAGACACTGGAGATCCAAGTTCTGGATGCAAGGAAGAGAATTCTTGGAGTGGAACACCCAGACACAATCATTGCCATGGCAAATCTAGCAGCAACATATCGGAGCCTGGGAAAATACACAGAGGCAGAGACATTGGAGATCCAAGTTCTGGATGCAAGGAAGAGAATTCTTGGAGTGGAACACCCAGACACAATCAGAGCCATGGCAAATCTAGCAGTAACATATCAGCACCTGGGAAAATACACAGAGGCAGAGACACTGGAGATCCAAGTTCTGGATGCAAGGAAGAGAATTCTTGGAGTGGAACACCCACATACAATCAGAGCCATGGCAAATCTAGCAGTAACATATGGGAGCCTGGGAAAATACACAGAGGCAGAGACACTGGAGATCCAAGTTCTGGATGCAAGGAAAAGAATTCTTGGAGTGGAACACCCAGACACAATCTTGGCCATGGCAAATCTAGCATCGTCATATGGAAACCTGGGAAAATACACAGAGGCAGAGACACTGAAAATCCAAGTTCTGGATGCAAGTAAGAGAATTCTTGGAGTGGAACACCCAGACACAATCTTTGCCATGGCAAATCTAGCAGTAACATATCAGAGCCTGGGAAAATACACAGAGGCAGAGACACTGGAGATTCAAGTTCTGGATGCAAGGAAGAGAATTCTTGGAGTGGAACACCCAGACACAATCTTTGCCATGGCAAATCTAGCATGTTCATATAAAAACCTGGGAAAATACACAGAGGCAGAGACACTGGAGATCCAAGTTCTGGATGCAAGAAAGAGAATTCTTGGAGTGGAACACCCACATACAATCAGAGCCATGGCAAATCTAGCATTTTCATATAAAAACCTGGGAAAATACACAGAGGCAGAGAAGCTGCAGAGGCAAGTTCTGGATGCAAGAAACAAAATTCTTGGAGTGGAACACCCACATACAATTGATGCCATGGCAAATCTAGCAACAACATATAAAGACCTGGGCAAATGCATAGAGGCAGAGAGGCTGGAGATTCAGGTTCTGGATAGAAGAAACAGAATTCTTGGAGTGGAACACCCTAACACAATTGAAGCCATGGCAAATCTAGCAGTAACATACTATAGCCTTGGAAAGTACACAGAGGCAGAGAACCAAGAGATACAAATGCTGGAAGCAAGCAACAGAATTCTTGGCCAAATCCTGATCTGAATAAACAATAGAATTTTGATTAACTGTATATATGACCTCCTAGGCACCTCAGTATGACAAAATACATTTTACATAGCATGTAGTGTCCATGGCCTATATTGAATGTCTGTATGTATTTAACAAGAAAGTGCACAGTGCACAGAAACTGTTTGTTGAATGATGCCTAGGTTTTGCATGATGCAGAGGCGATATGAGTGACTTGTGTGACAAGAAAAATAGCCAAGGTCAGGAGATCTGGCATGTGCCATGCCAGATTCTGACGTATTTCTACTTGAGGTATGGCTATATTCCTATATATAAAAAAGCAAAAAGGTGATGAGATTATGTAGTGATTGATGTGAAGAGCAAGGGGAAAGGTAGGAGGAATACATGCATGTATATTGTGTGTAAGAAAAGGTACATCCATGTTGTATTTGTGGTGGGTGTTGATGAGTAAGGTGGAATAAGTGTGAGCCTCCCGAATGAAGGCGAGATCTCCTTTGTAGATCCCACGGTGCAGTCGAACCCATGAATGAGGCTTTGGCCGAAAGGTATCCGGAACATTGAAGATGGAGGGGTTGGGATCGGGTATGTGGAAAGTCTTCAAGACCATCACGTTCGGTATGCCATTACAGACTTGTCGAATCATCTCCTCCGAACCACCTTCAAAACACACTCTACCAGGTAGAGCTTTCCAGCCAAAGACCGCTGGGGGTCGAAACCGCGCAGGAAACCTAGGGTCCATGAGCCGCCGATGGACTCGACAGACTATCCGCTCCTCATATCCAGGCTAAGTAGAAAGTCATTACAAACATGAGCTTCAAAGATTGGATTAGTGTTACCTTGACAAGCACCACCCATAAAGACATCTTTCCAATATCTTGAACGTCTTCTTCAGCAATATGTTGATGAGCCGTGACGCGCTCGAGAAAGCTTTCCCAAAACGCGTCGTCATTGGATGGGATCAACGCTTCGTGAAGAAGGTTACGGTGCGCATCTCCCGAGATCGACTCATCAATGTCTTCATCGTCGTTGATAAGATCACCTGGAAAAGAATTAGAAGTGTACTAACTATCATTACAATGTATGATACACACCTTCGTTGCCATCATTTTCATCATCGGTTTCCGCCTCTGATACGTCAGCTTCGAGATCTAGGAATTGAAGAACTTGCGGCGTCTATTGCGTGATTAGCTTGCTAAGAAATCTCACAAGAATAAAGAGAACTTGCCTCGAATTTTCTACGTTTCGTTGGTCTCTCAGTGTATTCTGCTTCCATGACGATTTCCTGGTATTTCGATTACATTAGAGTCATCTAGAATTCAGTTACTAGCACGCACAAACATTTCTAAAAGCTATATACTCTACAAACTACACGGATGGTGCTCGATGATGGGAAAGAAGCTTGAAATGGTTTGCAGATTGTTTATCTTTCGTTGGCTTTAGGGCCAGTTGCTTTCCATCACGTGGGCACTGCTGTTTGCCGAAAAGGACAGCCATGGCGGCGTTCCGTCATGGGCTGCGTCGTGGGCTGAATAGAATAAATTATTAGTTTAGTTACAATGAGATAGGCATTGAAGGCATACCTGTTATCCTTGTTGAATTTGGCCGTATCAATAATGATATTCTACACGTAACGTAATCAATGGGAGGGGGAACTTTGTGTGCTTGATTTGTGACAACACATTTTTATTTTCTAAGTACAACGATATAACAGATAAACTTAACTAATATACGAGAGGGTGTACATACGGCGAAGGGGGGTCTACATATGGGAGGCTAACTACATGGGAGGCTAACTACATACGGGAGGGTCTACATACAAGGAGGGATGAGGGAGTGGAGAAGAAAGGAAAAGAAGTACGGACGACGCTGAGGCACTATATATCCAGGGCACTTTAGGGCCGCTTTTGATTTAGGGCAGGTGTAGAACATTGAGGGCAGGCATAGAACGTTAAGGGCAGGCGTAGAAGAATGTTTCTACGCCTGCCCTAAATGTTCCATGCCTGCCCTAAATCAAAAGCGGCCCTAAAGTGCCTCGGATATATAGCGCTGGAACGTCCTTTGCATTTCTTTTCCTTTCCCCATCCCTCCTTCCGTCTTACCTGTATTAGATACGTTATAGTAGTTACATCATAGTAGATATCCTACAGCTATGACCAGTAAATAGTGTTAGAATAGTTAAATGAGCCGTGAAAAGAAGTACAAGCTACGATAAAACATCTGGGTTAGTGTGCGTGGATACACGATGGATAGAGAAACATACACGATGGATAGAGAAACACAGTCAGATATATGATGTGCCTGAACGCACAATCGTTAATGCGTCTGGACGCACGATGGATAATGCGCCCGTACACGCGATGGGTGACACGCCCAGATATGCGATTGATAATGTGCCTGGATGCACGATGCCTGGTGGATAACGCGCATTCATCCGTCGACCCAAAGCGTTGGTATGGGATTGGAATACTCTATGATCGCTATGGGTCTATCAATCACGCCGAAGAAGCCTTCTCTTGTGTTCTTCATGATGGATAAAGGTCAGCCTTACTCCATCGCTATTAATTTCGTGTTCATTTCGCTTTGTCGGCAGATTCCTCATGCCCTTTGCAAGTTTCACAATTGAGGCTGGTGTGGACAATGCGACGACAATGTGGGTGGAGGATCGGAGGATGATAGATTCAGTATGTCGATCATGCCTCAAATTATTTCCATGGTACTAACATTCATGTAAAGGATTTCATCAATAACAACAAGAACCCTGCTGAGCTGGATGATGCCACTCCTCAACAGCTCCCCGATTGAGAGGGGTGTACCCGTCCTCTTCCAATCACGTTCGACATTTTAGGCTGTAAAGCCTCAACTTAGTTATCTGTAACGTTTTAGTAGATGAGACAATCGATTGAATCAACTGTTACATTAATTATGATAGAAACACGCGCTAACGGCATGTGAGGTGCTATGGTTCTGTATAAAATACCGAACAATATTTCTATCTCTGTAAATCGCCCAGCTTCGTAATGGCCTGAGGTAGAGGCAGAAAACCGACACAGCAGCCAGCACCTCCTCGTACAGCTGGCCGTAGAGCAGCGCCAGTCAACTTTCATGAAGATCCCGGTTCTGGAGAAGAATTCGACTTCACTCCTTTGGACGAACATTCTGCCGATGAAGATGTACAACGACCAATCTCTCCCGCGAGTGTCGAGCCTGTAGCTGGCTCTGCTGCCTCCACCAGACCTGTCACGCCTTCTGAGCGAGCCTCAGAACCCTCACGGAGCCGAACAGCCCCAGATATTGATTTTTTCTTTGAACGCGGATCCAAGGCGCCTCTGGTAAGCAGAACTCTATGTAAGCTATGCAGGTACGTGGTCCTCCATAATTTTATACATTGTACTGACAAGGATTGTTATGTAGGGCGAATGGGATAGACTTGCGCCAGGGTGCAGGCAGCTTCTCGGCGAGCACCTCAAATGGTCCATTGCGCAACCACCTCCTAAGCCGCCACAAGGATCCATATCTCCAGAAGTGTTGTGAAATGAAATGGAAAGTCCCTGCACTTGCGAGCGAAACTGGAACAGCCCCTGCGCCCCCTGAACATGGAACACACCGTCGCCATTTTCCCAGGAGGCATTGATACAGCATCTTCTGAACTTCATCGTTGCAGATGATCAGGTTGGTCAAGCACTTTCAATGTTTGGTATTAGTTTAATCTTCTTCATAGTCTATAAATGTTGTTGAATGCCCAGAATTTCGACAGCTCCTCTTGCTTTTACGTGAGGACCTTGAGGACAAAGACATTCCCCGCCGAACGAAGATGCGCGAATCCATTATCAAGGCATGGCATGCGTATTTCAAGGTCCTAAAACAGGAATTAGCGGTATGTTGTTTCAATTGACCGCTTTGTTTCCTTGTATTCACTGTTCACTCTAGGATGCGCCAGGACAAATTTCCTACATGGCGGATATTTGGTCAACAAAAGCTTGGTACCCATACCTGGCCATTACCGCACATTGGATACATAGAGACAAGTCTACCAAGGGTCTTCAGCTGCGTTCTACACTCATCGCATTTCACCGTCTTCGAGGAAGCCACAACGGGAAGAGGCTAGCAAGGATTGTCCTCCATCTCTTGGACCGAGTTGGGATCACGGTCAAGGCACGTCTAAGTTTCATTTTCCTTTTCTACTTTATGCTTACATGCACAGGGAGGCCATTGGACTCTCGATAACTGCTCGCTCAATGATGCTTTCCTCAGAGAACTTGAGTTACTTCTACGCCCTCGCGACGTTGAATTTAATCACAAGGAGAATCATATAAGATGCTTCCCACACGTTACCAACATATGTTCGAATCACGTCATTGATGCATTTACTGATATCACCCTGGTAGATGATACAGGGGGATTCATCGCATCCGCATCAGGCCCTCCAAGTGATCCCGATAATCAGAGCTACGAAGAAGCGGTTGCTTGCGACCCAATTGCATTGTGCCGAAGTACTGTACAAGCAGTACGTGCCTCAGGTCAACGACGTGACCACCTGGCAGACGTAATAGAGGATGGAAACAAGAAAGGGTGGTTCAAGTCAACCTTGGATCCGACCGAGACTATACAGGTCAAGAAGGCACAACTTATACGTGACATGAAGGTTCGGTGGGACTCGCTTTATTTCATGATCAATCGGTTTCGTAATCTATGCCCGGTATGTTTAAACTTCATCATTCTATCAGTGTATACTTATAAAAATAGGCTGTCGAGTACTTTCTTTCTTTGCCCATCAATAGAGAGCTTGCGAAACTTAGACTTACTGATATGGAATGGACTGTACTCCAGGATTTTGAGATCGTACTGGGTGTATGTCTCTAATATTGATACCTGTTTGAGGCTAAATCTTTTTCTTAGGTACCTCATCAAGTGCAGAAAATTATGTTGAAAGAGCGCACTCCCATTTTATCAGGCGCAATTCCTGCATTCGAAATGTTCATGACGGCATGGGAGCAACTTGGGACAGCACACCCCCGCTTGGCCCGATGGACAGATATCGGTATTGACTGGGCGACAACTTACTACAAGAAAATGGATGATTCGCCTGCCTACGTTATTGCGATGTGTGAGTTAAGGTTCAAATTCATAGATCATTCAATAACTTGACATCATCAGTTCTCAATCCCTCAATACGATTGTCATGGATTCGACGACACTGGGAGCCTAATTACGTTGCCAGGGCCACCGTAATTATAAAAAATACCGTAAGTGTCTCAGTTTGTTACGGTGACAGTAACCTAATATACTTGTTGCAGATGCGAAAATACCATGACCGTCTTCATGGACAAGTTCAACAACCTACACCTGGTAGAGCAGCCTCGCAGCAACAGAGGCGAAGCTGGCATGATTTAACTGGACAATACAGGCTCGAAGATATGATGGACGTTACAGGTGCTTCTTCGCAGCAGGTCCAAGGCGTTGAAGAACAGTTTGAGTTGTACGAAAACGGGCCGCTCTCACCGCATGGCACAGATATTGTAGGGTTTTGGGCGGTAAGTATAGTCTCACTATTTTCTAATTTGCCCCACTGATTTTTTTGTAGATAAGCGATAAAACTCATTCAATATTGTACGCGATGGCATTAGATTATTTGCCCATTCAAGCATCCTCGGTTCCTTCCGAGTGCGTTTTTTCATCCAGTGCTGAAACTGATACAAAGCGGTGAAATCGAATCCACCCTGTTCTAATGGAGGCGCTTCAAATGTTAAAGTTTTCGCTCAAGCAGCAACAGCTAAACTTTACGGAGGGATGGGCTGTCACAGAAGACGAACTCGAGTACTACGCAGATGACAACGAAGATTCAGTGGATTTGTTAGGGAAGCTAACTTCAGAAATTACGGAGGATGGTATAGATATTGATGAGGTAATTCACGTTATTGGACAGGATGACGAGGATTGATAGCTTGTTCAATATATTACTTACATTTGTCTCAAATTCTATTACAAATTTAACCTCATTCTACTTAACGCGCGAGTCATCAATTGCGGCAACCATTTACCGGCTATAACCGGTTCAAAGCCACCGACTAAGCCAAGCCGAACCGGACTTGATCAGCTTTCGAGTGATCCACAAACCAGAACTGGCAAAAGCCACCGGTTCAGCGAGCCGGCTTGCGGCTAGCCGAGCCGCGGCAACACTAGCAATAAGGTCAAGAATATACATTGCCATCAATATAGGCATAAAACATACACAAAGAGTCTCTAAATATATCTAAGGTATCTTATCCCCAGGTAACTACAAGTTCATTGGTGGTGATTTGGACATCAACCTTTCTCAAAAGCTTCGTTGATTTCAAATGAGAGCAGCCACAGATATCTTCACCAAAAACCTTGATCCTAAACTGTGACCCCTTATGTGGGCCGTCAAACGCGGTAACGACTTGGGCTTTGCACTCTGGCCTTTCAGGTATCAAGTATGGAAACAGCACTTCCACCACTGTGAAACCAAGTTGGACCTTAACCACATCTCCGACCACTCCCTTGAACTCCCCGCACATATTTTCGTACTTGCCATCATGGAAATTAGAGCGGGTGTTGATGAGACGAAGGCTCAGTCTCATGGTGGCAACGCGGTTATCTCTAAGCCAATACGGAGGGGCTGCCATAATTGCGTCAGTATATATATTGACTCTGAATCAAAAATATAATTACCATAATTGCCATGGAGAGGGGTATCTGAGCTTGGGTTCCAAGCTGGGCTCGTTGGGATATCTTGTGTGTTAGGAAGCAGAGTAGATGGCCCCGCAATGGTCGGAGTCTGCACGAGGGCAGCAGGATATGCGGCTGAGGGTTGTGGATCTGGCAAGGGCAGACCAGGGAAGAAAAAGCTTGCTAAAGTACTGGGTGGAGGCGCTGGTTCAAGTGGGTAAGTGAAATCGGTCAGAAGCTCTTGAGGCCTTGGGGGCTGAAGCCTTTCGTCAGCACTGGAAGCTAATTAGCATCGATTTCAGAAAGAAAAAAAGCAAAAGGGCTTGCATGATGTGTAGTGCAGAGATGTCCAAAATTTGTGGGTGTTGGAGGAGCACCTCGAGTTCGACCAAAAGCCTTTTCTCACCAACTGTGCTTTTTATTCTGCCTCAGTAAGTTCTAAAATTGCCTTGGGTTACCATTACATGTTTTCCTACAAGATGACTGTTCAAGTCCCCCTTCATGACTTGCTTTTGTGCAGCTGTCAAGGACTCTGGGGATTCCATTGCGAAGACAAAGGGGGAGCTGAAGAACTCAACATTCCTGGGGATACCTCTACCTAAAAGATGACGAAATGTCAGAGTATGTATTGTAAACATGAAACATTTACCTCTGTTCCAGTCCTGTCATTGAAGACACACACATAGTCATCGTCTTGATTTACTACCCAGCCCGTAACACCTTGGTTGTCACGAACCATCCCACACCCATGCCCTACACCGAGACATTCCTGAGACGAACCCTTCACCATGATGCCTTGTTTCTCCATCCCAACCCTTATTGTCTTATTACCTTGTGATTCCATGCTCCCTTGTCTCCTCCCATCCTTATTGTACTTATTGTTCTTCCTTGGTTGCCTTGGTATCCTTCCCTTAGGTATTTAGGTAGCTCGTCATGTACTCACTACCTCATCCTTGATATTACAAATGCACCTCTGAACTGTTTCTCTGTTCCTCGTCTCTCGTCTCTATCTCCTGGTTGAGCCCTGCTCTCAGTTATAGGCCTGTGTGGTTGAGCCTCTAGCTCCCAGCTCTGGTTGAGCCTTGCTCCTGTCTTGTTACTAACCTGGCAATGCCTTGGAGTCCGATTCAGTTTGTGATCTCACTCGCATTTGATCCCTTCGTCTCCCCACCTCTCGCATTCTCTATATCTGATTCCTTCTCCCTTCTACCTTTCCAATGACCCCTCATACGCCTCATTCTGCCCAGAACTCATCCTGCTACACACATATCTCTTTTCATCAACCCAACCAACTCTGACACCATAGTCAACTCCAGCGTTGTACCTCCTCCGACACCATAGTCAACTCCAGCATTGTACCTCCTCCAACACCATAGTCAACTCCAGCGTTGTACCTCCTCCAACACTATAGTCAACTCCAGTGCCATACCTCCTCCAGCATTGTTCCCAACTCCGAGTTCCTTGTCTGTCTGTGAGTTACCTTCGCTGCAACCCACTTCTGCACCTTCGCCTAACCTTCAGGTGCATGAGAGCTTCCCTCTCAGGATGGATGCTCACATTGGTGGTCTCCCGAAAGAATGCGCACTTCATCCCCTACTTTAAGATGTTTTCGAAGCAACGAAAAGGGTACGGTAATTGTCACATCCTGCATTGTCAAAAACACAACAGCCTCATTGTCTGTAATGTCAACAATCGTTCCGAAACCCACCCTCGAATCTCTGTCAGTAATTTTCACTCCATCGCCTATCTGAAGAATCCTGGCTGACATTCTCACCATTGTGTGCTGTCGGACATTGAGAGGGATGTCTGAGCAAGCACTGAACAGTTCAAATTCTTTCAGTGATGGTACCATGTCTTCTGCGGTATACCAATCAGTGTCGAGGTCCAGGAAGTACACATATCCATCGGCATCATAAAGAACTCCTCAGAATAATGATAAGTTGTTTCGCATCTGGAATGCCCATCAAAACCGTTGCTTGGCCAGTGTTGGATTGAATAGGGCCTGTGGAGGTCACCCTGGTGCTGAAGCTCTTCGGTTTAGCTCACGTTTGGGTTTGTAAAATGTTGTGAAGTCATCATCCACCTCATCATTTTGGTCCTCAATTGCGATAAGCCAGCTTCCTTTGGCTTTGGTGGATGGTGGGTTGTAGATAACACATGGTACAACGAGGACGTTGATGAGCAACAAGGAATGGACACCCTGAATGAAGGAGAGATCTCCTTTATAGATCCTGTGGTTCAACCTCACCCATGAATGGGGCTTTGGTTGGAAGGTGTCGGGAAGAGTAAAGATGGAGGGGTTGGGATCTGGGATATCAAAAGTCTTGGAGACGGTCATGTTTGATAAGCCTTCACAGATTTTACAAATCATTTCCTCTGAACCACGTTCGAAAAACACTCGGCCGGGTAGTGCTTTCCAGCCAAAGACCAATGGGGGTCGTAAGTGTGCAGGAAACCTCTGGTCCATGAGGTGCCAATGGATCCGAAAGACTATCTGCTCCTCAAAACCAGGCTAAGTAGAAAGTTATTACACAATTAATCCCCAAAGATTGGATTACTTTCACCTTGACAAGCACTGCCCATAAAGACACCTTTCCAATATCTTGGGCGTTTTCTTCTGCAATATGTTGATGAGATGTGACGTGCTTGAGAAAGCTTTCCCAAAAAGCGTTGTCATCAGACAGCATCAATGCTTCGCAGAGAAGGTTTTGGTGTGCATCTCCCGAAATTGACTTGTCAATGTCTTCATCATCGTTGATAAGATTGTCTTTGGAAGAATTAGCAGTGTAAACTACAAATACAATCTATAATACACACCTTCATCGCCGTCATTCCGATCATCAGTTTCAGCCTCTGATACTTCAGCTTGGAGATCTAAGAATCAAAGGACTTCTGGTGACTATAGCGTGATTAGCTTGGTACGAAATCTCACAAAAATGAAAAGAACTTGCCTCGAGTTTTCTATATTTCATTGGTCTCTCATTGTGTTTTGATGCCATGTTTTCAGACCTATTTACTAGCTATGCACAAACATTTCTATCCATTAGTCCTTACAATCTACAGAATGGTGCACGGAAGGAGAAAAGAAGCCTGACGATGGTTTGTGGGCTGTTTAGCATGGTTGACTTTAGGGCCAGTCCACATGCATCACATCAGCATAGTCTCAGGTAACCCCAGAGCACTTTGATACACTGTCGAAATGAGGATGTTCCGTATTTCGAGAGTCCGAACTGCCGCCGATCCACCTGTGCATCATCACATGCACATAACGTGGTGTATTTCAGAAAAGAAATGGGGCCAAGCATGACGAGTACAGGGTAGCTAGCTGCGAGGGTGGCTATTATGAGTTCAAATTCATAATATCTACAGTATGCCTGTCTTATGCACAACTAGGACCATAGTATTTACATGAGCCAGTCCACCTAACACACTGGACAGCAAGTGTACTTTACACTCCCCCACACACTCTGGTCGGACTCCATCTGGACTCCATTCAGTCCAGGTGGAGTCTACCTCAAATAGAACCAAATGTATATTTTTTGGATCATCAAGCTGGAGTCCAGATGGAGTCTGCATAGACTCTGTCTGGACTCTCTCAATGAATGTTGTGGAATTTTAACAAGTCAGACCTTCTCCCACCTCAAAATTCCATACAAAATTCATAGGTGAACGGATATTGTATTGATAACTGTATATATAACAATATAGAAACAAAATTGAAGTATATTTAGTAACTAAATAAGTTAATTTTAATATATTCTATGTTACAGAGAGGGGAAGGAGTGGGGGGAGGGAGTGGTGATCAGGGAGGGAGGGAGGAGGGAAAGGGAGAGAAGAATGGAGGGGGGAGGGAAAGGGAGAAGGGAGAGAGGGATGGAGGGGGGAGGGAAAGGGAGAAGGGAAAGAGGGAGGGGTTGAGAGGAATGGAGGGGGACAGAGGAATGGAGGGGAAGGGAAAGGGAAAAGGGAGGGTGGAATGGAGGGAGAGTGGAAGGGAGAGAGAGGGGGGAGAGAGAGGAGTGGAGGGGGGAGAGAGGAATGGAAGGGGGAGGGAGTGGTGAGCAGTATGGGAGGGGGTGGTGAGTAATGAAGGGGGCAAGGAGTGGTGGTCCTTGGCCCTCGTCGCGTCCTGCATGGGTGTTGTGTTGTTGTCCCAGGGTGGCCATTCGTTGTCGTTGTCACATGTCGTTGTTGTCACATGATGTGGTCGTTTTTGCGTGTCGTTGTTGTCACTGTTGTTGTCACGTGTTGTAGTCATTGTCATTGTTGCATATCATCGTCGTTGCATGTCGTGGGTGTGGTCGTTGTGTGTCATGGGCGTGGTCGTTGCATGTCGTGGTCATTGTTGCATGTCGTCACTGTTGCATGTCGTCGCTGTCATCGTTGTCGTTGTGTGTCATTGTTGTTGCGTGTTGTTGTTGTCGCCGCATGTCGTCATCGTCACATGTCATCGTTGTCATCCTTGTGTGTTGTCGTCCTTGCATGTCGTTGACACATCATCATGTTGTGGGTGGTGGTGGGTCGCCGTTGCCATCCTGTCGTCGGCCTTGGTGGTGGTGGTGGGCCATTGTTGGCATTGGTGGGGTGTGTTGTTGTTGTGTGGGGTTGCCATTGTCGTGAGGTCGGTTTGTGCGAGGTGGGGTGGTTGGGTGTGTTGAACGAGGTTGGAGGTGGGAAGGTGGTGGTGGGAAGACAAAAGATGACGACGTGGCAACAAAGCCAATGTGTTTGGCCTGCTTTCGGAACGTGCCGGGAGCGAGGGTATATGATGTGTAAAGATCATTCAGATAATAAAGCCTTTGTGGTGTAGTGGTTTATTGCGGCAGTAAAAGCTGCCCAAGTGATTGAGTGTTCAATTCCTGGTCATGGCATTCTTTTTTCTTTGTCTAATAATAACAATAATAAATAAACAGAAATTGTAAACTCCTGCTGGACTCCATCTGGAGTCTGGCTGGTTGACTGTGTTATGAGGTGGAGTCCATGCATCCAGATGGTGGACCTGGAGTCCAGCTGGATTCTAGACTAACATTTGGCTGGGTTGCCACCAAAGAAAAAATTAGAAAAAATACTGGATGAACAGCAGTAATCCATCTGGAGTCTGCCAGAGTCCATCTGGAGTCCAACTGGAATATGTGGGGGAGTGTAAAGTCCTCGACAGCAACAAAATAGAAAGACGGGGAGCCCATTCATTGAGGGAGAGATGATGCAGTTCGTCGAAGGGGAGTGTGCTCATTGAGGGAGGGAGGAGGCTGTTCGTTGAGGGAGGGAGGAGGCCATTTGTCGAAGGAGAGGGTTCACCAAGGGGGGAGGCCGCTTGTCAAGAAAGAGGGCCGTTTGTCAAGGTAGGAGGCCATTCGTCAAGAAATGAGAACTTTTGCCATTTGTTGACAGCAGGGGGCCATTTTTTGAGGGAGGGAGAGGGCTGTTCATTGAGTTCGTCGAAAGGGGGCTGTTCACCATTTGTTGAGGAAGAGAGGGGATCGTTGGTTAAAAGATGAGGCTGTTTGGCATTTGTCGGGGGGGGAAGGGGGGCTGTTATCGAAAGGGGAGGCTGTTTGCCCATTCACCTTTTGTCGAGGGTGCTGTTCGTCAGGGGTGGCCATTCGCCATTTGTCAAGGGAGGAGGGGGGGGCATTCTTTGAGGGAGGAGGCCGTTCGCCGCTTGTCGAGGGAGGAAGCGAGGGAGGGAGAGGGAGGCCATTTATCGATGGGAGAAGACTGTTTGTCAATGGGAGGAGGCCGTGCAGTTCGGACTCTCAGAATATGGAACCTTCTGGTCGAAACGGTGAGTGGTGCCTACCACTTTTATGATAAACCCAAGGCAGTTGCCTGCACAGTCATTTAAATCCTGCCAAGTGAAATTATGATATGAGAAGCCACTAGTGGTATACAATCTTATGATAAAAACCAGACACATGCCTGGAAGGCGATGTGTATAATGCCTAGAGGTTCAATGAGACAACTCATTATTTTGCCTAGTATTTTCATTCATTAAGTTCCCTGTCTATTTCATTTTGTTTTTTCATTAAATGGCCTAGGTGATCTCATTAATACTGTATTGCGATTTCCTGCAATATTTCATTCATTATCTCTGGATATCTCATTTTGCTTTTCATATGAAAGCCTGGTGCTTTCAATATATATTTCATTCTCAACCCCAGGATATTTCATTGCGATTTTCATATAGATACCTGGCGCTTTCAATATATATTTCATTCTCAACCCCAGGATATTTCATTGCGATTTTCATATGAAAGCCTGGCACTTTCAATATATATTTCATTCATTATCTCTGGATATCTCATTGCGATTTTCATATAGATACCTGGTGCTTTCAATATATATTTCATTCTCAACCCCAGGATATTTCATTGGAATTTTCATATAGATACCTGGCGCTTTCATTGGATATTTCATTGTTAGCCCCAGGATATTTCATTGTGCTTTTCATCTGAATGCCTGGTGCTTTCAATGGATATTTCATTCTTGTTCCTAGGAGATTTCATTGCACTTTTCATATGTGTACCTGGTGCTTTCAATGAATATTTCATTTTTAGCAGAAAAATTGAATATATATATAAATGGTGTACAGAACATCAGGCACTGCCTTCAGGGTCCATCCTTAAAGGGAAATATCACCTGATTTGACCAAAAACTGAAAAAAACCAAGAGGAGAATGGTTTTACCTATCAGGGTCCATGGAATGGGTTGTTGGGTTGTTGGTCACATGACCAATTACCAAAAATGGTCAAAAAAACAAAAGTTGTAGCCCTACACTGTAGCTTCCTGAATCTGTTTAAATTATGTTCTGAAGTGCTCCCATTGTGGAGATATGAGGTAAAGGAATCCCAAAAGTGTTGTGTTTTTTTTTTTTGTTTTTTGCATTTTTCTCTATGAAAACAAAACCAAACAATATGATTTTAGTATATTTAGAAATCTAAAAGAAAGAGCTACAATTATTGTATCGTGGGAAAAATGACCAAAAAAGGAAGGTGCATGCCCTAGAAAAGGAATTGTCAGATATAGACTACCAAGTTTACTGATAGACTACAAAAAAGTCAGACTCAGACCACAAAGTTTACTGATAGACTACAAAAGACTACAAAAGTCAGACATAGACTACAAATTTTACTGATAGACTACAAAAGACTACAAAAGTTGGACTTAGACTACAAAATTAGGGTTAGGGCTAACAGGTTATCCAAAGTCAACCTAGCCCATCCATCCCATACATTGATGGGGAAATGGCTGGGGAATATACAGATACATTGCAGGGACCCTATTCCATGTCTAGTTTGAGGAATCATATGCAAAAGAGAGCATGGCAGCCATTAGAAAAGGGTGTCCTGTCCACTCTTTTAGACTACAAAAGTTTGTAGTGTCCGCTTTTTTAGACTACAAAAGTTTGTAGTGTCCGCTTTTTCATTAGAAAAGTTTGTAGTGTCTGCTTCTTGAGACTACAAAAGTTTGTAGTTAGCATGTAGGTTATGGTGTCCTTGGCTTGTCTGGGTTATGGGGATGAGGTTGAAGGATTGACATGATCTTACATATTGTCAGTGCTTCAGCATTAGTTTTTGACATCATGCACAAGTTGTCTTTCACATTAGGAAAGGCTATTCTAAAGCCTTTCATATTGATACCTACTGTCCTATCCAAAAACATAATTATAAGTTCATGTGATGTGGCTGAAGAATTGAAGCCAAAGGAGGCCATTCATGTTAATATATACTGTTCTGTCTCAACACATGGATACATGGCCACCTTACAACATGAGTTAACTTGAGGACATCTCCCAGAATGAATCAGCCCATCATCCTATAACCCTCAAAGACCTGATATCAAAGTTGACTATGTTTGGGACAGGCCAGTAGCTATCAATGTGAAAGCAGACAGTGTGAAAGCCAACTTGGGCATGATGTGAAAAACTGATGATGTGGCAATAGCAATCCTTCAGCCATATCCCCACATGAACTTATAGTTATGTTTTTGGATAGGACAGTAGGTATCAATATGAAAGGCTTTAGAATAGCCTTTCCTAATGTGAAAGACAACTTGTGCATGATGTCAAAAACTAATGCTGAAGCACTGACAATATGTAAGATCATGTCAATCCTTCAACCTCATCCCCATAACCCAGACAAGCCAAGGACACCATAACCTACATGCTAACTACAAACTTTTGTAGTCTCAAGAAGCAGACACTACAAACTTTTCTAATGAAAAAGCGGACACTACAAACTTTTGTAGTCTAAAAAAGCGGACACTACAAACTTTTGTAGTCTAAAAGAGTGGACAGGACACCCTTTTCTAATGGCTGCCATGCTCTCTTTTGCATATGATTCCACTTCAGTCACCCATTTTTGGGTACCTATGAGGTTATCCAATTCTTTGAATTAGGGAACCTTAGTGGTACCCCATTCCAGAGTGGTATGACCCTCATACCAATTCCATCATACCATGGTATGGATGCCACATACCATTCCATACCATACCATACCATACCATACCATTCCATACCATACCATACCATACCATACCATTCCATACTATACCATACCATTCCATACCATACCATCATTCCATAGCTGTCACAGGGTGTCTGGGGTCCTTTTTACAAAATATGAAAATTATTTCTCCAGGCTGCAATACTGATCCATTTTTTGTGGATTGGTTCTTCAGATTTCTTCTGACATTTCAAGCTACCAGTGGAGGCTATAGGATGAACTTGATCCTTTGAAATTTCACTTGAAAATTAGCTTGATTGGGCTTTATCCCAGGGTTTGGCCATTTTCACTGTGGATAATCTATCACAAGCCACTTAAAGTGTATATCTTGCCAGGCCATTCATATTCATGACAAATAAATCAATGTTGTGTCCATCACAATGGCATGGGCTTTGAAGGAAAACAAGAATTTTGCAAGACTCTATTTATTGCAAAGGCATGAACTTTAGCCAAATTACTACCCAAGGTGAGGATGCCTTCTTCAGATAGAATATGTTCAAAATTTGCCATTTATGAAAAAGTATGGGGTCATTCCATAGGAATGGGATCATCAAAAAACTTGGATTTGGAATCTCCTCATATCTGCCACTCAGCAGAGCTGGAATTGTGGGGAATTTTGATTTGAACATTTGAACACAAGCAGGCCAAGACTTCTAATTACAAGCTTCAAGGTATCATTATTAAATATAGCTATTCTAATTTAAATAGAAATTCTGTCTTTCATACAATTAATCAGGGATGGTGAGAAGCTCCATAACATTTACAGCAATATGAACAAATGCTATGGACATTCACCTATGAGGGAGCAACTTGGGAGATGCTCTTGGAACAGATTGCCAATTCCTTATCCCACATATCTTCAGAATCATACAATAGAGATGGAATCATTCCATTGAGATCATACCATGGAGATGGAATCATACCATGGGAATGGAATCATCCTGTTGGGATCATACCATGGAGATGGAATCATTCCATTGGGATCATACCATGAAGATGGAATCATACCAAGAACATGGAATCATTCCATTGGAATCATACCATAAAGATGGAATCATACCATAAAGATGGAATCATACCATGGAGATGGGATCATACCAAGGACATGGAATCATTCCATACCATACAGAGATTTGCTTACAACATCCATATGTTAAAACATGTCTATTCAAAATAACAACCACATGAAATTTACAAGTAAGCCAAATATAGTAATATAGCCAAGAATAGCCAGGAAATAGCCAGAAAATCAGAAAAAAATGGTAGGGTGGTACTCACTGTTGGTGATGACATTGGGGTTGTTTTCAGGGTCCAGGGTGCATTTCCAAATATGGTAATATATCCAAAAATAGCCAGAAAATGGCGAAAAAATTGGAAAAAACATATGAATGGTGGACAGAACATCAGGCACTGCCTTCAGGGTCCATCCCAAAAGGGAAATATCACCTGGTTTGACTAAAAAGTGAAGAAAACAAGACAAGAATGATTTGACCTATCAGGGTCCATGTAATGGGTTGTTGGGATGATGGTCACATGACCAATTACCAAAAATGGTCAAAACGAAAGTTGTAGCCCTACACTGTAGCTTCCCAAATCTGTTTGAATTATGTTCTGAAGTGCTCCCATTGTGGAGATATGAGGTAAAGGAATTTCAAAAGTGTCTTGTTTTTTGTGTTTTTCTCCATGAAAACAAAACCAAATAACATGATTTTAGTATATTTAGAAAGCTAAAAGAAAAGGCTACAATTATTGTATCGTGGGAAAATTGACCAAAAAAGGAAGGCACATGCCCTCAGATATAGACTACCAAGTTTACTGATAGACTACAAAAAGGTCAGACTTAGACTACACAGTTTACTGATACACTATAAAAGACTGCAAAAGTCAAACTTAGGCTACAAAGCTTGCTGATAGACTATAAAAGTCAGACTTAGACCACAAAAGCTAGGGTTAGGGTCAAAATGTTATCTTGGCTACAAAGTTTGTAGTGTGCGCTTTTTGATTAGAAAAGTTTGTATTGTCTACTATTTGAGACTACAAAAGATTGTAGTGTGCACTTTTTCATTAGAAAAGATTGTAGTGTCCGCTTTTTGAGACTACAAAAGGTTATAGTGTCTGCTTTTTCATTTAAAAAAGTTTGTTGCTGACATGCAGTTTATGGTGTCTTTGGCCCTATCTATGTTATGGGGATGAGGTTGAAGGATTGCCATCCTTTTGCCAGTGCTGCAGCATTAGTCTTTGACATCATGCACAAGTTGTCTTTCACATTAGGAAAGGCCATTCTAAGCCTTTCATGTTGATACCTACTGTCCTATCATAAAACCTAATTATCAGTTCATGTGGGGATATGGCTGAAGGATTGACATGACATAACCAGTTTTTAACATCATGACCATGTTACCTTTCATCCTGTCTGCTTTCACATTGATAGCTACTGGCCTGTCTGAAACATAGTTGACTTTGATACATTCATGTAGGGATATTACTGAAGGTTTAACATACCATCACCAGTTTTTGACATCCTGACCAAGTTGGCTTTCAATGATTGGCTGATTTATCCTTGGAGGTGTCAGTAAGTCAGGTCATGTTGTAAGCTGACCATGTATTGAGTAGATATCAACATGAATAGCCTCCTCTAGCTTGAAAAGACAACTTGGGCATGATGTGAGAAACTGATGATGTAGCAATAGCAATATGTAAAGTCATGTCAATCCTTCAGCCATATCTACATGAGGTTACAGTTATGTTTTGAGATAGAACAATAGGTATCCATATGAAAGGCTTAAAATGGTCTTTGCTAATGTGAAAGACAACTTGTGCATGATGTCAAAAACCAATGCAGCAACAAAGGATGGCAATCCTTCAACCTCATCCCCACAACATAGAGAGGGCCAAGGACACCATACACTACATGTCAGCAACAAACTTTTTTAAATGAAAAAGCAGACACTATAACCTTTTGTAGTCTCAAAAAGTGGACACTACAATCTTTTGTAGTCTCAAATAGCAGACAATACAAACTTTTCTAATGAAAAAGTGCACACTACAATCTTTTGTAGTCTCAAATAGTAGACAATACAAACTTTTCTAATCAAAAAGCGCACACTACAAACTTTGTAGCCAAGATAACATTTTGACCCTAACCCTAGCTTTTGTGGTCTAAGTCTGACTTTTATAGTCTATCAGCAAGCTTTGTAGCCTAAGTTTGACTTTTGCAGTCTTTTATAGTGTATCAGTAAACTGTGTAGTCTAAGTCTGACCTTTTTGTAGTCTATCAGTAAACTTGGTAGTCTATATCTGAGGGCATGTGCCTTCCTTTTTTGGTCAATTTTCCCACGATACAATAATTGTAGCCTTTTCTTTTAGCTTTCTAAATATACTAAAATCATGTTATTTGGTTTTGTTTTCATGGAGAAAAACACAAAAAACAAGACACTTTTGAAATTCCTTTACCTCATATCTCCACAATGGGAGCACTTCAGAACATAATTCAAACAGATTTGGGAAGCTACAGTGTAGGGCTACAACTTTCGTTTTGACCATTTTTGGTAATTGGTCATGTGACCATCATCCCAACAACCCATTACATGGACCCTGATAGGTCAAATCATTCTTGTCTTGTTTTCTTCACTTTTTAGTCAAACCAGGTGATATTTCCCTTTTGGGATGGACCCTGAAGGCAGTGCCTGATGTTCTGTCCACCATTCATATGTTTTTTCCAATTTTTTCGCCATTTTCTGGCTATTTTTGGATATATTACCATATTTGGAAATGCACCCTGGACCCTGAAAACAACCCCAATGTCATCACCAACAGTGAGTACCACCCTACCATTTTTTTCTGATTTTCTGGCTATTTCCTGGCTATTCTTGGCTATATTACTATATTTGGCTTACTTGTAAATTTCATGTGGTTGTTATTTTGAATAGACATGTTTTAACATATGGATGTTGTAAGCAAATCTCTGTATGGTATGGAATGATTCCATGTCCTTGGTATGATCCCATCTCCATGGTATGATTCCATCTTTATGGTATGATTCCATCTTTATGGTATGATTCCAATGGAATGATTCCATGTTCTTGGTATGATTCCATCTTCATGGTATGATCCCAATGGAATGATTCCATCTCCATGGTATGATCCCAACAGGATGATTCCATTCCCATGGTATGATTCCATCTCCATGGTATGATCTCAATGGAATGATTCCATCTCTATTGTATGATTCTGAAGATATGTGGGATAAGGAATTGGCAATCTGTTCCAAGAGCATCTCCCAAGTTGCTCCCTCATAGGTGAATGTCCATAGCATTTGTTCATATTGCTGTAAATGTTATGGAGCTTCTCACCATCCCTGATTAATTGTATGAAAGACAGAATTTCTATTTAAATTAGAATAGCTATATTTAATAATGATACCTTGAAGCTTGTAATTAGAAGTCTTGGCCTGCTTGTGTTCAAATGTTCAAATCAAAATTCCCCACAATTCCAGCTCTGCTGAGTGGCAGATATGAGGAGATTCCAAATCCAAGTTTTTTGATGATCCCATTCCTATGGAATGACCCCATACTTTTTCATAAATGGCAAATTTTGAACATATTCTATCTGAAGAAGGCATCCTCACCTTGGGTAGTAATTTGGCTAAAGTTCATGCCTTTGCAATAAATAGAGTCTTGCAAAATTCTTGTTTTCCTTCAAAGCCCATGCCATTGTGATGGACACAACATTGATTTATTTGTCATGAATATGAATGGCCTGGCAAGATATACACTTTAAGTGGCTTGTGATAGATTATCCACAGTGAAAATGGCCAAACCCTGGGATAAAGCCCAATCAAGCTAATTTTCAAGTGAAATTTCAAAGGATCAAGTTCATCCTATAGCCTCCACTGGTAGCTTGAAATGTCAGAAGAAATCTGAAGAACCAATCCACAAAAAATGGATCAGTATTGCAGCCTGGAGAAATAATTTTCATATTTTGTAAAAAGGACCCCAGACACCCTGTGACAGCTATGGAATGATGGTATGGTATGGAATGGTATGGTATAGTATGGAATGGTATGGTATGGTATGGTATGGTATGGAATGGTATGGTATGGTATGGTATGGTATGGAATGGTATGTGGCATCCATACCATGGTATGATGGAATTGGTATGAGGGTCATACCACTCTGGAATGGGGTACCACTAAGGTTCCCTAATTCAAAGAATTGGATAACCTCATAGGTACCCAAAAATGGGTGACTGGAGTGCCAAGACTATGGATGCATGGCAGAATATCTGTGTGAACATGCTCCTTTTTCTGTTATACCATATTTCCCAATTCTTTCTAGTCTCTCATATAACATGCACCAGATATATACCATTTTATATAATCATCCAATTGTTTATAGTGTTTGCAGGTCCAGTTCAGTCTGGTTTTTTGCCCTGAAAACAGGCAACTGCAGACCACAACCAGTCTATAACTGACCTAAATATTGAGGGAACCAAACCAGTGATAAGGAGTGACATGCTACCTGTGTGTAACTACTACATCTGGGTGTTTCTTCATGCAGCACAACATGCATGACACATCTCTGAGATTTCACCAACTGCCTTATCATATATCCATGTTGCCGAATCACATGCACATTCTGGACTGATGGGTGACATGCATACATCATCGATCACCAGATCTAGGCATGTTATCCTTCATGCAAACCCAGCAACTTTGGATTATTTTGCCAACTTTTCATCGTTTTTGTTTTACTATATACCTTATGATCTTTCCTGCTCCTTATATCTTCAACATTTCAAATTCTCCTTTCTTGGTTGTTTCAATTTATTTATATCCTTTTGCATATAAAAATTATGTACTCTGCCAGTAAAACAACAAGTTCTCTTCTCCACATTTAACTTCTCATCTCTATACTAAGAAATCATCTTAGTTGTCGTTATCACTCTAAAGTAATCATGCATACCATCCTCATTGCTATCACTCCTGAAACTCATCACACACATCATCAGTGCATTTTCATTTTCACATTAAACCTCTATTTCAGGTTGATGGCCATACTCATACACTGTTGACAACTTCCACATGTCACTGACATCTCTATCTCTACAGTTGAGTGCAAAAAGAATGAAGGTTGGTTCATTTTTCTGGTTCTTTCTAAGGATCTATTGTATCTCAAATGTATTTGTGTATTCTTTTCCATTATGTAGTCCAGTCCATGGTCTGGTTCAGTTTGGTCCACCGGTTTTTTTTGGTCCTATGGACCAGACCTTTAAACACTAATTGTTTATTACTATGGAAATACAATGCTATTTACCCAATATCCTCAATTTCAAGCAGATGCATATGGTATCCTTATAATGAGTAGTATGATATCCTGCTTACCTCCCCAAGCATCCAGAGATATTCATGAGCACCAGCTGAGGATATCCTGAGGCATATATCCAGAGGATAGTGGATGAGGATAGTTGGAGGTTGTGTATGTCCTGGGATATCCTAGGACACCAGAATTCAGTATCCCTGAGTCATCACCTTAATATCCTGGGATATGCCAGCCACATCTGGAAGGTAACCATCAATACATCACCAGGAAATATCCCACATAATTGGGTGTGTATGTATCAGGAACTAGTTGTTCCTTATTGGGACCACTCTGAAATCTACCTATACCTCCACTTTTCCTGTCTCACACTTTATCTATCTCTGTGCTTGCATTGAATTATTTCTCAAACCTTCAGTTGAGCCCCCAATTACCCTCCAATGCACCCACAGTGAGCTGTGATAAGGATGACAATGTCATAAAGGCAGGAATTGTCATCATCATAGCAAAAGCTCAAGGGGATGTCATCAATCCACCCCTTTCTCTGCCAAGCAAGAACAGGGGTTATCATTAGGATAGTTGATCCCAGATGTCAAGTATACTTTTGCCAGAAAACTGGTTCTCAGCCATCAATTAAGTGAGAAGTTGGTGAAATGGAGAGCACAATCTCCAGAATTCTGTATTTGCTTGAGCATTTATCCAGACACCAGGGTTGTTTTTTTCAGATATTCTGCAGTGTTTTCCTTGGATATTGCACACAATTGATGCCTCTGGAAATCCTCATTTCCCTGCAACATTTATCCAGACACCAAGGTTGTTTTTTTTTTTCAGCTATTTTTCAGCTATTTCACACTGTCTTTTTTGGATATTCCACATTTTCCCAAGGAGTTATCCAGACACTGGGGGTTTGAATAATTTGCAGTGTTCTCTTTGGATATTCTGCACAATTGATTCTTCAGGAATTCTGCATTGTCCTGCAACATTTGCCTAGCCACCAGGGTTTTTTTTTTTGGATATTCAGCACATCCCTAGAATGATTTATAATATTTATATGTGAGTGGGATATTCTATTTTGGATATTCAGCCTCTCAATTGATGCTCCAGAAATTCCACATTTTCCCAGAACAAGTATGCAAACAATAATATTGCACAATCCCCAGGGACATGTATTACATCTGCACATGCAGGTGCTTTGTAATTCCCTAAATTCACAAAAACCTTAAGAAAAGAAAACTTACACTGACTGGGCCAAACATATAGCCATTGTGAGAGTCAAGTATTGAGCCCAACTATGAGCCTTAGACTAATACAAGCCATGTAGACCACCATAATCAGGCCCAACCAATCCTCCATAATGTTTCACTTGGCTGCCTAACATTCAACCCTAAATGTCATTATGACATTGGTCCCACATAAGGTGCCATAACATGTATGGGCATTGGGCCCATTTGTGTAGCACTATGAGCCATAGGACAAATGCCAATTTCTACTGTTATGGTTCAATTGCACACCTGCTGAATGCCTGACTGGAGATAGGTAGGCTGGCATTCTATTGCTAGAGCACCCTTGCTCCCTTGGAGTTGTCTTGAAGGTTGGTAGCCAGCTACCCTCCACACTCACAAATTTACAATCCTCTCAGCACTTCATGGTATCACAGAAGACATGATAGCATTACCACAGCACCAAGGACAGCAACAGTAATACAAAATACAACAATGAGCACTGGCTACACAAAGACCAATTCTGTAGACTTGGGGTATATGTGACCTTATCCCATTACGGCCATGGGGGACGAGAAGCATTGACCCGCTACACAATACAAACCTTGATCATTGTGGTCGAGGTAGGGTGTTGCGAGGAAACCGAATCAAATTCCAGAGTTAATCAAAAGCCCCATCCGTGACATCAAAGACACCCCTATAGAGACAAAAAAAAGGTCAGCATCTTGGTTTTAAGGAAACGTGTTCGCTAGATTTGAGAAAACCCACTTTGCTGGCGGCTTCCTAATTTCATACCTAACCCTCTCCCCAAACTCCCCCTCCCTAATAATCACAATTCTCCTCCACGCAAACCGCTTCTTGTAGAAATCACAGTGGTCGAGCTCGCGAAGCTTTGGACAAAGTTGGACGAGCTGCATGATAGTGGTATGCATCTTTTCCTTCTTTGAATCGACAGCGTTCCATAGCCCTCGACCGCGGAAGACTTCAAGGTTGGGGAAGAGGGATAGAATGGAGAACCATTCTTCCTGTTGTTGTCATTAGATTCATGCATGGATGACAATGATTTGGGGTTACGTACAAGTTTCACATTAGCTGGATGGATGGCGTCTTTGGGGTGGTGGACGGAGGATAAGGTGATGTTGGGGAAGAACTCTGCGAGCTGGTGGATTGAGTTCAGATCCCAACATGTGCAATCTGAGTCTACGAAGACTCATCCGATCAAATGTCTTGAAGCTTGCCAGGGTCTGAGCGTCGACGGAACGCACATCGAGATATTCCAATGGGCGAAGGACGGGGAGATCAGGTGTTGGCGTTGAAAGCGTTAGCCGTTGTGGTGAAACCTGGTTGGCACCCATTTTCTCGACCTGTATAACGTGATCTTGCGAAAGTTGATCAAGCGCGATAACCACCTGAAGGCTCGTCCTCAAGCGCTTCAAGACGGGCAAGCTACCAGGAGCGAGCTTGGGAATGCCGATCGGGAACCAAGTCAGTTCCTCGATGGTTGGATGGTTCTCCAGGAATCGTGCACGTGACTCGTCAATCGAAGACGTAGCTCCAAATCGGAGCGACAACTTTAACTTCTTGAGGCGGGGGAACTTGCACTTGACAAGATTATGAAACTCGAGAGGAATTTCCAAGTACTAGAGGCAGAGAAGGGATAAGATTAGAAGAGGGAAAACGAGGTTGTTATGTTGAACCCACCTCAAGCCCCTGCGATAGCTCAAACATGTGGCTAACGTGCGCAGCATTTCCCGGCTTTACCCAAGCATCCCTGAGTAGGCACAAGGCAGTCAGGTTGGATACATTCTAAAGCTACGGGCGTTGTCAGCCATATCATAACAAAATAAGGAGACCAAACTTACCGGATATGAGATGCTGTTGGGGTCGATGTTGGAACTTTGAACATGATTAGCAAAGCGCCCCGAAAGCCCAAGGTGCTTCAGCGTAGGTTTCTGACGAACGATATCAAGAATCGTATCCTCGTGGTCAGTAAGAACCGTTGGCTTGCTCCGCTGCTGCGGGCCCGTCGTGTTCCAACACCAACTGAACACCTGTAAGTCGGTCATATGGCTCAAATGCTCGCATATATTCCGCACATGAACCGCCTCTGAAGTCTGTGAAGGATCCAGTTGAGGATCGACGAGAGTGGTGGGCATACGATCAGGCGCCGTGTAGTTGTGCCGTTCGCATATATGCACCTCGCGGATATTGCGGGCGATGTCAGCTTGTCTTGCGAGGTGCGCCCATAGTTGGAAGCCAGCGTTGCGAACGCGGATGATTCGATATTGGGTATGTCGTGGTATGACGATGTTGGCACAAGGATGTGAGGCCAAAGCGAAGTTGATAAGGTCCTCGTGGAGATCAAGCTCTGATGCAATCTCATCGAGGATCTCATCTGGGAGACGGAGGAGTGGGGGTCAGACTCTGCTCTGGGTGATTGATCGTCGTATGCTGAGTGAGAAGGCGGGAAAAGGGCAACCTTGGCTCAAACAGCCCCCGTTGAATCGAGTTCAAGGGTCAAGCATATGTGACACCAGTTCGGTGTTGTTGTCCTGGTTGGAACTTCTCTCCCTGTATGCGCAACATTGCGACTACTTCAGTAGACCAACTCACCACAGCGCTAGTGGCATATAGATCTACCTCGAATCGACGTATCACCTTCCCCACGCATTCACAAACTCGCACAGCTTCCTCGAACGTCCTTCCCCCATGCAACCACTCCCGGAAGACACACTCCCGGCTTAGAGAAAGTATCACGCCTCAACCGCTCAATCCTCCTATGGTCGATGACACAACCCAAACATGAGCCGCGACGCGCGACGGCTCAGCCTCGTGGAATTCAACATTCAACCCACTCGCTCCGACCCTTCCTAGTATCAGCTCTTCATCCTACACTGCGCCTGCACCCTGCCTCTCCACACAACCTCAAAACCGCGTTTGCCACCCAACACTGACTCAACGCGCACAAATTCAACACGGTCATGCCCACCCGCTAGTCTCTCGCCTTCGAGGGTTCAAAATGTCCCTTGCGAGAGCGGATCTTCGATCTGTGGATAAACGTCGACTCTCCGGATTTACGACGCCTTGGTATGCGGTGAGGGGGAAGGAGGGGGTGACGATCAGTATGCTGGTGCTGCGTATCGTGGGATCTTGGTGACGTACACTACGCGAGGCTGCTCATACGTGGTAGGTTCCATAATCTGAAGGGAGGTGAGAAAGCCACGTTACGGCAAAGAAGGTGGTGTGCATGGGCGTCACGGAGGGGGTCTAGGCTGTCGAGAGGTTGATTTGAGGGGAAGAGGTTGGCTGGATGGAGTACGCAGTTCGCCAGACAACTCGTGAATATTTGAATCCTCAGCTTGGATTCGGTCGGGGTGACTGCTTGAAAGGTCGCGAGAGAGTGAGTGTAGGTGTAGTAAAGATGGCGATGTTATCGACAACGTCGTGGTGGTTGAAATCGAGAGTTTTGCTGTGGTGGGGAGTTTCTGTAAGCGTCGTCTGCCTCAATGGAATCAACAACTCTCAGAAGAGAATGTCCAAAAGGACGGACGCCACGCTGCCGACTCCATCGTTATCTATCCACCACCTCTCCACCGACTCCGGCGTTGCATACTCGAGCATGCCTCACGACGGTCTTCCGGCCATGGCACCACTGCCCCATCACGCCCAGCTCAACAAACGCCACATACACTTTTTGCTCCTCGGTCGCATACCTCGCGTTCAAGTCTATCTCCAGCCGAAATTGCAACCTCACTCCACGGAAAGCGCCTGCCCTGTCACAATGCACTTGCCCAACTTCTCCTCGTTCATCCTCGCCATTCCTCCTCAAACCGTGAGAGCGGTGTTGGCAACGCAGAGCCAGTGCAAACAATTTGAGTTCAACGTCATGGAGCGTTGCTGATGCGATGTCAGGTGAGGAATCCATCATACACCCTTTGAATGGAGAAACATTGAGTGGTTGGGAGGGTGAGCACCGAGCTTAGCCATTCGAGCTCATCCGTTGGGGGAAGAGGTTGCCTGTAGTGAGGTCGATGGTCCACTGCAACAAAAAATAGCGTCCGTGAATTCATCATATAAAGGGATGTGCGTACAACATTGGACTCTGCTGCTCTAACCAAAGTCGTCACGTTGGTGTATGCATTGGAGATGTTAGCTGGGACAGCGCCAGCGACCGCTGTGACGAATCGAGATGAGATACAATGGGCAAGCTATCAGTGCTAAAGTAGACGTACATCCTGGCTGGGCAATTCCGGTGAGATAAAGGAAACTATAATTTGTGAGCATCGACTCTGACTGAGACGCGACAACGAAGGACATACTTGTAAGATTCCGAACCAATATCAACGCTCGTGTCATTAGCACCCTGCACCAATCCAAGGAGAGGGAAACCGATCTCATCGGAGTCCTACGAAAAAGTCAAATCCATATCAACATCCACTTGAAACAGGAAAGACGGAAGAGGCTACCTCCATGGTGATCCGGACTTCTTGAGAAGTTGAGATTGAAGATTCCTGAATGACAAAAGTAACGGTGGTGATGGCCGGCTCATACTGAAGCAGGGCTTTGCTGATATAAAACCAAGACGGTCTCCTGTGCTGTTTTTGACCTCGATAACTCCGCGTTTGGTTGTGGTCTTTACGGCTTGAATGACGGGGAGGGAGGAAGGCGTCGAGCGGCGGACGAAATCTAGGGAGAGGACGGTGAGTCATACTGACGTGTCATAAAGGAAGAGAAGACGCACAAACTAAAGTGACCGAACTCGTACGTGTTCTGTATTCGAAGAGCAAATTTAACGTCGCTTCGCTGTGCCACCGTTCAACGCAATGACCTGCGATCCAAACAAAAGTAAACACGTGCTTCATCCACAAAGCCGAGGAAATTTTCAAAATGACGCTGTTTCGTCTTCAGAGAAGCATGACTGAAAAGCCGTGGAAGAAAGTAGATCGCTTTCTGCCCGCTCTTATGTAAAGCCTTTAAGTCTCTTGTGTTTTCGTCCTTTGTCGCATCCGGATAGCTCGAAGACCTGCTGACCAGGCCCATTCAAGCTGATGCTGAAATAGTTTTCAGATTCTATGGCGCCGATTTTTCATTACTGGGGCGTACACAAGAGAGATGCACTGCTGAGCCTCCGTAATCTAATAGGCGACGCCGAGAGGATCTTGATACCAGGCATGCTGTCAATGTTGAGCGCTGAGCCCGTCCCCGAATCCCAACGACCCTTCCTCGTCGACATCGGCTGCTCATCCGTCGCTGCGCCTGCGACCGCCCTCTCCACACAACCCCCAAAACAGCGTTGACCATCCAACACCGGTTCAACGTGCGCAAATTCAACACAATCATCGCCACCCGTTAGTCTTCCGGTCCTTCGAGCGTTCAACATGCCCCTTGCGAGAGCGGATCTTCGATCTGGGGATAAACGTCGACTCTTCAGATTCAAGATGCCTTGGTGTGCGGTGAGGGGGAAGGGAAAGATGACGATCAGTATGCCGTATGCATTTGAGCTGCGTATCGTGGTGTCAGAATCCTGGTGGCGATATACTACGTGAGGCTACTCATGCGTGGTAGGTTGCGAAGGGAGGCGAAAAAGCCATGCCAGGGCAAAGCTGGTGGTGTGCATGAGCGTCACGGAGAGGGTTTCGGCTGTCTAGAGGTCGATTTGAGGGGAGAAAGTGGGCTCGATGGGGTGGGAAGCAGTTTTGCTAGACAACTCGTGAGTCCTTAGCTTGGATTTGGTCGGGGTGACTTGGTTTATGAATGTGCTACGTAGTCTTCCATTATTGGAGGTCAGGGCTACGAGATAAATGTCACCCATTTTTGGATTGAGATTCATGTCTGCATTTCACGAAGGTTATAGGTAACGGTCAAGTATTTTTTCAGAGTTGTGGTGGGACTAGAACAAATATAAAGATTAACTGCTTGATGTGGCGTGAGGGTATTGTGCATACCTTGTGGTTTACGTGCTTGAGCGGCGTTGGCTCGAGGGTTATGTGCCGCTCGCAGTCCATCGTTACTTGCTTCGACGGAAATGAAGACCAAATTGTTTGTGGGAATGAAACACCGGGAAGTCTCTGCAACAACATCAACACATAGTATTTAACGACAGAAGTAACTGTTGCACTCACCTCTGGCCCGACATACGACTATGTTTATGTAGAGCGTATCAAGCTGCCGAGATACACCACCACCACGAGGGATCCAGGGAAGGAGACACCAACGATTGTGCAGTTCTGGTATGTCGTGAGATGTACACGGTAGATTGGAGATACACGTCGAAGTAGCAGGGCAGTTGGGCGGCTGATCGAAAGCGTACTGGAGTCCTTGAATCAGCGGCTCGACAGCAGTGTGTCGGCAGGATAATAGCGGGTCCTTTGACTTGTAAGGAGCGAGAAAGGCTCGGAACGCCTCGTGGGATGCCACTAGACGTGTGCTATAAGTGTCGTTGAGTCAGTCATGTGAACGACAAGATACGAAGTCAGAACTTGATGCACCTTGACTCCAGAAAACGTAAGATCGCGAGAGCCGTAGCAAACGAGTGCAGGAGTAGCGAAGGTAGCGGTATTGTCAACGAGGTCGTGGTGGTTAAAATAAAGAGTTTTCCTGTGGTCGAGAGTATCTGTAAGCTTCGTCTTAATATATCCAACAGTGGGATTAACACCTCGCTGACCAGAACGTTCGTAAGAGCCGCGGCCTCACGCCGCCGACTCCATCGTTGGTCGTTCTCTCGCTCCTTTCGTCCACCTATCCACCATCTCTCCACCAACTCCAGCGTTGCATACACGAGCATGCCTCACGACGGTCTTCTAGCCTATGGCACCATTGCCCCATCATGCCCAGTTCAACAAACTCCGCAGAACCTCGCCCCTCGACCGCATACTCGCGTTTCAAGTCTATTTCCAGCCGGAATTGCGACCTCACTCCACGGAATGCACCTGCCCTGTCACAGTGGACTTGTCAAACTTCCGCTCGTTCGTCCTCGCCATTTCTCCTCAAAAATTTGAGAGCGGTGTTGACTATACAGAGCCAGTGCAACCTCACAGAGGGTCGTTGCTGACGATGTCAGCCGAGGAGTTCATCATGCACTGGTTCAACCAACGTCGATGGCGAGACCTCCTGTGGAAGACGGCATCTTGAGGAGATCGTGTAAAAGGCGTCAGGCAAGACCTCGAATCTTGCTGAAGCCGGTTGACAGGGAAGAGGGGGAAGTGAGTGGGGTACGTTCGGCCGCTGCAACTCGACTTTCACTGTCTTTGTCCCTCTCAGCCGGAGAAGGTCTGGTCCGCGCTACGGGCCGTGGATGGCGGGGACCTCGACCCAACCATCGTCCATTTCCGTCGTGATTCATCCTCAACCAGACATCAAAACGAAGAAGGCGTGCGTCCGTGTGGCCTGAAGGGCACTCCCCGTGATCGACATCAGTCATGAGGATGGTGAGAAGGACCAAGAGCGTAGTTGGTGGTGGGGGAGCTGTGGAACAGGCATGTTGTAAAACTTGAGGGGATCCAGAGTGCGAAGGTTGTATGTTGGTTTTACCGAGGAAAAGGAGAGTGAATGTGACTGTGTGATAGAATACGCTAGAATTTCAGTGCAGCCAGCTGGGTAAATAATCCTTAGCTACCGGCGGTTAGGAATAGAAAAGACTACGAGCTTACTTTACATTCTCTCCATCAGGCAAACCACCCAATTGTGAGGACTCGAGCCAAATATCGATATTGGCACTCAAAACGACCCGCTAAGGCAGCGCGCAGCAACTCCAGCTCCGAATTTGCAGCTATCAAGATGGATGTTCAAACTTCAGAGAGGGGCGAACTCGACGGTGGTCCGGCCACTCACTTTGAGAGATTGTATTGTTAAGACGAAAAAAGAGACGTGTAGATTGTGTGCCGTTTTCTGGTTTCAGGTATGAGACTTGCAGCTTGAAGCTTGACACCACGCAACGAAATCTGCCATGGCTAGAAAGAAGGTCAGCCAGGCCTAGGCTCGTGACCAGCCTGTATATGAGAACTTCGATATACAGGCTGGTATGTCTGAGTTTAAATCCCCGTACCGCGCGGCTCCCACGCCAGTTCCCATAAAAGGTTCGATGATTTTTGACCTCCCCTTAACAATCCGGTCCGGCCCATGCCAAATCTTCCCGGTCCTCGATTTCCCTGCGTCCAACCCAAAATCGTCTTTCAGCTATGCACCCCAGAGGCGCGGCCGATATATTTATATTAATCCTTGTGTTTTTCTTTAACATTGAATGTACATATTTCATGGCAAGAAAATGAGAACTTCCCAAAAATACAACTCATACGAGGGAAAAGAAAGAACAGATAGCTATGTGACAAAATGGATGGAGTACAGAAATCCGAGAAGTCGTCCGGTCTGGATGCAACCACTCCAGATCTTACAGATGTGTCATTCATAAGAAAATGCGTCGATTTCACGCAACGGAGACCGTGAATACAGTGGAAACGCGGTGCGCGTCGTGCGACACGTGCTTATTGTTTAGGGGAGGTCAGAAATCATCGAACCTTTTATGGAAACAGGCGTGGGAGCCGCGCGGTACGTGGATTTAAACTCAGATTTACCGGTCTGTATATCGCAGGTACTTCTCATATACAGAACGGTCACCGGTCTAAGCCAGGCCCACGTTCGTAGAGTGCACTCGAATCGAGTAACGTGACAACACTTTGTCAAGCTTATTTCGGCCTGGCGTTGCTGCTCTTCTCCCGTTGTATGCGCAACATTGCAACTACTTCAGTGGACCAACTCGCCACAGCGCTAGTGGCATGGAGATCTACCTCGAATCGACGTATCACCTTCCCCACACCTCCACCCACATTCACACTCAAACGTCCTTCCCCCATGAAACCGGGTCACCAGGTCTCTTTGTCCACCCATATTCTCCACTCCCAAAAGATTCCCTCCATCCCCGGACTGGAGAAAGCATCACGCGCACGCCCCAGCCGCTCAATCCTCCCTCGATCGACGACATAACCAAATATATGACCCACGACGGCTCAGCCTCCTGGCATTCAAATATTCAACATTTAGCCCACTCACTCCTACATCTCCTAGTCAACATCGGCTCCTCATCCTCCCCTGCGCCTGCGACCTCCCTCTCCGCAAATCCCCCCAAAACCGCGTTGACCACCCAACACCGGCTCAACGTGCGCAAATACAACACAATCATCTCCACCCGTTAGTCTTCCGGTCCTTCGAGCATCCAACATGTCCCTTGCGACAGCGGATCTTCGATCTGAGAATCAACATCGACTCTTCGGATTTACGATGCCTTCGTATGCGGTGAGGGGGGAGGAGAAGATGACGATGAGTGTATGCATTCGAGCTGCGTATCGTGGTGTCAGGATCCTGGTGACGATATACTCCTTGAGGCTGCTCATACGTGATAGATTGCAAAATCTGAAGGGAGGCGAAAAAGCCATGTCAGGGCAAAGACGGTGGTGTGCATGAGCGTCACGGAGATGGTCTAGGCTTTCGAGAGGTCGATTAGAGGGGAGCAAGTGGGCTGGATGGGATACGCCGTATTTTTGCCAGACAACTCGTGAATCCTCAGCTTGGATTCTGTCGGGGTGGCTTCTGTTCATAAATGTACTGTGTAGTCTGACCTGATTGGAACAGGAGGAGGTCAGGGCTACGACAAAAGGAGCTCTTGATGAATGTTACCCACTTACAAATTGAGATTCGTGTCTGTATTTCGCGGAGGTAAAGGTAACATCCAAGGATTTCTTGGAAGTTGTGGTGGGACTAGATCAAATATAAAGATCAATGGCTGGATGTGGCGTGAGGGCATTGTGCGTACCCTGTGGTCTACGCGCTTGAGCGGCGTTGACTTCGAGCATTGCATGAGAGTTATGTGTCGCTCGCAGTTCATCTTTACCTGCTTTTTCCCGAAACGAAAACGGAACGTTTTGTGGGAACGAAACGTCGGGGGATGGCTGCAACAACGTCGACATGTGGTATTCAACGATAGAAGTAATGTCGTACTCACCTCTCCCCCAACATCCACCGAACTCGATGTTCATGTGGAGCGCATCAAGCTGCCGAAATATACCACCACGAGGGATCTACCAACGGTTGCGCGGTTCTGGTTGCGTAAGCTGTACAGGGTAGTTTGGAGATGCAAGTCGTTGTTGGAGAAGTAGCGGATGGTATTCGTGCAGTTGGGCGGCTGATCGGGACAAGATCGGGAGTACTGGTGTCCTTGAAACCGTGGCTCGACAACAGTGTGTCGGGCAGAATGACGAAGTCCTTTGAGCTTGTAAGGAGCGAGAAAGTTTTGGAAACGTCTAGTAGACTACCACTAGAAGTATGCTGTAAGTGTCGTTTAGTCAGTCAAGTAAACGACAAGATACGAAGTCAGAGTCTGACGCACCTTGACTCTAGAAAACGTGTTCCTGCTTAAAATATCGCGATAGGAGCGGCAAACAAGTGCAGGAGTAGTGAAGATGGCGATGTTGTCGACGAGGTCGTGGTGGTCGAAATCTAGAGTTTTGCTGTGGTCGAGCGTGTCTGTAAGCTCCGTCTTCATATATCCACCTCAACAGTTGAATTAACAACTCTCAGACAAGAACATCCGAAAGAGCCGACGCCTCACTCTGCCGACTCCATCGTTGGTCGTTCTCTCGCTCTTTTCGTCCATCTATCCACAAACCCCGGCGTTGCATACTCGAGGATGCCTCACGACGGTCATCCAGCCTATGGTACCACTGCTTCATCACCTCAACAAACTCCGCAGAACTTCGCTCCTCGATCGCATTTCGAACCTATGTCCAGCCGGCCTCAATGCACTTGCCCTGTCACATTGGACTTGTCCAACTTCCGCCCGTTCGTCCTCGCCATTCCTCCTCAAGAAGTTGAGAGCGGTGTTGACGATACAGAGCCAGTGCAAACGGTTTGCGTTCAACATCACAGAGGGTCGTTGCTGATGCGATGTCATGTGAGGAATTCATCATACACTCTTTCAACCAGCGTTGGTGGAGAGACCTCCTTTGGAAGACGGCAGCTTGAGGGGATCGTTAAGAGGCGTTAGGCAAGACCTCGAATCTTGTGAAAGCCGATTGACGGGGGAAAACGGGAAGCGAATGGGGTACCAGGTATGTTCGGCCGCTGAACTCGACTTTCACTCTCTCAGCCTTTTTTCAAATCTGGTCCGCACTATCGGGCCGTGGATGGCGGGGACCTCGACCCATCTGTCGTCCATTGCCGTCATTCCACCAAAACGAAGAAGCCGTGCGTCCGTGTCGTCTGAAAGGCACTCCCAATGATCGACATCAATCAGGGGGACGGTGAGAAGGAACAAGAACATAGTTGGCGGTGGGGGAGCTGTGTAATAGGCATGTTGTAAAACTTGAGGGAAGTGCGAAGGTTGGTTGTCGTTGATCGTTGGTTTCGCGGAGGAGAAGGAGTGGGCGAATGTGGGTGTGTGAGGGAGTACGCTGGAATTTCAGTGCAACCAGCTGGGTAGATAATCCTTAGCTACCGCCGGTTTGGAATAGCAAAGACTAGGAACTCACTTTACATTCTCTCCATCAGGCAAACCGACGTAAGCGCGGCCAATTGTGAGGACTCGACGAATCAAATATAGTCGAACCGACCCCCTAAGCCACCGCGCAGCAACTCCGGCTTTGAAAAAAAAAAAAAGAGTTTGCAGCTTTGAAAATGGATAATCAGAGAGGGGCGAACTCGACGATGATCCGGCCACTCACTTTGAGAGACCATATTGTTAAGACGAAACCAAGAGACGTGTAGATTGCGTACCATTTTCTACTGAGACTTGATATTGCGCAGCGAGATCTGCCATGACTGCTACTAGAAAGAAGGTCAGCCAGGGCTCCCACCTTCGTAGAGTACCCTCGTGAAGCACCGCCTATACATCAGTCCAATAGGCGCGTTCGGCGCTGACAACGGACTTCATTCCTTCGTCGTGAGGCCTGCAGGTGCCATACAGAACCAACATACTGGAAAGTCGAGCCCACTCACCAAAGACAGTAAACTACGAAGAGGAGTTAGAGAAGACTAGAGAGTCCGAGAAGCCCGGGCACGTTACGAGTCCTGGAGTTTACGTAAGGAATCGTTCTTATACTGACCCGTCTAATTGGTTCTAAGGTGATTGAAGGTCCGTACGCTTGAGTGATGGGGCGTAGACTAGGCAAAACAGGGTTCCTCTGGCGCGTGAAACTGCGCCTCGGGAACCCGCGAAATCTATTTTGTAGCCTCGGTGTCCTAAGAGAAAACTACCAAAAAACTACAAAAAGAAAAAAGACAGTCCGCGAAGGGAGTAGGTGGGTGGGTGAATGGAAATGATACCGCTACTTGGTAGGATGGTCGAGGTGAGAGGGAGGATCGCTCAGCTCCGCTCCCGCACCTGATATACCTCAGAGGTCTGAGGTGTGTGACTCGCTCACACTGGATCGCTGGTTTCAGGAAACCAGGAGTATCTCGGGGAGAGGAGATATCGTTACGTCCCCAGGCACCCGTGCGCCCAATTAGACTAATGTAAAAAATAATTCTAAACTCGACTAATTGGTTCTAAGGTGATTGAAGGTCCGTACGCTTGAGTGATGGGGCGTAGACTAGGCAAAACAGGGTTCCTCTGGCGCGTGAAACTGCGCCTCGGGAACCCGCGAAATCTATTTTGTAGCCTCGGTGTCCTATTACCTATGATGTATGTGAGGGAAGGGAAAGGGAGGGAGATGTTGGTGGATAGTCTGTTGGAAAGGAAAGAAAAAAAGGGGGAAAGATAAAAATGAGTTGAGCGTATGGGACTGGAGCGATGTTGTGAGAGGTCAAAATAGAAAAAGCGTACAGAGTTTATGAAGAAGTCTGTGTGAAAGATAATCCAATTTGGAAATTGTAGATGGAAATTGTCAATCATGATCAGGTGTCAGCCGGTTGGTGCGCGGGGCGCCCGAATAACATGGCCTGAAGCAAGACAGGATTCTTTCTGATGTAGATCCGAAAGGTATCCGATGCCCATCGTCCAATAGCCCGAATGACATCAGGAGGTACACCTGCTTCAGCAAGTGAAGTGGCACCTCCTGCACGCATGGATTGACCTGCTATATCAGAGGGGAAAAAACGACGGAGCCGTTTGATGAACCAGGAACGGGTCGGCACAATACCAGACTCACGCAACCATAGTTCGGGCTTGAGGGGGTGAAAATGATCTCGGGAAGTGAGATATAATTTGAAGAAAGTGTGTGGGTTGGTTGGTAATGCAGTTCGTTCTATAATGATTATGTTCCCCTCATAAGTGCGGTCGGCCTTATGGCCAGGCAGCAAAAACGAGTAAGACTTGGTAGTGACATCAACAGTGTGTCGCAAAGTGACTTTACGATAATCACGGCGTGCGACAGAGTCAGGGAAAGAGAGCTCCCCAAGACGCATGAGTCCATGGAAACCAGTGAGTAGCATTGCAAGAAACAGTTTGTCGTCATGTCGAGGAGAAGTTCCAATGGTGGAAATGACAGTTTTGAGATCATCAGTGGATAAGGGACGTTTGCGTTTGACAGGAGTTCCAAAGCGACGTTGACAGCCTGTCATTGTTCTTGATACGAGCATTGAGTTGCGTGATTTCCGCACGTCGGGGAAAAAAGGTTCGAGTTGATTGCAAATTCCTGATAGGTAGGAGTTGACAGAGCTGGGTTTGATATGCGATGACATATAGACAGTGAAAAAACTCAGAGTTTGTTCAGTTGGTTCAATGTTGAACTTGTGGAGTTTGCAGAAAGTAAGATAGGAATTCAGGGCGGATGTGTATGTCATGTGAGATGAGTTGTCGATGGAAAACCCCAAAGCAATCGACCGTTCATGAACAAGTCGATCAATGGTCCATGGCTCTCGTTGAGGCTGACGAGAGCCATGCGATATAGAGATCATTTTTTGGTTACCCCCAGCACTGATGATTGAGGGGGCTGCAAGGATAACGAATGACAACATACATTGCTGGACCACAGTCGACTGATGTTGGGGGCAGGTTTACTGTGAGGAGGGGCAATCAGGTCCCTTGTGCCCACCTTTTGAACACTTATTGCATATATGAAGACGACGACACTGGCTGCTGTCAAGCAAGCACAGGTTATCATTCCATCGATTGCATGCTTCTTGTTTTTTGCAAGACGGTGGGGCTTTTGTATCAAGGGATGCGCGTTGGACAACTGCTGCACCGATCGAATCCATATGTGCAGCTTTAAGATCTGCGAATTTATTGAGATCCGTAAGCTCCAGATCACGCCGACTCCCGATGCGGCGGCGGACAGCTTTGTCAAATAGAATAACTCGGTCGTGGAAAAGGACGTCAGTTGCGGCAAATAATCCGACGATATATTCAGCATAGTCTGCGAGTTCGCCCGCACGATGGGGGAATGCTGTGGTTGTTGCGCGCGAGGTTCTGTTCCAAGAGATCGTCCACTCTCCAGCATTCGAGACCACTTTAATTGGTGCCACTGTTCCAAACTTGATCTCAATCTCACCGATGGATTCAACTCGCTCATCGTTATTTGAAGTTGAGTAATATCCTGAAAGAACAGCATCGAGGTTGACCTTTGGATCAATCCCATATAGTTTGAGCAAGTCGAGCGTAGCAGTGAGGCTGGGAGATAAAGTAACATTCCGTATGAAGTCAGAAACAACCCAGGGATATTGAGAGTCGTCTGGTTTTGCGCGTTTCGTGGATGTTGATGGTTCCCTTTCAAGTTCACCTTCATCTTGGTCATCTTGATGCTCGGCATCCACTGCTGCTCGTTTGCTGCCTCGTTGATTGGCCTGAGTAAGTTGGTGTTCGTGGTCTTCAATGATAGATAAATATCGCGCAAAAGTGTCTTCAACAACTGGTAAATTTTGGGGTAGAGCATTGACGAGCATTGCATGGATTCGACTGAGGGCGGCTCCTTTCGAGATCTCAGATGAACGGAAACTGTCAATTGTTTTGCTACAAGCAGCTTGGGTAGCGACTGCAGCTGGGAAATTCCCAAGCACACTGTCTTCCCTTTGTTCACGGTCAAGGCCTCCTGGAGACATGGATCGGCATTGGCCAGAACCATGCTCATGGGCACCAATGGGTTGTTGTTGGCGTGCTTCGTCGTTTTGATGGTTGTCTGAAATGTTTGCACCCCCAGAAATAGGAGCATCGAGCGATGAAGTAGAAAGATCATTGTTAGACATGAAGAGAGTGAGGATTTACAAAGTTGATCCGATGCAACCAGAGGTTGAGATGTGAATGGAAATGATACCGCTACTTGGTAGGATGGTCGAGGTGAGAGGGAGGATCGCTCAGCTCCGCTCCCGCACCTGATATACCTCAGAGGTCTGAGGTGTGTGACTCGCTCACACTGGATCGCTGGTTTCAGGAAACCAGGAGTATCTCGGGGAGAGGAGATATCGTTACGTCCCCAGGCACCCGTGCGCCCAATTAGACTAATGTAAAAAATAATTCTAAACTCGATTTCTTGTCACACTATTCTTTGAGAGCTATAGCAAAACATTACCAAACAGGTGTCAATTTTTAACTGAGAAATGGACGTCCACTTTTCAGTTCAAAATTTACATTTGTTTGGCTGCACCCAATGAATGACGCGTCCTCTTGTACCTCCTACTGGATTGTTCAGCCGAGTTTTGCATGAAGCCACATCAAAATGCGCGTTCTCCTCGCACTGATATGCCAACATTGCTCTATTGCATCATCATCCCAACCAGAGCGTTCTTGACACTTCTCTCAAATCTGGGGTTGCACATGCCCTTGCCTTCGCTTCCAGCTCAGCAATCGCTGCCACTGTCCTTTAGTCTCTTGGTCCCAGCGCCCACATTGTTAGCGTCAACGACATTTATGGCGGCACTTTCAGGTGCACAACGAGGGTGGCTAGTGAGAACCAGGGTTTAGAGACCACCTTTCTGGATCTAAAGCATGTGGATGAGGAAGTGATTAGAGATGTAATGCGGGAAAATACCAAAGTCGGTCTTTCTCTCACTCTTTCATTTCTCTAAACTGATGATTTACAGCTGATTTGTGCTGAATGAGCCACAAACTTCACCCTCCACCTCATCAATATCCCCCGCCTAGCCCAGATCGCACGCAGCCATCCGTCCCACCCCCCCGGGTTTTGAAGGGATAAGCGGAATGACTTGGCGTGGCAGATGCTCTCTCCTCATGCAGATGATGGACTCTATCCCCGCTGGCTGGTATGCTGTTGCTACTTCTGGTGCTGAAACGTACGGTTTGTCCTCTCTCTTTTTTTTGCACTCCCATCCCCTCTAACTTATCAGCTTATGGTTGCATGACGCACGTTGGGATTATGCCCCCACCCGTAACTATCACTGCAGACGATAAGCGCCTCAAAGCTGGAAAACCAGCTCCCGATCCCTTCCTCCTTGCTGCCAAATGTCTTGGGTACCACGCCTCCAAGTGCGTTGTATTTGAAGACTCGCCCAGCGGCATTTGCGTGGGCGTGGCCAGTGGAGCTACTGTAATCGCCATTTGCACCAACCATGAGAAGTCAAAGATCGAAAACTGTGGTGTGCATTACCTTGTGGAAACTTGGAGAGTCTCACTTTTGAGGTGAAGGGTGACCAGCTCAGATTTACAGTTTCAGCATAGATTTTGACATAAATATTAGATGGATACATATTTCCATAGATGTCTCTTGCACTACATAGATTGCAATTTATCAATGTGAGAGTGTAAAGTACAAGGCTCGAACCTCCAGAGAGAATTCCTTCACTAGTCCTCCTTTCCTCATCCTGCAAATCCATCCATTGTGGACCAAACCTATAGCCCCAATGACAGCAGTCCCAAAAACAAAACAAAAAAGTTAACCTCCAAAAATTAGCCCTGCTGATGCCTAACCCAATTACTGAGTTGGAGCCCAACCGGCTGACCCAAGAAGTCCACAATCCCCAGGTCCGTTCCAACTTGTATCTCCGTCACCTCTTCCCACTCCCAAATCACCACCCCCCACAACTCTGTCAGTCTCAACACTCCACACTCAGCAGCCTGAACGACCACCAACCCAGCCACACACCCCACCACAACAACGGCAGCAGCCACATCCCCAATTGTCTTCCAACCTTCGCAATCACACTCTCATACTCTCTGCATAGTAATCTCTTTTACCTTCTCCCTTGTTCCCGTTGTACGCATCGTGCGTGGGCAGCAACTTGGCGGCAACCACGGGATCATGATTTGATCATGATCATGTCAGAGTCATACTCCCTCGCATGCTCTGCTTGAACTCTGTAGGCCAGATCATCGAAGTTAACAATGGAGAGGGAGGGAGAAGGGGGTCGACATGCAGGAGGGTATCGCCGTATCGGAGACCTGTTGGAGACGGAGGACTTCACTACTGCCAAAACACAATTGGACAGCCTAGCTCAATCAAACATAACACCTGGACTGAAATCTGCTAGTCGATGATTCTCGTAAATGGCGTCTCGGAGCAGGGGAGGTATAAATGAGTTGTGTGAGCGCAATCATTCCTAGTAAATGCTCCATTTTACTCGAGACGACCGTGCATCATGCCCTGTACTACGTCCATGAACAAGTGTTTTCTTGCTCTAGAAAGTCGAGCAAAACAGGGATCACCTGGCAGAATATCCAGTTCTTCTAAAAGGATATTTGACAGTGCATGACGGACGGGTTGTTCCTCTGAAGAAATCCACCATCAAGGAAAGGAAGAAAGCACACGTGAAGATAAAAAGACTTACCTCCGAGATTAAGTGGGATGATGCCCGATGGAGGCGTATCTTTGGTGGGTAGATACCATGAAGAGTTCGGTATAATATGAAGAGCAGGTTGTCTCTCTCCAAAGGATCAATGAATGATACATTGTAGTGGGGGCGATCTTGTTGAACATCCTCATGAGGTTTAGTGGCAAACGGGGTGGTGATTAAAAAAACCCAGGACTCGTATTGCCATGCGAAGCAATGGCCCACAGCCCACAAGTTTGCAATTGTTCGTAAAAATAGACACAGGCACACCTTCACCTCGTGGTGTGATTGGGGGTCTGGGTTTTGGCGCTATCTTTTCTTTCACTCCCCTTCCCTCCTTCATCCTGAACGTCCATCTTTGATATCTCAACATGAGCGGAGCCAGTTTCTTTGCGGGCGCTCACGATTTTGACGCCAACAACAGCACATTCATTGATGCTAACTTGACTGTGAGTAGAATGTTTGCTAAAGGTATCTGTGAGGAAAGTTGACGACGTTGGATCTGTTGCAGATCAACATCCACGGCAGTAAGACGACAGGGGTCATTCCCCTTCCACCAAACCCAAGCACTCGGTTCACTGGGCGTACAGAAGTCATTGCGAAACTCAAGACACATTTCTTTACCAACCCAAACGATGTAGTTCAGAAGAGAAAGGTCTTTTTGTTATATGGAATGGGGGGTATTGGAAAGACTCAGATTTGCTTGAAGTTTGTTGAGGAAATGTCTGACAGGTGAGTACCTATTGAACACCAGTCTGACCCTACCTGAAGAATTGAACTGTTCCCAGCTTCTCTCATGTTTTCTGGGTTGATGCATCCTCCTCAGGTACCATCATGCAGGCATTGAAGGGTCTTGGTCAGTCTTTTGGATTGGATGGCTCATCTGAGTCTGCTCTCTGGTGGATTGGCTCTTTGAAAGAGAATTACATCCTGATCTTTGACAATGCTGATGTTCTGTCACCTGCTGCACTGGAGGGATATTTCCCACCTGGAGTGTGGGGAAACATTCTGATAACTAGTTGTAACTCTGCCATGATGACTCTGACTTCACATCAGAATTCTCTTGAAGTGATTGAAATGGAAGATAGGGATGCTATTGAACTACTTCTGAAAGCCAGTTGCTTGGAATCATCTACATTAGATGTTCAAATCCAAGCCTCTAAGATTGTAACAGAGCTCTTCTGCTTTCCTCTTGCTATTGACCAAGCTGGTGCTTATATTGCTTCTGGGGCCACCACTATTGGAGACTATCTAGCAAAATATACAGAGCACCGAAAAACATTATTATCGCATTCTGAGTTTATTGGAGCCTCTAAGTATAATAGAACTGTCTATGAAACTTGGGAGCTGTCATACAAAGAAATTCAGCAAAGGGCTAAATCAGATGATTCTTATAAGGCCAATGCAGCCAACAGTGCAATGCTACTTCTAGAATTATTTCCTTTCTTCCATCATGAGGAAATATCTGAGGAAATCTTTTCTTATGCTGCCCTTCTAGAAAATGATGAAACTCCTATGTCAGATTTACCTCTTGCCAGTTCACTGCTGGACCAAAGACTACTTCCTCTTTGTGAGACAGGTACCTGGGATAATTTCATTTTTAGGGAGGGAATTCGGACATTATTGTCTTTCTCTTTGATCAAGAGGGGCCTATCTGATAATATATATGGAATGCATCCACTGGTTCATACCTGGGGCAGGGACAGATTGACTGTGAGTGAGAGGAAAAAATGTTGCTTAATGGTGTATGTCACATTGTCTTGCTCACTAAGGTGGAATGCAGACCAGCCATATGCATTCCAGAGGACCTTGGTAACACATGTGAGAGCGAATATGGAGTATTTAAAAGCAGAAAGCAATCAGAATATCATCAGTTACATGGATGATGCTTATGCAAATTTTGGGAGGCTGTTGAGGGAACAAGGATATTTGAAAGAAGCAGAAACTTTGGAAATTAAAGTTCTGGATGCAAGGAAGAGAATTCTTGGAGTGGAACACCCAGACACAATCGGAGCCATGGCAAATCTAGCATCTTCATATTCAAACCTGGGAGAATACACAGAGGCAGAGACACTGAAGATCCAAGTTCTGGATGCAAGAAAGAGAATTCTTGGATTGGAACACCCAGACACAATCCTTGCCATGGCAAATTTAGCAGTAACATATCAGAGCCTGGGAAAATACACATTGGCAGAGACACTGGAGATCCAGGTTCTGGATGCAAGGAAGAGAATTCTTGGAGTGGAACACCCAGACACAATTGAAGCCATGGAAAACTTAAAAACCACCCTGACAAGTCTGGGAAAGTACAAAGAGGCAGAGAGGCAGGTTATCCAAGCTCAGAAAGTTGAGAGCAGAGTTATTGGAGCAACATCCCATCATGAAAATGCCTCTATGGCTAATGTCCAAGAAACTGAGGAGACTTTAACAATGAGTTTTGACAAAAAAGGTGTGTACTGAGATTAATTATTCTTGTAAACTATCCCTCATATTTATCTGATTAGTGTCCTCTTTGTCTAATTTTGTAAAGAAAACTTCAAAAATTATGTCTAAAATAGCACATTCATTTTATAAGAAGAAAGCCCCCAATGCTGACTTAGGAGGAAATAGTTCTTAATTCTCATATTACAATCATTCCATGCTTCTTACTATTATTCCACATTGTAACAATGTCTTGATATGCTGTTCAGTATGTTGAATGGAATATTTTTGTGTAACTGTTTTGATTGATATTGCAAGTATCTTAAAACTGTTTCATAATATGTCTTCTGCTGCATTGACTGCTGCACCTTTATTGAAAAACTTATGTAAGCTATAGTGTCATAAACATCCCACACCCATGCTCTATGCCAAGACATTCCTGAGATGAACCCTTCACCATGATGCCTTGTTTCTCCATACCAACCCTTTATTGTCTCATTACCTTGTGATTCCTTGTTCTCTTGTCTCCTCCCATCCTTACTGTACTTATTCTTCTTTCTTGGTTGCCATGGTATCCTTCCCTTAGGTATTTAGGTAGCTTGTCATGTACTCACTACCTCATCCTTGATCTTATGACTACATGCCAAATTGAGTCTGACATTAGCTGGTTATTGATTGCTGCATATGGCCTGGCTGTTCCTTGCTGATATGCTGAGGTCAGTAATCAGATCACCTGGAGCTGACCACCCTGAAATATCTTGGTGACATACAATGCACATTTTCAGGATATGAATGGGATGATTCCAGGATATGCCTGTCATGAACCATCCTTGTGACCCTTCCACTCACATGACCAACTGGTGATTGAAAGTCCAGTCCAGTCCAGTTTTGGGCCCAAAACGAAAAGACTGAGACCTAGACTGGTCCACACAATTCCTAAAACCTCAAAAGACCAGACCAGGACTGGAAAAGACCAAGACTGCAGTCTTTTTTGGTCCTTGGACCAGTCTTGGTCCAAACTGGTTATGTGATACAGGATTGGAAGGGAATGCCCAGAGGCCATAGTCAAACAGTGGTATATAGCTAGATTTGGATATCTTACATAATTAAATGATCTTTTGTCTTGAACCACCATCTTGTCAGCAGTATTGCCATCCTCTTGCACTACATGTAGTGCTTTATATATCTGTACTTCCTACAGTATGCATAATCATGTTGGGCCAGCTGAGTATCTTGTCACTGCTCATTGCTCACTTATGGGTGTTGATCCCAGATCCACCCATTCTTGCCTCCTCCTTCCCTCTTGGCTTCAGCTATGCAAGAAGTTCAGAGTGAACGCTTCACAGGTTACAACTGGTTCAAGACCAGTTGTTCAACTGAATATGCAATAATAATTGCAATTGTGAGTTGGTAAGTTTATTGAGATTCATCGTAGCTTCTAAATGAGTGCAAGAATGTTAAATTCTGTTGAGAACTGATGTATCTACAAAAATACTAAGGTACATCTACTATTTTCATGAAATATTTTACTATTTTTTATGTATCTTGTCAGTTTTTGGCCTAAAGATATGATCTTAGGTGTGTTTTGAAGGGTTAATATGTAGGTACAAAAGACCAATCTTAACCGACAAGACCGGTCCACATTAACCAGTGATATGTGTTGCATGGGGATGAATGTGAAAGTGTGTAACACATGAACAAATGATTTAGTGCATTGGGAAACCCTAAACACCTAAACACTCACACACTCACACACACACACACACACACACTATCACAATCTCAGTGCATGAATTTGAGGGCCTTTGGTATTAAGAAATACCACTTTCGTTTTCTTAGGTTAAGTCTCAAGAGTTTTCATTCAAAATGGGTTTTTATTATAAGGTGTGGTTTAGAATAGTTCAATAGAACAAAGTATATCTTTCAGGGAACTTGGTCTCTTAAATGCAAAGTTCTTTGATCACAGTTTCTTTTATTAACACAAAACATGACTTTAATTGACTTTTATGACTCCTGTGAGTTTTTATTATGTCACTACACTCCAAAACAAAGGGTACGAGTACACTGTCTCATCTAAATGATACTGTGTTCTTAAAACCTCTTATTCAAAAGTCTCCAAGTAAGTTGACTCCCAAGCACACTGGCTTCATTCACACTGTACTTATCTGACCATGAAGAAATCTCCTTTTAATTGATTACAACTGTCCACCTCCTAAGTCTCTACTTGGAGTGCAACTAGCTGGTCAATGGGGGGTGCGATTGCTTGCCTTTTGACCTGCCAGCACACTCCTTATATACTCCAGGAACCCCTATCTACGTTTTACATGTGTTTTAATGTGGGATACTTCAGTCTGAATTACAAATATGAATTTTTAAAGAACATGTGGTATACTTTGTAGTCTATCTCTGTAAACACTACAGATTTTGTAGTGTCATGTCTTTCATTTTCAAATGCATCAGTGTTTGATGCATATGTGGAGTTAGCCAATGTAGCTATTCTTAGCTTGGCATGATCTCCCATGTTTCTTTCTATGGCCCGGTTTACCAGTTTGACAGATGACATCACAAAATGATTAATGTTTCCTGATGCATTGATGTGCATGCATATGCGTTTACCAATAGTCTTTGGTCTCCTGTCGTTCCCGAGTTTTTAATTAAAATGCCTTGTCTTGGCTCGTCTTTTCATTACAGAGGTCAGGAGACACTCTGAAGGTGTTTTCAAATGTCTTTCTTAATTATCAGGGGTTCTTATTATATCTCATATAATAGAATGTGTCTTTTTCTCATGTTTGCACTTGTGACATTCAGACGCATCAGTCTTTGATGCATATGTGGGAATTGCCGTACATGACTTTCTGAATGGCCATGAGCCACACTAAGTCTTCATACATGTATTACTTAGGCATAGCTTAGTTTTTAGACATGCCATTAGGCATCTATGTCATCTTTTTCTGTATTTCTTGTATAAACACAAGTTTCCATGTTAAATCCATTATGTGTTTCTAAACCCTTAGTGGTAATGTAATTCTTCTCCCTGTGCTGGGTGTTTACCACTGGATGCAAGCCACAATAACTTGAACCAAATTATTGTAAAGAAATTTCAAATAATTTTATGGTAACAATGTCTGAAAAATGGTAAAATTATTGTGACTTTGTTTTGACAAACAATAGCATTATCAAAAGAAAAATCCCAAAAATTTCTCAATTTTTTAGACATTGTTACTGAAGAATTATTTGAAATTTCTTTACAATTTCTTTACAATAATTTGGTCCAAGTTATTGTACCTTGTGTCCAGTGTACTCTAGAACCTCTTTGTGCTCTATTTCATGGTAGGTAACCTTAGATAGGGTCCAAGTATAATGTCACAACATGTACTGCTGCCAGTTCCAAAGCCTTAGTCCTATTTTCAGATTCTACACATTTGCATTTTTAGTCAACTGAGCCAGGTATGCACATTGACTCTTTGTATCATTGCAATTGTATGTAGTGTATTTATTAGAGATGTCCTTCATTGGTAAAATCATTAAAATCGAATTTTATATGGCTGAAATGGTTTCATCTGTATCACCAGTCTTTTTGCAGTCTTGTAATCTTAAATCTGCAAGACCAAGACTGCAGGTCTGGTCTTTTGCAGTCTTGGGACTGGACTTCCAAGCACTATGACCAACCCACTCTAATCTCACTTCTCAGACTCCAATGCTGAACCAACTCTGACCTTGTATTCCAGCAAACCAATGCTGAACATGTGCATCCAACTCCAAGCATGACAACTCTGAATAGAACAAGCACTTATTGTTCTTCACCTGCCAAGCCTCCTGTCCTCAGCCTTGGCAACCCTCTTCACAATAAGCCTCAATGCTGACTCACTAATCACCTCTGTCTCCATGATACTTTCCTCATGGCCTTTGTTCCCTTTATTGTTCTACCTTGTACCAATGTTACCAATCCCTTCACCTTTTTCACAGACCCTACTCTCTCCAACTTGTATAAATACTCCTTGCATGTCCCAAGTACCCTTATCCTTGATATTAAAGTTAACTTCTGTCTTATTCCTTCATCCTGTCATCTCAGCCTCTCATCTGTGTTATATCTACTAACTTGCCTTAGACTTCAACTCTGACACCAAATCCACCTTATGCTGAGTTATTGCATAATTCTGATACACTAACATTTCACTTAGTGTTTTGTTCCCTTTACATATTCTCAAGTCTCCAAGTCCAAGTCTATGCTACCTTCATCTCTGACAGACTCAACTCCATTCCTTTCAGTCTCAGAGCTCAACTCCATGCTTCCCTGCTTCTCAGACTTAGCTCCATACACCTACGTTCCTGGACCTAACTCTGTACACTTACACTCCCAGACCTAACTCCATACAATGACTCTATTACAGACCTCATCCCCTTCCAGTCTAGTAACTACCAGTGGTATCTATGTCAACCTCTACCTCGCCTCTTGCCCTATCTAAGGAATAGGATGGATCCTAACAATGCTGCTCTGAGATACCCTGTAGATGTTGTCCTGTAGAAATGGACCTTATGAACCATTCAATTTGTCTAAGTCCATTGAAACTCCAACATTTGATCCACCTCATAAACAAGCACCATGCAAATGCTCTCCTCACCACCACCACCACCACCACCATCCTCATCACACCTTAAACAAGGGATGATCAGGCAGTTAAGCAAGTCTTTGACAGATTCTAGGACAAATTGATCATTTTCTCACCTTTTATGTAATCAAAACAGACCTATGGGAATTTTTTTTTTTCATTTGGACAGTGTGTTTGCCTATTGTGTGAAGGTGACATCCAAATGTAAAAAAAATTTGTTACTATTTTCAAAATGTGGTGTAAGGTATATATCCACAGGACTAAAGGCTGTTAAGAATTAAAATTTGTAAATGAAATGGATTTCAGGAACAATTCAGTTTGTCTCTTTGGCATGAGGCAAAACTTTAATTTTTAGCAAACACTTTGCCTAGGGAACAGAGTTGTGACACATTTAAACAATAAGCATATAAATTGTTTTTATTCTGTCAGCCCTCTTGAACAATTAGTGAATATACTGTCCAAATAAAAATTGTCCCATTAATCTGATCTAATTATATACAAGTGGCAAAAATGATAAATTTGTCAAGGAATCTGTCCAATGCTTTGCTTAACTGCCTGATTGTCTCTTGTTTGAAGTGTCACTGTCACCACCCTATGTGACCACCACCTTGCAATGTGAGTGTCTGTGGGCTGAACAACATTTAGACCCTCACATCAACTGCCACATCATGTGCTGGAGGCTCAGCAACAACATGCCACATCTTCACCACATCCTACACAACAACCCCCCTGCTGCTGCTATGGCCATCACCACCCACTCCCATTGCCAACTGCCCACATTCTCCTCAGTAAACTGCAATCATGACTGCAACAATCTGCCAATGCCATCAATGGCCTCCTCCAGATCTGCCATGTCATCCAGATGGCAACAACACAACAGTAGTGCAGGTGAGTAGTGTTTGAAAGTCCAGTTTGGTCCAGTTTTTTGATGCCCAGGGGCATTAACTGTAACTGTAACTGGTCTTCCTTTTCCCCAGAAGTCAAAAGACCAGACCAGACTGCAGTTTTTTGCAGTCTATAGACTGGTTTCAGTCTGCATCAGTTTTCACTGGTTTATGACCGGTCTTTAGGCCAATATTTTAAAATTATGAATCAGTAAATTTATTGACATCTCTATTAGCTTCAAAACAAGCCTAAGAACGTTAAATTCCATTAGGAATTGGTGCTTCTATAAAATAAGTCTGGTACATCTATTATTCCCAAAAGTAATTTACATTTTGATTCATATCTCTCTCGTTTTTTGACCAAATTGTACGTTCTTGGGTGTGTTTTAAAGGGTATTTAAGGGGTTACAAAAGACCAGTTCATGTTAACTGGTTTTTTTGCAGTCTTTACATCTCAAAAATAAAAAGACCAAACCACAGGTCCAGTCTTGTTATGGTTGTTAAGCATAACGGGTAGTTATGATAAGCTTCGAGTTCGTCGGTTCGTTCGTTCTGCTACACTCCCTTCTGAGATGATGTAGGCTTTGCTGTCAGTTCGTTATGCCCTTAATAACGACACTACAGGGTTCCGCAATACTCTATGGCGCACGGGCTCAAATAGAGATTCGGTGATCGTTTATAGTCTTATGCTGACTAGGCCTAAGTGACTAAGTCTTCAATGTTGAAGGCTTAAGTCATTCGAGGTTTCAATAGAGGCTCTAAGTCGAAAGACTATAGAGTTCGAGGGTGATCTAAGTCCAGAGGGTCTGGCTGAGGGATGAACTAAGCTTTGATTGCCTAGGTTCAAGCTACCGAATACAAAAGAAAGTACCCTATCTATATACTAAGGGTATGAGTCACTATGAGTCAGAGATATGAGTCATTATGACTCGTATGGAGTCATACGAGTCCTAGTGAGTCCGTATGATTCATATGACTTGGTAGGAGTCATATGAGTCATTCTAAGTAACTATGAGTCATAAAAGAAATCTAGCTGGGATGCGTATCTAGAGTCTGTCCAGTATGGTCTAGATACATCTTAGGAATATGTAAATGTCTGCGCGTGTTTATCTATATAAAATGAAAAAGAGTCTGTAACAGGTCTTTTGCAGTCTTGGTCTGGTCTGGTTACGGTCTTTTTCCAGTCACAAAACTGGACTTCCAAACACTACAGGTGAGCTCAAATTCCACAACCACCCTCTTTCTCCTTGCTAATAGCCACAACCCACCCAGCGGCCACCACAACACTGGCCAACCACTGCCACATCACTGCCTTGTCCTTGCCACATTGGTGCTGACAAGGTGACACAATGGTATGACAACAGCCACAAGATGATGACAGAGGAGACAGATGGACAGATAACAGTGCAACATGGCAGCAACAGATGACCATAATGATGGCAGACAACAACACTAAGACTATGGATGCATGGCAGAATATCTGTGTGAACATGCTCCTTTTTCTGTTATACCATATTCCCCAATCCTTCCTAGTTTTTTGTATAACATGCACCAGATAGATACCATTTTATATAATGATCCAATTGTTTATGACTATGGAAATACAATGCTGTTTACCCAATATCCTCAATTTCAAGCAGATGCATATGGTATCCTTATAATGAGTAGTATGATATCCTGAGATTACCTCCCCAAGCATCCAGAGGATATTCATGAATACCAGCTGAGGACATCCTGAGGCAGATATCCAGAGGATAGTGGAGGAGGATAGTTGGAGGTTTTGTATGTCCTGGGATAGCCTAGAACACCAGAATTCAGTATCCCTGAGTCATCACCTTGATATCCTGGGATATGCCAGCCACATCTGGAAGGTAACCATCAATACATCTAGTGTTGCCACAAAGCATAGTTCAAAGTCCTTTAAAGTCAGCTATTCCCAACTTTAAAGGACTTTAAGACTAAAGTTGCTTTAAAGTGGTTTCCATTTTCGGTTGACTGCACACAGCCTTCTTGTCAGAACGGAGGCTTGCCACTTCCCCTGCTGATTAGATACAAGCAAGTACATAGAGAACACAGAATATTATGAGTGGTGCTAATATGATACTTGAAAAAAATTGAAGGGGTATGCAAGCACCTCTATGCCATGACCTCTATTGAATTTATTTGAAAGAAGTTCTGATGTGTTCCAGGTCATGTTTTTTGACACAAATGCTGAAAAAGACAGAAATAGATTTGAAAAATGCAATGTGGATATGAGCTGGACAAAGCTCAAGAACACGGTCAACCACAGATATGTGGAAGACCACCTAATATTGACCCAAGGTCCATATCATGGAGGAGCATGACCATGCATAAACCCCTTTCACCAAATGCCCTGTTTTCCTTTCCTTCCACAATTTTTTGACAGGACCATTGGCATTGCTGTCCCAAAGCTTCAACAAATTATTCACTTTGAACTCATGGAGCACCCACACATGCACACATTTTGCATACTGATATCTGGCCAGATTTCACATAGCTGGTGTGAGCTGGCATTGCTCAAATGCACAGCCTTACCTTGAAGTACCTTAAAGTGCTGAATATGGTCATAAAGTCCTTTAAAGGCATTTTAGTGCTTAAAGCACTTTACTTTGCAGCAACACTAAATACATCACCAGGAAATATCCCACACAATTGGGTGTGTATGTATCAGGAACTGGTTGTTCCTCATTGGGACCACTCTGAAATCTACCTCTACCTCCACTTTTCCTGTCTCACACTTTATCTATCTCTGTGCTTGATCTGAATTATTTCTCAAACCTTCAGTTGAGCCCCCAATCACCCTCCAATGCACTCACTGTGAGCTGTGATGAGGATGACAATGTCATAAAGGTAGGATTTGTCATCACCATAGCAAAAGCTCAAGGGGATGTCATCAATCCACCCCTTTCTCTGCCAAGCAAGAACAGGGGTTATCATTAGGATAGTTGATGCCAGATGTCAACCATACTTTTGCCAGAAAACTGGTTCTCAGCCATGAATTAAGTGAGAAGTTGGTGAAATGGATGGCACAATCTCCAGAATTCCATATTTGCTTGAGCATTTATCCAGACACCAGGGTTGTTTTTTTCAGATATTCTGCACTGTTTTCATTGGATATTGCACACAATTGATGCCTCTGGAATTCCTCATTTCCCTGCAACATTTGTCCAGACACCAAGGTTGTTTTTTTTCCCACTGTTTCACAGCTATTTCACACTGTCTTTTTTGGATATTCTGCACAATTGATTCTCCAGAAATTCTGCATTGTTCTGCAACATTTGTCTAGACACTAGGTTTTTTTTTTTGGATATTCAGCACATCCCCAGAACATTTATTACATTTGCACATGTGAGTGGGATATTCTATTTTGGATATTCAGCCCCTCAATTTAGTGTTGCCGTCAAAGCGAAGTGAGTTCAAGGTCACTTCGATTCGATTCGGAAATGACACCACTTCGAGGCAGTTCGAGCTATCGAAGTGAGTCGAAGTCGATTCGTGATGGCCATCAAAAACCGCCAGAAATGGGAGGTTGCCGCACGTGAGGTGAGATTAGCGTCGCGTCCTCCGTTGTGTCTCCTACCTACCTCTTTCCCCTCCCTCCATCCTTACTTTCCACTTCCCATAAAATAATTGTACCACCTGACTACGTATATTCCTGAATTATAGGCACGATTTTTCAAAATTTCCAAACCATACAATCTTTTTTCTCCTTCCAAATGAATATAAAAGTGGCACATATTTGCAAATGCAATATGGCTGTCCAATCCCTCATTTCTATCCATTATGAATTTACCAGCTTCGTATTCTCCAGGCTGGGAGGCACCTAGTCATGTTCATACGCCTCTCTCTACTCATTCCTGCCACCCATCTTGGAACAGTCACTTGCCGCTGGAGCTAGACCCCTTCATTCAAAAACCACTTCAAGCCGACACATCCTATCCCACTAAAAACTCGTTTTCGTCGCCCTCAGACCATCAGACTTCTACACCAATCTATTATAACACTTTCCATGGCCAATATTTTAATCCCCACCCATTTGGAATCCCGATGCATTCAAGATTTTTTCATCCCACAGCATACATGACAACCTCTTTGCTACCCCTACAAAATTCTCGTTCGAGTGTTCTTAATGCTCCAGAGCCTGCTTCTTCCACTGCTTGTGCTCAAAACAAGCATTCGGCACCAACAAACTCTGGCACAGCCGCGCGCGCGCAAGAAGCGCAAGACAAATACGATGACCCTGCTCGTGAACTGATACGGAACTCAGAAGATGACAGTACTTTGGATATATAGCACTTTTTATTGTGTTCTGTAGTCTAGATACTCGTGCGGCTGATAGTGATTGTCATGGGTTTAGCAACCCATGCGGGTTATGGGTAGGGGTACACTTGGGTAGGGGTACGGGTTTGATATTCGCTACCCTCACCAAACCCGGACCCGTGGCAGGGGTTGGCGGGTACCCGTAGCGGTACCCGTCATGTTATTAGTCAGTGTTTGTGTAGCTCATGGCCTGGCAATAAGATTGAAAAAAATACTAATTTAATTATGCATAAATAAGAACAATTTGTAAGGTATTTTATCACCCCCAAGTCATATCGAGAGAGGGGGACCTTTTGGTATTTGGTTTTGTTTTTTTCATTTTAAATTAATCAAATATTTTACATATGAACAAGTATATATGGGGGGGGGTAATTATACAAGGGGGCATAAATAATCATGATGGGAGTAAAGGAGGAAAGGAAAAGAGACACGAGAGAAGCTGAAGCGCTATATATACAAGGCACTTTAGGGCGGGTTCCGATTTAGGGCAGGTTCTCTTCTAAACCTGCCCTAAATCGGAACCCGCCCTAAAGTGCCTTGTATATATGGCGCTTCAGCTTCTTTCATGTCCCTTTTGCTTTCCTCATACATTCTTCCATCTTGGCCCCTATATGTATAATTAGTCACTTGAATTTACGTAGTGAATTGTAATATAAACCCTAAATTTTGCTCTAACTGATGGCAGCTTGGTAAAAGTACAGCCCATGAGCAAATATTGCAGTTGACATGTAAGTTCTCACTCAATTGTTTTGTTCTTAGGTTCTATCTAACGAGAATTACTTCGGGAATGACTTGCCAAGTTTACGAAACATGGTGTCCAACCCTGAAATTTTGGCGGTTGGTTTTGTGTGTGATTATGGTCCTTTACCAGATATTAAGGTTGACAGGTAAGTTCTTGCTCAATTTTAACGTTCTTGGGCTCTATCTGACCGAAATTCTTCCAGGAACTATCTCCCAAGTTTACGAAACATGGCGCCCAGTCTCCGAATTCTGAGGTTGGTTTTACAGGGGGAATATGGTTCATTACCTGAAATTAGGCCTGCCAAGTAAGTTCTTGCTCAATTTTAGTGTTCTTGGGCTCTATTTGATGGTGACTACTTCAGGAACGACCTCCCGAGTTTACGGAACATGCCGTTCAACCGTTCGAACTCGGTGCTTGCTTTTGTGGATCAATAAGGTCCGTCACCGGAAAATGAGGCTTAAAAGTAAGTTCTTACTCGAATTTTACGTTCTTGGGCTCTACCTGAGCGGAATTGCTCCAGGAACTATCCCCCCAGTTTACGAAATGTGGCACCCAACCGTTCAGATTCAGTGCTCGTTTTTGTGGGAAATACGATCCACTACCAAAAATGTAAGTTGGCTAGTAAGTTCTTCCTTGAATTTTATGTTCTTGGGCTCTACCTGACCGAAATCCTTCCAGAAACCACCTCCCCAGTTTACGAAACATGGCGCAGAATAGTTCAAACTCAGCACTCATTTTTGTTGAGAATACGGTCCAATACAACCAAATGGAAGTTGACTATTTTTTAAGCACTGCCCATGGCTGCAATGTCTTTTGCCTACATGATGAACTATTAGCTTGAAGGACAAGGTTGTAGAAGTAGAATACAGGACCGTCTCTTTCCCAAGAGAAGTAAGTAGGATTTGTATGGTACATTACTAAGCAATACAGAATTTAGATATTTAACTGTGGTGCTGAACCCGTAAAACCCGCCAAACCCGCCAAACCCACCAGAACCCGTACCCTTACCCGCAGAAACCCGTACCCGTGGTTGAGGGTATGGGTTTCCAGGGGTAGGGGTACGGGTAAGGCCGAAAGTACCCGGGGGTTACCCGTGACAATGCCTAGCGGCTGAGGCTTGAGGATACCAGTGATCTGATTGGCTGATCAACTTCCGGTGATGTCTGACTTCGCTTCGCTTCGATTCGACAGCACGAAGTAAGTCGAAGTCAGTACACTTCCCCACTTTGATTCAATTCAATTCGCTTTGCGGCAACACTACCTCAATTGATGCTCCAGAAATTCTGCATTTTCCCAGAACAAGTATGCAAACAACAATATTGCACAATCCCCAGGGACATGTATTACATCTGCACATGCAGGTGCTTTGGAATTCCCTAAATTCACAAATCCCTGAGAAAAGAAAAGTTACACTATTGGGCCAAACATATAGCCATTGTGAGAGTCAAGTATTTGGCCCAACTATGAGCCTTAGGCTAATACTAGTACAAGCCACATAGACCACCATAATTGGGCCCAACCAATCATCCATGATGTTTTGCTTGGCTGCCTAACATTCAACCCTAAATGTCATAACCCTAAATGACATTATGGCATTGGTCCCACATAAGGTGCAATAACATGTATGGGCATTGGGCCCATTTGTGTAGCACTATGAGCGATAGGACAAATGCCAATTTCTACTGTTATGGTTCAGTTGCACACCTGCTGAATGCCTGACTGGAGATAGGTAGGCTGGCATTCTATTGCTAGAGCACCCTTGGTCCCTTAGAGTTGTCTTGAAGGTTGAACATTGATAGTCCACACACACAAATTTACAATCCTCTCAGCACTTCATGGTATCACAGAAGACATGATAGCATTATGACAGCACCGAGGACAGTGACAGTAATACAAAATACAACAATGAGCGCTGGCTACACAAAGACCAATTCTGTAGACTTGGGGTATATGTGACCTTGTCCCATTACGGCCACGGGAGATGAGAAGTATGGCCCTGCTACACAATACAAAGATCGATCGTTGTGGTCGAGATAGGGTGTTGCGAAAGCCAAATTAAATTCCAGATTTAATCAAAAGCCCCATCAGTGACATCGAAGACGCCCCTATAGAGGAAACAAAAAAAGTCAGCTTCTTGGAAGTTGTCGCTAGAGTGAATTGAGAAAAAAACCCACTTTGCAGGTGGCTTCCTAATTTCATACCGCACCCTCTCCCCAAACTCCCCCTCCCTAATAATAGCAATCCTCCGCCACGCAAAGCGTTTCTCGTAGAAATCGCAGTGGTCGAGCTCGCGAAGCTTTGGACAGAGTTGGACGAGCTGCATGATAGCGGTATGCATCTTTTCCTTCTTTGAATCGACGGCGGTCCATAGCCCTCGACCACGGAATACCTCGAGGTTGGGGAAGAGGGATAGGATGGAGAACCATTCTTCCTGTTTTGTTGTTAAATTTGATCAGATGGATAGGTACGATGATTTGGGGGTTACGTACAAGTTTCACATTGGCTGGATGGATGGCGTCTTTGGGGAGGTGCACGGCGGGCAATGAAAGCCAAGTGATGTTGGGGAAGAACTCGGCGAGCTGATGGATCGATTGCAGATCCCCCAACATGTGTAATCTAAGTCTACGAAGACTCATCCGATCAAAGGTCTTGAAGCTTGCCAAGGTCTGAGCGTCGACGGAACGCACGTCGAGACATTCCAATGGGCGGAGGACGGGTGGATCTGGCGTTGGCGTTGGCGTTGAAAACGTCATGCATTCTGGTGAAGCCTGATCATCCAGTTTCTCGACTTGTATAATGTGATCTTGCGAAAGCTGATCAAGCGCGATGACTACCTGTAGGCTCGTCCTCAAACGCTTCAAGATGGGCAAGCTACCAGGAGCGAGATTGGGAATGCCGATCGGGAACCAAGTCAATTCCTCGATGGTTGGATGGTTCTCCAGGAACCGAGCACGTGACTCGTCAATCGAAGACGTAGCACCAGACTGGAGCGACAGCTTAAGCTTCTTGAGGCGGGGGAACTTGCATTTCGCGAGGTTATGGAATTCGAGAGGGATTTCCAGGTACTAAGAGGCAGATAAGAGAAATGATTAGAGAGGGGAAACAAGGTTGTCATGTTGAACACACCTCAAGCCCTGGCGATAGCTCAAACATGTGGCTAACGTGGGCAGCGTTTCCCGGCTTTACCCAAGCATCCCCGAGTAGGCATAAGGCTGTCAGATTAGATATATTCCATAGCTACGTGCGTTGTCAGTCACATCATCGCAGAACAAGGACAAACTTACCGGGTATGACATGCTGGTGCGGTCGACGTTGGAACTTTGAACGTGATTTGCGAAGCGCCCCGAAAGCCCAAGGTGCTTCAGCGTCGGCTTATGACGAACGATATCGAGAATCGCATCCTCGTGGGCAGGATCAAGCGTTGGTTTGCTCCGCTGCTGCGGGCCCGTCGTATTCCAACACCAACTGAACACCCGCAAGTCGGTCATATGGCTCAAAGCCTCGCAAATGTTCCGCACACGATCCGCCTCTGAATACTGAGCCAGATCCAGTTGAGGATCGACGAGAGTGGTAGGCAGACGATCAGGCGCCGTGTAATTGTGTCGTTCGCACATATGCACTTCACGGATATTGCGGGAGATGTCAGCTCGTCTTGCCAGGTGCGCCCATAGTTGGAAGCCGACGTTTCGGACGCGGATGATTCGATATTGGGTATGCCGTGGTATGACGATATTGGCACAAGCATGTGAGGCCAAAGCGAAGTTGATAAGGTCCTCGTGGAGATCGAGCTCTGATGCAATCTCATCGAGAATCTCGTCTGGGAGACGGAGGAGTGGGGGTCGGGCTCTGCTCTGCCTTAGAGCGAATTGTGGCATGGGGTGTAGGAGTAGGTTGAGGACAAGCAGTGCATACGAGGTGTTAAGGGCGGGCGTCTATAGGGCGGAGTTCTACAACAAGCACGACTCGGATTGCCGAGATTCATCTTTTCGGAGGATTGTTGTAAACCAATTGTAAACTTATTGTATTTCCTCATCCTTGTACTCTATTGAAAATGATGTTTGTCCATGATTTAGTACACGTTTGAATCCTTGTACTCCGTCTGTCAAAATTTCTTCAAGTAAGCTGTATTCAAGGAAAGACGTTGCTTGGACGTTGCTTATCTGTGATTACAAACCGACTACTTACAAATCATTTGTAACAACAAGCAGACTTCAAATCAACTTCAAATCTTGCTTCCATCATGTCGAGGACGCTGACGATGATACCCTCTGCATTACAGCTCGGTCTGACTCTCCAGTCATGCCACCCAAATCGCCTTTTCTGGATCATCACCCTAGTCCACGTATATATAACCGTCGCCATACTTTTCAACGTCATTCCCAACTTGTCTATACTACTCAGACGCTCTAAAGCCAACCTTCGTGAAGAAACTATCTACCATTACGACCAACATGAGTTCTTTGAAGTTCATCCCCAGGAAGAGCGAAGAACGAGGCAATGCCGACCATGGCTGGCTCAAAGCGTTCCACACCTTCTCGGCCGGAAGGTACGCATCCTCTTCTGTTATTGTCAAGTTAGAATTCTGACTCAATACTTCAGTTATCAAGACCCTAAGCACGAACTCTTCGGACCTCTGCGCATAATTAACGAAGACCGCGTCGCACCCCGAACAGGGTTCGGAACCCACTCGCATCGCGAATTCGAAATATTCTCATATATCGTCTCCGGCGAAGTCGAACAGTACGTAGTTTTCTCCATCTACCCCGCCACCCTATCTAATCCAACGACCTTAGCAAAGACTCCATGGGCAACACCGAGATCCTCAAACGCGGAGACATCCAACTCACCTCCGCGGGCACTGGCATATCCCACTCTGAAAAAGCGCACGGGGACGACGAAATGCACCTCCTACAGATCTGGTCTCTCCCGACCACAGCGCGTCTTCAGCCCAAGTACTTCACGCGTCACTTCACCGACGAGGAGAAGACGGACAAGTGGGCCAAGGTCGTCGCGCCCGTGTGGGCGGACGCCGTCAAGGATACGAGGGAGGGTGAGGGTCCGGCCCCTGTACACAGCGCGTTGACCCTTTATGCGTCGATCCTTGGGACGGGAAAGGCGCTGAGCAGGCCTTTGGAGGGGAAGAAGGCTTATGTGCAGGTTATTCAGACGAGTGGGTATAACACGCGACAGGCGACCGGCGCTACTGTGAAGCTTAGCACTAAGGGCGGGGATGAGGTGGAGTTGAGAGAGGGGGATGGGGCTTATGTGGATGTGAAGAAGGAAGGTGCCATCTTGGAGGTGGAGAATGTGGGCGACCGAGCTGCTGAGCTTTTGGTTTTTGATTTAGAGTGATTCTTTTGGAAGCTCAGTCTTTTGTTGGTGTGCGTGTTACTCATAAACGTGTTTAATTTTAGTAATTTACTTGCCAGGTTTGATGACTGCTGCATCGTAGTGTGCTTTCCGTCTGGTTACCTTCCACCCTCTGATTCAAAACTACGCCTTCCGCTCTTACTCTTAACGTCGTTTACGAACTGGCACAACCGCTTTTGAGTTTGTAGATTCAGCTAGTCACCGCTGAGGGTGAAAACTTTGCCCAACGGTTCAAACCCGAGCAGAAACAGCCGGTCTCGGAGATTCTGAAGAATTTTTCGATGACCAAATTTCTCGCACAAGCAGTTGACAAGCAGAGCTTTTGACCCCCTCTACTTGCCAGTTACTATGGCAGATGGGGTCCCGTGAGTTTCCAGTCAAAGAGGACCTTGTGTGCGTTATTATACTATCTTTCCTGATGTTTCTTACATGGTTTTAGGTGCTCGCAACAACGATATGTCGATGGGCATGTATTTCCTCGCGTGTGGGTACGTCGTGTTCTCTCTTGTTATGGTAAGTATTGTGATCCCAAATCGTCCATCACGGCTGGTAGCGAGCCTAGCTGACCACCAGGGAGATTGATTGTCTATTTTCATCCATTTACATGCTGTAGCTAGCTCACAACCAGGCTTCATGGCTATAGGAATCATATTTCAAGCGTACACAAGACAGAAAGAGAAAACATGAGCTGGGCCATTTAAACAAGATGTTTCTTCAGGTCACTCCCGAATTCAAGTTGCGTAACGTAAAATGCTGTCCAGTTAAAATGTTAGCAACCTGAACACAAAGCTTATGCGGCAATAAATCCGAACGTGCCTTTTCCCGAAGTTGGAGTAGCAATGGTGGCAATGGTACCTTTGTCGATGCGGAAAGCGTCACCAGGCTCCAAGACTGAGATGTCTCCAGGTTTGGCACTGTCCTCCACGGATATCTCACCTATGGATAAATGCGGCCAATGTCAGCCCAACTTTTCCCTTGAATGCAGTACCACGCACCCTCTGTGACGATGACATATCCGTTGCATGGTGCCTTGCCAGCCGTTCCTCCACCGTCGTGATTGGTGACCGTCAGTATGCCGAAAGTTAAAGCCTAAAGGGGGTCCACCGTCTTCATTGACATATTTATCGCGGTGGTGCAAGCCATTTTTTACATGTTGGAGAGTAGAAACGTCCGTAGATGTTTTCTTGTACACCTGCCAAAGAGCGTCAGAGATGTGTTAAACATAAGGATCGTGGTACCAACGGAGACGGGCATTGCAACGGCGGTTCAGAGCAGGGGTCTTCTGAAGAACGGCTTGTCTGGGCTAGCTCCTATGTGGCGGTTATTCAACGGTGCATTGGGATGCCAAAATGTTGGGAGAGGATTGTCTGGTGACTGGTACAGATTAAAACAGATAGCGTCCAGCTGCACTGAAAATTTTAATTCAGCATCCCATGACCGGATCTTTCGGGAGTGTGCCCAATAGACGCTTCCCAGGCTCGGGTAAAACGCCGTTGCCACTCCCGTGCGTATCATGCAATGAGGCTGCTGGACGAGGGAGGAGATTGGTCAACGACGTCATGAAAACCATAATAAACGGATAACGCTATCAGGGTAAACGACCGCAGTTCCGGATCGACTGCGAAAGCGATAATGTAAATCAGACGAGAAGACGGACATCTTGAGGTCGTATTCACTGCCACTTGGCTTAAGATGATGCAAGAAGGGTAAGTTACATACGTTGGAGACGATGTAGGATTGACCCACATGTTAAAACGACCGAGATGAGAGTTGCGCAATCAGGTCCGAATCGGTATCGAGTCCTTCAAACAGGAGGTTGAACGTGAAGGTACCGTCGCTATCCCATGAATCCAACCTGGAGGCCAGTGGGGGGATGGATGAGAGCGCCTCGTCATTTTGGTGCGTGTGATATTTACATTCCTGATTCCCGGATCAACTGAGAGGGCGACAATGTCATTGCCCTAAGGACCGGAGAGAGAGGTTAGTTCCGTCATTTGTGGTCTTTTTGTTTGATGCGGGATATTGACCTATAGACGAAAAAAAACTGAGCGCGTTGACGATGAAGGTTAGTTGCGGTTGTTTCTTACAGTGGCTTTCTGTGTACAGGAATTTGAAGTTGATTTTCAGATGAAAGGAAGAGCCGACGACGCCCGTAGTTGACCAAAGGACCGCCGCAAGCAATAATTTCCCGGGGATCGGGGAGCAGACGGACGTCTTGAGTCCTATTCGCCACTAACATGGTCAGTTACATACGTTTGAGACCAAGGGGGTGCCGGGATTTGAGTGAAGGACCGGACGTCGAAATTATTTTTAGTGGGACTGGGGCTGAACCAACCAGCCAACGTAATCAGGCACGCGTCTATTTTAGGAAATATGATGCCATCAACGCGCTGCCTTTCTCCCTTTTTGCTCCCTTCCCACCACTCGATGCCTTGCAGATGGTGCAAACCCATTTCTTGACCTCCTCGTCAAGCCTCATACATCCTAAATGATACTAAAATGATTCCGACACATTGAGAATAGGCCGAAATGTGAGTACTTGAGTACTTGGGTACCCTTGCGTTTGCACTGAATTGCATTTTGCAGATGCATGCACCTGAAGGCCGCAGTCGCACTCATAGAGAACAACGACCTAGCTCTTTCGATGCGCTTGCTGCTCAGCTATCCTCGGCTGTTCAATGGGCTCATTTGACGAGCTTGAAGTGTTTGCGGCGCTGAAACTTGCATTTCGCGATCAGGGGATCTATCTACCAGTACGTTGCCACCTCTTACAATCATAGAGTCAGAAGATAATGCAGGAGTCTGATTAAAAAGTTCATTAGATGAGTTGTAGGATACCTTTCCATTCATTGAAGAGCTCACCTCGGCTTCATTCAAACAAATACCTGCACATTTCAGACATTTCGTGTGCGCGTTGAGGACCCACTATGTCCTCCGGATTGTCAAGCTCAGACTCTTTGCTACTCGTCAAATTCCTCTTCATCGCTATCGGAGTTGTCGTGGGTCTCGTTTTCCGTAAAAAGGTAAATTCGAGCTTAGGCTTGGAAAAACTTGGTATCCTGCCTCATTTATCAACGACTTATCTCATATGATAGTCAGCTTTTGGCTTCTTTGTGTGTAGATAGACTGTGGCTAATACATTAGAAGGTATCTAAAGATCTCTGAGACCTTTTTGCACTAAAAAATTCGGATGTCAAAAAAAAAATTAGCGGCCTGGCGGCCGAACCAACCAACCGGCCCCTGGTCCGGCATTTAAATGCCGGTACCCCCTTGTTTGAGACGAAGCAGGATTGACCTACATATAAAGATGACCGAGATGAGAATTGCGCTATCAGGTCGGAATAGGTCGGAATCGGTACCGAATTCTCCAAACGCATCAGTAGAATCACAAAATCGCTTTCAGCCGCTTTCACCGCTTTTGAAAGCGGTGAAAGCGTGAAAGTGGTTCCGCTTTAGGAAGCCAAGTCCATATTCTTTCAAAAGTGGATTTAGCTTTCAAAAGTGGCGAAAGCAGGCGAATTGTTTTGGAAGTGGCCGTGAAAGAGGTTGAAAAAGAGACTCATAAAAGTGCGCACAAAAAGACAATAAAATTTCGAAACACTGATAAAAACACTAGCCATTCATTACTAGTCTAGATCTACTACCTGCCGGTGCTTATTGATCCTCCAACAAATCCTCGTCATCATCCGCCAGCTCAAAATCTGATTCGCTGTCAGAAGCCGCAGCAACCAGTGCCGGCGCCGAAAGAGTCGCTCTCTTTGGCTTCGAGGAGGAAACAGCGGCTCTGATGATCTTCTCCCACTGCTTATCACTCAACTTGAGCACGACCTTGACTATGCTAGACGTCGTCTTGATTTTTTCCTCTCGACCCTCTTCACGCCGGATCTGGTCCCCCCAGTTGTTCTTTGAGAAATCGCTGAGTGGTCGAGGTGACTTGTATTCGTCACCAGTGATGTAAAATCCAATTGCTCGCTTAACCTGATAAATCATATGTGAAATTTGGAAAGGGAAACTCGCGAGGGGCTCACAGCTTGTATGGTAAGGACCAGTGCACCGACAGGTTTGTTTTTGGTGTGGAGGGCAGAGCTAATTTGAGGGATACTTGAAAAGTGCATGCCCAGCACCGCCGAAATGATAGCGGACTGAAATATGCCCTAATACCAGCCGTTTGATCAATACCAGGCAAGTAGAATGAGCATGGCTTAGTACTTACCTTGGTAACTGGAATACCACCACTCTCCTCCTCTGCATCGTCATACGCAAGGTAGTAGTAGGGTTGCTGTCGATTGGATCCTGATATGGCCCACGTGCACCACATGGCCCTATGTTCTTTCGTGTTCTCGGGTAACTGAGGGAAAAGAATTTTTGAAAGATAGTCGACGGCGCCTTTCGCAAAGTTGTTACGCCAGGAAGACACGCGATCATCGGTCTAGAGCTATCATATCAACTGAACGCAAATCACCAAATAACAAACATACCAGCTTGGTGACGACATGATACAAAAAACCATCGTCTCGGAGAGGAGTTGTCGGGAACACTTGTTTCCATAGCTCAACGATGGCAGTCTTGGTGGGTGGGTCCCAAGGAGTCTTTGAGTGGCCTAGATACTCGCGAAGCTGAGGGCTGAAAACTGCGTCGAAGTTGTGTTGCAAGTCTGGTGGAAGGTCGGAAAGGCGGACATCTTCCTTCTTTTTGAATTGAAGACGGGAGCCAGGTGAGGGAGAGACAAAGTTGGGAACCGACGTAGTGGGGACAATCTTTGCTAAGGGTTTGACCTGTGTGAAAGTTAAACGTTAATTAATAATTGTTTACAAGCCGCGCAACAACACACAACTCACCTTACTCTTCATGCCATATCGCAATGATGCCTTCGACTTTTCTGCAAGCCCACGTCGCTCCGCCAACTCGCCACCATCGTCGCTCACGCCTCCCATCTGTTCCACATCCGAACCCTCCCCACCAGAGTTTGGTGGAACATCTGCCGGCACGCTCGAAATCGACATTCCAGAGCTCCCTGAAGCGGAACGGCAATGAGAGGGTCGAACCTCTGTCAGTAAACGATGTTCATCATTGTCGGAGGTCACTTTGGCACTCCAGTCATTTCGAAGGCCATCGTTCACCTTCTTCGGTTTCTTTCGGGTTATTTCTGAAGTCGGTCTGCAGGTACATAAGTAAGTGAGAGTAGTGCTCGACAATCATTGTTAACATTTCACTTACGCGTCAGGATTTTCAACAGCCTTCCGCTTATTACCATCTGCAGAAGGTGCCGCTGGTGTACGCGCGGCCTCAACTTGCTTTCGCAAGTCACCCTTCGTTTTCTTCTTGGCTCTGGGTGCGTCATCGTCGTCCGACTGGTCAAAAACTTCATCCTCACCCTCCTCTAGGTCCTCGGCTTCAGGGACATACATGTCATCGTCTGTGGGAGGATCTTTTGCGGTGTCCTGCATCGGCGCTAATAATTTTACAAAGGTTTCACCAGATCAATTGAGGTCAAACCGGGCGACATACCTTCTGTTTCTGCTTGAGTTGGCCTCTGCGAGCGTGCGGCCTTCTTCTGCTTGTTGGGCGGTGGGTGATTGGCTTCGAGGAGCCTGAGTTGGTCTTCCTTATCCATGGTGTCTTCGAGGTGAGCTGCATTCTTTATTGTCTCTTCCTTCCTCTGGGCCTTACCAACCTTCTCCTGCAGTTTCTGCGCCTTCTCAGCAGCTACCTGCTTGCTAGTGCGACGGGGTTTCTTATTCTTTTCGGTGATTCCAGGATGAGGATCGCGGGTCACCCGGAGTGTAACCTGAAGAGTGCGAGGAAGGGCTAGTGCAGGTTTTGGAGGCATAGTTCAAAGTCAAAGTCAAAGGGGCGACAACGGTTGCGATTTGCCAAGTCGTCCCACTTGGTTTTTTTTTGTCGATCACAATCAATCACAGGCAACATGTATTGCCGTCGGCTAATGCAACGACGCGATAGCCTGACTCTACACAAACACTTTCCCTTCCCTTTTCCCCCTGCAATGCATCAACGGGGCATAAAGAACGACGGCAGGCTGCTTACCCATGCCCCCACAATGGATGTTCGAAGATGTTGCGATCAGCTGCAGGGGTGACTCGTCACTACGAAACAGTGCATGTCGTTCCTGCTGCACTCCAGCTTCCAGCTTCACAACCAGATATGTCTGCCGCACCCCCTGCTACATCTCCTCCGCCATCTCCTCCGCCATTTCCTCCACCATCTCCTCCGCCGTCTCCCGATCCACTTCATTCATCTCGACGGTCTCCTCGTCGCACTCCAAACGGCTCTCCTCGGCAGTCTTTAAGCGGCACTCCACCACCAGCTATGCTCCGCAAAAATGGACTTGATATAACAACACACCCAATTCTTGACGGTAAGTCTTTATTTGATCAAGTGTCATGCAACAATTGCTCAAATGACGGAACAGGGACCCCATGCGACATTGACGGCTATGACCTCCCACCAGACTCTCCACCTCCTGTTACCCCACGTGAACCAAACGACTACTACCCGTTCAAAAGTCGCGCCCAATTCGAAGTCGGGGAATTTCTCTTTGTGGAGGAGGAGATGTCAGCAGGCAAGATTGACCGGTTACTGCTGTTGCTTCGAGCGCTATATCCGAATGATGAGCCTCCCATGACTGACCACAAAGAGCTCTATGCCATGATTGATGCAATCGAGCAAGGGGATGTCGCTTGGAGTAGTTTTTCGGTTAGCTACAATGGCGAATTACCTGATACATCCTCTGGGGCTACGATACCGCCTTGGATGACTCAGAAATATGAAGTCTGGTTTCGAGATCCCCTTGGAGTCTTGGAGAATCAAATCCGTAACCCAGATTTCAAAGGAGCGTTCGACTATGCTCCAAAACGTGTCTTTCGGAAAGGCAAGTGACGTTACCGAGATCTCATGTCAGGAAACTGGGCGTGGAGACAGGCAGTAAGTTTCTTTCATCCGTTTTTGGGGTACCTTAGGCTGAATGCTACACAAGGACGAGATCGCGAAGGAAATACGTACCCATGGAGGGATGTTTGTACCAACCATCCTAGGTAGTGACAAAACAACAGTGTCGGTGGCTACTGGCCAGAACGACTTCTATCCACTGTATGCGTCAATCGGAAATGTGCATAATTCTGTTCGACGTGCTCATCGCGGTGCCGTTTCCCTTCTGGCTTTCCTTTCTATCCCCAAAAGTAAGTTGTTCTTTGGAGTATGTTCCTCTTACAACTAATGTTATCATTTCAAAGCTTCTAAGGAATATGCAGATGATGTCGACTATCGAAAATTCCGCCGACAGCTGTTCCATACATCCCTCGAGCACGTCCTCTCTTCCCTACACCCTCACATGACCACTCCCCGTGTTACGCGTTGCGGGGATGGTCATTATCGATGTGTAATCTATGGTCTTGGACCATATATCGCCGATTATCCTGAGCAGGCCTTGCTTGCCTGCGTTGTTCAGGACTGGTGCGCGAAGTAAGCAAAAAAAAAAGACAAGGTGTCTCACTAACGGTCTCATGCCAGGTGTACAGCTCCATCCGATGATTTGGATGGCCCGATCGGGGGTCGGCGCTCACAGGCACTCACTGATACTTTGCTTGAAGGCTGCACATTGAAGGAGCTGTGGGATGACTACGGCATTGTCGGCGATATCATTGTAAGCTACCGTTGTCTTTCTTGCTTAGCTTTTCAATAACCATTCATAGCCTTTCACCGACTCATTTCCCCGTGCAGATATACATGAGTTAATTGCGCCCGACCTCCTTCACCAAATCATCAAGGGTACCTTCAAGGACCACATCGTTGATTGGGTGACACAGTACATCAAAGAATCTCATCCCAAAGCTCATGCGGTGAAAATCCTTGCTGACATTGACCGACGGTATGCCCATCTGCTCTATTCTTTACATGTACAAGTCTCATCTGTATGTGTAGGATCGCGGCTGTGCCCACATTTCCCGGACTGCGTCATTTTCATGAAGGGCGGGGTTTCAAGCAATGGACAGGGGATGATTCAAAGGGGTTAATGAAGGTATGGTTATTGGATCAATTCAACGATGTTCTTGTTGATCTAACTCGATTTTTTAAAGGTCTATCTGCCTGCAATCACAGGTCACGTCCCTTCGCAAATGGTTCAAGCAGTGCGGGACTTGATCGACTTCACCTACCTTGTTCGTCGGAATGTTATTGACGAAGACGCGTTACTTGAAATTGATGCTGCGCTTCGACGTTTCCACATCAACCATGAAGTCTTTCGCGCTGTCCGTCCATCTGGATTTTCACTTCCGCGCCAGCATTCCCTTGTCCACTATCATTTCCTTATCACGGAATTCGGTGCTCCGAACGATCTCTGCTCATCCATCACTGAGTCGAAACATATCAAAGCTGTCAAAAAGCCATACAGACGAACCAGTCATAACAAACCACTCGGTCAGATGCTTGTAATAAACCAGCGGATTGATAAGCTCGCGGCCGCTCGTCTTGACTTCAAGGAACATGGTATGCTTGAAGGGTCTGTTCTTCCCACCCACCTCCTCCCTGATGGTGATCTGCCCCCCCACACTCCCCATCCACAACTTCCACCCCTACCAGTTCCTCAAGACGATGAAGGGGAAGATTTTGGTATCACTGACGAGCCTGAATCCCTTTCAGAGATTAAACTGGCTAAAACTTATGGTACGTCATTAGCCTATATTGGAGAGGCACTTGTTGACCTGCTTGTTTAGTTCGTTGAATGCCTCGTGATCTTTATCTCCTCTCCCAACACATAAAGCAGCCACAACTCCCACTGCTTACACGACGATTCCTGTATGGTCACCTGAACCCTGCCACCGAAAACCCATCCCATGTCCCTGACGACGCCCTGCCAGATATCAATGGCAAAGTCTATGTCTACAACTCTGCACGTGCTGTTTTCTATGCACCAAGTGACATTTCTGGTATTGGCGGGATGCGACACGAGAGAATTCATGCAGTCAAATCCTGGTATGGTGGATCTGCACGATACGATTGTGTTTTCATTGGGAAGTCGGAGGAGCCTGGGTTCCGCGGGCTCCACGCCGCACGCGTCTTTCTTTTTTTTTCTTTCAAGCACGATGGCGTTACGTATCCATGTGCCCTTATTCATTGGTTCTCGCCAGTCCGTGATACCCCTTGTGAGGAGACAGGGATGTGGATCGTTGAGCCCGATTGGCTTCATGGCGGCAAGCCATTCCTCGAGGTCATTCACTTAGATTCTATTTTACGAGGTGCACATTTAATTGGTGTGTCCGGTAAACATTTTCTTCCCCTTCACAACTTCGATTTTTCAAAATCCTTAAATTCCTTCAATTCTTTCTATGTAAATAAGTATGTAGATCATCATGCACACGAATTAGCCTTTTAAAGTATACATTCATATATTGCTCTCCAGTATAAATTTCTAAAGAGGTCAAAGTGGCTGAAAGCCAGAAAGCTATCACAAAGAGGTCTCAAAGTGGAAATGAAAGCGTCGTGAAAGTGAAAGAGGCCAAAAGTGAAAGTAAAAGCGCTTGTGAAAGTGAAAGAGGCCAAAAGTGAAAGTGAAAGAGCATGTGATTCTACTGATGCGGGAGGTTGAACGTGGGGTGGATGAAAGAGCCTCGTCATTTTGGTAAGTGTAAGATATACATTCTCAATTCCCGGATCGACTGCGAGGGCGTCCTTAGGGCAACTGCCTGGGAAGCAATGGGGCCAGAAGTATTAGTTGCAGCCTTTGTTTAATGCGGCAAACTTGACCTATGGACGAAAAAAAAAACCTGAGCGCGTTGAAAATGAAGTTCAGTTGCGGTCATGTCTTACAGAACCAATTCAAGCCGACATTGACAACACAACCTTTTTTCTCGCCGCTGCCCCCTTTTCTGGAATTGTCAATACATACGAAGGACAAGCGCGAAACCCCGCGTCTACCGCAATTTCAAAAAGAAGCCTGCGGGTATCGGCGATCCGGATCGAGATATCTGATATACCAATCGACTCATCACTGCGATATCCATTTCCGAGGAATATTTGCCTCACGCTTTCCCACTCTCATGGGAAACGCCTCTCTGCATTTGGATCTCAGGGGGATTCTACGGACACGAGACCAACACGCCCGCATAGCATGTGCACCCTTTATGATCTGTCAACATGTCAATTATACCGCCCCTCATTCTTTGCTTCTTCTCCTGATAAGTTCACCAACTTTGCAGTGACAATTTTCAGGCCTAGATCTACGACATTTGTTGCAACTTGCAATGCCCACGAAGCCGCCCTTATTGCTCTCGGCCAGAATTTATCTTCTGCGATTTGTGGTTCCATTATGCATAGCCTCACTGTTACTCCTCTTCTCCGGCCCATTTCTTTGGGCTGACGGACAGGCGCCAATTATACCTCAGCATTGGTTTGCGCTGGGCGTGGTCAGTTTTATTTTAGTTCACCATTTTCTCTTGTAAGTGTTGAATCAATTCAGTTGGCTATCCTCATTTTCTGTAGGACACTCAACCTGGACCCAGTTTATGGACTTTTTGATCTGCCACTTCTGCTGCTTGAAGTAGCAGGTATGTTATCATCTCATTGATCACTACAAATGAGCAGTAACCCTCACTTGATTAGGTATTGGATATTATATTCCATTCATCATCAAATCCATGCCTTCAGTGAAAGAGCTGTCAGGTTCTATATTGTATTATGGGCAGCAACCAGCAGTCAAAAATTGCTTAGTCATTTACTGCACCCTTGCAATCTTTCTCCTCCTTGAAGCACTTCTTCGAATGGGATCTTTGATCCTTTATCTCTCTCAACACCATGTTTTATTGCAGCATCAAGCTTTCACTTCAGAAGACAGTCTTAAACCCTACCAAATTATGTTTGGTAGATCTACATCTATCACATTTTTAAAGTGAGTGAGCTTCTAAAGACATTAAAAATTTTCTTATTTCATTACTCTAGTGGAACCACTATGCCAAATATGTCCACCAAATATTATATGTCATCCACTCAAATGAAATTTGCAGTTTCTGGAAGAAAAATTCTTCTACGAATTGTCCTCCTTTCATCTTTGGCATGCATGGGATTGCTCCCTTCTGTATGGCAAAGCTTGAATGCACCAGATTTTGTTTGGTTTTCAATGCTTGTGTTTATTATACTGCATCATCTGGTCAGGTATAGTTGTCAATATAATTTTCAGTTTGTTCTGTTATACTAATTCCAGAACTTTTAGCTGCCTTAATTTGGAGTTTGATTATGGCTTTGCCGATCTTCCTGCCCTGTTCTTTGAAATCACAAGTATGTTCAACTTTTTTATACCTCAACTTACTTGAATATGGCTGTAGATATTGCAGCTTACATGACAGAACTGGGGTCAATCAATCCATGGCCATACACATCAGTGACCCTGTATACTATTCTAGCCTGGGTCATCTTCATCTGCCTGTTGCTTGAAGTGCTGATTTGGGTAGGATGTGTGGCTCTCTACATCACTCAACGTGTTTGGAGCTCAACAACTCCAAACTTTTTGGGACAAGAAGTTTGTAAACCTTACAATGTCTTGTTTGGTGATGCAGCATGGAGAAAACATTTCAGGTTAGTGATATCTAAAGAGCAGTTAAAAATCTAGTCTGACAGTTCATAGTGGAGAGACCAATACACTCCTATTATCAAGAGGATTATTTGCAACCATCTTGATTCTAACACTTCTCTCCTCCTTTGTCATCAATGTTTTTCTAGGTCCCATTCAAGAAACTGGCATTACACCAACAAAAGATTTCCGTTCACTTGAACTACCTTGGCATTTGAAAGGTGACACATTGGCATGGAATGTGATCCTGGTACACATCATTCTGTTCAAATGTCTCTTAGACATATCTGAAAGAGATATTGTTTAGGCCACTCCAACATCGTCTATCATAGAAAATGTTCCAAGTATAGCCAATGTAATACCATTGTTGGGTGATGTGGGTCAGTTCAATTCATCATGCATCTTGCAGTATCACTTCTGATATCATTGACAATTTGAAGATCTTCAAAACAATTCACCATGCTTTCATAATCCACTGGCAACATACCTCTTACCCAAAAATAAACCTTTTCAAGTTGACACATTCTACTGTCACCCACATCCAACCTTGCCAGGCAGGCTCATATTTTTTCCCTAATGTGCACATGTAACAGGGCTTTTATTTTTTCATGCAGACATTGCATTGTCTTTCTTTATGCCAATTTTACCAGACCTTCTCATAACTGTCAACTTTACCAGGATGGGCGATCTGGTTCAAGTTGGCAAAATAAGCCACTCATCTATAAACTCTGTGCAGATCATGATTGGTCTCACCAATGATACTCAGTCTGTGGTTGACAGAACAATCAGCACCACAATACTTCCAGGGGTCAACCTGGTTGGTGTTGTCACCTGGGACGTGCGTCAGCTGTTAAAAAGTCCTCGCCTGTCTGCCTTTGCAAGTCTATTTGATGTGAGTATCATGCTGGAGTTAAATTTCCGTTTATTATTGACCACAGCTTTGTTCTTTCCCAGTCTTATGAAACTATTTTGATATCACGGATGCTCAGTGTATATCCTGATCCTTTAGCATCAGAAAGTCCTCTCATTCAGCAGAGTCCCAATATCTCCACCTTCCGTGTGATCATGTCACATGATTTCTCTGAAACAAGGATGTTGCAGGATTATAGAAGCAGGTCCGTTCTACAGGGCTTTTCCCAAGTTGGAGGTTTATGGACCTTCCTAACGGGTGTTTTTGCGGCAATATTTGGAAGTACCATCCTCCAAATTGTGTTTGGTACCATTTTCGGATCCCTTCTTTCTTTTTCCATCTTTTCTGAGACTCTCTTCAGGAATCAAACCCATTTCATTCCTCGGACTAGCCCACTCTATGCAGCAGAATAAAATACGGAAGGCCTGCCACAATGAATATCCGAAAATTAGGGAGCAGATTCAACAACCCACTAGTGAACGGGGCTTGCTTTCATTTATTTGCGATCAACTCGTTGACCTCAGTTTCCTTGACGATGAAGTTGACGAGGCAAACAGTAGCTCCTTTGTCTATCAAGAAGTTGACGAGATGGAATTGTCGCAATTGTAGGGATATGTTGGACTTGGGCCTGGTGCAAGTGGCAAATATGTTTTTCTATTCAGTCTTGTTACCATTACTTGTACACGTATGGATGTTTTCCTCCTTCCAATCCCACTCCACAAATTTTGTTATTCCCTCCATGCCACCGAAATCGTACCAAATTCTACAAGCATGAGGTAAAACATTGAGGTATCGCAGAGGCCAGTGGATGGTCATGAAAGCTTTCGAGATTGGATTTTTTGGGAGCCAATGCGACGTGAGTCCTTCGGCTTGAACCCGAGATGAAATGACGTAACCAAAAGACGCTGAAATGCTTTTGAACATATGTATGTCTGCAGTAAATCCGAACTAGACGAACAGACAGACATCTTGAGTCGTATTCACTGCCACTTGATGCAAAAAGGGTCAGTTACGTACTTTTGAGACGATGCGGAATTGACCTACAGATGAAAATGACCGAGGTAAAGTTGCACTATCTGGCCGGGATCGATACCGAATTCTGCAAACGAGAGGCTGAACATGAAGGTGCTACCCTATGAATCCAGCTTGGAGGGATGGATGAAAACGCCTCGTCATTTTAGTTACGTGTGACATTTACATTCCTGGTTCCCGGGGCGATAATGCAACTGCCTCAAGGGATGGAGGAGCAATGGCGCCGGAAGGATTTGTAGTCTTTTTGTTTGATGCGGGAATTTGACCCGTAGACGGGAAAAGAAAAACTGAGCGCGTTGACGATGAAGCTTGAAGAGGCAATGACCTCGGTGGTTCGACAAGATATGCGAGGTGGTGCCATGTATTTCCGCAATATCAAGAATATCCCGGGGATCAGACGAGCAGACAGACATTCTGAGTCACTTGGCATAAGATGATGCAAGAAGGGTTAGTTAGTACATGCCTTTGAGACGATGCAGGATTGACTTACATATGAAAATGACCGAGATGAAAGGTGCGCTATCTGGTCGGAATCGGTACCGAATTATTGAAACGGGCAGTTGAACGTCGAGGGACCGTTGCTATCCTGAATCTAGCCTAGGCCAGTGGATAGGAATGGGTGATCGTAAAAGCGTCTGTGTTTTTGAAGGGCTAGTGGGACGAGAGTCCTTGGGCCTGAGACCGAGATCATGGGCTGCACAGGTAATTGAGCAAGTCAAGCCTGTATTTGCCCGAGGTTGACGTAACCGATCAAAAAGGCGTTGGAATGGTTTTGAACATATGTATGTCTGCGGATATGTGATTTGTCAATGCCTGTAAACCGGATACCTGATTGACGTCAAACCTCGAGGCAAGAGTGAAGAGCAAAGATCAGGGTCGAGTGGCGATATGCACGTGTTGTTATTGTGGAACAAACATAGAAAATGTCACAGTGGCCTTGGCTGAATGGGACTCTTGTCTTCATCTCTGTCGATAACCGACGCGACTTTTTCTCCTTTCCTCACCAGAACATGTTTCCCTTCACATTTAAACTATCCGTTCCCGGCCTATCTAATCCATTCTCCGTTCCACCTGTCACTCCTCCGGAACTGCCACCGGCCCAGGACCGAACGCACACTCACGAGAAGCGTCCTCGCCGCCAACGCCCGAGTCCGAGTCCTTCGCTCTCACCAACACCACCACCACCACCATCATCGTCGAGGAAAAGAGGCTGGGAGCCCACGTTTGCTGAACCCAGTCGATCGACTGCCACGCTTGCCTCGTCTGCTGGTTATCTCGACACGCCGGCAAAGTATAGGGAGCAGCTGATGTGCCCGAATGATCATGATGAATACCACGATATCACCATGAGTGATACGCCAGGTAAGTTTGATCGACCATTGAATTTTCAACCCCCTTGCGTTTCATATGCATGCTGCATGATGCAAAGCCTTGTGTATCGCACGTGTTTATCACTGCGATGAGTATTTGAACCGCAGAGTTGTTGGATCGTTGGTTTTCAGATAACACAACAAACACCACTCCTTGCTTTTTTTTCGTTTTTTTTCTTATCGCTTTCTATGATGCTGCTGGACCGCCTCATCCTCATCTTTCACGTAGAACTCCCCCCCGCCAAACGCCGCCGCGGCCTCGCAGGCTCGATCGTGTCCACGGCTCTCAGCGCTGCGCTCATAGGCACCGCTGTAGGGCTCACCGTCTATCGCCTGTAAGCATCCCCCCTCTCATCCATCTTATCCCGCCAACCTCACTCACCCACCCTTTTTCTAGCTGGAGAGATCGCGGCAAAGAAGCCCCGCCACCACCATACCAACAAGAATGGACCCCAATCGAACAACACACACACGCCACCGTCGTGCAGGTCACGAACACACCCAACACCACACACACGCCCACGCGTCCCCGGAAATCAAGACAACAAGTATCGTCACTCAAGCGTCCGGTCGCACATCACCGGAGACCCCGCGTCCGCCCACACACCACTTACACCACACCACCCCATACCGCCTCTTCCTCGTCTGCGTCTGCGGTGTTCCCACCCACCCAACCCGAATTCAGCTTCCCCCGCCCTGAAGAAGAAGAAGAAAAGGGGGAACAAGACCAAATGGACTGGATCGGGGATAAACTCGCTATGCTCATTGAACAAGGGAAAAGGGCGTTGCAGAGTGAAGTGGTGGTTATGAGTGATGTGAAGGAGGATGAGGTGGATGATGGGCGGGGTTTGTGGGATGATGAGAATCCTATTCCTCAGCCCCGCCCGTCGTCGGTTTCGCGCTCTAGTTCTTTGAAGCGCGTTTCGGGGGGCAGACGATCTGGTGCTGCTGTCTCCATACCCGGGCCGTCTGCGTCGCCGAGACGTGGAGGGTTTGATGTTCCTTCTTCGTCCGCCTCGTCACCGAGGAAGAGCCACTCGCGTGGTCTTTCGTATGAGAGCGCGCTCCCGACGAGTGGTAGCTTTGAAGAGCCTGATGCGTGGGCTAGTCCTGAGCTTCGGGAGTCGATGGAGAAGGCTAGGGCTAGGATCCTTGCGAAGAGGGGATCTTAGTTGCTAATTTTTGTGGTAATGCCACTACTTACCGTCTTGTCGCGATTGGGATTGCGAGGGCGGGCATTCGTTTTATCAGCAACCACCGGGTACTTGATGCGATACTTATCGAGACGACCGATCATTGAACCCCCCTCCTCCTCTACCACTCAGGCATCTGCTCTATTCACAACCCACGGCCGATAACCGGTAACACAGGGAACTCCTCTGAAGCTCGACCTCAATGCAGCCGACAATGTCCCCTCACCCTTCGCCCACGATAACCACTCACAGCTGACGATACATCACCGACAACCTTCACCACTGACGATAATAATCACCACTGGCACTAACCCTTCCTCCACTGTCCTCGCCCCTGATCGGTCCTATCCTTACATACTCACCGCCCACGCCCAATAACTACAAACACAACGAACCCCCGCTTCTAAAGCCTGGAGGCTGGCGTCTTTGGAGATAGACAATAACCGTCACTACCGACAATACCGATAATACCCCCTCCTCCACTGCCCTGCCTACTCACCGCCCAGGACGAATCCTCCTCTAAAGCCTGGCGTCTTTTGAGATATCATCACAACCAACGGACAATGACCCACCGCTGAATAACCCTCACCACCGACAACAATCTCACTGACAGAAGTCCTCACACCTACTTTCTGCCCACGGCCGATAGTCACTGACGCGACGAACCCCCCTCGTTTTAAAGCTCAATGTCTTTGGAGGTATCACCGCAACCCCTCATCACCGACAATCCTCGCCACCGACAACCCTCACCACCGACAATAATCTCACTGACAGACGCCCTCACCACCAACGATAACCCACACCACCTACGACAACCCCTCCTCCACTGCCCTCGCTTAGCCTAAAATGGATGGCTTGGGCAAATAATAACCCTTCACGCCGTATACATACCAACGACACGTTTTGGCCTGACATATTCACGAGATGGAAGGGTCATACGAAAGAAGAAGATTCCGTAGATTGTACGAATAGTTGTTTTGGATTGCAGAGTTAGAGGAGAGAGTAATGGAATATTTGTGTGTTTTTTATGGATGAGCGTGTTCGATTGGTCTGCGTTTTGGAATGAGTTCGGAGGTTGTGCGCCCTCGTTTGTTCAACGAGGTAACGGAAATGAACTATAACCATGTCCTTCAATGCAGACCGCACCCCAATCTCACGTCCATTTATTGATAATTGACCCTGCCTGCCGTCTGCCACCCTGCATACGCACTATATATTAGGGACCCGTAAAATAAGTGAAAAAAACGCGTCTTTAACCACACCCATGGTTAACCTCACTCTCGGCGCCACCCTCCCCATCGGCCCAACCATTTCCACACGGCTCAACGACCTCTTAACTAAAAACAACAATAATTCCAACGACTTGCCTACCGTGGAAGACTACCTCTCCCAAGTTCAAGAAAACCCACCTAAATTCAGCGTTGGGTCGGGTAGGGCAGGCCAACAACTCTCCACTGTCCCTTGCGCGAATCTGAAACGTCAGGTGCCGGGGTCGGGTCCGTTTGTGCAGTGCATGAGTCCTGGGACTTTGGTTTGTTCGCAGGTGAGTTGTTTGAGTGTTTTTGAGATTGTGAGGTGATATTGACGCGTTTTTTTTTTGGTAGTGTCTTCTAGTAAAGGTACGCTACACCACCCACCCCACTCACTCACAATCAACCTCCTAACGCTACCCACGTTCTAGTACTGCTCCGCAGAATGCCAAAAACAGCACTGGAAAAAACACCGCAAAGAAATCTGCCAAAGCCCCTTACTCGACGCGTCGTGGGTCCCCGCGTGGTTTAAGGAGAAAAGGCAGCCCCAGTTTGTCGGTGAACAGCCTGAGAGCCCCGTCCCCCGCCATTTAATCACGAATTATAATATTACGCTGTGGGGCGAAACGCCCCCTGTTGATCTTTTGAATTTGGGGGGGAATGAAGGCGAGGATGCGATTGGGAGGGGGTATAAGATTTGTTTTGCTCGTACGTCTTCCCTTTTCTTTGGTTATCATGAAGAGTGAATGAATGACTGGTGGATGGCAGGCAATCAAGGAGGAGACATCCGCAACCTCGTACATACAGTCAACTCCCTCCCGGACGATTTCTCGGGGACGCTAGATATCCTGTACCACGACCAAAAGACCATTCAAGCAGGACACACCCTCCTCGTTCTCTACGCACTCCTCAACCCCGAGTTGCCCATCGACGAAGCGGCAGAGTTCGCAGTGCACTTGATGTACAGTGCAGCGCTCACAACACCCATGGCTGCATACCTCTACAGGTGCATACACACCATCTACGGGGGCTTTGAAGGCCTCGAAGGCGACGAGGACCCATTCGACGGCCTTGCGCATAAAGGCAAGACGTACGACGCAAAGTTACCCATTCGTGGCGGTAAGAACTTGGAAGCGGTACACGAAGCGTGGATGTTGGGCCTGTTCTTGGAGCAGTACGTCTCGGATTACAAGCTCAAGACTGCCCAGCGCAAGATGAGCAAGGTGATGCAGAACCCGAAGCGCGAGGATTTTGCGGAAAGGTTTATGGTTCCTTTGGAGGGGCAGCATCGTGTTGGGATCACCCATTTTCGAAAGTCGGGGATTTTGCTCCCTTTTAATGTGGATGCGGCTCATTTTGATCAGCCGAATCGGTCAGTTGTGCCGTTACTCCTCTCTCTCCCGACAAATAAACTGAAATGTGGTATGTAGACTTATGCATGGAAATATGGGAGAATGGTTCGCACGACACGTCGCACACCCCCTCTCAGGCTGGCCCGTCTCCAACGTCCGTCAATCAGGCTTAGCACACGGCGCATTACCCACCGACATCTGGGGCTGCTTCTTCTTCCACGTCAAATCGCAATTCCAAGAATTCGCAAGGAGGGTGCAGAAGTTTAACATCAACATCACGGTAGCTTCACTTCCAAGGGACGCAACACCTCAAAGGATTCGCGATGGTAAACTCGGGGCTTTCAAAGGAGGATGCTTTGATAGGATCGATATGGGGTTGATTGTGGATCCGCATTTGAGCATTAATGATACGCTCAGGTTGTGGATCCCGTTGTTGAACAAGGAGAACCCGCACGCTGCGATGCTCATGCAGATCAACGAGCTTGCTTTTCACGCAGAGACGGCTGCGCCCAACCTCTCTGATTTGATGGTCACTTGCTCCAAAGCCTTGGTATCAGTTTTTATATCTTTGGCACGAATTCTGAAGCTGATACATAAGCTAGAACCTGGACTTGCGACAGATAGGGAGAGAAGGCCAGACCTCGCCGAGCTTGTATCGCATCATGGAATCAGTAGACGCGTTCTACGACAATTCTGATGCGTTCAAGAGTTATTTCCGTAGTCTTGGTGTGGAGAGAACGGCTGCTGCTCTTGGAGTTAGAGCGAGAGATGTGCATAGGATTCATCCACAGGTAACGTACCTTTCCTTGCTTCGTTGATTACCTTCTCTGGGCTGATTCTTGGTACCTTACATAGCGTCATGGCGTTCCTGTGGGATCGCCTGAACATACGATTCCCAAGCTCAGTTCTGCAGAGTTTTATGACCTATGTGAGTGTTTCTTTTGATCCTCCACCGGTGAGGGACTCTTACAGTTGTCTTCCAAAAAGTCACATTAGGCAGCGCCGACCCAGCAACGCGATACGTAGAATTTGGGGTGGTCGTCAAAGCATGAACGTACCCTCGGTCTGTCCTATGTCCGGACTTGAAATTGTATCTACGCACGGAAAGAATTCTAGAATCCATTTCATAACGCTGACTCTCAGACTCTGACGAATCATCCCTTCGAAATGAATGTAATCAACTGATTCCAGAGCTTCACTTGTCCATTACGCTTGGCTACCTTCCGGAATGCCAGACGTAATACCCACTTTTATCCCGACGACCCGCGGGATTAACAATGGTCTGCTTCTCTCGTGCCTTATCAACAGATGTATAAATGCGAGTGCCTGTGAAACGAGGGTGATGTAACGGCGACACCCTCTCTGTCTCTTCTTCCTCCTCTCTCTACTCCAGCTCCAGGATGATGGCTGACTACCAATACTACCGTTCAGTGATATCTCGCATACGAAGACCCAGTGTGAGGATCACATACCGCGAGAGAAAGTCCGACGAGTTGAGCCTGGAGACATACATGTCTTACGGGCTTGGCTCTTCAGCCAACGGAAGGACGGTGTCGCAGCTGCTTTGCAGTAATGACCGGGCCTCTGAAGGACGGTGCACAGATCCCGGTTTGATGGCTTGTTCACGAGTGAGTCGACTTTTCTTTTGAACGATCGAAGCCATTGGCTCATGCGAGAATGGATACTTCAGTGTGCCCTCGTAAAGGTGAATCTCAGACGTCAAGGACCGATTTCAAGTTGGCTGACTGGAGTGTATCGCAGTACTGCTCTGGGCGATGTCAACGTCAACATTGGCCCAAGCATCGCGCTGACTGCGAGCACCCGTTTGTTGACCCAAAGTGGCAACCGAATTGGGTTGTCGAAGGAAGAGCTCCCTTATTCTACCGTCCGAAAAGTCGGACGGTGTCGCCAGCTCAAGAAATACATCGTCTCTGGGGACGTTTTCCAGCGTATGACTGCATACAGATGGGCCGCAACGAGGGTTTGGCCTGCAAGGATTATAATTTCAAGATTTGTCTCGCTGGTAAAGTCGTCCTCTACTCCAGGTGGAAAAGTTTCCTTCTACTAACGAGCATCCAGCTACAAGCGACATTCGCAACCTCGTCAAGACCATCAACTCCTTACCGAAACACTACCAAGGGAAATGTGACATCCTTATCAACCACACCGACTCGATCGTCGTCACGCGCAACCTCCTCATCCTATACGTCCTCCTCAGTCCTGGACCCTCAATCGAAGAAGCAGCGGAACTCGCCACACATTTGATGTACTCCTCCAGACTCTCACCCGCGATGGCTGCCTACTTGAGACGGGCCGTTCAGGACATATACGGTGACGGTCCAACAGACGGCGATATGTCCTTCCAGAGCTTTATGAAGACAAGGGGGAGGGGGAAGCTCTTTTCCGTGCAGCCGACTGCGGGAATCAAGCGTCCGATAGAGATGCTGCTCTCGCGTTACGAGCTCCCCAAGGCGATGAGGAGGATGCGGGACGTCCTGTTCGATCCCTTCCGCGTCGATGATAGACATCAGATGCTTTCAGGACTCAAACCCGTACACCGTATGGCTCTGAATCAGTTTTGGAAGACTGGCGTCTTGGCGCCGTTTTCCATGGATGTCAGTCCTTTCACAGAACCCAATCGGTACGTGGATGGTTTCTGGTCAATGACCCGGTGTATTGATTTGGTTCCTAGACTCATGTTCTCCGCGAAAGGCGGATGGCTGGGCCAAGAAGACGATATCAATCCCCTCCACGGCTGGGACGTATCAAGCGTTCAACGTAGTGGACTCAAGCACGGGCTGGACCCTTCCGGAGATATCATGGGATGTCTCTTTTTCCACGTCAAGCAGCAGCTCCGGGAGTTCACCTTGCGCGTGAAGGAGTTTCACATCAACATTCACCTCACACAGTACGATTCCCGCTTGTTATCTAAAGGTATCGCCGCGGGGGTCTTGCCGGCCTTTGACCGGGCCTCCTTTGATCGTGTGGATATTGGGGATATGGGTGATCACCTCGGGGTTAAAGAATGCTTGGCAAATTGGGCACCATTGCTGAACATAGCGAATCGCTATTCTTGCCTCGTCATGCATTCGACTAAATGGTATCATGATCGACCGTATGTAACGGCGAGGGATAACCCGAGGGTATTGGACTTCTTGAAAGAACGGTGCCAAAGTCTGCCTTCTGTGGTATGTGCCTTGATTGGTTCCATAAAGAAATGGAGGAATTAAACAGCCCCGTTTGCTCAAGGACTCGCGCCTTAAACGGCTGCTAGCACAGGGGGCTCATTCTCCTTCTGTGTATCGCCTGATTGAATCACTAGATGCGTTCGTTGATCACGGAGAAGCCTTCCAGAAGTACCTTCTCACTCAGGAGCTGAATGAAGGGGAAGCGACTGTAGAGGACTTGGAGTTACGCCTCAGAACGCATAACCGGGTCCACCCCAAGGTAAGCCTACTTGGACTCCTTCACGTTTGTGTTAACTGACGGTGACCGCAGAGGTTTGGCGTGCCATTGGATGCGCCCGAACAGACGCTACCAAACTTATCGAAGGACGAATTCTATAACCTCAGTATGTTTATCACTTTCTGATAGAGGATATAGGCCCTGATCGAAGAAATCTGTAGTCACGATTGGAGGTGCTGAGTTGCCGGTACGATTTGTAGAGTTCGAGCCTCTGTAAGAGCGACCGCTCTTACACGTCATGGATGGATTTGCTTGGATATACATATATAGACAGACGATCAGCGCAGGCAGCTGACTAGCGGTCCATTGATTGAGTTCGGACGTGAAATGGGACACTGTATTATTTCGTCCAGCGGTAGAGCAGATGCTACCGTGGTAGGCGATTGATAGCAAACGACGAGAAGCGCTGGCAGAAGTGTACTTTATGTTTAGTTCAAGTTTGACAAGATGTAAATATATGTAACTCACTTTGTATATCTCCTAGAGTCGTTACAGAAGAAATCTATGAGTCCATAGCTTGCGAACGGGGTGGTATTTGACAGCTCGTGTATTGTCGCCGATGGTAGAGCAACGGTAAACTGTTATCGGGGTCGCTCGGCCAACTCTCGACACGTGTGACACGTGCAATGAAGAGCTTTGAAGACGGACAATCTTTCAACGGGGGCTTCATCATTTCCTCACTGCTCTCCCCCCTCAACAATTCCAGGTCGTGTAGGGGTATGGCCTTTGAAACCATACAAGATATCGCCCCCAACGAATCATCGATTATGGGCAGACCCTCCTCCGAAAGCGAATAAGGTATCGAGGAAAATGGTTCTGGGTACAAGTCCGGTCTTGAAAATTTGACAGAAATGGAGGCTTGCTCCGCAGAGAGCAAGTTCACAACCATGTGAGATGCTTGGTCTGGCTGAGCTGCGTCAAGCGAAGATGCCATTCGAGAAGGCATGCGTAGGGCAAATGCAATGAGGGGGTATGGGTCCATCGCTATGGACGTGAATGACGACAAGGTCGCGCCATGGAAAGTGTGCGGGGTGCTGGAGGAGTCGGATTGCATGAAGGACGTGACGACGGCGACGGGCTGCGCAGTTTCGCGTAGGAGGGCTCGTAGTTTGTCTTTCACTCTTGTTGAGGCGATGTGGTGGCTTCGGGCTACATTTTTGAGGGATTTCGAAGCTGTCCTGGTCCTAATGAGTCCGAACATAAGGCCAGGCTTGGAGCTTTCAAAACTTGAAGTTTCTAGTCCTCTTCGCCTAACGACTTTCAAGCCAGAGAGAGACGATTTGAAGTGTTATGGTCCCAAATTGAGAGAGCAGACTTTTGGTCCAATGGTTGAGCGGAAGTTGCCGAATTCCAGACAGGCTTTCGCTACGACATCGCGGTTTTCAGGCAACCTTCAGGCCGCAAAAAACTTGACCCAGGCTCTCACCTTTCGGAATTCACTGCAACGGGCGCATATCTGGCGTCTTATGGCATTCCTGTCAAGCTCAGATTCTACGTAATGGAACGCGAACGATACTTATTACTTATCTCGTTCTTCTTGAGCGCACGAGTCCCCATCATTGCCTTTCTTTCAAAGTATTTCCGCCTTGACCGTTTCTGGTGGCAGCTTAAACACCGTGACCGTTGGTAATAATCAAGCCGGCAATGTTGTTTTCGATCCTAGGTCCCCCTCCGGTTTTCAAATCCCCAGGTCATTTTCATATGAAGATCCAATGTCACTGTAGGTCAATTCTGCATCGTCTCAAAGATATGTCACTAACCTTTCTTGCATCATCTTAGGTTGATCTTGGGTGAAGTGACTCAAGATATCCATCTGATCGCCTAATTCCCTTCTTGCAACTGTGGAAATACTGGCAAGCAACCTCATCGTTCGACATCTGTGTTCCTTTGGTGAACTACCGGCGTCATCGGGCCGTCCTCTCATCTGGAAGTCTTCCTGTACACAGAAAGCCACTGCAGGAAACGACGCAATCAACTTTTGTCGTCGACGCGCTCAGTTTTTTTTTCATCGATAGGTTAACTTCCCGCATGAAACAAGCTACAAATGACGCAATTGACCTTCCCAGGCGCCATTACTCCTCCAGTCCTTCAGGCAGTTGCATTATCGTCCTCGCAGTCGATCCGGAACTCCGGTCGTTTATATGCCTTGATAACGTTATTCGTCAATTAGGCTTTTCATGACGTCGTTGATCAATCTCCTCTCATGTCGTTGCATGGTACGCACGAGAGTGGCACGGATTTTTCCCGTAGCTGAGAAGGTCGATTCCGTCTGCTTCGCACACTCTGAAAAGATACTATCATGGGATTGCTGCGTTCAAATTTTCGGTGCAGCTGGTCCTTATCTGTTTCAATCAGCACCAGTCACCAGACATCCCCTCCTAACACACCACATTCTGGGGTCGCGACGTCCACATGTCTGCCAAAATAACGCACTCTAATTTTGAATCCGAATGCATAAAATCCTCTGTGACAAGCCATTCATCAGAAGACCCCCAATCTGAACCAGTGTCGTTGCAATGCCTGTCTCCGTTGGTGCAACGATTCTTATGTTCAACACATCTCTGATGCTCTTTGGCAGGTGTTTAAGAAAGCATCGGCGAACGTTTCTACTTATCAACATATAAAAAATGGCCTCCACCTCCGCGATATATTTGGCAACGAAGATGGTGGACCCCCTTTCACTTTCGGCATTGCGACAATCACCAAGCATGACAGTGGAGAAACAGCTCACAAATTACCATATAATTTATATATCATTGTCACAGAGGGTGCGTGTTGCTGCATTCAAGGGAAAAGTTGGACTGACAATAGCCGTAGGCGAGATATCCATGGCAGATGATGCCAAACCTGGAGACATCTCAGTCTTGAAGCCTGGCGACGTTGCCCGCGTCGATAAAGGTACAATTCTCACCTGTTTCTCCCCGACTTCGGGAAAAGGCACGTTGGGATTTATTGCTGCATACCCTTGGTGTTCAGGCTAATGTTTCAACTGGACAGCCTATTACGTTGGCCAACATGAATTTGGGAGTGACCAGAAGGAACATCTTGTTTGAACGGCCCTGCACACGTTTTCTCTTTCTGTGTTGTTGTGCTATTCTCTAGCCATGAACGTAATGTGCGCCTGAAATATCATTTTTATCGTTGTCCTATCGCCATGAAGCTTGGTTGTGAGTTAGCTACAGCAATTGAATGCACGATGACACAACCATCACATGGAACACCGTCGAATAAGGGCCACGATATGATATACCTGACAGTTTGATAAGCGTATTGACATTATAACCTCTTATAACCTTCAATACTTATTTTGAGAGGTTTGATTAATTCTTGAACGTTTGAACCCCAGCTCATCTTCTTCAAGTATCGGTCCGTAGGGGGCAGCAACACTGATGACCGAGACGACGCGCCACTCAGATCCACGCGATTGTGATTGAACATGGCAACCCCATGAAAATATATCCCAGGGACTGAATCTGGGCTGAGGTTCGGATATGAGTAATACGACTCTTTCGAAGTCTCGTACAGGGTGGATGAATAACAAAGTGCTTCCTCCTAATCCGAAGTAGATGACGTCATTGTAGCTATCGTTGAAACGAGCGTCTACCCACTTGAGTCTTCGAAAGACTATGGATCCATCCACCCCCAGGAGATAGATCACTGGCCAGATTCAAAACAGTTATTTTTCCCTGGGCTTTTGCGTTGTACTTCCTGATATCACTCGCCGCAGTGAAGGAATCCGAGTCCACGGCCGTCGTCCCTCCCCACGTTAGCTTCGGACATGCAGCTTGGTCGAGCGGAAGCAGCTCAACCGCTCTTACATGTCATAGTTGGACGGATTTGCTTCAATATAGATAGACGATCAGCGCAGGCAGCTGACTAGCGGTCCATTGATTGTGTTCAGACGTGAAATGGGACACTGTAGTAAGTCGTCCAGCGGTAGAGCAGACTTACTGTGGTGGGCGATTCGACGAGAAGCGCTGGCAGAAGTGTACTTTATGTTTAGTTCAAATGTGACAAGATGTAAATATAACTCACCTTATGTATCTACTAGAAAGAAATATATGTGTTCATAGCCGGCGAACAAGGTGGTATTTGACAACTCGTGTATTGTCGTCGATGGTAGAGCTGTCATCGTGGTCGCTCGGCGAACTCTTGACACGTGCAATGAAGAGCTTTGAAGACGGACAATCTTCCAGCGGGGAATTCATCATTTCCTCTCTGCTCTAACAATTCCAAGTCGTGTAGGGGGATGGACTTTGAAACCAGTTTACAAGATATTGCCCCCAACGAATCATGGATTATCGGCAGACCCTCCTCCGAAAGCGAATAAGGTATCGAAGAGAATGGTTCTGGGTACAAGTCCGGTCTTGAAAATTTGACAGAAATGGAGGCTTGCTCCGCAGAAAGCAAGTTCACAACCATGTGGGATGCTTGGTCTGGCTGGGCTGCGTCAAGCGAAGATGCCATTCGAGAAGGCATGCGCAGGGCAAATGCAATGAGGGGGTGTGGGTCCATTGCTATGGACGTGAATGACGACAAGGTCGCGCCATGAAAGGTGTGCGAGATACTGGAGTAGTCGGGTTGCATGAAGGACGTGACGACGGCGACGGGCTGCGCAGTTTCGCGTAGAAGGGCTCGCAGTTTGTCTTTCACACTCTTTGAGGCGATGTGGTGGCTTCGAGCTACAATTTTCAAGGATTTTGAGGCTGTCCTGGTCCCGGTGATTCCGATCATAAAGCTAGATTGAAGGCTTGAAGTTTCTAGTCGCCTTCGTATCGCGAGTTTCAAGCCAGAGAGAGATTATCGATTACTTCTTGCGTTGAGTATTGTGAGTAGTATGAGCACCACTTGAAGTTGAAATCTGGTTGAGCGGAAGTTGCCGAATTACTTTCATCATCGCTCACCGGGCAGCTTTCAGGCAACCGTAAAGGGCTTGACTTACTTGCTACTTACTTGGGTCCACTGCGATGAGCGCATATCTGGCGTCATATGCTATTCCTGTCAAGTTCGGATACTACATAATGGAATGCGAACGACTCCGATACTATCTCTTTCTTCTTCAACTCGCGCCTCCGACCCACCAATGCCTTTTTTCAAAGTATATCGGCCTTGAAGCTTGAGCGTCTGTGGTGGCAGCCTCAATATAGGTCAATCCTGCATCGTCTCAAAGATGTGCAACTAACCCTTTTTGCGTCATCTTAGGCCAAGTGACTCAAGATGTCCATCTGCTCGTCTTTTTCTATGAGAATACAGGTCACCTCCTCTCATGTCTTGCCTCCTCTAGTGAACTACCGACATCATCGACTCTTCCTTCGATCTGAAAGTCGGCTTCCTGCACACAGAAATCCACTGTAAGAAACGACGCAACTAACTTTAGTCTTTCATCGTCAACGCGCTCAATTTTTTTTTTGTCCATAGGTCAATTTCCCGCATCAAACAAGCTACAAATGACGCAATTGACCTTCCCAGGCGCCATTACTCCTCCAATCCTCCAGGCAGTTCCATTATCGCCCTCGCAGTTGATCCGGAACTGCAGTCGTTTACCCTGATAACGTTATTCGTCAATTAGGCTTTTCATGACGTCGTTGGCCAATCTCCTCTCATGTCGTTGCATGTACGCAGGGGGCGTTTTGTTTGTACCTGAGAAGGTCGATTCCTTTTATTGGACACACTCCCAAATGGCAAAAGATACGGTCATGGGACGCTGAGTTAAAATTTTCAGTGCAGCTGGTCCTTATCTGTTTCAATCTGCACCAGTCACCAGACAATCCTATCCAACACGGCATCACAAGGCCCCGTTAGATAACCGCCACATAGAAGTTATCCCACTTTCATCCCACCATCCTACGAATTTGGGGTTGCGACGCACACACGTCTGCGAAAGGAACGCAACAATCTTGAATCCGAATGCATAAAAACCTCTTTGACAAGCCGTTCATCAGAAGATCCCTGCTCTGAACTTGAACTGTCGCTGCAATGCCTGTCTCCGTTGGTACAACGATTCTTATGTTCAACACATCTCTGACGGTCTTTGGCAGGTGGTCAAGAAAGCATCCGCGAACGTTTCTACCCTTCAACATTTGAAAAATGGCCTGCACCACCGCGATATATTTGGCAATGAAGCTGATGGACCCCCCTTCACTTTCGGCATTGCGGTAATCACCAAGCACGACAGTGGAGGGACGGCTGCCAAGGTACCAGGCAATGTATATGTCATTGTCACAGAGGGTTTGTGGTACTGCTTTCAAGGGAAAAGTTGGACTGACGATAGCCGCATTCATCCATAGGCGAGGTATCCCTGGAAGATGCGGCCAAACCTGGAGACATCTCAGTCTTGGAGCCTGGCGACGTTGCCCGCATTGATAAAGGTACAACTATCACCCTTTCTTCCCCAAATTCGGGAACAGGCACGTTGGGATTTATTAAAGCTGCATAACCTTGGCGTTCATTACTGATATTTTTACTGAACAGTACTTTACGTTGCCCAACATGAATTCGGGAGTGATCAGAAGGAAAACATCATTTAAACGGCCCAGCTCACGTTTTCTCTTTCTGTCTTGCTGTGCTCTTTGCTAGCCATGAATTAAATGTACGCCTGAAATATGATTCCTGTCGCCGTGAAGCTTGGTTGCGAGCTAGCTACAGCATTTAAATGCCCCATCACATGTGCATCACATGGAACACCATCGAATTAGCGTTGCCTAAGTTCAGTTCAGTCCGGTTCAGACCCCCTTTGGTCCAAACCTGAACCTGAACCTCCTACAAATTTTCCGAGCCTGAACCGAACCCGAACTGTGTGTTCGGTTCAGGTTCGAACCTTCTGAACCTTGTAAATTTTTTAAATCAAAATTTTCACCTTTTTTTCGTGTCCAAACGCTTCGAAACACATTTCTAATCTCTAAAAATCAGTTATTTATGCAATGCCGTCGCACAAACCATGTTTGATAAGCCAAATAGATATTATACAACAGACCCCAACAAGTGCATGTGTGGGAAAGCAACCCAAAATATGGCCATCAACCATCACCCAGATGAAGGATTGATACTTTACATTTAAATACTGTAGTTGTTACAGATCACAATAGTTTTGAACGAAAAAATTGCAAAAAAAATGTCCAAAACAGAGGGAAAGTAGGCCCCCCAGTGGCTAAAGGTTCAGAGGTTCGGTTCAGTCCGAACCTGTTCTCCAGAAATTTTCTGGGGCCCGAACCTGAACCTGAACTCGAACCGAACTTTGTGTTTGGTTCAGAGGGTTCGGGTTCGAACCGAGGTTCTGGACTGAACTTCGGCAACGCTACATCGAATATTACCAGGGGGGCCACGATTTCAGATAACTAACAATTTGACAAGCGCACCGGCACCACAAACCCCATTACCTGTTTCAAGAGGTTCGATTTGAATACTTACCAGCCCATCTTCTGTAAGTATCGGCCCGCGGCGGGCAGCAACTGGTATCACCGAGACGACGCGCCTCCCTCTGGAAAATCCACGCAGTTGCGGTCAAGATCATCTTTGTGGATGATACTAACCCTGGGAAAATTAATCTAAGCGACTGAATCTGGGCCGAAGTTCGGCCATGGGTAATTAGCACGACTCTTTCAAATTCTCGTGCAGGGTGGATGGATAACAAAGTGCTTCCTCCTTCTCATACATATTTCCCAAGTATCCTGCTGGTCAAATACATAAGAAAATCTGCATATATGTAGTCCGTTTCTAGCTTTATAATTAACGACAGAACAAGGCGAGAGTATTTGAGGTCCGTAGGTGGTCGAATTTATATTGATTAGAAACTTCAAAAATCCGAAGTATAATAATCTAAAGTAACCGCAAATTCGTCACGTAAACTTGGTCAGAAAAATCTAGGCAAGCGACACGTTAACTACTCACCAACTTCAGACCAGGAGCGCATACGCGCTTCGCGTAATTGTTTAGCAAGGAATCGCACTGGCGGGGCAGAAAGCGTCGATGGCGTTGTAGATCAACGTGCCGTCAGCCTAGTCAAGGCCGTCAATAAACATGTGGTGGTAAGAGTGCGGTGAATCGCTGTGTACCACTTTGTAATCACAATAATAAACCACTCCGTCTTCCAAGAATTGGCAGTGGAGTGGGTTGCTTCCAGCCTGCTGTTGGAACTTGAACTGTCCTTGATCGGACGGGCATTTCCAGCAAGCTTGAGCCGCCGCCGCTTGGGCTTTAGGCGCCGCTTGGCCTTGAGGTACCGCTTGGGTGGATGCGAGCAAGGTGGTCATGAGGACGGTGACAATTGCATTGAAGGAATGCATTTTCGAGCTTAGTTATGGAAGTAGTGGCTTTGTTTTGAGGAAGGAGTGAAGGGTTTGTTTGATGATTTTGAACTGGAGAAGTGAAGCGGTTTTATATAGAATCCTTCATGCATCGCCAACTTGAGTCGGAATTTTCGGGAGAAACTGTTCATGCCGAAATGCTTTCGGAATGGTCATCATACAGGGTCAAGCCCGCAGTGACCTATTGAAACGCAGAATCCGCCCAGGTCAATGTTTGATGCTTCTCGCGACGCGAATTACTGCGCGTCAAGAATTTTGATTGTTTCCAGTATAAACTGCGATATGCCGCAAGTCTCAAATATTCTTCAAGAAAAAAGACACGGTTGGCGGCTTACCTCGATTGCGTGGCGAATGTGAAGTAGAGAATGAGAAAGTTGAGATCTGTGAGTCGCAGTGTCAATAGATTTCAGAATTCGTGATACTCAATGATCATACCTCGGGTCACGCCTCCTTTTACAGAGATTCTGCAGTTTTTCAATGCGTGATCTGGCGGATCCGAAGAAGAGTGAGCTGCGCAGCTACTCCACCCACCGCGTGTTTGAGCAATTGCACGCAGCGGAGAATGCGCCGATTCACAGTCCAAACTTGGTCCAAACTCTCAAAGGAGACCGAATTTGCTGCGTTCAATAACGAATCCGAACTGCAACATCCACCAATGAGTTTATGGTTCTTTGAATAGAGTGCAAATTGCTTACCCTAAACGACGGTTCGCCCAAAGGGAGTTCTCAAGTTGTCCATGTCACTTTCACAGACTCGTTACAAAGTCTTGGATGTTGCTTGATTCCTTCAAATCGGATGCTATTTTTCAAAACCGGAGGTTATTAATCGTCTGGCGGTGTAAAGTGGCCGGCTCGCTATCAAAAATAAGCCTCGTAACGACAGATGTTTCTGTCTTTCGGATTTCCAATGCGTTGGCTCCGGAAGCTGTCCGGCGACTCACCATCGCCCGTATATCAATCAAACAAGGAGAATTCTGTTTGCCAATGAGTGAGTTGAATTGGAGACATCGCGGGAAATGTTACCCGCTGTTGGTGTTTAAAATTTAGTGAGCCATAGCGGCGCTGCGCAGCACGGCTAGTAGAGACCCGCGTTTCACTTGAAAGTTGGTAGTAGAAAAAAAATGTAAAGAAGCCTTCGATTTCCAAGCAAAGAACCCGAAGCAACCCCTCTGTGTGAAATGTGAACCACTCCTTGAGAGTCCATGGCTTTTGGAAGTTTTGAGCGGATTTGGTCGTTCTGAACGTGCCCTCGTGACTAGTTGTTGATAGTTGTTGAATGTCAAGGTCCCTGGCCATGACACCACGAACAATAGGGGACGGGAAGAACAACATGAGAAATGACTCATTTTGAATCAAAGTCCAAAGAAACTATTTCTCACAGTTCAAAAGAGAAGTGTTACCAGGCTATGGATACAGTTTAGGTATGTAGGGGTACAGCAAAAATATCCTCAAATCACTCCAAATCAAAGACCAACAACTCAGCAGCTCGGTCGCCCACGTTCTCCACCTCCAAGATGGCACCCTTCTGCTTAACGTCCACATAAGCCCCGTCCCCCTCTCTCAACTCCACCTCATCCCCACCCTTGGTACTGAACTTGATACTGGCGCCGGTCGCCTGCAGCTCGTTATAACCACTCGTCTGGATAACATGCACATAGGCCTTCTTGCCCTCCAAAGACCGGCTAAGCGCCTTGCCCGTCCCAAGGATCGACGCGTAAAGGGTCAATGCGCTCTGTACCGGGGCCGGACCCTCGCCCTCCCTGGTATCCTTAACGCCATCCGCCCACGCGGGCGCTACGACCTTGGCCCACTTGTCCGTCTTATCTTCGTCGGTAAAGTGCCGAGTGAAGTACTTGGGCTGCAGGCGGGATGTGGCAGGGAGGGACCAAATCTGCAAAAAGTGGACTTGTTTGGCTCCATGGGCTTTTTCGGAGTGGGATATGCCAGTGCCAGCGGAGGTGAGTTGGAGGTCACCACGTTTGAGGATCTCGGTATTGCCCATGGAGTCTTTGCTGAGGTTGGTAGATACGTGAGATAGATGGATACGAGAAATGAATAAAAAGACGTACTGCTCAAGCTCGCCGGCGACGACGTATGAGAAAATTTCAAACTCGCGGTGCGAGTGGGTTCCGAACCCTGTGCGGGGCGCAACTCGGTCTTCGTTGATTACGCGCAAAGGTCCAAAAAGCTCGTGCTTATGATCTTGATACCTGAAGTAACAAATTAGAATGTTGACTTCATAAAAGGAAAGGGAAAAGAAGATGCGTACATAGCAAATGAGAAAGTGTGGAATGTTTTGAGCCAGCCGTGATCGGCGTTCCCTCGTTCTTCGCTCTTCCTGGGGGTAAATTTCAACGAACTCATGCTGTCCGCGACAGTAGATAGATTGTTGGAAATAGCTGCGAGGCGTTGGGCCCGGAGGTTGGCTTTTGCAAGTCTGAGTAGTGAGGTCAGGTTGGGAATGAGGTTGAAGTAGACGACGACGATTATATAGACGGGGATGAGGGCGATGTGAAAGAAAAGACGGGATTTGGGTTGCATGACAGAGCCCTAAGACCAGGTTGTAATAAATAGGGCGGCATCGTCAGCATCCTCGAGTCAGATTTCCTCTTTTGTGTCGCGACAACCCACGTAGACACGTGCCACTCCGAAAATTCCCCTGTTGCTGGAACAATGCTTACTGAGCTCGCAGAACATGGGCGTATAGTACACCGGTAGTGGCATTTCTGTGCACTCTTAGGCCGCCTCCAAGACTAGTATTTCCCCAGGGAGGTCGACGTAAAGAATTCGGGCCTCCGACCCAACTCCGACCGGCCAGTATGCTGCCACGCCAAATCTGCTTGTCGATTCATCGAGAAACAAGTGGGTCCGTCGTCCGCAGTGGCTGAGCGCGTGGGGTGGGAGGCGGAGGAAAAGTCAAGATGGCAGAGCAAACAAGGTTAGATAAAAGCATGGCTATTTTTGGGCTATTCATGTTACATGTACGCCAACTGTTCTGCCAGCCGCTCTGCTTTGAAAACAACAATTATACAAATCGCAACTGTCTTATGGAGGGCTATCGAGACTCATTCACGCCTGACACTTCCCCATTCCAAAACTTCCATCCTGCAAGGCTAGTTTGCGCGACGATTTCCTCGCTACTCAAGTCGCGTCGCTGCGGGTTTTCGAGGGTAGCGATTGTGAACTATAAAATGTCCGTTACGTCAAGACACAAGGGCAGCTGAGTGGTAGGTACCTTGAGCAGTGGCTCGTCTTCCTCAGAGACCCTCAATCCTTTCAAGGCTTCGAGAACCTGTTCCGGCGGGTCACACAGGTACGACGTTTCCAGGTCGCTGTAACCACCCAGAAGCTGCAAGCATGCACCAGCCACGCTTGTGCTAGCCAACTCATCCGTCTCGTCGGCGTTCCAGTCAAGGTAGTCCGACAACTTCAAGCCATCGCTGATGGCTGCGACGCTACTTGAGTTGCTTAAGACATCAAGTCCCATGCAGCGCCCCGACAAAAGAGAGGCGGCGAGAAATTCCGGTCGATCCGATGGCCCCGCTTCAATATTCGCCCGCATTCTGTCTCTGAAGTCAGCATTGAACAGCTCAGCGAATGTTGCAGCTGGTCGATCTGAGGTCCAATATGCAGTCGGTAGTGATTCGTCGGCTCTTGCATGGAGCACAACGTGGAGGATGGTGTCGACATTATGGGGACTGAAGCGGGATGCTTCGAAAAGGAAATCACCCAAGTCGCAAATGATCGCACTGTTGGGATCCTCTCGAAAGAGATTCAAGAATGGGTGGTTGGTGATCGCGACGCTATTCGTCGAGCGGAACGAAGTGCGGATGGCTTCAAGGGTGGGGTCATAGTCGTAGAGGTCTGATGCTTCTTCGGTCATCTTCAAGATGTGTACGTGTGCATGAAGATGATCGTGGTCAAATGTTCTTATTGTTGGATCTTACCCGATTTACTTCTCACAAAGGTGCAAGCAAAGGCGGCGCTTGCCACTCTCCCCTGAAACAAAACATGATCGCCGTTTGGAGAACGCTGAATCGGATGGCATCACAAGGACCTACTTAAGGTGAGCACCTGTGGGCGCCTGGGCGGCGCCGCCTCCGAGTCGGTTCTATCTTGGTTCTATCCTTGGCAAGTTGCCTGGCAAAGATGCGGTGTTACTATGGAGGTGTCGCGGGCCTCAATACATATTCCTCCAAAAACTCATACCAGCCCTCTTCGATCGGGTTCTTCGAAGCTCAAAATGCTCGTCATTCCGACAACCAAATTACGTCCGGGATTTGAAAAGTGGGTGTCGTGCCTGTTTTCCCTCATCCTCTACTAATTTGTATTATCTGGCGCTTGAACTCGCTTGAACCTTCGCTGGCCGGTGCCCACATCAGGGCCAGCCGGTGAGGGCGCGACATGGGAGAGTGGAGCTTCATCGGGAAGGTTCAGCGTCTTGTATTATCGTGTCAAAGCCGTTGGTCGCCAACGAAGATGATCGGCGTTTTGCCCAACCTTCATGCTTGGTCTACCTTCGGCATATGCCTAGCGCTCAAACTTTTGTTAAAAGGTGCAAGTCAATTCCCAAATACCCTGAGCTGGTCTCCAGACATCCTTTTTGCACGCTATCCACCCCCCGCCTTCAGCTTTAAAACCCACCCACCCCTCTCCGGAAAATTTGAAGCTGGTCTTCACGACATTTACAACTGACAATCAATTTCGAGGAATTCACAAGGCGCGCGTCTGACCGACTTATCATTTTATGAATACTTGAATTCTCACCAACAAGTAGATATGACACGACTTCGTCGCATCCTTCCTTTCTTTTCGGCTCTATTACTACTTGCTCTCTTCTGTGATGCCCTACCCGTGCTTGAAAAGTCTGCTGCGCGGCAACTGTTCGACACTCGCAGTTACGGCCCTCCGATTCTTGGCCAACGAATCACAAGCGTACGTTCACCGTCTAATATTCCACACTTGTCTCTTTTCACAATTGATATGTCAGGTTGCACACAATCGTCGGCCACTAGCGGGTGAGCACAGGCTTGAGGCGCGCTCATCCGAGTTCTCAGCCCCCGCTGGACGCGTGAAAAATGGGTTCAAGAACAAGACCCAAGCTCGCAAGGCGAGGAAAGCACTCGGCGAGGCCCGTCCTACGCCCAAGCCAGGTCTTGGCCATAACGGCTTGACCAAAGGTCCGGCCTGTATCAACAGCAAGAGGAACAGATGCAAAGAAGGGGGTACCTCATTAGCGGCAGCGAAGAATGCCAAACAACGACCTGCTGGTTTGTCTCTTACTGTAAAGAAAGAGAAGAAGGTCGCGGATCGGAAGGGTAATCGACAGATGGCTGTAAAAATCAAGCACCAGAACTTCGTCAAGCAACAAAACGTCGGCCAGCCGAACCAGAAGCTTCAGCAATGGAAGATTGACCCGAAGACTCATGTCGCTCAACGTGCCAAAACTGCTCAATCAATCAAGAATAGTTGGAACGGGGGGGTCCGAGAAGCTTATTACAAGAAGTTTGAGAAGACGGGCCCCTCGTTTTCTGCCAAAAGCCAACGACTCACAGAATCAGCACTTCTTAAGGGAAAGGATCCCAAGAAAGAGCAGTATAAAATAGCCAAGGCTGCATACGACGCTTCGATCAAGAGTGGGACCTTTCCTGGCCGCAAGGCAATCTTCAGTACTCCCCAAGATGGTCAGTTTTTTGTACTGCTCTAGGGTTCGGTCCGAAAATAAATGACAAATTCTGCAGGGGCTTACAAGGGCAAGGATATTCGGCAAGCTCTTTTCAACGCTCACTTACACGATCAGCCTGGTAAAAAGGTTGGCCACACCGTCGACGGCAAGCCCGAGAGATCCAACGACCGTAAACACCCCAAAGAGTTTCACAACAAACCTAATCGTGGGCACGGTCAAACTGTTCCCCTGCCTTGGATGAGTGATCGAGGGAGGGAGTATACCATTATGCGTGATCATGCTTTGGGCCATCATGGAGTGAGCCCAAACCCGACTGCTACGCGGCTCATCACCCAAAAACGAAATGGTGTCCACAAGTTCGAAGGGGTTGTTTCTCACCCAGGACAGGGCAATGATCACGTCCAGGTTTCCCAGAATAAAGAGGATTGGAAGTATAATCTTGGGCCTTTACCTTGGGTGAAATGAGTAAATCGTTCTCGTTGCATGTACCAGTCAAATAGTTACAATAGCGAGGGTTTGATGATGTTTTGACAATTCTGAAAATTATGTGTCAAGCCTTTCGGCACTGCAGCTTGATAGGATGGGGCGCCTCCGGCTTCGCCGCTCTTGTCACAACGCCATTTATGATAAATACAAACTTACATAAACTGCTCAATTAACGTAACCTGCAGCCTGCAGGAACTTTCTGTAAAACCGGGCCACTTGGCACCATCAATTGCTCGTGATCAACTCGTGATGTCGGCTGCGCCTCGCAGCTCATAAGAGCCCACTTGGGCTCATCAATTCTGGACCTTTAATTGGTGAATGGCAATCGAACCTAGCGAAACCTGGCTACGCGAAGTTGATGAGGGTCTTGTAATTTGTTGAGAATCGCAAGAAGATTTCTTTGTTTGGCCAGGCTTGGTGGATTGTTTATTCCTAAGCAAATCATGAGCACCTCTCGTCAACTCAAGCCATCAATGGGATTCTCTATTTTGTTTCGTCATGAAACAAGATTTCCTACTGGGGATGTTCTATGATTTTCCGCGACGCAAACAAGACACATATTATTCACTAATCACAAGATTAGGAAGTTCTTGAAACGTTGACAAATAGTATGCAAATAGTACCCTTAACCTCACCATTCACGGCCATCTCTTCGTCATCATAAGACTTTCGTTTCAAAGTGTTCCTTCCATTTCTATCAGACTCCGGAAATCGAATTCGATTTAGGAACACAGCAGAAAGCGGTAGCCCGTGCTCCCTAATATATTATATCACAGATCTCACATTGGTTAGACTCCTAACCTAGATTTTGCGCCTATGACTCCAAGGTTCATCTCCAGTATTCTTCGACGTCCCAAGGCTACATTCGAAAGGGCACTCACGGAGCGTCAGCAAGAACTGGCCCAGCGGCAGACGATAGCGCAGGATACCCTTGATCGCACCCATGCCATCATATCTAAGCACCAGGATCAAGGTGCTACCGCTGACTCAAGCTTCATTTCTGGGGACGAGCTGCTGCCGCTCGACCAAGATGCGTGTCCGAAGCTAATGTGGGGAGGGATGACGGTCTTGGGCTCGGATTCCTTTACTGCTGCACGGGATATCATGAAGGACAACCCAGAAGCCCAGGGGAAAACAACTGTTTTGAATCTGGCCAGTGATCAACATCCCGGGGGTGGATGGATCCATAGTCTTTCGAAGACTCAGGTGGGTAGACATTTGCTTGTTTCAATGATAGCTCAATGACGTCATCTTCTTTGGATTAGGAGGAAGCACTTTGTTACTCATCCACCCTATACGAGACTTTGAAAGAGTCGTATTACCCATGGCCGAACCTCGGCCCAAATTCAGTCGCGGGGATTTATTCTCCTGGGGTTGTAATCTTCAAAGACGATCTTGACCACAACTGCGTGGACCTTCCGGAGGCAGAGAGGCGCGTCGTCTCGGTCATCACCGTTGCTGCCCCTCGCGGGCCAAAACTCACAGAAGATGAGCTGGAGTTTAAGAATGAATCAGACCTGGAAGACTTGAAGGGGAAAATCAGGCTGGTTTATCGTATGGCTGGACATTATAAGCAGACATATCTCGTTCTTGGTAGGTTTTACCTCTATGACCACGGGTAAGACGCCGTATTCATCTTAAATCAAGGTGCTATGGGGTGCGGTGCATACCGTTGCCCCCCTCGGTTAGTTGCAGAGCAGATGAAGTCGATTCTCCTCGAATCAGAATTTCAGGGATGGTTCTCGCAAGTTGTGTTCGCTGTTTATGGTCGCTCGGGACCTGCCGCCGCCAACTTTCAGATATTTTCGAAGGTCATGAGGTCTAGAGGGTGAGAAACGTTGTAATAGTGCTGCTGTTACTCGCCACTATGAGCTATGGGAACGTCACGAGGATAAGCTAGATTTGCGAGTGCACAACTTGAACCTCTAACACATCACAAATGCAGACACATGTTTCACAGAAATTAAATGACTCAAGTATGAAAAAGATTATAAACGTTAGATCCAAACTGTGATATTCCAATCCGGTACCTCAACTCTAAAACGTGTGTAAGTATCAACCAAAATTCACAGCATGGCTCCTTCATTTCTATCTCGCCCATCTCCAAATACTTAAGGTCGTGCAAATATAGGAGCCTGCGATTTCGACTTGATGGAGGCATCTCTCCGATCTGCTATATCAAGTTTCAACCCGTTTGCCCCGCCATCCTCACCCTTTCCCTCCTTTTCCCATGCCTCCTACCTCATGCTCTCAGTCACTGTGGGCGACGGACCGACTCAAATTTTAATGAGACGGAATAAAATGCAAGAACCTCATCAAGGAGGTTTGGCTTTCTCGTCGTTCAGGCAAAGCTGGCTGGAGCCTGGAGGCCCGAAGTTTTTGCGGTCGACCTTATTGGGGAAGATTGGTATCAGTACTATGAGTGTGCAGAAACGTTATTAGCTGCTATTTGGTAGATTAGACTTGGATAATGTAGACGCATGCTTGAAGCTTTTCTCAGTAACAAGGGTGAGCACGTGCCTACGTGAGTTGTAGCGACACAAAAGAGGAAGCTGACTTCAAATCAACTTCAAATCTTGCTTCCATCATTTCGAGGATGCTGACGATGCCACCCTATGTATTACAGTCCAGTCTTGGGGCTCTGTCATGCAACCCAAATCCCGTCTTTTCTTTCACATCGCTCTCATCCCCGTCTATATAATCGTCGTCGTCTACCTCAACCTCATTCCCAACCTGGCCGCACTATTCAGACTTGCTAAAGCCAACCTTCGTGCCCAACACCTCGAAGCTATTTCGAAGAATCTATCTACTGTCGCGGACAGTATGAGTTCGTTGAAATTTACCCCCAGGAAGAGCGAAGAACGAGGGAACGCCGATCACGGCTGGCTCAAAGCTTTCCACACCTTCTCATTTGCTACGTAGGCATTTCTTTTTTTCCCTTTATCAATCAAAAATCTAATTCTTTACATTAGGTATCAAGATCATAAGCACGAGCTCTTTGGACCTCTGCGCGTAATCAACGAAGACCGAATTGCGCCCCGCACAGGGTTCGGAACCCATTCGCATCGCGAGTTCGAAATTTTCTCATACATTGTCTCCGGAGAAGTTGAACAGTACGTAGTTTTTTCCATCTACCCCCCACCCTATCTAATCCAATCACCTCAGCAAAGACTCCATGGGCAACACCGAGATCCTCAAACGCGGTGACGTCCAACTCACCTCAGCTGGCACTGGTATATCCCATTCCGAAAAAGCACGTGGAGGCAATCAAGTCCACCTTTTGCAGATTTGGTCCCTCCCTGCCACAGCCCGTCTTCAGCCCAAGTATTTCACTCGGCACTTTAGTGACGAAGAGAAGACGGACAAGTGGGCCAAGATAGTCGCGCCCGTATGGGCGGATGGTGTTAAGGATACTAGGGAGGGCGAGGGTCCAGCCCCGGTACAGAGCGCGTTGACTCTTTACGCGTCGATCCTTGGGACGGGAAATGCGCTCAGCCGGCCTCTGGAGGGTAAGAAGGCCTATGTGCATGTTATCCAGAGGAGTGGTTATAACGAGCGGCAGGCGACTGGTGCCAGCGTCAAGTTTAGCACCAAGGGCGGGGATGAGGTGGAGTTGAGAGAGGGGGACGGGGCCTACGTGGACGTTAAGAAGAAGGGTGCCGTCTTGGAGGTAGAGAACGTGGGCGACCGAGTTGCTGAGCTTGTGGTCTTTGATTTGGAATGATTTATGAAAATTCTCGCTGTACCTCCTAATACATGAATTGTACTGCTAGCCTTGTAACGAACCCTCTTTTACTCGCAAGAGTACGCGTGCTTATAATAAGTTCGGTCTTTGGTCTTTGGTCTCTGATTTAGACTCTATGTACCTGAGTGAGCTCAAGCCTTTTCCTTCAAGCTTCATACATTACACCGGGCACCGCGAGGCTTAACGAAAGAAGACAAAACTGATAAGTATCGACACCGGCACCACACAATGTTAGATTTGAACTGATAAATCTTGGAACACTGGTTCGATGATATCACTAGTACTGACATCGAGATTAATTTACTTGATTGGCCAAGGCTTAAGATGATACGCCCAATCAACTTTATCATGAAGAACCTCGACGTGATCCTTAGAGTTCTTCGCTGGATGAGAAACAACGCCCTCGAACTTATGAACACCATTTTGTTCTTGGGTGATGAGCCGCGTAGCGGTCGGGTTTGGGCTTATCCCGTGATGGCCCAAAGCATGATCTGGCATCATGGTATACTCCCTGCCTTTCCCCGTCATCCAAGGCAGTGGAACAGTCTTACCCTGCCCTTGATTAGCAGCGTTTTGAAATACTTTGGGATGTTTCCGGTTATCGGACTTCTCGACCTTGCCGTCCACAGTGTGGCCAACCTTTTTACCAGGTTGATCATGTAAATGCGCGGTGAAAAGAGCTTGTCGAACATCCTTGCCCTTGTAAACTCCTGCAAATCATATCGTATATTTAAAAAAACCTGAACCTTAGAACGTTGCAAAAGACTTACCATCTAGGGGCGTCTTGAAGGTTGCCTTGCGATCGGGAAAACTTCCAGTCTTTATCGAAGCATCATATGCAGCTTTAGCCAATTTATACTGCTCTCTCTTGGGATCTTTTCCCTTAAGAAGCACCGATTCTGCGAGTCGTTGGCTCTTGGCAGCAAAGGAAGGGCCCGTCTTCTCAAATTTCTTGTAGTAAGCCTTTCGGATCTTCTTGTTCCCGTTCCAACTCTTCTTGATTTCTTTAGCAGTTTTGGCACGTTGAGCGACATGAGTCTTCGGGTCAATCTTCCATGGCTGAAGCTTCTGGTTCGGCTGGCCGACGTTTTGCTTTTTAACGAAGTTCTGGTGCTTGATTTTGACAGCCATCTGTCGATTACCCTTCCGATCCGCGACCTTCTTCTCTTTCTTTGCAGTAAGAGACAAGGCAACAGGTCGTTGTTTGGCGTTCTTCGCCACCGCTAATGAGGTGGCACCCCCTTCTTTGCATTTGTTCCTCTTGCCGTTGATACAGGCCGGACCTTTGGTCAAGTCGTTATGGTCAAAACCTGGCTTGGGCGTAGGACGGGCCTCGCCGAGTGCTTTCCTCGCCTTGCGAGCTTGGGTCTTGTTTTTGAACCCCTTTTTCAGGCGTCCGGCGGGGGCTGAGAACTCGGGTGTGCGCGCCTCAAGCCTGCCCTCACCGGGCAGTGATTGGCGGTTGAATACGACCTGATGAATAAATCATGAGCAGGCACAACTGCAGAACAATGGGTGAGCGTACGTTTGTGATTGGTTGGCCAAAGGCTGGAGGGGTATGACTGTGAGTGTCGAACAATTCCCGTGCAGTGGACCTACGCTTTTCTAGCACGGGTCTGGCATTACAGCAAAGCCCAAATAGTAGCAGAGTCGAAAAGGAAAGAAAGATCTGATTGAAATGTGTCATGTCTGTTGTGGGTGAGGGTTTTTATATAACGAACAGTCGGGGATCGTGAAGGCCAGCTTCAAAGAATTCTAAAGAAGAGGGGTGGTGAGGTTGAAAACGGGGCATGAATGTCTGGAGACCAGCCCAAGGTATCCGCCAATTGACCTGCACCTTTTAACAAAAATTTGAGCGCCAGGCATACGCCGAAGGTAGACTGAACATGCATGTCGGGCAAAACGCCGATCATCTTTGTTGTGGGAGACCATGTGTCAGGCAAAACGCCGATCACCTTCGTTGGAGACCAATGGACGAAGATACAAGACGTTGGACAGTCCCAATTGAGGTTCTCGAGGCAGGTTACCAAAGATACCCAGAACCGACTCGGGTCCACCAAGTGTGCCATGTTGCTAAGTCGAACCAAGTGCTCAAAGCACTAATATCCTCAAAGGGGCAAGTACAGCCTTTTCGAGAAGAATGACAATCGGCTCGGGCATTCAGAACACTTAACCACGATCACCTTTGTGCACACAACTTGAAGTATGACCGAAGACCACTCCGACGACGACCCCGTCCTTGAAGCCATCCGCTCCTCGTTCCGTTCGACGGATGCCGCCGCGACCACCAATCACCCATTCCTTGAATTCTTTCGAGAGGATCCCAATATTGCGACCATTTGCGGCCTGAGTGACTTCCTTTTCGAAGTATCGCGCTCCAATCCCCGCGACATCGACAGCGTTCTCCTCGTTGCGCGCTACGCAGAAGCCGATGAATCACTACCGACTGTGTATTGGTCCCGAGAGCGACCAGCTGCAACGTTTGGTGAAGTATTCTTTGTTGACTTTGGGGATAAAGTGGGAGCGTATCTTGACGACGGGCCATCAAACCGACAAACATTCCTCGCTGCCTCTCTTTTGTCGGGTCGATCCAAGGGGCTTCATGTCCTTAGCAGCCCAACTAACGCCGCAGCCATCACCGATGGCCTGAAGTTGTCGAATTACTTCGAGTGGAACGATGATATAGCTAGCACAGGCGTGGCTGGCGCATGTCTGCAGCTTTTGGGTGGTTACAGAGACCTTCCTCACCCACCGGAAAAGGTTCTCGAAGCCTTGAAAAGCTCGAGCGTTACCAGGGAAGATGAGCCAGTACTCAAGGTACCTTCATGTTCCATTCGGCTGCACTTGTTTCTTTGATGTTGATGTGACAAACATTTTTGTAGTTCACAACAGCCATCCTTGAAAGCCCCCAGCGACGCGACTTGAGTAGTGAGGAAATCCTCGCTGAAACTAGCCTTGCAGGGTGGAAGTTCTGGAATGGGGAATAAAATCGGGAAATGTCAGGTGTAGATGCTGGACAGCAGCCTCCATAAATTTACAGTCGTCGTGATTTGTACAAAATGTTGAACGTTTGCAGAGCGCGGCGTGTGGCATCATGCATGGCATAGTTAGTTCTGGAATGGGGAATAAAAGGAAATGTTGGCGCACTCGACAGCAGCCTCCATAAAACAGCCGTGATTTGTATGAATTTGCGGCCCAGAGCAGCGTGGGGTCCAGGTGGCATAGTTTTTCTTGTTTGCTCCGCCATCACCCACTTCTCCAGAATCTACATCCTCGATGAAGCGGCTCTTCTATACTGACCTTTCGGTCGACAACGCTGTCAATTTCTTTTAAAAGCACTTGAACGTCTACGAGGTGAGTGTTATAATCCTTCCAGTGACAGTTGGCTGACTGGAATTGCCAAGGATTTAGTAACGACGAAAAGCCTGAATGATTTCGGAGAGAAACAACCTTTGCATCGATCAGCTTCATAAAGCCTGAAGACAGTGCTCGATCTGCTCGGCATCGCTCTGAAACACGCTGGGGAAGGGAGACTCGGAAAACTCGAGAACTGCACACCGAGTCAACAACGAGATATCTACCTGACTTTGGCGTTAGCAGGACCGTGATAGTAAAAGCGGGGAACTACGTCTGCAACTGCCAAAATCGAGCGATTGAAAATGAGAATGAAGAGTGCGTCCTGCTCAACAAAGACTTCAGGATTCCTAGGCGTAGTCGTCCTGTCCGGGTCAACGCAACCCGCGCTTGACAATCGAAACATTCGCAATGTACTTGTTAAGGACAGGTTGGTAAAGCAGCCTCGGATCTTCAGTTTCGAGGCAACACACCATCCTCCCAGATACCTTACACGTGGACACGCGTACGTGTTCCTCTCCTCTACTGACATATGATCGTACTAACTTTCCACCTGCAGACGCCGCTCCTTCTGGACACCAGCCAGAAGTTACCGACGAGAGAATCAAACGGGTATCAAGCCAACTTGTCCTCCGCTGGCGGATGTTGAGGGAAAGCAATGCCTCTTCGTCCTCGTCAGGAGCGGCCAGCCTCCGGAATCTGAACACCTTGCGACTACCAATCTTATTGGGCGAATACATAAACTCTGGTCACGGACAGACGGGACAATACCCATTCAATCAAGCACGGCCACGCAAGCCTCGTCTCTTCAACTCAATTCCTTCAGCATTTAGATCGACTACCCTACATTCGTTTGGTGACGAAGGAGTGCGCAAAGCTCATGATCGGCTACTGCTATAGCATATGCAAGGTCAGTTGCATCACTACTCACTTGCTTATTGACTTAACCTTTGCCAGGTTGCCATTGTAAACAAGAGTTCTCCTTACTTCGTTTGCCTGAGTGCAACCACCCCATGCCATTCAGTTTTCACTGTCGTTCCTTGTCAGACTTGATGAACGAGTTTAACTTCAAGTGCCTCAACTCCTCAAAGCGTTGAAAGGATTCGTATCGCACGGGTCCTTGGGCTATGAAGCACAATTGGGCGGTTCTTAAGACTCATAGCTCTTCGCGTCGAGGTACAAGATAAGATGCCTTATCGGTGGTGGTCGAAGCTTTCAAACGCAAACATAGAGGCTTTAAGCAACCGAGTCAACCACATCTGACGTTTCCCCTTCCTCGTGGAACATCTCAACAGTGCTACCAAGAACGAAAAGCGTCAACCGCAACTCGTTGCCACAAGTTCAAGCCTTTCCGCATGCGAGTTTCTTCCTGACCAAGCCAAGAATGTCCAACAAGAAATCTAAACAGCCATACCTGAGTTGCCTTCAAGTTGGCCATTGCAGAACGTTGAAATGCTCCTCATTTTGACCCAGCGGTCGACTGGTTCCGAGACAAGTTGCTCCGCCGAACATATGAAATCTGGCGAGGTTAACGACAGGCAGACATTCAATCAAGCACAGTCACGCCTTGTCTGCGCGATTTGGTTTGCAACTTGAAGAGAAGGAGCCCTCGCAAAGGGCTACTGCCATAGCCAAGGTAAGGTCTGCAGTCGCATTGTAATACGTATGTGTTGACTCACCTTCCATCAAACCCAGCAGCACCAATGGTTGACATGAAGAATCTCTGTTTTCTTGACCGCTTGCGACCACCGGAAGCTTTCCACTGTTAGAGGCCTTATCGATGCGTCTGGCCCTAGCCGAACACGAAGGTCCCAAGCGACTGAAGCGACTCTGATTTCTCCTTGTCTCTATCACCTGCTCCCCTTTGTTCGTACTTACGATGACTCAGAATTATCAAACACTGGCTATTCGATTTACATACATCTACATGCTACGGATACATATACAAAAAGAGTTATTACGAGGAAGTACAATGTTCATTACCATACAGCGCCCTTATGCCTTTACCCTCGAATTCCGACTCAGGAGCTCACTGAGTTTGTTTGCCGCAACCCCCTTCGACAACCTCAAGTCGCTCAAACTTTCAAACTCGCCCAGGCCTTGCCCCAACCCACTCCCACTTTCACGCCTCCCAGATAGCACGAGTGAGAACTTCCTCGACCTACCAGGCGTCCCCGCAGCCTCCTTCGTAGGAGAAGCCGTAACGCTGGTGTCCCCTGCATCCCCAGCATCAATCGTTGTACGTGCAGTAACGCTGGTGTTCTGCAATGCAATGGCAGGAAGGGAGAATCGTTTGCTCCTTCTGGCCGTGTCCTCTCGTCTCGCCTTGCGTGGCGAAGAGGCTGGGGAAGAAGCCAAGGAAGGCGTAGGGGTGAACCAAGCTTCTTCACCCTCCTCCTCATCGTTGCCTTCCTCATTGTCCTCCTCCTCTCCCTGCCCGGCCTGCAGCCTCGCCTGCTCCTCAAAATCTTCTAGAATCTGATGATAGCTCCTCAGTCTCTGATGCGGTCGTAGCCTGAGTCTCCCTTTCTTCTCTCTATCATCCGCAGTGGCGTCACCATCGAATGAGGCATCGCGGCTGGGTGTGAGGTCCAATGCCATCAGTGCCTGCGGTTGCTTGTCCACAAGGAGTGTGGGCATAGACACCCATGACGGGAGGCTCGATAGGGAGGTGATTGTGTCTGTTGAGTTTTCAGGCAGATTTGAAGAGCGTTTTTCTGGAGAGGGTGGGTCGAGAAGCGGGAAAACGGTATCGTAGCACGCGTCACAAGCACGTGCAGGTTTACTCGACTCGCTTTTAGAGTTCGAGTCTGAGATGAAAAATGTCTGGAAATCCATTAGCACTGTGCGAAGCGGGGGATGGAGCACTCACCCTTCCTGAACAAGCAGCACAGACGCATCGTCCACAAAGTCGACAGTGATGCCTCCGTCTCCGCCATCCAAACATCTTTCCGCAGCGCATGCATCCTTCCGTTTTGCCATCTGGGATCCAGATTGCTGGAACCCAATGCTCCACCCTGCCCCGTCGCTCCTTCTTGTTGTCCTTGGCCTTCTTCCCCTTCTGAATGCTGTCGTCATTTGCACGCACAGTCCCAAGTCGGTCGTCGGTCAGTGGAAAGGGGAGAGCTTGAAGCGAACGGCGAACATGATTTGTGGAAGTCGATGACGTGAGCGTCGAGTTTGGGTTGGTGATGTTCAACGACACGAGCAACTGGGCTTTAGCTTGTCGAATTTCAGAGCCCCAGTCGTCTCGCTGCTCATCGGTGCCAGCATATAGGACGAAACTCCCTTCAGGGCCAAGAAGGTCGAGCCTCCCCAGCTCGTCAGGGCTAATGATCACTTCTAAATCCACAAGCTCTGCACGTCCTTTATACACCCACCGCTCTTCTGCGCTTGTATTACGTTTTATGGGGCTATGGAGTGGTGGCTGGAATGACTTGCGTTGAGGTTTGCTCGGTGTAACCGGTTTCGAAGGGGTCCCGTCCGTTGTGGACGGATTGAATGTCGGAAGCTCTGCCTCACTCTTACTCCTGGTCCTAGCCATGGCATGCGCACTCGTCTTACTCCAGTCCCATGAGGTATCAGAGGCGTCCGCGGGCGCCAACCACACAAGGCAATCAGAGAAAAGGAGAAATTCACGCTCCTTGGGTGATTCACTCCGCTCCATTTGGAGGAGGGGGCCACGCTTAAGGAGGGTGCGTCCAGGGGTAATGAGCTGGAACGGAAGATTTTGGGTGGCACGCTGCAATGCAAGGAGGGCGAGAGTCTGTGCATGAGTGTGCAGGGATGTATTCAATGAGAGGGTTACTATATCCAAATTAGTGAAAAACCATCAAAGAAAAAACGCGTTTGACTCACTTTTTGACACGAGACTATGAACAATTACAAGGCGGCCATGTTCGGGGTCGTCTCGATCTGTGCAGTTGATCAGATCCTTCAAGAGGAGTAGGTAGCGTGGACAGCGTTGCACAATGGACAAAAGCCAGTCGCGCAGCTTCAGTTTTCCGCAACGAGGGTCCGCTTCCTGTGACTGGAGGAATGATGCAAATGTTTGGTTGTAATGTGGGTTTGGGCGAGTTGTCGTCGGTGGCGTGATAAGTTCATTCAGGGCAGAAATCGTGGATGGAAATGCGGTCACAAAGGGGGTGTACAGGGACAAGTAAGGAAAATGTGAAAGAAGGATGGGAGAGAGAGGTGGGGTATCTTGGAAGGAATTTGATGCAGTGGAATCAGACAACAAAGTGGTCAATGCAGAGAGAAAAGAGCGATGAAGATTCCATATGTCTATGAAATTTGAAAAGACGGATGTGAGTGCTGAACGATTCAGCAGAGGTTCCGGGGTATCAAGAGATGCGATGATTGGTGTGAGGAAGTGCTGTGAACCGCTTTAGTTAGAAAGCAAGATATGACAACGCTACAAATCTCACCGAATATATTAGTTCCAACCCATCAACGTAAGCTTTCTCAGTCGCGTGAAACTCTTCAACGACCTTCTGTCGTTTGGCGCTGCGAGAGTTATCGACAGGCTTCACACTTGAATCGCGACGTCTGACTCTTCGTCTCGGTGACTCGACAGATGTAGGTCGCCCATTGAGTCCTCTACTACCATTAACGCTTCTCAAGAGACTTGGCGACGCCTCATCTTCAGGGAGGGATTCAAATGACGCAACGCTGACGACAGACTGTCGGTGCATCAACGAAGGTGCACTCGGGAGAGATATCCTCCGGAATGGAAGATATGTGGACCTATGTGGTGACTGAATCGGCCTGATTCCTGCTTCAGAACCGGGAAAGTTCACACTCGACGGCGGGGCCGTTGTTGCTAGATATCAAAGATGAGAATGGCTGCCATATATCGTCACAGTCCAGCTAAACTTACCTGAGGACATTTACCGCGAATATCAATGCCCTGGTCGCGTTTCTTGGGGCAACTTGGCTTGAGAGCGGAGTATTCGCGACGATAATCCCTCTCAGCATGAGGCAGACCTCAGCCGACTCTTTTTGGAACTCAAGATTCGATTGTCTATCATGACCTTTACAATCAAACACGCCGACCTTGTTCAAATGAAACAAACACGCAGTTGTTGCGCAGTTGAGGGGAATCGTCAGTTCAAGTCTCGCCACTGTGGAATTGAGGTTTCAAAGCGACAGGTATTGTCAATGTGACCACAGCATTAATTAGTACTTACATGCCAATTGAACTATATTGATGCTCCAGGCGCCTCCCTGAGTGTCCACTTGACACCCGTCAAATCCCTTAAAAGGGACTTCTTCCCTTCAATACCCCCTTCAATCAAATCCTTTCACATCGAATAGATAAGACTAGTACTCAAGAGGCGGTCTTTTACAGGATGCATTCAGAAGCGTTGACTAAGATTCCGACGTGGGTCGGGGAGTACTCGGATGTCGCACCGTTGAAAAAGCTTCTTGCTTCACACACTCGCCCAGAAGGCGACCCAAGCATAGGAGTTCCGAGTAGTACTGACAAGCTGCGAACCGATGGCATTCGTCGGCGAGATATCGGTGAAATGGGGAATGAAGCGTCCACGAAGGCTGGGAGCAATGAATGCTTATTTCGGGTTCCCTGTCAATATTATCAGATAAAACAATATAAATAACCTTCCATCATAATGGTTTCGTGGATGGGGATGAAAAGCCTTTCAGGAGGATCAACACAGGAGATGGTGCAGGAAAAGAAAGACGAAAGAAGAAGCATACGGCGTAGAATATTTCACCGTGCACACACACATGGTCCCATGGAGGCTTTACGAACAGAGACGCTTGTGGACGATTGAAGCCGGTTCCAAAATTGCGTCGCGAAGATTCTCAGAAGAGCGCTGCCTAGAGCAACGAATGTGACAGAATATTCATATGTTTTCCTAGATGTTCCACCATCAAAGATTTCGAGATATAGAACATTGCCTAATAAATCTTTTCAAGTGAATTTCCCACTGTGATGTGGAAGTATTACTTACCCTCCTCCATGGGAATTTAGAAGCCCATGTCTGAGAAATAAGCATCGGCAAGAGGGAAAACGCTAGCCGCAGTTGTTTTCCCAGACAAGCGCTTTGCCAAGAACGGTCATCGATCATCGTCGGAACACTGAAAATCCAAAGAGTCGGTTTTAACAGCAAACTTTGGCTTCATACAGCCAAGACGACATGAAAAGAAAGCCAGCAAAGGGCGCTGAGAAAATGTGGATGCAATCGGAAGGGAGAGGCATAGCCATGAGAATTATCCACTTTGAACACCGCGGCTGGCACAACAAAGTTCCAGGGCCCAGAGCCTCTTTAGGTGAAATTGTGTCCGTGATATTTTCTTGTCACCGCAAGAGGGAAGCCGTAGTGAAGTCGTGGAGGGCATCAGGGAAATACCAACAGGGCCGTAGTCTGCCGTAGTGCGGTACGGATCGATGCGTTCATTCACATGTAGTTCTCGTGAAAGCACACGTAAATGAATGAGAGGAGTTGCTTCAGGCTCTTGGTTACCTTGGAAGACCTTCAACTTTTCCGTCGTTCATCTTTTTTTTCGTGTGGATCGAGTGATCATCGGCTTGGAGGGGCCGAGGCTTGCTGACTGAATTGGGGCTATTCCCAGCACGCTGAAGGTACAGGGTTCGGAAGGCGTGAAACACTTTCTCTCAGGCTCAAAGGAGACCGTTTTGCCCAAGTTTTGCCTCAGGTGCTGTGTCTCCACGAGACGATCCAATTTACACAAATGGATCAAGTTTCAAGGGATCCAGGAGCAGACGGTACGTATTGTCGAGGGTTCTGTAAGAATTTTCAAGGTCAATTGAAGGAAGACTTTCGCACTGGGAGTTGTTAAGGGCGTCATGAATGTCGTATGGTGAGAACGGCGCGCGCCTAGTTGTGTCATCTGGCAAAAGACGGAGACTTTTGACGCAACTCCAAAGATCTATGAGAGATTTCTTCCGGATGTTTCTAGCGGTGTTCCCAAGACGAATGACCCCAAACCCATTTTCCTACCGATGAAAATGCCACAACTCCAGGAGTGAGAAGATTCACACACCATAGACAAGGAGCGCTATTCCAATTTGACATCCATCATCATTATGCGCGCAGCCGCTGTTGTGCTGCCTGGCAGTTGACCTGAACCTTGGATTTCCAATTCGCAGGGGGCCTGATGTCGTCGACAGCGCCATTGAGGCGAAAGGCAGGTCAGATGACGACACCGAAACAACATATGTGTTTTCAGCACTTTCAGGGCCTCAAATGTCCGTTTCCTGTGGCAAGTTGATTGTTTGCCGGCGCCGCTAAATAACTGAGTTACCGTGCCTCACAGGCGCCCCTTGAACCCTACCTGAGCTAACGGATAAGATCAAATCTCAGGGTCACGCTTCCGTCCGATGTATATCATTTTCGGCAGAGCTCGCTGACCAATTACGGAACTCCGTTGGCGGGTGAAGCGTTTAGCGCTGATGATCATCTCAACCGTACGTTCAACGTCCAACGCTAGCGCTGATCGATGATCCACCATCATGATGCAACCTTCACGAGCATGGGCCAGAGCACCCGAACTGCGGTAGTTGGTGGTGGTGCAGATACTCGGGAAGAGACGTCGAAGACGCCCTAAAGTCCTCATCACCCACCCAATTCCCTCAGCCCGTCGAACCGTGGCATCCAGATGTCACTGAAAAAAAAAACCGAGGTCCCGCCATTCGGACACGATCATAGCTCACAATCTACATCTCGAAATCTACACACGATGTTGGCATGTCCGATATTCAATGATCATGACCAGCCTTGGATTTGCGACATATCGGCCTCTCAATCTCTCCCCACAGTATTCTAGGCCGAGGAAGACACCAGGACGCCTCACCTTTTCTCTCTAACGTGCTTCCCTCGCGTTCAGATTGGGACGGACTATTCCTTTCGCGTGCTTGTTTCTCACAGGCCGCCATGATATCACCAAATGCGGAGCAACTCTCTCACTGACCTCTCACAAGACTGAAAGAAAACAAAGGCTATCACTTGGCCTTGCAATAGGTCTAAAGCAGGGTTTGGGGATCGTCATCAATTGCGCCACATATGGATGGCCTTAACGGGCGCAGCGGTGAGAATTCAAAGTCATCAAGTTGTATGAGCTTACTGAAAAAGGCGCACTGCGAGGATCTAATTCAACCCGCGGAAAAAGACAACGTCTGAACGTGGATGGGGTGCTTTTACAAATCTCTGCATACGTCATCAAAATCATGCAAATACAAGATATTGCATTTTGCGTCAAGTGCCTGTGGGCAATCGATTAATCAAGGACCTTTGATACACTGATATGATAGCGACGCGGGCGGTGGGGGAGTGCACAAGCCTTCAATAGGACTCAGGAGGCTCCACTACCATCGAAAACCTTGGAAACCCCGCACTGTCTGCCACCCGACGCTATGGGTATCCTGTCTTTGAAAGTTATCGGATTGTCGCGAGATCATGATCGCAAAATCAGGAAATGACTAGGCATTTTACAAAGCATCTGGACTACTCAAGTCGATATCGATGGAAGGTGCGATCATTGTTCGCGATAGCCTCTGGAATCTACCCCTTCCACAGTGATACTTATAGCACAAGGAGATGAAGTTACTCGATAGACGTTCTTAGCCTCGTGTGTAGATCGTACCCCAATTCGTGTAAATCGGCAATACAAGGTGTGAAAAAAAATCACAATGCCAGGGCTACAATATCCACAACATGCCTTCTTTGAAAATTCCCCTTGTCAAATGCTATAACAAATTCAAGCCACAGCCAGTGCCTCACGCCTCATTGCGAACAATGCCACACACGAATGTGAACGTGGAGCTCCGTTTAGTAAGCACAAAGGAATATCACGGTGCAGTCCGAACTTTGTCCTCCAAGTACAGCTTAGAACGCACACGAACGTGTAATCATCCGCGCGTTCCGCCCGTGCATATGGTCACCTCGCGAACGCGTCTTCTCTGCACTGTGCGAAGGAGCTGATGTGGTTCCCTGCGCACCGGTCGGCCCGTCCCGCGCTGTGGGAGTAGGTTAGCATATACATATACAGATTCTCTTCCTTTCGAGCAACCTACTATAACGCGTACGGACAAACTGCGGCGCATACTCGCCAGCTCCTACTTCATCTCATAGAGTAAAATTGAGTTAGAGCGTATCACTATCAGAGAATGCAAAAAAGTGGCGATAGCAATGGAGAGCGCACTTGAGATTGGGGCGTACGGCGAGAGAGCGCCTGATCTTGAATTGAGCGCAGATTGCTTACTTGGGCACATACCGTGACGCGGTGATTATCAAATTTTTCAGTGGCAAGTGCATGGGAAAGGTCTTGAGCTCCGAGTCGCGCTTGTATTGAGGGGCCAGGGGAAGGAGGGGGGCTGCCAAGTTTCGTATCGCCCCGAAATCGAATGAACGCCATGACGCTCAGTTCCGCTAACCTCGCTTCGCCCCGACCTCGCACGCTATTGTCCTTCCTTGTTGCGGGCACACGCGCACACGAAAGTGTCCTGATTGCATAGAGGAAAATTTTTGACTAAGCCCCTTGCCTAGATTCGAATTTCGACGTGGGGACGTCTGCTGACCAGCGAAGCTTGAGAGAATGCGCTGTCTTCGAAAAATCGAAAAAAGCGCTACTTGGGGCCTGGGCAGATGACCAAGACCAGGGGAAGCGGTGTGGGCGTTTCTGACGTTGTCTTGTGAAAGTCCCTTTCGTTCACATCCCCAGAAGGGGTTGTACACTCATTATCTCGCACTAAGGTTGTAAAGAAAACGGACTTTGGGTTGTTCCGAGGCATGCCGAGCGGAAGTGTACACAACAGCAAGTACAAAGGCGCCCACCAATGGGAGTTCCAGAGGGCAGCCATGAGCGTGAGTAAGACGCTTTTCCCATGGGATCGCACGAGGTTCGGGTGGCAGACATCGTCCTTGTCATTTTTTTTCTTTACCCTGGAAGTTTCTTCGGTTCTGGTTGTGTGCGTAGAAAACGAGGAGTGCCTACGTCAAGTTCTGACTTGACTTGACTGGAGGCAAACATTCCAGTATAACATCCCTCAAGTTTATGGCTGTGTGCCGAGCAAGTTCGAAAAATCGTGTGCATTGCATGCTCGAGCGTTACGTTTTGATTTGAATGTATATATACGGTAGCTGGATGCCACATTATAGGTAAGAATAAGTAATATGAAGTTGATAAATTTGGGGTGGTTCGTAAAAAAAGGCGTTTTCGAGAAAACAGCGTGAATGATGGTCGGAATAAATGCATTGTGTGAGAAGAGTGTGTGTGGTAGTACAAATGCTGATGATGCTTTTTGGTGGTGCAAGTTGAGAATGCTGGGTTCTAAGTGATGATGGTGTGTGTACAGATGTGACCAAGACGAATTGCGGTGATTAGCACGAAAGCCTAGTGCAGGATGGATGGGCTTTTGAGGTAAAGTAGATGTAAACGGCCATAAGGTGGGCGATGCAGAAGGGGGGGCGAAGAGGGGCCAATAGCCCCGGGGTTGGTAGCCTTCACAAGAAGACGATGCAAGGAAGAAGGGTAGGTGGATCACTCGAAAGCGTATTCCACGGCCACGGAGCAAGCTTCGTTGGCTTTGGCATCTAGCCCATGTTGTCGCAGACTTTGCTGAGTAAAAAAAGATGCGTCGCATGCAGGACAGGAGTGCATCCCAAGCGAGACTGCGCTAGCCGCCCCCTGAGATGATGCCTGCGAACGTGATCGTTTGGATGTGTGGGATACCTAGAGAAAGGTCAGTTATTTGATGTTCTCCACACGTAAAGACGCGGGGTGGACTTACGTTATCATCGTCCTCCTCATCGCAAGCGAGCTTGCGCTTCAATGATGATGGTAGGTGGGGTTCTAACAAGCGAAAGGGAATCAGCAAGCGAACGCAAGGAACTACTGTAAACGCCGACCTACCTGAGAAAGTGGCGCCGATGGGTGAGGAGAAATTCTCGCGCCACGCAAGGATGCGTTTCATTCTGACAGAGTACGTTTCTGTGGACGACTCTGCTCGTGTCTGCTCGTGGGCTTGGGGTGATGATTCTAGATGTTCTGGTGGCATGTCCGAGGAGCAATAGGAGGAACAGGATGGTTCCTCAGTTGACAGCTGCGACGCAGAATCTGAAGAAGAAGAATCGTCACACGAAGAGGAGGCGGCAACTGAGGAGTCGTTGATGACGGAGGTGATTCGACGAGGTGGGGGTGGTGGACCTTCGACGAGTTCTATAACTTGTACGGTATGCTGCTGGCGCAAGTAGACGTGGCCTGGAGAGAATTTTTGCTGTGGCAGGCTGCGGAGGAGAATGTCGGAGGAGGCGTCTGAGAGGGGCATGCTGGGGACAATCATTCTGCTGTGGTGGTGAAGAGCGAACATGGTGTTCTTGAGAGAGCTTTCTTGAGAGAAGAGTGTGTTCTTTTGAGAAAGCAGGGTTGGCACGCTTATAGCATGCGTATTTTGTAGTAGTTCTTAACCGGAGTGACTTCTTGGGTGACCTCTTGGGTGCATAGCAAAAATCTGGCAGAAGATTCATCTGACATGTCCACGATTATCCAAGAGTCCGATCGAAGATTCAAGATTTTCTCACGTGCCCTCGTTTCCTTTCTTTGCCGCTTCGGGTTTAGTCGCTGAACCAGGCAACACGTAAATCGAGATCCCCTTATCAGATTTCCGTATTTGGTTCTATGACCTCCTCTCACCTGATCCTTGCTCATAAAATCCATATCCTCCGGATTCCCACTCAACAAACAAACCCACAACTTGTCCTCACGCTCGACAAATCCAGGGATGCCCAATTTAAATCACCCGTCTCCTTACTTACCGTACATCATACATAACCTCACTTCCGTTTTGCCGACATGAAATCATCAACGGCGCGCCCCAAAGGTTCGCTGGTAACATATCAACATGCATCACCATCTGGCAACCTGAAGCGCACATCGCAACTTCCATATAGCGTGATAATCATGAGCCCCTCCGACCAACGCCTGCTTCCCACGCAACATCTTTCGCCCCCCACGCTTACCCAGAAAGGTGTAATCATGGTCTCATTGGGGCAAGCCACACCTCCGCCGCCTCAAATTGGTCAATCAACTCGCGCAGAACGGCTCCTTCGGAATGAAGCTGCCTCATCGCTGTCAGAGCCTGCAGGGAAAAGGCACACACACACACACGACCCATTTCAGTTATATCAATTAACAATAAGAAAAAAACCGTGCCGCGTACCACGTCCCAGAACCTGAAACCCCTCTCTACCTCCAGCTTGGGATACTTGACACCCGTGAACGTTTCCTCGCAAATTTCGAGGGCCAACGCTTTGGCCTCCTTAACGCCCTCAGCATTAGGATCCCGAACCCTAGTCCGGTTGTTAATGTGAGTCAGGGCATCAAGATACACCTTGGCGAGAACGCCGAATCCGGTGTTAACCTCAGTTTGGAACGGAAGTGAGAGTGTGATGTCTAACAAATCATCCCGTGCTCGTCGAGCATCATTTCGGAGGAGCATATTCAGCGAAGTGACTTCCAGCAGGGTCCTAAGCGCCCGTGTGAGAGACCGTACAAAGGAGTTGAACACCAACAGCTCTCGAGACAGAGGCGCGGACCAAGGTTGCGGCTACATGAAAAAGTTGCATGAGTAACCGTTGCTTATACTGAAGCCCGTACAACCCACCTTGAAATTGAGCGGCACAATACTAAGCACCCGCATCACAAGGAGCATTGATGACTTTTCATCATCTAGAAGAGCCGAATTGTCAACACAAGTTCAATTCTCGTAAGAGAATGATTGAAACGCACCTGTCCCAAAGCTCGGCCCACCACTGAAGGCTCGGCCAGACCAGAGATGGCCATGCATTACTCCTGCCCTGACGAGCTCAAGGAACAAGTAAAGGGGGTCTTGGAACTTGTCATTGACGCGGGCCAGCTTAATCGCCTGGTTCATCGCACGCGCCAGCGGAGAATGCGTATGCGAGTTCAACAAAAATCTGTTTGCAATTGTCAGTCTATTTCGGGAGCAGTTAAATATAAACCCACCCTCGTAGTTCCAAGAAACGCCAGATGACGTTCGCCACAACCTCATCCTTCTTTTCGAGGGGGATAGGGGGGCTGCTCTTGACCTTGGTTCGCGCGGCCAGGCGTTCCGTTGCCGTCGCACCCAAACACAAAGCAAAGTCGATGGTGGATGACTGAGACCGGTTGAAGGTCAGCTAACCACTCATGGACGATTCTTCTCAAGAAAAGAGACTTACGTTTTGCCTCCTCAATTCCTCCTCCACGACCGAATAACCAACGTTCCAGCCAGCGACCCGTTCGGCAAGCTGAGCCGTCTGCGGAGAGTTGTGCTGGACGGGTTTTTGGTTGTGTCCAGTAGGCTGTTCAAACCAAAAGAAGCCCTGCACTTTCTTGTTGGCCCAAAAGTTGAAAGCAACGCTGCTGATGAGGGCTAGCGCCGTAGCTCTTGGCCCAGTTTGGCCATCGGTGATCACCTCCTTGACGAAGCGTTTGTACTCGGTAGTTTCGCCGTTGTCCAAAGGGGGGTTCTCAATGATCTGTCCGCTCGTCAGCCAGACGAGAGCTTGGGGTCCTAACAGCCCACGAGAAAGATAAAAGTATATCTCATCCGGCAACCTATTGGTGAATATCTCGTGGAGATCCTGCGGAATGTCTGCAGCGGTCGGATGGTGAGGATGGTGGTTTGGGTGGCTGTGGGTAGCGGGAGAGGTGATGGCCAGTGGGAGTGGTAAAACCGTGCCTTCCGATGAGAGAATGAGGGAGTATTTGATCATGGAACGTGTCCGAGCATAGTGGTCCGAGTATTGGATGGATTTTACGGCGGGATGTTCGGCGAAAGCGGACACAGCGGCGTGTCCCGACTTGTAGTATTTGACCATGTCGACTGTGGCTTTGAGTGCTTGTTCATGGATAGTTGGTGGGAAAGGCGGCGAGTGATCAAAGCCAACGAGGATACCAATGTCGAGGAACTGATCCTCCGATACTCCTAGGTCTTGTAGGAAAGTCCGCTTTGAGGTATACTGGAAGGAGGGGCTGGCCGAGGTTAGGTCGAGGGAGGTGATGAGCTTGTCGACGCTGGGGTAGAGGAGGGTATCCGTTGGCCCGTAGATGGCATGTATGTACGACTTGGAGTGGCGTTGGAGGTAGATTAACTGAAGGGGGCGAGCAACAGGTCAGAATATATCACAAATTCGCAGAGTAATCGACCGCATACCTGAGCCCAAGCGACATAGGGAGCAATGATGAAATCCACGTTCCTATGCCGGAAAACCCTAAGCACCATCCTCCAAAGGTCCCACTGGGCGAAACTACTCCGCCCCTCAAACAATTTTGTTGCGGCCTCCTCCTGACCAGCCTCGTATTTTGCCCACGCGTCACGTCGGTCTCTGCACGCCTCTGCATGCTCCAGGTGGTGGTTCTGCTTCCACCGCTTGTTAGGGATAAGGCCAGGGAAAACGAAAACGGGTTTAATCCGCAGTTTTTCGAGGGCGCGCAGGTCAGATTCGATGCGCTGTGTGAGCGCCAAAGGCAAACCGCCAGTGGCAGCGAGCAAGGGCTCCCTCGAAGGAGGGTTGTCCGTCAGTTGTTGGAGGTAATAGGACGCATCGATACCAAGTCGGGAATCTGAGAGTACGGAGAGCGGAAGCGTTTGCAGGTGTTTTCGTTCAAAGAGGTAGTCTGTATCACAGTAAAAAAGTCAGCGACGTTGTCTTTCTGGGTTGACTGAGCAAACCAGATGCCATGTCATGGTTCACGACTCTCACTTTCAAGATGCTTGATAGGCATTGAGGCTGGTGGACGCTCGTCAGCGAGTGGTCGACGGCGAGGAGGGTGTGGTCGTTGTCAACGACGATGCAACGTCAACAACTCTTGTGCTTACGTAATGAAGGTTGAAACTGACGCTCACCACTCCATTCACTTTCTTCCTCCCCGTGGCATCATCAACTGGGCGAGTGATTGGAGTCGCCGTCTCTCTATTGACCTCCCAACGAAAAAAAGTGTTGTTGAGTTTTCTTGTTCGTTAACCCTTGAGGCGGAATTTCCAGCGGAACAATCTTGACGCTTGGGGATCCCTCAATGAACTAACTCAACAACTCCGCGATGCGCTGTTGTACACAGCTTGTAACAACGTGGCATACGGAACAGTGTCCATGCAATTGTATTTAAAAAATTTTACCCATTTTCTCCGTTGAGTTTTTTTTTTCTGAGGGCATTTCTCCAATTTCTCACCAGGCGTAAACCCAGCTGTCCTTGCCATCCCACGATTGCTCTACTTCATCCTCAACCCTATCCGTTGACGTCGGATTCCATGGAGCTATGACATCTGTTTCTATTCGCGCGAACTCAGACACCTGTGTACTTTTTTTCCCACTTGTTGGTATCAAAATTATGGGGTACCTGATATCCTCGACACCATCTTCAACGGACTTCGGATTTATCTGTCGGATGTCCTCCTTCGTGTTTCCTGACTTGGCACTGCACATTCCAAGCACATTCCGTTGTCTATGCACAGCAACGTTCCATCTGGTTGGCTCATTTACATCTTCTCTTCACACCAAAGCTGCACACTCTTCCCAAAATTCACACGCAAATATCGCCGAAACAACAGTATCGGACTCGTCTCCCCTGCATTCGAGCACCCTCACTAGCGACCGGCGTCTTAAAGCGCTAACTCGTCATTAATAATTTCGGCAAGACAACATCTGGTAATTTATTGAACTATTATAGATCATGCCGTTTTGCTGAACCTGAACCGTTCCTTCCTCACAGGTTTGCGGTCTAAGAATTACTACTAACTCACCCTTGCTGTGATTCGGCAGGTGTTGTTGTGTCCAAACTATCCACAACCAAGATACATACGTCGGAGATTTATCGGCGCAGCTGTCTGTAAGTTTGTGACCAATCGCTAACACGGATTCAAACGCTAACTATGTACTCCTTATTTTACGGAGCGATAGCGCCGAGGCCGCACCGCATACTTGAGGCTGGCGATTTGATTGTTAGATTACAGGTCCAGCGATCCAATTTCGAGTTATATCCTTCCCATTCACAGAAAACCCATCGATTTGATAAGCTCTGGGATTCAAGTCGATCATCGGGAAGATACTTTCGTGCATATGTACTCGCCCGAAAATTCAGCACACTTCAGTACCAATCACACGCTATCATTGACATTGCGCGCTCATTTCGAGGAACCTCTGTGGCAATTTTTGATCCGACGAACGCAGGTATTTATATGCCGCGGAACCGATGGGATTGCGCGCCAACCTCATACATTTTTCTATGTTTCTCTCGTTGATCCATCCGTACCATCCTCTGAGTGTTCCCATGGTTAAATCAGCGGCGCGTACCACCTTACACATTTTTCTCTGCTTCTCTCGTTGATCCATCCGTACCCTTCTGTGAGTGTTCCCATGGTTGAATCAGCGGCGCGTACCAGTACATTGGTGACATACTGAATGACGATTCCACGTCAAAAATAAAGGAGATCCGTCAATTGGATTGCCCTTGTGAGTTGTCCCTGCATTTTCAGAAATACGGCGCTTTATTTATAAAAATACTTTGAAAGAGTCTGCGAAACTTGAGATGATGTCAAAGAGCAAAGGCGGTGCTAAAATATCCTCCCACCATTGATTAGTTCCGTTTCTCAGCGGCTCTGCAGCTACTGCCAGGTGACTAGAGTCAAACAGGCAAGTGTTTTTTCGGCCTGCATCCCTGCACGGTAAATAGACTTTTCAGTGTTAAGTTGTTTGAAAGTCACTCGAGCGAGACCGGGTAAGTACTTGCTGTCAAAAAAATCGCCGCATCACATGGATTATTCGTGTGAGCACTCTGATAAATCTATATCAATGGCGCTGTGCAAAACACAACACATGGAGCTCTATGGCGGAAATCATCGCCACAAGGGGATGAACCAATCGTTGCCGAATACCGCATTAAATTTATCGAACCTAAAACCTGACTTGAAAAATGACGACGCACACGGATCCGTGCTCCGTCAAAAGTCTCCCACTCAGCTCAATTCGTAGTCAAGACTTTTCTCCGGTTTATTCAACAAGTGCCGTGGTGGGCGCATGCGCAGTTGATGACTTGAACATTTATTACACCCACATCGGCCCAAAGAATTGGGGCGGGAATTCGCAACGCCGTCTCACTGTCCTAGATTCGAACTGAACGACGAATTTATGTGGCTTTTTTTTGAACTCAATATACTGTGAGAGGGAATTTGCAGTTGGGGAAGATGTAGAACTTTGGCTCGTAGTAGTAGTGGCATATCTTGAAATCAAACTATCGCGAACAATAAATCTTTTCTTGACGCCCCCTAATTAGGTCGGTGCGGGGAGCCGACGCGAATTATTGACCCATAAGGCACAGAAAATATTTCCTGTTTTCGGAGACCATCTAGAGTGATTCTCATGCCCCAAGAAGTCGCTTAAACTGGTAGGATTTGGTTTGAATTGGAGGGAAGATAACCGCGATCCCGCAGCGATAGACGGTCGGATATCGTCGTGGCGTCCCCATGAGATAGATCATCCGCGAGGATAGAATAATTCCGGAAGTTTTCAAGGCCTTCGGCGGCCACTGGTGAAGTCTACAGTCTTCGTCTTGATGATCACGCGAACATGATTCTTGCAGGTAAAAACCCTAAACATAGCCGATAAACCAGCTTGTTGCGGGACGCCGGGCACTCGCTGTGCACATATTCTTTGATGCAGGACACGCCTGAATACTAAGAAGTCGTTACTATCCTTTATCAATAGGACATTTACGGAAGAGAGTGAACAGAATTTATCTCTCTTCGCTCAATGAGCTGGTCAATCTTGAATAAATACATCCCTTCAAATTTCTGGAAGAGTTCAGGGGGCATGAACAAATGGAGTTCATAGCCCCACCTGGTATACTTCAAAAACAGCTGTGAGACATTCAAGATGTGGCATAACTTGAGAATGAATCACCAACGTTCCTAACTCCACAGGCACAGTGCGGTCGCAAGTGGGCACTGCAATAGCCCAGGCCATTGGACTGTAAAGGCGCTATGTGACGAGATAACCTTCAATGACAATCAGAAAGCCTGCGAGGGAATTGGAAACAAACGAAGAGCCTTCGATGTATCTGTTGTTGTTTATCATATGCAGACCGCAACGATGACCGATGGGATAAACCGCAGATCCAGTGGATGTGGGGAAGTGTCCCTGATCAAGCAGTTTAAGCTCCAGTCTTGCAGTGCCAGGGGAGCAGAGACATGTCAATTCCGGAAGGCTCATAAGCAAGATAGCGCAGCGTTCCAGATTAGCGGGCGCAATCAAGCAACCATCACGAAATTGACCAAAGAACGGTGAAGGATTGCGAACATACCAACGTCGAAGAGAAGCCGTATTTTTTTGTCGGTTGACAAGACCTGTTACTTCTTTTCAATCAGTCGAAATACTATAGCTGCAAGTTCGACGGAGGAAACGGACCAGACATGGACCTTTGAACCTGAACTAAGCTTGAGAAGCTTATCATCAGGGACATTGACATGTCATGTCAAGGTTGGCGAAAAAGGAGGGCCAGGGGCCCTCGAGGGGAAGTGCTTAATGATAGGCGCACGTTGGTAAGTGGAGGTTGTGAGGAGGAGTTGAAGTTTTCGGCATTCGCCGCACGAAGTTCAGACAATTCGCTTCCCGCTTTCGACCCAGCTCCCAACTGCTCTTCATCGTCGGGCGTCGGTGAGCAGCATTTTACGAGAAAATATCAAGTCAAAAATACGTGAACGTTTGTGTTCTTTTACCCATGTGCCTCAAGCGTAGATTGAGAGGAAACAAGCACGGTCACACGTCTTGTCAAAATTAACTCAATGCTCAGCTCCTTTGATTGTGGGTTAAATTAAATTGAGTCAGGAAGCATGCATTTTTAGGTGGGTTCTTGTGAATTTCAAGGGATATCAAGGGAAGTGGTGCAAGCACTAGGGTTTGGCCTGGCAGCTAAACATCTTCTAGATTTTCTCGAACTCATAATACTTCCGTAACTTGTATGTTCAGTCAAATATGTAGAAAAAATAAAAACGGACAGTGCGACTTGATTGGGAACATGAAGTGGAAACGTGACCTTATCTTCTGACACTGTCCAAGGAGTGCCCCAGATGCATTCAGTTTTTTCCCATCCTTCGTCGCATCAAGGGAATTTTACTCCTGCTCGCGGCAATCACCAATTTGAGCTCGAAAGGTGGAAGAAAGCAACAAACAGATCAACTAAGTCACCTTACCCTCAGGCTGGGGCTGGAAACCATCTTCAACCGTCAATAACTTAACAAATTCTCAAATGCGACCATATGATATATTACACAAGCGAGGCTCTCCGCCGTAACCCACAAGTCCCCATTCTGATATTTTTATAGCTCGACTCGGTGGCCATGGTAATTACAAAAAAGTATCCTCAACTTCTCGCCAATCAAAGACGGTAGAAAGGTCAACCTCAATTTTTGTTTCCCGTTCAATCGAGGTGGTACAATCAATTCATGATTGTAAGGAAATCTCATAACAATAAATCTCCCATCTCGAATTAAAATTATCAACTACGTTGAAAATATCGGAGTCATGTTTGACCAGCTTGACGTGAGGACCTAGCGTCATCAACACGAAACACGGAAACTCAAGTGCCAGGGAAAAAATAATGCCGCGTTCAAGAATCTGCATGGGCGTTGTGTGTAATCATAAAAATGCAATCCAGACGCGATCCGTGAACAAAAACCCACAAAAAGAAACAAAAAGAAAAACAACACAATTTGAGCGTTCGGACGTCTCGGCCAATTGATAATATGGGCCGCACTCTTCGCAGCTCGCATGCACACCCACTTACTCTGCGGGACACAACTAATGCCGACACTTAGTCACCCCCACCGACCCTCGGACGGTAATGTAAGTATGTACTTCCCACCGGCAAATATACGAAACAGCGACTCGGTTGGCGTTTCAAAATAAATTGAGAACAGGAACTCGAAGCAAACATGTCCACAATCTCAGAGCTCGGCGTATTACTATCTGCTGACCTACATGCGACTAGGAGGCTAACTCAGTGCCGACCTTAGGCGTACCCAAAAAAAGGAAGGAAATAGATCTGGATGAGGAATGCAGGAAATTTTGTACACGGTTAGCCTCACCATGGATTGCTATATATATAAAATGACCCAACCGTGAGTGGGTAAGTTGGGTCTGGAAGCTGAAGGAAAAACTCGGATGGGAGGCTGGAAACCGGAGTCCCGCTGTCGTTCCAATTACCATCTTATGCTTATCCCTCAAGCGAGGAGTCTTGAGAAAATACTTACCTTGGCGAGGCAACAGCGCGGGTAAAAGAAGTCGTTTCGATTGGTTGGGTACGAGCGACGTCAACTTGAAAGGAAGTGTATCCGATTTGCCTTTGGGCTCTCTCAGGCTCTCACACGAACGAATGATGAAAAGATGTCTATCACTTAGCATGCGAAGTCTGGGGACCTCAAAAAGGGGTAAGTACAAAGTCGGCGTGTACTCCAGGTTGGGAAGAATTAACCACGCCCACACCCACAGCGCGGTGCGGTGCGGGCGCAGTAGCGTGTAGTATGTATGCACATAGACAGACGGCCGCATGTCTGTGAATTTTGCTGCGTTCATTCTATTGCTCAGGGATTAATATTCACAGGGAAATGGGGTCCAACTTTCGCGATTACGCGCCAAACCGCGGTTGATCGTGACAAGCTCGGCATTCATGGGAGCGAAAATTGTGCAGTGTGTATTTTACGACTGGCGGAAAGTACGTCCACAGAAATATTAATTGAGAGGAAAACGGATGTGTAAGGTTACATATGGACCGAAACATGTAAAAAAAAACAGGAGAATAGATAAACCAGCGTGAACAATAAGTAAAATTGTACATGTTGGGCATTTTTGGGAGATAAAAAGAATTCGCAAGGGTGTTTGAACTATTTTTAGACCTTGCATGTTGAACATAGGCAATTCCCATTCCCAAAGCCAAACGGCGACTGTGTATCAAGCATATAGACAATATAATTATCAAAGCATATGTATCAAGGAACTATTCATACACAAAGATTAAATTTTTGATTTTGATATGTACGCAGTCCAAATTCACATGTTCGTGCGTACATATGTACTATAATGTAGCCCCACATATCCGGTGCTATCTGAAGTCTATATATAATTCTGTAGGCTGCGCGCAGTGGGTTGCGCAGCTTGGCGGGATTTTTTTTTTTTGGCTTTTCTCATGGTACCTTCAAAACCGCCTCTGCAAACGTCCACGAACCCAGGCGTCATTGTCGAATTAAGATGAGCAAGGTGGAACTTACCGAATAAATTTAAAATTGAGGCGTAGGTGTGGGGTCTGTGAGATGTAGAAATACTTATTTGACTCACGCTTGCTGCGGTTAACTTGATCATGACGAGCTCGGCGAGCAGACGTGGGTGAACATGGGAAGAAGGATGATCGATGACGACTGGCACTGGTAAATACTACATCCAGCTTGGCGTGTTTAGCTAGGATCTTCAACATGTGGAGCCTAGCGTAGGAAAAAGATCCTGCAAGGCTGCAAGCCAAAGGGATCCGGACTTGGGGCGTTCGCTTGGAAAATGGCTCTCGGAACGGATCCGCGTTAAAACGTTGACCCCAAAAATCCTGACAAGACGTTAAACAATCCATATAATTGCACACTGAGCAGGTTATACCATGAGTAAAGTGAAAGACATGTACAGCCCAACGAATAAATTCAAAGCGCATCTGCGAACTCATAAATCCGGATTGTTCAGTAGATACATGCACACGCCTAATTAAGATTTACTTGCGCGCCGAACCGCGGTTGCTTGCTTGTGGTTAGAACTCGGCACGGCATGATCAACATGACGCGCGATATGGAAGATAGAAGAATGCCCAGGTACTAGTAGGTTGTGTGTTACGACTGGGATAAACGTATACTTATCCTGCTTGGCTAGGGGCAACCTTCGATCCAATCCAGGATGTGGAGTATACAGAAGATCTGCAAAAGTAGTGCTTGGACTTCGCAAAAACGCCAAGGGTGTCACTAAGTATCACGTGTGAGTGCATGGGCGGTCAAGCTCCTGACCTTGTGTGCCCGATGAATAGTGGATCCGTTACCTGGGAATACTCCTTCGAGTCTTCGGGGCGCTCCCTGGGGAGACTCCTCAAGGAGCTACCTGGGGATACTCCTTCGGGGTGCAGCCAGGCGATACTCACCCCGGACGCACTCGTTCATTTAAGATCTGCGAGATTAATCTACATTCAAAACTGGCGCACGCCGTAGAGGATCTACAAATCAAATGTAGGATGCTCACCAAGAGGACGAACGCCAGTGGTGCGACTTGAAAATCTATAAACGTATCGACATCAAGCTCTTGACTTGGTGGGATTTACGAGTCATTTCAAGTCGGGACTCGAGACCGATGAGTTTACCCGGAGGTCCTCCAGTGCATGCTCCCTGGACATATTTTACCAAGAGGAGGGCACATCTATGAACTGTCACAGATGTGTAAACGTATAGACGTCAAGCTCCTTGACTTTGTGGGAAGGACCGACGGTTTACGAGTCATTTCAAGTTCTTGAGGGTCTTCCAGCGCATACACCCCGAACACACTGTTATTTCGGGCACAGCTCGGAACAGAAAGTGAGCAGAATCAACAGCACGGTCGAGTGCTGGTGTTGCTGTTATCTTGTGAGAGATTTGAATGGTTCTAAGAAGCTGAAGTCTGTTGCCTGGGAGTACTCCTTCGGGGCGCTGGCTGTAAACTCCTTCGGGACGCCGCCTGGGAATCCTCCTTTCAGGACGCACTCCTTCAATTGGAGTTGACAGTAGTATATATAGAAGATCTGCGAGAGTTATTAATGTACATTTGACAGAAGCTGGCATAGATGATCCAAGAGGACGAACACAGGGGTGCGAGTCAAGTGGTGTGTTTGTAACGTATCAACGTCAAGTTCTTGACGTCGACTTGGTGGGGAGAACCGACGTTTTACGAGTCATTTCAAGTTGACGTCAAGTTCTTGACTTGGTGAGAAGAAACGAATCATTCCAAATCCTTTTCTGTGCGAGTGCCGAGCAGGGGGGCGGGGGGCGGAGGCCGATGAATATTCCTTCCGGGGACAGCTCGGAACGGAAAGTGAGCAGAATCAACAGTACGGTCGAGTTCGGTGTTGCTGAGATTTGCATGGTTCTAAGAAGCTGAAGTCTGTTGCTTGGGAGTACCTCTTCGGGGCGCTGCCTGGGACACGTTCCTTCAATTGAGGCTGACAGTACATAGAAGATCTGCAAGAGTAATGAACATTTGAACAGAAGCTGGCATAGAGGATCCAAGAGGACGAACGCAGGGGTGCGAGGGTCACATCATCAAGTGGTGTGTTTGAAACGTATTGACGTCAAGCTCTTGACTTGGTGGGAAAAGAGCCATTTCAAGTGGGTTTGGAAAAAACGAATTTGACGTCAAGTTCTTGATTTGGTGAGAAGAAGCGGGTCATTTCCTTTTCTGTGCAAGCAGGGAGGGGTCGAGGCCGAGGCCGATGAAGTATTCCTTCCGGACACAGCTCGGAACGGAAGGTGAGCGTATCACTGGCGTATCAACACGATAATGAGTCGATGACGCGCGTGGGATTAGCGTACGATCGACTTCGTCGTTATCTTGTGGTTCTAGCTTCTAATCTTTGCGTCTCCTCCGTTTGTAGTCAAGACACTTGATATTTTCTGTGCCCGAGGAAAAGCTGGCGGAAAGGATCTACAAAATCAAGGACACATCTATGAACGGCCAGGGGTAGATGCATATCTATAAACGTATCGACGTCAAGGCCTTTGACTTTGTAAGAAAGGAAGGACCGACGGTTTACGAGTCATTTCAAGTTTGTGAGGGTCGAGACCAATGAGTGCACCTTGCCCTCCGAGCAGCAGATCCATCATTACAGTGCCTTGCATAATGCTTTGCAGCGTGAATTTTTTAAAATCGTATTTGGCTGTGTTTGAACTGGACCTGAGATGTCACACTCTGGCCTATTCCTTGCCTATTCTGGACAGGGATCATTTCATTTGGCCTTAGTTGTGACATCTCAGGTTCACTACAAATATAATCAAATATGATTTGAAAAAATTCGTGCTGCAAAGCATTATGCAAGACACTGTAATGACGCGCGTGGGACTTGGGGTACGGTCAAATACGGTGTTCACGTCGTTCGTTATCTTGTGAGAGATTTCGAGGGTTCTAGCCCTCGAGTCTTTTCCTCCGTTTGTGGTAAAGAGGACGAGCTAGGACGAGTCATGACAGAAAACATCCCAGGATCACCGCCACGATCTTATCTTTGACGGATTGGCGCGCGTTCCCCACCAGGGCCTAACGAAAGAAGGGTTTCGATGTTGTGTAGCGCGCTTGAGGTGGATGGCGCGAATGATTAGCTGATGCAGCGACTTGGGCGGAGGCACTCGAGTCTCGATAGAGATGGGTTTCTCTCTCTCCCAAGCATGGTCGGTCCGTACAAGGGGCCAAGCTCCAGGGGTGGGGTTGTATCGTGTCAAACGTCAAGCAAGTGGTACTCAGGAAATGAAATGAAATGAATGGAGAGAGCTTTTTGTGGAGGTATGAAATTGAAATCAGGAGCGAAACCCGTGACGCTGTGTATTTTCCCAAAAGATTTCCAGGACCAGGAGTGCGCCTGCAATAAAACAAAGCATGATCCATACATGAAACTGAGCTTGAGCTTGGATGGACCCCTACCCTACATACATCGGTCCGTAACCGCGTAACTGTGAGAGCCGCAGTGTCGTTTTTAATAGGTCCTTGGCTAGTCTAAGGGCGTTGCATGAAAAAGTGGTGATAAGGGCGATAATAACGCAACATAGTGGGAATTTTCAGTTGTGGAGAGTCACGGGGTACCACGCTCGAAAATTGAATGGGTATCAAATAATACGCCGACCGACAAGACGTGGGTTTGACGGACGGCCGAGGCGCTAGGCGTGGTAAGGTCGTGTGCATGGGCATGTTACAAGCTTTTTTTTTTTTTCGGATTGGAGGCCGATTCAGAGGTGACGTTGAGGGTGGTAGGTAGAATGACATGGATAATTCTCGCGATAGCACAACAACAGCCTGATTGAGTTCGGGGGGATGGTCAAGGGAGCAGTCAATTTTGGTTGTTGTTGTCGCAACAACACCGCCAAGAGATGTTATGTTTCAAGAAGTGCACGTGATAACCAATGACACAATGCAGAAAGAATGACAGTCTGGGAAATGCGCAGGTGGTGGGGCTCTCATGAGAAAAAAAAAAGGGGCGTGGGGGTGACAAGGTGAATGGATGTCGATGGGCAAGAAGCAGGGGAATGAAGAAACTTGAAGTGGTGAGCCGGAGTTGTACGGGATTGCGGAAGTGATCGGGAGGCCATCTTTAAGCACCAGTTGTGCACGGGTCAATTTTTTAACTTTTTCGCAGAGTGCACAACTGGCTTTTACTTGTTTCGTCCCCTCATTTGCTCACTTATAACAATCTGGCTTCCTCGTTCTCATCACCAGCTCGACAAACGCCCCCTTTACGGTTTACCATCCCCAGTGCCTGTGTCGTGTGCCGCCAATATGAAGGGATGTTTGAAATGGCAGCACTCTCCCTCGCCGAGTCCCGGGATAGAGTGTACCCAGTCACATAAAAGCGTGGCTTTTGGAGCGCAAATCTGTGAACAGGTGTATACGGCGGACGAGTGGGATCGTACCCCAACCGAACCCGCTCGAAAGCTGTCATATCAGTAAGTCGCTAATTCAGCGGCATCTGCTTTTCTTCTTCTTCTCGTCCTCCTTCCTTCATTCCATTGGACAACCTGTTGACTAAAGAGTACCAGGGACCTCCTCGAGCTCAAAGAAATCCAACGCTCACTCCCACACGCAAACCAACCAGCAGACCCACTCTCGGGCAGGGCAGGATCACACTACCTCTCCGCCGTACCCATCGGGCTCTTACCCCTCCTAGCGGAAAACAACAGTGACTCCTCAGCCTCGTCATCGCAAAACTCATCACCCGTAACTTCACCCCCACCCACACCCAACTGGTCCTCCCGCTTCTCACCACCACCAACCAGCTTAAGACAGGCGCCTCCAATTCAGCAATGGCACCCACCCCACCTCGCTCACCTCCTCCCCGCCCGGCCAACCCCACAGCGCCAAAAACCACGTTTCGCGTTTTTGCCGTTGTTGGATACACCGCCTACCTCGCCGTATCCTTCTAATCCACCCACACCCTCCCGATCGCCCTCCCCGGATTTACATTCAGACATGGACCCGCCGACGCCGTCGTTGACGAATGCGTCCTTGGATAGTAGCCCTATATCACGCGCGTCGTCTTGTTCGCCTGAGCCGCCTTCGTTGAGGTTGCCGCCGCCTAGGACAGGGTCTCCTGTTAACTCTCCTGGGAACCAGTTTAGCAACAAGCACGGAGGAGGCGACTCGTATTTTCCCACTTTCCCTTCTTCGGCGTCGGATGAACAACCACAACCACACCCGGGAATCCACCCCTCTCTGGCAATGACGATGAGCATGAGGCTTCACGCGGTACCTTCACCGAATTTGGTCCCCCCTTCGCCTTTATCGCTTGGTCCTTCGTCCCTGGGCATGGGAGGAGGGGAACCCCCCAAACCACAGAGGAAGCTTAAGAAGAGGAATTTTATCGTGGTTAATGATATTGAGATTGAACTTGACGATGACGACGAGGAGGAGGAGGAGGTGAAGAAGGGAGAGGAGGTGTTGAAGCCCTCTTCGGACGCTGATGTTGTTGTTGTTACGCCTGTACCGGAGAAACCAACGACGAATCAACCACCAGAACCTTTACTCCCCTCTCCGCCCGCCCTTCCTCCATCCCCATCGTCCGCAGCTATCCAACCCCCACTCACCACCACCACCACCACCCCTCCCACAATTTCCGTTCTTCCCCAGCTCCCACCGCCCGCCAACCCCAAAATCAAACCTGCTTCACCTCCGCCGCCGCCGCCGCCAAATCTAACGGGGGCGTTACACGCCCCTATCTGTTTTAAGCGTAGCAGTCCTTCCCCTTCCTCGTCCCTATGTAAAAACGGAAGTGGAAGTGCGTCCCCCAAGAGGTGTGCATCGCCAATGGGGTTTTCGTCTACGAGTCCTATGTTGGTTCCTTCTGCTTCGTGACGGTTTGGCGGGCCTGGTGCTTTTGTTTTTGCTTTGGAGGGTGGAGCAGAGTCTTCTGAGGGCGAGCCGAATCTTGTGGGCGAGCCAACCTCGACTTTTGAAGGCGAGCCAACCTTGACTCCAGAAGACGGACCGGAGTCTACGCTTGTGGGCGAGCCAGCTTCCACTCCAGTAGGCGGACGAGAGGTTTCTCTAGAGGACAACACGCCAACAACAGCATCAGCATCAGGAACGCCAACTCAAACGCCAACTCCAACGCAAACGCATATATGGTCTTTCAGTTTTTATATTCTATTCTGGGGTTTTTGGTTGGTGGGTTTATTATCTTGGTGGGTGGGGAGATAGAGTGGTATGGTATTACCTCGGTTTTTTTTCATTCATCATCTTATTTATTTTAGGGTTGCTTTTTTACTTCCACCTCCATCGACCACACCTCGACTCGACGATACTATATAGTATATTCCATTTTCCATTTTATTTGCATACTTCGTATTTTCTTTTCCCCTGGTTCTTTGGCATCTTCCCTCCATACTCCCTCCCTCTCTCCCGTACGCTATAATAACATACATACATGAAGATCTCCTTACATGTTACATTACATCTTTCCCTCCTTCCCCAATCAAAAATCATCGGTTAGCTCGTATAGTTTCTGTTGTACCCCCGGATTTCATTTTCTCATTCTCATTTTCTCATTTCCTCTTTCCCCTCTTCCCAGTCATCCTAATCATCGCCTCGACCTCTCTCCCCCTCCCTTCTCCGTTCCCAAGAGACATTCTAGAACGTAGATTTGTCTTTTCCTTCCTCTCCTCTCTCCTCTCTCCTCGCTCTACTAAATCCTTTCCCACTGGCACCTTATTATCGTACATACTAGACGAAGAAATTCCATCGTGCCTCGCTCGCGACTCGGCGTCAAGTTTATGAACTCATGACTAGGTAAGCGTCTACTCACTCGTATGGAAATAGGGTTGCTTCGCCAGCGCCTCTAGTGGCCCTCTACAACAACAGCTTGACAACAGCATTTTTTCGGAGTCAGTGCGCGTGTGCCTTTCCGCTCAATGCCAATTTGAAATTGGATCCAAGGGACCTTCGGCTCGTTTCGCCATGCTCGCCATATTTTCCTTTCTCACCACGTTGTTGATCTTGTACCCCGGTAATATGCGACTCAGCGTCAACGTATAGCGAGAGCAAGAGCAAGAGATTATGCTTCGACACGTGCAGCGTCGCAAGTTTCCAGATACATAAATCTATCGGACATGTCTCGCAAGATCAACTCTACGAAACGTCGCAAGTACAATCGCCTCTCCCTCGCCCTTCTCCGTTTCCAAGAGACGTTCGAGACGTAGACTTGTCTTTTCCTTCGGCATTCACCGTAGTCGATCTACTCAGACAGCGGACGTGGCGTGACCCTCAACTGTCTAGTCCCAGCATCAGACATCCCATCGTACACACATCCCATAGTATTAGACCAAGTCTCAAACGCCAATTTGTTCGTTTCGTGTCCAGGTTCCATACCGTGAGCCACACCAGTTGCCTTCATCAACCACCACGGAGCTATATCCACGAGGTCGTACCGAGCTCCCAACGTCAACATTGTAGACATGCAAACAAATGCACAAAGAACACACACACCCAATGCCAAAGCAGGCGCGACAAGTATCTTTGTCGCCTGGATATACAGCTGCGGTTGTCCCTTGATGCGGTACGGTGTATTGGTGACGAACCCTTGAATGAAGTTATTTGTGTACATCATCAGCGCCCACTGGTTCCGCATGTATATGGCGATGTAGTCCGCGAAATTATCCACCTCTGTGGTCACATTCGCGATATAGGAAACTGAGCCTCCAGGGAGCGAATTGCCTGAAACGGGATTATATTGCCAGGAGGGTCCATAATTCAAGAAAGCTGTGCTGATATCGATGTCACCGTTGTATGGTCCCTTGCCGAGCATGACATTTGTAGTCGTGGGAGCAGGCCACGTAACAGAAGGCCAGGTGCCTCCCGTTGACGCAGAGAAGTTGCAGTAGGCAGCTGCCCCCAGGACACCTTGGAGAACTGGGGCACTATAACCATGCAGATCGAGGAATGAGTTGCCAAGATAGCTGGTGGCGCTTTCGGATAACCGCTGCATGTTTAAGCCGCCATTCCTTGCGAGCATCACCATGTACCAAGGGCTGAGACTGCTAACCGGACCTGTTTCATTGGCTTGGTGGTACAGTTGCACCTGAGAAGACCACGATGGCATTTCAGCGACGGTGAGTGTGTCCGATTGTCGGTTGTCGACGAGCAGGAAATTGGTGGTTGAAGAGCCATTACCAACCACTGTCAATGACAGCACGACGTTCCTGCAACTAACATCGATCGCCGCCCATGGTGGCGTTGGATTAGTGGGAAGGCGTAAATTGGCGGGGGCGGATGTGAGTGTCACGTTCGCAGACATGGTGCCTGAGGTTCCGTTGGAGCGTACTACGTTGCCTCCATCTCCGCTGTTGACGAGGTCAATGTAATCCCATTCTGCGCCGATGGTCGCAGCATTGGCGTTGCCAGAGCAGGCGTAACTTGTAGAAGTCACCAGCGAATAGTTACATATAGACACGAAATCAGGGCCTGAATATTCCTGGATAGCTGTTCCTGGCAGAACAATATACTTGAATCCAGCAGAAGTCGACGTCATGAGGATAGTAACGGCTGCACCAATCGCAGCAGTAAGCCCTATCCCGCGCGTAGGTGAAGTGTGGATGTGGCGAATGCGCGAGAGACTTCCCTCTTTGCCGCATGCGGCGAGTAAAGAGCGGAGCTGCACACGCTCTTTCGAAATCAATATGTGCGTCCACTGCACACGCAGGCGCAGCGTCACAATCCAGAGTGCGAGTCCAAGCGCAACCTTTGACGCGATGGATATGATGATGTTGGTGATGCGGGTATCCTGGTGTGGGACTAGCTTCGGTCCACCGATCATCATCCAACAAACGACCGCGACGCAGCTCATCAGGTATAGACACGCCAAGCCCAGGTACTTGCCATCCTGAGGCATGTGGCGTGTAGCGCCATAGAGAAATGGGTCTGCTTGGCCAGTGTTTCGGGGGTAGTAAGGTAGGAACTGCGTTGGGGGCTAGGGCTAGTTCTCAACTGACAAAACTAGCGATAGATAATGTGCACTCACGTATTCTACTTTATCAGTAGTCCAGTTCACACCAGCCTCTACATGTGCAGAATGGAATGGGTTGAAATCCTCGTCAATGACGGGCTGAGACTCTTGGAATTGGGAAACGTCAGGGATTGGGTTTGGAGGGCCTGCACTTGAGGACGCCATGGCAATCGAGGGTATTGAAGACGATATCCAGCAGGTTAAGCTACCTTGCCTGGAGGGCGTTCCTGGATCCTGCACATGGGCATACTGAATTATCTAGATGCTCAGATGATCCCTGTTCAAGCGCCAGGATAGGCGCCGAGTCAAAGTTCAAATCCAAGACAAGATTGTTTCCCGCTTTTGTGTATCGCCCGAAAACCTTGAAGGCTTTCAAAAATCTGGGCGGAGGTTGCCGCATAGAACGTTGAACGTCGAGTACTTTAAACTTTTGAGTACTGAGTGGTGGCCGATGGTGCGGTTCGGTCCAGGCTCCAGCCAGAGTTTGAACATGTGTGTGTTAGGTCCAGGCTCAGGTTCACAAGATATTTTTACCAAATTTTTATGTTCTACAGACCACGTGGCATTTCGTCATACCATCATACCATCGTCTAGCATCATCTTCTGTCTCTCTCTCACGACGCCCACCTAGAACCCCGCATCGGATTTCGAAGTAGTGCGGAGGAACGCCGAGGATATTCTATATGTTATCAGGACACTTGTAGTGTGGGCCATCTTCTCTCCTCTCTCTTCTCTACTAAATCCTCTTCTTTTCCTCCTCTGCACCCAAATCTTATTATCGTACATACTAGACGAAGAAATTCCATCGTGCCTCGACTTGACCCGGCGTCAAGTTTATGAACTCACGGCTAGGTAAGCGTCTGGGGAGGGCGTCTACTCACTCATGATCAATGGAAATAGGGTTGTTTTTTTTGCTTCGCCAGCGCCTCTACTACAACAACAGCTTGACAACACCATTTTTTCGGAGTCAAAATATGCGCGTGTGCCTTTCCGCTCAATGCCAATTTGAAATTCCAAGGGACCTTTGGCTCGTTTTCGCCATGCAGCCCATGCAATTTTCCTTTCTCACCTCGTTGTACTTGTACCCCGGTAACCTGCAACTCGAGCGCCAACGTATTGCAAGAGCAAGAACAAGAGATTATGCTCCGACAAGTGCAGCGTCGCAAGTTTCCAGATACATAAATCTATCGGACACGTCTCGCAAGGTCAACTCTATGAACATGTCGCATAATGCTCAGTCAAATAAACTTTCGAGGAACCTTCGGCTCATTTTCGCCATGCTCGCCAACCTTCCTTTACCACCACATTGTTGTACCCATTATCAGCAATTCAACGCAAACGTTCAACCTAAGGTGCAACGTCGCAAGTACAATCGCCTCTCCCCGCCCTTCTCCGTTTCTAAGAGACGTTCGGGACGTAGACTTTTCTTTTCCTTCCTCACTCTCCCAACACTCTCTCCTCTCCTCTACTAAATTCTTTTCCTCCCAATCTAATATATATCGTACATCCGATTCGGCTCGCCACCCAGCGTCAAGTTTGTATTCTTTTATCTTTCAACATGTGCGATTATTTACTTGGTAAGGGTCTGAGGCCCGGCATCTACTTACCCGGCCTTTATTTTAATATTTCCTTTTTCTTCTTTTGCTTAGGGTTGTGTTTTCCGCCTGCCGCCTTCCTGTGCTTGAATCCTCATTCTTCGGGGTCAGTGGCCGACCGCGGTGTCTTTTTGCTCAGCCAAAGAAACTTTCGGCTCGTTTTCGCCATGCTCGTCAGGCTTTTTTTCCCACAGCGTTGCTGTACTACCCCGGTACCTGCAACTTGCAGCTCGAGCGCGAACGTATCGCAAGGGCAAGAGATTAGGCTTCGACAGCTGCAGCGTTGCAAGTTCCCAGATACACAACATATCGCATAACGTTCAACGTTCAGCCAATTGGACTTTCAATTTCGGCCCATTTTCGCCATGCTCGCCAAGTTTCCTTTCCCACCACGTTGTTACCCCCCGGTAACCTGCAACTTGCTTAACTCGAGCGCCAACGTATCGCAATTATCGCAAGTGCAAGTGCAACCTCGCAAGTTTCCAGACACACAAATCTGAATGAGAATAGTTCAACATGTCCTACAAGGTCAACTTGCAATGTTAATAAGCGTTAATCGTCCCATTCACGATGTTCGCATATCCAGATTTCTATTCAGATTGTGTCTCCTGTTTTCTATGAATCCGACTTGAATCCGACCTAGCACTCTTTTTTTTTTTTTTGAACTTCTAGAAGACGGGCGACCGCCCACCTGTCTCGGTCGAAATACCAGTCGGTCGTCTCAGATCTACTGGGATCTCAATACACACGAACTCACGCATGAGGAAAGGGCGGCCCCATGACGCCGCCCGTACATCATTTCAAATGAAAGAGCTCCGTAAGACACTTTTTCAATGTAACGTGGGTACTGAACTGCATGAATTTAGATAACAACATATCTCGAAGCCTCTCGCCACAGCACTAGCGTTATCTAATATCTTTCTGAATAACCAGGCAACATCCGTCATCTCGCCCGTACAATCTACACCTCTCTTGACGTGTCCTCTAGGATGGTCTGTGGAGAACTCTGTCAACTACGAACGGTGGAGATTGTTCAGGCTTCCATAAATCAACGGCCCGACATTCCGCTCGAGTTGTGAAAGAGTTCCCAACATCGAACCCGTGGGCATGCTGGGATCCGAGGTTTCAAATCGCTGTACAACCCTTGCGGAATCTTCTGGACCGCCGGCGGGGCGTCTTCTGAGGGTCGTAACCATGTTGAAAGCCGACTCCGAGTCCATTATGATGATGAGATGTTGATGATGGTTCAGGACCGCTGCTTACCCCAGTAAACTGGCGAGTCCCTTCAACCATGACCTATGACGCAATTTCGGGGAAACTCTGGATCGTTGCAGGCTTGCGATTGATCCGAGCTTGCTACCCTCCCTGGGCGCTACCTCGTCTTGGACGTGGTATTGACTATTTGGGTCGTTTTTTTTGGTGAGTGAGGATGTGAGTAATCGCGATATCGATGTGATTCTCCATCGAATTCTGCTTCTGTGCGACGCAAGCGAGGAGTGAAAGATATAGATCTTGGTGGGTAAATAGTATCTACTATCAGGCGATTGTGCGGGTTGCTGACAGGTTTCCTGAAGGCTGGATGGAAGGTGAAAGAATGTATGTATCCTGATATGTATGTGTGCAGAGTGACTGACGAATCGAGTATCTATAGGCGTGGATTTCATTTCTTTCAGATTCAGGGTTACTTCCGGGTTGCCTTGCGTTGTAATGTATCGACATCGGGCCGTCTGAGTATCTCCTTCCTCGCCCCGCGCGGCAACGTATCGCATAGTCGCGATTCAAGGTAAGGTCAGGTAAGGTAGCAGGGCAGTGGTTGATTCCGGCCGTAAGAGCGTTATCGTTCTTTCGGAGATTTCGCAGTCTAATCTTTCTTTCAGCTTCATGATCAATCGTCTTCCAGGTAGACTCATGCATTTCAAGGAAATGAAAACCGCGTTGGTTGACAGGTCGAAAAAGTAGAATAACAAGCTACACGATTTGACGCAACCTTGATGTTGGACATTCAAACAAACCTTGGAATGGCGGTCATTGTGTATCGTCCACCTCAAGTGCGATGATACTTGCTACGAGATTGTAGATGGCCTCTGTTGAAACGCCACTCCTCCAAGCTACAACTTCCAGCAGGTTTCTCTTAGTAAAAGGGACGAGATCGGAAGTCTAACGGCAGTAGATCTTTTTTTCCGAACTCTACAACCCACTAATTGGCAGCGCTCCACGATATTTTACTTTCATGCCATGTAATATGCCGTTCAATATTCCCCAGACTTTCCGCCATCTTCCAACCAGTCCCTCGAACCTCTGCAATTAAAATACTGAATACCCCTTCATATACTTCATATGTTCTTATCTATCTACCAACGCCACACCTTCTCCACGTTCATGTATATGGATCAATCGATCGAATCAATGAAATGTGCTGAAGTGAAATGGTAAAAATTGTATCGGAATCAAGGGTAGTGCTATGTTTAAAAAGTCGAGTTGCCTATTAAATATAGGCCGATCGGTAAAGTTAGGAATAAACGAAGGATGGCGTGTGTGCCCTGAGGCAGAGGTGGTATTAGAGGCGGCGATGAGACGGCCGATGAGGTGCCTGCTGGGGTATACAATTCAGCGGCGCAGAAAAAATCGAATGGCTTTTTTAAACATGCAAAACAAATCCCAGGTGTTCCTATTTTTTTCGAGGCAACCAAGTGGCAACACGATGAATCCTGATGTGCGGAAACTCGACTGAGGTCGAGCGACTCGGATAGAACGTCCAAACCGAAATCTTCAGCTGTCAAGAAAGATGCTCACCTTTGTTTTTCTTGCATATTTTATACTTCCGGCAAGTACTTGGGCAATGCGGGCGAGCGCGTTGTTGTGTCGTAACTGCAAGGAGGTTACCGGTGGGTAAGAACGAGGTACATAATATGGGAGAGGTGTGCCTTGCTACAATTATAATGATGAAGGTGAGTTAATAAAAAGAGATGTGCATGCATGAGGAAACGTACTGGGAAGGGTGGAGGAGCATCTTGAGGCTAATGAGCCACGAAACACGCTTTGTGGTGAACAGTGCATGCGAGGGTGTATTCGGACGAAAATGCAGCTGATGGATGGTCGAGCACGTCAGCTTTGAGGCGAGATGTGTGTAGGTGGTCCTTTCTGCTTTGACCTGGTTCATGTAGAGGTAATGTCGGGTTAAATTGATTTATTAATTGAAGATACTACGACGTTTGTATATGCGCAGCTAGGCCCATGCGACTTGAAGATATTATACGCCGTATAGGAATGACGTTGCGCAACTTGTGCCCCAGCAAACTCCTTGTTGAGTTCCTGCAACTCCGACCGGCCACTCCATGATACCTGCATAGGCTACTTACGAGACCTCGAAGACGTCCGTGGTGGTCCGGAGGAGGTAGCGCATAGCATGAGGGATATGGGGGGGGGAACGCCGCCATGGTTCTAAGTGAGGACATTGCAGAATCTGGTTCGTTATTATCCATGGTTGACATAATGGTGTTAAGTGGAAGAGGTTCGTTTGTTTACGAGTCTGAACTTTTGTTGCGGAACCATATCCCAAATAAAGATAGTATGTGGGTTCAAGACAGAGGGCTGCGCTAGAAAAGATGCTGGGACTTTGATAAAGTCAGTCCTTACACCGCCATTGTAACTGACAGGAATGAAGATAGACTTACTAGAAGAGATCAACAATCAAGCCAAAACCCTCATCCCACGTCAATGGACGTTGGATAGAAATGACCCTTGTAGATACCCGTGGGCGCTCCTTCAAGCACGTCATAATCTTCGCAAAAAAACCTTGAAGTTCAGCCTCCCAGCATAGCTCATCGCATCTTTAACTACACGCAGAAGCCAGCTCAGCCGGGATGGGTCATCATTGCGATGTAATTGGGTATAAGGTTCGCTCGGATCTGTTAAAGGCTTTTACAAAATTAAAGCGGCCAGCTGCTAGATCGTCGATTGGGCCATGAAAGGCATTGACATTGGTATCGAGAGAGCATATGGACGTCGAATCACCAAAGGGTACGTAGAGCTACAGGTCGACTTGCTTGTGAGCATGTTTCCTAGAATCATCAAGAGAAAAAAACGACTCACAAGGGGCCGCTATGACCAGGACAAAGGTACCCGGAGACGATGGAAACGAGTTGACAATATGGCGAGCAAGATCCAAGAACGACAGTCAGACTGCGCTCGGAGGGCATCGCGGATGAGGCAGCGTGATTGGGAGGAGAAGGAGAGAAGGGATGGCGGGTATAGTGGTAGGAGATACTTGACAGGTGATATCTTCTGCGTTTGAGGCATCGACAACTAACGTATATGTCTTCGAGACCGCCAAAATAGTCTTATTCTCCTGTCCCACCCCCAACGAAAAACCTCAAACCTCGCTTTCGTCACGTTCCTCACTAGTTTGTGCGATCGTTGAGGTGCTCCAATTCGATTGCGGCATCGAGCTAGGACTTGAGGAGGGTGAGATGTCGGATGTCGTCTTGCAACGCTTGGTTCAGAGATTCTCCAGTCCGTTCGCACCGCAAATCCACCCCACTCCTAAGAGACCTGAGAGGGAGTAACATCATCGGCTACGCGAGGATGACCCTCTACCCCACTGACGTCGGTTCCAATCAAAAGAGATCGGAGTCCGAGGCTCGTCGACCTTACAATCTCATAAAAAGACTGCCAACAAAGAGAACTGGATGTCAGCTTGAAGAACGCAAACTGCGGAAATGCTAGAGCGCAGTTGGGTCTGCATGAAGATTCCGGGGTGTACAAGAGGCGGGATAGGGTCCAGTTTGGGTTAAGGAAGGAGAGTTTTTGAGCCATCGCTGGGATGGTGATGGAGGAAGAGGTGGGGGTGGAGGATTGAATGAGGGCGGAAATGGGGTGGAGGGTAGTCCTTCGCCTTCTGCTCGCATATGTTTGGCGTAAGAAGTGCAAATTGTGGAGGCCGCAGTTGTGAGAATTGGACGGCTGCTAAGTAATGGGGTGGAAGACGGATATCGATTCAAGGGGACAGAATGTTGCGTAGGTGCTCGGCTGCCTGCCCAACGTTTCATTTCCTTTCAGATAATGCCTTCGGCAAGATTCGATTCTGGTCGCTGGAGGGTCTGTTGTTTCCTGTCAGAGAAGTGGCTTGTTACTCAAACTATTAGATTATTGGTGAGAGTAGAGTAGAGTGGTGAAGAAGTAGGTCTCACAGCGAAAGTTTTCGGTGGAGGTTTTGATCTTGTTTAGGCGAACGTTCCTGACACTTGTAAACCCCTACTTCAATCGCTGGCAACCAGTGTTTTGTGATGCCGGCTGCGCATCGTAAGTCTCCTTGGTGATTACTCTGGTGGGATAAACATGTAGTCCTCAATTGCGAGACGACGTTGATGAAAACGCTTTCCAGAACGGTTCGAAGCAACTTACCGAATGCCTCCACCGTCCACTCATGAACCTGCACAATCCCGAAGACTCCAGTGGCTCGTGGCGCCAATTGTGCGTCTCAACTCGCGTCCGTATCCACTCAATGAGTGGTCAGTGCAGTTGACTCGCGACGCGCGGCCAAGTCCGTACTTAGTGGATTACCACGAATCGCTGGCGAGACGTTGCAAAATTTTGCCATCTGAAATTTGAAATGAGATAAGTACTCGGGTTTTCTTCATGACTTAGTGGCTCCGTCACCCGCAGTGTCTGAGCGCATGAGGGGGAACATGGTGGAGGATAAAGCCAAAGGGTGCTGGGTGATGGCGGTCACCGGAGCCAGTAAAGGTGAAATATTTCTCGCAAACAACGTTTTATACAAATCGCGACTGTCTTCTCAAGATTCTTCTCAACTGCTGGTATCGAGACCAGGGACCATACTACACCTGGCACTTCCCTATTTCATTCCCCGGGCCCATAACCATTCCAAAACTTCCACCCTGCAAGGGTAGTTTCCGCCAGGATTTCCTCACTAGTACTCAAGTCGCGTCTCAGCGGATCTTCAAGGGTGTCTATTGTGAACTGTAAAAGACGCTTGTTACAGGAACAAGTGCAGCACATTGATGCGAGGCATACCATTTGCAGAGGCTCATCCTCCTCAGAGACGCTCGATCTCTTCAAGGCTTCGAGAGCGTTTCCTGGCGGGTCACGCAGATACGAGGGCAGGCCACTGTAACCACCCAGAAGCTGCAGGCATGCACCAGCCACTCCTGTGCTACCTATCTTACCCTCCCATTCGAAGATGTTCGACAACATGATCAGGCCATCATTCAAGGCTATAAAGATTTCTGAGCTGCCCATGACATCAAGTCCGATATCGACCAGCTAAAAGAGAGGCGCCAAGGAATGTTCGTCGATCCGATGGCCCCTCTTCAAGATACCCCCGTAATTTGTCCCTGAAGTCAACGTTGAATACTTCACCAAACGTTGTAGCTGGTCGCTCTCGGGTCCAGTACACAGTCGGTAGTGTGTCATCGGCTTTTGCGTGGCGCGCAACGTGGAGAATGGCGTCGACGTTGCGAGGATTGGAGCGCGACACTTCGAACAGGAAGTCAGTCAGGCCGCAAATGATCGAAATCTTGGGATCCAGTCGAAGGAGATCAAAGAATGGATGGTTGGCGGTTCCGACGGTATTTATCGAGCGGAATGAGGAGCGGACGGCTTCAAGGACGGGGTCGTCGTCGTAGAGCTCGAGGTTTAAGGCTTCCTCGCTCATACTTAAAGTCGTGACCGCGCAGGTATGGTGAACCGGTGATCTGAATGTTGGATCTCAACCGACTGACTTCTCACAAAAAGGGTACTTTCCACTTTCCCTTTGCTACAAATCGTGGTCGGGGAACGATCGGCCTAACAGGAACATTAGATCTGCCACACCTGCCTGTGGGCGACTCGGAGAGTTTACTTCCTTGTATTTTCAGGTCATTGGAACTCTTCGGGACCGTCACTGACAATGTGCAACGCCTTTTATTTTCCTGTCATAGCAGCGAAGAACCATCAGTCCCCATTGAAGGTGATCGACATCTTGCCCAACCTACATCCTCAATCTACCTTTAATGTATGCCTGGTGCTCAAAATTTCGTGAGATGGTGCAGCTCAATTAGCGGATACCTTGGGATGGTCTCTAAACATTCTTAAAAGTGCGCGACATTCATCCCTTGCCTCCAAAACTCACGCACCCCTCTTTAGAAATTTCGAAGCTGGTCTTCACGATCCAGTTCACGACATCCACAAGGTATGCGATATCCGACAGACTTTTCGTTTTAAATACTCACCGCGAATAGACATAAAACGTTTTGATCGGGTCTTCTTTTCCTTTTCGACTCTGCTACCATAAAACTATGACAGCTTTGCCACACGCCACTCTGGAGTCTGTATCTGCAAACAACATTTTGACAACAATTTATACAAATCACGACTGTTTACGGAGGATGCTGTCGAGCCTCTACGCCTGACATTTCCCCATTCCAGAACTTCCACCCTGGAAGGCTAGTTTCTGCGAGGATTTCCTCACTACGAAGGTCGCGTCGTTGCGGGCTTTCAAGGATGGCTGTTGTGAACTACAAAATGTTTGAGTCAACATCAAAAAAACAAGTGCCACTGAATGAAAGGCACCTTGAGCAGCGGCTCATCTTCTCTGGATACGCTCGATCTTCTCAAGGCTTCGAGAATCTTTTCCGGTGGGCCAGGCGGGTCTCTGTAACCACCCAGAAGCTGTAGGCATGCGCCAGCCACGCCTGTGGTAGCAATATCGTCGTTCCATTCAAAGTAATTCGACAACTTCAGGCCATCGGTGATGGCTGCGGTGTTACATGGGCTGCTTAGGACATGAAGCCCCTTGGATCGACCGGATAAAAAAGAGGCGGCGAGGAATGTTCGTCGGTCCGATGGCCCCTCTTCAAGATACGCTCGCACTTTATCCCCAAAGTCAACAAAGAATTCTTCACCAAACGTTGCATCTGGTCGCTCTCGAGACCAATACACAGTCGGTAGTGTTTCATCGGCTTTTGCGCAACACGCAACGTGGAGAACGGTGTCGATGTCGCGGGGACTGGAGCGCGATACTTCAAAAAGGAAGTCACTCAGGCCGCAAATGATCGAAATCTTGGGATCCTCTCGAAAGAGATCAAAGAATGGATGGTTGGCGGTCCCTACGGTATTTATCGAGCGGAATGAGGAGCGGACGGCCTCAAGGACGGGGTCGTCGTCGTAGAGCTCGAGGTCTAAGGCTTCCTCGCTCATACTTAAAGTTGTGACCACGAAGGTATGGTGAACCAGTGATCTGAGTGTTAGATTTTGACCGACTTACTTTTCACAAAAAGGGTACTGCCCACTTTGCCCTTTGCTACACAACGTGATCGGGGAATGAGTGTGCAACGCCTTGTATTCTCCTGTCATAGCCATCAGTCCCCATTGAAGGTGATCGGCATTCTGTCACCGCCCAACGTCCTGTATTTTTTTCTATTGGTTTTCAACGAAAATGATCGGCGTTTTGCCCGACAATTGGTCTCTAACGAGGATGATCGACGTTTTGCTCGACATACATGCTCAGTGTACTTTTGGTGTATGCCTGGCGCTCAAGTTTTTGTTCAGACGTGCAGCTCAATTCGCGAACACCTTGGGCTACTAGCCTCCAAACGCCTGTTCTTCACGGCGATATTCACAAGATATGCGATATCCAACCAACTTTTCGTTTTATAAAAAAGCTCACCGCGAATAGACATGAAACGTTTTGATTGGGTCTTTTTTTCCCTTTCAATGCTGCTACTATTTGGTTTTCTCTGTAATGTCAGACCCGTTCCGGAAAAGTGTGATTCCACTGTGCTTTATACAAAGAAGGGCGCAAGAAGTCCCAAGCGCCGTGCGCCATCCGTCTATTTTTTCCATCTGGCTGCCATCGTCATAATCGGTGAATACTCCCTGCAGCCGAGGTGAAGTGGGGCGCCTTTCCGGAGGCAAAGTGAAAGAGTACCCAATTCAACATATTTTTGATGCATACATTTCATTAAAATTCTTGCGAATACACAAAGTATTTCAAAGGCGCATAGTGAAATATGGATGCAAGACGTTGATCTAATTACATAGTGGCAAGTACATTGACTGAGCTGATCTATCACTATTTACTGGGTAGTGACGATGCAATCGGGTTCTAAATTGAGGTTAGTCGCGCATACCGACCTGTTATAAGCCTGGATGCACAAACCAATATAGGCGATCACACCGCTTGTGAGAGATTGGAAAGATTGGAGAGACTCCGGAGTCAATGTGGCCGCAAATCCCTGCGAGAAGCTATCAGCATCTTCCTTGGAGGTTGTTGGACACTTGACTTACATTGAGGACTGAATCGTAGCGGTGGGTGACCTCGCCGCCTACAAGTGCCAGTGTGTAGGAGATCGTATTTGATCTTGAAATGATTGTAGCTGACGCACCACTGGTGTTAACTTCATCAACGTATTTAGTGATCTCATCTTGGGTGACTTCTGGTTTGAAAACAACGATGAATCTTCCAGCTAGAAAGCGAGGAGGGCATTATCAGATCGCGACTTGGTGTGTGATAGAGCAACAAGACAAACCCGACATGATAGCACTATGAATCGTAACTGTTGTGGTGTGAAAGTCTTGGATGGGTTTGGTAAGAAGAAGCTGGACGAGTTATATAGATGTTGACCGCAGTCTAGGTACAGTCTAGGGCAGTGTGATAGCCACTCATCATCCTGGAAGTAGATGACGACGCCGGAGCATAACCGGCCCGATCCGTCTTAAGCGCTTAAGCGGTAATTCAGAACGAATCTTCAATCTCCTTCCCCTGGCATTACAGAGGATCCTCAAAAACGTAGTACAGCTATGTCACTGTAAGTAACTTTATGCGAATGAACACAAGAGAAAACGCACCTCGACAAAGCGTCAGGTTCAAATCGGAATTTCCCGTGATGCAGCTGACAAATCCAACCGCCGGATGGCGGGCAGAAATTCCAAATCCGAGACACCAGTATTCAGTCAATGCCCTCGTCCGACTCCGACATCGTTCCCGACGACCATGTTGCTTTGGTTCTTATTGAAGAATCTGAGGATTCTTCGTTCTATTTAATGATCCCCTTAACCAAAATCCGTGCCTTATGTTTGAAGCCACTCAAGTATCTCCTCTACCTTGGCTGGTGCATTCTGGGCGGCGAGGGCGTCCTGTCTCTTGAACATGATGATCATAATGGGATTAATACCGATGAAGATGCTGATGGTGGCGAGATATACTACTATGTTCTGCATCAGCCCCTAGGTACGTTTCTCTCACTGTTATGAGTCCACACAGGACACTTACAACATGTCGTCTATCTATCCACCGAAGATCCAAATCAAGTTGTCGACCTCGATGTCATCAAGGCCAGGACTGAAACTCCCTCTGAATCTTCCGCGAGCCGTGATTCATTCCGCACTGCTCTGCTGAAGCGTGATGTCCGATGTGTGTGGACAGGAACTCAGTATGGCGGGGACGGTATGCACATCATCCCCTATAAACGGGGTTCCGAAGTATGTCCCACAACTTTTTGCAGGGAAGGGTCTGATCGTCTCCCTTCGGCTAATTCAGTGGTTACAGCTGATTGTGGAGAATCGTCCATCCTACGACGAGGAGGTGGAATCACTTGAGGATATTGATGACATCCGGAATGGTGTTTTCGCAAGCATGATGATAAATCGCATATTTGATCAACGCCTTGTAGCGATCCTCAAAGTTTGTCATTTTTGTCTGTCCTTTTGTACTTTTTCTGATCCCTTTGCCGCCACCAATCACCAGACCCCCAACCATATTCTTGAAACTGGAGACATTCCCCCACATGGCAACCGAACCGATCTTCTGACAGATGTCATTTATCCATCTCATAGCCGGTATACCCTGCAATGGTTGATAGACCCACCCCCGGGCGACATGAACATGGCCCCAAACAATGGTGATGCTGCTTTCAAGAAACATACCAAGAAGGCGAAACCATCGGACCTTCTACTACACTATACATATGGTGCTGCAGCCATCAGACGCTGGGGGCATAATATGGCGGTCCTTACAGCATTTGCCATGCCTCCTCGTCCAGGGGTGCCTGTTCCGGTGCCAGCAGGACCAACGAAAACTATACATGATAGGCATGCTACCATTCTAAAGTGTTCTGAAGCCCAGAGCACTGGTGAAACTGGTTCTGGGAGTTCTAAGGCTTCTAAGGCTGGGGCTGGGACCAGGGGAGTGGTGGAATCAGAGGGTCAGGCGATCTGGGATGAGGATGACGTCATGCTTTTTTTTGGGGGAAACTCAAAGACTGCAAAAGAACGCAATCTCAAGAAAGTTGGTGAGAAGAGTCAGCGTTTGGAGCAGTGGAGGGGTGGCGTGGCTCAGGATTCCGTTTGACTCTGCTGTATGGTTAAGAAGTGATAGGTACACATCCATTCTCTCACGAGGTTTTGTACTGTAGTTATCTTCTCAAAACGTTTGCAAAACGTAGGCAAGAAGTAGTCATGTACGATCCATGAATGAAGATAAATGAAGAAAATGGACGGGCTCTATTCGTCAAACCCACCCATAGCACGAATACCCTCTACTATCCTTCTATAATCTCGAAGTAGTTCGCCTACTTCCGACAGGCGAAGTTCGTCGGCGGTACATGTTACAAACCGTTGTATCGGAGGTGCCAAGCGCGAAGAAAAGGGAGAGGCCGGTCGAGACGGGGGCGGTGTAGTATGTGGGAGTTGAGATATCGGTGGTTGTAGCAGCGATGATCTCCGAGACGTAGGAGGCGAGCCCTGCATGTATAACAAGATGATGAGAATCGAAATGTGGGGGTAAGACAATTACAAACCTTCAAACTCGCGAGAGCCGACATGTTCGCCAACCGGTCTGATAAGCTTTTCCTCGTCCCTCGACCTGGACTGTTCTTCCCTTTTGGCCTGACCTTCACCTTCTTGCTTTTGCTAGCACTCATCATCGCCTCAAAGCTTCGTATACTCCTCGTATCACCACCACCAACACTAAGCGCATCATCCCCATCCTCATCCGCATCTTCACCTTCTTCTTCATCCCCCGTCGCCTCGCTGTCATGCGCATACGGATCCACATCTTCTTCCTCCTGGCTCTCCTCCCCATCGACCTGAACTTTGAAAGAAGACCTTCGAGACCTGACTGACCCCGGCTGCGAAACAGAGACCAACTGCTGCCCTGCCTCTTCGGCGCCCGTCGTAGGTTTCCTGGACGGTATAGGCAACGACGCAGCGATACTGGCGATAGAAAACCCGCTTTCCCGTCTCAGCAAGCCGAGCCCTGGCTTTCCCCCACTGCCTGGCTGCTGTTGGCCAGGGGTGGTAGGCCTCTGAGCAGCTGCTGGGTTTGGAGCGACGTTGTTTTGTGGTAGGAAAGAGCGGAGGATACCAAAGGAGGAGTCGACGACGCCCGTTATGACCTTGTTTGCTGAATCGGCAATGGCGTCTACCTGCTGCTCCATTCGACCGCGGAGGCTGCCCTGTAGACCTTCGGCTAGGGATAATGGGGTCTCTGTTGTTACTGGACTTCGAGTAAGTGGAATTGGCGTCAACTCCGCTGCACTAGAAAGTCGAGATGCATGATCAGAATGAAAAAGTTAAAGAGAAAGGTAAACACAAACCTCATAACCTTATCACTGTCCACCAGCCCAAGAGCTGCCAAATCGACGTTCTCCAGGAAGTCGGCAACGGCCATCAAATTGATCAAGCAGTAGCTCTCTTCTCCCCCAATACTCTGATTCCGAAATCTCTGCGTAAAAAGGAGGTTGGACACAAGGTGTGGTGGATTGGCCTTAACCACGGAGAAGATGATCATAGGTAACAGAACATCGCCAGATACCGGTGTGGGCCCCTTTACTGGCGATTCCAACTTCAGAACCGGGCGTGGAGGTGCTGGGGGTGCTGTCCCTGTGAGAGGGAGAGGTGATGGTCTATGCTTGGCAGGCGCATTTGAACCCTTGCCTCCAGAGTTGGCTGCGTCATCTGGTGTTTTCTCCAAAATATGCTCGTCTTCTGCAGAAAATGCAACGTCTACAACAATAGGAAGTGGAGAGGGTGATTCCGATTTGGAGGATGAAGGTATAGCAGAACCATCCACGGAGGATTCCCTGGAAGACGTTGCCTCGGCAGCTGGTATCTTCAGATTTTCCTCTCGTGGGACTGATTTAGTGGGTTTCGCAGTCTGTGGATCTTCCTCTGATTTCAGTCGAATCGGTGGAAGTCTCGAAAGGCCATCTGGCATGAAGAATGTCAATCAGTATATCGTCGACGGGAAGAATTCTGGAAAGAATTACCTACGACAACTTTGTGTGCTGCAACTAGTATCGCAGACTTGTCGCCTGGGCTGCGGCATTCTTCCAGTTGCGTAAGCACTAGAGAGAGGTCAACGGAGACTCTGGGAGCACGACAAAGTGAAGCTCACTCCCGCCACAGGCTTTGACAACTAGATCCAACTCAGGCCCAGCCTCTCCAACCACGATATCCAAGTGTTCCAATCCCAAGTCAAGCATGTTCAGAGCTGCCACTCGACTCGACAAAGTCTCATCGTGCGACGCATCGTCCGTGCTTGGTTGCATGAATAACCTGCATCACGTTCACCGTCAGTCCTTGCCCAAAAGGAAGAGGAAAGATCAAACGGACCTGTCGTAAAATAGCGAACACACAGTCCGTTCAACAGCTTCCATAATATCCCTGATCTTTGCCTCACTATCCAGCTTCTCATGCTCCCTCTTCTCCCTCTCCTTCTCATCCTCCGCATCCGACTCGAGTTCTTTCTCAACAACCTCCTTGCTGGGAGGAATTGAGTGCTTAGACCGAAACGGAGTGTGCGCCCGCATATCCTGCTCCAACTCAAAGTAGAAATCCTGCAACCGCTCCGCGGCGTCCTCTGAGACCTCTTCAACAGGGTTCACCTGGTATACTTTACTTTTATCCTTGCTATTTCTCTTGTCAAGGTGCGGAGCCGTCGTAGCCGCCGTGATGAATGGAAACCAATCAACCGTGAATTCGATAGTGCGATCAGCTACCCAGCTCGGGACGGGCGCGGCCAACAACGCGGCTTTCATTTCGGCCTTGAGTGCCTTGTTCATCTCTTTGGATATGTCCTTGTGGATGATCTTCCGGTCGATGGTGAACGCGGGTACTTCGTGTATGACAGGCGTTGCGTCCTGTGCAGAATCTAGACTGCGAATGGATACGGGGGGTGATGCTGGGAGTGGTGCAGAAGCAGCGGCTGCGACAGAAGGAACTTTGACGTTGTTGCTTCCGAAGAGAGACGCAAATGGGTTGGTGATGCGTGATGTTGTGGTTGTGCTACTAGTCGAAGCGATCCTTGTTCCAGGCCTAGGTGGGAGTGGAGGTTTAGGTTGTGCATGGCTGCGTGGTGGGAGGGGTAGAGAGGGTGAATGAGAGGGCAGGATGTATTTGGGATAAGGCGTGTTTGTAGTGTTTGGTAGAGTAGGAAGAGGTGGGAGCGAGGAGAGAGCATGGGCCCGGGTGATTGGGCTCAAGATGTCCTGAAATAGTTTAGATGTGGGATAGATTGTAGACCGGAACGTTACGGTATCACTGAATCAAAGTGAGTTAGAGGTTTATATGCTTGTAAAATAGGACCTACTCTTCGACGATGCCGCGTAGACCTGACAGAGTCACCAATTGCGAGCCTCTCCGGAATGGACCATCCGCTAGGACAACATGATCTCTGACGAAATGTGGAGTGATTTTGTCGTGAGCAGATGTCTGATCTAGTGGCAGCAAGAGTGTCGCCTACAACAAGAAACAAAAACCATCAACACTCGGTAGCAAGGAGATAAACGAGCTAACTTTTCCAGAAGTAATCGCCGACCAGATCTCCGTCCATTCTTCTCCCTCTCCCTCCGAAACCAGCGTTTCCAATAACGCCCATCCAATCGTACTCGTATCCAACCCAACGTTCTGAGCAGCCGCCTTCAAATTCATCAGCTGCAACTTGCTCGTCGCAACGCCATGATGGTGTGTAGGAGAAGGGGGATGCACAATCGTCCCAGTCGTAGCAGCTAGTGCTGCGCGTTGACGAGGTGTGTACGGGACATAACGCGGGCTGCCGCCGTTTCCGTTTCCGTGCTCTGTTGTCGATCCTTGGGGAGAAGAGGGCGAGGAGAGCAGCGGGTGGGCTTCGTGAGACACGGTTGGTTGCAGTCGTGCGCCTGATGTGCGGCCGATCGAGGTTGCGGGGAATTGGGAAGACATGTATCAGGCAATATTTTGTAGGAGGGTTGGCCTGGATGTAAGGGCGATTTTCGAGCGTTAATGGGTGCTTCTAGCCAAGTTCTATGCACATTCGCCGTTTTCTATGACCTGAGCTGGAAATGTCCCGCGAATCGTGTACTTTCCGACGTGTAAGCGATACACTGAGCACCTAGAGTAATTGAGCCTCCGTCAGCAATGCTGTTGAACTTTGACCCACAAATGCAAGCCTGCGCCGCTTGAAACACAGTTACAGCTCCAAGCCTGGCTGCTCTTAAGATCTGATGGTCAAGCACACGAAAATGAGGTGAGAGGAGAAGAGGTGGCTTGAGAAACTTGAGGCAAATTGAAACACGTGATGGGTCGCGTAGCACAAACACTGACAGACAATGAGACTCGAGACGCGATCGAGTGGCTATCAGGTTGCTACTTTGCAAAGTGTATTTTTATAGGTTCTAAACAAAAGGAGTGCGAGGTTGAAGCAAGGCTACGGCTTGAATTTACACTTAAACCTACAAGAACACAAGGCTTTATGTTGAGCCATCCCATTTCCATGAAGAAACGTGTACGATGATCAGGGCAATTTGTCTTCCAAAGGAAAGAATATGGGGCAACATTTAATCTCCTGGAATTACGGGGAAAAAATAAAATCACTACGACGACCCTTTCTGCAGAAGAGTTAACACCTCAGTAGCAGATGGCCTGGCAGACGGATCCACTTCAAGACACCTTTGCACGACATCTTGATACCAACCAGGCGCGCTCCCTTCTCTCCATAATATTGGGCGTGCAACCATCCCGTTCTCCTGCGCCAGAGCGTAGAGGGTGAGGCCAAGCGAGTATACATCCGCCTGGGACGTCAACATTGATTTAAACTTAATTTCATGATGGTCATTCCATTTCTCTAAGACTTCTGGCGCCGCAAACATATCGGAAATGCCCATGGGTAAGAAGTCAATGAGGATAGCTTGGCCATCTTGCGCAACGACAATATTCTCCGGCTTCAAATCCCCGTTATATGCTGCGATGTAATGCAAATCGACAACTCCTTGTACGATTTGAAGTGCCCACATTAACTTAATTGACCAGTCCAATATAAGCTGGTCGGGCGCCACACCTTCATCTTCACGTATCCTCTCGAACAAAACTCTCAAATTTCCAGCTGGAATATATGGCATCAAAAAACCGCGAATGGTTTTGTCTTGATTGACGACTATCCCGGTAACGTCTATAATATTAGGCGAATTCGACAACTTGTCCAAGATGGTGAGTTCTTGGATTGTCCCTTCGGGGTCTTCGTCCGATTTTTTGAAAGCGAAGGGCTGGCCTTGCCACTTCACCAGATCGACATCGGTGTGCAAAGCCTGCACTTTCCGGAGCTCAGCGATCGGCACAGTGGATAGATGCGACAGATGGGGAGGAATAGGGAGGTAAATAGTATTTTCGTCGGGGTCTTCGCTAAGGCTCGTGGTGAGCTTCCCATCCACCGTCACGATCGTGATGCGCGTCACCGTGGGGTAAAAAACGGATATCGTCGGGAAAACGTCATGGAAAATCTTGAGAACTTTGTCCTCCTTAGCTTGCCAATCGTTGGAATCCAAGATCTGGTTTTCGACGCTATCGGCTTCAACCTCGTTGCGTTCGTAGAACACACTCAGTCTATTCCCTGAATCGTAAACTTCCGGATCCTCAGCGTGGACGATGAGTGTTTTCTCAAAGTCGTCGGTAGAATGGGTACTAAGAGTGGTGAATCGAGCGACGGGTAGGGGCGGAGGTAGAGGTCTGTCGGCAAGGTCTTAAGGTGTGTCACGGTTAAGATTGGGTAAAGTAAACCTGAAAAAAACTCACAAAGGGAAATGTCGGTCAACATAACGAGCAAAGCGGGCGAAACGCAAACGCGTACTAGGTGAGTTCCAAAGAACGCTGAGGACAAGGAAAACATCACCTATTTTGTTCAATCCCTCATTGAAGAACTCGTGTTTCAATCAGACACCGCCCATGCCACAGCCAATTAGATGGATGTCAAGGCGTGAAAAGTGACATAGGAAAGGGTTGAATCAGGTGGGTGACTTTTAGCGGAGCCAAATCGGATCAAATTTCGGAGTCTTTCCCATCACGCGGACCAACTACTTTGTCTCCCTGCACCGACAACATTGAACAGAACTACTCGGGCTTTGGCCTCAAGAATACAGGACTATTCCAAAGTTTTCAAACATTTTAAGCCTTAGACACGTTGGAACAAGTGAGTCAGAATATTATTTCCTCATTTACACAACTCCAGCGGCAGAGATCTGAGAGTCCTATCAAAGACCGACGTCTTGGGTTCGCTTTATAATTAGTGATGCTCCGGTATCATACAATCTCCAAGACGCCCAAAGTCAAGAAGTTCAAGGTTCATTGTAGCGCAAACTGCGCTTTTGAATGGCCACGTTGGCGTGCAAGGTACAAGGCGCTTTTTCTTGTCAACTGATTACTCGGTGAGGTTCCTACTGTGAAGAACTTGATTCAGCGTTATTTTTACTGAACAGGCAAGTTGTCGTGGCACCCATATGTACAGAGGGGCATTCGGGCATTAAGGTACCATTTTCCAACATTGCTTGCCTTCATGATCAACGTATCTCACTGCTTGTAGATTTTCAGTGCGAGAGAAAACGGCTATAGTCGAATTTGAATTTCATCGCTATTCAATTGCACCGCGCCCGGCGTCCATGAGAAAATCCTTCGATTTTAGTGCCGTAACTGTTAGAAAAAGGGTGGCATCGTGAAGGCCAGCACTAGGAAGCCTGTCATGAGGCCACTGGCATGACGGCCACGGTGCAGATTCATCGTGGAGCCGTTAGGCGCCTATGCTCTAAACCGTCTTTCAACTATCACACCCCTCCATGTTCCAGATAGGCTTTCCGGACCGACCTGCCTTTGTCTGGTTTAAAAGACGAGTAACGAACAATTGCTATCTTCAACAAATCCTCAGACATACCATCCAACCAATCAGTGAGTCCCTCCTCCAGGCACTCTTCGATGAAATTTCCTCTAACCTTGTGAGCTGCAGGAATGTGTCAGGTTATTCACAGAAGGAGGAGGTGTGGTCACCACCGCCGCGTAGTCCACCATTGCCACCACGCCCACAGGGATTCATACGGCCACCACCATCCGTGTGGTTCCGTTCAAGAGTATCACCAGGACACTGGATCAGACTGCGAGCATCGTTGCCATCATCACCGCAGGTGTTGAAATACAAGTTGGTAGGTCGTCCGACAATAACTTTACGGTGGAGAGCGTTGATCGCAATAATTAGCCTGATTTCTTACAAGTTATACTTGCTGGAATTGAGGTTGTAGGATGTTTGGATCAGAGAGATATTTGAATGAAATGTACTAGTACTTCCTCCACGGCCATATTTTGCCAGCTCGCGTCTCAGTGAAAAATAAGGGCACAGCTTTTTTCCTAAATACTTCAGTATATTCATTACGTTGGCGATACATATCCTACTGTGGCAAGCACAGCAACTTTCTCATACACAGCAATCGAGTGTAATGCAGAGAAATTCCAAAGAAATTCGAGAACAGACACCACAAGATGACTAATCGCCGAAAGTTCGACGTACATAGCGCCCGCCCATCATGAGAACTGATTTTTTTTTCTTTTTTCACTCAACGCCCATTGACATATCGAAGCTTCATTGACGCTCCGAGATGGCTGATATTGCTGTCTCTGATGGACGGGGAGGGGAAGAGGCAGTGAGTGCACAATTTCTGTGCTTCAACATCCGAGGCCCATTTTACTAACGATCAATGATCGCGAAGATATCTCATGAAGTGAAAGGCATCCGTCATGGTAAGAAGACATATACTTTTATTCATCTCTTTGATTCTACGCCAAGTTGTAACCCCACAGTATACTATCGGTTGTACTCCAAAGACCGCGCTCTCGAATCGGTTACCCCTCTCTACTCCAACTATCGTTATATCAGCCGTGTGTCATCTAAATCTGTGACACCTCCGCGTACCGCCGCCTCTTTTAAGAGGCATCTCTGCTTAAGCGAAGGGTTTAAAGCGACGGAAAAGTGCGATTTGTACCTCTCGCTGTCCGAAAGGACCCCAATGGAAGACTCGACCCATATCCCCTTGTGTGGGGGAGGCGGATCGGGACCGGGAATGTCGGAATCGGAGCCCTTGGGTTTGGTCATTGACGTTTCTGTTGCTGAGATTGAGGAGCGGTGGGTCTCGTGGAAGGGCACGATAGCCCCAATAGCGTTGCCCAAATGGCAGGGTAAACAACGTCACAGTGCGCATCAATTTTATATCACCTGCAGAGAAAAAGTGACTTTATTCACGCCAAATTAGTACATTATCGGGTTTACAACGAGAGCGGTGAAACTGCATCGACAAGGTCCTTCAACAAAAACGACGTCTCCTTGGGTCGAGTCCACGTCCTTTGTGTTCCGCTACCTCACACAGGTGCTTCCCTGAGAACTTACCTTGCCAAAATCCAAGGTGTCATGAATCGGCATACACAACTATTTGAGGATGAGGGTAGGAATACAACCTTGGAGGACGGTGATTCTTTGGCCCTTCTTTCTGGTGCTTGTCCAGGTATCCTTGAAAACACACCTTTGGCATTTGTGCATAGGGAAATGATCGCGCCAGAGCCTAAGTTTCCTAAGCAGCTCAAGGCACTCTTCACACGCGGTAGGTCAGAAGTACAAAATGACTTTTACTCTATTGATGCGTTCAAGATTGGGGAAATACTGATTCGGCGTGGCACTCGACGACACCTGGGGAAATTTTCGAGACGGACGGAGTCCCAAAAATTCAGAGGTATACGGGAACCGGGTGGTGTGCGCCTTTGCACTTACCTTACCAGGTGCAAGTTCACACTGATAGACCATTCAGATCACAATTGTTATGAAGCAGTAAACTCTTCCGGGAAGCTCGCATGCAAGTCATTTCTTCTAACTTACTTGCCACGTAGCTCAATAAGCGTGCTCTCTTTTATTTTTGCAGTCTTGGTTCGACGTAAGTCCCCAGCTTCTCAACTTTTGAACACATTCAAACGGGCACTAGAGGATATGGAGTTTTGCTAATCTCAAGAGATTTCTTGCGTCTAGATTATTTTGAATCGCAATACTTAGTCTGATGTTTTCTTGAAGGCGTTTTTGTATTTCCTGGAATTAACATCGTAGAATGTTTGAATCAGAGAGATATATGGATGACATGTACTTGTCTTCCACTGCTTTCTTTCGGGTTTCAAATAAGAAAGGCATAGCTTTTTTTCCGAATACTGGTTTTCATTGTGTTACACTTGCGATACGTATCCCGCTGCGGCAGGCACAGCAACTGTCTCATACACAGCGACCGACTTCAAGGACATGGTAATGCATTGCAATTGAGAGAAATTTGACAGACGAACACGAATGCGAGGGTGGCCTCTCCATAGTCTGCTCGGAGTGCATCACTCTCGCTGTTCCACGTACAGGTCTTACATAACCACGTATAACCCGCGCGCCCTCATATAGTCAGGCATCAGGAACTAGTATCCACTCTCGTGAAGCAACACCGATAAACCTCCTGTCCAATGAGCCACTGGGTCATCCGAGTTCAAACGAGTACTCCAATGCTTCCAGTTTTCAACGCGGCGCTCCTCGAAGATCAATCCATCATCCACGCACTCTGCGAGGAGTTCCCGAATTTTGTTGCTGATATGTTTATCCTCTTTCGTGAGGTATACGAGCAATTTCTCGAGGCGAACGCTCGCACCATCCTTCTCAGCGTGGCTCCCTCCTCCAAAAGGCGCCCACCGTGAATGAACCATCTTTCCCAAGGCCTGAGGCGAAAACCGCCTTGGGTAACGATCACTGTTTTTTTCTATCGACTCCCAGAATGCCTCGACGCCTTGGGACTTCAAACCTAGGTCTACAGAGAAGAAGCAGAGTTTCGGGAGGAAGGGTGGTAGTGTTGCTGGTGTGGTTGAGGTTGGTGCTGTTATTGGCGCTGATTCCGACGGTAGACTGGTGGTTGGTGTCGGTTCCGGCGTAGTGACTGTTAGCGCCTCCAGAATATCAGGGTACCATATCCCTGGACACAATTCCAACCCTTCCAAGTTCTCCGCATACCGCAAAAGCTCAACGATGCGCGCACATTTGAGGGTTTTTTTCCTTTCCCAGCTAGCCAGGAAGGAAAGCTTTTGGATGGTTGATAAATGGGGGAACAAGTGCACACGCTCCTCCCAATGCTCCTCGGCGACAATCAGGGGCCCCAGTCGAAGAGTCATTAGTGCCGGGAGCTCAAAGTTGCGGAGGATGCTGGGGTTGAGGGATTGATCCATGGTAATGGTTTGATCGATGAGGTGGTGGTGAACAGTCTTCACCTCGCGAGGCGGAACGGAAATGGGTGTTGCGGCGAGGTGGAGAACACATTGCTGGAGGAATGTACAACACCGAAGGAGGTCCTCTAACACCCCATGCTGAATCCTTTCCGAAACGACAAAATGTGTTAGCTGCTCCCATGGAAACAAAACATTCCCCAAGTCATTCCCAAATATAGGGTAATACATTGCAACGCGACAAAGTCTCTTCGCATCTTGGAACGTTGTTAGCGGTTTCTCGTCATCATGACCCCACGTGGACAAGCCTTCGACTTGGGAGAAGTTTGTACGCCTGAGGATCAGAGACTCAAGGAGGGAGAAGGGCAGGCCCTCCGATTCATGAGAGAGTAATTCAAGGTACTTGGGTGTCCAATACAGCGCGAGGTCCAAGCACGTCAGACGGGAAGAAAGAGCGCGAAGGAGATGGTATGGGACGTCTGATTCTGCAACGATGGGATCATCTGGGGAACATTGAAAGTAGTTGAGGTGTGATGCGAATGTGAGAGACAAGGGGAGAGTCTTGGCTCGGTGGAACCACTCTTGCACTAGTGAGATGAGTGTGCATGAGTGGGAGGAATGGGGAGGCGGGGATGAGCCGATGGTAGCTACAAGTCGATTCCAGAGCTGTGGTGTTGAAAAGGCGACACTGCGCCACCTGCTACAGACGTGACACAGAAGCATAGGTGCTTCATGCACCGAGGTTTCCAAAGAAACGGTGGCCCCTTGTGTGGGTATGCATGCAATAAAAATTCGGCTGAGGAGTTCATCTGGGAGGGAACGGATGAGGGAGCGTAGACCTGTACACTTCCTCATGAGCCGTCGTTGCTTTTTCTGGAGATCCAGGAGATCCTTGATCATCTCTTTGTATTCCTCAATCTGGTCTCCAACCTCCAGGAAATCAGAGAAAAGCTTGAGTTCAACAGATTCTATCTCGGAGATTTGTAGGGTTGTTGGAGGGTGGTTGGTCTTTGAGAGGGGTCTAAGTGCGGTTGGGAGTTTTGTCTGGAGAAGAAGTCTGCATTCAGATGGTTGTTACGTATGCGACTTGCGACCAGGAGACTCAACGCACTAGCCAAGGTTCCTCACTATCGACGACGTGCTCTTCATCCTGCTCAGATGATGACATGAATCATTCAGTTGCAAGCGTGGTATTGGGTAAGTTCTGCAGTGAACGTGTCCCAGGTTTGCATAAGAAAGACGATAAAACGGAATTCCCTACCAGCGAGGACACCTATTACGGTCAACTACAGCGTTGCCAGATCACGTTCGTCGCGGCGTCCAACTCCTTGGTAAATTGAGAACGAAGAGGTTGGGAGTCCAAAAATCTTCAGCAGATTCTCACCTTGTTTCGATAGCGAAAGTTTTGGAGCGGGTAAGGACAGATGTACAGATGGACGATGTTGTGATGGTGGTCTTTTGAAAGAAATAAGGAGTCACGAGGTCGCGATTTTGGAATTCAACAGACTTTTCAAATTCAAATTGTTGATTCACTCTTGACTGTAGCCGCTAGCGACTCACCGCATCCAACCGAACTCCGCCATGAAGTCCTCGCTACCACTGGTAAGTAATTCTGAGGATGTTCAAATATTTAGACTGTGGCACTGCTAAACCAGGTTCCGGTATTCAGGAAACCCTTGTTCTTACCGAAATTGAACTGAGAACCAACTGGCAACGCGTAGAATTTGGGTGGAGGTGGGATCGCAAAGGCATGGAGATACTTGAGAGAACGAGTGGAAGCACGGGCGGATCGACATGCCGACCCCAGCAAAGTCTAACATCACGGACTTGCAGCGGCGCAACATCAGTGAATTTTTTTTTCAGGATATCGTTATTCAGTGGCGGTCGATTCTGAGAATCTAGGCTGGTGCGTTGAGTATCCTGGTCGCAAGTCACATACTTAAGAACCGTCTGAATGCAGATTTTTTTTTTCTCCAGACAAAACTCCAATCTTCTGTTCTGTCATTTTTTCCGAAGCAAGAGCCTCAGCGGAGATAACGCGTTGTTCAGGCTGGGACTTCTCTTCGCCTTTTCCCTAGCTCGCTATGCAGATGGCGTAGTTCGTGTCCGCCAAGGCTCAAGAGGGCAAAGAATGCACCTTTGACTTTGCGGTGATCGCCTCCGCTTGTAAAGAAAAAACGTTGGATTTCCTCCGTCGCACTTTGGTCTAACGTCAAGAACTTGAAATCGCTACCCTCGATTCCGGTTACTAATCTACAAGTTTATTTCAAGGACATAGACATGTCTCTCTCCATGTGGAAATCAACAAAGAAGAATTGACCCTTCGCAAATTCCTCTCCATTCCAAATGAGAATACAAATTTCTGCCAGATGGTGGCTGGCTATCATAATTTTGGTCTCTGCTGTATGTATCCCATCATCCTCAACGGTGAGTTTTATCGCTTTGGTGAGGTGATAAAATCTTTGAAGGGAATATAAAGCGTGTTTTAGATCAGCTTGGCCTTCGTCCCGAACTCAAATCATTTAGAATTATCACCGAGAACATCTAAGACGCAAATTGGCAATTACCCTACTGAATCCCACTGCACCGAACCCAAGATACGTACGGCACGTAACGACTTTACAAGTTGGCCGAATACAAACTCAATACGTCTATGTAAGTACTGTATAATCATATCAATTTGACACTTTAACCAAGATACTAGCCAACAACAGTAACGCCCTCCTGAACCCCAGCACACAAATTCAAATTCAAACTCGAAGCCTGTTCAACCCATTCGATCCCTTCAAGACCTTTCTTTGCAACCAACGTTGTCGTCGTTCTATCCGATTGTCCATTTTCGCTGGCATCTGTCTTTGACGTCTGCCCCACCGCCCCCATCTGACTTTTCCCGTGCGCTGTTGCCTCCTTCAAAACCTCCAGCGCACACCTAACTCTCCCCTCCAGCTTCCTCGCATCCTTGCTAAACTTCTCCAAGCCCTCGGGGACTTTATCAAGCGCTATCCCGCCTTCTTCCTTCAGTGCGTTTTCGAATAGGGTCCCGTCCGGATCTGGGGAACTGGGGTTGAAGTAGACTGGTATTGTGGATGTGGGTAGGGTTGATGGAGGTGATATAGAGTCGGACGTCGTCGAGTCGGCTCGAACCCCCTCCCTCCTTCTCAACCCATCCAACAACTCGGGAGGCAGCGTAACCAAATCCGGTCCCCCTTTGCTTCCATACCTCCCCACCTCAACAAGCTCATCGACACTTCGAAATCCAGCTGCCATGATTTGGGTTTTTGTCCCCAGTTGGGTGTACGCGTTTCGGATGTCCCGGAGGAGGTTGAGGCCTGGGTGCGTTTCTATAGCTGGTTTCTTCCTCTCGTCAGAAATGTGGCCGACATCGTCGAGACCAAGACGAGCCCTTGCATCCCACCAATCCTTAACCCTTCCAACAAAAGGCGATACAACGCTCACTCCCGCCTGGGCGGACGCCACAGCCTGTATCCTTCCAAACACCAGCGTAAGGTTCGTGTATATCGGTGATGGGAGGGACTCGAGGGTGTGTGCGGCGAGTATGCCTGGGTATGTTGCTGGGATTTTGATTAGGAAGCGTGAAGGGGGGATGGGCGGGGAGAGGGAGTTGAAGAGTGATGTCAGGGATTTGGCCTGTGCGGTTAGGTGGTTAGTTAGGTAGGAAAGATGGGGGAAGGTAAAGATCACCTTGTTGAAGATGGCATGATAGTCGTACCCCAGCCGAGGATCTACCGACACGGACACACGGCCTGGTATGATATTAAGGATCTCCGCGCCCACTTGTACGAGCTTTCAAGTTGCATTTTTTTGGTCCTCCATTGAATAACTTTTGTCACAAGAAACAAACTAGGGAACTCACCAATCTATCCATTGCCAACTCCGTTTGTTCCTCCAACGACGCCGCTGGTAGCGTAGAACGCGCATAGCTAACGGCATCTGTGAAGATGTGGGCGTATTCGGGTTGGGAGAGAGCGTGAGCGACGAGGGAGGGGTTGGATGTTGCATCTATTGGGTTGAACTCTTTGATTTCTGGATTGGGGACTTGTTTATTTTTTGGAAGGATAAGACAGGGAGAAACGTACTGAGATACTCCGCTCCATCACTCGCGATAACTATACCAGACTGTCTTATCGCGTCGAGAGCTGTAAACTCGAATTGCGGGTTGGCTTCCATCGTTCCTGGTTATCGTCGTGAAGGGGGGTTTACTTATATACGAATAGGCTCACTGCTGTGGGTAATACAAGGACGTCATGTAAACGTTATCGTTGCTAATGGGGTGTCCGGGTACGTTCCCCCGAGATCTGAGTACCTATCCATCCATGATGCCATCTATCTATCGATGGCGGCGGGGAATCGGGATGACACGTTCGCCCGTGTCTTCCAGTAATTACTGCTTTGAGTTTTGAGAGGTTTTTAGTGAGTTCTCAACGCGGGCGGTAGTTTGTTTTTTTTGCAGGCGACCTTTGCACGTTCACCGTGTCGTAGAAGTGGACAGAAAACGAGCATGTGAAATGCGCCCACCTCCCGAGTCGGATTCGGATCATCATTGGATGATGATGAGATTATCACTGGCAGGAATGGCTCACTCATCCTCAAGCAATTTTCGGCGTGCACTGTCCGATGCATCGGTTAGTTTGAAAGGGAAATTAGAATGGAGATGCTTGTGACACAGATATCCAGCATCATGCATCAGCGCTTCAATTAGCATCATATCGTGTGGGGAAGAGAAGTCTATTGGGCGGATTCCGTCCCGCGAAGCGGAGTTTGTTTGTCTGTATTTCTTTCGGAGGTTACGCGTGTTGAAGTTTTGAAACGTTGACCGTGCACAACGATAGCTACTGGAGTCTGGGATACATAGCACGTTCGCATACTATGCGGCGTACCTACTCTTCTCTGCTTCTTTGAGCGCTTGGTAGTTGCTTGGTAGCTTGCAACAGTATGCTGTCCAGGTCCTGGCCCAAATTTCCAGTCTGGGCTGGCAGTGCCAGGTTCAACACACCAATGTTCAACTCCAGGATCCTTCGCTGGTGGGTGTCGAGGGACCGCAAATCCGGACGGGCTTGAGATACATTAAGTATTGGTGGCACAATGTGATGTGCCTACCGTATTGCAAAGGATGATGGATATTGATTCGCAGCAACAAATATAAGACGTGCTTGCGGAGTATGTAAATGAATGAGGGTCGATGCTTGGGTCTGAAAGATGACTTGGACAAAGTTCATTGGCCGGAAAATGATTATCGGCCTTTGACTTCTATAGGCAATGAGAAGAGGCTCTACAGGTGTTATTAATAATTAAGTATGTGGTATCATTTATAAGGTAAGGGTATAGTGATATGTAACACGAGAACCTGCCCCAAAATCCATGGCATAAAGGTAAAAAGTCTACCAAACGTGTTAGTCGACCACCTGGTAAGCAGGCCGATGATCACCGTATTATAGTCAAAGTATAGTCCCCCCCCGACCGTACCTATGTAATGTTCCATAATCCAAAGTGAAAGTTTCCACCTGACAGCCGCCCTGTCAACGATGTTGTAGCTCCAGCCTCTAGAGGATAACTATATCAAAGGCCCATAAGAAAATGGCCCTGCAACACATGAACCGAATCCTGATTATTAACGAGCGAACAAGTCACTATGCTCACTCACCATCCCAGCAAGAATCACCAATGCGTAGAAGCTCCAACTCAAAACTGGTGTCCGTAGGGCCCCCGAAGAGGCGGGATAAGGAGAGGTAGTATTGGCGTCGAATGTCTGATCGCAATCAATCATATTCACACCCCATTCGACTTTCCCAATTGGTTGATTGGCATAAACTGGGGATACTACACTTTGGAGGAGAGAATAAGTTGTAAATCTTCGGAAAGTTAGGAAAGAAAAAAGATCACGTTGGCCCAACAGTCATGTTCCCGATAGTGACATTGTAATTCATGAGAGCGATGACGGCACCCTAAATTGAGCAGGTTTATATGTGAGCAGCAAGTTCTACTGGACATACTGTGAGGATAACTAACCTGTTGATTCGTGGGCACATGCATGACCACGTTCTGTGAAACTGTCCCAGACTTCGTGCTCGACCAGCTGTCATGATTACCGACAGCAAACATTCCGATCTGGACGCCAACATTTAGATCAGTGCTCCAGGTGTCGCTCGTAGTGAATGATACTGTGAATTCGCTGTCGACAGGGTACGTGCCACCGTAACAGTTGGACACGGGAGAGCCGACGATGAAGCTGTAGCTTTGGATGCCGAAATTGCTCTGGCAGTTGGTCAGATATCAATGGGACACACGCATTTCAGGCATATTGTATCTCACCTGCGCACTCCAGGTACAATAGTAATGGGCACAGTTTTTTAAAAGAGAGCCGTCATCCGAGCTGGTTGGAGTGGGTTGGGGTGGTGCCGTGAATGTGGAGCTTGTCAATGGGTCGGGTAGCGTGGTCCAGTCATCTTGTGCACTGTTCCCATTAATCAGGCCAAGGATCAGGAGGGCTAGGACCATTGTATGGTAAAAAGATGATAACGTTGCTAAAAATGGCATCTTGCGGCTAGAGCTTTACTATCAGATAAAGTGTATTTATTGTCCTGATTAAGCGCGGAGTCCGGACAGTGCATTGCATAGCCATCGAAAAATGAGCGTTTAGCGTCCACTGCCACATCACCTTGGCGAGGCGTCGCGCGTTTCGCAACTCCGACCACTGGCGATCTAAGTACCGACCCATGTCGATCCCAAAATGCGCACAGCAGGAACGAAGATACAGGTTATGGCCCCTGGCTTCAGGACGATTGGTGAAAATGAGGCGTCGGGTGAAACAAGAAGACAGGTGGCTCAGATATGTCACTCTCACTTCACAATGGAGGGAGGCTGGAGCTACTCGATGGGCCAAGGGAAAAAGGCAGGAATCATCGCAACCCACAAGTCGAGTCAACACTTGAGTCGATGCACACCTATCGGCGTATTTCGAACCTACAGATCATTCTGTTCGAAAGAGCCCTCGAAGAAAGATGATAGCGCTGGATAAAGTTTCGGAGGGCCTGAAGGAGTCAAGTGAAGACAGAAAGTACCGAGATGGTTTGGACTGCGTTTGGGATTTTGGGTGAGCGATACCGAGGCGGGGTAGTGTCTAAAAGGTGGGAAGTGGTGAGGCGCGGTCCTCGGAGCGTAAGGCGATCCAACTCCAAAAGTGGAGAACGGATAGGGCTAGAGATGGAGACACTTGGTGGGAGTCCGAGGGGATAGAGATGATCATCTATCGATGGGTTGATAGGAGAGTTGGTGAACGTGAATCTTTGGGCAGCACTCTAGGACCGTTGTGATGATGCCTGCAAATGGATTTCAGACGGTTAGGGCGATATGACTTGTCAGCACGTACGTAGTAAACGCCTCCTTTCCCATTCGCAACGCTGACATCGATGATTACAGCTCTTGAAAATGCGATATTGCATCATAGAATCTAAATGGGCGTTTTGCGGCGTACAGTGGCTGCTATGAGCGCTGCCATCGTCTGAGGCTGCCCCAGAATGAACGCCATCTTGTGACAGTTCTTCGCCTGTTGTACCCTCCTGCAACTGCATAGCCGGCATCCTACGTAGGCTGCTTCGGTTTATCATGGGCAGTGATATCCTTTAATTCGGCCTCTTTGTTGACTGACACACCAGAAAATACGAGGAACTAGCTTCAGAACAAGCACAAGTCAGCTGCTGAGGGTTGCCCAGAGCACATATGCGAAGCCTACCTCTACGGAGGTTAGAAACGACGAGAGATGCTCTCGGAAGAGACAGAGGACTCTTCAAGTTGGATTGATATGTTCGCTTCGACGATCTGATGGAGTCCCCGAAGTTCGCCAACGACTGAGTCTAGAGTGTCTTGAGTTGCAATAGATCCTTCCGAGTAACGAGAACTGCATGATGTGTAGACGTAGTAGGCTGGTTTGTTGTAATCGCGGTCCCGTGACAGTAGGCTTGTTCGTTTTGGAGCCGGTTGGCAGGCTGGGTTCCTTCGGTGTTCCGGAGCGTAGAAAACCGATCGGCTTTTGTTTTCCTCGTCACGTGTATGTACGCGCTTGGTGTATATTCAATGCAGTTGTACACTCACCCACCCGACAAATTCTCATGGACATCGCTCAGAGGCTGGACAACTATTCGCAAGATCCTCGAAGAATGTATCCCACAGTGGACAATTGGATCACGACCTGCTGAACTCGACTCGATTATCCAACGATTGTCCAGAACGAATCTTCTCGACAAAATAATCTTCTCGACAAAATCCCGTCTTGTATGAGATACACATTCTCGTTCCTTGGGGCAAGGACTTTAAGACAGGCTTACCACCACAGATCGGCTTTTCATCATCGTCTTCCATCTCACACCGCTTGTCGCTGTCAGTGAACAACTTCCCAGGCAAATAATTCGTCCTGAATGCAACCTCTAGACCTAATCAGAGTTTTTGGGTCCATTTTCAATTGCAGAGCGATATTTAAGTAGTCTTATTAATCCTACATACGAGTAGACATTATCGCTGCAATACACACGTGATGCTGAAAAGGGCTTCACTTTTTTACCGAGATGACCGAAGGAACCCAGCCACCAAAGGCTCCGCAAAACGGAACAGACCTTATATCATTACAAATCGACTATCATTTGTAATACTAAGGTCTGTATAAGAGACTACCGTGACAGTACCTTCAAGCTTCAACGCCATCAATCGATATCCTGCATCAAGCAGACTTTGTAGTCTTGAGTAACCTCATCATGTCCCCCAGCCCACTCTTTCTGGGTCTCGATCTCTCAACACAACAGCTGAAAGCAGTTATAACCGATCGACATTCTACCGTCGTCCATGAAGCGTCTGTACACTTTGATACTGATTTACCTCTCCACGGGACCACCGGTGGAGTTCTTAAAGGACCGGAAGACAGACAGGTCACCTCTCCAGTTGAAATGTGGTTGGGTGCTATCGACCTTTTGTTTGAAAGAATGCAGAACGCAGGTGTCGACCTTAGTGCCGTAGTTGCAGTGTCTGGAGCTTGTCAGGTGAGGCCTTTCGCCCTGGGCCAGAAACAAGTCGCACACTCACTTTCATCATTCATGTTTCCGATCAGCAACATGGCTCAGTCTTTTGGACTGACTGCGCAGAACAACTTCTTTCTAGCTTGAATCCTTCCCAATCGCTCGCTTCACAACTCTTTCCCTCGGCGTTTTCCTTACACAACTCGCCCACCTGGCAAGATTCATCCACGACCGCTGCATGCAAACATCTCGAAGACCTCGTCGGCGGCTCACAAGCTCTTGCAGACTTGACTGGCAGCAGAGCTTATGAACGATTCACTGGAAACCAAATATCTCGGGTGATAACGATCGTTGTTTCCTGACAGCTGTTCTCTTGCTGACGAATTATGCCTGAAAAGATATCCAGCTTATACCCCGCTATATACCGTGCAACTGCCAGGATATCCCTTGTTTCCTCCTTTGTGCCTTCTTTGTTTGTTGGACGCATTGTACCTATTGAGGTATCGGATGCCAGTGGCATGAATCTTATGAATGTGATTTCGTGTAAATGGGAAGACGAGCTTCTAGAAATATGTGGTGGGCCCGAGCTAAGGTCCAAGTTAGGACCAGAGCCTGTCGCAGGCGGTACTTTTCTGGGCAAAATCACTCCTTGGTGGGTTCAACGATGGGGATTCAATCAGGGTATCTATCGTCCTCTTCAATTCGCACCTGCGGTCTGCTAACACCATAATCAATCAGACTGTATCATCGCTTCCTTTACTGGAGATAACCCCGCAACTGTTATATCCCTGTCTGCTCCCGGTGATGCCATCCTCTCGCTTGGAACATCGACAACTTTCTTACTTTCCATTCCCCCTTCCTCCACGAGTCCAAAAAGGTTCACTACTTCTCATCTTCTGGCCCATCCAATAGAACCTGGAGGCCATATTGCGATGTTATGCTACAAGAACGGCGCCCTTGCCCGCGAACAAATCAGGGACAGGTTTGCCAATGGTAGTTGGACCGAATTCAACAAACTTGTTGAACACGCACCCCCAGGATGCGCGGGCTTTCTGGGCTTTTACTTCCCCCTTCCAGAGATAATTCCACCAAACGTGAAAGGAGAGTTCTACTTTACAACAAATCCAACCGAGGCAGAGAAGAAGCAGCCACATCCCATCGACGCTATACCACCATCCTTACATCCTCGGGCTATTCTAGAATCACAGTTTCTATCAATTCGCTCACGGATCGCAGCCATATTGCCTGAAAATTCGCCTCCTCTGCGGCGTCTGGTCATCACGGGAGGCTCATCTGCCAATCAGACAATCAGGCAGCTGGCGGCGGTAATGTCCTATAAACTCTTAAAAGCTTATTCTAATTTGTACATTTTCTGAAACAGGACGTACTAGACATGAACGTGTTCGTCTCGACTACAAAAGAGGCTGCTGCAATGGGCGGTGCGCTTCTTGCGAGGTATGCATGGCGGAAACTGGAAAACGACTCTGTGGATATGATTGACAGCAGTGAGGCATCCATTGGAATGGAGTGTGTGGCGGAACCTATCTTGAAGAATACCCAGGTTTATGACAACCTCATCCCTATATATGAAGCTTGTGAATCACAGTTAATATAACTGGTCTTTGGTCACGGTGTTCGTACTCAAACACCCTCCCAATCGTCGCGTATTTCTAGCATTTCATGTGGAGAAGGATACTTTTACCAGTCTGGCAACTTTTGGATGAAGGAAAGTGACATCAACAAGCCCCTTGACATTTTGGCAACAATCGAAGGCTCATGATCATGGAGTTACGTGAGTTGAAGAGAGTGCATTACGGTTGGTAGTTCAGATCCAGATTGTTAGCTCTATTTTGCGTTGTCTCTCGCGCAGAAAATTTGAATTCAGCCTGTCAGTATTCCAGCAATATTCACATTGACGACAAGCATGTGGCTAGTACTCCAGTCAAACGAAAAGTGCAGTAATCAAGCGTGTGATCCAAAGACCCAGAGATGAGTGATACATAGATGTAGAAAGACGAAATGGAGACCAAAGCGATCATGGTTTCTTATTTTTCTGGAACAGCGCATCCAACGCCATGTTCAACGTATCCTTTGATCCCGAGCGTGCCACGATAGGCGGGTTCAAGGCACTAGTCGAGGGGCTGTCACCAACCACAGACGACCTAGCGCCAGAAGACCTCCTCGAAAGCAAAGCCTCGTCAGAAGGCGAAAGGTCATGACCAAAGCTGGTTTGAATACTGCTCGCTGACCCTCCCCCTTGCGATGTAGCACTAGGAGTCGACGGGTCAACGAAATGAACATGAGGGCTGTGTAACAATCTTCCCCTCTCCCCGTCTTCATCGCGCTCACGCTCAGGCGTGTTTGGAGCGGAATCATAGGCAGATGACCTGGATGTGGATCGATGGCCGGGGTCGATCCGCAAGGAGATAGTGGACGGCGTTGGGGGAGCTATATTGGCGTTGGCTATTGTGTTGGCTATCGTGTTTGGGGTGGGTTGCATGTCGGATAGAACACTCGGGGTTGGGGAGGAAAGAGGGAGTTTGAGTCCAGGGCTAGGGAAGGGCCGTGCACCGGATACATAGCGTATGGAGGGGGGTGGTGGGACTTCAGGTGTGGTTGGTCTGTCATGAGATTGTTGAGATCGAGATTGAGGGGCAGTGACGTGAATAGAAGAAGAGACGGCGTCGGGCGAGTTAGGTGGAGAGTCAGGGGGAGGTGATGTGTCCCTCTTCTCTTTGTCTGGGAATGGACCATAGGTGTAACTGGGTGGGATATATGGGGGGTAAGCTTGGGGGTAAGCGTCCGTAGATGCCGCACTCGGTCTGCTACGGTGCTTTGAGTCAGGATCATACGGGTATCCTTGACGAGGGTACGCAGTCGATCGATAGGATGGAACGCGGCCCATGAATGGAGATATCCTTCCGTAAGTTGAGGGAGGTCGATATGGCTCTGGAGCGCTCGGATCGACGTAACCTGGGAATGAGGAACCATAGCTATAGGATTGCGGGGGGTCGTATGGAGTTTGGTAGTCAGAGTTATAAGTGGCCTGGCGGTCGGGTGGAGGATGATACATCACTGGTGAGGTAGGTACTCCTGAGTATGGATTTGGTCCCTGGCCATCCTGCTGCTGTTGGGCTTTCTCGTCCAACCATCCATCAATACGTTCTTTCCAAGCCTTGTCCATGCGTGACCCGTAGCGTTTAAAGGTGTTCAGAATGAGGAACCCGTAAATAGCACCAATGGCCACAACAACGGTAATGGTAATCCGGATACCCAAGGTTGCACGTTTTGAGAGCGGGGTGGGTGGCGTACTATCATCAGTCCCACTCCGCCAGATAAAGGCCATGATGCAGAAAATGTAGAGGATCAGTGACCTAGTAGTGCAGAGGCATTTTAGATGTTAAGCGAGCATGGTGCATGTTACTTACCACGTCAGCCAAATAGCCGGCATCGCTAGAAGAATCCAGACATTCCACAATACAACAGTCCTGGACTTTTTTGCTTCCTGTGTTTGGATTCAGCGCTGAGTACAAACCCAATGGACCAAGAGACGTACCAAAGCCCATTCAGCAGCCTTGTATGTCTTGCGCATGCTTCCGAATCGAATGATGTACATGCACCCAAAAAGCAAGCTGAACAGGGCGCAAATCAGCGAGAACAACGAAGAGTATCGGACAACAGGATCATCCGCTGCAGACTGGATCTGTAGGATGGTAAGAATGGCGCTGTCGACGCAAAATACACAATCAGCCTTACAAGTCTCCTCATCAGAATAGAAAGAAACTCACGAGAGCAACAAAACCGAAATAACATTGAACGTCTTCCACTCCCTCATCACGCAATCAATGAACGACTCCCAAGTGTGCTTCAAGCTCTCATACGCAGGCGGGACAGACGACGTCTCAAACGCCATATGTATCGAATGCGTCTCTTTACCCTTCGACGCCGTCTCCAGCGCCATCTTCTTAATCTCCGGCAAACTCAGATCAGCCTCCTCGAATATCCGCGCCACGCGAGAAAAGTAGAGCTCAGGCAGTCGGAGGAGCATGTGCAAATACACCTGACGCGGGAAAGTGTGGACGATGTAAGTTAGAACGACTTTCGAATCCGTGGGCTTTTCCCCAGAGTCGTCCTCTGCCAAGGGGGGGCTATACTTTGCTCTCCTCCGCAAGTGAAGTGCGGACATGCACGGCAAGCAGAAAATCCAGGCGAGGGTGGTTAATGCGCGGTGGAAGAAGGATGGTTCGTAAGATTTGATGGAGTCCGGACGTGTCCATAGTGGTCCAGGAGGATAGATGGGTGAATTGGGCCAGGTGGGGGAACCTGGTTGAGGTTGGTCATATGGGTTGTTGTACGCATCGGGAAACGGGCTGGCATAAACCGGGGGATTATATCCGGGATAAGGAGTCGGGTTAACAGGGGGGTAAGTAGCAGGATTGTCGGGATCGTAGGGAATAGGAGGAATGAAAGGACCAGGGGGATTGTAGGGAGTAGGAGGATTGTAGGTAGTAGGAGGATTGTAGGTAGTAGGAGGAGGATTGTAAGGAGAAGAGCGATTGTAGGGAGTAGGAGGGATGTAAGGACTAGAAGGATTGTAGGGAGTTTGGGGGTTGTAGGGAGTAGAAGGAATGTAAGGACTAGTTGGCCGGGGTATCTGGCTGGCAGGTTGTTCCGTACCAGAGGCTGGACTCGTTGGGGACGAAGGGATTGGATCAAGAGGGGTGCTGGCCGGAATACTAGAATCAGCCGGAACAGAACTAGACGTGTTTCCTGAAGAGGTCGGCATAGGTGACGTGTCATGCATCGGAGGTTGCTGTACTGGAGTCACTATTGGCGGTTCCGATGGGTACATTGCCGGGACAGATGATGGGGGAGAAGATGCTCGAATTGGCTGCGATTGGGACTGCGACGGGCTACCATAATAAGCAGGGGCACTTGAACTACCCCCATAAGAAATGGAGGGTGTTGGTTGTGAGCTGTATACAGGGCTCGTCACGTACCCAGGTGCAGACGACGATTGTGGTCTCGTATAGCCACTGCTGGACGGCGTTGGTGCCGAGGGGCGTGAAACTGGAGTAGTACCCGAGTATGGTCCTGAGTAAGTCGCGCTCTGGCTCATCGGTGCTGAGGAGTGCGGAGTGCTCCCATATACACTGTGTGTTCCGCTTGTAGGTCGTCCGCTACCCACCGGCCTAGACGGTGGTTGTGGTGGCTGGCCAGCGACTGGGATATCGTCGAAGGTTACGTCGTCTCCAACCTGGTCATGCTTGCTGCTCGCCGATGTTTTGAATGGGTCAGTTGCAACGAACACGTCGCCTCTATGTGTCGTTTTTCGTATCGGCGTAGGTCTTCCAGGATACTGAGTTGACGAAGTAGTTCGAAAGGTCACTGGGGGTGCTGGGGATGGTTGATAAGTCGATGGAGCCGCTGGAGCTTGTTGGTAAGTCGACGGCGCTGCTGGGGATTGTTGATAGATTGACTGGGGTGCAGGGGACTGTTGGTACATAGACTGGCTACCAGGAGAGGCACCAAATGTAGCTGGTGCTGAGTTATGAATCGATTGTTGCGCAGGAGATCGAGAATAATCGACAGCGGAATTCGAAACCGCAAAACGAGTGCCCCCAACCGGGTAAGGGGTCCCCGACCCGGGTGTCGTTACTGGTCGACTGGGTAACGACATGGATTGGGAACCCGCTTGAGAGTTAGATACCGCAGAAGTCGCTGGGGTCGAAGGACCCATCGAAAGGCCAGATGGGGAAGCTGAACTAGGAGGTCGATACATTGACATAGAGCTCGGCTGAGAAGCTGACGAGGGAAATGATTGGGGCTGCGAAAAAGACCCCGAGCCTGGCGCTGAAGGCGATCTTGGGGTTCGGCTCGTCGGAGCTGAGGGAGATGGGTAAATCGAGGGTGCACTGAATGGGCTGCTAGGTGGTCGCGAAGTTGGCATGCTTGCAGACGAGGAAAGGCCGGGTGTGAATGAGGCAGGAGGCATAGGGAGGGGTGAGGTTGTGTACGATTGAGCAGCAAGGGGCAAAGAGCTGCCCGTGTTGCCAGAAGGCCCTGAAAACGTCCTAGGCAAGGAGGGGGGCGGAGGTGGTGGGTGGAGAGGTACAGCAGACCGTGTGACTGAAGGAGGGGGTAGAGGGGGTGGTTGCGCGCTAGATGGAAGACTTGAGGACGAGAGCGCGCCAGCGCCTCCCCCCGGTGAAGAGTAGGGTCCTCCTGAGGGTCGAGCACTCCTGCTCAACCCTTCTGTAGGTGCCAAGGAAGTACTCGAGCCTTGTGAAGGTCTCTGGTACAAACTGGGCCGAGTTGCATCTGGCCTCTCTTGTTTGCGCTCAGATTGTGAAAGATCTGCGCATTGGTCGTCAAGTATGACTCGACGCTGAGAGTTTGATTGTGCGTACCAGATTGCGATCCCGGAGGCGTCGAGGCCGACATCGTTAGTCGTATAGCTGGACTCCTAGTATCGCGGCAATAGGATGAGGAACGAAGCTCAGGTTAGTTGTCGATTGCAGTTCTGTGCAATGGTGTGCGGACAGCCTCTTAAGCGCCCTCAGCCAAATTCTTAAGGCACCAGGTACACATGCACACTGGCAAGGGAGTTTCCGATAAGGCGATGTGTATTGCAAGTCCATTGCGCGCATGGCAAAGCCACTAATTGCAAAGGAAGGGATTTTGCGCGTAAAATGAAGGATTTTAGAGAGGATTTCATTGCTATCCGAGGCCATTGAACTTCAAAGCAAGAGTTTTGTGGTCGAGGTGACGGCAATTAAACGGTCCCGGACAATGCCGTGCACCTTTGGTCTCTGCAAGCACAAACAACGAGGACAAATTTGAACTGGGCACCCAATGGGCACCTCAAAGTTTCCAATGCTCAGAGGTAACCGTGTCTATACTGTAAGTCTATTTGACTTCTAGGTGCTCATCAAGTATTCACCGAATTGTTGTCAAGGTGGAGATATACTCCTAAATTGCAAAACAACCAAATCTGTCACCACAAAGGATGGCCATGTGAAGACGAAAATCCCTATTTTTTTTAACGTGTCGAAGTCTCCTCAGGCTCCTAATATACCCTCGCTGCCCAAAAGACGGGAACAATCACTCCAAAACCGCTAAGTGAAAATAGCTTTCAGAAGGCCAACATGCATAACTGACCACAACGCCATTAGCTCATTCGAAGCCGATGTGAGCCTACCAAAGAGGAAGCTTCTGTGTGCGAGTGCAGTGGCGGGTATGTAGATGCGGCGATCACGCCAACAATTTCTTTCACGACGGAGTCATCGACCTCTTTTGCCACACTCCACTCCCTACCACTTACAAATAGCAGCTAGGTTGTGGGATTACCGATGGTCAGTATCGACGTGTCATTGCCTAGCGTCCCGAGCAAAATTGACCTCCATGGCTCCGCATGACTCTCGTCTCGCCGAACTTCAATAGTCTCATGCGGCGACGTGCAGTCTATGCAACAACGGGCCTGAGGGGGACGGAGTCAAAGTCTGAAGTTGGAACACTATATGCCGCAATTATGGTGAGCGACCTATCAAGGCCAAGTGCGACTCTCGACTCATGCCTCTGCTCGAAGTACCATTTTTGCCGTCAGCGTTCAGGTGGGTCCTGACATCCTTGCTGACATTTTTAATCTAAAAAGTTCCTTTGCGATCTCAGGGAATTCCGTTCTACGAACTCGGAACAGGCACTCCATATACAATGACATTTGTGCATGTTGAAAAATGTGCGACTCAAAATGTACCGCCTACGATAATCATGGCACAGCTAAAATCCCCGCTACACCGTGACTTTGATTCATGCGTTCAGGCCTATCCAGCCGGCCCTTTTATTGGCTCATACGCCTGGGTGGGTTGAACTGTGGGAGTCTGTCTTCAAACAAGATAATAGATTGAAATCATCCTGAGAGCGTCCCTTTCCTTTTCCCCCGTCAGGTAACGACCTTTCGCCGCCAATGGCCATGTCAATTTTCGACCGCATTTTTTAAATATACTTTTGTAATGCGAAAAACAAGTAAGTTTTCACCAGGAGTAGAACGCAAGACATGATTTCTCACCTCAAGTGTAGATTGGACAACTTTCCCTCGTTTTTTGCGCAATCTCTCAGCCTCTTCCAAGCTACACAGGAAAGTCGTCATTGAAATCCGCATTACTAGACTCAACAGACTTACTCGACTTCAGCGTCTGCGTGGGTAGACTGTAGTAGCTTTAGACATCTGGGAAGTTCTTCCCCAGCTTTTTGGAGGCGGCGAAATGCTAGACTCCTCCCAACGACTCGAAGCGGAAAAAATAGGCGGTCAACTTTTTCCGGTTCGAAAGAACTTGAAGCGTCACAGGCGTCAGCAGTTGGGCGGAGAGGTAACTCGGACGACTGGTCCGGGTCATCGAAGTCGGCGTACAACCCCTCCTGGGCTGATACATCGTCACTGGAACTGCGTCCCAGCGTCGTGGAGGATGAAGTGAAAGGGTGGCGGACAGTCTCATCCTGCAAGTCCTTTTGTTCATTGGCCAACTTTAGGCTGCCGATTTGTCTGACCAGATTTGATCAGTTTTATTCGTACGTGCTCCACAACTAAACAAAAGCGCTGAGTGTTATACTTCTAAAAGGGCCCCGGTGTTTATCGATATGAGAATAGCTGTCAAAGCCGAGCTGTTTTGGCGTGATCACCAACCTTGGCTGAAAGAGTGAAAACCTCCTTAGACCGTCACGCTATTTGCTTCATTGGAAAGCCTCTTGGGTCAGCGCAAGAGTTTGCATTTATCGTGATTGTGAAGACGGTGTCATCATGAGGGTATGAACTCAAAAAAGGCTTTTTGAGAATATTTTCGCTCACGCATCTTAGTACTCAAGTCTGCTTGACGCGATGCAAATCGATGACAGCAAACATGTCATTCCCATCCGTCTTCGGGAAGTGCTGAAGCAGAAATCTCGCTGATATTTTCTGGCGAGCCTCACGTTTTCCAACCCGAAAAACTACTGCATCCCTACCACCATTCTTGACGTTCCTGACGAAGAAGATAAGTACTTAACTGTTAGTGATGCCGTTGCTCCAGAGTTGGGAGGAGCCAGAATTTAACACAATCGGAGAGGTCGTTGACTTCTTTCATCAGGTATTTGAGGTGAGTATCGTCACGATTTCATGTGAGTTGTCCTTAATCTGATTCCATACCGTTCAGGGTCTTCAATATATGCATACCAACGGCGTAGCTTTTTCCGAGTGAGATGGAAAACTCACATCTGTCCAGAGACTGCAAGTATGATAACCCTACAGGTCTATACTCGGTGCTTCACCACCCCTCCCGTCTAATCGAGCTCGTGACTTTCAATCCACCCCCTCTCATACCACTCGCACTTTGGCGCCTGTGAAGTATCATTTCATAGATCTTGGCGTCGCAAAGAAATACGACCTGTCAGAGGTTACAACGGAGATCATACAGTACCTTAAGATTGGGGTTACATGGCAGAATATTCCTACATCGTGATGACGATAACTATATATACATAGGCATGGCAACAATTTTTCTTGAAAAGTGGATATGTACCTTTCATAAACCATAAAACTACACGGTGAGGTACATGAAACGACTTCAAAAAAAATATGGACTACTCAGGAAGTTCCCCAACAACCTCGTCTGAATGCTGACTATGTTCGGCTTTCACCCCTCGCTCGACGAGCTCATACCGATCATCCTCGTCCGTCAGGTCAGCGAAGAACTTGGGGAACAAAAAAGTCTTCTTCACACCATCCTCGCAATCCACCTGCTCAATCGTAACCGCCGCCGCATCCCGCCAACCCCCAACAATACAAACCCCAAAAGAAACCCTAATCCGCGCTTCACCCTTAGGCAACGCCTTCAACCCATCTAAAGAGGCTGCCCCTCGCACCATATTATCCTTGGTGAGGGGATGGTTACCAAGGAGAAGGTTCACGGTCACCGAGCATTGGTTATCCTTTGACGTTGTGAGAACGATACTTTCATTAGTTGGAATCCGATATCGAGGGGGTACGAGGGTAATTGCACTCCCAGAAGCTGAAGCGACGCTGACAGCAAGTGGGACAATGTATTGTCCTAGCCTCCTCGGTTGTGGTGGTAGAGTTAACCTTGTGTAAAGGCGGGTAGCGGTGGAAGCAGAGATAACGTCGGGCGTGTTGATAGAAATTGGGGTACTGGGATAATGTGTTTCGAGGAAGGTGCGTACAGTCGGAAGGTGTCGAGGCGGTGGGTTGTTGAGCACAACCCGTTCAAATGGGTATTTGGGATCAACAACTATCACCGATTTCAGCGCAGCTTCATCTGGGATGCCCTGAGCGAAAGGGGAGGTACGTGTATGAATGGTTTTCGTCTGGCGTTCGCCTTTGTCAAAAGAGCTTGACAGACATTCGGAGGAGAGGCGGTCGGGGTAGAAGTCGAGGAATAGAATGGTCGGCGTTGTTGTATTGTGGGGGAGGGTGGCGCAGTATGCCTCGCCATGGGTAATAAAAAGCGAGGGATCATCTTCCGCTAACGTGGTCTCGGGTTCTGGCGCGTCGACATCGTAGTAATAGTGGGATGTTCCTTCGGTGATTGCATTGAGGACATCGTAATACTCATCCTTGGGGAAAGCGGAGGGCACGGAGACTAGGTACGCCTTCACTTTGGATTCATGCCATTGGCGGAGTAGGGATTTCACGGTGTCGAGAAGGGATGATAATGAGGCGACTGATTCGATTCCCGTGCCAATCGTTGATCCGTCAGAGGATGAGAACAAGGAGACGGATACAACGTATCCATCGGAGGATTTGAAGAGACTGATTCCGGCGGAGGCCATGGTTCTTGGTGGGGAGTCAGTTTCGGAAGATGGAGTGCAGGGATTCGAAGGGCTTGTCTTTAACCGGTTTTGATATAGATCTTAAATGTAAATCATCAAATAGTCTGTTCAAGAACTTACAGCGCAAGTACTTCCCGTGAAGTCAGGAGGAGTCAGGGCACAGTTTGGTTGGTCTCCAACAGCACAGCCGACTGTCAACGTTGTCAATCCGTGTAGATTGTCAGACCGTGATGTTAATCAAAGAAAATATATCTGGCAGCCGGCGAAACGCAAGGCAACTTGAAGCATGAAAATCTTTCGAGAATGGAGATGTCGTCGACGTCGGGGAAGGATCTGAGCTGCCAACGCCCTTAGCGTGACGTGCCATCATTGTTTGACATTATTGACATTGACATTGACAATGACAGGCACTGGCCATCTGGCTGAACATGGTGATTCATGAATCTTGGCCCGAAAAGTCGCTCATGCTCTGTTGGCCCATGGCGGTTTCTGGAGAGGTAAGTAACAACTGTCTTTGATGCAACCACTTGATTTCTTACACCCAAGTCACAGATTTTCATACTATCAACAAACTATCAACCCCGCTCAACTGCATTCTTCAAACATGAAAGTCGTGAACGCTGGCAACCTGCTGGACCATATAACCGGCTGTAACCGAATGTTTCAGCGTTCGATAAGTCTGCATAGATCTCCTGGCGATCATACTTACAACTTTTGTAGCCCGACACCACAGGAAACCACGCGACCTCCTGTTTTCCATTCAAATGAAAAATAGTTTCATTCTTGTACCGTCCAACTCCGCACAAACGTAAATCAATCCCGCGTGCAACGTGCACTGGGATGAGACGCCCGTTTTTGGTGGCGATGCACCGGAAAACACGGTTGGAACTTGGGATTTAGGATTGAACCTGGCTCTGATTCTTTCAAGAGATTATGAGTAAGCGGCATCAGCTGCAACTTCATGGTGTCAACATTCAACGAAATTTTCAATGGCCTCTTCTAGCTGTGTCGGATTTCAGACCTCCCTTCACCCTTATCTCAGACAGGAACCAAATCGTCCATGCGGTCCAGCGTTTCAAAGTCTGTCACCATGCGACCAAATTTTCCCATGAATTGACAGTCAAACGTCGTTTAAGTATAAATTACTGGATAAGAAAAACACATATAAGGGTCAGATTTTCGAAGTCAACCCTCATCCCATCGCAGGTCGATTTGATCCACTGTCTTCGCTTGGTGAGTTTCCTCCTGTAGCTTGAGTGCAGGTGCCCTGACACATTTTCTTCCAGGTGCAGGTCACCAACCCTCAACGAATTTCCTCTGCTATTAATTTCTTTAGTATGCGTTCTCAATATACTCCGGTGGGACTTCTTCTTCTGGCATCCATCACTGGTGGGTTCGGCCACTCTAGCCTGTCATACTGTCACCTACTCAGCTCGATTTTTTCAAAAGGCGTCTTTTCAGTGCCCCTCGGTATAACCCACGATCCTCCTGCTGACGCCGATGAAACAACCCACCAAGCCAATCTCGACGCGGCCACAGTTGAAGGTTTGTCTTCATTTTCTTTCGCAAATTGTTTTATAACTTTGATTCTCAAGCTAATCGGCAAATCGGTATAATGGAGAAAGTCATGGCAGACCCCGATAACGCGAAGCATAAACCTCTCATCGATGCTGCGTTCGGAGCGAACGCCGACCGGGACGCCATTAAAGCAAATGTCGAGAAGCTCAAGACCGGCACCGTTCCTGTCAAGCTTGCCGCCGACCCAAAACATCTCGCCTACACGTCGTACGATGATAGCACGAATCCCATGACCCCTCAACATGTTGTGTTTGGCAAAGATTTCCATGCTTGTGCGTAATAAATGCCTGCCCACCTTGCCTCTTTAACGTTGTGACACGATTATGGTTCGTAGCTTCGCCCGCCGCTCAAGCCGGTACCCTAATCCACGAAGCCTCACATGTACTCGCTGACACTGGCGATTATATGAGGGGTAATCCTGGCGATATTATTCCAGGTAGTGACCCACGTACGTCGCCCAAAACGGGATGTAAGCCGCTTATTATTATTCCTTGAATCGTACTGACCATCAAATTTAGACACAAAGTCGATGGAGCCGTATAAGACCGTTGACGAAATCAATGCCGACAAAGATTTCGTCAAGGTACGAGATAAGAAGGGGAATATGCACCTTAACGCGGAGTCCTACGCGTACGTTTTCTCGCTGTTTTTGCATACGAATCACCCATTGACGGATTTCGTCTCATAAGGCAATTTGCAAGCTTATGCTCGAATGCTGGTCTCCGCCGCCGTGAGTTCCACATGTACAGACGAGCGTTGGCGGATGGTGATCACGACATGGTACGTGATCAAATGCCAGTTTCTCATTTCCTAGTCTGATTGATACCGTTTACAGGCCGCCCATTACCTCGTGAGACGCCAGTCGTGCGCGCTTCCCAAGGACTACTTCAAGAATAAGGCGGCTGCCAAAAAGGCTGCGGAGGCAAAAACTTCTGCCGCTGGTGACAAGAAAGCTGCATCCAAGCTCGCCACGACCTCTAAAGCCTTGGGCCGTTTAACTGCTGGTGCCAAGAAGTCCGCTCTGACACCTGGGTCCAAGCAACCGGCATTGACGCCTGGATCCAAGAAATCAGCTTTGACACCTGGATCCAAGAAATCCGCACTCACGGCTGGCGCGAAAAACTCCAAGCTCGCCACGGCAACGAAGGGACGTTTAACTGCCGGCAAGAAATCTGCCCTGACACCTGGGGCAAAGAAATCCGCTCTCACGGGGAAAAAGCCATCATCTAAACTCTCCGCTACCTCCAAATCCACCAAAGCTTCCAAACTCACCAAATCAGCCCTTGGTGCCAAAGGCAAACTTGCAGGGAAAGGTGTCGCCGGTGCTCGTAAACCAACCTCCAAGCTACCTACAGGCAAGCGCGTTGCCTCTGCCAAATTCGGAGCCGCTGGCGCGAAAAAACTTGGCGCTGGTAAGAAAACCGCCACAGCCAAGTCCTTGACGAAGGGAGCAGCTCGCGCTGGTGCCAAGAAGGTCGCTGGTGCGCGCACACCGGGTTCCAAGTCTCTCACTAAGGGAGCTAACCGCGCGGGTTCCAAAAAGGTGGCTGGCTCTCGAACCACGAAGGGGGCAGGTACTAAGAAGGCAGCTGGCGGGAAAGCCCTGACCAAGGGAGCGAATCGTGCAGGGTCGAAGAAGTTGGCTGGTTCTCGTACCACCAAGGGAGCGAGTACTAAGAAGCCGGCTGGCGCGAAGGCTCTTGCCAAGGGAGCAAATCGTGCAGGGTCCAAAAAGGTCACTGGTGCCCGTACCACCAAGGGAGCGGCTTCGAAGAAGGCAGGTGGCGCGAAGGCTCTTACCAAGGGAGCTAACCGTGCAGGGTCCAAGAACGTCGCTGGTGCCCGCACTCCCAAATCTGCTAGCAAGGTAGCGGGCTCCAAGAAAGCCGTTGGCGCGAAGCCCTCTACCAAGGGAGCGAATCGTGCGGGTGCCAAGAAGACTACATCCAAGGTTGGGGGAGCTCAGAAGGCAGCCGCTAAAAGGCCTTCCGTCAAGAACACTGGCGCACGCAAACCGACATCCAAGGTTGCTGGAAAGGCCGCTTCCAAGTCCCTAGTTAAAGGAGCGGCAGGCGCCAAGAAAGTCACGTCCGCGGGTAAGCCGACATCAAAGGTTTCCTCTCCCACTAGAGGTGCCACTGGTGCTAAGAAGGTCGTCGGGGCAGCCGCTAAATCTGCTCCAAAGAAGAGCACCGTTTCGGCTGGCAAAGGGGCTGTGCAGAGTATTGCGACCCCGCAGAACTTGAAGAAGGCTGCCGCGCTAACAGCTACTGTGGTTTCCAAGGGCAAGAAGAAGTAATTCAGAGAAGTTATATTGACAATTATTACAGGTTAATTAATATAGCAGTTGTCTTCGACGTTGTACGTAGAAGATCATTATAATACATTGACGGTTGGTTCGTATCTACTATCACATATTTCAAAGCGAGTCATATGCCACTGGCACATGAAGAGCTCAGTGCCCTCTGTTCACCCTGAGCGAATAGCGGAAAGCTGTTTTCGTGGACCTGCTATATCAAAGATTAGAGAAACATGAACCGGAATTCTCAAAAATTTCAAGACGAACGAAGACGGTTTTTGGGCTCAGCCACTGGCATATTCTGGCAATACTCGCAACCTCTTCGCCCTGTCCTCCAATCTGAAGCCGAGACGTTCCGGTTCTGAAGTAGTACCTTGGTCAAGGACCGTGAAGATTCCGAGTCCTGTCAATTATCCAAGCTGCGACAGAGCGCAAGGATAAAGATAGATGTCTTGAAGGTGACACTGACAGACAAGTGAAGTGAGAGCATTGAGACGTTTGCCCTTGAAAGTGAAAGTTACATGAAAACGCACTATGCGACCGGCACTTCCAGCATCTCGCAAGAAACGATGGATTGATCTGGCACAACAAGAAAGACACAGCACACGGACTCGGAGATCGAGGCTTGAAGTACAATTATCTGCTGTCGGTGGCTTCGATGATGACAATGAGATTCCACAAATTTGGGTGCAGGGTACCGAGGGACTCGTTCAAGTTGCGTTCAAGAGAGGATATAGCCTGTCAAGCCTGAGGAGTTGGCACCAAAAAAAAATCACAGTTAATCACCAACTTTCCGATTGGTAAGTACTCCGAAAAATTAGCACTACAAATGGCCCGTAGACTTCCGGAATCCTGACGAGCTTTCGAGGTATGAACTTGAAGGATTCTGCTCGTGACGCTGGATCGTGATGGCAGCCTCTGTAAATCATCTCCATGGCTCCACATGAGCCTCTCCTCATTTGCACACAAATTTCGATAGGCTCGCGCGGCAACGTGAAGTGGATGCCGAGGGGACGGAGTCAACGTTCGAAGTTGGACAGGATGAAAGGAGTCCTGACCCTATCTTAGGGCTTTTTCCGTCTCCCAACTCATAGGGCCATAACTTCAACGTATATCGCAGGTTCCTTCGTAGGCAGACGGTCACCGGTCAACCCAACTCACGCCATCCGCATCTGCAGTCAAGCAATGCGACGCCTCCGGTCTGCTCTCGGCACACCTTGCCAACCCACAAGAAAATTTAGGCGCTGGGGCGGCTATTGACCGTCGTTTTCGAGCGGTGGTTCTCGAGAGGGGAGCAAAATAACGAAGGATGAGGGAGAGGGCAGAGACGCGGGAATAGAACATTGGAAACAACCTCAAAACTACCGGTCTAAAGGTTCTCTATCCTTTTTCATACTCATGTTATGTCTGATCATCTTGTTGCGTGCATAGGGCCTTACTCGCCTCTTGCTTCCTGGAGGTCGTCGCCTTTCAAAGAATCCCTAATGACTTGGCCCCCACATGCTACCCCGCCCGTATATCGACTGATGCCCCTCTTCCGCGTTTGGCGCCTCTAATAGAAAGTCAAACCACGGACAAACTTCGCCAGTCGGATGTCGGCGAACTTTCGATAGGGGGATGCAGATAGAGGGGAACTTTCTCTTGTTATGGACGGATGTGACGAGTGGAGTTTGTGCTTTTGCTCCAAGTTCAATCACACGTTAATCTTACGTTGACCATTAGCCGAAGACCCGCTATCCACGGGTCTGGTCGATGATGCTCAGCCAGTCACGTCTTTGAGAAGGATGATGAGCACAGGAGGCCATCGCACGGCCCTAGAGTGCACCCAAGGCTTATCTACCTGGTCAGGCTGCTCCCTACCCAGCGCAGCCAGCTACCATACCAGAGCAAACGAAAGTCAGAAATATGTCGAGTCAGTTTTACTCTACTCATGCCAAATCATGGCGATCTAATCATGCCTAGCCGGAAACTTCATCGTTGTTTTCAAGAAAGGAGTCACCCAAGATCAGATTACTGAGTACGTGAATCAGGTCAACGAGAGTGGTGCGTACTTTGAATCTTCTGGGTCGAGGCCGATCATCTATTCACTTGCAGGTGGCGAGGTTACACATCGCTTTGACCCAGAAGTCCTCAACGTAATTCAGTGCAATCCTGTTCCCGTCTTAGATGCTGATGCTCATGTATTTTTTTTGCAGGGATTCTCGGCCAAATTAACCCCACAGTCTCTCCAGTCCTTTCAGTCTCTCACTGGAGATGTGATCGATTTCATCGGTATGTATACAACGTAATCAGACCGGTATGCGCAACTCAATATTGAAACTTAGAGCCCGACGGTGATGCTGCCCCTGCTATTGGTGTGGCAAGTGTACCAGAGTGATTAGCATCATATGTTTTCCGTTGTTACGATTTTTGTTTTCAAACGTCCAAGTCGAAGGTATCTGTAGTCGTCGGCTCGCGTCAAACTTTCGCACCATGAATATCGTTCAACGGGTATGATGAGGTAAGGCGGAAAAACTGCGATCACTCCTCTTTGACTCGGATTTTGGCGCCTCAGTGATATACCCGACGGATACAAATATCGAAAATGTCACCTATACTGACTTTTACCTCTCAAAATCTCTAATAAGCCTCATTCCTGGAGACACGGAACTCATCGACGCTTTGAATCTGACAACAGCTGCCAGGCCCTTCACCAATTCCAGGGGATCCGTTCACGATTGAGTATGACACTGATGGGAAGTGAGTGAGAACCTCGGTCAGCGAACTTGCGTTAACGCTACGAAAATAAGAACTGAGCGATCATCTGCCATTCATAGATTCATTCTTTTCTTACTGTTTTACAAGGCACACATGATTTCGCCCTACATTCAATGTAGTTCCTTGTTGCCCTGCACTTTATGAAGGATCCACGCCATAATCCACACCGTTTTGAAGGAGGCGTCCTATAGATCGACTCCTTGATAAGATACAATTCAAAACGTACGTTATACATCGAGGAGCTAGTTCACGGCAGTCAAGAGGATTGGACCCGTTGATATACCCCACGGAACGAGACTTAATTTACATGAGGAGCCGAGGGCTGATCGGCAGAATTACTTACAATCAGACTGAGCCCCGTAATTGTTAGATATCTCGAGCGAGCGAAGGTTGACGGTAGCAATGGGTTGGTGTCGAAGGTAAAGAGATGAACATAGCCAGTGGTTGGCGTTGCCTGACAATAACCCATGACGGTTGTACTTTTTAAGTCTATCAACCGATTCGACGTCGCTGATGATCAGGCCAGGCTTTTGTGCGGCTGTGGTGTTTCAGATATGAGAGGGACGTACTCTCTGCGGTATGCCTCCCCAATTTCAAGAAATTACAACATCTCATCACTGGGTTCGTCTTGAAACACGTACGTACGGATAAAAGATCGATGGGGGCAAGATGTGTTCTGCTGGGTTCCGCTGGCCTCTACCACATGACATTATTGGCAGAAGCACGTCGCAAAAGTGGTCGTGGTCTATCTTGATGATGTACTTAGAGGAAAGAATCTTCTGGTGGTTGAAAGAGTTTTGCACATGCGTTTGGCAATGACCGGCCCGTCTCAACCGCGTCGATGGAACGGGAAGGCTGTGTAAAGGCACGGCCATTTTCCTCCGATCGCGCGCTTTCCTGCCTCCACTTCACACTGAAATTTCTACTTGGAAGACGTGTTCCCGGAACCAGTAAGCCCATGTGAATTAAACCGTGTCAGGGCGATGCATGAAGCGCTCACCCCTGCCATTGTTTTCTTGACGACCTCGGTTCTCGGGTATGGTTGTCTTGACTTTCTATATAAGCCTGTCGATCTAGGATTTTCCGAGATTACACCCTCATCCACCAACCGTTATCGTGACTCGGTCATTCGCGAATTTGCGACTCCCACGACGCGATATATTCTCTTCTTCCACTACATTCCATCACCGCGTCATGTACGCATCGTATTCAACGTCCACATCGTCCTCGAGAACGTCTACCTCTAGTACCAATACCAACAGTAGCGGATATAATGGAAATCAGAAATCGGTAAGCGCCCACTATTCAAGTCTGTTTCCATGCTTATTTTGTCGAACCGCAGCTAGCTCCGGGAGACGTTCCGACTCTCGTTCATAACCTCCTTTCTTCTACAAAGCAATTGCAGGAGATGCTGCGACGATGGAGCTTGAATCAAGCAACAGAAAGTCAAGTGAGCGACGTCTACGTCCAAGTAGGCACGGAATTCAATGCGACCATCGGCGCGTTTGCTTATCACCAAATCGATCTAAGGTATGGGCACATTCGACGTGTTATCTTCTCTCAGCACTAGAACTAATACCAAAGATGGTTGACATTGCAGCGATATCCATTCGATTCCCCAGGAGTTGCGCACGGTGTTGGAAAACTGTCTCGCCCAGGAACCGTCAAGCGAGGTCTTCCAGAGCTTCGCACCCGAAGTGAAAAAGATATTCTACAAACTTCTAAAGGGTCTCCAATCTCGTCAAGCAGCGTGGCGTGCTGTCGTCAATCGCGAGGCCCCGTGACTCTGGCTGAGCTTGGCAACATTGCGAATATGACGGCAGCACCGACGAGTTCGCAATAGTTTGTAATTATGCCTGTTCAGGGTTGCATTCAATAGCAATTGCCTCCACGGCCCAGCCTGCACGAGACAAGGAGGAGGAGGGCAATGTTTTTGCGCTCTGGTTTCTGGGCCGTTTCTTGATTAGGGAGGGCTGATTAGACAGAGCGTTCCAGGCGGTGAGGCCAATTGCTAGTTCTTGACTCCGGAGTTGACAACAATCTCACCGCCGATAGTTTCCCTTCCGCTTGCAATTGGTCGTAAATGGGACGCTCTATTCGAATTCCTATTTTTGTTGTGTACGATAGATGCTTGGAATTTATTGACCAGCTTGACCTTTTCAAAAGGAACTTGTTTGGCTTAAATCTCGAGCGCAGTCTTCAAATTGATGGCTCAACTTCAAACGGTGATAGTCCCCTCTCTGATTTGGATCGTTACGAGAAAATACAACGAAGTGAAGCCTGCCTCCTTCTAACAGATGAGAACGCATTGGCGCTGGCCCAGGAATAGTTTGTTTGTGCATATTGTACAAAAGCCTCCGATAAGCGCCACATACACATCTGGCATTGTGGGCGTCCACCTGGCGTCCACCACGGACATCGCCTCAGAAGTCCTCCACGACGACCACAGCTTCAACACTTTCTATGCTCTGAAGCCTTGGAATTAATTGCTATCTTCTTCTTGGAACCCACAATTCTAACCTAATCGGAATGTACAGAGGACGGTTTCACGGAAAAGCCGCGTCTGGGACGACGGCTGCAGGACACGCAGAGGATTCTCAACCTAACGAAAGTATCAACAAGCGGAAGCAAGTAGCACCTCCAAGGATTGCGACGGTGGCGCCACCTCTCAAGAGTAACGTTGGGTGGAGGGGCAGTTATCGGGGAAGGGGTGGATGGCCTCAGACTGCGATTAGGGGTGACAAGGGATGGCGAGGAGGTCGAGGGGGTTCAAGCTTACGAGGAGGAAATAGGTCGTCTGGAATCTACACATCGGACAGTGGGCAGGGCGGAAGCGGACGAACACATTTCACGACTTATACAACGGCAGCAAGCACACCACCAACGTGGAATTCGACACCGATGGAGTATTTTATGCATCAATTTAGTACGCAGGGTGGTACTCAACTGCCCAGAATACCGCAAGAGCAAGGGGAAACCGGACGACCACATTATGCAACCTTTACAACGACGGCTAGTCCACCACGCTCGTTGTCACCGCCGAATTCATCACCGGAGCCGACGATGACGCAGCACTTCAGTTCTGAAAACGACGTACAACTCCCTACCGTATCGCAGCCAAGATATCACCCACCACTGCCGCGGAAAACAGCGTCATCTTCCCAAAACCTGACACAACCGTACAAACCCCATTTCGCCAGGCATTCATCGCCACCACCGTTGAACGAGATTACGTTCACTCAAGAACTACAGCAGTCATCGCCGCCAGGTCTCATCACTCCCGATCTTCCGCCGCTCAAAAGGCGGAAGTTGGATACCGAGCACGAAATTCTTGTGAAGGAGGGAGCAGAGGAGGTACCGCCTCCGAAATCGAAACCGAAACCCCCACTCCCCAAGCGTTCAACGAGATCAAGCTCTGCCGCCTTCTCATCATCACCCGTTTCGTCTATGCAACCTCCTCCAAGATCACGTCCCCTCGAAAAGGAACTATCACCGCAGGTAAAGCATGAGCCCAGTTCGCTCTCGCTCTCACCCCCACCTCCACCTCCCTCTCGGCGCCTCATAACCGAATCATGCACCCTCTTCCCTATTCCCGACAACTGCCGTAAATCATATCCGACTTATTACCAGAATCGCAAGAACTTGTTCCGCGAGAAGGTCAGTTGGCTCGCTGGATTCGGGTTGAAAAAGACGAGGGTCTTTTTTAGGGATGATGGGATGGTTGTGGAGTGGTGCGCTCTTCTCCTTCTTCCCCCCCTCCTTCTGTCCGGTCGGAGTCAAAAAGCTGACGTTGGGTTGTGATGTGATTTGTAGGACGAGTTCCACCCCTGTGTGGTCTGACACCCTTCTGCCTGAAGCGCCCAGCTTGGCGATGGTGATACGAAGCGTGCATGAAGCGAACTCGCTTAGCCCCGAGAGGCTTTTGCAAGGGAAACATGCGTCGGAGGCGGAGGCGGCACGTGCGTCTCAGGAATCACGCAAGGCAGGGCCTGCTTCGTCGAAGGATCATCCCAAACCTAAACCGCCTCAGCGGAAGTTCAACCCTGTTCCTATTCCTCGGCGTAAGCCAGCGGCGGAGGTCTCACAGGTTGTTGAGCAGGACGTTGGTGCGAAACCGGAAAGGAAGGTCACAGACCTTGCTTCTGATGGGTATTCGAGGCCAGTGGGCAAGGAGGAGGATCATGCGACTGAGGTCGTAGAAGGCTTGATTCCATTCCGCAGCATAAGTCTCGAGGAGATACATGGCCATCCTCTGGTCAAAAAGGAAGAGAGCCCTGGGTTTATGGGTGGTGGGTTTGAAAGTAATGATCTACCTCGTTTCGCCAGTGAAGACCTCGTCACGCAGACCCTGTTGAATCCGGAGAAACACACTTCGCACCAACCGACTCCAATCCCCGACAAAGACCTCGGATGGGAAGAAGTTTCGACGGTCTGGGCAGAGCTGGACACCGTCGCTCTAGCATTCATTGATCGGTTCGTGACGCTTTCTTTCGTTCTCCTCGTCAAACCCTTGTATTAACGACTGGAAAAACATAAGGTATATCCGGACGTTCGACTCTGATCGATCAAAGCTGGAAAAGGCGTACACCAAAAACGCCATTTTCTCTGCACGCATTCATACCCCTTCACCACCCAAGAAATTCGTTTCCTTTCTCTCAGACGCGCGTTTACTCACTTCCATAACTACGCGTAAGCAGATCGGGCGGGTGCAGATTATCGAGTACTTGAATGGATTGGGACCGCACCAGTTTTGCCCACATGGGACGATGCGGAACGTTGCGTATACGTTGATGCTGCATGAGGGGCTGGTGCTGATGACTGTCCATGGAGAGGTGGTGAATCCGGGTGGTGGTGGTGGTGGTTCTGGCCCTGAGGGGGGTTTGGAGTTGGATCATGTTGTGTCTCTTGACCAGAGTTTCGTGCTTAGGAGGCCTGAGGCGGATGGGAAAGAGGAAGAGGGGGATGAGGATGGGGACAGCGGGGAAGCGTGGCCCCTTGAGGCGCTTTCGCATCAGATGACTGTGCGGGAGGTGCCGTTGTTGTCTTTGGAGGGGGTGGAGGAGGCGTTGCCGTGGGTTGCGGGCATTGTTGGAGGTGGAGGTGGTGATGGGGTTGCCGTTGATGATGATGATGCATGAGGATCTGTAATGTTGGCTGCGTCATTGTCAACTCTTTTTCTAACAAAATGAAAGCTAATGAATGCTTTGGGGCGGTTGGAAATAATGTGTTATCTCTCTGTACTACTTATTATAACTACATTCGATTTTTGGAGTTACTACTGGGACCAGAAGTCCATACAAAGGCATAGGCACCAAGGCACCACTGTCTTCGACCATTATGAGCGATACTTACAGTTGTTGCAAATGTCATCCTTGCCATACACTTCACGGTGCGTAAACAAATGTTCAAATTTTAATTGTTGACGTTCATGTTCGAACTTCGTGCTACTGATAAAACTCTCATTCCTGCAGAATTTTTTTATACCCCATCGTTTGGCGAAGCAATGGCCCCAACCTGATTGGAGAAGTGCTCGGTTGCCACGCGTTGCATTGGATTGATTCGACAACCGAGATCCCCCAGCCACTCCTTTCCTCTCCCTACACCTCGATTTGCGGGAGTAGCTGGACTATGGGCCACTAATCTCGCACCCGCTTGTCAGCAAAATGCGGTGACTCATGATCGGACGTGGATCCTGCGGATATGGACTGGTGGGACCAGGATTCATCGGAGGATTGGTGGTAAGAGGAGGGGGAGGAAGAGGCAAAAGGGGAAGTGATTCATCAAGGTGGAGGTGGTCAGTCCTGTCGCCCGCCGGTAAGATGAGAGGAAGGTCAACAACGAGGGGACGACACTTGCAGCCAAGGTCGAGAAAGCCGCATTAGTTTCTCCACCAATGGAGAACCTCCAGCCACTCAAGGATCTGTCAAGCTTGCTCGACTTTCCGTGACTACGACGACGAGAAGTTCCATGATGTTTTCACGAACTTCACGAGTACTCGGAATGCATCAACCTCTCTCCTGATTCGATAACGCACATCCATGCTGTTCTCGGTATACGTCTGACTCGCGCTCCCTGACTCCCCAAGTGACTTACATTTCTTCCTCCAGGATCGAATTGTCCTATGTTCCTGTCCTGGGCAACATCGAAATGCTCTTCTGCCATTTGAGGCGTGGGTTGCCCACCACCAGCCGCCCTCCACCAACTTTCAGCAATGAATCGTTTTGGCTCAAAAGGAGGGCCCTGTCGTTCCTAATTTCCATGACATCGCCCCTCGACAAGTGCATCACTTCCTACACCTCGCGGCTTTCTTTCGGTACCCCTTGGGCTTGGTTTGTCGGCGTCGACCTCATTCAGCAACGACATTTACCATTTCCCCCCCTTGATCTTCATTCGTCTCAGCGGCTCTTTGTGTTCTTCATCACACCTAATCAGCCGGTTTTCTTGCTTTGACTGTCTTACCCGCGGACAAGGGTCGCAATTTCTCTGGCGATCCGGGGCTTTATTCACACATCTCGGAAATTCTGTCCACTCTTACTCAGCATCTGCCTTTTGAGTGGGACGATGCGGAAAGTTGCGTATCAAGTATACGTTGATGCTGCGAATCCTGGTGGTTCCGAGGGGGCTTCGGAGTCTAATAGCTAGGTGTTTCTCTTTTTTTTTTTTTTTGACCAGAGTTTCGCGCTGAGAAAGCCCGAGTCGGAGGAGATGGGGATGGGGACAGGTATTCTTGAGGTGGTTTCGCATCAGATGACTGTGCGGGAGGTGCCGTTGTTGTCTTTCGAGGGTGGTTGCCGTGAGTTGCGGACATCGTGGGCGGTGGAGGTGATGGGGTTGATGAGCATGAAAACCTGGAACTTGAGCTGCGTCATTGTCGGCTTTGTTAATTTATAAACGCTTTCGGGTCGGCCGCGTTGGAAGTAATGTATTATATCTCTTTGTGTTATTTCACTCCGTTGACAATCCTAAGTCTTATTAGCAGGCTCGAGGTCAACTCAGTTCCTCCCTCGGCGCCCGTTGAACTTCAAGACGGTAATCTTGCTGTATCAAGGGTTCTGATCATGAAGTCGTCTGTGTTAGTGTATTTGATAAGGTGCGACTTTTTTTGGGTTGGACAACATACCTTATAAAACCTTATAAAACTCACTGCTCAGTCTCAGGACAGGCATTTTTAAGCACGGATTTGGACCCCTATTAGCACGAGGTCAGGTCCAAGTTGAGCCTGACCTCTGGACAGGCAATCAAAATCAAATATCCAGCCCTGCTCGAAACTAGTGAGAATAACTTTCGTCTAGCATGTTATTTCGCACACTAAAAAAAAAATATCATTATCAGGAAAACACCTTTCTATACAATCGAGGTTTTCACTGTATGGACAGGATTTCCGGTCTAGATATAGGGCTGGTAACGTGTTTGTGCCTTGACAAATTGACTATGTATCCTCACATCAACCTGTTTTGCGTTTCGCACGTAGACTTGTAGTTTGTTTCTATAGCCAGGATGCGGTGTTGTTGGTGTTGGTGTTATGGCTGATGATCGTTGTGGGTTGTCCACCACATCTCGGAAATCCCCGGCGGGTCATCCACTTTTACTCAGCACCCTGCCAATGTATTCCAGGAACATTTCAAAAACGAGCCTCTTCGTCGCCTACTGATCCGGAATTAGAGGAAGAGAAATTGGGATGGAGAGCCTACGTCTACCTCCAAACCCGCGGAAAATTAAATCAAAGCACTCAGAGCATATCCCCCGTCCCTATCACAGGCTCCAACTCCCGTGCGCCTACAATCTGACTCGAAAGACAACATTTGGACAACATTAGCCTCCCTTCATCAAGGATATCTTTGTCTGTGGGAAAACGCTTCCAATATGAAGTGACCCTGCCGGAAACAAACACCCCTGGACAGGCAGATTGTATTTGAATGCCAGGTTCTCAACTTGCAAGCTTACCCACCTCGAGACTCAAGTCTCAAGACACCCCGTTGAACCACTTTAGTTGCGTTCATCGACTGAAGTTTCTCAAAGGACCACGGTGATCCCTAGCCCCTGTAAAGCATGGTGCGTGCTGTAGATTGCCATTTCGGCCGCTCTGACTCCGTTTTCTTGGGCAAAATAGCACGAAGCATCCGACCCACCAACGTTCTGGGACCCAACGATAATTACATGTCTTTTCTTCACGGGTCTCACAATTTTGGTCAGAAAGGTTCTTTCGACGTTTGAACGGTGTTGCTTACAGTCATTGGCATCAGACTTACGATTATATCTGCACCCTCGACCAAGAGGTACGTACGCTGTTCCGAAATTCACCGAACGTATATGGTGCTAAGATTGTCGTCTTCAGGTTGAATTTGCATGGCCTTGTCCTCCGTCACTTGGGATGCTTCTTTTCTATTTCAACCGATACGTTCCCTTCATCGATCAATCTGTCTCGCTTTACCGTGAATTTCTTCTACTTTCCGTCATCCTGCGAGTACAAACTTCGATCGTTCTCTGTAGTGAGGCTTTCTATGAATCCGCCCGAGGTACGCATTCAGTTTCAGTAAATACCTTTTCTCACCAGCGGTCGTTGCTAGATCTGTTCCCATTTAACTAAATGGGCCATATGTTCGTTCGCCTCCCCGTCTCTCAGCTCTAAAGCTTACGTTTTTCAGGGTTCATTTGTTTCGGGATCTTCATTTCACAACGTTGGTGCCGTCCTTCATTTACGTACCCGGACCCGATGGCTTAAACGCTTCAGTGATAATCACTCTTCGCACCTGCGCGATTTGGGGGGCAAGGCGACACGTAACAATACCCCTTGCAGCTCTAGCTGTGGTAGGCATCTCTTGTTAAAAATCCGGACACGTATTACAAAAGCCTCAACTTATCAACAGGCCACCCTTGCGCTCTTTGCATCTCAGACGGCAAAGCTACTCAATTCCTTACAATGTGAGCTCGCACCACTCCTTTTATTCTTTAATCATCGCGGTGGGTTCCAAATAAATCAAGTATTAATCTACACATCAGTTATCCACGGAAACGGTCGCGGGTGCTACATCAAACCAGGCCCGGGGAAGGTTCTGGATGTCGTATTCCTGCCGAATTTTATATCTGACTTCGGTGGGCTTATATCTCTCGCTTTGCTTGTCCCAAATCTCAACAAATCTCAAACGGATATAGTTGCTATAACTCTCACGACGATTAAAGCTTACCAGCACTGTAAGTTTGCTTCCTCGTTGAAGCACAAGACTAAATGACTAACCTCTTCTAGTTCGACTCTCTTGCTCGTCTTGGCTGAATCAATTTTATAGAGACGGTTGGTCCAGCCATATTCTATTCTTTTGTTGGAACTAATAGTAGCATAGGTCTTCTTTACTGTACATTTATCCTTGGTGTGTATTTTGTGTTTGACTACTGCCACGTTCACCGATTTATTTGTCTTGCTAGTATTGGGTCTCATCAATATCATCAGCCCGACTTTCCCTGTCGTGCGTATAAATTCACTCCTCCTGTTTTTTTTTGCTAATGTTTTGGTGCCCAGCCTCTATACTACAAGGCAGTCATGCATAGGTACGATTCCTTACTTATAACTGCCGGTCTCATGATAAGTGATCCAACCCTAGCCCCACACGCGTCTTCCATTCAATATTTTGTAATCGGGTGATGCTACTAATTCTAAAGCAGCGCCATGACATGGCTCAACGCGAGCGGCGGCCCGAGGCAACAGGCGACGGAGAAACGATGCAGATATTTTCAACGGTGTTTACGGAAATAATCACGTCCGGTAATACTAGTACTGGGCACAATTTTATCAATCGCGGGTCAAATGCCGCATAATTTTCAAAACCTCGACAGTCGCTTCAGCTCGGAGCACGGGGGTAAACAGAGTGGTGAAGGAGGCACAAAATGAAGCTATAAATTGAGGACTCGGCGCTGGAGTGACGAGCCGACTAGGTCGATTACGCTCTTTATGTAATCTCACCACCTCCTTCCTACGAATCATTTTTCATGAGCCCGGCTTGACGTTGTGTGGCCAAGTCTGGTGCTACTATGCCCCACCAGTACCTCCTCTTCTGAGTCAGCACATTTTTGATCTCGTACCCTTCCATCAACAATTAGTTTCAGAGTGTTAAATCTTTCTGAGCGCAATCGATGCTCAAGTTCAATTCTTCTCGAGCTTCACGTAACCTTCAGAACTCTGCGAATAAAAATCTAAGCTACATGATTACAACTGCTTATCGACATGCCAAGTATGATACTCTATTTTCCTTTAATTTATCGAATAAAATACAAGCGCGAGGTCCGAGTGGCCATTTACCAAAATCGTGTTTGTAAAGGATGGAGTCCTACGAATTTCCGAAGCATGACGACATTTGAAGTGAGGCTGGAGAACTGCAGTGTGACAAAAAAATTACACGAAGAGGGAGTGTAAACATCAGAGAAGTCGTAAAAGACAAAAAGGGATGAATTAAACGCACCCCATTTCCAATGAATACCTCCGCCCTCTGCGCGACATACATGTCTAGCGCCTGCGCTACGTATTTCTCTTCCCATCCGAGCTGGAGGTCCCTGCTAGTTGCTATCCCATCCCAGGCCCAGGGTTCTGACGTTGCGAGAGTTAGATGAATCGGAATAAAGACCGGAGGGCAAAATAAAAACCCTCAACACACCTCCTACTCTGACCTCCCCATCCCCAAGGGCCACTTCCCATCCGCTCAGAGCGTCCTCCTTCAACGCAGTCCGAACCTCCTCCAACCACGCTCGATCCCCATTACTCATAATATACACCCCGCGCAGCCCACTCCACTTCGTTCCTCCGCCATCTCCTTGTTTCACCTTTCTCCCGCCCTTCCACCAAACTAAAAACCTAAACCACCCCTCCTTCCGCATCTCCGAAGCCAACGCATCTCTCTCCATCTTCTCAACAAAAGCAAAATAATCCTGCACAACCTCCCTTACCCTCCTCACCACCTGCCCGACATCAGGAATGCAATGATCGTAATAAACTTTCCGTTTGGCTTCCATGCTTGGCACGATTGGGTGGGTAGTAAACGATTTTCCCGTCTTAGACGTAAATTCCGCTTCAGTATTCCCCGCCGAATTAGCGCTAGCATTACTCTCCACAACGCGCGGAACGGCGAATGTATCCCCAGTCTGAAGACTCATGTCTGGGAAGGAATTGAATCCAGTGAATGTGGAATTCCAATTGGCAAGATGGGCGCAGTGGGAGATGAAGTCCCCTCGTCGGAGGTGGAGGGCCAAAAGGGGCATTGAGGTGTTGGCGTTGCCAATAATATTTGTGGAAGGGGTTGGCGATGGACCAGCCGAATTCGAAAGCGAGAGCGAATTGGAAGATGAATTTTTCAAGGGGAAATTTGACCCTTCAAAAAATTGTCTGTTTTTTTTGAACGCGCGGTGAATGAGTGGGGACCATGCCCATTGAGTAAGCACGGGCGAACGCGAGAGGGAGGGCCAGACGTCCTGTATGCGTTTAGAGCCGAATAGCCTAGGGAAGCTAAATTAGCGTGACGGTAGCCTAGGGTGCGGGGACATTATGAATTATAGATGTATAAAATGGAGTTGACAATTAGGAAAAAAGGAAAATGTGGGGTGTTTTACATTAACATCGAGGGTTTCAAACGTCGCAAACACGAAATTGAAGGCGGCGAATGTTAAAAGAAGACGAGAGGAATATTCAATGAATAAGGTAGTCAAGAAACGATTCAACAGCAAAAATGGTCAAAAGAAAAAGCAAGGGAAATAAATGCAAACTGTCCTCACCAAATATCAAAGACGTTAACCTCCCCCTTCTTCACCTCAACACAGCGCGCATCTCTCAAGTCCGGTTCGTTCAATCGGGCCACCCACGCTGAGAGAATTTGGTGTGCGGATGCATCTGCTAGGAGAATTTGATTCTTTTTCCTCTGGGGTGGAAAAGAATTCGGGTCGGAATCTTAGGACTGTGAATCAGATTTTTCCAGTCAGAAACCGAGTTAACATTTCTTACCTGCTCCGCTCGAAGATGGAGCTGAATCGAAACTATCGTAGTCGTCGTATATATCCTCCTCTATGTCGTCTAACCACGCGTTCCGGTCAATCCAGGTCGTTCGCATTTCCTCGGTTGATATATACACGCGTGAAGAAGGGGGGCAGATGGACTCGTAGAGTAGGTGGGGAATTGCGCGTGGCGTATCGGGAGCGGTAGTTAAATTATTAGGGGGCAAGCCGAGGATGTGTCCTAAGTTTTTAGGATTAGAATTACAAAAATCATGGGACGAATAGAAGGAGAAACGGACCAGCTATCATTGTCGACAATGGCACGCGGGATGGTATGAGTGAATTCCCATTAAACAGAGAATATTCAGGGCCATATCGATCCCATGTGTAGTTGTCATACACATAGCTATCCATAGCGATTAAAATTGGCATAAAATAGATAGAACAGGAGACGCACCCCCTCCCCGCGCTCCACGCCAGGTGCGCCGTGAGCACGATTTCCTGCAACGCATTTCCCCATCCCCAACCTGAGCCGTGGTTTGCGAAGAATATATATTTCCCCTCCGGCTCTGCGCTTGCGTTGAGGGCATCCGCACCTAACTGGTGCTCATACGCCGTGTAGGCTTCGTACAAAGGCGGATTATTCGATGCGGAAGGTTGTAGGTCTTGAGGCGTCGGATATGGGGGTATATGCGTCGGCGGGGAAGTAGGTACTAAGGGGGAGGGAGATGGTGCGATGGAGCGAGAAGGAAGAAGGACGTAGACGATACTGCATACGATGAGACAGAGGAGGATGCGAGTATATCGCTTTGTCAACGCTCTGGGGAACACTTTCGTCGAGCTTGTCGTCGTGGAGAACGAGGCGGACGCCGGCAAGAGTGAGTACTGGCGGTCCCTCATCGTCGTCGGGTTTGAACGTCGCGATCCATTACATACAAACCAATTTAATCGTTTATTAGTTTATTAGGTGTGCGCGGAATCAAATTTGGTATTGCAGTTTCCCGAACGGGGCAACATCGCAGTCAATTACGTAACGCACCCTTGATATTGACCACCTTTGACGACAATTTTTGGCTAGTAATCTGGCCGTGGGTTACCAATTCAACCTGAAAATCAATTGAGTTGAAGATGGAAAGCACAAAAAATTCACCGACATCTCTGTAGACGGGCACTGTGCATGACCGCGAGCTTGAGATATAGCCTTCTGCTTCTCCGGCAAGACGTAAGGCCAGAAATTGAAGGTTCTCATTGTTCCTTGCTTGACAAGGTCTCTGAGATCGCGCTTGTATCCTGAAAACACAGACCCCACCACAGAAAAAGTTCCCTTTGTTGTCTGGAAACGCATCAGCACCCGTTGCTCATGGATGGTAAAGGTTTCGAGGGTTTTTCAGTGAGCGGCGAAAGGGAAGGCTGCACAGTGAATACTTGGTGTGTTTCTCGTCATTTCTCGACGTCCCTGTGCCACTCTTCATTCGTGACGAAACCCATTTCGAGGCCGCTCGGAACGCATTCCATGACGTCAAAGCAGAAATTCCAGCAAAAGTGTGGAAGGCGCAAAAATACTGCCAGCGAGGGTGCATGCCCCCAGACGCCCGGGGCCATGTCATGGAATTGTTTTTCTCGTGCCGATCATTGGCCCGAATGGTCAATGTCAAACCAAGGAAGTTAGGGAAAATGGCCACGATTTCGTTGTTAAACGTCAGGACCCGAAACTGTATTAAATCCATTCCGACAAAGTCGGGGTAAGGTGTAGAGACCACCGATATACAGACCTTATCGTCGTGGTCAAAGCGAGACTCGTGGATAAATGCGTTGAAGAGCTCCATCTGACTCGTTTGAATGTTTCAAAGGCCGTTCAATGCAAAGAGCATACCTCTTACGTGGAGGCGACGACTTCCCGTCAGAACCAAATTTCCCTGCTTGAACCAAAGGTAGTCAGATCCACTCCGAGCCTCCAAATTCTCACCAGCAACGTGCCATTGATGGACCCAGAACATTGATCAAGTCGAGGTTTCGTCGAGAAGTGCTTGAACGAAGGAAAGTACGACTCCTCTAAAGTTTGGTTGCCTTTCGCTATTAAAGTCGCTTTGTTATCCTCTTGTAGATCTGAAGAATTGGACTGGGGTTACTCGAGCCCGAGCTCGACAACATCATGGAGTTACTGATCAACGTTCATTTCAAATTTGTGACAGTGTGGTCTTGATGTGGTCCCAGGTTCGACAGCTGGCGAAACAAACAACGCTCTCCTCATCTCGTCTAGCTTCGAGTTCCTATATATCAATTCTCTATAGGAAACGGTTGCGGAATGCCGTCCCAAAAGTTAAGACAAGATATTGCTCATTACTGGTATTAGATCTGCGGGCCAACTTGAAGTTGATCATCACCGACGGTCCGTCCCTGAAGCTCAGCTCGCCTGTGAACTCTAAAACTTTTAACCCAGTGCTCCCCCCTGGACGCCAACCTCCCTATCCTGACCGGCACGCACTACGAATGCTTTTTGCGGTGGATCAGGTTGCAATAAATATTTGCTGCATTCTCCCCTTGGCCGCAATGGAACCCAACGTACTACTACATAGAGGTATGTGCCAACAACAATTTTAATGCAACTGATAATAATCTCCATCTGTTGAGCAGTCCCAAAGCTTTTACACAGCATACGAACAATCAATCATGATAGAAGCAAGATGTTGTCAACGACGGCGCCCGGGGATTCGTCGGCTCGCTTTTCAATTTTCTAAAATCACACGCTCAAGGACGACTGGCAAACGCAAACGTCGCGACCACACATCTCAGACGAGCCAGTCAGTGTGGTAAACTCTTCGCCTTGTTGAAGGTGATCCCGTTCGTCATGTACCGGAGTCATCCTCAGGCGATTCGGAGTCCATTCATCGTCTAATACGGGTCGCGAAGGCACATGCTGCGATGATGGAGACCACACTGATCCGTGTTGTCCTGTCACTGCCGGCCCGGAGCAGGGTGTGGACTGCCACTCATTCATCATTCGAAGTGTTTCACGTCTAGAGCCGCTTTTCTACTTCTACGCCCTTGCTTTCAACGATCACTTGCTTCAACTCTAAGATGCCCCCGCCGACCGGTGGACACATTCTTTTCATCTACGTTCTTTCCCTCCTCTTCTCCCTTGTTTCTGCACAGGACTTGAGCGTGCCAACGTCATGGAGGGTGAGTTTTGCGCGCTACACATTCCGAAGGCCAGGCACGACGTTTACCTCTTCACCCTTTTAGAAACCGAGCACCTCTCGACCACTTTCTGAGCGGATCTCCATCTCCCAAAACGCTATCAACTCCATTCTGCCACAGCTGAACTCTGCAACTGGTGAATTCAACGGTGCGTATCCATTTCGCGTGCTCCGCAAACCATTGAACTCGTCTCATGCTTAACTTTGAGGCATCGGATACTGGCAAGCGGGGAACGTTTGGACTGCGATTGCGAATCACGACCATTTCGCGGGGACTGACAAGAACAAGGCGGTGGTCGTGAATAACCTGAATACCGCATTCAAGCTAAACGCTCATTATGATAAATATGGGTTCGTCCTGGTTTCTTCTTTCCTTTAGTCAGATCTAACTCCTCACGTATATCACAGCGTGCGTCATTCTTTGACTTGTTCTCTTTGAACCCCTGACAAGCCATTTTTCTTTAGTACAACGACGATGCGCTGTACGTGAAGAATGAAATTCCATCTGTCCTATTTTGACCTCATACATCTATTCAAGTTGGTGGGCGCAAGCAGCATTGTCGGGCTACAGAGCCTATAAGGACCAAAATCTTTTGTCGCATGCCGTTGACACTTGGAATCAAGTCACGAACTAGTAAGTTGCGCAGAACAGCCTATTTGGTTGACACTCAACGCCCAGTTGCATCGTCTAGCGTTATTACTAAAGCTGACGCGAACTCGCAAAAGCAGCCCAAAAAGAACTTTTCGATCACTGGCACTTGTAATGGAGGTTAGTTCGGCCATTCTTTACTTGTTGAGATTTGTTAATTTTGTTACCAGCTACCATGGCTGGCGGTGTTTTCTGGGTAAACACTATGTTATCTAAACCCATTTTCACACTGAACCCATTTCAGCGTACCACGACTGATGACCAAAGCATCAACTCCATCACAACGGGGTACGTACCGCTTGTAACTCAACAATTTGACCCTAATAGACATTTGTTTATTTTAGGCTGTACATTGCGTAAGTTCATGGCGATTTCGCATTTTATTTGCAGTTCATTTGCTAGCAGTACCTCTGCTCTTCTTGCGGAAATTACTGGGGACTCGAAGTACACAAAAGCAGCCATCCTAAGTGCACAGTGGATCAAAGCGCACAACATCAACGCGAATGGAATTATCCTGGACTCAGTCAACGGACACGACTGTACTCGGTCCCCATCGAACTGGTTGTTCACGTATAACAGCGGTAAATTTATTGAAGGCCTGAGCGTTCTGGCAAGTGTTACTAAGGATTCTCAGTGGAACAATTTGTGAGTGGTTAGTTTTTGATACGTGTTTTGAGTATGCTGACGCGTGTTACAGAATGGTGCACACCGTTGCGGCGGCGGTCAAGTCATCTACGTGGCAAGGCAGCGATGGGATCATCACAGAGGGCTCCAGTCCGACGAGCAATAATGATGGAGTCGGTTTCAAATGTTAGCACTTCGTGTTGTCTCTGCAATTGACGTTGAACCTATTTTTTACCCTTTAGCTATCTTCATCCGTGGTCTCTACGAGGCTTTCTTTAGAAATCCTCGGAACGCAAATCTCCATGTTCTACTTCGCAGCTATGTTGACGTTCAGGTGCGTATCGATACTTTGTACATTTTTGGCGATCTTCCTAATCATAGGAGTAGTACAACGCTCTTCTAGACCTTGCGGCCACCAAGTCAACCTATTCCTCGAGTTGGCACGGGCCTCCACAGTCGTTCACCACTTGGGGACAGCTTGCGTCTTTGGATGTCCTGGGTAGTGCAATTAGGATTAACAGTTAGATATACCTGTCACAAGCGGGGTTCAAATTCACGGACAAATCGTTTTATTTATCCTTCGTAGATCCCCTCCGTTTTATTGAGCTGTACTGAAAGGTCGGTTTTGATGCGAAAACGTCTTGGCAAGTTGTTTTTAAACATGCGCAAACATTGAAATTGATACCGCACTGAACTGCCTCATCGGCCTCATACCCTTATACATGACTTCGCATGACTGGTTCTTTCTTATACCTGGCTGTTTCGGTTCCTAACGGGCTCATTCACAGCATAAAACGCTCCTGATAGACTCCAAGAAAGAGTTATCGCAATTGACATACCCTCATCAAGCTCTCACATCATGATGAACCGACGGCGGTCAGTGAAATCTGTCGCCTCCACAACCAGCGGCAGCAGCAGCTCTAGCCAGTCAGAGAGAAGGGACCGGATTCGCATGAGAACCAATACCGAAGAACCCCCTCTATATACCATCGACCTCTCACTTCCTCCGCAGTCGCGGTATACCACCATTTGCAACGACTTCAAACATGAAATCTCCGAAATGACGGGGATATACGATGATATATTGAATTCAACACCTTACCCTCGTCTTCTGGGGTTCCTGGCCAAGTTACTACTCAGACGGGTGCACTCGCGTGAGGAGACGGAGGAGATTCGTGGCATCGCACAGGTGACTGGGGTTCCGCTGAACCTCGTCGTTGCGTACAACACTTTTTTGGACCTGTTTTCGGGATGCATCAGTGGGGGTGTGAAGGCAAAAGATGTGGGTGGGATCGTCCATTTTCGAGGTCTGGACTGGGGCATGGATCCTCTGCGAGACTTGATCATACGCGTCGAGTATGTGCGAGATGGGAGGGTAGTTGCCAGGTATGTTAAGTAGTGCTTCTCACAAATCCGTGATTCAACCTGACATTCTCATACTATAGGGGCGTAACATACGCGGGCTACGTGGGGTGTTTGACTGGCGTTAGAGAAGGTCTCTCAATGTCACTCAACTACCGCGCGAACATCAACTCAAAATCTTCCATCTTTTCGCATCGCCAACATCAGCTCAGTCTCCTTCTCGGCCGCACCCCAGCCATTGCGAGCCACCTTCGCCAAATTTTGCTCTCCCCAGGTCCTCCACCCACCTTGGACCAGCTGGCCAGCAAGTTTACTACGATTCACGCGTCGACGAGCTACCTGACCTTCTGTACCCCCAAAGCGGTCCTGGTCATCGAGAAAGACTTAACGACAGCCACTATCCACACCTCTGATAAGTTTCTCGCTGTCACGAACCACGACGCGTCTATGGAATCTTGGGACCCCGAGCGGTGGGCCCAGGTCCCTGAACTCGCTTGCGCTAGGGACATAGTGAATGATAGCATTCAGCGGAAGGAGTGCGTTGCGAATTTGTTCCAAAAACAACGGGCTGTGCGCGTTACGGTTGATACAGTGCGACAGTGGCTGCGCACATACCCTTTGCGGAACGAGATGACACATTTCTCGTGTATCATGGATCCATCGGCGGAAGGTGGGGGCTTGCTTTGGGTGGAGGCATGTGAGGAGAGTTGAGCAAACGGTCATTCCAGGATCGGGCTGCCAGAAAATCTTAGGCCATGTCTCTGTGTGCACGTCGACCTCACAATGTCATTTCGACCACATTCCGGACACTACGCATTGTCTGTTCCCGTCTCCCATCGTATTTTTACGTGCACTTGCTGAATATACCCACATAGTACTACCCTAGATCGCCGCGTATCCAGAGAGATGCTTAGGGATATACCTACAGATTCATCACTGACATGTTCATTGAATATGCAAGAGCTATCAGATATTTAGAACCGGATGTAGGGGCGCTGATGTCTAATACTTATTCTGGCTTTTGTGCGCAGATCATGAAGAAAGGATTCTGCGCCCCAGGTGTCCCATCTAGTTCCCGCTCCAGATCCTCTAACATATCATCGAACTCTTCCTCCGAATGGACAATGCCCAAACCACCTGCCATTATTACTGGTGTTTTCAGGCCTTTCCAGAGGCTTACAATATTGTCTCTTCCGTCCTCACCATATTTACCCGCCCATTTTCCAAGGGGCGTGCTACGGCAAACGACATGCACGTTTACGAATCCAGCATTTTGGAGAATTTCAGGCAATTGACTGGCAATCTCAACCACCAAGCCCTTTGAATCACACAAGGCAATTCGGAGCGCAGTAATCTTGTCGGCAACAGGTCCTCCTTTGCGGATGAAAGGGTCTACCTCGCAAAGTTGGAACCACCCTTTTGGGGCGAGAACGCGGTGGAGCTCTTTCAACGCGACCACCCATTCGTGGTTCTGTAATGCCAGGATAAGAAGACGCTGGTTAATCAAGGTGAATGTGTCATTCCATCCCGAAGGCAGATTTGTGACGGAGTTGAGGGAAAGGTGGACATTGTCAGGGAGGCAGTCAGCTGCCGGGAAGAGACGCGTTTCGATGTCAATTCCATATATTTCCACTGAGTCTGGGATGTTCTTCATACAGTCCAAAAGCCAATTACCTGAGACGGTTCAAAAGATGTTAGTCAAACGTTCATACGAAAACCAGAATTAACTCACAGCCTCCAGTCGCGGAATCTAAGACCTTGTCTCCATCCTTCAAAATGACGGGGGGGAAAACTAGGTTGTTATTGAATGCCTGCATAATAATGCGGTGCTGCTTCTCAAGCCTGGTGAGGCGATGAGCGGGCCTTTGACTAGCTGTCGACTACTTTATGCTCACCTGTCTCGTTCAAGTTCATCCGATGGGAGTATGTATTTCGTTCCCTCATATGACGTGAATGCCCTTTTTTCTTGGTACGCGATAGGTGCAAAGGTTCCCTGGAAAACAAAGGGGCTATCGTCGGTAGGCATGAGTCTTTGGTTGAGGAGAGTCTGGGACGAAAGCTGCACAAGCTGTTACGGTAGAGCCTCGATACTGGTGATAGCAACGTTGAGGAGTTGCTTCACTTTTTGAGCTCCCCGGACAGCTTAATGGGGTGACAGCCTGAACAGGGAAAAAACAAGCTCATCTTGTAAGATCCTAATCTCATCAGGTTCTTGCTCCACAAGGCTTTTCAACAACCGCCGGGAACGGAGCCTATCAGACTCCTGCTGAAGGAGTTTGGGTTCATAATTCATGTACTCTGCAGTTTTCCTAAGAATTAAAGGCGAAAATCTATACCGACGCGTCATTCAAAATAATCTTTAACACACCGTTTGACATGAGAGGGCGGCAAGTAGTCTGCCGGAGCCATGATGTTAGCATCGTCCGAGTCCAATATCCCATCCTTGGACCTTGACATAAGCGAAACTGTTCGTTGTAAACTGCAATGCGCTAAAATAATAATGAACGCACCCTTTGAGGTCCTCATCCTCAAGCGCAACGTCGCGCAGATCGCGTCGGATAGCTGGCGACTACGACACCAATCCTAGACCAACCCGATTTAATGGTCACGTTATGGGAACAATAACTGCTATAAGAGAATGAAATTCTTGGGGATTTGTACAGCTCAAACTTGAGCTTAAAACAGTTTGCAGTCTATTCGGATCAGTGATACGCTCTCATTGACAAAGCAAGTTCCGTGGTGCGGAGGAAGTGTTCAACCCAACTCCTCGGAGAAGACCACAAGCGATCAAGCAGGAGAATCCTTCAAAGGTCAGTCCGAAGTCGCGGTGCTCCGAGTCGAGGAGTGCTGATGAATTACTACTAACTTCGTTTGATGTGAAACACATCCAAACAACACGCTGCCTGCTTGCGCCTCTGACCACCTGCAGAACGACTGGTACGCGCACCTTAGGCCTGACGCTTCTCAGGCGCTAGACGGCCTCAGAGGCCAATTATTTGTCTGGTGGTAATTGGCCTCCGAGGGGGCTGATCAGTGATCCCGTCACTAGTCACTGTTCACGCTGTCATCCCAAAAATAGCTTCGGCTGACGGTTGCCGGTGTCCGGACAGCGCTCCTGCGCTGGCGCTGCTAGAGCCTAGCGTCACTTCTGCTGATCGATGATGAACGACCTTCACCCCCTTCAGCGACATGTTGCCCACCAACCGCTTTCTTCTCCTACTCTCCCCGCACAGCACTTGACAGCACCAGACAAGAATTCGCGCTATCCAGCCTGGATCCTGGTACATATCCGTGTCAACTAGCCCGATGGGCTACTGCGCCGAATTATGGCGGCTGTGGAAGGACTATGGGAGCTGGTTAAATCTAGGTCATTCACATAGTTGAGTCTGTTATCATTTGAGCAGGTTGACCAGACTTTAAAGGCCAACACAGGGTGTTCACACCTAGCCACTGCTCAAACATTTTGACGCTAAGATTTTCCTCAACCCTGAGTCTTCCCTTTTACGCCAGATTCTTACGTCTCTATACTCATATCAGTATTACAGCGCAAGCACTTTCCACGAACTGCGTCGATTCCAGCTGCCACTCAGATCTTGATGTCACACATTCACCAAATCTCTCGATCACGACGCTCGTTTTCCGACCTGAACATTCACCCGAAGCAGAAAGTGTCCAGTGATGGGAAAGAAGCAAAAAAACAAGTGGACAATGATTTCCGAGTGAGTACTGATTATCATTTATGGTTTCTGTTTTTTTTTCTGATGATCCCTCATTCCCAACACATACAACACTCACTCCCACCCATTTGGCGAGTGTCTCTCCTATCATTGTAATCCATTCCGACCTTCACATATTCGAGCCAGGCCTCGAGTTGCTTTCCCAGTCCCATATCTCAAATTCTATTGATACGTCAATTCCTACCGACATCTTGTACCCTTTCTGTGGGCTGGGTACTAGATTCTATTTGGGTGTGGTTAGAATCTAGATTCACAATGTATCTTACATTATTGACTATTGGAATAGACATCGTCTATCGTTGCAGCATCCAATTTGCAACGGAATAAAAAATGACAGAGATTTTGATATTGAAGAGACTGTAACATAGAGAAAAACAACACCGGACACACTTGTTTGTATCCTACACAGCCTTGTATTCATAGAAACTCTTTTGTATCAAAATTGACTCAAAATGGGATGGAAATTATGGGGAGGACCTGTTATGGGTCGTAATTGTCGCTACAATGCTTAAGACGATTATCTTTACCAATCTTTGATGTGGTCTGACTTTTACTCCGGAAAAATATAATTTGAGACTCGCTTCCACCTCCCTCTTCAATACTAACTCAATAACACATTTATCCCAGGCATTGGGCTATCAGACAGCCAGTGATGGTATTTTTCTGTATGATGGGGTGAAGCTGGTAGCCAAGATATCAAGTGATTTTCACGCATCATTTCAGTAGATAGTGAAAGGGTTCTTTCTGCAGGCGTCAGTGTTGACTGCACCCTCTTGAGGAGTTTGTAATATATTACTTGGCAATACGGCTCTCACAACATGTGGTACATGTGCTTGTTGAAGAACAATCCAGAGAAAATTTAGGTAATCTGCTCAGGTCACTTCACTTGAACTCCGCTATCTGGCTATTTTATAACTTCTCCATTCATTTTTCAGCTGGTACATATGGGAGCGACAATGATGCTTTTTTTATGCTTTTACAATTTTTTTTTCTAGAGGCATAAGCCTCTTAAAAAAAACTGTGAAATAGTCGGCATAGGCAGCGCCGAACCTCGAGGTGCAGCTGGCGCCATTCAAAAGTGAGCTCCCACCACCTAGTGTAAAGCACTATGTAGAATTACAAGCTACGATGCTCTCATTTTTCCGAGCGACCTAGGGGAGCAGGGGGGAGCCCGTCGCATTATTGCTGGCCCCAGACGTGCGCTCCCGATGGAATTTTGATGCAAAGTTTTATCCGGAATTCCTAGTATGTATGGTAAATGGAATACAGCAATTGTTTCATCTAACGGAGTGCCTCTATTTCTGCAGGCTGAAAAAACCTGGGTGCAGGTAACATAGATCGAGCGCTGCCTAGCGGTGCAGCAACCGACAGGCTGTCGCTTTGATGCTCTATGTAGCTATTTTTAGACATAAAAAGAAGCTCGCTTAATTTGGATTTTGATGACGGTGAGAGAGCGGCCACACCCCTCAGAGGCCAATTGCTACCATCAAAAGAATTGGCCTCTGAGGCCTTCTGTCACTCAGAAGCGTCAGGCCTGAAGTGGGTACGCGCCTCCCACACGACCAATGCTGCTCATTAACCAATGCGTAAACCTGCAGCACCTTGTCTCAAAAAATGGCCGCCGGCATTCAGCACTCTACTACACATTGGGACCTGCGTCGTTAGCCTTGCGACCATTTGTTCAGTGTTCATCTTCTGCTCGGAGCTTGAAACCACTGGAGCAAGCGTGTACTGAAGCTGATGGGAGGTTTATACCGTGGTCTCGATGAAGGCTTTCGCTGATAAGAATGACCGTAAATGGTACGTCGCGCCACCTTCGAGTTTTCTGCTTCACTCCCTCCTTTCTTTTCTTCGAAGAGCTGTTCGTTATCTCTCATGAAGACTGATAGACTTACATCTCTTATCTACCCCTACCTCATCGTTTCCACTTTCCTTTCTTCTGCTTTTGTCCCAAACTGACCGCTCAGACCATCATGCACAGTTCACATTATGACTAGGTGTTATCTGCGTCTTCCACGGTCCGCGTATGCTCTACCAGTGCCTGTCCTATCCATTACGCGTCTTAAGCCAACACGTGACTACACTCAAGATGATCAGACTTTGCTTCACACATCCAACCCAAAGGCCATTTGAACTCACGCCATTTGCATCTAGGTTAGAATGCCAGCTTTAGTCTCGACGGTGGGGCGCTGCCGAGGAATACACAAATCACGTCTTAGTCGAAGAAGAGATCAAAGATGAGGGAAATGTGCGAGAGGAGCATAAGGAGATGGAGGGAACGAGCAGTCGAGGAACTTCGGGGCAAATGGATTAAGTAGCGCGTAACAGGTAATGTCTGTCGTGCTGTGGATGTTCGTCCAACAGTTCACCGTTGTGAAGCATATCGTTGTCAACTTTTGCAGAATTTATCTTGCGATTCGCCATGTGCCTGTTTGACAACCTGGATTCTCAGTGCCCTTCAGCTGCTATACCTGTGCGTCAAAATGTCAGGTGGTCACAGTATGGGAAATTTCGGTCCATTTATGTCGTTCAACCATTGCTTCTTTCTTTCGCCCCATGTCCTTCCCTCCTTCAGATAATAATCGTCCTCCCTCTAACATGAGCAGAATCAACGTCCTCTCCGGCGCGTTGTGAGCGGGTCGGTCAACGTAGCAGAGACTGTACGTGAAGTCCTTTTCTCATTGATGCCGCGCACACTTAGTATTGATGCGTATCTTCCGCAGATCAATCACAACTTGCACTTGGGCCATAGGATGACATCCGGCGCAGCCATTCCGTTGATGCCAAACCCAAGCACATGGTTCACAGGGTGCACAGAAATTCTTGCCAAACTCACTTTGCAAAGGGTCTTGACAATGGACGTCGCAGCCGGAAGTACTTTTTGTTATATGGAATGGGAGGTATTGGGAAGACTCAGATTTGCCTGAGGTTTATCGAGGACATGTCGGACAAGTAGGCGTCTTAAACTTGAACACCATATCAACTTGGCTAATCTTCGACTGCTCAAATTTTCTCATGTTTTCTGGATTGATGCATCTTCTGCTGGTTCCATCACACAGGTGTTAAAGGGTATTTGCAATCTTCCTGTAGCTCAGACCCAGTTACTAGATGGGTCACTTGAATTTCCTCTCTCTTGGATTGGATCTTTGAGAGATAACTATGCAATTATCTTTGTTAATGCTGATGCTCTGACACCAGAGGAGCTGGAGGGCTATTTTCCATCTGGTCGAGGGGGAAATATTCAGATCACTAGTTGCAATTCTGCTATGCAGCGTCTGACATCCCCTGAGAATTCTTATGAGGTGGGAGAGATGGAAGAGGATGATGCCATCCTTCTGTTGCTAAAGGCTGCTTGCTTGGATACTTCTGGAACAGAGCTAAAAGCTGAAGCTTCTAAGATTGTGAAAGAACTTTTTCACCTGCACCTTGCTATTGATCAAGCTGGTGCTTACATAGCTGAATCTGATGATCTTGATTAGGCATTGTCACGGGTAACCCCCGGGTACTTTCGGCCTTACCCGTACCCCTACCCCTGGAAACCCATACCCTCAACCACGGGTACGGGTTTCTGTGGGTAAGGGTACGGGTTCTGGTGGGTTTGGCGGGTTTGGCGGGTTTTACGGGTTCAGCACCACAGTTAAATATCTAAATTCTGTATTGCTTAGTAATGTACCATACAAATCCTACTTACTTCTCTCGGGAAAGAGACGGTCCTGTATTCTACTTCTACAACCTTGTCCTTCAAGTTAATAGTTCATCATGTAGGCAAAAGACATTGCAGCCATGGGCAGTGCTTAAAAAATAGTCAACTTCCATTTGGTTGTATTGGACTGTATTCTCAACAAAAATGAGTGCTGAGTTTGAACTATTCTGCGCCATGTTTTGTAAACTGGGGAGGTGGTTTCTGGAAGGATTTCGGTCAGGTAGAGCCCAAGAACATAAAATTCAAGGAAGAACTTACTAGCCAACTTACATTTTTGGTAGTGGATCATATTTCCCACAAAAATGAGCACTGAATCTGAACGGTTGGGTGCCACATTTCGTAAACTGGGGGGATAGTTCCTGGAGCAATTCCGCTCAGGTAGAGCCCAAGAACGTAAAATTCGAGTAAGAACTTACTTTTAAGCCTCATTTTCCGGTGACGGACCTTATTGATCCACAAAAGCAAGCACTGAGTTCGAACAGTTGAACAGCATGTTCCGTAAACTCGGGAGGTCGTTCCTGAAGTAGTCACCATCAAATAGAGCCCAAGAACACTAAAATTGAGCAAGAACTTACTTGGCAGGCCTAATTTCAGGTAATGAACCATATTCCCCCTGTAAAACCAACCTCAGAATTCGGAGACTGGGCGCCATGTTTCGTAAACTTGGGAGATAGTTCCTGGAAGAATTTCGGTCAGATAGAGCCCAAGAACGTTAAAATTGAGCAAGAACTTACCTGTCAACCTTAATATCTGGTAAAGGACCATAATCACACACAAAACCAACCGCCAAAATTTCAGGGTTGGACACCATGTTTCGTAAACTTGGCAAGTCATTCCCGAAGTAATTCTCGTTAGATAGAACCTAAGAACAAAACAATTGAGTGAGAACTTACATGTCAACTGCAATATTTGCTCATGGGCTGTACTTTTACCAAGCTGCCATCAGCAAAATTTAGGGTTTATATTACAATTCACTACGTAAATTCAAGTGACTAATTATACATATAGGGGGCCAAGATGGAAGAATGAATGAGGAAAGCAAAAGGGACACGAGAGAAGCTGAAGCGCCATATAAACAAGGCACTTTAGGGTGGGTTCCGATTTAGGGCAGGTTCTCTTCTAAACCTGCCCTAAATTGGAACCGGCCCTAAAGTGCCTTGTATATATAGCGCTTCAGCTTCTCTCGTGTCCCTTTTCCTTTTCTCCTTTACTCCCATCATGATTATTTATGCCCCCTTGTATAATTACCCCCCCCCATATATACTTGTTCATATGTAAAATATTTGATTAATTTAAAATGACGAAAACCAAAACCAAATACCAAAAGGTCCCCCTCTCTCGATATGACTTGGGGGTGATAAAATACCTTAAAAATTGTTCTTATTTATGCATAATTAAATTAGTATTTTTTTCGATCTTATTGCCAGGCCATGAGCTACACAAACACTGACTAATAACATGACGGGTACCCGCCAACCCCTGCCACGGGTCCGGGTTTGGTGAGGGTAGCGAATATCAAACCCGTACCCCTACCCAAGTGTACCCCTACCCGTAACCCACATGGGTTGCTAAACCCGTGACAATCACTAATCTTGATAAGGCCAAGGCAGCTCAAAGTGCAATGCTTAATTTGGGCTTGTTTGTGTTCTTTCATTATGATGGTATCATGAAGGATATTTTTTCTTATACTGCTATGCACAAGCACCACTATTATCAGATAAATAATACACCTGCCTTGCCAATTGTGAGTTTCAAGCTAGACTGCACACTACTCCCTGTCAATGAGGCAGGTACTTGGGATGATTTTATCTTCAAGGAAGGCCTTTGAGTGTTATTGTTGTTCTCTCTAATCAGATTGGGCTCATCTCATCAGGAAAACTGCACTTCACTTGTTGGGCTTACATCGCTTGTGATCTCACTTGAATCACTTCAACACTTGATGTTACAGCCACAACATCCTTTCAAACTCGAAGTGAGTCCAAGTGGGGGTTTGTGATATAGGATTGGAAGGGAATGCCCAGAGGCCATAGTCAAACAGTGGTATATAGCTAGATTTGGATATCTTACATAATATATTGATCTTTTGTCTTGAACCACCATCTTGTCAGCAGTCTTGCCATCCTCTTGCACTACATGTAGTGCTTTGTATATCTGTACTTCCTACAGTATGCATAATCATGTTGGGCCAGCTGAGTATCTTGTAACTGCTCATTGCTCACTTATGGGTGTTGATCCCAGATCCACCCATTCTTGCCTCCTCCTTCCCTCTTGGCTTCAGCTATGCGAGAAGTTCAGAGTGAACACTTCACAGGGTTCAAGTCACTCACATCAGTAAGTCATAAGTGCCCAGCACTCACAAAAGCCATCGGGATGCTCAAACACACTACTTAGAAATTATTCCTAAGTCCATTCAAAGTCCGACAACATGTGACTGTTGAAAATTTCACCATCAGTTTTTCTTTTCAACGTTCATCATAACTGAGTGGTGTCCGACCTGCCCTCGCCAAATCCCACTGCAGTCTGTGCCTGCTCACTCACCGACATGGAAAATGAACCATAGTCATCATGTGCTTGACATTTGCTGGTGCAGGACAGAGTCTGCTGTCCAGCAGGACGTCTTGGGTATGTCTTTTCTCACTTTATTTCTTCGCTTTGTGTTTTGATAGCATATCCTGTCTTACAGACAAATGCAAAACATATTGATGGTCTCACAGAACATGATGATGAACCTTAGCCATCACACACTTGACCTTCGCTAGTGCAGGACGGTTTTCTTCTACTTCTAGAGGGGAGGAAGTCGATGTTGGGATACAGCAGAGAATATGATGGAAAGAACACCTTGGACATCTGGTCTGTTCCCTTCTCCCCTCCCACCTGTCCCCTTTTCACAACTTCACCCTACCCAGGTACCACCTCCTCAACTACGTCTACACTGCCTTCAGCCATGCTCATATGGAGAATCACACTGAGCCAAAAACAATCTGGTTTGTTCCCTTCTTCCCCGCCTGTTCCCTCCTCATGACTTTACCCTACCCAGGTACCTCAACTGCATCTACACCATCTTCTGCCATGCTCATGTGGAGACTCCCACCACCGTCTTCACCATGCCCAAATTCCAAGCTCATTCGCACTAGATGGAGGTGGCAACAATCCCACCACCATTTTCGCCATGCTTACATATTCGACATTTGGGTATGTCTCCTCTTCCCTTCCCTTCTGCATGATCTTATTTTCATGCAGGCTGAGCATGTGTTCAAGTTCTGGATCACAGGGGTCTCTACTGCTGGCATTCCAGATTGTAAGGAAGAAGCAAAATTCTCAGAGGACAACTGGGGTGCCAGCGCCATGGGCTACATCAATTCTATCAACAAATTGTTGCCAAGACAATGGAAAAAGATTAAAGACACCACAATTGAGCTCATGGAGAAACCAAAACAACCTGTTTCGCTCATTCACAGTGCCAATGCCTATCCCTTCGATGCACGAAGATCTTTGTTTGAAGAGGACAGCAAGCCTGAAGAGTGAGACATTGGGTTTCAGGATGTTTGGCTTTCTACGCATTTCAGAGGTTCCTTGAGCTGCTACATTGTAGGTAGACATTGGTACCATTAATATAATCTTTACCCTATTAAATATACTGTTCTGCGTAAAATTGGGAACAGTTCAAGGCTGCTATTTCGTCACTTGGTTACTTTCGAGATCAACTTGACATATGACTTACCCACTTGAGTCTTCACTTGCATCAAGAGGAATCACTTGGCCAAGGCAGCAACCTACTTAGCCAAGTGAGTTTCCTTTGGCCACTTGAGTTCACTTTCGTCACTTGGCCACTTGTCAAGGTGACCTAAGTGACATAAGTGGACATGTAGTTTTCCTGATGCTGATGGTCTTTATACTGTGCATCCACTGATTCATGCCTGGGGTAAAGACAGAATGTCTCTGGATGAGAGGAAAAAACATGGCACTATGGCATATGCAACTTTATCAGATTCTTTGTATGGAAATTTTGAAAGGCAGCCATAGGAATTCAGATGGGCCTTGGTCACACATGTGAGAGAAAACATGCAGCATAGGAGAATTGAAAGCCAAGAGGCAGGTGACAGTTATTTTGATGATGCATATGAAAGATTTGGACAGCTCTTAGTGGAGCAAGGATATCCAAGTGAGGCATTGAAGCTGCAGCAGCAAGTTCTGGATCTAAGAAGCAATGCTCTTGGAAGGGAACATTACCATACAATGATGGCTGAAGCAAGGCTTGCCAGCACATATATGGATCTGGGTAAATACACTGATGCAGAGAAACTACATCTACATGTCCTACATCTATCAAAGAGACTTTTTGGACCAGAACACCAAAATACAATGTGTACTATGCGAAACCTTTCACTTACCTATCTGCATCAGGGTAGATACAAAGAGGCCTATGAGATGCAGATCAAAGCTGTAGATGCCATGAAAAGCACTCTTGGAGAAGAAGAAGACCCACAGTTGCTCCAGCCAATGGCAAATCTGGCACAAATTCAGAAGAAATTGGGAAACTACAAAGAAGCTGAGAAGTTACAAATTCAAGTTCTGAATAAAAAGAGGGAAATTCTTAGGGAAGAACACCCTGATACAGTTGCTGCCATGGCAAACCTTGCAGGAACATTGGAGTCTCTTGATAAATGCACAGAGGCAGAAAAGCTTCAGATCCAAGCTGTTGATCTGAGTATCAGAATTTTTGGAGCTGAACACCCTGCAACAACCATTTTCCAATCAAACCTTGCATCCATATATCACAACTTGAGAAAACACACAGAAGCAGAAGAGCTGCAAATCAAAGTTCTAGCTACAAGCAAGAGAAATCTTGGGGAAGAACACCCTGATACACTCATTGACATGGGAAATATTGCATCAACATATAACATTCTTGGAAAATATGAAGAGGCAGAGAAGCTGGAAATCCAAGTTCTGGGTATAGCAACCAGAACATTGGGAGCAGAACACCCATCTACAATTCAAGCTATGGCCAACCTTGCTGACTTGTTTAGAGACTTGAAAAAATATGCAGAAGCAGAGAAGCTGCAGATCCAAGTTCTTGATTTGAAAAAGGGAATTTTTGGAGAAGAACACACTGATACAAAGAGTGCCATGGCCAGGCTTGCAATGACACAAAGAATCATGGGTAACAATGTCAGAGCAAAAGATTCAGACAAGCTAGCATCTCAATCTCCATCTGATATAGCAAAATCTCCATCTGATATAGCAAGTGCTCAACCTGCCAAAAACCATGATGATTCAACAGAAGACAGAAAGAAATTATACCAAATTGGTTGAGAAAGATGAAGGCCTTTTTCAAGATAAAGTAGCTTTGCATTGTTTAGGCAATTATTTTGAAGATTCAATTCCTCTTTAGCAGTTAGCAAGTCATTTACAAATGGAAATGGAATACTTGATTGATGTTAAGGTTTCAAAGAATAAACTGTAGGTCTACCTTTTGCAGCCACCATATTTCTTCTCTTTCAACTCTCTGTAAATAAATGGCCCAGATTACTGTGTACTATATATTTATGGTGTGTTCAAACAGTATTGGTTTCCATGTATGCAGCTTTACTGTGAAGTGAACTTGACAAGATTCTTTTTACACCCAATGTTTCTTTTTTTGATACTTGTATTCTGTTGTCCATCTCTACCAAGGCAATGCCAGATTATTTTAAATGTTAAAGAAGCTCTAAAGCCTCTTTGGAAGGTGCATTGAAAGCTTGTTCATGCTTTTGTTCTTCTTGAAAAATCATGTCCTCATTTTGAAAGTGTTAGTCATTCTGCCTGGTGTAGCAACACAAGTCAAAGAGATAATGGGAAAGTGTCAGACCATAACTGAAAGAAATTTCCCCTCCAGCAACCCTAAGTTCAGCTGCTGCCTCTACATATCTCATCAAATGATCCAACTTGAGAAGTGAAGAAAAAAGTTGGGATCAGAATGGCAGGTTGTAGTATTGAAATATCTATGTAAAATTTTGACAGATAAAAATGGGCACTGGTAAGGAGATACATATGAAAATCTTGAAAATATCTGAATTGGTGCTTTCAAGTTGTTGCATCATTTTACATAACTTGCCCATTTCCCCTCTGTCTTTATAGGATTTGCAACAGAGACAATTAAAACAAGACAGAGAAATATGACCAAACTTTTCAAGGATTTGAAGAAGACTAAAGGTAGTTCATGAAGGGGGGATAAAATGACATGTATATGCCATGAAAACATACATGATTGCATTACTCAAAAGCAACATAATATTCTCAGCTCCTTTTTGTGGTGACTTATTGAATTGCTCCAGGTAAGGTGAGTGGCAGTTGGTGACCTATGAGTAGTGATTGAAATTACATGACATGAATGTGAGTTGATCTCGTCTTCACTTTGACAACACCTGTGGTGAAGTGGTTATCATGCTTGCCTTCCATTGTTCAAAAAGTTAAAGGGTAGCAAGCAGCATGGGTTTGATTCCTGTTGGGTGTAACCTTTTTGGGAAATTTATTGCTTCACTTCAGAAAAGAAGGGAGATTGCCAGAGCATGGACATTCTTTTTTTTTTAAATTAGTTGCCATAGTGCAAAATATCAACCCATACACAAACTTGTCACCTATTTTTCTCAACACCCAGCAAATTCAGCCTTTTTATGATTTTTTGAACTTGAATGCATTATCAAGTGCATACTGGCACTTACCCTTACATATGGTCATGGTGAAGGCACTCAAGAGACCTCCATTTTAGGGTGAAATTTTGTCAACAAAACTTATGCTTGTATGTGCATGCAAGATTGACAATTGGGGGTGGTGCATAATTGCAAGCTGGCCAATACTTGAATATCTAGCAGTTTCTAGACCTGAGTGATAAAGTCAAATGAATAATTGATGATCACTGGAATATGGGGTGGGTTGTTATGGTAGTTGTTGTAAAGTACATCACAGGGATAGTCAGTGGTTGTATGCATTCAAGGTTGAAGAGTGTGGATTACTTAGATGCCAAACTGAAAGTACCTCACAAGGATAATCAGTGGTTGTGTGTTCAAGGTTGAAGAGAGTGGGTTGTTTGGGTGTTTTGAGCCCCCAGTTGTATGCAGTCCTTAGAATGCACAAAGAGTCACTGAAGCCAAAAGGCAGAATAACTGAGAAGTCTATCTCAGCCAGCACATTCTATGTATGATGCAGTATGGGAACTGTAGCAATCATTGGCATTACATTAGTCAGCTCACTCAATGTTGCTCCCTGCATGTTAAAATCTTTTCAATGTATGTCATGTGTGACTATTGCAAAACAGACCCAGTCCCACCATCACTGCAATTCACCTCTAATTCATTGAGTGATGTTCAGGAACATAATATACATAGCAAATCTATGCATCTTCAAGTAGTTATATATTATCTATTTAGGGCCTATTCGGTAACTGAGTTATCCCTGACCAAAACCAGGTTTGATGAGGGCCAGTTTGGCTTGTGAGGTACAATTCAATGTGACTGAGTTGGTGAGGCTTGTCACCTCTTGTCATGTACTCCAGAATTATCTGGTCTTCTGCCACGTCGGAGGACATGTTGCCAAAACACCTTTGGCGTCATTTAACATTGTAAGGCCCACAGTGGTGGGGCATATTTCCCTCCATTACAAAGTATTTATCAGTGAAAAAATTAAGGAAACACTATACCCAAGTGCTAGGAATGAGTATTCAGAGAGTGTGCCAAATTGGGGCCACAAATGAAAGATTTAGTTGAGCTCATTGTTGGACACAGCAAGCACAAAGGTTTGATGTATTGTGTGACAAGCCCAAATCAACCCTACCCTACCCTAACCAGCAGTTACCAAATGAAAAATTGGCTTGGTTTTGAGGTTAACCATCAATTTCCTTTTTTGGGGTCTAAACCTGACCAAACCTGGTTTTGGTTAGGGATAACTCAGTTACCGAAAAGGCCCTTATAGTTGTGGAGTGAGAAATTTCCCTGTTGGGTAGTGCTGAAGAGGCCCCTAATCCTTGGTTTCCTCTTCAACAACCCTTTCCTGAGTAAAGTGTTATTATTAGCAATTGATATCTACAATTGCAGGCACATAATGTTCTGGTCAAAATTTTAAAATTATGTTCCCTATGAAGCATCAGCAAAAATTGAAATTTCACACTTCAAGGACAAATATGAACAATTGAACAAGAAAAAAAAATTTGAAATTTTTTTCTGATCAATCTTTGTAGCCTGGGGGTGAGTGGTTGCTCCTGCACAGTCCATTCTTTGCTGAGCAGCAGCACAACAGGTACCAAAGCAACTTATATCTACATTAAAAAATCTAAAACCAGTTCTTAAATTAATCTCATAGTATCCCAAGAAGTACTGGCAATTTTTGTTTCAAGAAGACATGTACTACAGGGAATATATGGCATTTACATGGCATCTTTTGTTGAATGCTCTGCCTCTGACTAATACAAAATTGCACCCATGTGTATTTTTTTTGATGGCACTTCTCAGAACTTTGTTGATGGCAAGCAGACTTGGTTTGAGGCCACCTGTTTTGAAGAAACTGTAGCAGGATTGCCCATGAGGAGCTGGCTAGATACTTGATAGTTGCCAGAGTTACTTGTTTAATGTAGTCAGACTTCAAGATATAGTCCTCTACCCTCTCTAATCTTAAGTTCTTCCACCATCCATTGCTGAACCCACAATGTCAAGTTAAGAGGCTGAGATTGCCCAGAAGTTGGGCAGCTTATATGTCTGTAGTGTAGTATGACTGATTCACCTTTCAAGAACACCTGTGGTGAAGTGGTTATCATGCTTGCCTTCCATTCAGAACTGAATCTGGAGCACAGCAAGCGGCACGGGTTCGATTCCCGTCGGGTGTAACCTTTTTCGAGCAGATGCTGAACATTTAGTGTGGGACGCACACCAAGTCGCCATAACATTCTCAATGCCTGTTCCAACCTTTTTATTCTTTTATGGACCTGGGTGCATTCAGAAACCGGACATGGATGGGTCTTTCTAAAAACAGTCACTGTCGAAAACCCAAACACAGGCCCAACCCTGCATTGTTGACTCAAGAGCCTCCTTTTCAAAATGAAAATCCGTCAATGAAACTTACGCATGCATGGACACGCAAGGTGACGGTGGTGCGCAATTACAAGCTGTCAAACACTTGAGCATCCCGTAGGTGAGCGACAAAGTCAAACGGATGATCGATGATCACTAGAATTCGGGGGGTGGGTTCGTTACAGTAGGTTGTTGTACAAGTAATCAAGGGGCTGGGGATGTCTGTATACTAGGTATAGTCAGGAGGGCAATAAGCATAAGAGGCGGACGAAGAGAAGACATATGGTTTTCTCTTCTCTTCAGCTTCAAAACGTGACCGGCCAAACTATGATTAAGGGAGAGGGACCGAGGGAGGGAGGGGAGGAGCGGGGATGGATTGAGAACCAAGGATCGTGTCGTGGGAGGGGCGTAAGACAAGAAAAGACAGAGATTGTAATGTTTATGTGTTGTAAGTTGTAAGTCGTGAGGCGGGTGGGGTCATATAGGCTTGTGAGATATTTGACGTTGTTCGGAAGGGAGCGATGGGGTGGAGGTTGAAAAATAAATAACATGTACCGAAACCTGAAAAGGCGATGGAGCGAGCCGAGCCTAAGAGCTCGCGGAGATTCTGGACACTATGACGGCGAGCGCTATAAGGGCGCACCACCGCCACTTTTCCCAGATGACTTGCCTCCAGGTAGCCATCCACCCCGTCCCTCGGTTGACGTTCAGGCCGTTCTCCTCGGGTTTACGAGGTCGTGGTACGAGGGCGGATGGTGTTGCATTGGAAGCGTTGGCAGAGGGAGATTCAGCAGTGGCAGGTTGCGTCGAATGTTGCGATGTTGATCTTGATACTGATGGTGATGCTGGCTGAGGCAGTACTTCGGAGGTTCCCCTCTCCTTCTCTCCCATGTTGGGGAGGTCTTGCGGCTGTGGCTGGCAATACTACGGAGAAGAAGAGGTAGGCGTTAGTGACATAATTGATGGATGGGCGGGGCGATGATCGAGAAGGTCGTGATGGATGGCGGTAACTCATCAATCCCGATTTACCGGAGACCGACGGGTCAAAAGGCGTGACACAGGGTGGGGGCAGGATGTGTGCGGATTACAAGCAAAGGAGTATTTCACTCACATCAGGGAAAGCCTCTCTGAATCGGGACTGTGAAAGGTTCCAACTATGACTGCGGGCGGCGAAGGCACGTTTATGCGGGTCTGAGGATGTGACCGATCCTGTGGTCATCTCGTCCGAGAGCATGAAAGACAACAACCCTGTGAGTCTAAGATGATAACAGGAGATTAGCGATCATGAACATCGGGTAGATTTGACTTCGGAGGATTCAATTGCCGAATGTGGACAGAAATTTTTGAAAAAGCAGGACGTGTTCAAAAAGATACGTACATTGTGGCGACACTCCAAGCGGGATTCCACTAAACAAGGTATAATCAGTATTCATCATAAGATAATCCAGAGACAGAAAGGCTCAGATCGGCGAGACAGAACGAGGTGAGGGTGCAAGGGAGGATGGAACATACCGATCCGGGGTGGAAATCAGACATTGAAAAGCAAATCTTCTTATCGGGCTGAAAGCGACCAGAGGGAGTGAACATCTGTCATTTGGTCAGACGGCGCATCCCCTTCACCTTCTCAATGTCTCGCACCTTAATTCCAGGAGGTTTAAAGGGATATTCCGATGGGAACAGTAGCACTCCGTGATACTCTCCGCCGGCGAAAGGTGTATCTGGTGGGCCGCGCTATTGAAGATGTGTCACAACATGAATGGACTCAGATGGAGTCAGCGTACCAGAAGGTAGTTCCCTACATCTCATTGAGCGTTATGAGCCACATACGACACACAGAGGGTACTAACACGTCAGGATATTCTTCTCATCCGGTACAGCCCACACGAACGGCGGTGGTTCCCTTTGCATAGCGACGAACTCCTTGGTAAGCTAGATGTAGGTGGCATCGACGCCAGTTAGCCCGCTGATGACACCATCGCACACAGCGACGAGAGAGGATTGGACGACGTACACGCTTCTGGGCGGGTTTGCTGGCGGACATTGATGAAGCTGGGTTTGTCAACGGTGTGGATGGTGGGGTGCGAGGAACAGGGCGTCAGAATCACAGGGACAAATAGCGTGACAGATCTTCTGCGTGACAACAAGATCTCGATGACTAAGCAACAACCGGTTTATCTTTCAGCAGCGTTGTCGTCAAGAGTCCATAGAACAAGATGTTCATTGTTCTCATTATTGTCAAAACCTATCCATTTTCTGACGCTACTACAGAAAAAAAAATCTCACTCAAAGCAAAAAGCCGAGGGGTTGTTCGTTTCATTATCCTTCAGGAGCCTTCTTCCATTCATTCGGCTGCGTCAGCCTTCAGCTCGAATATCCTGCCTCAAGCGTGCTTCAATCAGGCACCTTATTTACGCCTTCGTCTTCGTACTCTGGACCTCCGAACTAGCCATGGTCCTTTCCCTTCTCCGAGGATGACTGCGTGGAGCTTCTCCAATCCGATGGTTCTCAAACCCAATATCTGAACGCTGATATTTCGCAAGTACAAGACTGACAATGAGTTTTCTCTTTGTGAACAATAGGGCCATAAGATGATTTGACGTTCGTAATTCCTAACATCAATACCTGCTGCGCTATCTACGACAATCGTCCATATTTACTTGACTTTCTTCACAGCAAACATAGACCACTCAGAAGCTCAAAATCATCTCGAAAAATCGCCCACAGGGGCGACGTCTATTATCTGAAACAATAGGAAATTATCCGTGTCATGCAAGCAGATGCAAGCTCGAGTCTCAAGGCTGTCCTGGACTCCTGAAACCCGGCCATTTTTCTAGCCGAGCCTTAGATTGAACCTCATCATCGCATCGCCACCATAATTATTACTCCTCGGCCATACGGGGAAAGCTCCTCGACTCGCACACATCCTCCCCAGGCGCTTTGTCTCACTCCAAAGTCCATGGAAAAACGCACCCAACGTCAATGGACTTTACCCTGATCCATCAACCATCTATCTCACTGGCTCGAACAAAAGCACTTCCCGGGCGAGGGAAATTTTGAATAACTCTCAGATCGGATGCAATCACGTCACTCCCGACTCGGAATGCAATCTGTACCTGTTAAATGACAAAAGGCGCGCCTCAAATTGGCGTCTAGATATGCCTTGCAAGAGCCCAGGCCGCCAACTATTTCCACGTCTTCCTGCCGCCCTTATGGCCGTCGGAGAAGGAGCGTCGGGCCGCCAAAATCTCTCATTCGTGGGCATCGCTTTACTTCTCTCCTTACCGACGCTGATTCAAATTGTCAGTAACCTGCCGCATACTACTGTCCCGCCAAACAAGTAGAGAGGTCTTGAATAAATGTTAAACGATACCTAACGTTCAACACTCATCGTTCCCAGTACGATGCAGGTTGACCTCGCCCACACCTCCTGACGCCTTACACACATCTGAAATTCTGAATGCCGCATTTCTGAACATTTACCGCACTTCCCGCCGGCGGGGTACCCCGCCAATCAGCAACCCCAAAGCCACCCGCGCCGAATTGCAAATAATATACATGGTTGCCGCGTATTGCTACATGGCCCTGAGGATCTTGGATCGCCAAATTCCTAACGGAATCATGTTTAAAGGGTCACTAACCGAGTTACGCTGGTGGTGGTAAGTATGCACGCGCGGGTATGAATATTTATGTGATACGCCCGAGGAGACCAGATGGGGAGCAACTGATTGACCACAACATGATCGAAATTTTAACTGTGTCTTGTCTAGTCCAAAGGAAGGGGTGATTAACATAGGAAGGTATCAATTGCAAGCACGTCACATTTGTTTCTATAATAAGTCTCGAAGAGGCCCTCTATCTACGCCTTTCTATATTTCCAGGGTTAAATCATTAAAATGAAATATCCTGCGTTGAACAAGTTTGAAATTCCCGACAGGACGCTCATCCATCTCGTCGAACATTGTCTTGTAGTGGGAGAGCAAAGGAATTTCGTCAATTACTTGATGAAGGTTAGGGAACGAGACACGGTTCATGTAGATGTCCAGGGGATGTGCCGTATGACTCAAATGGTCAATGACATGATTTGCGTCATCTTCGTTCAAATACAATTCCAATCTGCTGAGATTCGGTATGCAGTCCAGGCATCCCATTGCCAGTCTTGAGTCGGGGATTGGGTGGGCAGTGATGCCAAGCTGGTCTAACGAACAAGACGAGCGTGCAACCAGATCTGCGATAGATATGAGGGGCTCCAACGCCCCTTCCTCCCATTGAACCTCCAACCGTTTTAGAGCTGGTGTTTCGATGCGATCAAGGACTTCCGTGAGCATGGCGGTAAAAGGATTGGACATGATGAGAGTTGATAAATGTGGGAGTTGAGCCATGGAAAGATCATCGTTAAATTCAAGACATGGGTCGAGACAACGAAGATGACAATAAACGAGATTCCGCGCGAGGCAGAGGTCGTTGAGACACGTTTTCCAGGGACAACGGATGAGCCTGAGCTCACTCAACTCTTCCCACTTCAGGTCGTCGGTACTCAGTGGAAGATGGGAGAGAGAGATACTGCGGAGAAACGGAGCGTCCTTGGCGAGACACCACCACCAGTCAGCATAGTTCTTGAAAGCCATTGACGTCAACATAGGAAGATTCAGTGCACCCAGTGTTTCAACCAGACTCGGCAGTCCAAGAAAACTAAGATGGTCGATTCGATGGGAACAAAGTCTCAACAACTCTTCGATGTTGTCGAGCAGATGGGGGTCGGGGTTATGGCCGTCGCCTGCGAGCTGCACGAAAAGGGGATAGTTTCCGGACCTATCGACGCATGTTTTAAAGTGCTCGATTTGAGCTTCATTCTCCAGCCCACCATGATCCGGAGGCTCCCTGATAGCTATCAGAATAAACTTCCACAACTCCTGTGTGGACATTGCTATCTGTCGCCATTGCTTGCAAATCTTCCCCAGAAATGAAGGGTTTACAAGCTGGAGGGCCTGTATGGACGATTCGCATTTGTAAAAGGGTTTGCAAGCCTCAAGTGAGATATGGACGATGATTTCCTCAGGAAGGGAAAGGATAAGAGCAGGATCATGGTGTGATGGCTGCTAGGGATGTGCCATAAATCGACGCGCGTCAAGTCAGATTGCAAAGAACGAAATTCAGGACTTGCATCTGGACTCTCGCTTTGCAAACTTTCTCGCTCCGAAACATATCCCTCCATATCCGATATTGTGATATGACCGCAATCCAAGCAAAAGCAAGAAGGCGTTGGCTCCTGTCCAGTACATATTCAAAAACTTAGAATAGCACAGAAAGCAAAAAAATATATAAATCTGTACGTTACAATACAAGCTTGATGATTTTCCAATCGCAAGGGGTCCGGAGTCAAAGGGAAAGTAGATCTGACCAAAATCGCAGAGGGGCCGAAATCAGGTTCGGTTTTGTTGGGATCTTGTTTGTAACTTATTTCACTCTCCGCCACCAGCTGAAATCCTTGTTTCCAAACCATGGCTCTTCCAACACACGGTCGAGTTATTGTGGATACGACCGTAGGAGAGATCGAGATTGAGCTGTGGTCGAAAGTCCGTGGCTCTTTTGATACTGAAATGCCGAAACTGACCCCAATAACTCGCAGGAAACACCCAAAACATGTCGGAACTTCCTCGCGTTAGCCATGGAGGGTCTGTGAGTTTCTCGCAAGGCGAATTTTGCAAGTCGACTTACGGAAGTGCGTAGGCTACTATGATGGCGTGATATTTCATCGGTTAGCTGGATTTTGCCTCCCGAATGGTTGAGATTTCGTTGACGAGTTCGTGAAGGATTGTGCCGGGATTCCTGGTTCAAACTGGAGATAAAACTGGGACTGGGGGCGGAGGGGAGTCGTTCTATGGAGGTACGAGACTTCAGTGTTATCTTTGACTCCGAACTCACGAACATGCAGAACCATTTCAAGACGAGATCCACCCTCGACTACGATTCGCTCACCGAGGCCTTGTGGCAATGGCAAACAACGGGACGAAGAATTCGAACGACTCACAGTTCTTCATCACACTTGGTTCGTCTTGACGTACCCCTTCCTCCGCCTCTCCCTGACTCAAAGCCATAGATCGTGCCGACGAACTTCATGGGAAGCATACACTATTTGGGCGGGTTATGGGTGATACGGTGTACAGTACGTGGCCTCATACGATGCCTGCTCAAACAATAACTAGTCTATAGATGCGATGAAGATCGGTGATATGGGTGCGCAAAGAAGGCCAATTTTTTTCCGTTGTTTAACTGACCAGCCTTTCTTTTTGCAGAGATTGACAAGGACGGCCGACCAGTGTAGTGAGTTGATGTAGTCTATTCTCCCGGCAGCAGGTTGATATGATGGCAGCCCCCCAAAGATCAAGTCTATTCGGATCACTGACAACCCATTCGACGATATTGTGCCACGTATCACTGCTGCTGAGAAACGCGCACAACAACGTGCGAGGGAAGAGGTACAACGAGAAAGAGAGGAAGAACAACGAAGGAAGGGAGCCAAGAAGTATGTGTCTTGTTCTCGATTGCTGTTCCTCGCTAACGACAAACTTTTCAGGAATGTTAAGTTGTTGAGCTTCGGTGGGGACGCAGATGCTGAAGAAGAAGGTGATGTCGGCACATTCGAAAAGAAAGCAATCTTCCGACCAGATTGTACGCACTCTCGAATCACCTTATCCCTACGCTGCTAACCCCTGTGCAGTGGCTGAAAATCCCCAACCAACAACCGTGATACCCGATTTCGTGTCACATCCAGCCTCAAGCGGTCGGCAGAAGAAGGGTGAAGCCAAGTCTGAGGCTTCCAAGGTTGAGAAATCTTCGAAAAAGCAGGAAGTCCCAGATATCACCAAAATTCGAGAAAGCTATGCCAAGGAACAAGCTGCTGGGAGGTAACTCATCTGCGCCGCTTTGCTGCTTTCTCATTGAGTCCCCACTTACAGTGACTCTCGACGAGCCGAAATCGAGAAAGTGGAGTCTGAGATCCGCAGGCTTGCGAAAAAGCGGGATGGTGACCTGAGTGATGATGAACACAAGAAGAAGGCCAAGAAGTCGTATCTCGGGGAAGAGCTGGCCAAGTACTCCAAAGGGCGAGGGCTGCAGAAGAAGGGCAAAGACGGCAAGCGGAAGGACGAGGGTGATGTGTTGGCTGCGCTGAGCAGCTTCAGGGGGAAGCTACAGAGATCGATGCTGGTTGATGAGGAACCTGAGGAAGAGGGGGCGGGCGAGGGTGGGGGTGGGGGTGGGGGTGAGGGTGAGGGAGCTGGTGCAGATGCCGCTGGCATGGAAGTGGATGATGATCGGGGTTTCATGGGACATGCTCTTCATTTCCCGAAGGATAATGGGGAGGAGACGCTGAAGGCGGAGCGTGATTATGAGGTGATTGACCCGCGAGCGAGAGGTGCACGGGCAAAGGAAGAGGAGCGGGAGAGGAAAAACGCCGCGTTGAAGGCCAAGGGCGGTGGTGTTCGTGGAGGACGGTATAGGCGATAGTCGTTAGCTCACGATCTCAGATATTTTGGAAAACTCATGAATATGCGTAACAAATCGTAAATAAATGACTAAACATCAAAGTCAACCACTGAACTACTAAGGGAGCTTGTCAATGAAAATCGTCACAAAGCGTCGGTAAAAGTCATGATGAGAAATGAGAACTGTCTGGTAATGGTGTCTGGTAATGGAGACCTGTCTGGTAATGGAGAACTGTCTGGTAATGGGCAAGTGTCTGGTAATGTGAAAGTGTCTGATGAACGAAATTTTGGGAGAGGGGTGTAAATGAAAATATTCATGAGCTGGAAACGTGGCAGAACAAGCGTACGAGGTTCAGAAAAGAAAAAAATCCCGTCTACCTTAAGGTCGTACAGGTCGTACAGTCCCTCAATTGGACGCAACACTAAGAGACGTTCAAGGGAGAGGAGGCAGGCTGTGAAGGAATTGATCAGCTGTTTGCCCGCTCGCTGCCCCGTTATAGCTGCAACAAATAAGTTCATTGGTCAAATTGCTCGGACAAAGACGCTTCGGAGACGCTTACTTTCCTCCGCCAGGAGGCGAATCTGTCAAGTCTCTCTTGGCATTGGGAAAGGTCGTTCCGTGACTGGTAAGGCCATGTTGGACCCACTGGTCATAAAATGACTGCATTAGAAAGGGAGAGGGACCAAAAAAAATAGCGTCTAGCTCACAGGGTATTCTAATACGCCGTCAACGTCGCCGTTGAGGGCAGCTGAATTACGTTTAAGCAAAGGACAAGATCAACGCGCACAAGTCAACGTACTTCCTGACCAAGACGTAAATGCGTATGTCATCTGGAACTCCTCCACACCGCCTGAATCGAAACATGTCAGATACGGGAGCACAAATATAAAGGCTGTCTTACGGCAAGGTATGGTGTCGGGGAAGGGAGCAGTCGCATTGAAAGGAACGAAGAATTGCCAGAAGTCCTTCGTGACAAGTTCCATGGCTGTCAGCACTTCCGGCTTGCCTTGCCTGTAAAGAAAAGGTATAATCTGTTTAGAAAAGATGACACTTCAAGTAATTACTGCTTCGCGGTGGCCGAGTGCGCCCCGACCCATTTGCCGCCATCGCCGATAGCCTTGGTAGCAAAAGACTTCACCGAATCAGGGAAGTAGGTAACTTGATCTGGGAAGAGTTGGCTTTCGCGAGCGTCTCAAGAAAGAATGCAATTAGCATGAGGTAGGCACTTACAAAGAACCAAAGTCGATACAAGGGCTGGCAAGAATGTCTTCTGTGTCTACTCCATACGAGCCGTCAAACGATGGTCCAGGGAAAATCACCGCGTTTGGCTGTACGGACTGCTTGGCGTACAATTTTTTGCAACCTAGACAGTAAAAACCGCCATCACTGCAAAGATATGTGATCAACCAATAGGCGTAGCTCATGCAGAACGACATACCCAGCTGTGACAAGATGGTTCGAATCAAGGGTCTTGATGTAGTTTGCTGTAATTGCAAAATTAGAACGGTATCGGGTTACGTATCAGAACAAAATCGCCCACATATCTCGAAAACCCATTTGGTAATAGTTTGCGGATTGCAGCTCGAAGACGCAGAGACAGTGGAAGAGCAGCGTAAGTCGTTCCCTAATTCCCATCCTAGGACTGTTGGGTTGTTGGCATACCGCTTAACCACTTGAGCAACGTAGTTTTTGAAAGCGCTGATAATAGTGCTGTCGGTGTAGAACAAATCGTGCGTGCCACTAGGATGGAAGTTTCGGACGTAGGCATCGATTCCGCCTACAAATGAAATAGAGTAAATATGTTGCAGGCGGATTGATCTACAACGAAATGCACCGTAGTCATTAGAGAGAAATCCTCTTTCGGAGAATTTGCCATTATCAGTAACTTGCCGACGGTCCCAAGAGGTAGAGGGCTTTGGTCTCTCAGGGTTCCAATTATTCGTAAGCGTGAGCAGGAGCTTCACCCCGTACTTCTGAGCGGCGGCAACGACTTGGTCGAGTCGCTGGAGACCATCTGCACCTGTGTTGATAGTTGCCTGGCCGTTCTGCAGAATCTACTGCGGGCGTTAGCTGGGAAGGAGTAGTGAGGGGTGATTTGATCATACCTGGAAGTAGGTGCCAGAGGATGGCTTGCAGGACACATCATTGAAAGCCCAAGCGCGAACGACTCTAAAGCCAGCGGTCGCTATAGTGTGGAAGGTCAGGTCGATGTCGTCGTTTGTAGACATTTGCAGCCAGTATGCATTCGTGCCATAGAAGCGCCAAAGGCTAAGACGGTGCGACATCAGCCCAACCGAGGATGGCTATATCGGACTAGCTTTTTACCTTCCGTTCAGTTGGAACCGCCCACCAGATACAGATACGAAACCTGTGTTTGAGCGAGCACTCAGGTCGGTTCTAGAGGCCAACGCGATCCAAAACTGGAGGACGAGCGTGATGCAAAGAGCCAGAGACATCTTGTACATGACGACGATTATCAAAAAAGACAAAAGAAGGATCCTGGACTTATAAACATGTAGGACAGGATATGTTCTGGCCAAGGAAAGGGCTGTGAAATTGTGTCATCCAGGTGTAGATCGTTATCCAATAGTGTTCCAGTGGTAAATTACGTTTTCATACAAACGAGGTCCCTGGCCGATGTCGCTATCGGGGCTGGGAGTTTGGCGTCCTTTCGATCATTCGGGTGCCAGATTGACGCCAGCATCGACTCTCCAAACGAACGTTCCTAACCACGATTGATGTCGAGAATGGCGATAAGTAATCACAACGTTTTGATTTGATTGGTATTGGTGGATAGGGCACTAGGTCATTTGAGCCAGGGTTTTAATGAGAGATGACATGGAAGTACGTCGCGCTTGGTGCCTCGTGGTCTGTGCGCTGGGAAAACCGGTCTTGGTTCCCGTCACCAACAGTCATAGTAAGCTTGCCAGATACAATAGATGTTGTGGCGGGTAATTCCAAGTACTTACGCGGCATTTCAACTTATTTGTTTTGCACAAAGTGAGCGCTATTTGCCTGTGTAAGTAATTACGACGTGACATTTTGGTCACGTCTGGTCACGTCCCATACACCCCTGTCCTCGTTTTTTTCCGCGTCCAGAACACTTCCAACGGCTCTTAACCGCCCTATCGCGTCATCTACTGCAGGTTCAACGCTTTGTAATATTGGATCGACGTCAGAATCATATTTTAGGACGTTCTGGTGACCAAAAATGTCACGTCACAACACAACCAAATAGCACTAATCGTAGTCCGCTACGATCCGTACAGCAACTCGTGCTAATTGGGAAAAAGGGGGTGAGTTTTATTTTACGAAACTGTGGCACGAAGAAGGGGTGAGTCCATAACGCATGTAGTACGATAGAAGAATAAGTAAACGAAAGAAGTCTCAATGTGAAGTCTAAGTACGCTGTCTTTTCGTATGCGAGCTTTGCTTATTGACAGAATAGTACTAAGGCATGTCTACTTACATGTGTTCACGAGGTATCGAGAGGGGAAGCCTTGTACCAACGACATGCGCATGGAGTCAATGCGGAGTTTGGAAGCCAGCGTCTAAATAGCACAGCCCCAGCGCCCTTGTCAGGATATGAGTGTACGGCCACCCTTATCAGGTTCCTGCATCCGGCTCGAGCTCCGACTCTACTTTGACACTGAAGCTTGAAGCTTTAGTTCACATACTAAAAACCAATGCCAATCTTCAACTCCAAGCTCTGCCAGGTCCATCGTTGGTGTTGCGTTGGTGTCGACTCCAGTCTCACAGTGTTAGCTGTGTTATCAAGCGGGGGTGTATTGACGCTTAGAGCTTGAAAGTTGCATGTTTCGGAGATCAACGGAAATCGATTGTTATGGAAGTCGTATGTTTTCTCAGTGGCAGCGCACTATGTGTAGCGCTCAGGTAGCACTCCATCAGAGCTCGTTCGATTGAGGTGGTACGTAAAGTTTTATTGTCGACAGTACATGTTCCGCGCTAACGATAGCAAGGATCCCAACTCGTTCATCGCGAATTTTGACAGGAAACTTGTTTACACCCTGCACTTGTTTTCGCGCCAATATGGGTACTCATATTGACTATCCACGTTGAACAGGCGAGGCCTGCCAACTGTCTGTTTCATTTTGTCCAGTCGGGAGGCGAATAAGCAAGATATTAGCACAGGAACGAACACAGATTAGTCGTTGTGGTCTTTTCTGGTTATTTTGGTCGCCGGCTCTAGGAATCTCCTCCACTCTGCCTCCATAGAATGTGACATTTATGACATGTCCATTCAGTTGCCTCAGCGCTTAAAAGACACGTTCCTAGGGTTCGGTCATATCCCAAGATGTGCATGGTAGAAGGACTGAAAGAGCCTGCTCCTCTCCGCTCTCCTGTCTTTTCCCTCTTAAGCAGAACGAGTCTACGAGAACGTTTGCGAAATGTCGAAACCTCCGTTAATCCACCAAGCTACGACGGCTACTCTCCTCGGATCAGATGATCCACCACCAACTGCTAACGACCAGTCGGAAAAGCCGTTGGAGGATTCGAAGAGCGAACATACCACTGGTATGTTTTGTGTTATTGGCATCCAATCGTGAGCTAAGTCGCATGCAGCAGCGAATCGTCCTGCGGAAGAAGAAGTGGTGCACACGGGCCCCGGTTCGGGGCCCAGCGTGCACGACATCCTCGCGTTTATTGGTATCTCCATTATGTTGATCTGGCCTTGGATATTCTTTGGCGTGGTTTGGGCGAAGAAAGGCATCCAGATGAATAACCACGTCGCCGAAGTCATCACGAATAATCCTCACGCCACGACCTACTTCATCACGCTTATATGCAGCATCATCTCCATGATCGTTAGCGCTCTGTTTTCTCTCTCAATTATTCGCTTTGCCCAGGAGTTGGTTTCACATCGCCAACCGACTGAACCTTTCACGCTCAGCGTGCTATTAGCTTTCAGACGTCAGACCTGGCCCTGGGGAAAGTCTTTGAAAGACGCTAAGTCCCTAATGACCAAAAACAGATGGTGGCCCGCGGTTTTGTTGATCATTTGCGTCCTCACCTTTCCACACTTGATATCAAGCACCACAAGTCTGCTAACTCCTGCCCCATTCAATCGAATGGTTGCGCTCACCGGGACCGAGCTCGACTTCTCATCGGCTGCTTCTGATTGTCTAGCCTGGTTCGCAGCACATCCGATAGCCAATAATTGTGGCTGGCAGGTGAGTCACTACGAGACACTCCAAGAAACTTCGCTGATGACATGTGGTTATTAGTTTTATAAGGGTATCCCATACACCAACTGCCTTGGAGAGAATCAGATGGTCGATGTCCTAGAGGCCGGCCGCGGTAACGTTAGTCAGAAATCTATTCTCAAACATTACATGTCCATTAACTCCATTTTATCCCGTAGATCCTTGAATTAATAACGAACAACACTCAAAGTCTGACCTTCAGTCAGCTCGGTGCTGAAGATGGCCTACATTTCCTGGGATCTATCCGAGGCGTGTTGCCTATTGGTCCCAACGGCGTCCCTGCTTTCAACACGCTCGCGCCTTCTCCCTTCTCGAAGCCGGAGGTAGTGGCGGGGATGATTTCATACAACTACACCCTCAATCATCAAGGTCTTAAAAGCAACGTCAGTTGCAATTATGCGCAAACGAACCCTTTCGTAGTCGGGGCGTTGTTTCCTGGATATGGCGGAGCAATACGATACAACGCTAGCTGCGCATCATTAGGGGAAGCTGAGGTCTTGACGAATGTTCTGTCTCTCCTTTCAACCTACGGCAACAATACGATGGTATACTGGGCATGCCAGTCAGTTGTGAACGGGGCCCCAGTGGCTTCCTACACTGTCTACTTGACAGGGTACAACTTTTACAAATCTGAGATTGGGAATATCATTTGTACCGTCAAGCCGGTGGAGGCTGCGATAGTTCCGGTGACGTACCAATCCACTGCGCGCATTTTCACTACTGCGGAATCGACTATAGCTGCTCCAATCGCGTTTTCCACGCACATCAACAATGCGTTGATTGGGCTGGGGGATATCATAAGCCAGGGCCAGAATTTCCAATCCAATCAAGTCGCTGAATCGGTTTTCACCTTTGGGGTGAAGTCTTTCGGGGTGCTACCTCAGCAAAATTCCTTGTATCTGCGATTATTTGAACAGATGATTCAAGGGATTCTCGAATACGAGGTTCGTCCTGGTGATATTTCATTATTCCTTCAATCTCATCGTTGTCCCACAGACCACCTATATTCGATTGATATACTCGACGGTTGCAAACCCCCCAGCCTCTTGTACTCGCACCGTGGATGGAGTGGTGAACTACGTGGTTATCGGCTGGTTTGTAACGAGCGCTAACATTGGCTTCTTGATTCCAATGACAATCATCAACGGGGCGGCCTTGATCGCACTACTTCTAGCTGTTTTGCTGGCGAAGACTGGTGGTTATACCTTCCACCCTTTTCATCCCAGGCCAGTTACCTACGGCGCCCATATCAAAGATCACGAACAAGTGCCTGATGAATGGAGACATAAAGTTACTTTTCATCCCACGTCTGTGCGTTTTTTTTAGATTTTATTGCGTATTTTTCCATTGCGTTGACTCTTCGATCGGCGGTTCTAGGTCTTCAAGGAATTCTTCAATAGTCAAGTGAGGGACAACATCACAGCCGGTGTCAAAGGGGTCGCTTTGGAAACAGCTCAAAAGAAAGTTGGGGATCGTATCCTCAATGACGGTGATTGAAGCTTCAAGTTCAAGCTGGGGCGATAGTTGGTTGGCTATATATGACGGTATTGGCGCCCTTGAACTTTGAGCTATTGCCTCAGTGGCGACTTGCGATATCAATCTATTTTCCATACTTTTCTTACATCGCAAATCACACCCCTAGCACATTATGCCTAGTAGTCCCCTTTTATTTTCCATTGGTCGTCAAGTCCTTCAAATAACCGTTCCTTGTGTAATACGAGAGTTTGTCCAGTTAATGATCAGGAACAACCGTTGATGACGTCGCGTCCGTAAGTATCGCTGCTCCCGTGAAACACGCGAGGGAGGGGATACAACTTTAAAATAAGGAGGAGCAACGACAGCAACGACAGGAAGGAGCTGAGAAGCATGCGCCTTGTTCCTGAACGTTGTTTCGTGGTAAAGACGAGTTCATCGAGGAAAGTGGTATCGCTGAGCTTCCATGGGGACGCAAGGGCTAGTGGAGATGGGATATCCGCGCATTCAGAAAGGAAGTGACCTTCTCAACGAATTGTATGTGTTCTCGCATCGTTTTAACTTTCCGCATCCTAACATACATTTGGTAGCTGAACCAATGATTGTGATGCCCGATTTTGCGTCGCACGCAGCCTCAAGCAGACGTTCAAAGAGGAGCGTAGCCACTGACGTCCCTCAGGAAGTCCTATATAACGAAACCAAACCCAGGAGCAAGGAGCGGAGAGGTGATTTGGTATCTGTAACATGCAGCTGCTGCCTCGTTGACCGCGCCTACAGCGACTCCGAGTCTTCATAAACCGGAACTGAAGAAGCAATATAGAACATCCGGAAACTTGCAAGAGTTGGCGAAGGACTCCGCAGGGCGGGGGCTGCAAGAGACAGGCAAAGACGGCAAGCGGAAGGGCGAAGTCGATCTATTGGAACTTCCCGTGATGGTCGGGGGTTTGCGGGACATTCTGTTGACTCGCTAAGGCAACGAAGAAAGCGGAAGGGATTACGATATGATTGCAGCGCACGAGCGCACACCGCCTTCACCTGCAGTGGCCACAATCTCACGACTTCGTAGCCAGAGCCAACAAAGTCCTCGCAGATTTGAAAGAGCTCGATGAACAGTTAGAAAATAACGTGCACACCAAACTCCCATCTCCGCGTAACCTCCCCCTCGTGGCGTGGACGAAGGGAAACCACTATGCGTGGCATTACAACGCTTCTTGCACCCGCCCTGCGATCACCACTGAAGCGTCGAAATGCTCCAGGAGAGCCAGCGGGTTGACGGGGGAGTGGAGCCGCGAGTACGGAAAGCTCGCGAGGGGGGGTGGAGAGGCCGGGGAGGCGAATCTTGTTGACCAAAACCTTTCGAATGTCCTGGAGAGGAGGTTGTTTGAGGAGGCTGCTCCGAGCAGGAGGAAAGTTGATGATGGTCGGGCTGTTGGCAGGGAGGTTGAGAGTGATGTGGAAGTCGTGTCCTTGCGTCGACTTCAAGGGATTACCACTCTCCAGCGCCAAGGCACGGATCAGGCGAGAGTCGCCGAAAAGGACCCACCGCAGAGGAAGTTCGTTGGCCTTGAAGGTCCCTGCTCATCCAGTATTCTTCAAGCTTCTCCCCCCCGTCGCCTGTTTGAAAACTCGATACGGTTTTCTTTCGATCCCCTATCCTTCGGCCACACCGAATTCACCTTAAGCGAGGCCAACGATCCATGATTACATGTACCCACCCCCGACCAAACGACCTCTTGATGGTTGTGCGGAGGGGTGCTTATAGCAGTGGCTGCCACTCAAGGAGGAGAGGTGTGAGTGATGTTGGCTGAGCGGTGTGATGGAGTAGAACTGTCACCAGCTGAAGTACGAGCGCGGAGTGCTGAGGGGGGGAGGTGCGCTGAGGGTTGAGATTTCGGCGGGAGGTGCTGGTGCTGGTTAGACGCACAAGCAAAATGTTGGTCTCTACCAAGACGATCTCGTCGACGTCATCGCCTTCACCGCCTCTCATGGCTCCTCTGCATTGTAAATCACGCATATAATGTCCCAGGAGTTCAAGCATACGTGACAACATTTCAGGCCCTCCGTCGCTGCTCCTCTCCGCTTGTATGCGCAACATTGCGACTACTTCGGTAGACCAACATATCACCTTCCCCATGAATCCACCAACATGGGCGCCGTTCGGCCATTCTCCTCCACCGCAAACTTCTGGCCCCCCCCATGCATTGAACCGGGCCACCAGGTCAGGAGATTATCCTCCCCGACAGGAGAAAGTGCATATCATGCCTCAGCCGTTCAATCATCCCTTGATCCCCAAATACATGACCTGCAACGGCTCAGCCTCTTGGAATTCAGCATCCAATCCCACCCTTTTTTTTCCTAGTCAACATCGGCTCTTCGTCCTTCATTGCGCCTGCACCCTGCCTCTCCACACAACCCCATAACCGCGTTGACCACGCTACACCGGTTCAACGTGCGCAAATTCAACACGATCATGCCCACCCGCTAGTCTCTCCCTCGAGCGTTCAACACGTCCCTTGAGACACGGATCTTCTATCTGGGGATAAACGTCGACTCCTGGATCTACGATGCCTTGGTATGCCGTGAGGGGGAAGGAGAAGATGACGATGAGTGTGCCGTATGCATTTGAGCTGTGTATCGTGGTGTCAGGATCGTGGTGACGATACACTAGTAGGCGAGGCTGCTCGTACCTGGTAGGTTTCAAAATCTGACGAAGGGTGAAAAAGCCATGTCACGGCAAAGAGGGTGGTGTGCATGAGCATCACGGAGAGGGTCTAGGCTGTCGAGAGGTTGATCTGAGGGGAGGAAGGGGGCTGGATGGGGTACGCAGTTCTGCCAGACAACTAGTCAATATTTCAATCCTCAGCTTGTATTCGGTCGGGTGACTTCTTGAAAGGCCGTGGGGGTAGCAAATGAATGCAGGTGTAGTGAAGATGATGATACTATTGACAACGTCATGGTGGTCGAGTTTTGCTGTGGTGGAGAGTATGTGTAAGCTTCGTCTTCGTATATCCACCTCAACAGCGAAATTAACAACTTTCAGACGAGAACGTCGAAAGAACCGACGCCGCATGCTGCCGACTCCACCGTTGGTCGTTCTGTCGCTCTTTTCGTCCGTCTATCCACCACCGCTCTATCAACTCCGGCGTCGGTTAAGCACCTTCAGACTTATCATGATCAGCCTCAGAGTTGAGATTCTGTATATCTCAAGTTTTCAGCCAATTTTTCCCCATAGCACAAGATGGCTCTAGGCGCCGTAGAAAGCGACGCTCTGCAAGCAAACAGGAGGGTTTTAAAACTCAGACATGTTGGCATCAAGGGACATCAAAGATCATATTGAGCTCATATGTCTTCGTAAAAGAACTTGCCTCACATAACTCATAATTGAGTAGGACTATTCTCCAGCAGCACTAGTCTTATCAACAGTTTTTAGGTTAGTGCAATTTAAAGAGATTACTTCACTTCCATGTCATGTTTGAAAGATCTTTGTCGTAGAGCAACTACATACTGTCTGTTCAAAAAAGGGTGCACTGAGAGCTACTTGAAGATTGCTGATGCTGATTTCCATTGTGATGGAACTCTAACTTGACCTTGACTTGACCAAACACTGGATACCTTCCTGTAAGAATCTGAAGACAATGCCACCATCAAATCTTTAACCTGTAAGCCTAACTTCAAAATCTAGAAACTTCAGATAGCAACAACTGCTATTGAGAGTCCCTGCCATTCCTTCGCCCATTTCATAGTTTATTCACCTCCTCTGGCCACAAAACTATGTCATTAGAGTAGCCCTTACACCTGTGTAAGCTGTTGGCCAAGTTACAACAGTGGAGTTTTTAACAACAAAGCTTGGAATCAAAAATAGGGCTATTCCTAGGATTTATTAGCACATGCAGGCATGTCAGCATCATTTAAGGATTTAATGAAGAATTATAGCAATTATGAAGCTTCAGGTTGGTATAGCAGGATGTAGATAGGTGGAAACGAGGCAGGAGGGGAGGGGGGTAGATGACATAAGCAGGGGCGGGACAGGATAAGGTAACTCGGGATGATGGCATCTTAGATCAGACCATCTGAAGACAAAATTTCAGTCTGCAGAGGGGTTGGGAGGCCTCTGTAGATTTTATGGATAAAACTATTTAGAAACCCCCTTTCTGTGAAAAATCAGGGGTTTCTGTGTGTTAAGTGAGAAACCCCATGATTTTTTGTTTGCCCATCATAATGCGAATTTGCATGCCTTGCCCAAACAATAACACGTGACCACGTGTAGCTCTAGCAAACCCAACCTTGCCTCAACTACATCATGCTCACTCATATTAGTCCTGTGGTATCAGTAACTTAGCTCCTATGGTGAGGCATTATTCAAGAATTTCTAACCACCTCTCCCAGTATTTCTATGAGATTGAATATGTATGAGATTGTATATGTAGGTGAGATTGAATAAGTGACATGCGCTTAACAACATAACATACAGGGCCTTGCATTGATGTGAGGCTGAAAACGATGAATTCCATGAGCTGCCAATCCTCAATCCAAAGGGCAGGCCACATGAACAGAGAGTAACAGGTGCTACTGAAGGACGTCTGCAAGGAGGAGGGGCAAAGGCAGCACAAATGCAAAAATGCAGTGTCTGTGGTAAGACTGGCCATACAAGAAGGTCCTGCCCAAGCTTGAAGAATATGTAGAGAGTGATTAGGAGTTATGATATATTGTACACACCTGAAATCTTCTATCCCATCTAGTTGACCTGTTGACATCGCCATGATTGTCAAATAGCACATGTCTTCACAGCCAGGTAGATGCCATAGTCTACAGTGATAAGGGACATGTGACAGCAACTGCTCCACAAGTGGTGGCTGCTGTGCTGCCACACCCCTGCAAGATGCACAAGAGTTGTGTGTTGAGTCCAAGTCGAGTCTCAGAGTCGCATTGCGTTTCTTTGATCAACAGAACATATCACCTGATCATTTTCTGGCATTTTATGCTGACATTGTTTGTCCCATCAGAAAGGGGGTTTCTATATAAGCAGTACCATTTCTTGCAGAAAGGGGGTTTCTGAATAGTTTTATCCAGATTTTACAGTCTGAAGAAATCTGAAGACACCAAACTATTTGAAATTGATGTTGATGGAGGCTTGGCATCTCAGCTGATGACAACTTGGCATGATCTGAAGATGTTTGAAAACTTCAGACATCTTCAGATCCTTACAGGAAGGTATCCACTGGCATGGCTATGCTTGAAATTCTATTTGTGTGAGAGTTCAAATCTTCAACCCATCAGTAGGAGCTTCAGCTAAAAAACTGTTTTTAGGAACGCTGACGATTCTATTTGTGGAAGTGCCAAATGACGTGTTCATGGCACTTCGCTTTTTCATTGTTTCCTTTCGTGTTTTGAATTTTATTGTGTATTTTGAAATTCTCTAGGCTCCAAAGTTTTTCTTTTATTTTTTTCAGGTCGTTAAGAGCATTTCGAAAGGTCCATTTGAACATCCACATGCGTGCCTGATGAGTGACCACATGCACTGAAGAAGTCCCAGTCCAATGACGCACTAACCGGCATCTTACTCTCGCATTGAAGGAATCAGGCTCAGGGCTTAATTTTCGTACGCACGACTTTTATTTCTTCCTTTTTATTTATTATGTTCTTACTTACGACAAAATCCTTATGAGACCGTAGGCCTTACTCGAAGACTGGATGGTAGGGTCGAGAAGCCGACGACTGGGACGCTCGCGTTGAGGGCGGCGACGCGCACGTAAATAAGCCTCTCCCAGTGTCAAGCAACTCCCTGAGCAATTCCCAGTCCAAGAGTTTTGCCGAGGTATCTGACAGGATGTGTCATCTTTGTTTAATTTGTTCACTTCCCCAAATCATTGCATTCTTTTTCTTCTTTTCTTATTTTAGATTATTGGGGACAGGCAGCACGCGAGAACGTGTCAATTGCCTTGTGATTTCGATTTTTGTATTTAAGGTGTTCTCCCACCTCACGAATGGAGTGCCTTTTTCTTCCCCCCCCACTTTTACCTCTCACAGTTAGTTTCGACGTTAGACCCTTCTGAATCCACTTCCCCTCTCTTCAAAACCCCCTCTATCTTCTACTAAGTTGTTGCGCACCAAGGCGTGGCAATCCTCAAGACAGATGCATCAAGCGCGTCGACGAACTCACGCCACCATCTCCAAGCGCACGGAAGAACTCACGCCACCGCTTAAGCTTTTAAAGTTGTTGTTGACGCTAAGTATTACTTTAGGCTGTCCCTTTGTCTCATATCACTTTCTCTCTCTTTACCCTTTCGTTTCCGAGTAGTCGACCAGTATCCTGTCTCCAGTGCTGAACATTCGTTCTTCTACAGTGGTGACCGAGACAGGGGACTGGTATCCCGCACTATGTTCTCTTTGGGCATCATATACTTATATGGTACGTGGCCCTTCAACGATCTTGCGCTGAAAACTTGGTTTTTAGGCGCATACAATCAACGATTAATCTCCTGATTCACAAATCTTCCGATTCGATCGTTCTGTACACGATCTCCCAACTTTGCTTCCATCCGAAAAGTCTGCTTCCGTTCCAACGACTGGTTCCTGAAGCTTTTGGACTGGTTATTCATTCGCATACACGCTAAGTTTTTCACGAAATCCCCCTTTCATTTTTAAATTTTCTCCCTATGACCTTTTATTATGGGTCCTGATCCCATTCTTCCTCTCGCTTCTGCTGACTCTATCAATTTGTCTTCTTCTGATACGAGCCTAAATGTAACTTTAGGCGTTCCCATGCCTACTCCTGGCACGCCCGGTGCTCCCAAATTCAAGGGAAAGAATATTTCTGATTTTTTAGATGCGCTTGAGCAACATGCTGATAGTGCTCGAGTTTCGCATTCTCTTCTTCCTGGTTACATTCTCAGATATTGTCACTCAAAGGTTCGATTGGTCATAGGAGCATCTCCGCACCTGTCCAAGGATGACTGGGTAGCAACAAGAGTGTATTTGACCGACCTTTATGGCTCGAACGACTCTGTACCTCCCAATTCTCCTGATCGCTTGCGCCATTGGTGTTCAAAACGTGGAGAATCAGGAAGTATTACTTCTCGAAAGGACGTGGATAAGTATTACCGGGATTTTACAGCCTTATCTTCAGATTTGACACCTCTTAAGATGCTCGCTAACAATGTGAATCTTTGTTTTTATAGGGGAATACCAACATCTTTACGCACGCGTATAAAGAAACGCATACCAGCTGCCAACCTCAAGACATCTTCGCCGCCCATGACTGAAATGCTACTCGGACTTTTACGAGCGGAATTTGATGAAGAAGACTTGGATGCGAAAACTGTTTATGTTGGCGTGGACCTGGATTCCGATTCCGACTCGAGTTTTAGCGATTCGGATGAGGACATTGACAAGGTAGTTCTAACAAAGAAAAAGAAGAAGAAGCCGTCGAAAAAGGTAACATTTGAGAAGACAGTCCCAGCTGCACCTATAGTCGAACCAGTCAATCTCAGCTCGGTGGATCAGCTTGCGAAACAGATGGAAGAATTGAGGCTTGCTCACGCTGAGATTTTGCGTTCTGTCAACAAAACGTCAAACGCTAACCAAAACTCTACGCAGACTAGCAGGGAAGCAAGATGTTTCTTCTGCGACTCGACAGGCCACCGACTTGGGCTTCAGTATTGTCCGGAGGTCAAGGTGTGTATCAATGAAGGACTCGTAGCTTACACCCCTGTTGGCAGATTAGCACGCGCAGACGGATCTGAACTCCCTCGGGCCTTCGGAAGCGATGGGGGAGTTGCCAAGGTCTTGCGAGAACAGCACGCTGCTTCGAGCCATTTAAAAGGTAAGGCCCGGGAGGTTTCAAGAGACCTACCTCCCCATATGGCCAATTACGCGGGTCTGTTATTTGATGGTGAAGAAGTCCTTTCTTCAGACATGTACAATGCGTCGCCCTCCTCGGTAATACCCGAATGGCGTGCGCCCCCTTCTTCAGCTCTAGCCGTGACTCGATCCCAAAAGGACAAGGAAGCGCGTTTCGATCCAATCAAACGTCCAGAGAGACGAGAACCCAAAGCTAAGTCCATTCCCAAGCCTAGAGATAATCAAACTAAGCCGCCCATTCCTACGCTCAATAACTTAAGGCCTGCAATAGCGCCAGTTCAATCCACGCCTCAAGCCTTCAATTTAAGACCTCCTGCGGCCAATACCGAAGACGCGTTCAAAAATCGTCGTGCGACGACTGCGAAGACCAAGGACGTTGAAATGAAAGAAGCAACCACCAAAGCTAAGTCAAGTCCAGCCTATCATTTTACATCCGACATTCAAGAAATGTACGATTTGGATAGGATTGTTCGCGATAAGGTCAACAAGACGATAGTCCAGCTGGAATTAGGCGAACTCCTTGCAATTTCTGCTTTCCTGCAGAAGTCTGTCAGCAACATGACAAAGACGCGCCGAGAATACACTTCAAAACCTGTAGTGGCGAATGTCGTTGAAGTACTTGAAGAAGCCGAATGGGCCGAGGAAGAACTTTCTTCTACAGATTTGGCTGGTGGTTATGAATCTGATGATGAGGATTTTTACCGTTCTCTTCCTGCAGCTGAATCATTTGCTAATTCAACTTTTGTCGAGTCGCGCGTAGGTCTGGAGTTCAATGAGTCTTCTGAATCAAAAGAAGAAATTATGATACACTATGCTTCTGTGGTCAAGATTCACCCTACTCCGCAGCCACTTTTTGCGATGGTTACCAGATGTTTCAAGGGTAAATTCGCAGGAAAGGACGTGATCTTTATGATTGACACAGGATCCAAGTTGAACTTGATGGCTAAAGAATTTTACGATAGGACGGGTCTCGCAATCGACCTGGACGGCACGCGTTGGTCACTGAAAGGGATTAACGGGCGACCTGTTCCTCTCGGTGGTTGCGTCCGTGATGCTGAAATCATGATTTCTGGAAAGCGATTTGACCATCACATTTTCGTTAGTCGAGAGGGCACCGGCAAGCAAGAAATAATACTTGGACAACCATGGCTTCAATGGTATTCGGCCTCAATTCAATACACGCGCCAGGGTTCCATGAACATGCGGATCTGGCAAGACGGCGACGGGAACAAGTTCGGCTGCTCCCATCATCAAAGTTCATCAGTCTTAATTCCTCTTTGCACGCCAAATGCCCCTCGCAACACGTCTACCCTCAATATGAATATGCCCAGGATCGAGGAAGTGGAAGATGTTGATGCGGGAAAATAAAGGCGGACGCGTATCCCGAGCCTGGACTTGACCAGGACACGTCCGTTCCGACTCTTGGGCGCTCACTTCATGCATTGATGGGAACTTATGGCTTTGATTTTCCTTCTTTTGTTCCTGACTTAGAACCTCCGAAAGCTTACGATTCACTTTTACAGAATATTGCTCATTGTTCCCCTAGGACGTCTCAGCCACTTCTTACCCCTTGGACTCGACGAGCCCTTACTTACAAATCAAATCCCCTTCAAACACAAACAAAATACAAAACTGTTGATAAGAAAGTCCGACCAGTCCCCACTTATATGCCAGATCTGGCCAGGCAAGTGTTTCTTCCTGTGATAATACCCTCACTACCCCCACTCCCATTAGATCCTCCTTTCCATGTGGATTTCGTGCCTGCGCGTCGCCTCACGCTTGAGCGCTTGGAGAAGATTCTTACAAGCGTACCTAAAGGGTTTCTACAGCCTCGAGAAATTGACTTGCTGGTCTTTGTTTTGCAGACGCGACAGCAGGCTTTAGCCTTTGAAGACTCTGAGCGAGGTACGTTCTCTGACAAGTATTTTCCTGACTACGACATTCCGGTGATTGAACATGTCCCATGGGTTCAAGCCCCAATTCGTATACCAAAATCCATTGAAGACACCGTCCGTCAAATGCTTCTTGAGCAAAAGGCCACAGGAAAGTATGAGTATTCTACGGCATCTTATCGTTCGAGAATCTTTGCTGTTGCCAAGCCCAAAGGAGGTATCCGTCTGGTGGCCGACGTTCAAGAGCTTAACAGAGTAACGGTGCGTGATGCCGGCTTACCTCCAAGAACTGATGATTTTGCAGAAAGTTTTGTTGGCCACGTCATCTATGGTCTTGCAGATTTGTTTTCAGGATACAATGGGCGGAAGCTAGCAATTACCTCTCGACCACTTACAACTTTTAGTTGTTTGATAGGACCCCTTCGTTCTTGCGTTTTGCCTCAAGGCGCTACCAATTCATTACCGGAGTTCCAACGTTGCATGACTCATATGCTACAAGAAGAGATTCCCAAGAACGGGAATGTATTTGTCGACGATGTGGGATTAAAAGGGCCTACATCAACCTACAACGATGAAGAGATTGCCCCTGGAATCAGACGCTATGTTTACGAGTATGCCACAACCCTTGATAGATTTCTGACGCGCTTTATTCAAGCAGGCATCACGGCTTCGGGAAAGAAGCTGGTACTCGCCACCCCTCGCTTACATATTGTTGGTACGATTGTTTCAAAAGAAGGTTGGCACCTCAAACATGGTTTGGTAACCAAGATTTTGAACTGGGGCCCGTTAACAAGTGTTACCGATGTTCGGTCGTTTCTTGGAACGGCAGGGGTTGGTAGAAAATGGATACGAGGATTCTCTTTAATCACAAAACTGCTGACGCTTCTCACCAAAATAGCAGTCCAGTGACAGTTCTCTTTTTCAAAAGAAGCAGAAGCCGCTCAAAATGAACTCAAGCGTCTTGTCTCTACCGCTCCTGTCCTTATCAAGCTAGATTATGATGCGGCGAAGCTTCTTACACATCTCGACCCATCCCCTCGGCCTTCCGATCATGGCCTTGTTATCATCGCTGTCAATTCTTGTCAAAATGGTACTGGTTGGATTCTATACCAAATGGTTGAGAAGGACAAACACCCGGTAATTTTTGGGTCTTGTACATTTAACGACACTGAATCTCGCTATTCGCAGGCAAAACTAGAACTTTATGGAGTATTTCATGCGGTAAAAGACCTTCGACACCGAGTCTGGGGGATCCACTTCCGAATCGACATCGACGCGAAGTTTTTAATCGAGATGGTGAAGCAACCGGACCTTCCAAATGCTCCCATGACGCGATGGATCTCGTATATTGCGCTCTTCGACTATGTAATGAATCACGTCCCGGCCCAATCTCATGCAGGCGTTGATGGACTTTCTCGGCGAAGATGCACTCCTGGACTGGTGGCTACCACTTTTATCATATAACTAAGGCACTTGCCATAAGAGCTCTGTGTATAAGTCCACGCTCTTTATGAGATATCGCTCTGGATATTTCATTGAGTGTCTTGGTGGCTTTCATTAACTATTTCATTCCTGTTTCAGTGTGGTTTCAATAGATATTTCATTAGTATTTCAGGCTATTTCATTGCGCTTTTCATAACTAATGCTCTGATCTTTCAATAGATATTTCATTAAGAATGTTAGGCCCTCTCATTGAGATTTTCATTAATATTTCAGGATATTTCATTGCACTTTTCATACCTAATGCTCTGATCTTTCAATAGATATTTCATTAGGAATGTTAGGCTCTCTCATTGAGATTTTCATTAATTACTCAGTGCGCTTTCAATGGATTTTTCATTAATATTTCAGGCTATTTCATTGCGCTTTTCATAACTAATGCTTTGTGTTTTCAATAGGTATTTCATTAAGAATGTTAGGCCCTCTCATTTAGATTTTCATTAATATTTCAGGATATTTCATTGCACTTTTCATAACTAATGCTCTGTGCTTTCAATAGATATTTCATTAGGAATGTTAGGCTCTCTCATTGAGATTTTCATTAATTACTCAGTGCGCTTTCAATGGATTTTTCATTAATATTTCAGGATATTTCATTACACTTTTCATAACTAATGCTCTGTGCTTTCAATAGATATTTCATTAGGAATGTTAGGCCCTCTCATTGAGATTTTCATTAATTATTCAGTGCGCTTTCAATGGATTTTTCATTAATATTTCAGGATATTTCATTGCGCTTTTCATAACTAATGCTCTGCACTTTCAATGGATATTTCATTGGGAATGTTAGGCTCTCTCATTGAGATTTTCATTAATTACTCAGTGCGCTTTCAATGGATTTTTCATTAATATTTCAGGCTATTTCATTGTGCTTTTCATAATTAATGCTCAGAATGATTTCACCTATCAGGGTCCATGTAATGGGATGTTGGGATGATGGTCACATGACCAATTACCAAAAATGGTCAAAAAACGAAAGTTGTAGCCCTACACTGTAGCTTCTGAAATCTGTTTGAATTATGTTCTGAAGTGCTCCCATTGTGGAGATATGAGGTAAAGGGATTTCAAAAGTGTCGTGTTTTTTTTTGTATTTTGCGATTTTCTCCATGAAAACAAAACCAAATAACATGATTTCAGTACATTTAGAAAGCTAAAAGAAAGGGCTACAATTATTGTATCGTGGGAAAATTGACCAAAAAAGGAAGGTGCATGCCAATGAGATATAGACTACTGAGTTTACTGATAGACTACAAAAAAGTTGGACTTAGACTACACAGTTTACTGATACATTATAAAGACTACAAAAGTCAAACTTAGACTACAAAGCTTGCTGATAGACTACAAAAAAGTCAGACTTAAACTACAAAAGCTAGGGTTAGGATATCTTGACTACAAAGTTTGTAGTGTCTGCTTTTTGTCATTACAAAAGATTGTAGTGTGTGCTTTTATATTAGAAAAGTTTGTAGTGTGTGCTTTTTTAAAAAGTTTGTAGTGTCCACTTTTTGAAACTACAAAATGTTGTAGTGTGCACTTTTTCATTAGAAAAGTTTGTAGTGTATGGTTTTTGAGACTACAAAAGGTTGTAGTGTGCGCTTTTTTATCAGAAAAGTTTGTAGTGTCCGCTTTTTGAGACTACAAAATGTTGTAGTGTGCGCTTTTTCATTAGAAAAGTTTGTAGTGTCCGCTTTTTGAGACTACAAAAGTTTGTAGTCAACATGTAGTTTATGGTGTCCTTGGTGCTATCTATGTGATGAGGATGAGGTTGAAGGATTGCCATCATATTGCCAGTGCTGCCACATTAGTTTTTCCATCATACACAATTTTATCCTCAATTATCAGTTCATGTGGGGATTTCGCTGAAGGATTGACTTGACATCACCAGTTTTTGACATCATGACCAAGTTAGCTTTCATCCTGTCATCTTTCAAATTGATAGCTACTTGCCTGTCTGAAATATAGTCAACTTTGATAAATTCATGTGGGGATATCACTGAAAGATTGACATAACATCACCAGTTTTTGACATCATGACTAAGTTAGCTTTCAATGATGGGCTGATTCATCCTTGGAGGTGTCTTTAAGTCAGATCATGTTGTGTGTTGACCATGTATTCAGTAGATATCAACATGATTATCATCCCTAGCTTGACAGACAACTTGGGCATGATGTGAGAGACTGATATGAAAGGCTTAGAATGACCTTTCCTAATGTGAAAGACAACTTGTGTATGATGGCAAAACTAATGTTGCAGCACTGGCAATATGATGGCAATTCTTCAACCTCATCCCTATAACATAGATAGCACCAAGGACTTGACTACAAACTTTTGTAGTCTCAAAAAGCAGACACTACAAACTTTTCTGATAAAAAAGCGCACACTACAACCTTTTGTAGTCTCAAAAACCATACACTACAAACTTTTCTGATAAAAAAGCGCACACTACAACCTTTTGTAGTCTCAAAAACCATATGCTACAAACTTTTCTACTAAAAAAGCGCACACTACAAACTTTTGTAGTCTCAAAAACCATACACTACAAACTTTTCTAATGAAAAAGTGCACACTACAACTTTTTGTAGCCTCAAAAAGTGGACACTACAAACTTTTTAAAAAAGCACACACTACAACATTTTGTAGTCTCAAGAAGCATACACTACAAACTTTTCTAATATAAAAGCACACACTATAATCTTTTGTAATGACAAAAAGCGGACACTACAAACTTTGTAGTCAAGATATCCTAACCCTAGCTTTTGTAGTTTAAGTCTGACTTTTTTGTAGTCTATCAGCAAGCTTTGTAGTCTAAGTTTGACTTTTGTAGTCTTTATAATGTATCAGTAAACTGTGTAGTCTAAGTCCAACTTTTTTGTAGTCTATCAGTAAACTCAGTAGTCTATATCTCATTGGCATGCACCTTCCTTTTTTGGTCAATTTTCCCACGATACAATAATTGTAGCCCTTTCTTTTAGCTTTCTAAATGTACTGAAATCATGTTATTTGGTTTTGTTTTCATGGAGAAAATCGCAAAATACAAAAAAAAACACGACACTTTTGAAATCCCTTTACCTCATATCTCCACAATGGGAGCACTTCAGAACATAATTCAAACAGATTTCAGAAGCTACAGTGTAGGGCTACAACTTTCGTTTTTTGACCATTTTTGGTAATTGGTCATGTGACCATCATCCCAACATCCCATTACATGGACCCTGATAGGTGAAATCATTCTGAGCATTAATTATGAAAAGCACAATGAAATAGCCTGAAATATTAATGAAAAATCCATTGAAAGCGCACTGAGTAATTAATGAAAATCTCAATGAGAGAGCCTAACATTCCCAATGAAATATCCATTGAAAGTGCAGAGCATTAGTTATGAAAAGCGCAATGAAATATCCTGAAATATTAATGAAAAATCCATTGAAAGCGCACTGAATAATTAATGAAAATCTCAATGAGAGGGCCTAACATTCCTAATGAAATATCTATTGAAAGCACAGAGCATTAGTTATGAAAAGTGTAATGAAATATCCTGAAATATTAATGAAAAATCCATTGAAAGCGCACTGAGTAATTAATGAAAATCTCAATGAGAGAGCCTAACATTCCTAATGAAATATCTATTGAAAGCACAGAGCATTAGTTATGAAAAGTGCAATGAAATATCCTGAAATATTAATGAAAATCTAAATGAGAGGGCCTAACATTCTTAATGAAATACCTATTGAAAACACAAAGCATTAGTTATGAAAAGCGCAATGAAATATCCTGAAATATTAATGAAAAATCCATTGAAAGCGCACTGAATAATTAATGAAAATCTCAATGAGAGGGCCTAACATTCCTAATGAAATATCTATTGAAAGCACAGAGCATTAGTTATGAAAAGTGTAATGAAATATCCTGAAATATTAATGAAAAATCCATTGAAAGCGCACTGAGTAATTAATGAAAATCTCAATGAGAGAGCCTAACATTCCTAATGAAATATCTATTGAAAGCACAGAGCATTAGTTATGAAAAGTGCAATGAAATATCCTGAAATATTAATGAAAATCTAAATGAGAGGGCCTAACATTCTTAATGAAATACCTATTGAAAACACAAAGCATTAGTTATGAAAAGTGCAATGAAATAGCCTGAAATATTAATGAAAAATCCATTGAAAGCGCACTGAGTAATTAATGAAAATCTCAATGAGAGAGCCCAACATTCCTAATGAAATATCTATTGAAAGCACAGAGCATTAGTTATGAAAAGTGCAATGAAATATCCTGAAATATTAATGAAAATCTAAATGAGAGGGCCTAACATTCTTAATGAAATACCTATTGAAAACACAAAGCATTAGTTATGAAAAGCGCAATGAAATATCCTGAAATATTAATGAAAAATCCATTGAAAGCGCACTGAATAATTAATGAAAATCTCAATGAGAGGGCCTAACATTCCTAATGAAATATCTATTGAAAGCACAGAGCATTAGTTATGAAAAGTGTAATGAAATATCCTGAAATATTAATGAAAAATCCATTGAAAGTGCACTGAGTAATTAATGAAAATCTCAATGAGAGAGCCTAACATTCCTAATGAAATATCTATTGAAAGCACAGAGCATTAGTTATGAAAAGTGCAATGAAATATCCTGAAATATTAATGAAAATCTAAATGAGAGGGCCTAACATTCTTAATGAAATACCTATTGAAAACACAAAGCATTAGTTATGAAAAGCGCAATGAAATAGCCTGAAATATTAATGAAAAATCCATTGAAAGCGCACTGAGTAATTAATGAAAATCTCAATGAGAGAGCCTAACATTCCTAATGAAATATCTATTGAAAGATCAGAGCATTAGGTATGAAAAGTGCAATGAAATATCCTGAAATATTAATGAAAATCTCAATGAGAGGGCCTAACATTCTTAATGAAATATCTATTGAAAGATCAGAGCATTAGTTATGAAAAGCGCAATGAAATAGCCTGAAATACTAATGAAATATCTATTGAAACCACACTGAAACAGGAATGAAATAGTTAATGAAAGCCACCAAGACACTCAATGAAATATCCAGAGCGATATCTCATAAAGAGCGTGGACTTATACACAGAGCTCTTATGGCAAGTGCCTTAGTTATATGATAAAAGTGGTAGCCACTTGTGACTCCTGAGGATACAGAAGATGAAGATGCAGAAGAATATTTGGATAAGTTTATGGGCACAGCTTTATCAGACTCCCCTTCCCTTTCATCTGCTTTGTTGACGAACTTTATATCTTCAGAGTCGCTGTACGCTTTTCGACCAACTCACCTAAATAAGAGTTTCTTTCAAGACCTTTTGCTGACTATGCGGCGAACGCCTCAAACTCCTTACACTTCTTTTCGCACCGTGTCTATTGCTGATGACCTTTCTGTCCTTAGTGCAGGCGACCCCAGCCCTTCTTTAGCAGCAGAACTTCACAAGATCAAACAAGAACATTTCAACCCTTCAGAAAAAGATTCTAGAAACAAATCTCTTGTTAAGCGTTCACTTCTCTCCATTACGGATGATTTTTCTTATACAGGACGCGAGTTTGAGCACTGCAAAGTTTGTACGCCCTTTGTAGCAACGTGTTCCTTAGGAAACGAGGTTTTTGACATGGAGTTATGCCGTTATAGGCGCTCTTATATGTCCTCCTTACAACAAGGTGCGCCTCAACCATCAATTACTGATCAATCTTCTCTACCAGGTATCCCGGACCCATCGCTTCGGACCGATAACAGAGTCAACTACAAAGAAGTACCTCTCTCTATCGCCGTGTCTTGCGCTGTACACGCTTTCGGCATCAAAGACAAGGACTCGCCAGAAATGTGGCAAGAAATCATCACCTATCTCAAGTCGGACGTAATGCCAAGCCATTGTGAAGACCCCGCGGAACGCAAAACCTTCATTCGGCGAACCAAGAATTTTTTCCTTCACGACGGGGACCGTCTCTGGAAAATCGAATCTAAGGGAAAGCTCCCTCGTTTAGTAGTCATGGACATTGACTGCCATTCAGCTTTGATTGCAGAAGCTCACAACAATGTGGGACATCAAGGCCGAGATGCAACATACAAGACCTTATCGGAACGTTTTTTCTGGCCGAACATGTTTGACCAGATCGCATACTTTGTGCGCTCTTGCAACATTTGCCAACTACGTTCGAAGACTCGCCCTATTGTCGCATTCAGTCCAACTTGGAGTTCCGGAATCCTTAGACGATTCGACTTGGACACGGTTCATATGCCAGACGGCATCGGTGGTATGAAGTACTTACTGCAAGCTACTGACCCTTCCATTTCTTGGGTAGAAGCGCGGGCAGCAAGGCGCACTAGTTCGGAAGCTTGGGCCAAGTTTCTTTATGAAGAAGTATACTGTCGATTTGGAGGAGTTCTTCTCTGTTTGGTCGATGGCGGTTCTGAATTCAAGGGAGCGGTTGAGATTCTTTTCAAGCAATACGGCGTCGTCGCTATTGTCTCCTCGCCTTACCATCCAGAAGGCAACAGTCACGCAGAACGCTCACATCAAACTCTCGTCAATTCAATTCTTCGGGCTTGTGGAGATAACGCATCATGATGGCCACTCTACTTGCACGCTGGTTTGTGGGCGATGCGATGTTCAACATCAAGAGTTATGGGATATCCCCCTTACTTTCTTCTTTATGGTCGTCACCCGATTTTTGCTTTTGACTTTGCAGACAGGACTTGGGATACACTCGATTGGCACAATGTCGCTTCAACGGAAGACCTCCTCGTGTTACGGATGCAACAAATTCTATGGCGGGACAAGAAACTGGTACTCGTGATGGACCAGCAAAAGAAGGTTCGCCAACGGGCTGTTGACGATTTCAACCGTAAGCACGCACATTATCTGTCTTTGGGTTCTTTTGTCATGGGCACTTGGGTTCTTTTGCACGAGACTTGGTTGGATTCTCAGATGGGACATAAGGGAGCGTTACGATGGACTGGCCCATACATTGTTCACTGCCAGTTACGCGACACAACATATCAGTTACGAGAATTAGATGGTACGGTGATGAGAGGATCAGTGGCTGCTAACTGTTTAAAGGTCTTTTATTATCGAGAGGAGCACCAAACAATCCATACAGTTCAACCTACAGAATACACCCTACACGTTGCAGCCGTCTCTTCGTCCTCAGCGCACGCTTCGACAGTCATCGGGATGCTGAACCAAGACCTCCTCATCACTCCGCCCTACCCAGTTTCTGTAAAAAGCGGCGAAGCGTCTTTCCCAGATAACTGCTCGCTGGTATCCTTCTCGACTGTCACTCCGTTCGCTTTTACATCACAAAGTCTTCACTATCGCTACTTCCCCACCATTGAAGAACTCGACCCGATCGATTACAACGCGGTTCAGTACATTCGTTTCAACGCTTCCTCAGGCATCGTTCATGGGCACATCCACGAAAATCTGCTTGAAAGCTCCAATATACGCGACCTCGAAGCTTGGGCTCTCGCCGCTCTCCCTCTCCGCTAAGTTTTTCTTTTTAAGTTTATTTTGATCATAGCTCCGAAACGATGGGGGCATCGTTTTAATTTTCTCCCTATTTGTGGAAGTGCCAAATGACGTGTTCATGGCACTTCACTTTTTCATTGTTTCCTTTTGTGTTTTGAATTTTATTGTGTATTTTGAAATTCTCTAGGCTCCAAAGTTTTTCTTTTATTTTTTTCAGGTCGTTAAGAGCATTTCGAAAGGTCCATTTGAACATCCACACGCGTGCCTGATGAGTGACCACGTGCACTGAAGAAGTCCCAGTCCAATGACGCACTAACCGGCATCTTACTCTCGCATTGAAGGAATCAGGCTCAGGGCTTAATTTTCGTACACACGACTTTTATTTCTTCTTTTTTATTTATTATGTTCTTACTTACGACAAAATCCTTATGAGACCATAGGCCTTACTCGAAGACTGGATGGTAGGGTCAAGAAGCCGACGACTGGGACGCTCGCATTGAGGGCGGCGACGCGCACGTAAATAAGCCTCTCCCATCGTCGAGCAACTCCCTGAGCAATTCCCAGTCCAAGAGTTTTGCCGAGGTATCTGACAGGATGTGTCATCTTTGTTTAATTTGTTCACTTCCCCAAATCATTGCATTCTTTTTCTTCTTTTCTTATTTTAGATTATTGGGGACAGGCAGCACGCGAGAACGTGTCGATTGCCTTGTGATTTCGATTTTTGTATTTAAGGTGTTCTCCCACCTCACGAATGGAGTGCCTTTTTCTTCCCCCCCCACTTTTACCTCTCACAGTTAGTTTCGACGTTAGACCCTTCTGAATCCACTTCCCCTCTCTTCAAAACCCCCTCTATCTTCTACTAAGTTGTTGTGCACCAAGGCGTGGCAATCCTCAAGACAGACGCATCAAGCGCGTCGACGAACTCACGCCACCATCTCCAAGCGCACGGAAGAACTCACGCCACCGCTTAAGCTTTTAAAGTTGTTGTTGACGCTAAGTATTACTTTAGGCTGTCCCTTTGTCTCATATCACTTTCTCTCTCTTTACCCTTTCGTTTCCGAGTAGTCGACCAGTATCTTGTCTCCAGTGCTGAACATTCGTTCTTCTACATTGGACCTTGCAGGACATTTCATTTGGGGGTGGGCAATTCTCAGTATGTGTGACACACATCACATGAGTCCAAACAGTGACCCACTCACTTTGCATTGCCTACACCACATCTTTTTGAGAAATGAAAGAGGAAATGGTATCTAATAAGTCTGATGAACAAGATTATTCATGTGATATTTTCTGTAGTGGTAGTAATATTGCCAGCTGATAAAAACCCCTGCCAAATGCTGCCCACCAGTAGCTCATTCCTGCAGCAAGCCAGGGGCTCATCCAATGACTTTGCCTCATTGGTATGATTTTTTCTATACATAAAAACCTGTTGATTGTTAAGATTATTTTTTCAAAAAAAAACTTTCTTTGTGGAAATCTCTGCTAAAAAGTGTGATATCTCAGGTTTCAAGGTTAAAAATTAAAAATCTGATCTTAACAATCAATTCCTGCAGCAAAAAAATGGTGGATTTGTTATTGGCCCATATCCTGAAAGTGAGTTGTTGTTGTGTTCTTCATGAAATAGAGCATACTGATGTTAAAGGCCTTGGTAAACAACCTACAACAAGGGAGATCAACAAAGATAGCTTGCTTATCATCTTCAACTCTAACATCTAACTGTCAAGAGCTCGAATATAGGTTCAAACCAACTGATTGTAAGTAGATATCCATAGATCTGGTCCTTCAGATACTGAAATACTACATTTTAGCTTGATTCATCAAACTTACTTCAAATTCAAGCCTGGATCACCCTGTGACTACATCTTGTAATAATAAGGGTAGAGAAAATGCTCATTCTTCTGTGAAAGACTTTGAGGAGGCCTTCAAAAAGGCTAACACTGATCTTGAATCTGCTACTGTGAAACTTAGTGTACTGGAAGCAGATCTGCATGATGCTTGACTTGAGTGTGGTAATCTTTGCCAGAAACTAGTGCTCAGCTCAGATAAATGTAAGAGCTTGTCTGAGGAGCTAAAGCTGCAGAAAGAAAAGAACACAAAGCTGTATCAGGACTTGCGGGTTGAACAACAAGGTCATCAATGAACACAAAATCAAAGAGATATTCTAGAGAAGCAAATCTTGCTCTTGAAAGATGCTGGACTGGAAACCACTAAAGATATGAAAAAGCTGATGACACATGCTGATCTTGCTGTTAATAAGCTTATTGGAGCTGAAAAAGCTAATGCTGGTTTAAGAACTGAACTTTCTAAAGCTCTTCAACAGTATCAACTTGATGTGGAGGCCTCTCGTGCTAAGCTTGCTATTGCTGGCAAAAAACTCAGGGATGTTAGGGCTTCAGTTGTAAAGCTTAAAAAAAGCATGGCTCGATTTACAGTTAACAAGGAAAAGGCTACAGATGCTCTTATGAAAAAGAACTCAGTCCATCATCATCTTCATAAGGGTAAATACACAGAAGAAACTAGAAATCTCATCCAGCTCCTTGTCAAAGCTGGTTGTGGACATGACTACATAACTGAGGTCATCTCAGCAGTATTAGGAACTGCAGGAATCACTGTAGTTGGAAGTATTAGCCGTCACACAGTCTCTCATGTCATTCTTGAGGGTTACTATGCTGCTTGTATACAAATTGGGTATGAGATGCAGGAAGCTGCAGGTATGTTAAATTATGCCAATAAATACAAGATGTTTATGAAGCCTTTCAGGTATCACAATCAGTGCAGATGGTACCAGCCATTGAAGCATCAATTATAACTCTTGTCATGTGAATCTTGAGGCTGATTCATATTCTGCTGATGCTGTATCAGAGGTTAAACAACATGTACAAAGATTTCTTGGCATCCAATCCTCTGTGGATGGAACTAGTGAGCAGGCTATAAAAGATTGGGATGAGACTTTGAAAAAAATAATCAGGATTTTTAATAATAGCCCACTTGGCCATCGCACTGGATATATGCTTTGTCTGGTGGATATATTTGTTAAGCTACTGGGAATGCACACAGACCATTGTGCAAAGGAAAAAAAAGACTATAAGCTTCTGAAAAAGAAGAAGGAAGCAGCAGTACATCAAGTTCTTGGTGAAAGAGAAATTCTTGAAAAGAGTAATGATGAATTGGTTCCTTCTTTCCTGGAGGCCAACAAACAGATGATTGAGGATGCTGGAGGACAAGCTAGATGGGATGCTCTTCCTGAAAAAGAAAGAACTGAGTTACTGGCAGGGATGATGGAAAGGCTAGTTGTGAAATTGGGGGCAGATGCATATGAACAAATGCCAGAAGAAGAGAAGAAGATGCTGAGCCTTTTTATCTGGGCTGGTTGTGGCTGCCATAAAGACTTGAATACAATAAAAGGAGGGTATGTTGCTATTGTTGCTTGGTGGAAAAAAAATCTGGCCCTATAAAACTTCCTAATTGTGACAATGCTGCAATACTGAAAAATGCACCTGGGCCAACACAAACAGATGCAAAAACAAAGGATCAGCAAGATGCCTTTGATAAAACAGAGAGTGGGGGCATAAAGGCCACACAACTTGCTGGTGCCCTTTTAAACCACAAGGATGATAAAAAAGGACATCATGATGAGTTTCATGCATGGTGGCAAAGTCATGTTGGGACCCCTTTCACATTTCCAGATACATCAAACACATGCTTTCAGTCACATTGTGAGGCTGCAGCTATGTTGTTACTTCATCTTGACTACTTTATTGAATTTCTGGAGTATGTTAGAGACAAAAAAGACACCAGAAAGTTCAACAACATGGAGAATAATTTATATAAGGCACTACACTGCAATGCAACAAAAACAGAACTTGCAGTCTTAGCATTATATGGCCAGGCTGTCTCCCATCCTTATATGAAGGAAATCCAAGGTGATCCAACATTGAACATGCTGAACTATGGCCCACTTCATAAAAATATTCACTCATTCATGAAACCTATTAGTGAAGATCCAAATTTTTTATTGGCCCAAATGTCACCCATGAGACTGGTACATTTAATGGAGAGCCCTGGCACAATGAAGAGGTTATTGAAGCCATCCAAAGGCTTGCACCCTCCTTTCCATATTTGAAGGAACTAGTGGTCATATTCTTTGAAGGTGCAGGTGAAACTTGGAAGCAATTTACTTCAGAGTTTGCTCCTGGAGGTCTTATTGATGAAGCAATGACAGATGAGAGAGCCCTGGCTTGGATGCCACTAACAAATGATGTAAATGAGGGTGCACTTGGTTCATTTCATGTTCTAATGTGAAAGCAACCACAATTAACTTTATTGCAATACAATGCACAAGCCATGTTTGCTCAGAATAATACAAGAGCATTCATGAGAAAGAAGCTTGGACCAGATGACTTGAAATATATCTATAAGATGGCCAGAGAAACAGCAGGGGAAGAAAAGAAAAGGCATGAAGAGATTATCAAACATACAGAGGAGCACATTAAAAAGAAAGAGGCTTCAAGGAGTAAAAGACCAAAAAAGGCTGCTGAGAAAACAGAAAGAATTGCAGCTGTTCAACTTATTTTTGACAAAGAGAGGATAAATGATCTCAAGGGACTGGCTTTATATGATCACCTGGATGCATTCAAAGCAGCTGGTGCCCCTCTGGAAGGTATCAACAGGAAGACAAGAGTTCAGATTATTAGGGTGGCTTTGCAAGAGGCAATAGATAAAAGGGAAGTAGGAGAGTGGGTACCAAATATTCCAGAGGCAGGACATGAGGATAGTGACTCTGGTGAGGAATTCCCAGATATTGTGGATCTAGATAGCTCAGCAGAGCTTGAGAGTGGATGGGAGGATGAAGATGAAGAGGATGATGATGATTGAGATTGGTAGGGGAGTAATCACTCGAATTTGTACTTTTAAAATCAATTTATTCTCTTACTTGACTTTGAAACACATTGAGAACAATATTTAAAAGGTACTCTAAAAAAATCAGCCCATTCAGAGCAGCAGAGGTAAAGTTACACATGAGTTTTGGTGTGGGTCACCCTTTTGGGCAAATCCTGTCACAGGTGTGATGTCATGTGTCCACAGACACATGTGACGTTGCCCATCCCCAATTTCATAACACAGTGTGGCAAGCCACATGGCCTGCTACAGTTCATCTTGGACCCCATTGTACATTACTTAAGACCATCTCCGCCATTTCATCGGTTAAGCATTCCCCAGCTCTTGACCATTCACATTTTTTTGTACAGACTACATAGATAATTTTACACCATATATTCTTGTCATTCTAGGAGTTCAATTGAGTTTGCTTGCTGAAATTACAATTAATCATCATGTTTATAGTATTTATTGCTCATTATTGTTCAAATTATAGCATCCAAACTAATATTTCCCAGCTTCAGAATATATACAGTGACTAGGCAAAAGTCTTGCACCACACAAATAATTCTATATTCTCTCCAAGTTTGAGGGAATAGTCACCAGATATATATGATAATATACAGATATCTTATATACATCTTTGACATGAATATGAGATCTGGATCTTATACCCTGCTCCATGTAGGAAAAAGTGAAAAAACTGGGGTTTTTAGAGTTTTACAGATACTTCATGTAAGGGTCTGAAAAAATATGAAGAATTAAGTACTTGCTAACCTAAGTATACAGCACTTTGAATCATATCAATTGGATTAGTGGTTGTTGAGATATAGGTGTAAGAAAAGGGCTTGTTTTGGTCAAATGTGGTGAAATATGGACTATTTGACCAAAACAAGCCCTTTTCTTACACCTATATCTCAACAACCACTAATCCAATTGATATGATTCAAAGTGCTGTATACTTAGGTTAGCAAGTACTTAATTCTTCATATTTTTTCAGACCCTTACATGAAGTATCTGTAAAACTCTAAAAACCCCAGTTTTTTCACTTTTTCCTACATGGAGCAGGGTATAAGATCCAGATCTCATATTCATGTCAAAGATGTATATAAGATATCTGTATATTATCATATATATATGGTGACTATTCCCTTAAACTTGGAGAGAATATAGAATTATTTGTGTGGTGCAAGACTTTTGCCTAGTCACTGTATCTGACTTATTCGCAGTTTGATCACGGAATGCATATATGCACCACATGATCAGAATAATTGCTCAGTGCTCTCGGTTTATAAATGAATAGAATTGGTTTGCACAGGGTAACATTGTAGCACCCAAAATAATATTTTCTGGTTTCATAATATATATCTGAGTTATTGTAGCTTTTTAATCATACAGACAGAGATTGATCTGTCATTGGACATGATCAGAACAATCACTCAGTACTTGCACGCTATCTGCTCTCAGTTTATAAATGAATGAAATTGGTTTGCATAGGGTAAGACTGTAGCACCAAAAATAATATTTTCTGGTTTCAGAATATATATCTGAGTTGTCGAAGCCTTTTAATCATGCAACCACTATTGCACGTGATCTGTTCATGCTTGGTGTAAGTGTTCTTGTCATTGCTTGGGCTGAAGGATGTCCATATTGTTGAAAGTTCAAGTCTGCAATACAGTGAAGTTACTACCAGTTTACATGTGCAGAAATCGAATATATGGTGGCGTACATCATGGCCAGTAGAGAACAACATAACTGAAAACAAACAAAAACATAGAATGACAGCTTTCCATCCCCCTTTAAACACTAGACACTGGAACAAACAATGTTACAACAATTAGCAGACAAACTTGTCAATGTTGAAGTTAGCATTGTTCTGATGTTACATGGAATTTAAAGCAATTGATTTACGTTGACAGATGTACCCAAGAACAATCGAGGGTGTTTTGATCAGCACATTTGGAAAAAGGGGGGTATTGTTTGTCCCAATACCGTTCAATCCAGGGGTAGTCAACACGATCTCAATCGATGATTGCAACACCGAATATTGGGTTCAAAAGCGACCATCAACCGCATTGACTAAAAATCTGGAACTTTACCTCAAGACAATCACCATTTCCAGCAAAGGGAGGACCATCATATACACAGTCTATTTTGCAGATTAAACAGGAAAATTTCCCAGAAATACGGTCTTGCAAAAAATGGTGTTGAAAAGTCAGTACACTGAATGGCTGAGCTGTCTATTGATCATCAAATGCGATGAAAACAGACATCCGATGGTGTGTGGAGGAAATGACACATTCTACATACCAGAAGCCATTGAAAAGTCAGGATTCTGCTCATGGAAAACCAAATACCGCTGAATATTTTGCAGGTTCATGACAAGTGTGATCACAGAGTCGCCATATAAGAAACCAACTTACCTTTAATTCAATGCAGACTGTTATATACAACAAATATAGACAGATAAGAAAAACAAGTTGTTATCACCTATCCATTTGTTTATCGACACCTATGCTGATCACTTGCTCATGACATGATTTAATGTGCAGTTCCAGCGTCCAGCCTAGAGTGAGATTGCGTGTGACCGTGTGAAAGAACGTGATGTCTCAGTACCACGTGTTTTTTTTTCCCACCCTTTGGCCCACCACAAGACCCACTACTAACGTAGCAGGAATATTTACGCATCGGATGCCTTGTCCCAATGTCAATCGATCACCGGGGCTCGGACAATGTGTCTTTCACAAGGCGATTGTGACATAAGTATGTCAGTTAACCGTTGACTGACATATATGGGATGTAATTAAGCGCTAATATAAACGCTGGCGATTCCACACTTGATAATGGGTCACCAGACAGATGTTGCGGAGCCGAGGTGCGGACACAACTCGTACGATTGAGGGAATTTGGAACCAGATCTTTTGTGGGAAGAAGCTCCGCCTGGGTCAGCTCAACGCAGAGGGTACGTCACGGTGAAATGAACATGCTCCTCTTTAATTGATGATCACATAGGGTCTCAGCCACGTTTGGAGTGACACGAATTGAGACGAGGAACTCAACACTATGCCAGGTGTTGTATTCACAATTCAACGACGCTGGGCTGACCGGATACTGTGACCTAGCCCAGGCGAAACCGGCAGCTAAAAAAGTAACACAAAAAACCATTCACAGTACCGCAGTCAATGTCAAATGCAGATTTCGCCATGTTTTGGGTTCATTCTGGTGGGCGGCTTCATCCACCCTTGATCCACCCTTCCCGGAATACGTGAATGACAGGCTGGCGCTTGTTCAGATGCTGAACGAAACCAAAACAAAACCATTCCTGGCATCTGACCAAGTTCTGAAATCCGTAAGAGGAGTGGTTAAAACCTCTTATCGCTTGCAGAGGCCCTCTTCATCACCCATCTACAGACTACGGCAACATCCACCTTATGTCAAAGTCAAGACCTACATACATTAGTCGGCAAACGTCGATCACTCTTCCAATTGACCAACCAAGTAGTATTCAGCTAGATGATCCGTCGTTACCTCTGGGCGAAGATACCCCTGGTCTGCTATGTTTCTTTCACATCGAGCCCCATGCTGATTTCCTATACACCGAAAGGTCAGGATGCAGAAGAGACAAGACACACACCTGGTTCGGGACCTAGCATTCAAGACCTCCTTTCACTCGCCGCCATCACCACCATGCTGGTTTGGCCCTGGGCGTTCTTTGGCGCGGTTTGGATTAGGGGTGGTATGCAGTTGAGCAACCATATGGCTAAGGTTGTAACGAACAACCCTCATGCCACCACCTACTTCGTCACGCTGATCTGCAGCATCATCTCCATGATCACCGGCGCTTTATTTTCCCTCGCAATCATACGTTTCGCCCAAGAATTAGTCAGTCACTGTGGACCAACTCGACCCTTTCACCTCAGAGTACTATTATCGTTTCGACATCAGACCTGGCCTTGGGATGTGAGCGTTAAAGGCGCTAAATATCTGATCAACAAAAATAGATGGTGGCCTACGGTCTTGTTGATCGTCTGTATCTTGACGTTTCCTCACTTGATATCAAGCACCGCAAGTCTTCTCTCTCCAATCAAGTTCAACCAAACGGCACATCTCACCGGGACCGAGATCGATTTCTCTGGCGGCCCTGATTGCCAAGCTTGGTTCAATAACAACCCTTTATCCAACAATTGTGGCTATCAGGTGAGCGAGATCAATTCAAAACATTGTAGGTGATTCCCTGACCACATGTTGCTATAAGTTGTATGGTAATCTGCCATACACCAACTGTCTTGGAGAGAATCAGATGGTTGACGTCCTTGAGTCTGCATCAGGAAACACTGAATTTATAAGTAGTTTCTCGACAAAATCCATTGCGCTAGTACTTTTTGGTCCTTCGCCATAGCACGGAGTAGCCACGGTGTGTCTGGGTAGTTGGCCTTGCATGTACATTGCCTGAGTAGCTGTCCGGCAAGTGTCAGTAGTCCCCATATTTTTTCACCGAGAACCTGTAGCTTTGGTAGAAGAGATAACCCAAGCCCATAAGGAGTAGTAGTTAAGAAGAGCAAAATAGGAATAAAGCTCGTAAGAAAAAAAATGTTATTTTGCGCGGCGACGAGACTTCCGAGATACATGAGGATCAACTAAATATCGTAGAAGGAAAAAGTCGTGATGGCGAAGGTAGGGATTGATATAAAAGTTTGTTGCATCATCAAGAACTGTAGATAATGTCCAAGTATTAGGCATCTTGCAGCCGAATTTTGAAGCAAGGGGGCAGCTCCTTATTATCTTGGCCAGAGGAATGACGGACACACACTGGCGATGATTGTGAGAGGACCTCGAAATTGTGAACATGTTGGTGTTGAGATCATTGGGGGTGGTTCACAGGGGTGTGTACCAATGAACGTAGGGGGGTGGTGGTGGTTGGATTGGCCATACCTGAGCAATGCGGAGCCCTAGCGATAGAACAGTCGGTGAGATGAGAGTGATGTTTCGACGTTTGGGGCTTACGTCTTGAAGGACACGATGACGTTGATAACTCCTCACCGTGAGACCAAGCCGCCTTCCTTCCATTCCCTTGCATCATGCAGGTCGTCCTTGATGTCGTCGTCAGTTGAGGAGTCACACGAATACGCCACGAGGCTGGCACATATACGGTCGATATGTGCGCTGGCTCTGGAACAGTGGAACCCGGATGGGCAAACGGGGATTGGAAGGCGGGAGAGCTTGGGCTGAGAGGGGAATAGGCCAAAGATTTGAAAGAGAGATCAATGACAGGGTTGCAATTCGTTCAAAGTCCGTTGAAACTCCGACACCATGTGACGATGTTGATCTTTGAATTCCCCAACACGGAATTCCAATATTCTTCCTTACCACGTCACCAACTCGTAGGTCTTTCCATCCAAGTCCTCTTCATCTCCAGTCAGTGCGTCCCATTCTTCTTCATCCACGTTCTCCGCACTCACAGCTCTTTGTTTGCTCATCTCTAGTCTGTGTGTGCATTCACCCTCATTTGTTTTGGCCATACTCACATTCACCCCCCTTTCTCTCCTTGTTTCCATGTGCGCGCTTTCATCTGTCTTCGTTCACGTCCGCTGTACTCACATCGCATTTGCCGTCTCATCCCCAGGCAGTGCTGACCGCTACCCTCAAGTATGTGTAGCATGTCTGTGCGTACTTTCAACCTCCCTCATCTATGTTCGTCGTATTCACCCCCCCCTTCTCTCATCTCCAGACAGTGTGTACTGTCCTTGTCTCTTATGTCTTTTATCAGTGTTTGTTGTACTCCCCCCTCCCCCTTTCTCGCGGCAGTGCGCACTTTACTGATCTCCTATCGGCTTTCCTCGTCTCTCATCGGCGTTCGTCGTACTCACCCTACCCCACCCCTTTCTCTCGTCATCTACAGGCAGTGCTTACTCTCCTCATCTCTTATCGGCGTTCGTCATACTCACCCCCCCCCCCCCCCTTGCTCTCCATGTGCTCTCCTCATCTCCAGGTAGTAGATGTGTTACACACTCCCTTTGTTCATGATTAGGCTAGAAGTTTTGAATGTGTATATTGTCTCATAATACACAATACCACCTGATGCATCCTGATCACTACTGCCATTTTGGTTCAAACAATGACCAGCTACGTAGTGCCGTACACCCAGTAGCCTTCGTAGATCAGAAACAATGCCAACAACATATGAATAGACTTGGTTACAGAGTGCTGGTTCTCCTGGTAGCTTCGGTAGACACAGAGCAACACAAACAACATAGAGCTATCTAGCAAATTCAGGAAACTACTGGTGCTACTGAGATTAGTAGGATGACTACGGGAACTATGCACTAGGGGACTTGTGTACCCAGGTATTCAGTATACTAAGGGTATTTGTAACTACTGACCCAAGTCAGCGCCTCCTGATGTGGTCGCGGTAACGTTAGTCAAAAATTGATGCTCGAAGTTCCAATGATATATTAATTCTCTATCTATTCCTTAGATTCTTGAGTTAATAACAAACAACAATCAAAGTCTCACCTTCAGTCAGCTCGGTGGTAACGGCGGACTACATTTTTTGGGATCCATGCGAGGGGTTTTGCCTATTGGTCCTAATGGCGTCCCCGAGTTCAACACGCTCAAGCCATCTCCCTTCTCAAATCCGGAGATAATGGCAGGAATGGTCTCGTACGACTACACCCTCGAGCAACAAGGTCTCACCAGCAACGTCAGTTGTAATTTCTTTCCCATTGGCACAAATCCTTTCTCTGGAAGGCTTCAACCAGTGGACCCTAAAGAAGCTGGCACTGGTGGCATCCTTGCGATAACATACAATCTTACCTGCAGTGATTATGGAGAACTGGAGGTTTTGGCTAACGTTGGGACTTTTAAATCGACCTGGGGCAATAACGCATTGGTATACTGGGCATGCCAGTCGGCATCGAACGGGATACCGACGGACTCTTATTCAATCTACTTGACTGGGTTAGGGCACTACGACGCCTCCGCCACGATTGGCAGTCTCAAATGCTCCATAAAGCCGATACAAACCGCCATATTTCCAGTGAGGTACCACTCCACTACAAACACCTTTTCGACAGCGCAACCGACACCTGAATCCTCCCAAAACATTACCTTTTCAAGCCTTCTGACCCATGCCTTGGTAGGACTGGGAGACGTCGTTTCCGAGGGACAGAATTTCCAATCCAATCTCGTCGCTGAGTCTGTCCTTACCTTCGCATATAAGTCCTTCAATGTGTCGGTGAATGCCACTCAGCCTCCAGAGTTTCTGTGGTTATTTGAACAAATAATTCAAGGCATCATTGAATATGAGGTTTGTTCCATCCATATGTCGCCACAGCATCCCTTTCATTGTCATCCCTCAGGTCTCCTACCTGCGATTGATATACTCGACGGTCGGAACCCAACCTGCCGATTGCAATCGCAATGTGACCGGTTCTGCGAACTACGAGGTCGTCGGTTGGTTTGTGTCGCGTGCCAACGTTGGCTTTTTAATCCCAATAACGATCATCAATGGGGCTGCTTTTCTCGTTCTTGTTATAGCCATGTGGATAGCGTGGACTAACGGTCACATATTTCATCCGTTCCATCCGAGACCAGTCATCATTGCGAAAGATCTTGACAAGGAAGAACGGGTTCCGGACGAATGGGGTCGTAAAGTTACTTATCATCCCACGACGGTGCGTTGCATTTTTTGGTTATCATTTATTCCTTCGTACTAATTCCTCGGTTCACGGTGCTTCAGGTATTAAAGGAATTCTTAAAAAAAGATGTGGCGGGCAACCTCAAGAAGGATGTTCAAGCTGTTGTAAACGACGTTAAGAAAGTCGGACAGGAGTTTGTTGCTGGTCCAAGTAGTGATAGGCGCTAGGATGACATTGCTCCCGCAGACGATAGACCGCAGCAAGACATCGCTCCAGCAGATGATAAACTGCAGGAAAACGTCGCTCGCTAGTCGTCCTCGCTGCTCTCGAATTCATCATGCCTCTTCTGTCCCGATCATCAATGACCATTATACCAGTGTTGCTAGTTTATGACCCACCGGATTTCGTTTAGTTCGAATGAAAGCTTTTGATGCGGACAAGCCTTGGAGGCTGTTGACAAATTAATTATAAATCAATTAGACGAATTTTGATTCAACATCTACTGGTATGTGTCCACAACCTTGCTCGAGCAATGATGAAAAATATCTGTGTTACATCTCCTCAATATCTTTAAAAGTTCAAACAGAACGGTTCTTGGCTAGGAGATACAGAAGGTGGCGGGGGGACAGTAGTTTATGTGCGAAAGAGGGTGGATCAATTCAAGTTACTACTAGTACCATCATCGAATCAACATATCATCATCCCCACGAATCCACCAACATGCGCGCCGTTCGGCCATTCTCCTCCACCGCAAACTTCTGTCTTCCCCCATGCATCGAACCGGGCCACCAGGTCAGGAGATTACCCTCCCCGACAGGAGAAAGTATCACGCCTCAGCCACTCAATCCTCCCTCGGTCGACGACACAACCCAAATACATGACGCGCAACGGCTCAGCCTCTTGGAATTCAGCATCCAATCCCACCCTTCCTCGTCAACATCGGCTCTTCGTCCTTCATTGCGCCTGCACCCTACCATTCACACAACCCCATAACCGCGTTGACCACGCCACACCGGTTCAACGTGTGCAAATTCAACACGATCATGCCCACCCGTTAGTCTCTCGGTCCCTCGAGCGTTCAACACGTCCCTTGAGACGCGGATCTTCGATCTGGGGATAAACGTCGACTTTGTTCGGATTTACGATGCCTTGGTATGCCGTGAGGGGAAGGAGAAGATGACGATAAGTGTGCCGTATGCATTTGAGCTGCGTATCGTGGTGTCAGGATCGTGGTGACGATACGCTAGGCAAGGTTCCTCGTACATGGTAGGTTTCGAAATCTGAAAGGGGGTGACAAAGACATGTCAGGGCAAGGGGTTGGTGTGCATAGGCATCACGGAGAGGGTCTAGGCTGTCGAGAGGTTGATTTGAGGGGAGGAAGTGGGCTGGATGGGGTACGCAGTTCTGCCAGACAACTCGTGAATCCTCCAGTCGGGGTGACTTCTTGAAAGGTCGCGAGAGTAGCAAATGAGTGCAGGTGTCGTGAAGATGGCGATGTTATCAACAACTTCGTGGTGGCTGAAATCGAGAGTTTTGTTGTGGTGGAGGATATCTGTGAGCGTCGTCTGCGTAAATCCACCTCAGTGGAATCAACAACTTTCAGAAGAGAACGTCGAAAGATCCGACGCCTCACGCTGCCGACTCCACCGTTATCTGTCCACCACCTCTCCACCGACTTTGGCGTTGCGTACTCGAGCATGCCTCACGTTGGTCCGGCCAATGGCACCACTGCCCCATCACGCCCACCTCGACAAACGCCGCATACACTTTGCTCCTCGATCGCATACCTCGCGTTTCAATCCACGGAATGCACCTGCCCTGTCACAATGGACTTGCCCAATTTCTGCTCGTTCGTCCTCACCATTCCTCCTCAAAATCATGAGAGCGGTGTTGGCGATGCATAGCCAGTGCAAACGATTTGAGTTCAACGTCACGGAGGGTCGTTGCTGATGCGATATCAGCTGGGGAATCCATCGTACACTCTTTCAATGGAGAAACGTTAAGTGCTTGCAAGATGTGAGGGTGAGTATTGAGCTTACAGCCATTGGAGTTGATCCATTGAGGGGAGAGGTTTCCTGTAGTGAGGTCGATGGTCCACTGCAACAAAAATCAGTGTCGGCGAAATCATTCGGTGAGGGGATGTGAAGGGCTTTGCGTACAACATCGGACTCTGCTGCTCTAACTAAAGTCGTCAAATTAGTGTAGGCGTTGGAGATGTTAGCCGGGACCGCTGTGACGAATCGAGATGAGATACAACGTGCAAGCTACCAGTGCGAAAGGAAACATACATCCTGGCTGGGCAATTCCCGTTAGATAAAGGAAACTATACTTCGTCAGCGTTGACACTGACACGCGATGACCAGGACATACTTGTAAGATTCCAAACTGATATCAACGCTTGTGTCATTAGCACCCTGCACCAATCCAAGGAGAGGGAAGCCGACCTCATCCGAGTCCTACGAAAAAGTCAAATCCATATCAACATCCACTTGAAACAGGAAAGACGGAAGAGGCTACCTCCATGGTGATCCGGACTTGTTAAGCTGAGATCGAGGATTCCTGGATGACGAAAGTCACTGTGGTGGCGTTCTCGATGGCCGACTCATACTGGAGCTGGGCTTTGCTAAGAGAATTCTTGGAAATATAACCAAGACAATCTCCTGTGCTGTTTTTGACCTCGATAACCCCGCGTTTGGTTACGGTCTTTACGACTTGAATGACCGGGACGGAGGAAGGCGTCGAGCGGCGGACAAAATCTAGGAAGAGGATGGTGAGTCGCACTGACTTGTCATAAAGGAAGAAAAGACGCACAAACTAAAGTGACCGAACTCGTACATGTTCTGCATTCGAAGAGCAAAATTAAAAATGTAGACGCTTGCTTTCGTCGCTTCGCTGTGCGATGAGGCAGGTGAGAAATTGTCTGTCGCTGAGAAGGCATTCAACGCAATGACCTGCGATCCAAACAAAAGTAAACACTTGTTTCCTCCACCACGCCGGCGAAAAATTCAAAATGACGCTGTTCCCTCCGCAGAGAAGCATGTCTGAAAAGCCGTGAAAGAAAGTAGATCAATTTATGGACCCTATCTTATGTGAAGCTTTCAAGTCTCTTGTGTTTTCGTCGTTAGTCGCTTCCCGATAGCTCAAAGACCTGCTGACCAGGCCCTTTCAAGTTGATGCTGAAATAGTTTTCACATTCTATGGCGCCGATTTTTCATTACTGGGGCGTACACAAAAGAGATGCGTTGCTGAGCCTCCGTAACTCTGATAGGCGAGCCGAGAGAATTTTGATACCAGGCATGCTGACAATGTTGAACCCGTCCCCGAATCCCATCGACGACCCTTCCTGGTCAACATCGGCTCCTCATCCTCCAGCGCCTGCGACCTCCCTCTCAACACGACCTCCCTCTCCACCTTGACCACCGAACACTGGCTCAACGCGCACAAATCCAACACGATCATCTCCACCCGTTAGTCTTCCGGTCCTTCGAGCATCCAACATCTCCCTTGCGACAGCGATTCTTCAATCTGAGGATAAACGTCGACTCTTCGGATTCACGATGCCTTGGTATGCGGTGAGGGGGTAGCGGAAGATGACGATCAGTATGCCGTACGCATTTGAGCTGCGTATTGTGGTGTCAACTTCCTGGTGACGATATACTAGATGAGGCGGCTCATACCTGATATCTGAAGGGAGGTGGGAAAGCCATGTCAGGGCAAAGAGCGTGGCGTGCAATAGCGTCACGGAGATGGTCTAGGCTTTCGAGAGGTCGATTTGAGGGGAGCGGGTGGGATGGATGGAGTACGTAGTTTTGCCAGACAACTCGCGAATCCTTAGCTTGGTTTCGGGTACTACGTAGTCTGACCTGATTGGGACAAGAGGAGGTCGGGGCTATGACAAAAGGAGCGATTATTATCGTTGAATGTTACCCACCTTCAAATTGAGATTCGTGTCTTTAATATTTCAGAGAAGTAAATGTAACGTCCAAGTACTTCTTCGAAGTTGTGGTGGGACTAAGAGCAGTGTGTCGGGCAGGATAGAAACGGGGTCCTTTAAGCTTGTATGGAGCGAGAAATTTCCACTAGATGTGTGCTGTAAGTGTTATGGAGTCAGTCAAGTGAACGACAAGAAACGAAGTCAGAGCCTGACGCACCTTGACTTCAGAAAAAGTTCTCTTATTTGAAAGATCGCGAAAGCAGTAGCAGACGAGTGCAGGAGTAGTGGAGATGGCGTGTCGTCGACGAGGTCGTGGTGGTTGAAATGAAGAGTTTTGCTGTGGTCGAGAGTATCTGTAAGCGTCGTCTTCGTATATCCATCTCAGCAGTGGAATTAAGACCAGAACGTTCGGCAGGACCAACGCGTCACGCTGCCGAATCCATCGTCGGCCGTTCTCTCGCTCTTTTCGTCCATCTATCCACCACCTCTCCACCCACTCCGGTGTTGCATACACGAGCATGCTTCACGACGGTCTTCTAGCCAATGGCGCCACTGCCCCATCACACTCAGCTCAACAAGCTCCGCAAAGCTTCGCTTCCCAATTGCATACCGCGCGTTTCAATTTCCAGCCTGAATCGCAACCTCATTCCACGGAATGCCCTGTCACAGTGGACATGTCAAACTTCCGCTGGTTCGTCCTCGCCATTCCCCCTCGAAATTTTGAGAGCAGTGCAAACTGTTTTGAGTTCAACGTTAGAGGGTCGTTGCTGATGCGGTTTTAGCTGAAGAGTTCATCATGCAATCTTTTAACCAACGTCGATGGCGAGACCCCCTTTGGAAGACGGCAACTTGCGGGGACCGTTAAGGGGCGTCAGGCAAAACCTCGAATGTTGTGGAAGCCGATTGGCAGGGAAAGGGGGGAAGCGAGTGGGGTACCAGATTATGTTCGGCCGCTGCAACTCGACTTTCACTGTCTTTGTCCCCTCTCAGCCGGAGAAAGTCTGGTCCGCGCTATCGTTGATGGCGGGGACCTCGACCCGTCATGATTTATCAAAACGAAGAAGCCGTGGGTCTGTGTCGTCTGAATGGCACTCCCGATGATCGACATCAATCAGGAGGACGATGGGAAGGACCAAAAGCGTAGTTGGTGGAGGGCGAGCTGTGAAATGGGTATGTTGTTAAGCTTAAGGGAAATGTGAAAGTCCGCCGTCGTTGGTCGTTGGTTTCATTGAGAAGGAGTGGGCGAATGTGGGTGGGTGAGGGTATACGCTGGAATAACCAGCTGGGTAAATAATCCTTAGCTACGGGCGGACTGGAATAGAAAAGACTACGAGCTTACTTTGAATTCTCTCCAACAGGCAAACCGGTGTAAGGACGGCCAAATGTGAAGACTTGACGAGTCGAATGTCAATATTGGCACTCGAACCGACCCGCTCAAGACCCGCTAAGCCTCCGCGCAGCGACTCCAGCTTTGAATTTGCAGCTATCAAAGTGGATGTTCAGAGAGGGGTGAACTCGATGATGATCCGGGCACTCACTTTAAGAGATTGTATTGTTAAGACGAAAAAAAGAAGACTTGTAGATTGCGCGCCGTTTTCGGCGGGGTACTGGTGTTTGTAGCTGCTATTACATAAATAAAATAAAATAAAATAAAAAGAGGAAAAAAGTGAAAGCAAAGAAGAATATTTCTTATCTTATCTTATCTTCTATACATAGCTGTAAACTACTGGCCTATCCTTCCATCTCCACATACATCTGGGCAGCTCTGGAGCACTTCCAAGAATGTAGGTTGGAGTCATTAACCCTTTTTTTTGGTGGGGGTGCATGTGAAGCACTTCCACTTTGATGTTGTAGCAGTTTTGACCCAATTTTAACCAGACAGGTGTACTGTTGAAATGCTCAGGTAGTCGTAAGCACTTAGGTTGAAAAGTGAGAAGCTACAGAACAATAAAGGAGAAAACACCGAGCAATGCAACATTGCCTTCACAAATGTGATCCACTTGTAATTCCAACATGTACATCAACAACCTGGCATTGTGATTTTGTTTCTGAAAATTAGATTTGAGAATAATTTACAGTAGATTTCCATGTGTGAAAGTACAACATGTGATGCTCCCCAAGGTATAAAATGAAAATATTCATCTCATTTCCCTTTGCATGATTGCCATTCCAGCTTTGCTCTGGATCTTGGTTTTCTTATTATGCATAAGCTTGAAATTAATCAGAATCTCCATCTATGTGAAACCGTAGGGCAAATCGGGACTTCTCGACGAAGGCATGAGTGCAAGATGGCAGCAGAGAATATTCGTGGTACACATGAAAGAGTTCGTAACATGGTGCCACTAAGCGGTACCACGTGTAGTTTATCCTGTGACCCAGGAACTGGGGCGCGGTCACCTGGCGCAGGACTCTTGTATCCTGGAGGGGAGGCGTATGGCTGCCTAGCCGTACAGAAAGGGTGTGACTCCATCCTCATATAATATACTAGTGTGGTGCTTTGCTGCGCTCAGCCCCTTGCAGCTTTTGATTAGTAATAAGAAAGTTAAATTAAATGATTGTGTGGTGGAGACAGAAGCACAAGAACAGTGAGGGCCGCATTCCGCGGAAGTCTTGCATAGCGTGGCATAAAAAGCCTGGGATCTGAACATCATCGCACTACGTTTGTGCAAGCACTTACCTCTCCTCATCATGCTGCTCGGGAAGGCCTCAACAGAGAAAAATAGCAGTGCGGTGCCTGCTTTTGTATTGCAGAAAATATACTATATATATAACAGACCCTTAACGACTGTCTTGGGACTGTTAGAAGGAAAGGCAAGTTTGTAAACGATATGTGCGAGTGTTCTGCCGTGTCGGTTTGGAGCAATAATGTACCATGGTCGAGCTGTTCTACCACAAGAATGAGGTGGTACGCCGTGATCGACTTTGTGCATGAAGAACTACAACTTGCAACTTAGACGTGAGGGTTAACAACAAAAACACTTACTTTGTCAATTTCCTTTCTATTTGGTGGACGTTGATGGGATGACTTGTTTTCGCCAAGTGTTCGTTACATAGCGTCTTGACTTGATGGATATCAAGACCGACTTGATATCCCTATGCCTAATCCTTGCAAGACTTGTCATCGATCAGGCTGGACCTTTTCAAGGTCGGGAATGGTAAAGTTGGCCATACCAACACGCTCCTGGTGTCGTAGGTCAGTCAGTTAGCATTGGTGAAGGGGAGAGAGAGGGAAGGGTACTTTACTTTTGTAACCTTAAGTTTCTCGTTCCTTCCATGTCTTTATTGTATCTGTCGTAAGATTGGGGAAGTGGATGAGGTGTAGGTCAATTGTTCACATTCCAGCTTTCCCTATGGAAAGAAAGTCTACGTGCATACCTTCTCCAAGCCACTCCTCATTTCCTCGAACATCCCCAGATCTGTACTTTGAATGGAAGAAGAACACCAAACACTTTGCGAGGGTAGTGCCGATGTTTGATTTGTTGCTGTGGTCTTTCAAAGTGGGAAGGTCACATGAGGATCCATGTGGACGACAGGAACATATAAACATCGCGACAACAACTTGCGGCTTTACTATCGCTGCACGCGCAGAGCATTGTTTCACAAAAAGAAAGCACAACGGACATTAAATTGAGTGCAATCTATGTATCTGATGTTCAAAAATGACCTACACTTCTTCAATCGCACGGCAACAGCTCCAGAAACACGTCACCACAGAGGCCTCAACAGGTGAAAATACAAAACTAAATTTATTATGCAAGAAACCCCGTGCAAAAATAATTGAGTCATCACTGTCACGGTGACGATCAGGTAAACAGGTGGAGTACCCCCAACAAACGCTGGCTTCGCTGAGGCAGACGACAAAGCGTTGAATTCTGCAAAAAATCAGCGTGGCATTGAAGACGACAGCCAAGATCTGGAGGTAGTGTCCACTTCGTCCAAATTCAGCTTGAGGACGGACTGGATTCAGTTGATGAGCACTGTGGGAAACGCTCCAAAACCTAGCCAAAATACTTGTATTGATAATGTGGTTGCAAAGTGAGTATATTTGTTGTAAACACAATGCTATACAACATGGGAATAAATACATGTAAATACGATGATGCTAGATCACGCAAAGAGTATATACTACTATGCCGTTACAAAGCCCCCCTGTGAGTTTGGAGCATCATTGAGTAATTAATTTCCATCCAGTCTTCATAATCTTGTAGAGTCCTTGTCTCTTCGCTTCCATTGATTCAGCAATTTCATCTGGCTCATTTGCCAGGATTTAAATCTGGTAATCCAATGGACCTGGGGACTTAGGCTGTGAATTGGGTTGAACAGTTCAATCTATATGTTAGGACATCTGTTATTTGCAGTGGAAGGGAGGACAGGGGGAAGTTGATGAGAAGAGGAGGCTATTTCAGCAGAGGCCCAGGTCCCATTTGTTTCCATTCCACAAGAGGTCTTCGATGCCAAGGGGTAGTAAATGGTTTCACGGTCATGTTCATGCTTGACCTCAAGTAGCTTAATCACTGATAACGCAAACTGAGCAAGCAGGGTAGGTGTCACTAACTCTGGAGTCACCAGGGCTCTGGTAGCCGGGCCATTCAAAGGCATAGAGAACCCAGGCTGCAACCTCGCAATGTTTCCTTTATCTGGACAGATCCTCGAGTATAGCTTATAGAGTACCACATGAGTCATGTTTGCGCCAGAGGGCGGTGGGACATTATACGGTTGCAATATCATAGAGTTTCCCCTAATTGGACTGGATTTCATGTCTAGTAATCGCAAGAGCATGAGCAATCAATGAAAAAGGAGTAATTAGCATCATCTTGCTAGCAGACGAAGGGAGCTTAGAGGGATGAATCAGTGAATTTTGACTGCGAGGGGCGGGGGTTTGTCTGGGAAGCGGCGAATGGAGCACTTGGTGACTATAAGAGAGGGAAGATGAGGAGCAAAGGTATGGGGGTCGGTTTCTACCATAAGATAGTGGGGCGTGTGGATATGATGGTTCAGAGTACACAGATAGAGTCAGTGAATGACAATAAACTTGAGGAGAGGGGCACCAAGTACGGTGATAGCGATCCGGCAGTGATGATGTTCAGCAAGAGTCACAAGATCATTGAACACCTTCCTCCTGGACTGGTCCAGCATCGAAAGGGTTAGGACATTGATAAATCGATTGCTTGTTCCCTTTATGACAGAATACACAAGTCTCCAGTCTCTGAATTTGCTTCGTCAACTCCATTCCGACCCAGGGTCCAGGACTGCAGCCCAGTTCCTCGCCTATTCCGAGTATTTGCTTCATGGCATGTCTCAAACTGTTTGTTTCAGCAACTACCATGATTTGGGTAAGCGTGGATTCCCTTGGAACTGATGTTTTATGGAACATCAGATCGGATGTGGTGGTCTCCAAAGAGCTCGCACTGTTGAGATTATTTGTTGGCTTGCTATTGAGGTCCTCCCCATGAGGAGAGGCTTCATTCTTAGATTCAACTTGACTACTTGAATCTGGGCACAGCTCGACGCAGTTTGAAATTGTTTCAGTCATAGTGGCTCCAGGGCTTCTGGATGTGTTTGTCGTAGCAGGTCCTGTCTCCCACATCAGAGCAGTGGGGTCGTGAATTGCGCTCTTTGTCAAGTCTTTGCCAATGCAGGGGGTCAGGTGAGAATCGTTCATATGTTTAAGTCCAGAATAGTAATCATAGGAATTATGATCATCGATGGCTGGCATTGAGCAAGGCGACCCGCAGGAGAAGGGAACTCCCTTTGTTCCAGTAAAGGGGGTTGCCATCTCCATGTTCATTATTTCCAGTCATACATTGTTGTGAATCTGACACGACCATGTATGCCATTTCTTAACTAGAATCAATGCAGCCTTTCTCTGGTGTGGTTGTATGTAGAGGTTGAGTTGGAAATCTGAAACAGCTTTGTTCTCCCTTGGAGCTTCCTTTGATGGTGAATTTCTGAGGATCCAAATGGGATTGGGCGAAACTATCGTGTATTCAGACCAGATTAAGTAGCCTTGCAACATAGCAGATTGGCAGCAGTCATTGAAGCTCCAATATTTAAACAAGGTATTTGTCCTAGTAGCCAAATCGACCACCATTTCCCAAGCAGTGAGCTGATTGCGCTTAGGAGAGTTGCCTCTATGCGGTAAGAAATATAGGAAGCCCTTTTCCAAGGGCTGCCAGATTTGAAGACTTCCCATCCTATTCGATTGCATGCTCAAAGGACGATCTTCCATTTCCCTCCCTTCAGCTTTCAAAGAGTCAATAGCTCGAAATAGAGTCAACTGTGGTCATGAAACAACTGCTTGTCTGTATCTGAGGTGTTCCTGCTTCTTTGTTGCTCCTTTAACGGTGAACAGAATTCGGGCGCAGCATTGCGAAGGATCTATATCCTTAAAAGAGGGTATTGTTGAACAAGTCTTCTTGCTCCATGAAGAGCTATGTAACGATCTGAACAAGTGGTAGTTGTGGCACGTGTGGCTAGGGGGGTTCATCCTCTTAACCTTTTTTTTGTATACTCACAACAACTTGAACTGGTCAGCGTACCCATTGAGGATGTTTCCGGTAACGAAAGTCAAGCGGGCAGGTAAGAAGCCTCTGAGTCCAAGGAGGTCAATCACCATTGTCAGTGTAGTCAAGTGGCACTGTTCTTTGGAGCTCAGTTGATTCATCCACATGACCAAATTTTCAGCATAGATCAACTCAAGTCATAATGGAGACTGCGTGGACTTCAGTGGCCTGGAGTTCATCCTGATTCGATGATCCACTCTACTCTTCCAACGAACATCATGGAGAGTAGAGTACGTCTTGACATCCTTGTTCATGGTAGGATGGATGGACAATCTCCATGATCGTGCTTTTTTACAGCAGTGTGATTTAGCAGGTGTGCTCCATGCATTGAGCCTGTATACCCATTCAAGCTGTAGCATCAGCTTAACCTTAGATTTTGGTGTGCGTGATAGAGACTTCTGTCCAAAGCAGTGTAGTTGAAATTCTTCGCACTTTCTTTGGAAAGAGTATGTGGATGTCATTGGTTCTCTGACAAACTGGCCTTCAGTATTGCGAGGGGTCAAGGGATTGTTATTTGGTGGGGAGTCAATTCTGTGATCAGGGTGTACAGTAAGGACAGCCCCCCATGGGACTAGCTGTTGCTTAACCCTTATGTAAATCCGTGCCCATTCAGAGGCTGTGAAATCGGAGATAAAGGTGTCTTCCTCATCCTTGAGTAGTTGGGAGGTGTCTAGGTTCTTCGCCATGGCAAGAGTTTCCAATTCAGTCATATCTATACGCTCAACAGCTTCACTCTGCATAGCTTTTTGTTTGATCGTCTCCCATGCCGCTTCCGACTCAGTATGGCTAAGGATCAGTTTGTGATGCCGTATTGGAATATTCTGGTATCATTGTATTCTGATACCGGGGGCTAGTCTGGGGTTTATAACACTTGCAGACATTCGACGAGATTTATTCATTATCACAAGCCTAGGCACAGGAGTATTCACACAAATATCCTCGACTTGTTCAAAGACGATTCCTGGGTTCATGCACCACTGTCGTTTAACAACCTTATTTAGGAGGTTAGACCGGGGTGCAGTGATCAAGGGATGGGAAGGAATATGGTTTGAGAAGCAAATGCTCATTCCAAAGGTTGTTGGCCGCAGAGTCATTGATGCAGGATGAGCAAGGTTTGAGATAGCTTGAACCTAGTGTTCACAGCTCCAGTTAAGTCCAGTTTTTTACCTCAAAACGATGCAACTGGCAACTGCAACCGGTCTAGACCGATCCAAATATTGAGGGACCGCAACCGGACCGCTTTGGACCGGTCCTAATCGGTCCACAACGCAAAAAAAACCGGTCCAGACCGGTTGCAACCGGTCTTTTGTTGAAAAATTTATTGTGCCAGATATATTAAATGTTACCTCACGTATATAGCATGCGTAGATAGATAATTTAATTCTCCGTAAGCTGGTTAAAATTTGAAGCGATTCGGTCAAGATTTGACTGAGATATGGTGAAAACGGAGAGAACATACATTCAAATTGCGTGTAAATGTTTTTGGCCATATCTCAACCAATTCTTGACTGTTTTTGATGATTCAGGGACCGAAAATTAAGTAAAATGTGCATGAGTAAGGTACAATACGTGATGAGACGAAAGACCGGTTGCAACCAGTCTAAACCGGTCTTTTTCGGTTTTTATATATTTACAAAAACATGGCAACTGGCAACTGGACTGACCACAAATGTGGGCAACTGCAACTGGAAAAAGACCGGACCGTGGTTCAGTCCAGTTCAGTCCTATGTATATTTTCAGTCCTGTAGACTGGACCTGCGAACACTACTTGAACCTTCTCTTTGTAAATCGACGGTCCTAATCGCCCAATTTCTTGTTCTGGTAGCAATGTGGTGGAGTAGTTATTACAGAAGCCAAGTCGCATTCTTATGGTCTGTCAAAGTCCTAAGAGACATTGCAGGTCAGGTTTTCCATCGACATCATCAATAATTAAGACTTGCATTGACTCTAGTGGGTGAGGGAAGGGGGTCCCATTCATTACAGTTAGGTAGGTTAGGGAATCATGGTTCCAATGGTTCATTTCGATACAGGGCTCGCCATTGCAGTAGACCTTTTCAAGAGGCCTTTTTAGGCTAACCACAGGATCGACGACCGCGACTTCGAACCAGACCCTGAGCTGTTGATTTATAGCTGCAAGCTTGGCTGGGTGTGTTCTGTTCATAAGCTCTGAGGTCAATTGAACATTGAGCAGCAGCGGGGTTTGAAATCGCGCTTTTATATGTCCTATTTGATTATTCACTCTGCAGGCTGTAACATTTCTGTGCCATGCTTGGGATGATCTTTCTCTATGTCTGGAGAACATTTCCCAGTCAAGGTTATCCGAACTATCTACTACATTTCCACCAAGGGGATTCCTCAAAGAAGTTGTGGTCTCCAGTTCCCAGGGCAGGCTGTCTTTCGATCGGACATTCCATCCAGCCTTTAGTGTTCTAGGGACATTTGACCTCGTGGTTATCGCAAAAGCCAGGAGTTCTTCATCTCAAAGCTTGTCAGTCATGATCTCCATGTGTAAGCCTTCTTCATCCTGAGGCTTGTCCCTAACACCTGGGTTGTGCTGATACCCAACTACTTCCCCCCCTAGGACACGCCGCAGGAGAGGGCTGATGACTATAGTAATGGTGATTGGCTTGGGGGCATTGACTGCAATCATGGATTCCATATGCTGTTTTGCACCACCTTTAGGTTTTGCATGCACTACAGTTTTCCAATGGATGAAGAACTCTGCCATACAGGCTACTGATATTTTAATTGCTAGATTGCTATTCTGAGTGGAGGCCGCGAGTATGACATGCCCCAATAGCTCGTGCCGCTTAATGGTGACTAGAGGTAATTCACCGTTTACTCTTTTTTTGTGATTTCCAATTTTTTGTTCATCATGTAGAAGGGTCTGCACTCCTCTACAAGTCACATCTGGTAGGGTGTTGACTTGGTTCATAACCTCATATAACTTGACAGTGATTCTATTGTGCTTTATAGCAGCGAATGTCCTTTTGAAATTGGCTTGTCCGAAGATTACTCCTTCTTTTATCCTACCAGGTGAGAATTTCTTCTTAGTTACAGTTTTAGGCCCCCCAGTCTGGAACACTCAGTTGGAGGGTTTAGCTTCAGTAACACTAGCGGAATTAATGTCTCCCTCCTTGTTTGTTGCCTCCCTAATGGCATAAGATTCCTGTTCACCTTCCTTATTACTGATTTCTGCATTCGGAGCATACATGGTGTATGAATAGTTATTACTGTAGTACAGCACAGGATTCCCATTGTAATAGGACAGTGGCTCAGAGACAGATAGCTTCTTATAGCTTCGATTGACCACTAACCCTAGAATTAGAATTATAATTCTAAAAGTTCTTTCGTGGGGGCAGTGAGACCGGTCTTGGGTACATTCTTCATCTAGGAAATGGAGCCTAATTCTGATCACCATTATGTCGCTATGTCGAGTGGGGCAGACATGATCCAAAGTTGCTAATAACTCCCAATGGCATTGGGTGTTGGAGGCCCTCACTTTCAGGCTTAGTTTGCACATAATGGATGCAGCAGGCACCCTGGAGAAGTCTGAGGTGAGGATTGTGGTAATCATCATTGATTCATTCTTCGCAGTAGTCATATTGTTCAGGAGAATTCCAGCTACCAAATGGACCATCATCACAGGTTCCTCGACCACCCTTATACTACGACTTTTATTTGCAGCAAAGTTGTGCACAAATTCCAGCCTTATAACAAGAATTGTGGGGCTTTTTGAGACTACAGATCCTTCTCTTCCAAATAGGCAATGGAACATTGAGGGTCGATGCTTCAAGATTCTTGTCCAGTAAGGCTCAGCAAAAGTCTCATAGTGGATTCATGAGTTGGTAGAGGGACGGGAGAGTCGCTTCTTAGGGATCCTTTCTTGAGCATGTCTTCGCCATTGGATCCATCCACTAATTCTCTTGGGCTCCACCCAGCATGATACTCGTAGACATTGGTGGGAGATTATTTCAGGGCTCTTGCAGTCCTTATAGACTCGATCGCGCAAGTATGCAGCAATCTCTGTGAGGCCTTCAGGTGTTTGATCGCAACACCCTTCCCAGGCCTGTAATTTTCTTATAAGACGATGAGGGGATGCTGTTGGACCAAGGGATGATACGAGGTGGGTAGGCAGTAGCTCTGTTCGACTTGTACACAGAGCTAATAAATGTCAAAGGAAGAAGTCATAATTCCATAAGAATCGGTCCCATATTTGTTTATGGAGGTAGTCTACCCAATCTTGTAGGACCTGTTCCATGAATGGGATCTCTTGCACGGTTCTGGGCAATAGGTCACATTCAAGTTCAAAAGAGGCTTTGGGACTAATAAAAAGGATCAGATTCCCCTCGTCTAATGATTGAGGATAAGTCTCTGTTTGTCCTTTGTCCTTAACCTCCGTCTTCCACCATCTGATTGATTTACTTCACACAGACTGCATTGTGGCTGCCAACAAAGATAAGACAGCCACTAAAGTTTTTCCATCGGTTTGATTGGGTTCAGAGCTATTTGCACCCTTCAGTACTGCAAGTATTTTGATCATGCTTTTGTGAAGCACGTGCATTCTATTCGCACCTAGCGAGGCAGCAGGATAAATGGATAATTTTACTAGGGTGGCTTGGTCTATCGAAAGTGCACTTGGAGACACTGTACTTGTCGACAGTTGAGAGCTGTCATTCATACAAGAAGGACCTTGGGAGACTTCCTCCTCACCCGCCATCTTAACCCTCTCTGATTCCATCTCAAGTAGTTGCATGAGTGGTTTAGAAGTTATAGTTGTATTATGGTGTAATACGCGGCAGGTCGTAAAGGCCTGTGTGAAGCTTCTGCATCCTTGGTTGTAGGTGGGTTCCATCAGGACTTGATGGGTTCGGTTATTTGTTATGACCGATTGGAAAGCTCTCAAACGTGAATTACATTCAACTCCGTGAGATACATCTAAATCAGAGTATCCTACTAAACATCTTCTTAGCAAATCTGACATCTGCCCTGCTAGCAGTAGGTGGTTGGTTACTTGGGAGTCCATCGGATCCTTGGTGGCCTTTAAGTTGCAGGATTCTTCCTTCTCAATCTGATTTAATGGAGGTGCTTGGGTACCATTGTTCAGAACTTGAAATTGGGTAACCGCGCCAGAGGCAGCGAGTCGGACAGTATTGGTGGGGCAAGATTCACAAACAATCTTGTAGGAGTCCGTTGTTTTGAGGTAGTTCTCACTATCCAGGGGTGCCGAAGGATTGAAGGGAGTTTCCCCTAGAGCTATGACGTCTAAGGTATGAGGATTCTTGGACACAAGCGTAGATGCCCTTGAGAGGTTTGAATTCATCAATGTGAAGGCTTGAAGATCCCAGAGGATCACATGAAACTGAGAAGTAGTCTCAAGCTTTTCTGGCAATGTCCCAGTCTTGCTATTCTTCTCGACTTGATTTAGCGAGGACATTAGAGTTTCCTTACTTATGATACCAGCATGTTTAGCTGTGTCTGCAGTAGTTGATTGTTTGACGCCAGCAGAGCAAGAGTCCTGAATAATTGAATTGAGGGTCGCTGTTGTTGGGCGATTCATGCTGTTGGAATGGGGTTTTGTGAACACAGGTCTGGATATGTTCAGAGAGCAGTGATTCATGGAGGAGAAAGCCCCTTCGTCTGGGAAGAACATAATAAACTCGAATGTATCCTTGCACTCTTCTGGCATCTGAGACTTGCTTTTCTCCTCAGTTTGACTCAGTGGAGAAGCCAAGGTCTCATTGTCCGTAATACCAATATGTATAGCCATATCCAAGGTAGTGGTCTGATTCATGCTGGTAGAGTAAGGTTTCTGAGTCTGAGAGTCAGAAGCGGTAGTCTCCAGGTGAAATGTGCTCCTTGAATGAGCTGCGAGTGTTTTAGTAGTGCTCTTACCAGATGCAAGCATTTGGTTTGTGCTTCGTGGAGCAGTGGGGTTAAATGAAGGGATGATTGTCATGCGATTCACGCTCTTTGAATGAGCTGCAAGAGTTTTAGTTGCACTTTTACAGGCTGCAAGTGCTTGGTTCAAGTTTTGGAAAGCTGCAGGGTTTAGGGATGTTCCTGTCAGAGTCAAGTGGACCAGGGAGTGGTGACCTGTGCCAGTGTGTACAGGCCTTGATACTGACATAGGACAGAGATTTGGGAGGAAGATGCCCTTAGTTTCCCCAAAGATCGCATGAGCCTCAGGCAAACCTCCACAACCTAAGGCTATCGTCTCCATCTCATTTTCTTCCTTGATTCGACCTGTCAAAGACGCTAGACTCTCATTCACCCTTATCTTAACTTGAGTTGATGTGTAGGTAATAGCGAATGGAGTCGCTCTAGTGAATGGAGGTTTCCATAACTTGCTGGAAGTGGTAGCTTTAGAACTGTCTGTGCTCTCGAGAGCAGCGAGAATCCTATCCAGGTTCTTACTAGCCTCAGGCATTTGATTTGAGCTTCGGAAAGCTAGGAAGTCCAGGGATGGACCTGCTAGAACAAGATCAGTCAGCCAGTGTGATCTCAGAAGTAAGGGGTCAAATGGAAGTGAAGGACAATCGTTCATGTGAAAAGCGGCCTTGGGGTCGTATTCTTCTTCCATTGCAGCTCCTTCTCCCTCCCACTTCTTAGTTGCCGATAGATTAACAAGTTCATGACTAGCAATATAGTTGGTGATGCGGTAGTCGTTACTCAGGCGGTTCATAACCTCATGAGTGGCGAACACTCTAGTTGTACCCTTTCTGGGTGCGAGTGTTGAGCTTACACCTTCAGAAGCAGCAGGAGCAGTTGAACTCGTCTGATAAGTCAGAGGAGTGGTTTGTTGGCATCCACTGGGTTTAATCGGCAGTGTCAGGTGATTAGGGCGTAGACAGGGATGAAATTCTTCATAGCTAATGGTTGTTTGAATTATTGGGACCTGGAATTTCCTGCTCATGAAATTCCGAGAGCGACGGTTCCTCGTACAACTGTGATGGGCAAGGCTTGAGTCGGAAGGGAGAGTTGGTTTAGTTGCAACTACATGAGCACCATCGGTAGTAGTAGGCCTCTGTATTAACAGGGACATGGAGTTGACATTCATCCTAACTAGGTTGTTACTCTTGCAGACAACAAGTATTTGCTTGGGTATGAATACAGGAGATGTTGAGTTATTGTCCATCATGGCCAAATTGTCAACCTCAAAAGTAGTGGACCTATGTGCTAATGTGGATGGGGAAAGAGCAGAGTCAACTTTCACTGCAGTGGAGTTGTTATCCTCGGAAGCTGCAGACATACACACTAACACAGATAGAGAAGCAGTAGAGTCGATGACCATTATGGTTGAGTTGTTATCCCTATAAGCAGCAGGCATATGCACTAACATGGGTATGGGAGACATAGGGTCGTCATTCATTGTAGTTGAGCTGTTGCCCTCAAAGGCAGTGGGTATTCACACTATCAAGAGTAAGGGATCACTATGAGAGGAGGAATCAACTTCAATATCAGGCTCTTCTGTCATCGATACTCCCTTCCCTTTTTCCCTAGCTCCTATTGATGCTATGATTTTGCGACTAGTAGAGTTGTCAGAAGGGTAAGTAGTCGAATTCATCAAGTAGAGTGATGGAGAGGCCTGTTGGCTGCCACCAGGCTTAATTGGTGGTCAAGGGTGATTAGGGCATCAACGAGGAGGGAAATTCTCATGGACTATAATCGTTTGAGTTGTTGGGGTCCAGAATTTCCTGTTCATAAAGCATTGGGGGTAGCAGTCACTCATGCAAATGCAGTGGGCATAACTCATGTCAATTGGGAGAGATGACAGTGGACTGGTCGTTAGTGAGGAGTGGTCGTTCAGCTGAGTAACGTTGTCACCCTCGAAAGCTGCAGGATTTTGCACTAACGAGATTGCTGGGGTGGTGGCAGATTGACTGACTGGGTCGACGGTCGGTTCGCCTTTGCACAATTGAGAGCTTGTATAGATGATAGGACATTGATGGAATGGAAATTTCTCTGGGAATACGGCCACTTGGCTCATCTGCAAGAGGTTCTGGCTTCCAAGGGCCTGCCGCTGGCAGTTCCTCGTGTAACTACTGTGGGCATAGCTTGTGTTGGAGGGGAGAGTCTGTTCCTTTGGTGTCATTAGGGTTTTTGGAGGCTGTGAGCTGTTGTCTGCCGTAATTGAGTCATGCTCCTTGAAAGGGGCAGATAATCGTGTTATCACGGATATCGGAGGCACGATATGGTCATCTGTTGAATTTGGGTGGACACCCTCAAAATTGTCGAGCTTGTGTGCTGATGTGGGTGGGGTAGGTGGAGAGTCGACATTCATCGCAGCCAAGTTGTTACCCTCAGAAGTGGCAATTATTTGCACTATCGAGAGTATGGGAATGACTTGAGTGGTTTGATAGTTTGTTGCCTCATCTTCACATGGACTAGTCGAAGACAAGGAGCTGTCGATCATCCAAGGGGTGCTGTCATCCTTGTAAGCTGCGAGATTTTGCACTAACAAGGATTCTAGGAAGGTTTGGCTGGATAGATCGTCAATTGGCTCAATTTCGCACCATAGTGGGTTTGACAGTGGAATGGACTTCCAGTCTTTGAGGATCAGATGATGGCAGTTCCCTGTGCAACTGCTGCAGGCATAGCTGTCGGTTGGGAGAGATTGTTTCCTTGAAGTTGCCAGGGTTATTGCAGGCCTAGAATCATTGTTTGGCGTGGTCAAGTTGTTACCCTCAAAAGCAGTGGGTATTCGGACTAGTGAGGGTAAGGGTGACACAGAGCCGCTGCCCTCGAAAGCAGCGGGCTTTCGCGCTAACAAGAATGGGGAAGGAGTGGGAATGTTGTGTGGAATGTGGCCAACGGTCTTCTCATTTTCACACAGAGTAATCGAGGGTGATGAGCTGTCGATCAGCTGAGGGACACTGTTGCCCTTGAAGGCTGCGAGACTTCGTGCTGACAAGGTTTCTGGGGGGAATTGTCTGGCTAGGTTGATGGTCGACTCATTTTCGTGCAGTTGAGAGCTTGACTGCAAGTGGGAGTCCTGGCTTTCAAGGCTCTGACGATGGCAGTTCTTCGTGCAACTGCTGCAGGCATGGCTCATGTCGGTTGGGAGAGGTTGAGTCTTTGATGTTGCCAGGGTTATTGAAAGCCTAGAACTGTTATTCATTGTAGCCAAGTTGTTACCCTCGGAAGCAGCGGGTATTCGCGCTAATGTGGGCAAAGGAGATACAGAGCCTTTGCCCTTGAAAGCAGTGGGTATTCGTGCTAACGAGGGTGTGGGAGCATTGTGTGAGGCATGGTCAATGGTTTTCTCACCTGTGTTAGGGTTTAAGTTTACTTGGGATTTGGGAAATCTGGAAACTGTCGTGAGTTGACAGGATCTGTCAATCAGACTTGCCTTATGTAGTTTCTCTGAGTCATTGCACTCCAGGACTTCATCTTGATGAAGTCCACAGTGCCCCCACCATTGTGAAACTGTAGGGCGAATCGGGACTTCTCGATGAAGGCATGAGTGCGAGATGGTGGTGGAGAATATTCGTGGTACATGTGAAAGAGTTTGTAACATGGTGCCGCTAAGTGGTACCACGTGTAGTTTATCCTGTGACCCAGGAACTGGGGCGCGGTCACCCGGCACAGGACTCTTGTATCCCAGAGGGGAGGCGTATGGCTGCCTAGCCATACAGAAAGGGTGTGACTCTGTCCACATGTAATATATAATGTGGTTGCAAAGTGAGTATATTTGTTGTAAACACAATGCTATACAACATGGGAATAAATACATGTAAATACAATGATGCTAGATCACGCAAAGAGTATATACTACTATGCTGTTACAATCTACCAGATAATTATACAACCATCTAAACAACGGAGAAAAAAAAGGAACACACCAGCCATATGATATTCTTTCCAGTAGATAGGGTAAAAGTTTCTGGGTGATATGGTCAAGTGTAAGACTTGCTCATTATTCATACAAGTGCTTGAAAATATCCTACATAGAAAGACATAATCTATCCAAAGCTTCAGCTGAAATTTCAAACATTAATAAGTGCCACAATTTAAAATTATGTTTGTCAAAGCAATGAGATACTATTCTTTTGTTTCAAGACTTCAGATTTCTTATACTCTGGAGTTAATTCCCTCCAAAACATGAGAAATGTCTGTTGGATTTCTCAGGGTTATTTCTATGGGATTTCTGTACCAATTTTTTCAATTGTTTTGGCAGTTGACAAAAATTGCCATAACCCCCCATTCCATTTTGGTAGGTGGAAAGCCTATGACCTGTGACTGCTGAATTGATAAAATGGCACAGTAGCAAGTCCAGAATTCAAACATGTCAATTTGAACTGATGTTGTTGATTTAACAATTTTTTTGGACAGTAAAATGCATAAACATTTGGTAGTTCATACTCATGTAATAATCTCAATATAATCTCGATTTTATATAATGTAAAGATGTAGCAGAAGACTGCAGAGAGGGCAAGTATTACAGGAGCAGACTGGAGATTACATAGCCACTTGCTATCACATAAGCACATAGCCACCTGCTATTATGTAATAGCAGCTACAAACACCAGTAGACTGCCCCATTTTCTATCTGCCATGAGTACTAGATAAAGAAGGTCAGCTAGGCCCACGTTCGTAGAGTCTACTTGTAGGCACCACATATACATCAGTCCAACAGGTGTATTTGGCACCAACAACAGACTTTATTCTCTCATTGTGAACCCTGCAGGTGCCATACAAACCCAACACTAGAAGTCGAGCCCACTCACCAAAGACAGCAACTACTGAGGAATGAGAAAGAAGAAGATGAGGGCTTGGAGAAGAACTGGAGTCAAGAGTTGGAAAAGCCCAGGCACGTTCATATTTGTAAAAATAGACACATGCCTTCATGTGACCGTTGTGTGACTATGGTGACTGCGAGGTAACTGTAGCATAGAGGTCGGGCACAATGAGGGTTTAGCAAACACAATAGACCATTTAAGACTTTGGTATTCACTGGGGTATTTACTTGACAGTCTGGGGTCTTATACTGTACTAATATGACCACTTCTTCATGTCATGCATCACAAAGGGTTGTGAAGGAAGGGAAGTAGAGTGCAGTGACTTGGCAAAAGTGTTGCATCACATGAAATGTCCTATGTCTCCCCCCATCTCACACATGTGATGTGCTGGCAATCACCGGCAACCCATATAGGGCAATCCTCTGACTTAGGGCAATGTGCCATTGCCCTAAGTCAGCTCGAGCACCTAACCTACCCTAACCACCTAACCTTACCAAGAATGCACTACCACGCAGAGAGAAAAATATCCCTATCCCTAACTGTGAACCCTAACAACTAACCTAACAAGAACACGCTACCGCACAGAGAGAAAAATAACCCTATCCCTAACCATGAAACACTAACAACTAACCTAACAGGAATGCACTACCACATGGAGAGAAAAATAACCCCCATCCCTAACCTTAACTCTAACTAACCTCTAACCTAACCAATGAGTAATTGTTTGATACATAAAAAAAGAAATGGAGCATAGAGAATTGAACACAAGACACTTTGGTAAGAGTACTAAATTCAGTGTGATTAACCACTCTGCCAAACCAGCATTTGTTTTCTGTGTTCATCATGCACTATATGCTAGTGTACCCTCCCACAGCCTATCATCTTTCCTTTTCAGGAAAGTGAGATGGGAGAGCTGGGCCATTTCATCACATGAGTTGATTGAACAATCTGTTCACTATGCACATTGTGAGCACCCTTTCACCTTCAAATTAGGGGTGGTAAATGGTTTAGATATAGTCTAAATGTGTCAAATTATTTGTATCCAGAGCCCATATTAAACAAGCAATCCATGTAGCATTGAAAAAAGGTGGTGCATGACTTTTGCTGGGTGTCATGTGAAGACATCCTTTGTGGTCGGAAATGCCAGTTGAGCATTCAATAGCTACAGTAAATAGTCATACAATCAATAGCAAGTCTCTCCTCCACCCACCTTTTGAATTGCATCCACCTGATCTGGAACGCTGTCATACAAATGTGTAATATAGTCAATGTCAATCCTTGTCTATTCCTCCTGTAATGCCTTCCATAGCAGATTCCTCACATGCACCATGTGATCAAGGTGACTCCATAGATTCTCGATGATGTTCATGTCAGGTGAATTAGGTGGCCAAGCAAGGACATTGATGTGATTAGAGGTGAACCAAGCTTTTGCATAGTGTTTGAAAGTCCAGCCTGGTCCAGTCTTTTGATGCCCAGGGGCTAACCAGTCTACCCTTTTCCCAGAAGTCAAAAAGACTGGACTGGACCATAAAAGACCACGGTCTGCAGTCTTTTTGTGGTCTTTAGACTGGTTTCTGTCTGCATCAGTTTTAACCGGTCTATGACCGGTCTTTAGGCTGATATTTTAAAATTATGAATTGGTAAATTTATTAACATGTCTACTGGCTTTAAAACGAGCCCAAGAACGTTAAATTCAGTTAGGAATTGGTGTTTTTATAAAATAAATCTGGTACATCTACTATTTCCAGAAATATTTTACAATTTAATTCATATGTCTCTCGATTCTTTACCAAATTGTATGTTCTTGGGTGTGTTTTAAAGGGTATTTAAGGGGCTACAAAAGACCGGTCCAAACCGGTCTTGACCGGTTCACGTTAACCGGTTTTTTTGCGGGCTTAACATCTCAAAAATAAAAGACCATAATCACAGGTCTGGTCTTTTGCGGTCTTGGTCCAGTCTGGTTACAGTTTTTTTCCAGTCATGAGACCAGACTTCTAAACACTACTTTTGCAAACTTCAACATGTGCTTTAGGTCACTATCTTGCTGGAAATAGATGGCCTGAGGCCAGGCTCCAAAATGCAGCCGCTCGTATCGCTCAATGAGTCTCTACATACTATTAGCGGTATGACAAATCTTATGATCAGATCATTGATGGGAGTGAACAAATAAACAGAACTAAGGACTCGAGCTCGCGATAGAGAGGCTGCCGGAAAGGTTGTGTGGGGAACTCCGAAATCATTGATTAACCCTAACATTGGGTCCCAACCCAAGGCCTTTTTGGGCTGTGTGACAGATTCTCATACAGCAGCAGTACTTGGTAGAGAGGCTATGGAACACGTAGTACAGAACTGTGCCATGGTAGGCCACCATAGCATACTCGTCATACTCCAACTTGTAATGTCATGTTAAGTTCAATATATACATATCTACTGGCTATAAAAGCTCTGTTGTTGTAGAACTAACTACCAGTTCAACTCCCAGTGATTCAAGTTGGCAGCATACATGATTGAAGAACTTTCCCTCCAGAAACAAGTGCTCTGCTTGAGTATCATGATGCGTAGCACCACCGGGAGAACCCTCCTCACATTGTATGCCTACGACAACCTTGGCAAACCAAATCGTACACCGAGCGTGCGAGACCCACAGAACCAGGTCACTTTGGTATCTGGAGACCTCCTTACCATCCAACATCTATGCAGCTTGCAAATGACCTGGGCAGAGGAATCAATGCCAGTTTATGGTGCCTGTTATAGGCCTCTTCCACCTCAAAATGGTGTGCGCCAGTGCGATGTGGCGAGTCTTCATCAAAAGAAAGGAATTGGGTTTGAATAACTTGATAGCGCACATCTGTCAGCCAAAGGAACAATGTGTCCATTCTCGAGATATAGCCGTACTTAGAAAAATGATACCAGTTGAAGATGGCATAGATGATGTGCTCAAAGCACCTGTAGATTAGGTGTAAACAGTGTTGGTGACCAAAATGTGACACGCCAGAGATTGGGACCCAACGCTAGGGTTAATCAATGATCTCCGAGTTCCCCGCGCAACCTTTCTGGCAGCCTCTCTATCGCGAGCTCGAGTCCTTAGTTTTGTTTATTTGTTCACTCGCATCAATGATCACATCATAAGTAAGATTTGTCATAGCGCTAATGGTATGTAGAGACTCATCGAGCGATATGAGTGGCTGCATTTTGGAGCCTGGCCTGAGGCCTAACACTGTAGTCACATAGGGTACCCAAGAGGTTGTCATTCAAAATGGTGACATATTTTGACACATCCATGATTCCATCAATGCGGTGCAGACAGCCAACACTGTAGGGTGTGATGCACCCCCAAACTATCACACTCCCTCCACACTTCATTGTCTTCTGGGTGTTACAGTCTCTCAACTCCTCCCCAGGCCTTCTCCAGCACCACTCCTGCCCATCTGACCCAAAAAGATTGAATTTGGACTCATCTGAATACCAAACAGCCTGCCAGTTGTCCTTCTGCCATAATCCATGGGCAAATGCCCACTTCCTTCACTTCCTCTTGTGTATCAGTGTCAGCAGAGGCTTCTTGCAAAGTATTTGCACATTAAAGCCATGTCTTTCAAGCTCCCATCACAGCATATCAACGGTGACATTCAGAAATTCCTTCTGTTGGAGGTCTGTCGCATTGTGTGCTGATCCACTGGAGAGCTTTCATAGGGCAATACACATGTTGTAGTCATTCAACTTGTGTGGGTGACCTGACCGATGCTTCTTCTCATAAAATTTTCGGGTTCTGCTATAACGGCCATATATGCAAGAGACTGTAGATGGGTCGACATTTTCCTTCTCTGCCACATCATGATTGGTGTGCGCAAGGTCTTTGAGTTGAACAATGCATGATTTCTTTGTAGGTGTAGTCTTGGTCATGCCTCAGTGCACCTCAGGACAACCTCAGGTTGCTCCTGGGAAATCAAAAAAAGGAACCTGTACCTGGGGGCAACCTGATGCCCTGAGTTCTGTGACAGCCTCTGGGTATCCAGGGTAGACCCTGGATACCCTCAGGGAAGAAGTGATTTTCCTGATGAGCCATCAGTGTGATACAGGATTGGAAGGGAATGCCCAGAGGTCATAGTCAAACAATGGTATATAGCTAGAATTGGATATCTTACATAATTAATTGATCTTTTGTCTTGAATCACCATCTTGTCAGCAGTCTTGCCATCCTCTTGCACTTAGTGCTTGGAAGTCCAGTCCAGTCCGGTCTTTTGTCCAAATTTGACAAGACCGGGACTGAGACTGGTCTTCACAGGTTGAAGAGCCACGAAAAACTGGACTGAACCGATGTCAACCGGTTCAGTGCGGTTTTCATCAGTTTTTTACGGTTGAAGGACTGGTCTCAACCAGTTGAGAACCGGTCTCGTAGCTACTGACATGGGGAAAATATGTATGTAATTTACTAAATAAACTAGTACTACACAAGGGTGAACAAGGGGGAAAGGGGGGGGGGGGACCACTTGTGCATCCTTGTTGTTGTCCGTCATCGCCTGTCTCATACTCTTTGCATGGTCCTCAGTCATCCATCGTCGTTGTGGTTGTCTGTGGTTGTTGTCGTCATCTGTCGTCAGTGCCATGTCGTGTCGTTGTTGGTCGTCACATGTTGTTGTCAATGCCGAAGGAGGCAGAGGGGAAAGGAGTGATGTGGCAGTGGTTGATATTGATGTGTGAGGCAGCTGTCGATGTTGTTTAGCCCACATCACTGCCACATCGCATCATCGTCGTCTGCCTGTCTCCATTGTCATTGCATGGCCATTGTCGTGTGTTGTTGTCAACGCCAAAGGAGGCAGAGGGCGAGGGGGTAATGTGGCAGTGGTTGGCAGTGGTCGATGTTGTTGCATGAGGCAACGGTCGATGTCGTTTAGCCCATGGTGGGTGCTCACAATGCGAGGTGGTGGTCACAAAGGGTGGTGATGGTGATGGGGATGGTGGTGATGGGAAGAGAGTGTGTTTGTATTTGGATATGAGTTCTGTTTGGTTACAAGTTTTGTTTGTTTACGAGTTCCAGTAAAACCGGTTAAGACCAGTTAGACCAGTCTTTTGTCGGTCTTCAATTTTCCGAAATCATGAGAGACCGAAGACCGGACTGTGGTTGCGGTCTTTGACAGTCCTGGGAATTTCCAGTCTTGGGCAGTCTTGGTCCAGTCCAGTCTCAGTCTTTTTTCAGTCTTGGGACTGGACTTCCAAGCACTACTTGCACTACATGTAGTGCTTTGTATATCTGTACTTCCTACAGTATGCATAATCATGTTGGGCCAGCTGAGTATCTTGTAACTGCTCACACTTGAGACAGGGTCCAATGTTTGATCTAGGCAAAGGTACCTCCATAACCATTGACACTCCTAGAATAATAAAGCTGTTGTGTATGCCAAAAACATTGATTAACAAAAATTTAAACTGTTGAACAATAAGAACATCAGCCATATTGACAGACCAATTCTGTTATTTTATTCTTTAACATATTCTTCAGCTGAGTGGTGTTGCCATGGCTACCAAGACTATTTCTCAAAGACATTGTTTGAATATGCAAATTGAATGTGGTTAAAGTTCTTATTGTTCTTCATTTTCTAATTTTGAAAATCAATGTTTTTGGGATGCACATTCACTTCATTATTTTTCAAGTGGCCACAATCAAGGAAGTACATTTGTGCTAATTATTTATTAGGCCCTGCCTCAAGTGTCATTGCTCACTCATGGGTGTTGATCCCAGATCCACCCATTCTTGCCTAGATCCACCCATTCTTGCCTCCTTCCCTCTTGGCTTCAGCTATGTGAGAAGTTCAGAGTGAATGCTTCACAATCAGTTTTGGGATGATAGGCACTTGACATTTTTTATTTAGTTCCAATCAGCTAACCATGATTGGTGTTGATATTGGCTGCAATCACAATGTTCTGATTTGATTGATATTGGTGAATACACTTGAGGCAGGACTTAATAAATGATCAGGACAAATGTACCTCCTTGATTGTGGCCACTTGAAAAATAATGAAGCAAATATGCATCCTGAAAACATTAATTCTCAAAATTTGAAAATGAAGAACAATAAGAACTTCAACCACATTTAATTTGCATATTCAAACAATGTCTTTGAGAAATAGTCTTGGTAGCTATGGAAATGCCACTCAGCTGAAGAATATGTTAAAGAATAAAATAATGGAATTGGTCTGTCAATATGGGAGGTCTTAGCAGTGCCCCCCCTATTCCTGCAGGAATCCGGTCATTCTGGTGGAATTCTGGTGGATTCCAGTGGAATGGAATTTAGCAGAAGGCCCTGCTAAATTATTTATTCTGGTGTTTTCCATTCCAGTGGAATTCCGGTGGATTCTGGAATATACACCAGAATGTTCCCCGGAATGTGCAGGAATGGGGTTCCCCAGAATGTGCAGGAACAGAATTCCACTGTAATCTGTTTATTTTATTTATTTGTTATATATTGTAGTTTGTTTATTTAAGATGGATAACAAACAATATCTGTTTGGCAATCATGCTCACCAAACATGACCACCCTCCTCCTCCCACCACCAACCATGCTTGACCGCCACCAAACATGCCCATTGCCACCACCATTCGTCATGACCACCACGATCCCCTTCACTTGACACCATCCGCATCTGTCACCCATGCCCACCACAATCCACCACATCCATGTCACCAACTGAACAAGCGCCCACCTGGATGACACGTCGTTTGATGATGATGACATACCAGGTACGTCACCGTCCAGCTGTTTTGGGCCACCCAGGTGAGTATGCCATCCCCTCACCCCCTGTTGCTCACTTTCTCAGTTGCCACGTTGCAACCAACGAACAATGACAACAACGTGGCCCACCACCATCCACGAGAGCCCACCACGCCCACACAACACACCCTAACATATGACGGCACCACCCCACCCATGAAAAATGGCCAGCGCCCACAAAAAACAACCCCGCACCCATGAAAAACAGCCGTCGCCCATGAAACACACCCAGCGCCCACGAAAAACAGCTCCATGCCCACGAAACAACTCCCAGTGCCCATGTAACACGCGAGTGAGCACCACCACCCACAAATGACAAGTTGATGCCCCCAGTGCCCACAAACACCCAAAACAACCCCAGTGCCCATGATGGCACCACCCCGCCCACAGAAAAACAGCCAGCACCCACACGATGGCACCACCCCACCCATGAAAATGTCTCACGACCCATGCCAACATGACCACGTCCACCATGATGTGTCCACAACCATGCCCACGACCAAGCCAACACGATGACATGTCCATGACCATGTCCACAAAAACGAGGCAACAATACCACCCCTCCCTTACTCCCTCTCCATCCCCTGTCCACCACTTCTTCCCCTCCCTATCACTCCCCCCCTTCTCCCTCCATAACTCTCCACCCCTCCCTACCCCTTTTGTCCCTGTCCCTTTCCTTCTCCATAGCCTGGTCCCCTTGTCCCCACCCCCTTTCCCAGTACTTTAATATAGTCTGTATGTAGTAATATATAATAAAATATGTTTCATGTCATTTTAAATACATTATAATTGATTTATTGAGTTCAAATTTTATAAGGAATTTTGAATAATAAGTTTATTAAATAGTAGTGAAGAGAAAGAGGTGTGCTGAAGTGTATATTAGTGTAAATTAACATATACTTGCATTTAAATATAGGTTTTATACCTTATTCTTCTCATATCCTGTCCCATTCTAGTGGAATTCCCCTGGAATACACAGGAATTCCACAGGAATTCCACTAGAATGACTAGATTCCTGCAGGAATAGGTGGGGCACTGTAAAGTACTGCAATATAGCTGATGTTCTTATTGTTCAACAGTTTAAAATTTTGTTAATGAACATTTTTTGCATACACAAAAGCTTTATTATTCTAGGAGTGTTGACAATTATGGAGGTACCTCTGCCTAGAGCAAACATTGGACCCTGTCTCAAGTAATAGTTGTAATTTGTGAATAGGGTTGGTCATAGAACCAGGGTTTCAATGAGAGATGATATGGGAGCTGCTCAACCATGCTTGCTGGAAAAATCCAAAAGTGCCTACTCAATCTGGAAAAGCATGAATGGAGCTCTAGTTCAATGATTGACTTGCGTCACCTGTAAATATATTCTTAGTTCCTACCACCAACAGTCAGAAGGAAATTGTGGTGCTGGGTATTTCCCAGTACCTGGGTTGTACATACCTTATTATTTTTGAGAAAAATTTGTGTTGTAACTTGTATCAGCATCTGTCTGTCACAGTAACTCCAAGCAAGTCACTCATGATGAGTAATTTAGATTCACAGTGATTGGTTCATGCTGATTGCATAAAAGGGGTGTTTTTTATTTTATGAAGCTACATGAGGAGGAGGCAACCTCATGTTAGGAAAAATGAATGGAAGGATTTGGGAAGGAAGGTCTCACATGATCACTATCAAGTCTTACTAGTGTTTAAAAGTCCAGTCTAGTCCGGTTTTTTGATGCCCCTGGGCTTTAACCATAACCGTAACCAGCCTGCATTGTTCCCAGAAGTCAAAAGACCAAACCGGACCACAAATAACCATGGTCTGCAGTCTTTTTGCAGTCTATAGACCAGTCTTGGTCTTCTTCAGTTTTAACTGGTTTAAGACCGGTTTTCTGGCCAATATTTTAAAATTATGAATCAGTAAATTTGTTAACGTGTTTCGTAGCTTTAAGAAGAGCCCAAGAACGTTAAATTTCGTTGAGAATTGGTGTTTCTATAAAAAAAGTCTTGTACATCTACTATTTTTAACGAAATTTTACATTTTTATTTATATCTTTATCAATTCTGAACCAATTAATACGTGCTTGGGTGCGTTTTGAAGGGTATTCAGTGGGCTTCAAAACCCCGGTCCTAACCGGTTAAGACCGGTCCATTTAGATTGGTTTTTTTGCGGTCTTTAGTTCTCAACAATCAAAAAACCAAACCACAGGTCCGGTTTTTGCGGTCTTGGTCCGGTCTGGTTATGGTCTTTTTCCAGTCACGAGACCGGACTTCCAAACACTAAGTCTTACAGTGCCATACTATACACTGTCTTTTTTGTGTGGAAGCTGAAAAGGAAATATTGGTAAAGTGATGCTAAGTACTTACCCAGGTATTAACCAAGCAAGTGTTCACCAGGTAGTAAACTGGGCCTGGGTATCATAGTTGTGGGAATAAAAAAGGAAAAAGAGAAAAATTCCCAAAAAGGAAAGAGGAAAGAGGAAAAAAGGAGGGATTTGTTAGTACCATATCACTTTTCTATGATACAAAATCCAGAAAATCCCCAAAAAATGGGTTGTATACAAAATTACATTGGGCCTGTGCAATATATTCACAACTGACAAGTATTTGGTTGCTTACAGAGTTTGGGAATGCCAAGAACTGTTACAGCCATCAGACAGATGCTGGATCTAAAATGATATTTTCCAATTATCAATCAGCCAAGAAAAGCCTAGCATGTCCTGAGAAGGCATGAGACCTTGAGTTTTTTCTGCATGGCATACAGGAATTGGTGCAGCTGGGGAGAGATCAACTTTGCAAAAGAGTTGGATGTCATCCAACCACATCCTTGTAAATCATTTGTTGGGCCACCTGTAAAGCAGCCATCTAGCAAGTTTTGATTCATGTAGCTCATATCACTTGCTGTATCAGAATGGTGAGCAGCCCAGCTGGCAGTCTCCAAAACATCCCATCAACAAAGATTTCCAAAAAAGATCAATGTCCTCTACTGTTTTGGGCACCACTTGAGACTTTTTTTGTTTTGTATATCCCAAATTCACAGGCTATTACAAAGGGATACATTAGGGCTGCAAAGCTACCAGTTCAGACTGGTCTTCTAGTCAACCTTAGACTCATGTTGGCAAAAATAAGCTAATTTGTACGTGAAATTTTCCTTTAGTTGCTACATATTCTTGACATATTCTCTACATCCATGGTGAATTTTAAAGAAGATTGGAAAAGCTCTAGACACAGCTAATCTCTGTCAGAATGTGCAGATTTAGTGAAAAACTACCCCACTGAATGATACATCTGTTCTTCATGTTCCATGCAATAGAAACACAATCAAATCTCCTGAAACTTGGAGGATGCATAAGGTTTCAACTATTCCAGTTGTATGTGCAATTTTTATAACAAGAAATTGTTTCATTGAATTTAAATTAGTTTTTGAGAATTTGCTGTATCATTCAATGCTGAATGATTGTGCTTCTGAGGTGTTTTTGGCTGCTTTGGGGTATTACAATGCAGTGGAAGAACTGGAATTTTTTTTGAGACTACTGATGTCTCTGCATAGAGGCTGTGACAAGTGAAGAACTAAAAAATGGTGAAAATGCGAAATATGAGACAAGGCAGAGGTGTGAGAACTATTTACCAAATTTGATGGCAGCTGTCAATTTCTGTTTACAGATTTTTTTTATAGCAGCTGCTATGGCACACAGGTATGAGAACGCCGTAAACTGTGAGAGAAGAATGTAAGAGGAAGCCTCGGCGGAGTTGGAGCCAGCGTCCAAGGGGGTGCCGGCATCGAAAAAAAAGACCTGAGGTCGATTTTTTTTTTTTCCTCAACTTTGGGTGGACTAACTAACTACGTAATCAGGCACATGTCCAAATATGGTAATATTAGTAATATTTTTACTCTTTTCTGGCTCCTTTAGACTCCCTACACACTGTGCAAACCCATATTGAGGTGCCTGCTCAACACATAGTAGTATGTAAGGTCAGGCAGAATACTGTGAAATTGCATACCCATCAAGTTTCATGGCCATTCTTTCTACACAGCAGTGCATTCATGGTGTAATTTGGCTTGTTTGATAGATAAAATTGTTTATCATTAGAGTAACATATTTACCCTTTACACAAAGTGTTGAACCTGCCTGTAGATGAAGCAATAGGGTGAGTAAGAGCTGCTGCAAGTCTCTTGGATGCAGAAAACCGAGAACAAGGTGACAAAAAATGTCATGTTGCAACACAACCAAATAGCACTCCCGAAAATTAGTTGTGCACATTAGGCTGTTTCACAGTAGGCCAACTTGGCCCCAACTTCGATCCCAATTTCGACCTCAACTTTGTCCCCAACTTGCACAAAGTTGGGGGTGAAGTTGGCCAACTCTACTGTGAAACACCTGCCGAGCCCAAGGTCAAGTTAGATAGAACATATGTATACTACATTAGAAATAGAGACTCGAATTTTCAATCAAATACTCTTTCGTAATGCCCCTCGTCTTGCCCCCAATGATCCCTCTTCCGCCACCTTCACTGTTCTGCATGGGCAGCCGCTACGCTATCTCAGGAGACTCGGCGTCGCCATTCAGTTGATCATGCTGAATCAAGTTGATCATACTGAATTGCGCAGGTATGTCCCAAGACAAGACGTCGCTCATATCTACTGAGACAAGATGTCGCTTATATCTACTGCAGGTCACATTTTTACGTCTGCTCCTGAAAATGCCCTCTCTATCAGAACGACAGGCTCTCATCCATGGTATTTTGCTGGCTACCGAGGAGGAGATGAAGACTCACTTTGCAGACTTCGAGGATTCGGACGGTGATGAAAGTGACAATGAAAACTCCACACACTCCACTTCGTCCTCCTCCAGCACATCATCCTCCAGCTCTTCCTCCTCCAGCTCTTCCTCTTCATCCAGCTCCTCGAGCTCCTCTAATATGAAAATTTCGAGTTCTTCTGATGACGACAAGGATTCCGATGACATTCATCTCGACAACATGTCACATTACGCTAACCTATTGGAGCTCATCCACACCACCCGTGTCCTCAACCCAAACAATGTTTCAAAATGCTCCCAGCTTTACCTCGTTCTGGTTGAGTATAAGGAAAACGACCTAAAACGCTTTCGACGCAACCTTCGTGTCTCACCCTCCACATTTGACACTCTTGTCGCGTGCCTTGAGGACCATCCTATTTTCCACAACAAATCTCTCACCGCTCAACAATACCCCGTTGAGATCCAGCTAGCGATCGCACTTTTTCGTTTTGGCCACAATGGGAACGCCGCTTCGGTCGAGTCCATTGCGCAGTGGGCTGGAGTTAGTGCGGGTATGGTCGTCAAAGCGACGAGGAGGGTCATAATCGCATCTCTTGCGCTACACGACGAGGTCATCCATTGGCCAACTGCTGCTGAGAAGGAGGCGGCGAAGGAGTGGGTTGAGGCTAACTCATGTCCTGCATGGCGTGACGGGTTCTGTATGGTTGATGGAACCTTGGTCCCATTGTTTGAGAAACCAGGTCACCATGGAGAGGCTTACTTTGACCGAAAAAGTAATTATTCAATGAACGTCCAGGTATGCACTTCCGCTTTAATCATACTTCTCGAATTCATTCACGCAGGTAGCTTATCACGCTTCCCAACCTCCGAATTATTGATTACGTTGTTGGGCATTGTGGCAGCGCTCATGACGCGACAGTCTTTCGCTCATCGCGGACGTACAATGCTAACACGTCTCTCTTTGAGCAAGGGGAGTGGCTGTGGGCAGACTCAGCATATGCACTCGACGCTTGGTGTGTTACACCATACAAGAAACCGCTCTCCAATGTCCCAGAGAACAAAATCTTTAACTACCATCTCTCACGTGTACGATCTTCTCAATTTCTCATGTTAAACCTACTAATACCTTTGGCGGCAGGTGCGGGTCAAGTCTGAGCATGCTATGGGCTACCTGAAAGGCCGCTTCTGTTCACTCCGTGGGCTTCGACAACAAATCGATGATGCGGTGGACCATGCACGTGTGGCAGCATGGATTAAGGCTTGCCTTGTTCTTCACACCCTCATCTTTGACATCGAAAATGGGAATGAAGATCCGGACTACGTGCAGGAGTTGGTGGATGAAGGAATTGATCCAGATGGGGGAGCAATGGAAAATGAACTTGAGGCCGAGGCGGTACATGAGACGACAGGGCAAAGGAAGCGGACAGATTTGAAGGAGGAACTTTTTGCGTACTTAGACGAGGAAAATAATTTGTACTAGCTCGAAGTTCTAATTATCCGGAATGTAAGATGGAAAGAAGAAGTCGTTGCTACTGCCAAACAGTGTGACCTGACTATACTCCCCCATGTTCTCCTTCCCACCTGGTGATGAACCACCTGTCCTGTACAACATGGAGCTTGAGCTCCCGCTAGCTTGGCCCAGAAATGTGGGGGAGTTGGTATCGCTGAATGCCGGCCTTGGCACAGGTGTCAAAGGAAATGATGTAGAGGTCGAAGGAGCTAACGGCGTTGTGGGTAGGGTAACAGGTTGGTTCGTTTGCGTGCTGAGCTGGGCAATCTCTAGCTGAAGCAAAAGCTCCTCCTGTCGCGCTGCACGTTCCTCTGCTGCGTCCTTCACCTTTCCACCATATTTGAGCTCGTACTTGAGGCGCTTGTTGCGTTCTTGTTCCATGCGTAACTCATGCTCCCGCTCACGCTTGCGATCAATGCGTTGAGCTTCTTGCTGACGCGATTCATTGAAGCGGTCGATGGCATTCTTAGGTGCAGCAGTGGACTTCACTGCATTGGCCTTCGCAAGTCCGCCGTCACGGCCACCAAGGATTGCCTTGACTTTTGAGAGCTTCGGTTGCGCTTTGGAGGTGGGTGTAGATGCCAACTTGGTGGGTGGAGGAGGTGCAGGCTCCAGGGATGGATGAGGTACAGGCTCCGAGGGTAGAATGGGATCAGTGGCATTGTCCTTTTCGGAAATCAGTCAACTTGGTAATTCAATGAGATGAAACTAACCTTGCGTTCACTACCCGCCTCTTGAACAAAATCTTCCCCTTCATCATATTCCCCCCCCTCATCGGCACCCAGTTCAGCGCCGCGGTCATCTCCAAAGACATCTGCTTCCTCCTCTCCGGGAGCGTCAAACAATGCAATCGCTTCCGCAGCGTGGTCGACACCGGGGGTTGATGATTCAACAGCGACAGGGTTGTAGTTTGGTAGCTCCCTCCAGAAGGCATGGAATTCCTTCCACCATGGCCAATCCTCAGTGACCGTTGCTGCATTTTATGTGAGCTTCAATATGCAAAGCATGGTGAACGACTTGCCTATCAAATTTGCCAGCTCACTGCCTACTTTTACCTCCCCAGGATCTAGACCAGCCCCCGTAGCACCAATCTCCTTGACATACTTGCTATACTCCGCTTTTAGCCTGGGATAAACAGATGAATGTTTTGTACGCCATATATGAAACAGACCCATGCTTACCTCCGAAGACGTGTCTCGACTGAGGTTACAAACCAAGCGGGATTCGCTGCGTAGAGAGCGGACTGTGTCGCATCGTTCTCGAAGATGTGCTTCGCGAGCACAGCGTACTGCTGGGGGCGGCCATCCTGTGCAACGGCCTTTTTGCGTCCTTCTTTGTTTGCTTCAGCGGTGGAGTCAGAGAAGAGTTTTTTACGAAAGATGGGATGATTGGTGAGATAATTGATGAGGTCCCATGTCCAGTCTTCGTTTTTCACCCATTCGATGTTGGGGGCGCGTGTGGTGGTGGGAGGAGCGTCGGCTGCCTTCTTTGTTTTCTTCTTCTCACATTTGGGCTTAGTCATGTCTGGCTCCGAAGTTGGCAGGTAAGTTGGAGAGCGAAGTTGGGACACAAAGTTGGTGGGTCCAAGTCGTGGTTGCGACGTCGATTTGGGTCCCAACTTGAAAAAGAGGCCCAACTTCGGACTTCCAACTTTGCAAAGTTGGGATCAAAGTTGGGATCAAAGTTGGAGCGCAAGTTGGCCTACTGTGAAACCCCCTATTGCAAAGCAATATGCAACTCACTGCCAGTGTATATAATAGCTGCTATATGATAGTGTGTGACATAAGGACACTTAATACAAGTCAATATGAGGTTCCGAAGCAATCATGAGCACTAGTTGTCGAGACCTCCATTTTTTTTTTTTTTTGGACCAGCAGCTGGACTAACTAACCGGGTATAGGTCCGGCATTCTATTGCCGGAGCCCCCTTGCCAGCATCTAAATTATGACTAAAGTCAAAATAGCACAGCTGCCCTGCACAACTCCAACTCATACATGTCAGCATGCTTGAAGTTGCTTGACTTTCGTTTTTACTGAGTGTCACCGCTTAGTATCGTTCCAGATTCCTGCATCCGGCTCGATCTCCGACCCCAATCCAAACCAAGGCTGCAAGCTTTGAAAGTCAAACCTAAGGCTCCTAACAATGAAGTGACCCCTGGACTCTGCCAGTACAAACTCTTCAAATTAACACCAATCTTTGACTTCAAGCTCGGCCAGGCCTATCATTGGTGTCGACTCCTGAGGCCTGAAATCTGATCTGAGATCTCAGCTCCACTTTTGTATGTTTCTGTTCAATAGCATGTTTCAGAGATTACATAATGGAAATCGACTGTATGGGATCTGTATGTTTTACCAGCGCTTAGCAGTCAGTCGGTACGTAAAGTTTTATTGTCAAAAGTACATGTTTCGCACTAACCATAGCAGATTGATAGCAGATTCCAACTCGCTGAATCACAAATTTTGACAGGAAACGTGTTTACAACCTGCGTGACTTGTCACTTGCCTTCGCGCAGGACCCCCGAAAATCCTGCTAAATGGTAGATACTGATCTGGACAGAAAATCTCAAAATGAGGTGCTAGGGTAGATACAAACCAGACAGGTTTTCGAAAAAATCAGCAAAATGCTAGATACAGAATCCGGACAGGCTTGCGAGAAGAATCAGAGGCTAGATACTAACCAGACAAGTATGGTTGCGTAGCTCAATGGAAAAAAAGTATGTACTTTACGAAGCCTGACGTGTGGTCTGCAGTTTGAACCTTGCGCCGCACAAAAAAATTTGGCCCTGACTTGGGCTAGATACGCAGTTCGGACAACTTTTTGAAATTTTGGTCTAGGCTAGATAAAATCCGGACAGACTTCGCCAAAATTGGTACGGACAAGAATCTGGAAATCGGCAATTTTAGTATCTACCATTTAGCAGGATTTTCGGGGGTCCTCTTCGCGCCAACCCGGGTTAAGGGTCTTATCCACATTGAACATGACAGGCTGCTAGCAGACTGTTTCATTTTATCCAGACCTGATGAGGCGAATAATATTACCGCAGGATTGAACACAGATTAGTCCCTGTGGCCTTTTCTGGCTATTTTGGTCCTCGGTGTTTGGAACCTCCTTCACTCTGCCTCTATAGAATGCCATATGGCACAAGGCTTGTACGACACACCCATTCAGTTGCTCAGGCCCGCCGACCGTACACGTTCCTAGGGCGTGGTCACATCCTCAAAATGTGCAAGGAGAGCGATTGAAAGAGCACATCAGCAAAACCTGATTTTCCCACGTAGACAGGCATAGTGCTTCCGCTAATATCATAGTTTCCCATAGTTACATGCCAAGTTTGGCTAGATGCCCTAGTGCTCCACAGCACTGTGTGGGCGTAAGCTTGTGCTATACAGCACTACAGAGACTTGTGCCGTTACTATAGGGTGCTATAGAGGGGCCTCCACTTTCTACCCAGCCCTTATAGGGAGTCAAATGACAAGTATACTAGATTTCAGTAGAAAACACATTCCCTATTGTATATGAATAATTTATGACCAAAATACGCCTGGAATAAGAAGAAAGTACAACACTGTCCAGAGATTGATTGACCTACAAAGATTGCAACAAGAAAGAATATGAAGTATCTTTTGCAAAACATATTCGTCTTTTGTGATTTTTTTTGCGTTGGAAAGTGGTGTTCAAGCCGATTCCAACGCGTCTATTTACGTAGTATTTCATTCAAAACTCAAATGGCTTTGGACCAATTACTGGTGAAGAATCTGTCTAAAAACGGTAAATGTTATCGGAGGTCGCCTTAAACGTCGAAATATTAGGGGCTCTCAGACCCGTTTTAAAGCTCTAATTTGTGCGTTTCTAACAAGCCCAAAATCGCATGAAACGGAGCAGAACTCATGATGATAATATATATTTCAGATGTCTAATACAGGCCAAATAGTTTATGCTACAGTTTGTGAGGTACTCCAAATTTTTCTACGCCGTAAATTGGATTGCATTCGCGTGAATGAAGCAATTAAAATAAGCCTACATAGAGGCCAAACGGTGCAATACTCATGAAGTTATAGCTATGAGCTACCCTAGAAAGTGTAAGTGTGAATTGATGGAAGTCGGTACTGTTGCGGGAAGTCACATGCCGCGCTCAACTCACATTTTCGAACTTAGACAACTTCAATTGTTACTACTAGTACTACTACCAAAAAACAGGAAATTTCGGGAAATCATGGAAATAGCCAGGAAATTTCTGGTAACAACTGCAAATTTCTTGGAAGGCTCGGAAATTGTTCAATAATTTTCCAATATGAACTTTATATTTGCCTGATTACATGGTGCCATCTACAATTGTGTATGCCCACCTCGAATGCCATGCTTTCTGTGAAAGACAGTGACAGGCGACAAACAACTTCAAGTTGCAAGACAATTCGTTTAAGTCTGTTGAAACTCCGACATCATGTGATTATGTTGGACTTTGAATTTCCCAACACAGAAATTCATTGTTCTTCCTTCCCACCACAATGTTCAACTTCTCCTTGACAAACGGCGTCCTCCCTCGTCGAGTTACAGCATCCTCCCTCCCTCGTTGACGAACTGCGTCCCTTGATGAACAGTGTCCTCCCTCGTCCATTCCTCCCTCGTCCATGAATGGCGTCCTCCCTCCCTTGAAGAATGGCATCCTCCCTCTCTTGAAGAATGGCATCCTCCCCCCTTGAAGAATGGCTCCCTGCCTCACTTGAAGAACAGCTCGCTCCCGTGAAGAATGGCTTCCTCCCTTAAAGAAAAGATCCCTCCCTCATCGACAAACAGCTCCCTCATCGACAAACAACTCCTCCCTCGACGAATGGCTCCCTCTCTCAGCAAACAGCTCCCTCCCTTGACGAAAGGCTCCCTCTTGACAAACTGCCCCCCTCCCTTGACAAACGGCTCCCCCAATGAACAGTGTCCTCCCTCGATGAACTGCTCCCTCACTCGTCGACGAACGGCATCCTCCCTCCCTTGACGGACGGCGTTTCTCCCTCGACGAATGGTGTCCTCCCTCCCTCATTGATGAACGGCGTCCTCCCTCTCTTGTTGATAAATGGCTTCCCCCTGCCTTGAAAAACAGTGTCTTCCCTCGCTTGTCGACAAACACATCTTCCCTCTGTTGTCAACGAACGGTGTCCTCCCTCCCTTGTCGACGAATGGCGTCCTCCCTCCTTTGAAGAATGGCTCCGTCCCTTGACAAACAACCGTCCTCCCTTCCTTGTTGGCAAATGGCATCCTCCCTTCCTTGTCCGTGAATGGCATCCTCCCTCTGTTGATGAAAGATGGATGGTCTGCAGTCATTACTATGTAGAATATTAGGATATCTTGTATAATGTAGTAGTGCAGACAATAAACTTATTTTTCATAACACAAGTTCTGTGTAAAAATCATGCAATATGGTATTAAAATGAGCAGAATGTATGCCCCCCCTCTAGGAATCTGCAGACCCCAGGGGTTGCTACTGAGGGCTGCAGATCTGCTCTGTAATTCTAGGGAGCACTATGAAGTGGCTATGTGTTTCTATGAATGGCTGCAGATCTGCTCTGAGATTCTAGGGAGTGCTGTGTAGTGGCTGTGCATTTCTATGTAGAGCTGCATAGAACGCGCAGGTGACTGTAAAGGTGATACCCCTTTCTATGGTGCTATGGCACTACACAGCCCTGCCACATGCTGCCTAGCTCACCCAGGTTTTGCTGATGCATGCTGGCATTTGTTCAGATGCAGGCAAAATGAAACGGTTCCTGGCATCTGACCAAGTTCTAAATTCCGCAGAGAGCGGTTAAAACCTCTTCTCATTCGCAAAAGCCCCCTTCTTCCCCTGTCCTAGTTTGCAGGAAGATCCACCTCATGTCACAGTCAAGACCTCCACTTGCTCCCCTTCACGATCAGCTTACGTCGGTCACTCTCCAGCAGCCAATTGACGAACCAAGTAGTCCTGGTCTGCCGCGTTTCTTTCATACCGAGCCCCTTGTTGATTTCGTATATGCCAAAAGGTCAGGTCCAGGATGGAGATAAAATAAGACACATGCCTAGCATTGTAGATCTCCTTTCGCTCACTGCCATCACCATCATGCTGGTTTGGCCCTGGGCGTTCTTTGGCGCGGTTTGGATTAGGCATGGTGTGCAGTTGAGCAACCATATGACGAAAGTTGTGACCAAAAATCCTCATGCCACCACCTACTTCGTCACACTGATCTGCAGCATCATCACCATGTTTACCAGCGCTTTGTTCTCCCTCGCAATAATTCGTTTCGCCCAGGAATTAGTAACTCACCGCAAGCCGACTCGACCCTTTCACCTCAGAGTTCTATTAGCTTTTCGACATCAGAACTGGCCTTGGGGAAAGAGCGTCAAAGACGCCAATTATTTGATCCACAGACACAGATGGTGGCCTGCGGTCTTGTTGATCGTCTGTATCTTGACGTTTCCTCACTTGATATCAAGCACCACGAGTCTTCTCACTCCAACCCCGTTCAACCGAACGACGGATCTCAACGGGACCGAAATCAATTTTTCCAGCATTAATTGTCAGGACTGGTTCAATAACCACTCTTTACCCAGCTTTTGTGACTACCAGGTGAGCGAGACCGATCCAGTGCATTGTAGGTGATTCCTGACCGCATGTTGCTATCAGTTGTACAAAGGTCTGCCATACACAACCTGTCTTGGAGCGAATCAGATAGTTGACATCCTTGAGGCTGGTCGCGGTAGCGTTAGTCTGATGCTCAAAGTTTCAGTGATATATTGATTCCTTATATCTTCGTTAGATTCTTGAGTCAGTAACAGGCAACAATCAAATTCTCACCTTCAGTCAGCTCAGTGGTGGCGGCGGACTGCATTTTTTGGGATCCATTCGAGGGGTTTTGCCCACTGGTCCTAATGGCGTCCCCAAGTTCAACACGCTTGACACTTCTTTTCCCTTCTCAAATTCGAAGATAATGGCAGGAGTGGCCTCGTACGACTACACCCTCAATCAACAAGGTTTCAACAGTAGCGTCAGCTGTCGTTACGTACCGACAAGTCAAATCAATATCACTTTGTTGGACGATGGGCCCGATGCGTTATCATACAATGATGTCACCTGCACAAAGTATGGAATGTCCGAGGTTTTGTCTGGGCCCCTTTTTGCAGCCCTTGGCTCAAATGTCCTGGAATACTGGCCATGTCAGTCGTCATCGAACGCCGGGATGCCAACGGACTCTTATACAATTTATTTGGCTGGGAGGGGTATCGCTTACAATACGACCATTGCCAACATCACTTGCACCCTAACACAGGTACGAACCGCTATATTCCCAGTCAAGTATGATTCCACTACCAACATCTTTTCGGCAGCAAAACCGACACTGGGATCGTACCAGGCCATCACCTTTCCAAATCTTATGAGTGGGCTCTTATCAGTGCTGGGAGAGGTCGTTGTTGACGGACAGAATTATCAGGCCAATCTCGTTGCCGAATCTGTCCTTACCTTCGCATATAAGTCCTTCAATGTGGCGCCGAACACCCCTCAGTCTCCTAAATATCTTGAGATATTTGAACAAATGATTCAAGGCATCATTGAATATGAGGTTTGTTCTATCGACATGTTATCAAACCATCCCTCTTATCGTCATCCCTCAGCTTTCCTACCTGCAATTGTTGTACTCGACCATCGAAGGCCGCCCTTCTAATTGCACTTGCACGCTGACCGGTTCTGCGAGATACCAGGTCTTCGGTTGGTTTGTGTCACGTGCCAACATTGGCTTTTTGATTGCAATAACGATCATCAATGGGGCTGCTTTTGTCGCTCTTGTTCTAGCTATGTGGATAGCGTGGACTGGCGAAGGCAAACATGATCCATTTCATCCCAGACCAGTCGTCTTGCGGGATGATGTTGACGAGGAAGAACAGGTTCCGTCTGAATGGGAACGTCACGTTGCTTATAGTCCCACGACGGTGCGTTCCAATCTAGTCATTATTTATTTTTTCGTACTTATTCTTCGGTTTGTGCTTCAGGTACTAAAAGAATACTTTGATAAACATGTGGTAGACAAACTCAAGCAGGGCGCCGAAGATATTGCAAAGGGCTTGGTGATTGAAGCTGGAGAAAAGCTTGTTGCTGGTCCTAGTGGTAGTCACTGGGAAGACATGGCCCCCGTAAACGATAGACCGCAGCAAGACATCGCTCCGGCAGATGATACACTGCAGGAAAACGTCGCTCGCTGGTCGTCCTCGCTGCTTTTGTAGTATTCATTCATTCATCACGCCTCTTCTCCGATCATTAATGACCATTATGTTAGCTTTATGTGACCTACCTGATTCGTTTAGTTCGAATGTAAGCTTTTGACACGGATTAGTCTTGGAGGCCATTGGCAAATTATGAATGGAACGAATCCAATGTCTGGCGGTATGTGTCCAAATCTTGAGCTTGAGGAATGATGAAAATATATAGAGGGATCTGTGTTAGGTCTACTCAGCTCGATATCTTCAAAGTTCAAACAGAACAATCCGCGTATATTATTCTCGGCTGGGGGAAGGTGGTGGAGGGGGGATATTGGGAACGATGATTTCATGCGCGAAAGAGGGCGTAGGTACTAGGGATTCACGTTAATACTGTGGCGCCGGAGGGGAAACGACTCTCCTTCAGTCCTCCCGTAGAATTTATTTTCCTTTTGATGAATGGAGCGAATTTAAAGCGAGAACAGTGTCGTGAATGCGGGTGAAGACGTGAGGGCGACAATGCTCATTCGGGGACCGCAGCGGCGTGTGCGGACAAGGGAAGAGTGGGCCGCATGATGGACCACCCGTCGCAAGGACTGGGAGCATCGGAAGCACTGATGATGAATTTGGTTCAGGTCACTTCTTCGCAAGCCGAGAGAGCGGTTGCCCCAAAGTTTGAGGCAGACGCCTGAGCCGCACCAGGTGTATCAGTTTCGCATACGCACGGCAACAAAAATATATGTTGGTGGAAACTCACCTTAAACAAGGGACGGTCGGGCAGTTAAGCGTGCGAAGCCCTTGACAGATTCCGTGACAGAGTAATCATTTTTGCATCGGTTACTTATGTAATTACGTATCCGCATTCTGCGGGGGGGCTCGCTTCGCCATCCGAGTTGTAATGGTAGCTATACAGTACGTACTGCACAATATAAGAAGCATATACGCACATATTCGTCGACGCGACATTCAAGCGATGCTGCATCATGAGGCATCATGTGTTTACCGCCCAGTTTTTGTACTCTAGAATAATCGTAAAAATCGGGATCAAAGCCCAATTTTCTGCTCATATTAGTGTAGACGCTATCAGTCTTCACCTAAATCCAAGATTTTAAGGGTAGGGAGTAAATACTTGTTGAAATATAAGCCATTCAAGAAATTTACTGATAGAATTTGTGCATGTACTCTTTGTAGTTGTTTGTCCGGGCCTTTCACCCTTAGCCGATGATTGCTCGCTGCGCTTGCAATTACAACAAACCAATGGGAAAATTTTTATTGTGACCATATGTCTGCCAATTGTTCAAGGGGGCTGACAGAGAAAAAACAATTAATGTGCTTATTGTTTAAATTTTGCCCACAACTGTGTTACCTAGGCAAAGCTTTGCTAAAAATAAAAAAATTTCTTATTGCCAAAGAGACAGACTGAATTGTTCCTGAAATTCGTTACATTTACAAATTTTAATTCTTACCAGCCTTTTGTCCTGTGGATGTATCTCAAGACACATTTTAAAAATAGTAACAACATTTTTTTTACATCTGGACATCATCTTTGCATATCACTGTGTGTTTGCACAGAGATGGAGCCTGATCTGAAGATGCAGGAGGGACACTTGAAGTCCATTGATTAGAAGCTAAGTAATGTAGTGAATGTAATGAGCTGTGATAGCGAATGGATGAACGTGTAGATAAAAGGCAAGCAAGTGGGCGAAAGCGCAAAGCGCTTTCCGATCTGGCAAAGAGTCTCCTGGAGGGTCCGAGGCGATCTGCAATGGGCGGGTGGGCCCGTCTTGTGGATGCGCGTGGACCATCCAGAAGGCCGTGCTACCAGTCAAGATGTTAAAGTTTTTGGGAGCGGAGGGTGGGTGAAAAAGCAGGAAAAGAGCTAATAAACTCTTTCTGCGTGTCGAACGAGGTGGTAGTAAGAAGAGAAAACGGCACATGCCGCACCACTCGTTCATGCAAAGACCCTATTCTAATGTTTCACTCGTTCCTCGCTTCACTAGCGAATCTCAATCTTTGTGTATCACTGTGTCACAGAGATGGAGCCTGATCTGAAGATGCAGGAGGGACACTTGAAGTCCATTGATTAGAAGCTAAGTAATGTAGTGAATGTAATGAGCTGTGATAGCGAATGGATGAATGTGTAGATAAAAGGCAAGCAAGTGGGCGAAAGTGCGAAGCACTTTCCGATCTGGCAAAGAGTCTCCTGGAGGGTCCGAGGCGATCTGCAACACCCATGGCATCTGGAGTCTTCGATGCGGTGAGTGAGTCTCGGACCCAACCCATTAGGAGAAACTCGAGTGCTTACCTTGTTAGCGGACTGCTGGCATGGTAAAACGGACAAATGTGTCGTGTACGGCTGGCGCTGCTTGTATGTACGGAGCTAAAATCTGTGCGTGCTTCCGTAGGTACAGGGTGAAGGCGTCGCTGGACCAACGGCCTTTCACCTTCATGACATCGAAGGGCATGCCCCTGAGCAGATACTCGAGCGTTGAGCCAATTCTGATGCCATGCCCTTGCAGGGGCTCCAGGCCAGCTGCGCATGCAGCCTTCGCCAATTCCGCTAGGAACTTCAATTTCGTGAGCGGCCGATGGACGTTCTTGTGGTGGTAAGTGAAGAGGTGGCCCTCCTGGGGGGGGTTGTTGACCTCAAGATGATGGGCTAGCGCTGCGTTCGGGTCTATGGGTCCTTCCTGTTTTGCCCAGCATACGTCTTCCCCTTGTGGTGCTGATTTGGTGTGTGGCAGGTGTAACACCGTGACTTGTTGCCCTTCTCGGTTTTGGTCATAGCTGACACAGGCCCTGGAGACGTGAATGTTGGGATCAAAGATGTCGAGTTTTTGGACCATGAATTCACCGACACGACCAGTTGCGAAGAAGCAGGTTGTTAGGCAGGCAAAGACAGTGGCTCCGAGGGGTGTGTCCAAGGCGAGCTTGTTGCGAATGGCCAGCATGAAGTTGATTGTGTAGGGCTAAAACATCCTCAATGTGCTTGATGTCTTCATCCGACATTTGAGTGGATCTCTGGGTGTGAGGTACTAGTGGGTGCCATAGCCGCAGTCTTTGATTGGCTGGGCAATGTGGTCGGAGGGGTGAAGGGATAGGAGTGAGGTTCTTGCGGTATGGCACAGGTCACACACGCTTTTCAGATGCTGGGGCTGGGAGTGTGGCATTCCAGGCACGACATTCTTGATTAATTGTATGAGGAACAGGAGAGGAATTCCTCCCCCCGACGATCGAGTTCAGCATTGATTGAGGCTCGTTCACTTTCTGAGAGCTCATGCTGAGGCTTATGTTGGGTGTTTGAAATGAGGCTCTCACCAGAGCATGCCATGGTGAGCTCAGAGTCGAAATCGACGATGAGGTGGTGCAGTTCTGGGGGGATGGGAATATGGGGCAGGAGATGTGTAAGACGTGGGTAGACTCCTCTGGATGGTTCATCAGTGGGGTTGTCCTTGCTTGGGACATATCGTGTGTGGATGGTGCACTGCTGGGCTTCCAGAAGGGCGTGAATGTGTCTAAAGACGATGTTGGTCTGTTTGTTTCGACTCTGCCCTTTCCACCACCCTTCGACAACTCCCTTGTTATCTCCGTAAACCTTGAAGTGAGGACTTCTGTCGCTGGATGATAGGATGGTGAGGCTGAGGAGTTCAAAACCAACTGCCTCGGCCCAGCCGATGTCTCGTCCATCGGCTTTCCAGCCAGGGAGCAATCGCCAGGCACGCCATCTCTTCCCAATCGTGATGCCGATGCCAAAACCTGAGCTAGTGTCAGAGAAGGCGTCAAGGTCCTTGAGTGGTACTGGGCCAGGGATGTTCCTTAAGAGCGTGGGAGATTGGAGGCGTGTTGTCCACCATTTAAGGTCGACAGCTGTATTGCGGGGTGGGGTGTGTGGCACGAAAGGACTATTATTGAAGCCTGAGAGCATGGCTTCCAAATTTGTAAGGTACGCATGCCCGGCAGTAATGACGAGGGAAGCGTGCAGCAACTTACCATAAAGTTTTTGTACCTCTGCCAGTGCATGCGTTGGCCTTTTCCCCCACTCCTCAATCACATTGAGGTACTTGAGCCTCTTTTCCACCGGGATGGCCACAGTGTGTGCATTGAGGTTCCATACAAAGCCGAGGTACAGGACCACTGAACCAAATGGGATGGTTTTGGAGCTCTCCCATGGAATGCCCAATTCGTCTGAAAGAAGATCAATATCTTCATCAGCATATGTAAAAAGAGTATCATCAGTGGAACGTGCGGATACGCTAGAGAGATCGCGTATGGGGCTGGCCATGTCCTCATCAAACTCTTCTGGGCGCCCATCAGGCATGGTGTCACCTCTGTACCAGATGCAGCTACCTTCATGCAGGCATCCTCCATTGGCTTTGACCAGTTGATGCCAGGACTGGCGCTGGGCATTGTATGCATTGAGGCAGGAGCGGGGGATTCGAAAGAAAATGTGGTCGTCAACCCATTTTGATAAGGGGCCGATTCCATTTGCACGAAAAATGTCTTTTCCTGCATCTGCAAGAAGCCCATGGGCCCCACCTGCAGAGGTAAGGCCAAAATTGTTGCATATGTTGGCCGCGAAGGTGTCAGTTCCCTGTAGTCGCACAACCAGGCCTGGCCACTGACTGTGATGAACAGGTATGGTCCTGTAAGCTTCGGCGACATCTCGAATGGAGGCCTGGGAACCAGGTGGCAATCGGAAAATGATGAGGCAGATCGTGGAAAAGGTCCCCCATGTGCAGGGGAAATCATGCGCGTTGATGGCAGAATTGATAGATGAAATTGGATTTGTCGATGGTTGATGGGGGTGGGAGAAGTCATGCACCCCGTGGTATTTTCCTGGCTTTCCAGGTTTGGGAACAAGGGAGAGTGGGGAAGATTGGAAAGGTCCAATGACAGATTCCAGTTCTGCCCTGGAGAAGGGGCCAATATATCTGCCCTTCCGGAATTCTTTCTCCACAATTTCCTTATATTCTTCAAGAAACTTATTAATAGATGGGTTATTAGCTGGAACATATGATTGAGATATATTGGGAATTCCAAGGTCGAAGCCGCGCGTAAGGCTGCGGTATAATGTTGGATAACAGGAGTTGAGACCATGTCTGTCGAGTTGACTATGCCTAGTGATGGGCAGGGGTCAGGCTGGGGTTTGGCGGGTTTTCGGCGGGTTTTGACTTGATAGGCATGTAGGGGGACGTTCCCTGTAAATTTAGCAATTTTTTTTAAGGGAATCGGAGCAGAAATGAGGTAGCTACATCCTTGCCAAGTTTGAAATCCACAGCTCAAGTTTTAATGTCACACTGTGGGCATTGGTGTCACGGGTTTTGATCAAGCCAAACCCGTGCCATTTTGGGCAATCATTTGTCACGTTGTGACATTAAAATTCAAGCTATGGACTTCAAACTTGGCAAGGATGTAGCTACCTCATTTCTGCTCCGATTCCCTTAAAAAAAATTGCTAAATTTACAGGGAACGTCCCCCTACATGCCTATCAAGTCAAAACCCGCCGAAAACCCGCCAAACCCCAGCCTGACCCCTGCCCATCACTAACTATGCCATGCCTCTGGCTTGTAAGAGGTGAGTGTATTAGTTCTTCTGGACCTGAGGGCATTGCTGAGCGCTGTGCCCTGACTTCCCACACCCTGAGCAGGTGTGCTGAGAGGGGTGTGTGGTGTCTGAACATCCTGCTGGCATTTGGAAGCTGAAACAAATGGGGAGCCTGTCAATGGAGACAAGTCGCCCATTGTCAGCTCTCCGTACCCAGACCTTTCCCCCGTTCCATAGCTTGGTGGCAGAGCATTTGGCATAATCGTGCTTGTGGCGTCCCAGGCATACGGCACAGGCGGAAGTGCCACGTCCCGCTGTGCCTCCTTGAAAAAACGAAGCATTGCCGCTTCTGTTTCTGCCTCTGCCATTTGTAGTCTGACGGTTGCATCTCCCTTGTGAACTGGCATCTTTGGAGGAGTGCTCTGGCGAGGCATAACAACGCCGGCGCTGGCAGGGAGGAGAATGCGAACGCGAGCGAGAGCGCAAGTGTGAAGGGGACTGCACGTGACCCCATTTGGATGGAGATGAGGATGAGCCCATCCTGGAGCCTCTCCTGTCCCGGTCTCGCACTGGGGACATGGCTATGGCATCGTGCTGCAATGGCAATGTCATTAGTGGCATGGTTATCAGTGGCGTGGAGTGGCGATGGCACAGTTGTTGTTGATAGCAGCATGGTGAGGTGTCGGATTCAGGTGTTATGGTGTTGTTTTGCGGGCATGGCGTGATGGCAAGGCATGGCAGATGGCGAGAGATGGCATGGCATGGCAGACGTGGAGGAAAGAGGGTAGTGAAGGGGGAAAAAAGGGTGGGTAGCAGTCAGCATGTGTTGGGAAAGACTTGGGGAGAAGGAGGGGGAGAACTGACCTTTTTGATGGAATCCAACCTGACCATGTCCCACACCTCCTCAGCCACGGCGCTGAGGAGTGTTTGGTTTATAGGCGCGATGTTAAAACCTGTGCCTCTCAATAGCTCATCATGCCACAGTCTCCTGGCTTTGGCTTGGTATACAATGAGCACCTTCTCGCCATAGGGCCGTGAGCGTATCGGTTCGAGCTCAAGAAATGTGCAAACGACTGGATATGCTTCTGGGGCCAGTCACAGAAGCCCATGTACCGAATCAGCATGTTCTTTGCTATGTTCATCTGTGTCCAGGTGAGGTTGGCATCTGGGACAACGTTCCGGGATTCCTTGATAGATGCAACAGGCTTGAGCGTGACTAAGTCGTCGACCTTGGTGATGCCATATGCATCATCTGACTGGGCCTTGCTGGTGTCCTGCGCCTCAGCACATCCTTCGTCAGTAAAGTACCACAGCTCGACATAGCTGAAAGACTTCAACTTTCCGATGGCAAACTGTGATGGATGAGCCATGACATGGTCGGCAATTATCTTGCCCTTGTCGAAGTCGTTGATTTTGGGCCGTTTCTTCTCTTGCTCTTTCTTTTCCTCATCCTTTAGATGTTGGTCTTCCTCTTGGCGTCTTGTCTCTTCTTCTGCCACCAGCCTGGCTTGCTCCTGGTGCTCTTCTAGTTCTGTCTGTACTTGCTGGTTCCAGGCTTCGACCTCGAGCTCGTGCGTTTGGTTCCAAGCGGTGGTAAGCTGTTGGATAGCCTGATCGTTGGACAGGATTTGCCTGACAGCGGCGTATCCTGCTCCTGCGAAATCCGGGCATGGGACATTTGTCGGGTCCTGAAGAATTCGCAGCATGGGGATGTGTAGTAGGGAATGTTAGTGTGTATAGTTCTAAGGAGTGTAGTAGGCAATGAAAAAGCAGGAAAAGAGCTAATAAACTCTTTCTGCGTGTCGAACGAGGTGGTAGTAAGAAGAGAAAACGGCATGTGCCACACCACTCGTTCATGCAAAGACCCTATTCTAACGTTTCACTCGTTCCTCGCTTCACTAGCGAATCTCAACCTTTGCACAATAGGCAAACACGCCGTCAATATAAAAATTTTCCCATAAGTCTGTTTTAATTACATAAGAGGTGCAAAAATGATTAATTTGTCACACAATCTGTCAAAGGCTTCGCTTAGCTACCCGATCGTCCCTTGTTTAAGGTGACTGTTGCAGTACTTCATTCAATTGCCAGCTTCATCACGAGCGTGACTAAAACGAGCGTTGAACGTTGAAAAGCAGATCCTGGAGGAATACCGAATACATAAACGCACGACATTATTGAGATTTTAACACCCTACCAACCAACCATCACCACAGCCATGAGCTCGTCGTCACCATCGCCCTTGGCGCTGCTCGTGCATTCGTCAGCCATTGCTAGAGGAATTAGTACGATAACCGCAGAAATGCAGGCGTCTCACTCTTAAATCCGTGCTCAACGGCGGCATGTGGAATTCAAGCGTACGTTAGGCAGAAGAGGTATAAGTACGATGACCGAGAAGGTAAGCGTGGTAGTTGCTTATATCGTGAGGCATCATTGACACGGTTGCAGCAGTTTCCTGCCATGGCTCTCCCCTCGAAAGTTAGGACGATTATGGCTACCCACCTGGCTCAATTCGTGCAACACATGACGACGCTCCTCCTCTGCGCCACAGACTACTTCACGTCACAGCAATGCATTCACGCACATAGAGATGTTTGTCGTGAACAATGAGTTCGAACAGAGTCGTCTGACGGGGGAGTGAGGGTACGTGGTATGTCTTCTTTTCTGCAGTCGTCGTGATGCTGATGTCGTGTAGTCGATTCGTCCATCATTCAACAACATAGGACAAAGGTGCTGGCTGCTTCGCGTTTGTGCCCCAGCACGTTTGTACCATTTCATCCATAACTTTTTCATCCACATCACACACCACAACCCCCTTCGATGTGGGAACAGTTCAAGGACACCAACCGCTCTTTCATCAGTGTCCCGTTCCCCTCTCCTTCCAGTCAGCATCGTACTACATTCATGGACACAAGCATTCCGAACAAAAAGTTCTGACATTGCTACTCTGCACGCAACACCAAATTTCGGAATCCACTCTGCCCCAACTCAGCTGCGCTCCCACCGCACCTTCACCCACAACGCACTAGCGCACACCGCCTTCACCTGCAGCGGTACCACATCCTCACGACCTCAAAGCCAGAGCCAACCAAGTCCTCGCAGATTTCAAGAGCTCGATCATCAGCTGGAAAGGAATATGCACTCCAAACTCGGCGTAACCTCCCCCTCGTGGTGTCGACGAAGGGAAACCAGTGTGCGCGCCATTATAACACCCCTCGCGCCCGTCCTGCGATCATGCCCGCCCAACATCCGCCGAGTGACAACGGCACGCCTAACACTGTCAGCTCAGCGTTTTCTGACTTATGCGAAAGGCTTTTGTTGATGAACCGCGTCTGGAAACAACACTGAGGGATAAAAGGCCTCCGAGACACACTCCAGTCCACCAAAGCGTCGAAATGCTCCAAAGCATTCGATCGCCTGTTGCTCTCTCCAACCAAGATGCAACGACAGATCGATGAGCTCATCGCGGAAGGAGAGAAAATGAAGTGGTCGAGGGTGGCTGCTAATACGTGGGCAGCGGAACAGATGGCGTCGGACGTTCGGAAGGAGAGGCTTTTAAAGTTGCTGAAGGATCTCTTAGAGGAGCAAGAGGGTTGTTGGAAAGATGAAGGAGGCGTATGAGCATGACATCTTGGAGTCGACGGGGGAATGGAGCGGCGAGTACGGAAAGCTCGTGAGGGGGGTGGAGAGGCTCAAGTTGGTTAGGGAGGCGAGTCTTGTTGGGCAGGACCTTTCGGATGACCTGGAGAGGAGGCTGCGTTGAGCAGGAGGAAAGTTGATGGTGGTCGGGCTGCAGGTTGAGAGTGACAAGGTGTCATGTCGACTTGTGTCGACCTCAATGACATCACCACCCTCTAGGGCCAAGGCACGGATTAGCCGACCAAAGAGGTTCGTTGGCATTGAAGGGTCCTACTTCTAGCCTCTCTCTCCCTTTTCGCCTATCTGAAAACTCGATACAGGCCCATACGTTGGCCTCTCTTTCAATCCCCTATTCTTCGGCCACGCCGAGTCCACCTTGAGCGAGGCCAACGAAAAGAGGACGATGTCATGATAGCATGTACCCACCCCGATCATACCATCTTTTGATGGTTGTGCGGAGGGGTGTTTATAGCAGTGGATTCGCGAATAGATGACTTACGGAGGAGGTGTGAGTGGATGTTTGTTGAGGGGTGTGATGGAGCAGAACTCGTCATCAGCCGAAGTACGAGCGCGGAGTGCTGAGGGGAGGAGGTGCTGAGGGTTGAACAACGTTGAGATTTTGGGAGGAGGTACTGGTGCTGGTGAGACTCACAAGCACCGCGCATATAATGTCCCAGAAGTTCATTCGTTCTTTTATCACAGTAAACCCCATTGAATCGAGTTCAAGCATACGTTACAGTCCGCTTGTATGCGCATCATTACGACTACTTCACAGCGCTAGTGGCGGAGATTTCTACCTCGAAACAACATATCACCATCCCCAAGAATCCACCAACATGCGCACCGTTCGATCGGCCATTTTCCTCCACCGCAAACTTCTGGCTTCCCCCATGCAACCGGGCCACCAGGTCTCTTTGGCCACTCAGATTCTCCACTCCCAGAAGACACCCTCCCCAGGCAGTAGAGAATATCACGCCTCAGCCACTCAATCCTCCCTCGGTCGACGACACAACCCAAATACATGACGCGCAACGGCTCAGCCTCTTGGAATTCAGCATCCAATCCCACCCTTTTTTTTCCTAGTCAACATCGGCTCTTCGTCCTTCATTGCGCCTGCACCCTGCCTCTCCACACAACCCCATAACCGCGTTGACCACGCTACACCGGTTCAACGTGCGCAAATTCAACACGATCATGCCCACCCGCTAGTCTCTCCCTCGAGCGTTCAACACGTCCCTTGAGACACGGATCTTCTATCTTGGGATAAACGTCGACTCCTGGATCTACGATGCCTTGGTATGCCGTGAGGGGGAAGGAGAAGATGACGATGAGTGTGCCGTATGCATTTGAGCTGTGTATCGTGGTGTCAGGATCATGGTGACGATATACTAGCAGGCGAGGCTGCTCGTACCTGGTAGGTTTCAAAATCTGACGAAGGGTGAAAAAGCCATGTCACGGCAAAGAGAGTGGTGTGCATGAGCATCACGGAGAGGGTCTAGGCTGTCGAGAGGTTGATCTGAGGGGAGGAAGGGGGGCTGGATGGGGTACGCAGTTCTGCCAGACAACTAGTGAATATTTCAATCCTCAGCGCTCCTCAGCTTGTATTCAGTCGGGGTGACTTCTTGAAAGGTCGCGAGAGTAATAAATGAATTCAGGTGTAGTGAAGATGGCAATGTTATCGACAACGTCGTGGTGGCTGAAATCGAGAGTTTTGCTGTAGTGGAGAGTATGTGTAAGCTTCGTCTTCGTATATCCACCTCAACAGCGAAATTAACAACTTTCAGACGAGAACGTCGAAAGAACCGACGCCGCATGCTGCCGACTCCACCGTTGGTCGTTCTGTCGCTCTTTTCGTCCGTCTATCCACCACCGCTCTATCAACTCCGGCGTCGGTTACTCGAGCATGCCTCACGACGGTCTTCCGGCCAATGGCACCACTGCCCCATCACGCCCAGCTCAACAAACGCCGCAGACACTTTGCTCCTCGATCGCATACCTCGCGTTTCAAATTCACGGAATGCACCTGCCCTGTCAGAGTGGACTTGCCCAACTTCTACTCGTTCGTCCTCGCCATTCCTCCTCAAAATCATGAGAGCGGTGTTGGCGATGCAGAGCCAGTGCAAATGATTTGAGTTCAACGTCATCGAGGGTCGTTGCTGAGGCGATGTCAGCTGGAAAATCCAACAGACACGCTTTCAATGGATAAACGTTAAGGGCTTGCAAGATGTGAGGGTGAGTACAGCCGTGGGAGTTGATCCATTGAGGGAAGAGGTTGCCTGTAGTGAGGTCGATGGCCCACTGCAATAAAATAAAGGGATGTAAAGGGGTTTGCGTACAACATCGGACACTGCTGCTCTAACCAAAGTCATCACGTTGGTGTAGGCATTGGAGATGTTAGCTGGGACAGCGCCAGCGACCGCTGTGATGAATCGAGATGAGATACAATGTGCAAGCTATCAGTGCCAAAGTAGACGTACATCCTGGTTGGGCAATTCCCGTGAGATAAAGGAAACTATATTTTGTGAGCATCGACTCTGATTAAGACGCGACGACGAAGGACATACTTGTCAGAGTCCTTGAACCAATATCAACGCTCGTGTCATTAGCGCCCTGCACCAATCCAAGGAGAGGGAAACCGATCTCATCCGAGTCCTACAAAAAAGTCAAATCCATATCAGCATCCACTTGAAACAGGAAAGACGGTAAAGGCTACCGTGATCCGGACTTGTGAAGCTGAGATCGAGGATTCCTGGATGGGGAAAGTAACAGTGGTGGCGTTCTCGATGGCCAGCTCATACTGGAACTGGGCTTTGCTGAGACAATTCTTGGAAATATAACCAAGATGGTATCCTGTCCCGTTTTTGACCTCGATAACTCCGCGTTTGCTTTCGTCGCTTCGCTGTGCGATGAGGCAGGTGAGGAATTGTCTGGCGCCAAGGTTCAACGCAATAACCTGCGATCCATATAAAAGTAAACACGTGTTTCCTCCACCACGCCGCGGAAAAATTGAAAATGACGCTGTTTCGTCTGCAGAGAAGCATGACTGAAAAGCCGTGAAAGAAAGTAGAGCACTTTCTGGACCCCCTCTTATGCGAAGCCCTCAAGTCTCTCGTTTTCGTCGTTTGTCGCTTCCCGATAGCTGGAAGACCTGCTGTCCGGATCCACTGTTGATGCTGCGATAGTCTTCAGATTCTATGTCGCCAATTTTTCATTACTGGGGCGTACACAAAGGATGCGCCGCTGAGCCTCCGCAGCTCTGATAGGAGACGCTGAGAGGGTCTTGATACGAGGCATGCTGTCAGAATCCCAACGACCCTTCCTCGTCAACATCGGCTGCTCATCCTCCACTGCGCCTGCGACCTCCCTCTCCACACGACCCCCCAAACCGCCTTGACCACCGAACACTGGCTCAACGCGCACAAATTCAACACGATCATCTCCACCCGTTAGTCTTTCGGTCCCTTGCGACAGCGGATCTTCGATCTGAGGATAAACGTCGACTCTTCGGATTCACGATGCCTTGGTATACGGTGAAAGAGTAGCGGAAGATGACGATCAGTATGCCGTATGCATTCGAGCTGCGTATCGTGGTGTTAGCTTCCTGGTGACGATATACTAGATGAGGCGGCTCATACCTGATATCTGAAGGGAGGTGGAAAGCCATGCCAGGGCAAAGAGGGTGGTGTGCATTAGCGTCACGGAGATGGTCTAGGCCTTTTGAGGGGAGCAAGTCGGCTGGATGGGGTACGTAGTTTTGCCAGACAACTCGCGAATCCTTAGCTTGGATTCGGGTACTACGTAGTCTGACCTGATTGGGAAAAGAGGAGGTCGGGACTATGACAAAAGGAGCGATTATGATCGTTGAATGTTACCCACCTTCAAATTGAGATTCGTGCCTTCATTATTTCAGAGAAGTAAATGTAACGGCGAAGTACTTCTTCGAAGTTGTGGTGGGACTAAGAGCAGTGTGTCGGGCAGGATAGTAACGGGGTCCTTTAAGCTTGTATGGAGCGAGAAGGTTTTGGAAAAGCCTAGTAGAGTGCCACTAGATGTGTGCTGTAAGTGTTGTTGAGTCAGTCAAGTGAACGACAAGGAACGAAGTCAGAGCCTGACGCACCTTGACTTCAGAAAACGTTCTCTTTTTTGAAAGATCGCGAAAGCAGTAGCAGACGAGTGTAGGAGTAGTGAAGATGGCGTGTCGTGGTTGAAATGAAGAGTTTTGCTGTGGTCGAGAGTATATGTAAGCGTCGTCTTCGTATATCCACCTCAGCAGTGGAATTAAGACCAGAACGTTCGGCAGGATCAACGCGTCACGCTGTCGAATCCATCGTCGGCCGTTCTCTCGCTCTTTTCGTCCATCTATCCACCACCTCTCCACCCACTCCGGTGTTGCATACTCGAGCATGCTTCAGGACGGTCTTCTAGCCTATGGCACCATTGCCCCATCACGCCCAGTTCAACAAACTCCGCAAACACTTCGCTCCTCGATCGCTAACCTCGCGTTTCAAAACTATTTCCAGCCGGAATTGCAGCCTCACTCCACGGAATGCACCTGCCATGTCACATTGGACTCGTCCTCGGCATTCCTGGATAATCTGAGGGCGGTGTTGACGCTACAGAGGCGGTGGAAAAATGGTTTGAGATCAATGTCACAGAGGGTCGTTGCTGATGCGGTGTCAGCTGAGGAGTTCATTATCCACTCTTTCAACCAACGTCGATGGCGAGACCCCCTTTGGAAGACGGTAACTTGCGGGGACCGTTAAGAGGCGTCAGTCAAAACCTCGAATGTTGTGGAAGCTGATTGGCAGGGAAAGGGGGGAAGCGAGTGGGGTTGTTCGGCCGCTGCAACTCGACGTTCACTGTCTTTGTCCCTCTCAACCGGAGAAAGTCTGGTCCGCGCTATCGGATCGTTGATGGCGGGGACCTCAACCCGACATGATTCATCAAAACGAAGAAGCCGTGCGTCCGTGTCGTTTGAAAGGCACTCCCAATCATCGACATCAATCGGGAGGACGGTGGGAAGGACCAAAAGCGTAGTTGGTGGAGGGGGAGTTGTGGAATGGGAATGTTGTTAAGTTTGAAGGAAATGCGAAGGTCGGCTGTTGTTGGTCGTTGGCTTCATTGATAAGGAGTGGGCGAATGTGGCTGCTCAGTCACTTTTTGCGACACCGAGTGGGTGAGGGTATACGCTGGGATAGCCGGCTGGGTAAATAATCCTTAGCTACCGGCGGTTTGGAATAGAATATACTATGAGCTCACATTGGATTTTCTCCAACAGGCAAACCGATGTAAGCACGGTCAATTGTAGGGACTTGACGAATCAAACATATTGGCACTCGAACCGACTCGCTAAGCCATCGCGCAGCAACTCCGAATTTGCAGCTATCAAGATGGATGTTCAGAGAGGGGCGAACTCGATGATCCGGGCACTCACTTTGAGAGATTGTGTTGTTAAGACGAAAAAAGAGACGCGTAGATTGCGTGCTGTTTTCTGGTTTCAGGTCCTGAGGCTTGGCACCGCGCAACCAAATCTGCCATGACTACTACGAGAAAGAAGGTCAGCCAGGCCCACGTTCGTAGAGTCCACTTGTAAGCACGGCCTATACATCAGTCCAATAGGCGCGTTCGGCGCCAACACCGGACTTCATTCCCTCGTCGTGAGACCCGCAGGTGCCATACAGGACCAACACAATGGAAAGCCGAGCCCACTCACCAAAGACAGTAAAACACCGAGGAATGAGAAAGACGAAGGCGAGGGCTTGGAGAAGACTGGAGTCAAGAGTCGGAAAAGCCCGGGCACGTTCATGTTTGTAAAAATAGACACAGGCACGCCTTCACCTCGTGGCTGGGGGCCTGGGTTTGGGTGCTGTCCTTTCTTTCCCTTCCTCATCCTGAACGTCCATCTTCGATATCTCAACATGAGCGGAGTGAGCTTCTTTGCGGACGCTCACCACTTCGTCGCCAACAACGGCACATTCATTGAAGCTAAGACTGTGAGTGTAATGTTCGCTAAAAGTATCTGTCAAGCAAGTTGACGGCGTTGGATCTGTTGCAGGTCAATATCCACTGCAGTAAGGCGACGGGGTCCATTCCCCTCATGCCAAACCCAAGCACTCGGTCCACAGGGCGTACAGAAGTCATTGCGAAACTCAAGGCACATTTCTTTACCAACTCAAATGATGTAGTTCAGAAGAAAAAGGTCTTCTTGTTATATGGAATGGGGGGTATTGGAAAGACTCAGATTGGCTTAAAGTTTGTTGAGGAAATGTCTGACAGGTGAGTACCTATTGAACACCAGTCTGACCCTACTTGAAAATTGAACTGTCCCCAGCTTCTCTCATGTTTTCTGGGTTGATGCATCCTCCTCTGGTACCATCATGCAGGCACTGAAGGGTATTGGTCAGGCTTGTGGATTGGATGGCTCACCTGACTCTGCTCTTGGGTGGATTGGCTCACTGAAAGGAAATTACATCCTGATCTTTGATAATGCTGATGTTCTGTCACCTGCTGCACTGGAGGTGTATTTCCCACCTGGAATGAGGGGAAACATTCTGATAACTAGTCGTAACTCTACCATGATGACTCTGACTTCACCTCAGAATTCTCTTGAAGTGACTGAAATGGAAGAGAGAGATGCTATTGAACTACTTCTGAAAGCTAGTTGCTTGGAATCATCCACATCAGATCATCAAATCCAAGCCTCTAAGATTGTAACAGAGCTCTTCTGCTTTCCTCTTGCTATTGACCAAGCTGGTGCTTATATTGCTTCTGGGGCTACCACTATTGGAGACTACCTAGCAAAATATTCCAAGCACCAAAAAACATTATTATCACATTCTGAATTTATTGGAGCTTCTAAGTATAATAAAACTGTCTATGAAACTTGGGAGCTATCATACAAAGAAATTCAAGAAAGGGCTAAATCTGATGATTCTTATAAGGCCACTGCAGCCAATAGTGCAATGCTACTTCTAGAATTACTTCCTTTCTTCCATCATGAGGAAATATCTGAGGAAATCTTTTCATATGCTGCCCTTCAAGAAAATGATGAAACTCATATCCCAGATTTACCTCTTGCCAGTTCACTGCTGGACCGAAGATTACTTCCTCTTTGTGAGACAGGTACTTGGGATAATTTCATTTTTAGAGAGGGAATTCGGACATTGCTGTCCTTCTCTTTAATCAAGAGGGGATTATCTGATAATGTGTATGCAATGCATCCACTAGTTCATACCTGGGGCAGGGACAGATTGACTCTGAGTCAGAGGAAAAAATGTTGCTCAATGGTGTATGTTACATTGTCTTGTTCACTAAGATGGGATGCAGACCAGCCATATGGATTCCAGAGGACCTTGGTAACACATGTGAGGGCAAATATGGAGTATTCCAAATCAAAAGGCAATCAGAATATTATCAGTTACATGGATGATGCTTATGCAAACTTTGGGAGGCTGTTGGGGGAACAAGGATATTCAAAAGAAGCAGAACCCTTGGAGATTAAAGTTCTGGATGAAAGGAACAAAATTCTTGGAGTGGAACACCCAGATACAGTCAGAGCCATGGCACATCTAGCAGTCTCATATTCAAACCTGGGAAAATACACAGAGGCAGAGATACTGGAGATCCAAGTTCTGGATGCAGAGAAGAGAATTCTTGGAGTGGAACACCCAGACACAATCACAGCCATGGCAAATCTAGCAGGAACATATCGTAGCCTGGGAAAATACACAGAGGCAGAGACACTGAAGATCCAAGTTCTGGATGCAAGGAAGAGAATTCTTGGAGTGGAACACCCAGACACAATCTTTGCCATGGCCAGTCTAGCATGTTCATATGCAAACCTGGGCAAATACACAGAGGCAGAGACACTGGAGATCCAAGTTCTGGATGCAAGGAAGAGAATTCTTGGAGTGGACCATCCAGAGACAATCAGGGCCATGGCAAATCTAGCATGTTCATATAGAAACTTGGGAAAATCCACAGAGGCAGAGACACTGGGGATCCAAGTTCTGGATGCAATGAAGAGAATTCTTGGAGTGGAACACCCACACACAATCACAGCCATTGCAAATCTAGCATGTTCATATGGAAAACTGGGAAAATACACAGAGGCAGAGACACTGAAGATCCAAGTTCTGGATGCAAGGAAGAGAATTCTTGGAGTGGAACATCCAGACACAATCAGAGCCATGGATAATCTAGCAGTAACATATTATAACCTGGGAAAATACAAAGATGCAGAGACACTAGAGGTCCAAGTTCTGGATGCAAGAAAGAGAATTCTTGGACCACAACACCCCCATACCATTCTAGCCAAGGAAAACTTAGCTGCCACCCTTAGAAGTCTGGGAAAGTACAAAGAGGCAGAGAGGCTAGTCATTCAAGCTCAGGAAATTGAGAGCAGAGTTATTGGAGCAACATCCCACCATGCAAATGCCTCTATGGCTAATGTCCAGGAAACTGAGGAGACTTTAACAATGAATTTTGACAAAAAAGGTGTGTACTGAGATTCATTATTCTCTGAGACTAACTCTCATATTTATCTGATTAGTGTCTTCTTTGTCCAATTTTCTAAAGAAAACTTCAAAAATCATGTCTAAAATAGCACATTCATTTCATAAGGAGAAGTCCCTCAATGCTGACTTAGGAGGAACTACCTCTTAACTCCCCCACCACAATGATTCCATGCTTCTTAGTATTATTCTATGTTGTACCAATGTCTTGATATGCTGTTCAGTATGTTGAATAGAATATTTTTGTGTGACTGTTTTGATTGATATTTCAAGTATCTTAAAGCTGTTTCATACTTTTCCTTTCTCACATGTCATATATCTCTGTGCTTGCATTGAATCATTTCTCAAACCTTCAGTTGAGCCCCAATTACCCTCCAATGCACTCACTGCAAGCTGTGATGAGGATGACAATGTCATAAAGGCAGGATTTGCCATCACCATAGCAAAAGCTCAAGGGGATGTCACCTCACTTTATGTGATATAGGATTGGAAGAGAATGCCCAGAGGCCATAGTCAAACAGTGGTATATAGCTAGATTTGGATATCTTACATAATATATTGATTTTTTGTCTTGAACCACCATCTTGTCAGCAGTCTTGCCATCCTCTTGCCCTACATGTAGTGCTTTGTATATCTGTACTTCCTATAGTATGCATAATCATGTTGGGCCAGCTGAGTATCTTGTAACTACTCATTGCTCACTCATGGGTGTTGATCCCAGATCCACCCATTCTTGCCTTCTCCTTCCCTCTTGGCTTCAGCTATGCAAGAAGTTCAGAGTGAATGCTTCACACTTTATTTTCAAGATTGGAACAAACTCTCACTCTTCTGCAAACATGGCACAAATAATAGGACATTATATTGGACCAAACACTCCACTCTTCTACAAACATGGTCCAAACACCCTACCCCCACCACTGTGAGGAGTCAGCCAAAGGCTGGGCAACGAGCAGCAGCCTCTTGACAAGCTATAATGTATATTCAATCCATGAAGTAACAAAAAAATAATTTCAATTAGTGTTTTGTAAGTTTGTTGGGTGATGCCATGGGTGTACTAAGAACCCTTACTAACATATTTGAAATACAGAAGTGATGATACAGATGAAACCATTTCACCTGTATAAAATTCAATTTTAATGATTTTACCAATGAAGGTCATCTCCAATAAATACACTATGTACAATTGCAATGATACAAAGAGTCAATGTGCATACCCAGCTCAGTTGACTAAAAATGCAAATGCATGGAATCTGAAAATAGAACTAAGGCTTTGGAACTGGCAGCAGTACACATTGTGACATTATACTTGGATCCTATCTAAGGTTACCTACCATGAAATAGAGCACAAAGAGGTTCTAGAGTAAACACCCAGCACAGGGAGAAGAATTGCATTACTACTAAGGGTTTAGAAACACATAATGGATTTAACATGGAAACTCGTGCTTATACAAGAAATACAGAAAAGACAACATAAGATGCCTAATGGCATGTCTAAAACACAGAAAAGACTAGACTACGCCTAGGTAGTAAATGTATGAAGATTTAGCATGACTTGCAGCCATTCAGAAAGTCATGTACGGCAATTCCTGCATACGCATCAAAGACTGATGCATCTGAATGTCACAAGTACAAACATGGGAAAAAGATACATTCTATTATATGAAATATAATGAGAAACCCCTGACAATCAAGAAAGACATTTGAAAACATCCTTGGACTGTCTTCTGACCTCCGTAATGAACAGATGAGCCAAGACAGGGCATTTTGATTAGAAACTCAGAAAGATGGAAGACCAAAGGCTATTGGTAATGTGTATGCATGTGCATCAACACATCAGGAAACATTAATCATTATATGATGTCATCTGTCAAACCAGTAAACTGGGCCATAGAAAGGAATGTCATTATAGCATTGGTCCCACATACAGTGACTAGGCAAAAGTCTTGCACCACACAAATAATTCTATATCCTCTCCAAGTTCAAGGGAATAGTTACCATATATATATGGTAATATACAGATATCCTATATACATCTTTGACATGAATATGAGATCTGGATCTCATGCCCTGCTCCATGTAGGAAAAAGTGAAAAAACCAGGGTTTTGAGAGTTTTACAGATACTTCATGTGAGGGTCTGAAAAAATGTGAAGAATTAAGTACTTGCTAACCCAAGTATACAGCACTTTGAATCATATTAATTGGATTAGCAGTTGCTGAGATATAGGTGTAAGAAAAGGGCTTGTTTTGGTCAAATAGTCTATATTTCACCACATTTGACCAAAATAAGCCCTTTTCTTACATCTATATCTCAACAACCACTAATCCAATTAATATGATTCAAAGTGCTGTATACTTGGGTTAGCAAGTACTTAATTCTTCACATTTTTTCAGACCCTCACATGAAGTATCTGTAAAACTCTCAAAACCCTGGTTTTTTCACTTTTTCCTACATGGAGCAGGGCATGAGATCCAGATCTCATATTCATGTCAAAGATGTATATAGGATATCTGTATATTACCATATATATATGGTAACTATTCCCTTGAACTTGGAGAGGATATAGAATTATTTGTGTGGTGCAAGACTTTTGCCTAGTCACTGTAAGGTGCCATAACATGTATGGGCATTGGGCCCATTTGTATATTGCTACAGAGGAGTGCAAAAAGAATGAAGGTTGGGTCATTTTCTGGTTCTTTCTAAGAATCTATTGTACCTCAAATGTATTTGTGTATTCTTATACATTATGTAGTTGTATTACACTTCCCTTGGTATGGACTAATTTCAGTAAAAGCTGGGACCTTGAGAAGGTTTTTATTCTGGAGGCCATTTTCGACATCTGAAAAAAAAATATGCACTAACTGGGGAGGTAGCCAAAACATACCTCTGGTTAACCTGAATGAGCCTATCAAGGAATCAGTTAAAAATACTGAGTGGTTAGGTCTGTAGAGGCTTTGGAAAATGGCTTGTATTGTCTAGTTTTTTGATGCCCCAGGGCTTTAGCTGTAAATGTAACCAGCCTGCCCTTTTCCCAGAAGTCAAAAGACCAAACCAGACCACAAAAAACCATGGTCTGCCGTCTTTTTGCAGTCTATAGACCGGTCTTGGTCTTCTTTGGTTTTCACTCTGGTCTTTCGGCCAATTATGAATTGGTCAATCTATTAACATTTTTTGTAGCTTTAAAAAGTGCCCAAGAACATTAAATTCCGTTAAGAATTAGTGTTTCTATAAAAAAAAGGTCTGGTACATCTACTATTTTCAGTGAAAATTTACATTTTCAACTATATCTTTGTCAGTTTTGAACCAATTAATACATGCTTGAGTGGGTTTTGAAGGGTATTTAATGGGCTACAAAAAACTGGTCATAACCAGTCAAGACTGGTTCATTTAGACCGGTCTTTTTGCAGTCTTTACTTCTCAAAAATGAAAAGACCAGACCACAGGTCTGGTTTTTTGCAGTCTTGGTCCAGTCTGGTTATGGTCTTTTTCCAGTCATGAGACTGGACTTCCAAACACTATATATTTCAGTGATTCTTTGATAGGCTTATTCAGGTTAACCAGAGGTATGTTCTGGCTGCCTCCCCAGTCAGTGCATATTTTTTTTTCAAGTGCCAAAAATGGCCTACAGAATAAAAACCTTCTCAAGGCCCCAGCTTTCACTGAAATTAGTCCATACCAAGGAAACATGTAATACAACTACATAATGTATAAGAATACACAAATATATTTGAGGTACAATAGATTCTTGGAAAGAACCAGAAAATGACCCAACCTTCATTCTTTTTGCACTCCTCTGTATGAGCTGTAGGACAAATGCCAATTTCTATTGTTATGGTTCAATTGTGCACCTGCTGAATGCCTGACTGGAGATAGGTAGGCTGGCATTCTATTGCTAGAGCACCCTTGGTCCCTTGGAGTTGTCTTGAAGGTTGATAGCCAGCTACCCTCCATACTCACAAACTTGAAATCCTCTCAGCACTTCATGGTATGACAGAAGACATGATAGCATTACCACAGCACTGAGGACAGTGACAGTAATACAAAATACAACAATGAGTGCTGGCTACACAAAGACCAATTCTGTATGTAGACTTGGGGTATATGTGACCTTATCCCATTATGGCCACAGGAGACAAGAAGTATTGCCCCACTACACAATACAAACCTCAATCATTTAGTTGAGGTAGGGTGTTGCAAGGAAACCAAATTAAATTCCAGAGTTAATCAAAAGCCCCATCGGTGACATCAAAGACACCCCTACAGAGGGGAAAAATATCAGCATCTTGGTGGAAAACTATCCCCTGAAGGGGATAGAAAACACTAGGGATCACTTAGGAACACTCACAGAAATTAACCAGGTGTATATTTCTGAGAGTATATGAGAGGGGAATGTATGGTATGGAAAAGGGAAGGAGGGGTGATGATGGTTCTGAAGAAGAAGCAAAAGCATATGAGAAGGGAACTATCAAGCTGTCAGTAAACAATTGTAATCCCAGGATTACACTCTCCCCCATTCTGAAAAAGAGAAAGGGAGAAAGAAAAAAATGTTAGTAGTAGAAATGTAAGTAAAATCCAAGTGCAGGTGTGTCAAAACCCAGTGGGAAAAAGCTACTGCTGGCAAGGTTGAAAGTGAAAACTACCTATGTTAAAGGTGATCCCACCTGTGATTCCAGCCAGACATCCAGCATTTTGCAGTTCTGTAGTTCAGAGCCAGGTAACCATTTATCTTCCTCGGTACTGTAGCCCTTCCAATGAATGAGGTATTGGTAACCCTGTCCTCAGTGGCATGCATCCAATATTCTTTTGATTTCATATTCCTCATCACCATCCTCTGGAGGTCTTTATTGTCCTCCACTGATTCCTGCCAGAATCTGGGCAATTCCTGGAATTCCAGAGGAATCAAATTTGGCAGAGGGCCCTGCCAAATTGATCAAACAATTCTGTGGAATTTTGAATGGAATTCAAATTCCACCAGAATGGTTCTGGTAATCACCCAGAAGGAATAGCCATGGAACAAGATGGAACAGAATTTCTGATTTGGGCATCAGAAACAAACAACCCACTCTCTCCTCTCAACCACCACCATCATCCACAACACCCACCCATTGCCATGTCACCACAATCACCTGTGGTCACCACCACCCACAATGCTCGTCAACTGGCAACCACGACCACCAAACACAATCACTGATGCCACATCGCTGATAGCAATGTGGCAACCAAATGACGAATGATGATGACATCATTGTTCATCATCATTCAAAGGTGAGTGCCCCCCCCTCCTCCATCCCAACCCACCCCACTAACAATTACCAAAACACAACACAACAACAACATGACAACATGACACAATGATGACACAACAACAATGCGACTAGTGTTCACAGGTCCAGTCTACAGGACTGAAAATATACATAGGACTGAACTGGACTGAACCATGGTCCAGTCTTTTTCCAGTTGCCAGTTGCCATGTTTTTGTAAATATTTCAAAACTGAAAAAGACTGGTTTAGACTGGTTGGAACTGGTCTTTCATCCCATCACATGTTGGACCTTACTCACACACATTTTTACTCAATTTTCGGTCCCTCAATCATCAAAAATGGTCAAGAATTGGTTGAGATATGGCCAAAAACATTTTTATATGCAAGTTGAATGTACATGTATATCCTTTCCGTTTTTGCCATAACTCAGTCAAATCTTCACGGAATTGCTTGAACTTTTGATCAGTCTACGGAGAGTTAAAATATCTATCTACATATGCTATGTATGTGAGGTAATATTTAATTTCTGTGGTACAATAAATTTTTTAACAAAAGACCAGTCGCAACTGGTCTGGACTGGTTTTTTTTGCATTGTGGACTGATTAGGACTGGTATAAAAGGGTCCAGTTGTGGTCCCTTAATATCTGGATCAGTCTAGACCGGTTGTGGTTGCCAGTTGCATCATTTTGAGGTAAAAAACTGGACTTAACTGGACCTGTGAATACTAAGAAGAAATCCCTCAATGCTGACTTAGGAGGAACTACCTTTTAACTCCCCTACCACAATGATTCCATGCTTCTTAGTATTATTATATGTTGTACCAATGTCTTGATATGCTGTTCAGTATGTTGAATAGAATATTTTTGTGTAACTGTTTTGATTGATATTGCAAGTATCTTAAAGCTGTTTCATGCTTTTCCTTTCTCACATGTCATATATCTCTGTGCTTGCATTGAATCATTTCTCAAACCTTCAGTTGAGCCCCCAATTACCCTCCAATGCACTCACTGTGAGCTGTGATGAGGATGACAATGACATAAGGGCAGGATTTGTCATCACCATAGCAAAAGCTCAAGGGGGTGTCACCTCACTTTATTTTCAAGATTGGAACAAACATCTCACTCTTCTGCAAACATGGCACAAATAATAGGACATCATATTGGACCAAACACTCCACTCTTCTGCAAACATGGTCCAAACACCCTACCCCCACCACTGCAAGTTGGCCAAAGACTGGGCAATGAGCAGCTGGTGTTTAAAGGTTCAGTCCATAGGACCGAAAAAAACTGTAGGACCGAACTGAACCAGAACATGGTCTAGTATTTTTTCAGTTGCAGTTGCCCAAATTTGGGGTTATTCCAGTTGCTGGTTGCCTCATTTCAAAAATCTTTTAAAACCATTCAAAGACCTGTTTCAATTGGTTGCAACTGGTTAAATGGTCACATGCATTACATACCCTTGTAACCACATTTATTACCTTCATTTGTGTTTTTGGTTCATCAAAAACAGTTAAGAACTGAGAAAAATATAACTAAATCCATTTTGGCACAAATACTTGTCTGTACCAGAATGACTTTGATTCTATCTCACTCAAATTTTCATCATTTTGCTTGATCCAATTTTTGGATATTGAAACTATAAGGATAAAATATGCTCACCATCTATCAATGTATGGTATGCATCAAATAATTTACAGTTGCCACATTAAACTTTGCCTGAGTCCTCAGGAGATGTAATTCAGTTTCAGTTATAGCTATGTCAAATCTTCATTAAATCAGTAAAATGATGGGTATTCACATGCTTTACTATATTATATAACCAGTTTATTTCTCAGAGTAATAATAGTTGAGATACAAATGGTTTATATTGGTACAATGCATTATATGCAAAAAACCAGGCTGGATCAGTCTGAACTGGTTCCATGGACTGCAAAAGACCAGTCCTAGGTGGTTCAGTTCAGTTCCCTCAATATCTGGGTCAGTCCTAGACTGGTTGTGGTCCATGGTTGTGTACTTTGGGGGCAAAAAACCAGACTGAACTGAACCTGCAAACAGTATGAGTGGCCTCTTTACAAGCTACAATGTATATTCAATCCATGAAGGAACAAAAAAATAATTTCAATTATATAGTGCATTTTGTGAGTTTGTTGGGTGAAGCTGAGGGTGTACTAAGAACCCTTACTAACATATTTAAAATACAGAAGTGAGGTGTTTGTTGACAAAGTCAACCTCTAGTCATCAATCCACCCTGTCCTCCCTCTGCCAAGCAAGGACAGGGGTTGTTGTTAGATGTCAAGCATACTTTTGCCAGAAAACTGGTTCTCAGCCATCAATTAAGTGAGAAGTTGGTGAAATGGAGGGCATAATTCTGGAATTCCATATTTGCTCAACCATTTATTCAGACACCAGGGTTGTTTTTATTCAGATATTCCACAATGTTTTTTTTTAGATATTCCTTTCACACAATTGATGCTTCAGGAATTCTGCATTTTTCTGCAACATTTGTCCAGACACCAGGGTCATTTTCTTTGGATATTCCACACATCCCCAGAACATTTATTACATTTGCACATGTGAGTAGGATATTCTATTTTGGATACTCAACCCCTCAATTGATGCTCCAAAAATTCTGCATTTTCCCAGAACAATTATGTGAATGCCAGGATTGTTTTTCCAGATATTCTGCACATCCCCAGGGACATGTATTACATCTGCACATGCAGGTGCTTTGGAATTCCCTAAATTCACAAAACCCCTGCAAAGAAAAATTCCACTCATTGGGCCAGACATATAGCCATTGTGAGAGTTGAGTATTGGGCCCAACTACGACCCTTAGGCTAATACAAGCTACATAGATCACCATAATTGAGCCCAACCAATCATCAATAATGTTTCACTTGGCTTGATCATTGGGCCCAGCATTCAACCCTGAATGTCATTATGGCATTGGTGCCACATACACTGCCATTTTGTTCAGGTCCCAAAATAAGGTCAGAGCTGGGACCTTAGACCCTATAGTGTGGGATCTCTGCAATAAGGTCAGAGAGATGCACAAAATGACCATGATCAAATCATCAGGAAATTGGCAGGCCACCAGACCTTTTTTCAAGAGGCATTTCAAGGTCTTGTAATTTTTACTGACCTGCAGCATGGCTGGCAGATTTTCCCTCAACAATATTTTGGGTCATTTTTTTTTCTTCTCACTCTGAGCTCAATCACAGGGAGAGGGTATATCCAGTCAATTTTTATTAGGAATGTGCACTGTATCAGTAATCTACATAATGCTACAAGGATGAGGTAATGGGGGTGTACCAGGAGGTGTACTCAGTTTCCAACTGTGGGCTGCTAACTAAAACAGAAAGGTTCAGCTCAGGAATGGGAACCATATGAAAAATTGGGAACTTACTTCAAGTAGCTGCTGACACAGCAGCACACCTGCATTCCTGCTGAATCCCTCATGTCCATCATCTCTGCTCCCCTTTTTGTTGGCACCATGGAATATTTGCCACAAGGAACTGTAAAAAGGGGGAGAAAGGTGAGTGTAGCGCAAGCTGTGTGCCAGACCAAGTCAAGCCAAGTTCAAGCCAACACCCAAGAGACCAAGCCAGAGCACAGAGCACAGCACACCAGGTAGACTGTAGAGACAGGAGGTGTATCAGGGCTGTGAAATACCCAAGGGTGCTTGGGGGAAGGAATGTGAATGTGTGTGAGCTGCAGATGGCAGTGAGAGAAGCAAGGGAAGAGATATTGAACATTGTGGCTTGTTTGCATTATGTTGAAGTTGGCATGCAGTGGAGTTTCAATGGACTTGAAAGAAATTTTGATACTTGTGAAAGTGTCATTCTCAGGTCCAAAGCTGAGACCTTTTTCAAGCTGGCAGTCAGACCATCGCAATGTCATTGAGCACCCCTCATGATGGTTTTACATAAATATTAAACAGTCTTATTTTAGCATCGTGATGACCTTGGATAAAGACCTGACCATGTATCAAACGATCAATCTTATTTTGGTATCCAAACATGTTGGCAGTATATGGTGCCATAACATGCATGGGCATTGGGCCCATTTGTGTAGTGCTATGAGCCATAGGACAAATGCCAATTTCTACTGTTATGGTTCAATCACACACCTGCTGAATGCCCTGTTCCATACTCACAAACTTGAAATCCTCTCAGCACTTCATGGTATGACAGAAGACACGATAGCATTACCACAGCACCAAGGACAGCAACAGTAATACAAAATACAACAATGAGCACTGGCTACACAAAGACCAATCCTGTAGACTTGGGGTATATGTGACCTTATCCTATTATGGCCACGGGAGACGAGAAGGATTGCCCCACTACACAATACAAACCTCAATCATTTAGTCAAGATAGGGTGTTGCGAAACTGAGTCAAATTCATTAATCAAAAGCCCCATCGGTGACATCAAAGATGCCCCTATAAAGGAAAAAAAAAAGATCAGCATCTTGGAGGTTGTCCCTAGATTTGAGAAACCCACTTTGCCAGTGGTTTCCTCACTTCATACCTCACCCTCTCACCAAACTCACCCTCCCTAATAATAGCAATTCTCCTCCACACAGAGGTCTTTACGCTGCCACTGCTTTTCCAAGTGGACTCTGGCTGGACTCCATTGGACTGAGGGTATTCAGAACAGACATTTTTTCTGCTTTGCAACTACAGCAATTTTCCGGTGAATGTCTGAAGCTTTTCTGAGCTTTTCTGGTTGGACCTCTAAGTCCATTGGACTTTTCCGACAGACTTCCAATGGACTAACAGCAAACTAGCAGCCAGTCCACTGGAAATGACAGGCAAGCACCAATGGAATTCCAACAGACGAATCCAATGGAAGTCCAATGGAAGTCCAACAGAATTCCAACAGACTGTTCTTATTATTATTATATAATGTAAAAAAAAATGCAATGTCGGGGAATTGAACATTCAATCTTAGGAGCTCAAGCATATGAAACACAATGCTAAACCAGCTGCACCAAGATGCCTTTGAAATAGGTAAGTACTTTGTACTATACATACCTACTGTTTGACTGCTTTTCTAGAACAGTCATTGGCAAACACCGACACTTGATTTGGCATCAACAATCCACTTCTCTTGTCCTCAACCATCATCCATCCCCAGCGACAACGACAATCCAGCATCATCCAATGGCAATGATGCACAGCGACGTTGTCTGCCCAAAGTAAGTGCCCAACACCACCCTTTCCATCCCACCCCAACCTAACTCATCTGACCACCAACTGATGACAACACACACTGACGGCCCACCATGCCCACCAGCACCCACAAATGGCCACGACAGCCCACCAACCCACGACGACATGACACGATGATGTGTCAACAACACATGACACGGACGGCATGACAACACAACAACACAACAACATGATGACGCAATGACACGACAATGTGTCAATGACACACAATGTGGATGACACAATGACACAATGACAATGTGTCAACGACACACGACGTGGACAACACGACGACAAAGGGGGAGAAACACCGATGATGCCCACCAGCATCCATAAATGGTGACAATGGCCCATGTGGTGATGCAACAACAATGACAACTGCACGACAACCGCCCACCACATGCCCCACTACAAACAACATGCGCCCAGCCCACCAACCCCATGCAACAACAACTGCCCACCAACACCCCACCCACAAATGGCAATGGCAGCCCAGCACCACCCACGACACACAACAACAACAACAACATGTGATAACAACAACAACATGCAATGACGACGACATGACACAATGACGTGTCAATGACACGCGACAATGCCAACGCAGAATACAATGGATGAGGGCCCAACGCCACCATGTGCAAACAGTGACGAGAGCCCAGCACCACCACTCCCTCCCCACCATTCCCCCCCCCTCCACTCTCTTCCCACCACTCCCTCTCCCCTCTACCACTCCCTCCCCTTTGCCACTCCCTCCCCCCTTCATCACTCCCTCTCCCCTCCACCACTCCCTCTCCTCTCCCTTCAACAATGTAGTATATTTTCAATGTAGTAACATAAATTTATGTAGTTCTATTGAATATACTTCAGTTCTCTCTGGTCAAATCTCAATATTATAAGAAATTCAAGTTATCAGCAGAATGTCTGACTTGTTTGACAAGTATGGATTGAGTCACATGACATCTGGCCAAAGTCCATAATGCAAGCTGTTGGTTATCTCTAGTTACTTTGGGTTGAATCCTGGGTAGAGGTAAGATGATGTGAAATAAAGGAAGTACTTGGGTTGCTCATGTTGCCAGTTGATCCCAACATGCTAAATTCTTCATGTAATTCCCCATCATTCCTCCTTCTATTGATCATGAAGCACCTAAAGATACTCTAGGGGCTTAATTACATGTTGAAATCCAAATCATGTACCTTTGCTCCCTAACTCTTTCAATACAATCCAAGATGTTTTGTGGGCACTTCAGCTTGAATTTCAAGCCACATTTTTCTGGAACTGGGGCATTGGGATCCTTCTTCTTTCAGCCCCTTGGCTTAACTTGGACCTTTTTTTGCTTAGAACTCCAGCAGAAGTCCAGCAGAAGTCCAGTGGAAGTCCAGCAGACTGAGAACTTAGCAATTATAACTGGTTTCTGCCTCTGTCCATCAGAAATCCAACAGAAGTCCAGTGGACATCCGACAGGCACAGAATTCCAGCCAGTCCAACCATTTCTTGCTTTTAAGTGGCTTGAGCAGACTTTCATCAGACTTTGCCTGGACTAGCAGCAGAATCCAGCCATGTCCAACAGATTCCAATGGTCTTCCAACAGACCTCTGCTGAGTCCGTTGGAAATGGCAGGGTCCAATGAAAGTCTGTCAGATTCCGTTGGACAAACAGTGGGAGTGTAAAGTACTGTCCACACAAAGTGCTTCTTGTAGAAATCACAGTGGTTGAGCTCACAAAGCTTCAGGCAAAGTTGGACAAGTTGCATGATAGCCATATGCATCTTTTCCTTCTTTGAATCAATGGCGGTCCATAGCCCCCAACTGCAGAAGACTTTGAGGTTGGGGAAGAGAGATAGAATGGAGAACCATTCTTCCTGTTGTTGTTGTTAGATTTGATCAGATTCATGGATGAATAATGGTGATTTTGATGGTTATGTACAAGTTTTACATTGGCTGGATGGATGGCATCTTTGGGGAGGTGGATGGTGGGTAAGGAGAGCCAAGTGATGTTGGGGAAGAACTCTGCAAGCTGGTGGGTTGGTTGCAGATCCCCCAACATGTGTAATCTGAGTCTACGAAGACTCATCCAATCAAAGGTCTTGAAGCTTGCCAAGGTTTGAGCATCGATGGAACACACATCAAGACATTCCAATGGGTGAAGAACTGGGGGACCTGGCGTTGGTGTTGAAAATGTCATGCATTCTGGTGAAGCCTGATCACCTACTTTCTTGACCTGCACAACATGATCCTGCAAGAGCTGATCAAGTGCAATGACCACTTGAAGGCTTGTCCTCAAGTGCTTCAGGACAGGCAAGCTGCCAGGAGTGAGGTTGGGAATGCCAATTGGGAACCAAGTCAATTCCTTGATGGTTGGATAGTTCTCCAGGAACCATGCACGTGACTCGTCGATTGAAGATGTAGCGCCAGATTGGAGTGGGGAGCGGCAACTGTGCCAATAAAATCGTGCTGTTTGGTTCTGTTTGTCTCACACCAAATAGTCGAATTCAGTGGTCGACGACTGTTATTTCACTTTAATCAATACATAGGGACCAATTTACAAGTCTATATTGTTCGTGGTGATATATAATATACTATTATGATTGAATTTGGTAGCCAAGTTCTATATCTGTGTCACTATACATGTCCGATGCATTTTCCTCTGGAATGTAGCCTTCCTATTCACTTCCCACGTTGTGTTGAGCTTCAAGCTCCTGCTGGTTTTGAGCTTTAGACATTCACATTGTGTTCCGGTTTGGTTCCAGTTTGTTTTCCAAGTTGTCGGAGTGAATGTTACAAAGGTTTGTCATTGACTGGGAAGTTTGCAACGTCGATCGTGACTTCCGGCCCAGTTTCCAAGCCTCTTTGTCCATGATATAGGATACTTGTGGTTTACAAGTCAATATATGCAGAGGTAGCGACGATAACGTGTTGCTGATGCCGATAGTCGCGCTTCAGTTACTTTCTTTATTGCAACACGTGATCATCGACACGTCTTACCATGCCATTCCCCCGTCGTGGATTGCTACCTCGTCTGTAGAGGTATTCTTTCAAATTTTGGCAGGCACAAACTTCTGGAGCGTAGGATGGATTTGTTCAGGACAGAATTTTATAAAGGGGTTTGGAAGGCTTGAATTAAGATATTAACTGATGAAATATTTGTATTTTCGAGCTAAATTGTATACGAGCACCTTTACTTATGCTCCACCTACATATATCCACACTTAAATTGGCAATCTACTGTTGTGTCGAAGTAAATACGAGCAGTTGAGACGATCAACCATTTTTGATCAGGTCTTTGGTCATGGGAAAAGACGGCGGAGTTGAAAATTTGGCAGTGGGTTGCCGCTCCCCCCCAGTAAAAATTGACCCTGTGCAGATCGGGTTCCTCTGGATCAAATCGATATATTTGCCAATTTCCGGCCATCTACCTGTTCAGATCGGGTTCCACCGATCCATTTGGCCATTTTTTAGGGTCGATTTTCACTGGGGCTCCCCAATTGGAGCGACAGCTTTATCTTCTTAAGGCGGGGGAACTAGCATTTCGCGAGATTGTGAAACTCGAGGGGGATTTCCAGGTACTGAGAGGCAGAGAGCAGATAAAATAAGATGGGGAAAACAAAGTTGTCATGTTGAACGCACCTTAAGCCCTGGCGATAGCTCAAACATGTGGCTTTGAACGTGCGCAGCGTTTCCCGGCTTTACCCAAGCATCCCCAAGTAGGCATAATGCAGTCAGGTTGGATATATTCCATAGCTACGTGCGTTGTCAGTCCTATCATCACAGAACAAGGACAACAAACTTACTGGGTATGACATGCTGTTGCGGTCGATGTTGGAACTTTGAACATGATTAGTGAACCACCCTGAAAGCCCAAGCGTCGGCTTTTGACAAACGATATCGAGAATCGTATCCTTGTGAGCAGGAAGAACGGTTGGCTTGCTACGCTGCTGGGGGCGTGGTATTCCAATACCAACTGAACACGAGTGAGTCGCTCATATGAGTCCAGGCCTCGCATATATTCTGCATGACTCAAAGCCTCGCATATATTCCGTGCACGATCCGCCTCTGGAGACTAGGACAGGTCCAGTTGAGGATCAATGAGAGTGATGGGCAAAAGATCAGGCCTCAGGCGATGTGTAGTTGTGCCGATCGCACATAGGCACTTCACGGACATTGCGAGCGATGTCAGCGCTCGTCTTGCGAGGTGCGCCCATAGTTATAAGCCAGCGTTGCGGACACGGATGATTTGATATTGGGTATGACGGGGTATGACGATGTTGGCACAGGCATGTGAGGTCAAAGCGAAGTTGATAAGGTCCTGGTGGAGATCGAGCTGTGACGCAATCCCATCGAGTATCTCATCTGGGAGACGGATGAGCGGGGGTCGGGCTTTGCTCTGGGTGATTGATCGTCGTGTGCTGAGTGAGATGGCGGGAAAAGGGCAACCTTGGCTCAAACAGCCCCCGTTGAATCGAGTTCAAGCATACGTGACAGCACTTAGGCCCTCCGTCGCTGCTTTTCTCCGCTTGTATGCGCAACATTGGGACTTGACCAAACCCACGAATCCACCAACAACGCGCGCCGTTCGGCCATTCTCCTCCACCGCAGGCTTCAGGGCTTCCCCCATGCAACCGGGCCACCAGGTCCATTTGGCCACCCAGATTCTCCACCCCCAGAAGATTGCCTTCCCGGACAGGAGAAAATATCACGCCTCAGCTGCTCAATCCTCCCTCGATCGACGACACAACCCAAATACATGACCCGCAACAGCTCAGCCTCCTGGAATTCAACCCATTCGCTCCCACCCTTCCTAGTCAACATCGGCTCCTCATCTCCATTGCGCCTGCACCCTGCCTCTCTACACAACCCCCAAAACCGCGTTGACCACCGAACACTGGCTCAACGCGCACAAATTCAACACGATCACACCCACCCTTTAGTCTTTCAGTCCTTCGAGCATTCAACATGTCCCTTGCAACACGAATCTTCGATCTGGGGATAAACGTCGACTTTTCGGATTGACGACGCCTTGTTATGCGGTGAGGGGGAAGGAGGGGGTGACGATCAGTATGCTGGATGGTCATACGTGGTAGGTTTCGAAAGATGAAGGTTGGGGATGACAAAGCCATGTTACGGCAAAGAGGGTGGTGTGCATGAGCGTCACGGAGAGGGTCTAGGTTGTCGAGAGGTTGATTTGAGGGGAAGAAGTTGGCTGGATGGGTACGCAGTTCTGCCAGACAACTCGTGAATGTTTCAATCGGTGACTTCTTGAAAGGTCGCGAGAATAGCAAATGAGTGCAGGTGTCGTGAAGATGGCGATGTTATCGACAACGTCGTGGTGGCTGAAATCGAGAGTTTTGCTGTGGTGGAGACTATCCGTAGGCTTCGTCTTCGTATATGCACCTCAACAGTGGAATCAACAACTCTCAGACGAGAACGTCCGAAAGAACCGACGCCTCACGCTGCCGACTCCAACGTTATTCATCCACCACCTCTCCATCAACTCCGGCGTTGAACACTCGAGCATGCCTCACGACGGTCTTCCGGCCAATGGCACCACTGCCCCATCACGCCCAGCTCAACAAACGCCGCAGACACTTTGCTCCTCGATCGCATATTCGCGTTTCAAATCCACAGAGTGCACCTGCCCTGTCACAATGGACTTGCCCAACTTCTCCTCATTCGTCCTCGCCATTCCTCCTCAAAATCATGAGGGCGGTGTTGGCGATGCAGAGCCGGTGCAAACGATTTGAGTTCAACGTCATCGAGGGTCGTTGCTGATGCGATGTCGGCTGAGGAATCCATCGTACACTCTTTCAATGGAGATACGTTAAGTGCTTGCAAGATGTGAGGATGAGTATCGAGCTTACAGCCGTTGGAGTTGATCCATTGAGGGAAGAGGTTGCCTGTAGTGAGGTCGATGGTCCACTGCAATAGAAAATAGTGTCCATGAATTCATCATGTGAAGGGATGTGAAGGGGATTGCGTACAACATCAGATTCTGCTGCTCTAACCGAAGTCGTCACGTTAGTGTAGGCATTGGAGATGTTAGCCGGGACAGCGCCAGCGACTGCTGTGACGAATCTAGATGAGATACAACGTGCAAGCTACCGGTGCCAAAGGAGACGTACATCCTGTTCCCATGAGATAAAGAAAACTATACTTTGTGAGAATCGACTCTGACTGAGACACGACGACGAAGGACATACTTGTAAGATTCCTTAAACCAATATCAACGCTTGTGTCATTAGCAGCCTGCAACAGTCCAAGGAGAGGGAAACCGGTCTCATCCGAGTCCTACGAAAAAGTCAAATCCATATCAACATCCACTAGAAACAGGAAGGACGGAAGAGGCTACCTCCATGGTGATCCGGACTTGAGAAGCTGAGCTCGAGAATCCCTGGATGGGGAAAGTAACGGTGGTGGCGTTCTCGATCGCAGACTCATATTGGAGCTGGGCTTTGCTGAGAGAATTCTTGAATATAAAAACCAAGACGGTCTCCTGTGCTGTTTTTAACCTCAATAACTCCGTGTTTCGTCACGGCCTTTACAGCTTGAATGACGGGGACGGAGGAAGGCGTCGAGCGGCGGACGAAATCTAGGAAGAGGACGGTGAGTCGTACTGACTTGTCATAGAGGAAGAGAAGACGCACAAACTAAAGTGTCCGAACTCGGATGTATTCTGCATTCGAAGAGCAAAATTAAAAATGTAGGCGCTTGCTTTCGTCGCTTCGCTGTGCGATACCCGATACGATAGTAGAGGGTCTTACCCTGCGTCACTGAGTGGTAGTGCCTTTTTCAAAGTTGGCCATGTTTGTCCCGGCTCTTTCCGTCCCTTCGACCTTTTTTTAGCCCAACAGTCTTCAAAGTTGGCCTTGTTTATTCTGCCGCCCCACTAGTGGCTACCACTATTTATGATTAATCTATGACAACTGTCCTACAGCCATTCTGTTTAATGTCATAGGTTTTTATGAAAGAGATTTCATTAGAGTCTCTGGCACTTTCATTAGGATATTTCATTATGCCCTCTGGCGCTTTCATTACAATTTTCATTAGGAGATTTCATTAGGGTCTCTGGCACTTTCATTCCCTTTTCATTAGGATATTTCATTATGCTCTCTGGCGCTTTCATTAATATTTTCATTAGGAGATTTCATTAGGGTCTCTGGCACTTTCATTACCTTTTCATTAGGATATTTCATTATGCCCTGTGGCGCTTTCATTACTATTTCTTTGAATTTTCATTGGGATATTTCATTAGGGTCTCTGGCACTTTCATTAGGATATTTCATTATGCCCTCTGGTGCTTTCATTACAATTTTCATTAGGAGATTTCATTAGGATCTCTGGCACTTTCATTCCCTTTTCATTAGGATATTTCATTATGCTCTCTGGCACTTTCATTACTATTTCTTTAAATTTTCATTGGGATATTTCATTAGGGTCTCTGGCACTTTCATTCCCTTTTCATTAGGATATTTCATTATGCCCTCTGGCGCTTTCATTACAATTTTCATTAGGAGATTTCATTAGGATCTCTGGTGCTTTCATTACCTGTTCATTAGGATATTTCATTATGCTCTCTGGCGCTTTCATTACTATTTCTTTAAATTTTCATTGGGATATTTCATTAGGGTCTCTGGTGCTTTCATTACCTTTTCATTAGGATATTTCATTATGCTCTCTGGCGCTTTCATTACTATTTCTTTGAATTTTCATTGGGATATTTCATTAGGGTCTCTGGCACTTTCATTACCTTTTCATTAGGATATTTCATTATGCCCTCTGGCACTTTCATTACTATTTCTTTAAAATTCTCATTTGGATATTTCATTAGGCTTTGGCTCTTTCATTACTATTTCTTAGATTTCTCATTAGGATATTTCATTAGGTCCTTGACGCTTTCATTACCATTTCTTCTATTTTTCATTAGATGAATAATCATATATATCACATGGGTTGTTGGGAGGCCAATCACATGACCAATTGCCTAAAATGGTCAAAAAATGAAAGTTGTAGCCCTGTACTGTAGCTTCCAGAATCTGTTTGAATTATGTTCTAGAGTGCTCCCTGTGTGGAGATATGATGTTAAACATTTTTCTCACCACCGGCTTTTTTCAACCTTTATGTGTTTTTCTCCATGAAAACAAGACCAAACAATATAATTTCAACACATTTAGCAAGCCAAGAGAAGAGGCTACAATTATGGTCTTGTGGGAAATTTGACCCAAAAAGGAAGGTGTATACCCTAAAAGGGAAACTGACAATGACAGACTACAATATTTACTGATAGACTACAAATGACCACAAAAGTCAGACTTAGACTACAAAATTTACTGTTGTGCACATTTTAAAGATTTTTGTTTACATATTTTGTCTAAGACATCCACTAGAAAAGCTTGTAGTGTCTGCTTTTTCGTTACAAAAGTTTGTAGTGTCCGCTTTTTTAGACTACAAAGGTTTGTAGTGTCCACTTTTTAGACTACAAAGGTTTGTAGTGTCTGCTTTTTAGACTACACAAGTTTGTAGTGTCTGCTTTTTAGACTACACAAGTTTGTAGTGTCTGCTTTTTAGACTACACAAGTTTGTAGTGTCTGCTTTTTAGACTACACAAGTTTGTAGTGTCTGCTTTTTTAGACTACACAAGTTTGTAGTGTCTGCTTTTTGAGACTACAAATTTTTGTAGTCTGCTTGTCTGACATGTCCTTGACTATGGTTCATGGGGATATGATTGAGAGATTGACATGACTTTGCATATTGTCTTGTTGCATCATGAGCTTTTGACATCATGCCCAAGCTGTCTTTCACATCAGGAGAGGCTATTCTTTGCTTTCATATGGATAGCTACTGTTCTATTTCTGAAGGCTACAGCACTGTGTGGATGGGCTGATTGGTCTTTGGAGATGTTCTTGCATTCAACACCAAAGTCACACCATGATGTACAAGGTTTGCCAAATTCAAGGTTGCTAAATCCTGAATGAAGATTGACAAAGAGACATGGCCTTACTGTCATAACTACTGCCATGTCTCAAAACATACTCAACCCTGATAGTCAATTCTGATATGATCTCTGTGAGGTCTACAACCTTACTGTCATAGCTACTGCCATGTCTCAAAACATACTCAACCCTGATAGTCAATTCTGATATGATCTCTGTGAGCTCTACAAGACTATGGATATTCCTAGCTGAATTCATGCATATCTTTTATCAATAGCCAATGATACATGACAGTAGGGCCAGGTCTCTTTGTCAATCTTCATTCAGGATTTAGCAACCTTGAATTTGGCAAACCTTGTACATCATGGTGTGACTTTGGTGTTGAATGCAAGAACATCTCCAAAGACCAATCAGCCCATCCACACAGTGCTGTAGCCTTCAGAAATAGAACAGTAGCTATCCATATGAAAGCAAAGAATAGCCTCTCCTGATGTGAAAGACAGCTTGGGCATGATGTCAAAAGCTCATGATGCAACAAGACAATATGCAAAGTCATGTCAATCTCTCAATCATATCCCCATGAACCATAGTCAAGGACATGTCAGACAAGCAGACTACAAAAATTTGTAGTCTCAAAAAGCAGACACTACAAACTTGTGTAGTCTAAAAAAGCAGACACTACAAACTTGTGTAGTCTAAAAAGCAGACACTACAAACCTTTGTAGTCTAAAAAGTGGACACTACAAACTTTTGTAACGAAAAAGCAGACACTACAAGCTTTTCTAGTGGATGTCTTAGACAAAATATGTAAACAAAAATCTTTAAAATGTGCACAACAGTAAATTTTGTAGTCTAAGTCTGACTTTTGTGGTCATTTGTAGTCTATCAGTAAATATTGTAGTCTGTCATTGTCAGTTTCCCTTTTAGGGTATACACCTTCCTTTTTGGGTCAAATTTCCCACAAGACCATAATTGTAGCCTCTTCTCTTGGCTTGCTAAATGTGTTGAAATTATATTGTTTGGTCTTGTTTTCATGGAGAAAAACACATAAAGGTTGAAAAAAGCCGGTGGTGAGAAAAATGTTTAACATCATATCTCCACACAGGGAGCACTCTAGAACATAATTCAAACAGATTCTGGAAGCTACAGTACAGGGCTACAACTTTCATTTTTTGACCATTTTAGGCAATTGGTCATGTGATTGGCCTCCCAACAACCCATGTGATATATATGATTATTCATCTAATGAAAAATAGAAGAAATGGTAATGAAAGCGTCAAGGACCTAATGAAATATCCTAATGAGAAATCTAAGAAATAGTAATGAAAGAGCCAAAGCCTAATGAAATATCCAAATGAGAATTTTAAAGAAATAGTAATGAAAGTGCCAGAGGGCATAATGAAATATCCTAATGAAAAGGTAATGAAAGTGCCAGAGACCCTAATGAAATATCCCAATGAAAATTCAAAGAAATAGTAATGAAAGCGCCAGAGAGCATAATGAAATATCCTAATGAAAAGGTAATGAAAGCACCAGAGACCCTAATGAAATATCCCAATGAAAATTTAAAGAAATAGTAATGAAAGCGCCAGAGAGCATAATGAAATATCCTAATGAACAGGTAATGAAAGCACCAGAGATCCTAATGAAATCTCCTAATGAAAATTGTAATGAAAGCGCCAGAGGGCATAATGAAATATCCTAATGAAAAGGGAATGAAAGTGCCAGAGACCCTAATGAAATATCCCAATGAAAATTTAAAGAAATAGTAATGAAAGTGCCAGAGAGCATAATGAAATATCCTAATGAAAAGGGAATGAAAGCGCCAGAGACCCTAATGAAATCTCCTAATGAAAATTCAAAGAAATAGTAATGAAAGCGCCAGAGGGCATAATGAAATATCCTAATGAAAGTGCCAGAGACTCTAATGAAATCTCTTTCATAAAAACCTATGACATTAAACAGAATGGCTGTAGGACAGTTGTCATAGATTAATCATAAAAGTGGTAGCCACCAGTCGCCGCCCTTGTCTTTTTTTAGACCTAGAGGCTTCAAAGTTTGCGTTGTTTGAGCTGGGCGTTACTGCTGACAGGAGAGGTCGGACTTGTCGACAGGAGAGGTTTAGGAGTCTTTCTCCTTTTTGTTTCCCGACAATGACCGTAATGTAAGAGTGCGTCGAAATATCAAAAATCGATGGGTTTCACCATTAATTGAGCCTTACCGTTTGAATACGAATTATTTCTACTGATTTACAGGTTGTTTCGTCATTTGTTGGACAGACATGACTGTACATTGACTTCGACCTAAAACAATATTACACATTCGTTTTGTTTAAAGGGCACATTTGGTTAGTTTAAAGCGTATGAAGACGGCGTGTTTACGGCGGCAAGGAACCTGTTACCAGTGAGTGAATGTGTATGGTGATGTAGTGTTCTTACTTGGCTAGTACATTGCTCATATATAGTAAGTCTTTAAGCTTACAATCTTTGGGCTTGCCGTCGTCGTCAGTTTTGATGACAAGAATCACGCCCTTCCAACAGCTGTAAAAATCTTCCGATAGCTGTTCAAGCCCGTAGTTCCGAGGGAAGCATTGATGTTGATCGGCGAAGTGAACAGAGTATTGTAGGGCATTCCCATCAATATTGATGCCGACTTGGCGTTTAAATCTTCCTGAATTGAACCATTGGCATTCGTTATCGAGTGTGTGAACCCATAACGGGGTGTACAGGTCGTCGACTGTGATCAGGCTATTCACGCCAGGTCGTTTCGGGATCGGGACTAACATAAAGTTGTAGTCCTCTCCTGTATCGAACAACATCCCCCAGCATACACTGGATTCCTGTTCATAGTGTCTGAGGTTACTGGCATATTCTGCCCAAAGGGTAAAGCACTCACCTTTCCTGCGTCGAAAATTCTCAGTACATTAGCGTGATTCATTGGAAGATGAGAGAGCTACCACGATAGGAGGGTGTGTCTTACTCAGAGGGGCCCTAAAAGAGAGTTCCTCCTGTCTTCCTTCTCTCCATTCCCCTTTCTGCTTGTCATCATGAGTTTGACAGTTAAAGCAACCCGTCATTCGCCCTCGCTGTTCATCGAGCGTGAAGTCACCCTTGCTCGTCTTTTCTTCGGTCCAGGCGCTGGCCGTGATATTCGAGATCTTATTTTCGAGTTTCTGAGCATGGGCGCTTTGGCCTGTTTTGGCGGCGTCGATCAAGAAAGCCGAGCCGGCGTCCAAGGTTATATTCGTCGTCGTTTACGAAGGCTTTTGGAACCATTTCTAGGATCAGGTTTGATGCGCCGCTTTGCAGATAATCTGGATTAACTCAGAATTGCATTGTAGTCAACATCGAATCTTTTTTCGAACTCCTCAAGCAACATAACAGCGGTATCATCGGCTCTGTTGCTTTGAAGCTCATTATGAACGGCTGTGGGACGTCTTGGAAACCCCGCGATCTCAATATTGCGACACCCCTTTGCGGGCTCTCCGCATTTTCGCAGTGGCTGCGAGGTATTGACTATAAGTTCAGTGGCACAGGAGTGTTACGACGAGAGATCGCTGGTGCACTTACCCATACCATCTATGTCAATGGTGAAGGCCAAGTCGTTACCGTTACGGAGACGAAAGAAACCGATTCGTTTATCGGGGCTATCATTGGTGCGAGTCACACTGCCACCATGAACTTCGTTACATCGGAACATATTGGTTCTCTTTATCCTGTGGAGACACTAAAGAATAGGTTCAGTTACGCCTTTAGAACTCCTCTCAGTCCGAGTCAGCAATCTGTCCTTTTGCGACGCGGATTTGTCCTGGTGACGGAGTCCAATGGTCACCCTGCCGGTGGACATGTCTGTCCCGATCGTCATCGTCAGTTGGCTGGCTTTGTTGGTGTTGGCCTTTTTGAATGGAAGTCTGGTGGACCGACTAGCAACTTCTTAACTAGGAGCTACACCTGGCGGCTGGGCGATTATTGCGCAAATCCGGTCTGTGCCGCTGAAAGAAATCGACGTCGTCTGGTGAGGCGAGATTCCTTTTGTAGAGATGATTCAGAGATCAGCGAAGATGATGATTGACTCGAGGAGCCAAATTATGAGTACTACATATCCAGTGTGTAAATAACTCATATTACATAAAGCGATGCAATGTTTATCAATCATGGGCGGAAACAAACAGAGTTAAGACAAAGATTGGAACAGTGCTGCTCTATTTCTCCTTTCTTTTGTTTTTCACCATGTCGTTCGGAGACTTCGTTTTCCAGCTAGATGGTCGTCCCGTATCTGCTTCGCTTGCAGATGCGGACGAGTCTGTTTTATCCGCCTCCTGCGCCGCTCGATTCAACTTCTCTCATGGTCGCAATAGCCACACTGGTTCTGTATCCGTGCAAATTGGAAACACGTGGTTTACATGCGTCCTCGATTTGTTAGTATCAGACATAGGAAATGTTCACGACTTGGTTCTCGGCCATGACTGGCAATCATATTTGGAGGAATTGTCGACTGCAGTGAACATGCCTGTTCCCTCGGCACTGGTGAGTTGCTTTTCTTGCTTTTCTTGTCTTACGATTGATTTTCTGTATCAGACATCCCACCGCATTGCTCGACGAGTCGCCTTGGATGAGCAAAGCGTAGTTACTTTTTCGGTCTCTATGGGCGTCATGGACGTGTCATTGAAACCTGTTTTTTTGTCAGATGATTGTGAATCCATCGGTTCAAGAATCACCTGTTCACGTTGACCCTATCATCGTGTCACATTCTGGGGTCGGACGTTCTTCGGAGACGATTGACCAACCTGCGTCCGCTGCGGTAAGTTTACCTATTTGTTGTGTGTCACAGAATATTGACTCTTTCAGCCATTTGACAAGAATTTTCAATACTCGGACAATGCGTCCACATTGAACATAAATTTAAATGATAAAAATTTACACATGCGCTCGATTCTTTATGACATTAATTCAACCTGCTTCGCACTTGGCACGAGTAGCTCTGCACTCGTCGATGCATTAAAACAACATGGCATTCTGTACGAAGGTCTCGATCAGAAAAACCGGCGTATGGTTCTCGTTCACCATTTGCTATACGGCCATTGTCATCAGAATCTGCTTCCCACTTGCCGCGGTGTGGCTAATACGACGAAAACGATGTCTACCCTTGCGGTGTTGCTATCGTCAGATATACTGAATTCCTTTCGGGAGAATAAGATTTCACTTTCATTGTTTGAAAACATTTGTGTCTTATTAGGATTCAAGGCCGGACGGAACTACAAAAACTCTGTCCAATCTGATCTTCTCAACTTCTATGAAACGCGGTTAAGAAATCTAAGTGATCCTCACGCTTTTTATCAACTGTCACGTTTTTTGAGTGATTATGACGATATGGATAAAACCAGTCTGACGCGCCTCTGTGGTATGCATGGGTTAGATTCTCATGGCTCAGTTCAAACCATACGAGATAGATTGTTCGTGCACGTGTGTGGCGGCCACTGCAAATCTGAGGAAAGTTCAGACACAGGTCCTCCCTCTTGTGAAAGCACCGTTAATGAGCTCCCGCCTTCAGGAATTACTGATTTCGGTGTTTCATTACTGGCATGTACTGTTCACAAGATGAGACTGAAAACTCTTCGTCGCGTGGCATCTATGTATCATCTTGGATGGACTCAAACTGATTCTATCACTAAACTGCGCCGCATTGTGAAGCACTTTGTCTGTTCAACTGCAAAAGGTAAGAAAAGTCTAGAGTGTAATGCACGCCTTAATGCGCATAACGCACACATGGACTCTTTGAATGATGCTCGCTGTCGATGGCCTGAAGTTCCTCAAAAATCACTGCTCGATGGACTTGTAGCCGACTTCAAACATGCGACATCATCTTCGACTCTCTCTTCTGGCACATGTGCATCATGTGCAGAAAAGGTACTTTGTCAGTCTATGAAATGTTTGCTTATATTGGAGATAGACCTTACCTTGTTAAGAAGACCAGACTTCGATGATGGTACAGAAGATCCTGATGAGCCCCTTGCATCGACTGGTGAGGCAGATCGACCTTGGTTACATCCAGATATGCCTTGTCCACCTCTGCCTTATCCTGATGGTATTTTAAAGGATCTTTTATTAGATTCAGATGGTGTGGTTGAGAAAGACGGTATACCTTATTCTATTCGTGTTTGCAAAGCTTGCTGCAATTCTCTGTCGTCCAGTCGAACACCGCCTTTGGCAATTGCTAATAGGCTATTTATTGGCGCCGTACCAGATGAACTGAAAGATCTTACTGCCGTTGAAGAGTCTATGATTGCGCTTTGTAGAGCCCGTGCTATCATAGTGCGTTTAAAAGGAGGTAATCAGGATTCATATGAAGAAGAAAGGTCCACCAACTCATCACTGATACATCAGAGAGCACTCAGTGTGAAACCGAAGGGCTGATCGGGACTTCTCGACGAAGGCGTGAGTGCGAGATGGCGGCGGAGAATATCCGGGGTACGCAGGAGAGAGATAGTAAAGTGGTGCCGCGAGGCGACACCATGTGGAGGATATCCTGTGACCCAGGAACTGGGGCGCGGTCACCCAGCGCAGGACTCTTGTATCCCGGAGGGGAGGCATAAGGCTGCCTAGCCGTATAGAAATGGGGTGACTCCGTCCACATGTAATGTATAATGTGGTTGCAAAGTGTCTTCTATTTGTTATAAATGCAACACTATATAGAGTTGAACAAACATGAACAATTACGATGGTTCTAGATCACGCATGTACTTGCAGTGTACACTATCACACCGTTACAAAGCCCCCCCGTGAGATTGGAGCATCGTCCCAGTCTTCAATTCCATATCGCATAGGCTGTAGCTTTGGAAGTACTGTCCCCTTTTAGCATTAGTTTCTGTCCTCGGTCATTGAGTTATCGAAACTCAAGAGGTCCATTTCAAGTAGAAGGAAAATGAAATTCAAGTGAAGTACCAGTTTCAGGTAAGGTACCCATCGCTCGGAGAGTAGCGGTCAGGGTCGTTGACTCATCTACGTTCAACGCACATGACATAGTAGTCGGTAATAAAACAATCTCGCCTGAGGCAGACAAAGCGATTGCTACTGGCTTTGTTACTGAGGTGCTGAGAGAGCACCTGTCTGGCGGTATAGAATACAGCGACGCCATGGAGGTTCCCCGTAACCAGTCAGATTTCCGTGTATCTCTGGATTGGGACTGCTCATCAGCTATGTCCGCGCCAACCGGCAGCGAGGTATTATACGGTACTCTAGAAGTTGCAGGAGTATGAGGAACTGATGGTAGAAGCGAGACTAGCTTCGTTACTCTATCAGGCCTAGGGAACATGACGGGAAGGGCAATTAAAGATTCCGTGATATTGTGGGCCCCGCACAATTGTGCATAATGCTTCTTGATTGAGTTCGAGTACTCTTCTTTCAGGCAAGTTCGCCTGGAAGGGTCGAAGTCTGGAGCGGGTTTGTTCTCCTTTGTAGCTTCCTTCAACGATAGAACGCCAACATTGATTTCCGTTTGAGATCGAATCGGGTCGATAGACATGGCATTAGTCCTAGCAGCTGAGTCGGTCAGAACCTCTAGAGCAGCGTGCAGACCGCGCTTAAGGTTGAGAGAATCGATTTCGTGTACAACCAGGCAAGAGTTACTGTCTTTCCCGTGCCATTGGGTGTGTCGTCTTTCTGCCTCGTTCGACCATAAGCCTAGATAGTGATCATCTATTATCCTTCCTAGTACTTCGTCTTTCGGACTTGGCATCCTGGACAGAGTCGGTGGGGACCATATTGCTGAGGCATAACAGAGGGTCACTCGTTCATCTTCAATGCTTCCTTGAGCATTCGCTACCCAGTTAACAGATAACAAATACTGTTTATAACTTCGTAAGAAATCGAGACCTTCGGGGTTGGTCGTTATCAGAAGGATTTGATGGCTATGCGAGACTTCCTGTATTGATTTGAATGAATGGTAGGACTTGGGCGCCTCGCAGGGGTTATTTGCCCCTATGCCCATTTCTTGTCGTATTCGTAACAACCGATTTACGTGATACCGTCCTCCAGAAGCCAGTAGACTTAGAGCGCTTCCTTTGGATTGGTAGCCTATCTTAGTATTCCGATAAATGTTATAGGCTGGAGTGTATACTTTAGCGTCCTTATTCACGGAGAGCCAGAGGGACAATTTTTGTAGTCGTGCTGTATAGCAGCGTGGTCCAACGAGTAGGCTCTCGGATTTGCATACCCAATGTGGCACATAATCGATTTTGTATTTCCATGTGTACAGTCGAATCTTCCATCTGGCGTCAATAAGGTACAGTGGAGGTTCATCAAGCCTTCCTCGGGGATGACTCGTGGAAGCTATAGTCCTTTCGTCTGGTTGCGTTTCCATATAACGAGGGGTCAAGAATTTGTCCGTCTCCAAACCTTCAGCGGGTTCTTCGCACATGATCAGATCTTCAGTTATGAGCAATTGCAATTGTTTCGCTCTATTCTCATTTAGCGACCTTATGGATACTAATCCAATTATTGAGGGGCGAGATTGAGGGTATGTTTTGGGGAACAGCGGAATGTCCCCCTGCCTCTTCGGATTGGGAGGACTCCTGCTTCTTAATGTATCACTGAGTTGACCTTCAACTACCTTCATCGCGTCCGGAGAATCTTCGTGCTTTTCCTCAGCTGCGAGTGGTCGTCCAGTACCGTCATTTGAGACAATCTTATAAGAGACGTCTTGCCCCCACTCAGCACAATAGGCTGCTACAGGAGCCGCTTCCCTAATCACTCTGTTTTCAACTCTTAAAGCCTCCTTGTCCTTCCAAGTATCTTGTTCTATAGAAGCACTGTTGGCGTTCATCAGAGGGTCCCATGTAGGAGTTTGTATTAATTGAAAGAGGGGATTGACGTGGGGGAGTATTCGACCAGTCTGGAGGATGACTCTGTTTGGACCAGGGAGAGTGGTAAGGACAGCCCCCGACGCAATTAGTAGTTGGTCGACCTTTTCGTAGATTCGCGCCCATCCAGAGGCTGTGTGGTCCATGATTAGGATGATTTCCTCCCCACACCTGGAAGGCTGAGATGCGGCCAGAACTTCCGTAACTACAGGGGCCTCAGATTCAGCTAGCATGATAAATTTGTCTGGCGTAGCCCCCCATTCGCTCGGTTGATCAGCTTCACGTTGAACTTTGTGTAGCTTGGTGGCAGCTTGAGGTCCCTGGTCTTCAGTCTCTCATACTGCTTCCAACAGGGTATGACTAGGATTTCCTAGGAGATCCTTTATTCGTATAATTGGGTCTTGTCGTAGACTGACGCTTCGGGTTAGATCTGGGGTATTGGTGTACGACTTGTACGTTTCGTTTACTATCAGGGGGCCTGACGTGGGTGTGTCGACTGGTAGCTGCCAATTACATGATGTAGTTATGGCAGCTGCCATAAAAAAACTTGATCAGCTACCGTGAATGAATGAAATGCAAAGTTTTCATTCATTCACGGCACCTGTTTCATTTGAGATAATTTATTCTGTTTCATTCATTCCTGGCAACTGTTTCATTTTTTTTCATTCATTGCCGTGGAGAATGAAATCGTTTTTGTTTCATTCCATTTCATTTCAATCCTTTCTTCATTCCTACCAGGAAGAATGAAATTTATTCTGTTTCATTTATTCCTGGCAACTATTTCATTCTTTGTTTCATTTTTTGTTTCATTCTTTATTTCATTTTTGTTTCAATCTTTCAGGCAACAATTTCGATGTTTTAATACACACCTAAATAAGGAAATAATATACAATTATGCCTGATATGTGTTGTGCCCTACTGCAGTGGTGTGGGAGGCCATATGGGAGTACTTTTGCATTTGAGGCTCAAATACATAACAAGATAGGCATACTGTTGCCAAATAAGGCACTTTAATATTTTACATCAATTACATAATAATTTTCCCAGCTCTAACAATAAAGGAATGAATGAAACAGTTGCCGTGGTGGAATGAAATGAAAAATGAAGTAATTTCTGTGAATCAATGAAATGAAATGAATGAAACAGTTGCCGTGAATCAATGAAACAGAATGAATCATTTTGAATGAAATGGGTGCCGTGAATCAATGAAATTTCATTTCATTCCCTCACGGTAGCTGATCAAGTTTTGCCACGGCAGCTGCCATAAATACATCGATGTAGAGTGCAGCTACTAGTGGTGTGTCCGCAGGACTCGGAGCGTTCTTAGCTAGTTCAAGGATGATCTCTGAGCTCATGTGCCATCGCCACTTACCATCCTCCTTTAGGGGTCTAAATGACAGTGCAACGATCATAGAGTGGAGAGGGATGCGATTCGAGTAGTAAATGACCGTTTCGAAGGTTTTCAGTCGATTGGTTACTGTCACAGGGCAAATAGGATCCAAGTTCGTTTGAGTCTTCCTTTTATGGTTCGACCATCCAAATTGCGAGACTTTTTGTCCTAATCGTAACGCGGATGAGTAGTCCTTGTAGCATATCACAGGACTTCGTGAGGGGTTTCTCGATGTGGCTATGGTCTTTAACACCTTTGCAAGGTAAGTTGACGATCCACGGTGTCGAATATGAATAGTCGCGGGAGCAGAGCTAATACCTTGGGTATGAACCATTGACGGTAGGTCAACACGTTCCTGGAGCCTGCTTCGATTTGGCCAAAGTCTCAAGTAGCAATGGAAGGTAGCCCTTCCTTCAATGTCTTCGGCCATCCGGAGTAGAGCAAAATCTGCTAGGGCATCAGACAAGGATACTCGAGTTCCAGGTAAGACTTGTATTATTTCTACTCGGTCAAGGGAGGACGACTTGTCCAGTATAGTCCGAGCATTGCGATCTCGATAGCTCCTTACGACGTACTGCTTGCCATTACAGTAGACATCCATTGAGAATCCCCACGAGCTGTTTGTAGATTTAATTACTCTAGCTTTGGACCAAGCTTTGAGTTGTCGGTCTATGGCTTCATGCCTAGCTGAGGTTGTCCCATATATAGGTTCCGAGTTCGGTTGAGCATCTCTTAGCAGCGGGGTCTGAACTTGCGCTTTTATATGTTCTAATCGATCGTCCCCTCTGAAGACCGCAACATTACGGCACAGCACTACAGTTAACCTTTCTTGATACTCAAGAGGTATGTTTCCATCAAGGGGATTCTTCAGAACAGCTAGCGTTCTCGGTCTTCGAGGAATGTTGTCCTTGAGACGGTTATGCTCCCGACCAATTAGTATTCCTGGACCTGGAACGGTAGCCCTTATTGCTTCTGTTTCAACTTGACTAACACCCGGGTCATGTAGATACTCAACTACTTCCCCCACTAGGACATGCCACGGGCGAGGGCTGACGTCGGGCACGGATGCCAGGATAACATTATACGGCTGGATACAGGTACAGTCCCGAACCTTGAATCCCATACGCCGTTTCGCGACTATGCCGATCTCAATTCCATAATTGACGTTCAGAGCCAAGGCAGCGGATATTACGCACCCGGGTATGGGCGCCCGGATAACATCATATGGCTGGACACAAGTACAGTCCCAAGCCTTGAATCTCACACGCTGTTTCGCGCCTATGCCAATCTCAACTCTGAAATTGGCGTTCGGAGCTGGGGCAGCGAATATTACGCGCCCGGGTTGCCATGTAGCTACCTTGTGATGTTCGGAGGTGATTCTGGCGACCTTCTGTCTGTTTGTGTTCCAAGATCCGGCTACTCGATCCATAGTCTTCGTCTGAATCCCTTTCAAAACTCTGGAGGTTAGCGTTATTCCCTTGCTTTTCCTTCTTTCGCGACTCCTAACTCTTTGTTCGTTAGGGTGGAGGGCACAGGCTCTATAACATGTTGTGTCCAGTGACGATCGGATTTGGTCAGTAACCTTGCGTGATTTAGCGATATTCTCGCACGAATTAACAGTGGCTTGCACATGCTTTATAGCAGATAAATGTTGAGTATCCGCTTTTCCCTCTTCATTGGAATCCGATTTTCCATGATTTTTATGCGCGTTACCAGGAGCGTCACATTTCTCGGAAGACAGATATTTCCAAGGGAAACGTTTGGAACCGGTGCGTGTGTATTCCTTATGTGGCAGCTTGGGGTTTACTTTGAATTTGTTCCGCTCGAGGATTACTTCAATCATTGTTTCAACACATGGGAATTCCTTCTTGCGCGCGGCTCTAGGCCCCCCAGCCCGGAACGGTTCATCAATGGACTTAATCTTAATGTCGCTAGCGAAGCCTACATCTCCCCTTTTAACAGCTTTCTCATGTGAGACATAGGAGTACAGATTGACTTCCATATAGTTGGTCCTTGCCTTCGCTGCGTGCACTGCGCGTGAAGGCTCCTTCCAGCAGTGTAGAGCAGGCCTCCCATGGAGCTCGACCTGTGGTCGGAACACAGGCAACTTTTTATTCATTTGCTCAGCTGCTAAGTGTATATCCCATAGGGCAAAGCAAAGGGCTCCTTTGCCAGGGTGGCAAGTCTGGTCTCGAGTGCGTTCTTCATCTAGAAAACGAATTTGATTATCGATTTTCTCATAGTTGCGAACATGAGAGTGGCAGGCGAGACCCGAAGTTGATAAAGGAGCGTAGGAGGTCCGTGATGCCACAAGCCCAGAGCAGTCTGAGGAAACGGTCACCGGGGTCGCTATTAACCCCTTCATGATTGCTAACCTGTTCAAGTGATCTTCGACTCCTGAAACGTTGACCTTTTCTGCTTCAGGTAATCGCTGCACGGTGTGTTTAATTGATATAAGAATGGTTGTCGTGTTTGGTACTGGAGGGAATACTCTTGAATTCTGGGCTTCATCCGCTGTGGCATTACGTGCGTGATTTGGTCCTATGGTGGAAGCTGATGAACCTCTTGAGAGCCCAGATCTTTCTCTTTCGAATGAGTATTGGAGTGTCAAGGGTTGACATTCTAAGTTTCCAAGGAAGGTCGTCTCGTTTGAAAGCTCCGTTTGATTGCGTCTGGTAAGATTTTCAAAGTAAATCCATAGTTTAGTAGATGGGTAAAGGAATCGCTTCGTCCGAGACCATCCTCGAGCACGTCTTCGGTTTCGAGTCCTACTACTAGTCATCCGGGGCCATTTCTGGCATGATTGCGCATGTTGAGTAGCGAAATCCTCAAGGTTTCGGTTATAACACTCCTTCCTGGGTCGTAATCTCCTAGAAGGATGTTTGATGTATACTGTCAGGCCGTATGATTGGAGGGGGTGAGTAGTTGATACCTCCGTTCGGCGTGAGGGAAGAACCGAAACTGGCAGAGGGGGAGGGTTATAATTTAACGAGAATTGAATCCCCTTTCGCTTATAAAAGGACCCTGCCAAAACTAGCATGGTCAGCTTCATCGATGGGATGGCCTGTAAAGCTTTAGGCCGCATATTAGGTTCGATTCCATAAGAGGCTTCGTGATCTGTGAAAGGGGAAGAAGACTCCTCGTCTAAGTCTTCCCTTTGAGGAACAGTCTCGGTATAATCCTTGACCTTGGTCATTGCTCCCAATAGGCTGGTTGGCTCACTTCGCGTAAACTGTTTCCTGGTTATGAATAGAGCCAATTCGGCTATGGAAATTTCGCTATGAGTCTTATCAGACTTAGGGTTATTCGCGCTCCTTAAGCCTGTAGGTACGTTCATGCAACCGCGAGGCTTAAGCGTTCCGTTCGCGCTCATTGAAGCAGCGGGGTAGCTGAGCAATCCTGCCGGGGTGGAACTGACTAAAGGGAAGAGACTTGAGAGTATGGCGCCCATCCATGGTATCGAGTAGTCATTTGTGCAGGTTGCACAATTGGTGTTCACTTCCTTCCCTGCAGCTCTTAACAGGTTTGATTCTGGCTTGTTTATTTGAGAGAGGGGTTTCGAGGTCGTAGTCGTATGGTACTGTGACCTGCAATAAGTGGCACAAACCCATGCGAAGTGTTGCCATTCCAGGTTATAGAAGAATTTCACCAAGAGAAGGCCTTGATTCACCGATACAACTACTCGTAGTGCTAGATGCCTCCTTCGACCATCCTCCCCCTGTCCAGGCAGTAATTTGTAGTCAGATACTAAGTTAACCTCGTCGGTAGCCAGTTCGGAGCCTGTATCAGCTATGAAACTCGTCGGTAAAGCATTATGTTCTATCCGAGCTCCTAGATTCTTGACGTTCTCCAAGTCCCAGAATTCTTCTCCATCAATTTGACTCAACGGGGACGCTTGCAGTTTACCATCCAAAATACTAGGAAGGATAGTCGCGCCTGAGGCTGCGAGCCAATTAACATTGGCAGAGTAAGGTTTTTGAGCAATTATGTTGGGAGCAATAGTTTCGGGGTAGTTCGCACCCTTTGAACGAGTTTGGAAAGCTGCAGAGTTAATTGAATGAGCTGTTGTTTCAGGTTGGTTCGCGCTCCTTGAATGAGCTGCGAGTATTTCAGTTGCGCCCTTACAGGCTGCAAGCGTTTGGCTCAGGTTTTGGGAGTCTGCAGGGTTCATGGACGTTCTTATGAAGGTCATGTGGGTTTGGGAGAGGTGACCTGTGTGTACATGCCCTGATACTGACGTAGAACAGGGATTCGCGAGGGAGACGTTCTCGTCGTTCCAGAAGACCACATGAATCTCTGGTGAATCCCTACATCCTATAGTTATCATTTCCGACTCCTTATCTTCCTTGATTCGACGCAACAAAGGAGCTAGAGTCTTGTTCCCCTTATCTCCACCTCGCGAAGCTGTCTCTGAGGCAGTGGGCTGATTGGCGATTGCGGTGGAAGGTTTCAGGGTTACCTTATTCGCGCTCTTACTGGGTGTGGGCATTCCTTTGGCAATTGACGGAATAGTAGTCATGGTTGTTTCCCATACACCCAGTTTGTCTGGAGTATAAGGTCTAGCGGGCATTGATCCCGCGGTCCGCAAGGTTCTGTTGCTCGTAGAAGAGGGAGCTCCGAAGTTAGGTTCTTCTGTTATTAACGTCCCTCCTTCTCCTTTCTTCCTGACCATTGCCAATGCTGTGAGTTCGCAGCTAACGAAGTGGTTGGAGTTAATTGCTCTCTTAGGAGTAACGGTTTCAGAGGGAGTTCCGTTGGAATTCGTATGATAAAGCAGAGGAATGGCTTGTTGGCGACCACCGGGTCCGGCTGAAGGTGACCGATGGTCAGGAAGTAGGTACTCCTCGGGATTCCTGGTCGCCCGAGCGGTCCAAGCATGGGAATTCCCATAACCAGAGTCTCGGGTCTTGTAGTTACTCACGAGTTTACTGTGGGTATAGCTCGTAACATTTGGGAGAGACAATAGAGCACTATCATCTCTGGAAGCAGTGTATGATCGCGCTAGCCTCGGTCTAGGGGTAATGCGGACAGCCTGATAGCCAGCGATCTCGTTACCACACAGAGTAGTCGAGGGAAACCAGTCGTCGACTGGCTGAGAGGCGCTGTCACTTTCGAAAGCTGCGAGATTTCGCGCTAACAATGTTTCCAGGATAGATTCACTGAGTGCATCAACGGTTGGCTCGTCTTCGTACAGCAGAGGGATTGCATAGATGATAGGGCATTGACAGAGAGGAAATACCTCCGGCAATCTGACCGTTTGGACTGTCATAGCAGGGCGGCTGTTTTCGAAGGCTGCAGGTAGTCGTGCCAACGAAGGCACAGAAGACACCGAGTTATCTTCCATTCTCGCAAAATCGTCTCCTTCAAGAGCAGAGGGTATTTGTGCTAGCGTAGGTATGGGGGAGGTGGAGTCATCATCCGTCATAGCTGAGCTGTTGCCCTCAAAAGCTGCGGGTATTCGCGCTATCACGGGTATGAAGGGTACGGAGCAGTCATCCTTCGTATTGAGGTGGCTACCCTCGAGAGCTGCGGGCAGTCGCGCTATCAAAGGTCTAGGAACGTCTTGGGCAGTTTGATAGTCAGTTGTCTTGTCTTCGCCCAGAATTGTCAAGGGCGAGGGTTCATTGATCCGTCGAATAGTGTAGCCCTTGGAAGCTGCGAGATTTCGCGATAACAAGCTTTCTGGGATGCGTCGGCTGGCTGGGTCGATGATTGGCTGGTCTTCATACAGAGAGGTCGAGGATGAGGAATCGTCGATCAGTTGGGTAGCGTAGTCATCCTCGAAAGCTGCGAGGTTTAGTGTTGACAGGGTTTCCGGGATTGGTTGGCTTGTCAGCGAGAGGGACTTCCGGCTTTCGAGGTCTTGAGGGTAGCAGTTCTTCATGCGATTGCGGCAGGTATAGCTCATAAAGATTGGGAAGGATCGTTTCGGTGTAAACAGGGTTGTTGAAGGCATGGAACCATTATCTGTCGTAGCCAGGAGATTACTTCCGAAAGCAGCGTGCGGTCACGCTAACGTGGGTAGGGAAGGTGTAGAGTCGGCAATCGTCATAGCTGAGTTATCACCTTCAGAAGCAGCAAGTGATTGGGCCATCATGGATAAGAATGGCACGGAGTCGTCGTCCAGCCTAGCTGATTGGTTACCCTCTAAAGTAGCGGGCCTTCGTGCTATCGAGGGCATGGATAAGGTTTGGGAGGTACGACAGTTGGTGACCTCATCTTCACGCAGAGTAGTCGAGGACAAGGAGCTGTCGATCAGCCAAGGGGCACTGTCACCCTCGTAAGCTGCGAGACTACGCGCTAACGAGGATTCCAGGTTGAGTTGACTGATTGGGCCATCGATTGGTTCGTCTTCACGCCGCTGAGAGCTTGTCTGTGAGAGGGAGTTCTGGCTTTCGAAATCCTGACATTGGCAGTTCTTCGTGCAACTGCCTTGGGCATAGCTCGTGTTGGTGGGGAGAGATTGATTCTTCGATGTTGTCTGGATTATTGAAGGCCGAGAACCATTGTTCGACGTAGCCGAAGTGTTACCCTCGAAAGCAGCGGGTGATCGCGCTATCGTAGGTATGGAAGACGCAGAGCCGTTGCTCTCGAAAGCAGCGGGTATTCGCGCTATCGTGGGTATGGGAGACATAGAGTCGTCATCCATCGTATCTGGATAGTTTGTTGCTTCCTCTTTACACAAGGTAGGCGAGGACGAGGATTTGTCAATCAGCCGAGTAGTGCTGTCACCCTCGAAAGCTGCGAGATTTCGCGCTAACGAGGTTTCCAGAATGAATTGGCTGGCCGAGTTGACGGTTGGCTCGTCTTCACGCCATTGAGGGCTCGCGTAGACGATAGATTGTCGACAGAATGGAAGTCCTTGAGGGGGTATGACCGTCTGGCTTGTCTGCAAGAGGGGATTCCGGTTTTTGAGGGCCTGCCGCTGGCAGTCCCTTGCACGACTACTGCGGGCATAGCTCGTGTAGGTTGGGAGGGGTCGCTTCAACATTGTTAGGGTTATCGAAGGTGTGGAGCCGTTGTCTGTCGTAGCCAGGTGGTTACCTCCGAAAGCAGTGGGTGGTCACGCTATCGTGGGTATGGAGGATGTAAGGTCGACGATTGTCGTGGCTGAGTCGTTATCTTCGAGAGCAGCGGATATACGCACTAGCGTGGATAGAGAGGGTGCAAAGTCGTCCTTCTTGAAAGCAGTGGGTATACGCGCTATCGAGGGCACAGGAATGGTTTGGATAGTTTGATGGGTTGCTGCTACATCTTCACACAGGATAGTTGGGGATGAAGAGCCGTCGATCCACCAAGGGATGCTATCACCCTCGTCAGCAGCGAGAGTTCGCGCTAATGAGGTTACCAGGGGGGATCGACCGGTTGGATCAACGGTAGACTTGTCTTTGCCCAGTTGAGGGCTTGTCTGCGAGAGGGAGTTCCAGCTTTCGAAATCCTGACGTTGGCAGTTCTTCGCACCACTGCCACAGGCATAGCTCGTGTTGGTTGGGAGAGATGGATTCTTCGACGATGTCCTGATTATCGAAGGCTGAGAACCGTTGCTTGACGTAGCTGAAACGTTACCTTCGAAAGCAGCGGGTGATCGCGCTATCGAAGGTGTGGGAACGTCGTGTAGGGCATGGTCCACGGTTTTCTCGCCTGTGTTAGGGTTTAGGTTTACTTGGGAGTCGGGAATTCTGGAAGGCGTCGTGAGTTGACAGGATCTGTCAATCAGACTTGCCTTATGTAGTTTCTCCGATTCCTTGCACTCTGGGACTTCATCTTGATGAAGTCCGCGGTGCCCCCACCATTGTGAAACCGAAGGGCTGATCGGGACTTCTCGATGAAGGCGTGAGTGCGAGATGGCGGCGGAGAATATCCGGGGTACGCGGGAGAGAGATAGTAAAGTGGTGCCGCGAGGCGACACCATGTGGAGGATATCCTGTGACCCAGGAACTGGGGCGCGGTCACCCGGCGCAGGACTCTTGTATCCCGGAGGGGAGGCATAAGGCTGCCTAGCCGTATAGAAATGGGGTGACTCCGTCCACATGTAATGTATAATGTGGTTGCAAAGTGTCTTCTATTTGTTATAAATGCAACACTATATAGAGTTGAACAAACATGAACAATTACGATGGTTCTAGATCACGCATGTACTTGCAGTGTACACTATCACACCGTTACACTCAGAGGCCATGTAATCGTTTATCCGCAACGCCCCGATGTATTGTCAGAGTTGTTGCCCCCTTCTATAGAAGATATCGTCGCACCGATTTGTGTACTGTATACAGGCTCCAACGCCCCTTCGGCTGATTGGTTGAAAAGAAAAGCAAAACCCTTGCTTGTGCGTGCAGATAGAGTTCGGAAAGCACTTATTTGGTTGAAAGCACATAATTATCTGTATAGGAACATAACTATCAATCATCAAGTGTTAAACGAGATTCATGAACTCCCCAGCTTACCTGTACATGTTGAGTTCTCTCCAGATGCTCATGATGGTGCTGTGACCTCAGGCTATGCAAATGACGGGAATTTGGACAATCGCGATTGTACTCAAACAGATGAGGATATTCCATTCGAAAGTGTTCTTATAGCAGATGTGGATCCTAAAGCTTCGTCTAACGAACTTCGGGCTGCTGCCATTCGCCATTTTAGGGATGTAAACAAAAGTTATATGGAAATGCCGCATGATCCTAAACCAGAAAATGAGTTTTGCAACCCCGCACTTTTTCCAAAACTTTATCCTACGCTGTTTCCTTACGGACTTGGTGGTTTTGAAAATAAGCACAGGGTTTCGCCTGTATCGCTCAAATTGCAAGCGAAGCATTTCTTGAACTTGGCCGATGTCCGGTTTCAAATGCACCATTCATTTACATTCATCATCTTTAATATTATGCAACGTCGGCAAGTTCTATGGCAATCAGGTGCAAAGGTTAAAAGGAGGAATTTCGAACATACCGCAGAAATGTTTGCTGGAATCTCCCCAGAAGATATTGAGATGGTATCTAATCGTTTTGCGCGTGGAGATCACAAAACGGCCTACTCAGAAAGCGAGCGACGAGTCTTGCGTTTGATGAAAGAAGTTAAACTAGTCAATCGACATTTGCCAGGTTCCAACGCAGCTCGTCTAGCGATGAGGAATGAAATTCGGGCCCTTATGTTATCTCATGGCTTACCTAGTTTTTTTATTACAATTAACCCAGCAGACATCTACAATCCTCTTGTGAAATTTCTAGCAGGCGACGAAATCAATTTGGATGCTTTATTGCCAACTGATGTCCCCGCATATTGGGATCAATCGATGCTTATAGCCAAAAACCCGGTTGTCGCTGCGAAATTTTTCAATATTTATCAGTACTTATCACTCCCCCACCTATTCCTACTGGACTCCAGGACTCCAGTAAGATTCCTACTGGATTCCAGGACTCCAGTAGGATTCCCACTGGATTTCAACAATTCTTCCAAAAAAGGCAATTTCCACCTATTGGACTCCTATTGGACTCCAACTGGACTCCTACTGGACTCCTACTGGACTCCAACTGAACTTAGACAAAAAAAATCCAAACCTTCAGTTGGATTCCTACTGGATTCCTACTGGATTCCTACTGGACTCCTACTGGAGTATCATGCATTCTATCAATTTTTGATTAAGTCAGTCAGATCTTTTAACACCTCAATTTCATACCAAACTTCCATTTAAACATATATTATATTGATGACTATATACACAAATATATACAAAAGTATTTAATAATCTAATGTGGTCAGGGTGGGGGAGGGAGGAAGTGGTGGGAAATGATGAGGGGGGGGAGAGTGAGGGAGGGGGGAGGCAGGGGAAGGGAGGGTGAGAGAAGGGAAGGGAGGAGAAGGGAGGGGGAGACAGGGTGAGGGAGAGGGAGGGGAAGGGAGGTGGGAGTGATGGAGGGGGAGGGGGAGGGGGGGGAGGACAGAGAGTAGACAGGGAGGGTTTGAGGGGGAGGGAGTGAAAGGAGCTCATCACGAGGGAGCGCTCGTCATCCGTGGGCATGGGTGGGCTGCTTTTCGTGGGCGGTGGTCGTCGTTTGGGGGCACTGGATGTTTTTCGTGGGTGGCAGCTGTCGTTGGTGGGTGTTGGGTGTTTTTCGTAGGCGGCGGCGGTCGTTGTCTGTGGGCGCTGGGCGTTTTTCGTAGGCAGTGGCGGTCGTCATTTGTGGGTGCTGGGTATTTGTCGTGGGCGGCGGCGGTCGTTTATGGGCGCTGGGTGTTTTTCGTAGGTGGCGGTTGTCGTTTGTGGGCGCAGGGCATTTTTCGTGGGCGGCGGTCGTCGTTTGTGGGCTGGTGGGTGTTCTTCGTGGGTGGTGGGTGTTTTTTGTGGGCGGAGGGTGTCATTTGTAGGTTTTTCGTGGACTAGCAGAAAAAAAAAACGACGACGAACAACGAATTTCGGTTCGTCGTTCGTCGTCTGGTGCCACGTCACTTACGTGGCACCTGGTTTATGTGAGAAATAAAGGGGGGAGAGGGTAGCGAGCTCACCTGAGCTCGCCGTCGGCGCCTCTGTCCATTCGCGTGTGCTGGCATTTGGCGTCGTTGGGTGGGCGTTGTTCTCGTTCCTTCGCATCTTTGCAGCTGCTGGGGGGTCGTCGTGGCTTTGCGGAGTGTGCGTTGGCGGGCGTGGTGTGTGTCGATGGGTGGTGGAAGCAGTGGGTGGTGTGCGGTGGTTGTCGATGCGTTGTCGATGGTGGTGGTTGCGAGGAAGAGTGGGTCGAGGGTTTGTGGAGAATTTCCACGAACGGAATTTGCCGACGTTCGTTCTGGGAAAGCGGCCGAGCTGTAGGTATGTGTAGGTTAAAGTACATACCTATAATAAAGCCTTCGTGGTCTAGGTGTTTGAGCACTTCCCTTAATTGTGGCACCTTGATGCTAAGGTCGAGTGTTCAATTCCCGATGTTGCACTTTTATTTTTATATTATATTAATAACAATAACAGTGACAAACTGTGGTCCTACTGGACTCCTGGTACTTGGAAATTCCTACTGGATTCCTAGTGGACTCCTAGTGGACTCCTAGTGGACTCCTAGTGGACTCCTAGTGGACTCCTAGTGGACTCCTAGTGGACTCCTAGTGGACTCCTTGTACTGGACTCCTTGTACTGGACTCCACTATACCCATTCCTTAGGAATCCTTAATTCCTTGTGATTTGGGATCATTCCAGTAGGAATCTACTAGGACTCCAGTAGGACTGAGATGCAAAATTTGTATGGTGTTCAGGCAATATGAAATTGGCTGGAGTCCTAGTAGAATCCAGTAGGAGTCCGGGAATCCAGTAGGAGTCCAGTAGGAATAGGTGGGGGAGTGTAAAGAGCTCATATTTATATAAAGGCTTTTATCAATTCAATACTTGGTTTCGATGCTGAATCTGATTATGTTAAAACTGGAGTCTTAGGCGTGGTTAAAGCGCACTACGGTTGTGTCGAAGCCCAAGGAAGAGGTAGTTTGCATTGTCATATGCTGGTATGGATTGAAGGAGGACTAGATCCTAATGCGTTAAAAGAAAAGTTGTTGCGTGAGCCTGGGGGAAATTTTGAACAACGGCTTATTAGTTACTTGAACCATGCGATCCAAACGTGTATTCCCCCCAGTGATGATAATGTACCTCCTGATCCACTAGACGCATTCCATCCATGTTTGACTTGTGGACCTGTTCGAAAAACGCAAGAGTCGGAAGCAGCCTATAGGCAAAGGTGTGCGAATGACCTTAGTGTTCTTGCCGAAGCTTGTCAATGTCACGACCACACACCCACGTGTTATAAATCGTGGAAAGGTCCACCTCACGAAAAAAAATGTCGGTTCGAGCTCGACGAGACCAACACTGTACCATCTACTACTGTCGACCCAGAAACTGGAGAACTCACTATGGAAAAAATCGATGGCCTGGTTAACAACTTTAATTCAGTAATGTTACAAGCTATACGGTGCAACATGGACATTAAGTTTATAGGTTCTGGGTGCCTGGCAAAAGCAGCGTTATATTACATTACAGATTACATTTCGAAAGCACAGCTTAAAACACACACCGCGTTTGCCGCACTTGAAACTGCCATGAGAAAAATGGGGGAGCCTGATGACACCGATGATAGTGTAGCGTCCAGAGCGAGGAAGTTGCTGATCAAATGTGCCAATGCTTTAGTCGGCCTTCAAGAATTATCAGCACCACAAGTAGCATCTTATGTACTTGAACTAGAAGACCATTTCACGAGTCATCAGTTCCGCCATTTATACTGGACATCCTTCGAGGCTTACTTAAATCGTCAACTTCCGAGTCCCGAATGTTATGCTTCTTCATCGGGCACTTCTGCAACCGCTAATGAAGTAACCAATGTGCATGAAGATTATGATATGATAGACTTAACGGCTGGGGAGTCCAACGACGATTATCTGCGACTTTCTGTGAATGATGAAGGTGAACTCAGGCCGAAAGGTGATCAAGTCGCAGACTACATTCATAGAGGTTTGCAGCTTGAAGATGTCACCTTGTGGGATTTCGTGTGTCAAGTTGACAAGTTGAAGAAAAGAAAGAGTCACCCACTAGATGCGCTAGATGACTCAGATCTTGACTCAGATGATGATGAAGTTGAAAGTGATGAAGTTGACCATAATGATACTGGCGCAATTAAGTTGAACGAAGATGACAAAAGCTTTCTAAGTGTTACCACACGCCGCCGGCCTGCTGTCGATTTGCTAGACGGCCACGCAGAATGTGCCTCACATGAGTTGAAAGTTCGTCATCCTACTAACCGTCTCGTACCCGTTCCTATTGGCCCCGCCTTGCCACGTCGCGATATCGAAAGTCACCATGCGAAATATGCCCGGCTCATGCTCTTCATATATAAACCTTGGCGGACAGTTTCCGATCTCAAGGAACCCGATAAAACTTGGACAGAATCTTTCGAAAATTGGAAACAGTCACCAGAATTTACGTCCGAAATCAACACTCTTCTTACTAATATGCAACTTTTGCACGAATGCAAAGACAGTCGAGACAATCATTTCAAAGACAGAAACAGATCGTTGAATTCTATAATTTCTACCGTTATGGTCAATGAAAGTCAAAACGTTGAGGAAGATGATCTCACTGCCGCGGTCGACGAAGAAGCATTGCATGATTTGCTCCAAGACATGGATGGGAAGCTTTCCAAATTTGGCCATGAGACAGATCCGGATGTTGTCGAATTACTTGGGTGCATGGAAATTAGTGGTCTGTTTAATTCAGCGGATAAACAAGCAATCACCGATCAGGGCGGCATAGAGGAAGATATCACAGGCGGTTCGCAAGAAAAAGAAGAAGACTGGAAAGATGCATATCTAAAAAGAAAGGCGGCATGGCGTCAGAGAGAAAGTTTTCATACCACTGACTATGATATGGAGGAAATGCCAGATTGCTACGCATCATTCATTGCGCCTCTGCAAGGTCGTGACCCGAGAATTGTTAATAACGGGAGTGAATCCAGTCCATCTGATGGACCATCAATTCAGATCGCATCCGGAGTCCCTGACGTTCCGCCTGTTAGTCTAGAGCCTTTAGATTTCGCTACATCCTGGGGATTGAACAAAGAACAAACCCTTGCTTTCAATATAATCGCCAAGCAAGCTCTTAAACGTCGAGGGTTCGATGATCCCCTGAAAATGTTTCTGTCTGGCCCTGCCGGAACTGGAAAAAGTCGCGTGTTCAATGCTCTACGAGCTTTCTTTGAAGCCAAAAATCAAGCCCGTCGTTTTCGTGTTTGTTCGTTCATGGGCATCGCTGCAAAGAATGTTGGAGGTATGACGCTTCATGCGGCTTTGTGTTTAGGAAAAGGTGATAAGCACGTTCGTTCAAAAGAGGATCTGATATCTATGTGGAACGGCGTAGACTTCCTCCTAATAGATGAAGTCTCGATGATTAGCTGCGATTTCCTGGTTACAATCAGTGAATCGCTGTCTGAAGCAAAAGGAAACTCACGGCCTTTTGGAGGAATTAACATTATATTTGCTGGGGACTTTGCGCAACTTCCGCCGGTCCTTCAAACCCGTCTGTTTAGTACCGGCAAAAACGATCATAACGTTGGCACCAAAAAGAAAGAAAGAAAGTTAATGGGTCGCATGTTGTGGTTGACTATTAACACCGTGGTAGAACTAAAAAGAAACATGCGGCAACAGGGATCTCACAACTCACAATTTTCAGAGCTATTAAGCCGATTGAGAGTGGGTCGATGCACGGATGCCGACTATGAATTACTGAAAACTCGAGTAATGAATAAAAACACAGACCTTGACTTACAAAATCCTCGATGGAAATTGGCTCCCACCATCGTGCGTGATAACGCCGCTAAAGATGCATTGAATGAGCGATGTGTGATCGCATTTGCAAAGCGAACCAATCAAACTTTGCATTGGTATCATTCAACCGACAGATGTCAAGGCGCGTTATTATCTAGTGACGAACTGGTTAGCTATCTTCAAACGGTACATTCGGGGAAAACAAAAGGCCACCTCGGTAGGTTACCATTGGTGCTAGGCATGCCGGTCCTTATAACTCAAAATTTTGATGTTGAAGGAGGTATCGTCAATGGAACATATGGTATCGTCAAAAGAATTAGATATACCGCGGATGCAAATGGCAAACGCACCTTGATATCATGTGTCGTCAAAGTAGCAGATTCGAACGAGGACGCTATGCCCCATCTTAATACGTTCGAAGTACCAGTGCTGAAAGATTCCGTTGATATCATCTTTCAACATCCCCGCAAAACCAAAAGCACCATCACAATTAGACGAACCCAGGTGCCCATCATACCTGCCTTCGCTATGACGGCTCATCGTGCCCAAGGCCAAACGTTATCGAATGTTATTGTCGATCTGCAATCTTGTCAAGGATCTGAATCGCCGTACATCATGTTATCTCGGGTAACATCCCTCCAAGGCTTGTTAATCCTTCGACCTTTCGCGAGAAACAAAATTTCCTGCAATGTCTCCCAAGATTTGCGAGACGAAAACAAACGGCTCAGAACTCTTTCGCTACAAACCTTGACGAGAGAAAGCGATGATCAGCTAGAGGTCGAGGAAGCACTGAGTGAACTTACGCGAATCAAGTCGTCTACAGAACGGTCCAGCCCAGAGTCTGCACGCTTTCGAAAACGAAAATTGCAACCGGACAAATTGTACGATCAGTCATCTAAACGAAGGAGAGAGTAGCCACAAAGTCCGGCCCGAAGACGTAATCACGTTTTTGTTCTCGCAGCTAATCACAGAACCCAAACAGAATAAGACGTGCCCAACAGATTCTTCTCACTCTTACACATTTCTTGATTCGAGCGCTTCGAATGCGATGGTCTTACTATGTTCGTCATAAACCACGTCACCATAACTCCCCCCTTTAATTCCTAAACCAATCGCGTCATAATGCCTCTTCCAGAAGTCCCATCTGACTTACTCTATGCTCCTTTACACTTCAAGATGGTACGTATCATTACATTCTCTCGATAATTCCTTCTTACTGAATAGCAAAATCAGCAATATTTATGATTCTACGAACGTCAGCATGCAAGGTATTGAGCAACACTTTCGCCATTCGATTTTGGTGGCGCTCATCTGCACTCCTTTTCTCAACGGCAGCAGAAGATTGTCTCTACTGATACTCCTATATAACCTCCTTTACGGGGCTTTAAATTTCGACACGGCAGTGTGGTATGTATTCACCTCTTTTGCTCATGGCTTCTGTTGCTCAATCCCACTATGCAGAACGCAAAAGCAATGGCGTTTATGACTCCCTTCGTGATCTCATCAAGTCTTCGGGCACAGGCTTTTTAAGCAATTGCGAGTACAAGAAACATTTTTCACGCATGACGACGCAAAGCAAACACTTTCACTATCAAAATCAAGATGCATCCGAGTTCAAGGTCAACATTTTTGGCGAAATTCAGCCCGAGAGTTTAGGCACCAAGATTAGTGCGATTGGAGATTTCTACATCGGTACGAACACCAAGGTGCGTCTTTTCGGATATCCAGGACGCACTTATCAACAGCATTTTTTATCCTAAGCCCACCTATATAACTAATGACACTAAACTCAAGAATCGTTTCGCTCTTGCTGCACCATCGAATTGCACAGACGACCTCTTTCACCTCTATCAGAATCAGTTGGTCGCTTTAAACGAAGTTGTTGAGGCGGAACGAAAGCAAGACATCGACGAAGGAAAGGTAAATTTTACAACTTGGTAGACACCTTTTACTCTCTAATGCATATCGTTAGGATTACGTTAGAAAGGAATGGATAACGGCCAGCAAAATTGACGGTCCAGGCGATATTATCACCCTTACGTCCCCTTTGAAATACAAAGTACGTTTATACGCTGTTTCTCTTTTAGTCGTCTCACATTTCGTATACCAAGCCTCCCGTCTCGGAAGGCAATCGCGTTCCCTCGATTCAAAGAGTCATGAAACGCTATCGGGATGGTTCGCCTCAACCAACGCCGAACGGAAGCTCTTCCGTACGTTCAGGCACCGCCTCTGATTTATCCGTGTCCAGTACGTGTTCGTTTCCGTTAACACCTTCGTACTCATATAACTTCTTTGTTAGCTGGCGAATACAAAGTCGGACAGCTTTACGAGCCCACTCTTCTTCCCGATTATGGGGGGGGGGCTCTTCCGACAACAGGGCTGCATGCTCGTACAACACGAAATCCTCGATATGGCTCGCAATATTATCCCCCCTTGGGAACAATACTCTGCCCTTTGGGTTGGTACGCTCATTATGGCGACCGTCACGTTGCAATGCTTTATTATGAAGATACGCAATCCTCGGGGAGAGGAAACTGGGAGAGAACGAAAGGTGTGCCTCATTTCTATCTCATGGTTCAGCATTTCATATCCTTGCGTTAAGATTTACCAGCTAAACTTTAGTCGTATGTTGGTCATTGACGACAGCAAAGCCGACGTTGTTCTCCCGACCATTCATCCCGGCTATGGCGACCACGAAGAATATGAGGATGGCATTGACAGCAACGCCGATACATCGGCCGATCGTGCAATGGCATCCTTTCAGATCAAGCGAATCAAACTCGATGTGCCCGTCGGCCCGTCGAATGTAGCGGAATCGTCATCGAAATCTTACCCTGCCGTAAACTCTAACTCGTCGTCTTCGACTCAAAAAATTAAACGATCTACCCGACAAATCGGAAAACAGAAAGCGGACACCGTCCTGAAGAATTCAAAATCTTCTTCTTCTACTGATTCCACCTTAACGGTACCTGGCGATGCATTCACTGACGAAGATCAAGTCATGGTAGATGACGAAGGGCGCATTGACTGAACAATTTCATTTCATTTTCCCACTCATCAACTTTCATTAACTACTATGGACTACTGCTATATACTAAGGACTTGTACTGTGTTCTAAGGACTGATATCAACGACTGATATTGTATTCAATGCACTTAAATTGTATTCTGTTGACTTTGGTGGCCGATACTGGATGGCCTGTGGTATAGGGGGGTCTGCCTCGGCCAGCCATGGGATTCATACTTACCACGCAACAAAACAACCCAGGCGGAGGACAAAATACTGAAGGTCATACGTGGCATCCACCCTGCCAGTGGATTCTCTCAGCAAGTATACAGAATAAGAGTTCGGGCATGTAAGGCATATATTTCTATCACGTCATCTTATGGTGAACTTCGCAGAACGGATTTGGCCCCTTTTGTTTACTACACACGAGACCATTTCGCCGAGCTTGATTTCGTATGACGTGGCTAGGTCACTAACCTAAGCACAAAAGCGCATAAAAGGTTACAAAGACTCACAGCAAGATGTATCGTCTGATGAAACGTAAGTCCTCTTCCTCGACGTCAAGAAAGTCTCCCCCAGGCCCGTGTTTTAACACGAGCAAATTGCCCTTCCACGTCTGCTCCGATGAATGCTTGCATATATGTAATAACATATTGATAAAAGCATTTGCTGGAAGTTCTTCACCATCTTGTGGTTCGTTAATAATGAAGAAAGAGGGGGACGCAAGGACGTCGTGCTCAGATGTTCGGTAGACATTGTAATCACGGCCCTCCTCCCAGTCTTCTAACGCAACTGTCAGATTTAGCCAGGGCACGAAATTGAAATGATCAAAATCGGAGTATAGTGCGAATGTTTCTGAAATTGGTACTGGCACAATGTGTATGCTGTGGCAGCCGCTTCCTATGAATGCAGCCTTGCGATACGCAAACCTTCGATCGCACTATAACGAAAGAGAAAACATTAGGAATTCTTTTTGTAGAAAAACGTAATATATATGCTTACCTGAGATGCCTTCATGACACATTCAGAAGAGAATTCAACAAATGTGTCAGTGGTTTTGAGGAGCATGGTGGTAGTGGAAAAGCGTATTCACAAATTAGGAGATTTTGTCACCGAGCATAGGAGTACAAATTTAGGTAATCAGGGCAATAAGTGGTAGCGGGTCCTGCGTCTGAAGGCACGCTATTAGACGGCTCATCCAACATGCAGCAGCGGCGACCCCACTCCTCGTCCTCCTCATCGCCGGAAGAAGGCAGTCCCAAGTTTTGGGGCAAAACACACTTCAACTTTTTCTCGTATGCCGAAAAGTTGATAGACCAGACTGCGAAAATGTTATTATAAAGAAGGGGGAAGAGCACAACGAAATGTACATACTGCATGCCAAGACCGACACATGGGATTTTTTCCTCGCCAAAAGCGTATGTTTCCCGCGTACCTTTCAAAGCCCAGACTTCCAAAGGAACGGAAGGGACAACCCTGGATACTGCTGCGCCAGATTGTGCAGGCTTTGCATGCATCGGGAAAAAGTGATGTCGTGCAGCTGCTGATGGCGCTTAGTGTTCCCACACCATATCTGAATGTGCTCCATACGGTCGGCTGGAAAGAGATGTTTAATGCGAAGGCAGCCTAAAATAATCAAACAAAACTTACAGCGCTGCGGGGCAAGTAATTCATTCGCAATCGCAAGGGAGCAGCGTGGTCCCTGCACAGCAGCAGATAAGCCACGCATGGTTTGCTCTCAGCAGCAGAGGTGCAGCTGCTGATGGCGCTTGGTGTTCCCATGCCCAGCGAGCAAACACGGACGTGTACGACCAATGCTTTGCGCACAAAACTAGCGTGCTCGCCGGCACTCGGATAAACCAAAGCGTCAAACGAGTCATGCGTTGTAAAGTGGCACCATCTGGTGGGGAAAGAAAAGAAAAGACAAAAACAACCTTCCTTTTTGTTTGCCCTGGAAATGTCCGGAATTGATCGGTGTTTGTCTATGCCTTGCTGCTGCCTTGCTTTCCCTGACCTTTCCTTGGCTGCCATCATTTTGCCCTCTCTAAATTTGCCCATCGTTTCTTTTACATTCCTATTCCATTGCGATGCGCAATCCGGCTCTCGCGAAAGTGGTGATGGATCTGGTCAACCTTGTTGCGCATGACACCGCGGCTTTGCAAATATTTGCCAATGCAGGAACGGCATTCGAAGCATGCATTTCTGCGGTTAACAGTCAATATCGCAGCAGCATCCACCTCATCAACTTACACACCTTTGCCATATAGAAGGACCCAGTTCCCATTGATTGGATTGTGCACCCCAGTGACGTTTGCACCGCACGTGGTTCGATGGTTCCAACAAAGACCGCCAGGAACAGCAATGCCAGCGAAAATCTTCGAAAAAACGATTTAGTCAATCACTGGCCTTCATCTCTCGTGCCCGCGCCAATTCGACCGCTTGCTGTGCAGGACACGCTTTGTTTGGTGTTACTATGTAACAATTGTGTGGGGACTTGCGGTTACGTGAACTGTATGTACGTCTTAATGAACCCCTAATGTCTGTCTTTGCGCCCGTCTGACTCTAAGACATATCGCTCGACTTAGCTTATGCTCCCAAAGACGAAAGACGCATTCGTGGAATTTTGTTCTCGTTGCCTTCAAAATACATCCCTCGTAAGATTTATATTACTTTATCGCAGCCTGAAGTTCGAACGCTGATGGTACCCTTGAAGGATGCTCGGGTTTACGCCTTTCGCAACGCCGCTCTCATTGGAACGGCGTGTCATACAGCCCATATTGTGCCAGTAACATTAACAGAATCACCAACTCCCAACCCCATCCTTGAAGACTTTACTTTTGTCCCCTGGTTAACTCTGCCTGTTATGACGGATGATCAGTTTGAGGGCCGCGACTACGACATGTATTCGATGTTTACCGATGACGAAAACATTTCCCCGGGAAGTCGCTTCATCATTATAAATGAAGCACAAAGCGATGGTCACATTCCGATAAACGAGTACGCTACTGTGCTTATACACAACCAACGTGCGCAGCAACCCTGGAAAGGCAACATCCTTGCTTTCAAAACGACTACGGGGGTGGGAATCGTTGACGTTGAGGAAGCTGACATACCTGTCATCAAGCGACTCGTTACGCTGTAAGTCCTTACAATTTTATATGTGTATCCTTACCCATATACCACCCAGCCATATACTGCGAGGTGACGATTCCCCCAATTATTTGACTCGTCTCTAGTAATTATATAATCATCATGTAACCTGTTGACAATGACTCAAATTGTTTATTCATCTACTCCTGCTCAGCCATCCGTTAGCTCGATTTCAATATGAGTCAAACAAATGAAGCATTCGTTCGCTTGACCTCCTGATGTATCCAATCTTCCGGGCATAGCTATCGTCAAGCTATTCTACTTGGTGCTAATTGCCCTGCCGCATTTATCGTACCTGTTCCTTTAAAGGCCTCTGGTGCTGACGCCTGGCCAATTTTGCCCGACATGCTCTTCGACTTGTGGATCAAGCCTTCAAACACCGATTCCGCATCCAAAACGAGCCTTCCTCCCTATCAAATTTATTCACAATACACAGACGACGATGAAGCCACCTGGCCCGTCCGTTTTATAATAGTCCACGAACCACAAAACGTTGAAACAGCGGAGCTCAACCAATATATATCCACGCTCACTGCACAAAAGGCAGTTCCATGGCAGGGAAATGTCTTGATTTTTAAAACAGGAGGATGCGGCCAAATCTTGCATGTCAAGGCAAGTGACATTCCATTAGCAAAACGGTTGGCAGCTATGTAAGTCTATGTTCTTCACTCTCGTTAACCAAACTAACCGTCGAATAGTCACTGTATTACAAATGTACCACCGTCGAATGTGCCCATCGCTAATTTTCCCGTGTCATAATTACCTCATAATGATTTCTTTTGGGGGGGGTTGATGGCTCCTATCTATTTGAAATGTCTGTCTTCACTGTGAAAGGAGTAAAATAAAAAGTATTCAAGTGGCCTAAAATGATGAAATGGAACTTGTCGCCTAATATTGCATATGAATCGCACTATACACTTCAACGACATAGATTTCGAGGTACGCCACCAAACTCTTACCGAAAAGTGTTAACTAAACATTGGCGTGCGTGCACAGGCAGGTCTATTAAGCGGCATCCTGTTTTCCTGCTACCTTGATAACCCAACTCTTGTTCCCGTTCCCATCGAACCAGGAATTACAAATGGAGATGGGAATTCCTTGAACGACTTTCATACGGACTATTGGGTCAAACACTCCTATTACCCAAGGAGAGGTTCCTCAATCAATTACAGACTCCAACACGTTATCGAATCAGGGACCAGCCACGCCTTTATGGTCTTTTTTGAGAGCCAATCCCGCATCGGGGACCTGAATCGCTGTATCCAAAACACATATCCACCTTTAGACTCTGATTGGCGTGGCCCCCTCCTCATTATGAAACAGAAGTTGGATGGAGAACCTCTTGATTGTCACGAATCTGACATTTGTACTGTCATACAAGCTATTGAAAGGTCAATTCCACTTCCAGCCTTTCTTAGTATGTTGACCTCAATGAATGAACTTGTCAGGTTTATCAAAAATAAACGAGGCGTTGAACTTAGGACTCTGACTGCATATGATATCTAACGGAATGCTATATAAAAAATATGTCACTACGTAGATGGGTTCCCAGCTTTCAAACCTGACTGTGTGTCCAACTCAAAAAAAAAACTTGAACTCCTTAACAGGCATTCATCAGGCTAACACGAAGACCATACCTTGCGAACAATTCCTTTATATACAGGACATCCTCCATGTGGCAATTCATCGGCCTGCCGTTTCCACTGGTCCTTACGACGAGAACGGTGCCTTTCCAACGATTGAAGCGATGACTTGCAACAGCACTAATGCCATAATTACTAGGGAAAAATCCAGCTTGATCAGAGAAATGCACGGAATAAAACCGGTTGCCCTCTGCACTCCCCACAGTAACCCTCCTTTTGTGCTTTCCCAGATTCTCCCAATACTCATGATCCAAAGAGATATGCACCCATCTCTCCGTAAACAAATCATCGACGCTAGCCGGAAAATTGATTCCCGGTCGGAAAGGAACAGGCGCCAGCATAAAGTCATAATCACTTCCTGTATCGAAAAGCATGCCCCATATCGCATCCTCCGGGGGCTATGACTTAGTTAATTACTTGGCTCATAATATACAAAACAACAACTTACATTCTCCGCGTTAACGAGCCTCATCATATACAAGTGATTCATGGTGGGTTAAGGAGAACTATACAAGGTTGTATCACGATGGATTTAGGGGTCAAAATGTGTGGGTAATCAACAATTCAATGACGATAACGGCAAAAACCGCAAATATTGAAATCCCCCATGTACTACAAAAATAACTATTACTGAATGTAAAAGTGTTTTCACCAACCTTGATTCCGTAAAACATGGCTGGATTGACTATATGAACATATGAAGACATAGAATATAAACGACGACTCACAGCGTAACAATTCGTCTTATGACGGGCAAATCACTTTCCTCCACATTAACGAACCCCGCCACAGCATTGTCCTTCAAGACAATCAAGTTGCCTTTCCAGGGCTCCAGGGCTTGCCGGTTATGTATAAGCATGTCCATGTAATCGTTTGCTCGAAGACTTTCGTTGCCTTGCGACTCGTTGATAACGATGAAAGAACTGGATGCCGCCGCACTATCATCTTCAACAAATCTTGAATAAACATCGTAGTCGCGACTCTTGGCCCAATCCTTTACATCCACAGTCAGATTTAGCCAGGGGGTGAAATTAAAATCCTTGAGGTCAGGACGGAGAAACAGCATCTCGTAATTGAGTGCCACGGGCACAATGTGAACGATGCGACAAGCAGTTCCTATAAATGCCGCATTGCGATAGGCCGCTGGGTGGTCCTTCCAAAAACAAAAAAAACGTTAGAAATTGAATTTATGTAAGAATGTAGGCAGATCCATACAACTGATGCCTTCAAAATGCACTCCGAAGAGAATTCGACAAAGGAGTCTTTCATAGCAGGTCGCGTATTGATACTACTAAAGCAGACTTCCAATTTTTAATAGTCGAACCAGATAGGAGGAAATTGTAAGACAAAGTTTCGAGTCAATTGACGAGCAGAGAAAGGGCCCGTATCGGGTTTTGCGCCCGAAGGCGTGCTACGTGGTTATTTTATTTTCAAGATTGGAACAAACATCTCACTCTTCTGCAAACATGGCACAAATAATAGGACATCATATTGGACCAAACACTCCACTCTTCTGCAAACATGGTCCAAAAACCCTACCCCCACTGCTGCAAGGAGTCGGCCAAAGGCCGGGCAATGAGCAGTGGCCTCTTGACAAGCTATAATGTATATTCAATCCATAAAGGAACAAAAAAATAATTTCAATTAGTGCATTTTGTAAGTTTGTTGGGTGAAGCCGAGAGTGTACTAAGGACCCTTACTAACCTATTTAAAATACAGAAGCAAGGTGTTTGTTAACAAAGTCAACCTCTAGTCATCAATCCACCCCTCCCTCTGCCAAGCAAGGACATGGGTTGTTGTTAGATGTCAAGCATACTTTCACCAGAAAACTGGTTCTCAGCCATCATTTAAGTGAGAAGTTGGTGAAATGGAGAGCATAATTTCTGGAATTCCATATTTGCTCAACCATTTATTCAGACACTGGGATTGTTTTTATTCAGATATTCTGCAATTTTTTAAAATAGATATTCCTTTCAGACAATTGATGCTTCAGAAATTCTGCATTTTTCTGCAACATTTGTGTAGACACCAGGGTCATTTTCTTTGGATATTCCACACATCCCTGGAACATTTATTACATTGGCACATATGAGTGGAAATCTATCCTGTTAAAAGGGATAGATAACACTACTCACAGAAGAACTGACAGAAATCAACTGAGTATATGATTCTGGAGGTTCTAGGTGTCAAAGTAAAATGTAAGAGTGAGGGGGAAAGGAAGGATGTCAAAGTAAGTCCAGTATGCATCTATATATATGCGTGAAGAGTCCAAATAGATGGAAGGTGAGGGTAAACAAATGTAATCATAGGACTACACCCTCCTGAGATCTAAAGAAAAGTAAGAAAGGAAATGAAAAGGTTAGTAAGAGGGTAAGTAAAATCTGAATGCCAGGTGCATCAAAACCCAGTGGGAAAAAGCTACCTGCTGGCAAGGTCAAAGTAAAATCTACTTGAAAGTCAAGAAGATCCACCTTGTGAGGCCTGCCAGTTGTCAAGTGCATTGCAATCTTGCAATTCCAAACCTGGTAACCATCTATTGTGTTTGTAGCAGGGATGTGGGATCCTACCCTTCTCTTATATCATTTACTTTCCATTACTTAGCATTTGTGTCACATGACACCCTCCCATACTTGTCAGTACTAGTCATGTGACAATCTACCTTCTTACATCTCTACCACCACTGCATCTATTGCTTTCCAGCAGGCGTTCTATTGTAGCTCAAACCAATAGGCAAGTGTTATTGTGTATTAACAGGTCACTGACACTCTGCTCCAAGAGAACAAGTGTCAGCACCAGTTGATCAGGGCAGATCTTATCAGATCTGCAGTGCTATCCCTTCTTGTGTCTGTATCCAACCTCTTGTGGATTTCCCAAGAGGTAGTAGGGGTTGTAGCTTTGGATTTCCAGAGTGATCTCAACCCTCGCTAGGATACGCCCACATCCAGTCTCTTTTTCTCATTCTTCCTCACTTTGGACTGAGTTGTGACTGAGATCACAGCTGGGTCTTCACACCATTACCAGTCCAGCTCACCATACAACTTTCATCAACAGCTCCCACATTTAACACACAGATAGTCCATTATAAAGGTGGACACTGTGGGAACTGTCAACATCCTGGCTGGCTGTCTCCATTTTTTCTTTTAATCATGCACCCCTTATCATTTTACAATCTTCAGGCTTGTTATACCTATACTCCCCTCTATGGCCCTTATTCCTTATCTGAAGCCCTCCACAGACTCATCTTTTACTCTCTCAATGAGTCTGGAGACTCAATCTCAATTGGTTCCAAAAGGACTCTACACCATGATCTCATTTCGGAGCTCAGCAACATCATGGATGATCTTCAAGATCATCTCATCTATTTCTCTTCTGATTTCCTCATTTTTCCTTTGAATTCTCCAGATCTCTTCAAAGAGTTGCAAGCAGGTTACAATGGGTTTGAGCCTCTGAGCATTCGCTGGGGGGCCATCATTACACGCCTCGACATCGCATGCAAAATTGTTGAACAAAACTTCTGGCCCCATCTCTTTCAACCACTGGCAGCCATCGACACCGATCTAGCAGGCATTCAAAGACTCAGACGATGCCTTCCCTTTGCTTTACCTAATGTGCCATTGAACGAATTGTCCACTTTTGCATCTGCTTTCATCTCACCACTCCAAACTCCTCACACTACCAGTTCCCAATGTCTACCAGTCAATGCTGTAATGGAGGTCTTTACACTCCCCAAGTTCTTCCATATGGAATGGGCAGATTCCACCATATCTTCCATGGATTCCATAGGAAGCATTTTTATGTGAGTCCACAGCTATTTTTTTAGTCCATGGTCAACATGGATTCCATAAGGAGTGGAGATGGAATGATGCATTCCACATGGATGCCATGGACTATTCCAGGTGGATTCCATTGGATTCCAAAGAATTAGCCACATATTCAGCCCAGAGGGATTCCATGGACTCCACTCATACCAATCCAGAGGCATTCCATGAACTCCATGAATTCCATGGACCATATAATAGCATTATTTATTTTGCAAAAAAAAAGCAGCAACCTCAGGAATTGAACACTCAATGCCGTGGACCTAGGTAGAATTATACATCTGGCAATGCTGAACCAGCTGAACCATAGCACCATTAATATCTAACAAACTCTTACAACTACGTGCCGTTTTCGGCTGGCCATGCCAAATCCAATGTCAGCAAACACCGACGTTCGATTTGGGCGTAAACAATAACACACTTTCCTCCCACAACCACAACCATTGCTGCTGCCGATGACAACGACAATCGACCACACCACATCGTCGCCACCATCATCGACAACAACAACAACACCAACAACAGCAGCAGCAGCAGCACCCACCGCAATACCAACAGCCACACCAGCAATGACCACAACGTTAACGCGAACAAACCAAACAGAACAAAGCACCGCCGTCGCTGACAACCTCCCTCAACCATACCACACTGCGGCCACGCCTGTCATCGACGACAACGACATCATTCGCAAACAGCAACGGCAACAGCAAAAGCAGCAGCAACAACAACCACAGCACCAACAACGCCGCGAAAACGCCATCGCAACCCATCGCGACCCATCGCCTGCCCATCACCATCATCAACACCATCGACAACGACGACAAAGGACCCCAGAACACCATCCGTCACCATCCCCGCCTGCAATCACTGCCAAACGACCACGATGACCCCACAGACGCCCATCAACGTGCCACGTCATCACCCGCGGACCCTGCCGTCTCTGTTTAATCACCAGGAACAGCAGAAGCAGCACCACCAGCATCCCCAGTGCCACCACCAGGCGTCGCACCACCACTACCTCCTGTAAGCACCTCAATTGCGCGCGTGCACGCGCTTTTTTTATATATACTTTTAGCTAACCGTTTTGTTTAATCACCAGCAGCTGCCTTTAATCACCAGCAACAGCACCACCACCACCACCAGCATCACATAGGACCATCATCACCCCTCTTGTAAGCACCCCAATTGCATGCGTGCATGCTTTTTTAAACTTTTGCTAACTGTTTTTGTTTAATCACCAGCAGCTGCACCACCATCACCACCACCACCATCCCCAGCACTACCACCACCCTTAGTGTCACCCTCGTCGCCCGTAAGTATCCGTTTGCGCCCCCCCCCCCCGCTTTTTTAATTTTTTTCATTGTTTGCTAATATACTCGTGGATTTATGTAGGTAAACACCACTTCACGTTCCAACCACCCACCATGGCCTCCCGAACCCGTGCCAAAGCCACGAAAACCCGTAGTGGGCTCGTGCGGACTTCACTGCCCACCCGCAAACGCGGTCCGTCAAATGCCGGCGAGCAACAGCAAAAGCACCAGAAGAAGAAACACCAGGAGGACCCTGATGCTGAGGGAGAGGAGCAAGCGATGGAGGAGGCTCCAAAGCCACAGAAACGGGCAAAGAAGGGGAAAAAGACAAGGTACGTGCACTCCGTTGCACATTCCGACGCCGTTGCTTACTCGTCACTACCCATATACAGGAAAACAAGTGCAGCTAAAGCTGCAGAAGATGCGGCGGAAGGTATACCAACCAAACTCACACTGTGTGTCTCCCCCCCTTTTTTTTTTCATGACTGACCTTGCCTTTGTAGATCTGAGCAAGTGCTCGTCGACAGTGGCATGGCTGTTGCACCCCAGTACTTTACCCTCCCCCACGGATCCCAGATGGACTCCAGATGGACTCCATAAACCCATCTGGACTCCATCTGGACTCCATCCAGGAAGGACCTCACCCTACATTTTTGTTAAAAATCCATCTGGACTCCACATGGACTCCACCTGGAATCCAAGTGGCCTCCAGATGGATTCAATCAGAGTTCTAACATGGACTCTGCCTTGCACAAATCATAAAAAAATCCCAACTTTAGCCAGATGTCATATGACTTAATCTAACTCAGACCTTATGTTCAATCCTAAGAATTCCTTGTGATATTTCTATTTGAACAAAGAAAATTCAAGTTTATTTATTGAATAGAACTACATACATGTATTTTACTACTTCAAATGGAGAGGGAAGGAAGTGATAGGGAGAGGGAGGGGAAGGGAGTGATGGAGGGGGGATGGAGGGGAAGGGAGTGATGGAGGGAAAGGGAGTGATGGAGGGGGGATGGAGGGGAAGGGAGTGATGGAGGGGAGGGAGTGGTGGGGGGAGGGAGTGGTGGAGGTATGGAGGGAAGGGGGTGAGGGAGGGAATGGAAGGGGGAGACAATAGTGAGGACTCACCATGAATGTGGACATATGGTAGACATCGACATGGGTCGTTGACGCGTCATGGACGTCGACGCGGGTTGTTGATGCGTCATGGACGTGGATGCGGGCCATGGAGGTGTCGTGGACGTTGACGCGGGTCGTTGTCACGTCGTTGACGTGGGTTGTCGTCGTGTCGTCGTTGACGTGGGTTGTCGTCGCATCGTCGTTGACGTGGGTCGTCGTCACGTCGTCGTTGACGTGGCTCGTCGTCGCGTCGTTGTTGATGTGGGTCATGGCCGTGTTGTCGTTGACGTGGGTCGTGGCCGCGCTGTCGTTGACGTGGGTTGTGGCCGGGTTGTCGTCGTGGGTCGTGGTCGCGTCGTCGTTGACGTGGGTCGTGGTCCTGGTCGCGCTCCTGGGTGATTGTCGTGTCGTCGTCGTCGCTTTGCGCAGTGGATGGGTGGGGTCGTGGTGACATGGCGTCGACACATTGTTGGGGGATCGTGGTTCTCGTGGTCGTGCTTTGTCGTCGCGGTCTGTTGTTATCGTGGGTGTGGGGTGATAAAAGGAGGGTGGGGGCTTACCTATGACTGTTGACGGTGACGGCGCATGCCGTCGTCACCGTCTAGACGACGTGGCATGGCCACGTCGTCTGCCATGGACACGTTGGCGTTGCCACGTTGTTGTTGCTGTCGTTGGTGTGGGCGGTCGTTGACGGCAGTGGACGGTGTCGGCCTGGGCGACGTGCTGAGCGAGGGGGGCTGGGCGACGTGCTGAGTGAGGGAGGCTGGGGTGGTGGTGGTTGAGGAACAAGATGCGCAAACAATGAGCAAACACCACGCACATGTGTTCAGCGTGCGGAACGTGCCGAGCGGCATGGCCATATAGATCACTAGTTGGCCTTAGCTTTTAAAGGCCTTGTGGTCCAACGGCTAATTGTCTGGCTGTTATCTTTAATTCAGTCCATGAGCTCCTGGGTTTGATTCCAGCTCATGCACTTCCTTTTTTTATATATAATAAATAAGGTAAGGCAATTAATCCACATGGATTCCAGATGGAGTCACTGGGTGAATTCATATCACCCTGTGTTCTGAGGTGGAGTCCATGTTGGAGTCCATGTTGTCCACATGGTCCACCTGGACTCCAACTGGACTCCAGCTGGAATCCAGATGGATTCTAGACAAAAAATTGGCTGGGTTACCACCCAAAAAAAATTGTCTAAAATCCACCTGGACTCCAGGTGGATCCATGGAGTCCATCTGGAGTCCACATGGAATCTGTGGGGGAGAGTAAAGTCCTCCAGTGCCCCCCTAATTCCTGCGGATTCCGGTGGATTCCAGAGGAATGAAATTTAGCAGGGAGGCCTGCTATTTTCATCATTCCGGTGCCTTACCATTCCAGTGGAATTTGGGCATTCCGGAATTGACACCGGAATGTTCCGCAGGAATGGCAGGAACGGAATGCGACGGATTCCGGTCAGTTGTTTGTTTATTTTACCTTTGTTACCAAACAAAGACAACACGCTTTCCTTTCCTCCCACCACCAACCATCCTCTTTCCCGCCACCTCGATTCCCTCCCTCCAACCACGTTGACAACGGCGACACAACAACAATGCCACACCACCCATCAACAGCCATGACAACACGAACACGCTAGGTGGACGACGAGGCGATGTGGCAACAAGGCAAGGAGGTGACGTGGCAACAGAATGACGACGAACGACGATGACAATGTAGCAGGGATATGGAATTCTATCCTTCCTTTATACCATTTACTTTCCATTACTTAGCATTTGTGTCACATGACTCCATTCTATACTTGTCAGTAGTAGTCATGTGACAATCCACCTTCTTACATCTCTACCACCACTGCATCTATTGCTTTCTAGCAGGTGTTCTATCATAGCTCAAACCAATAGGCAAGTGTTATTGTGTATTAACAGGTCACTGACACTCTGCTCCAAGAGAACAAGTGTCAGCACCAGTTGATCAGGGCAGATCTTATCAGATCTGCAGTGCTATCCCTTTCTGTGTCTGTATCCAACCTCTTGTGGATTTCCCAAGAGGTAGCAGGGGTTGTAGCTTTGGATTTCCAGAGTGATCTCAACCCTAGCTAGGATACGCCCACATCCAGTCTCATTTCTTCAGTCTTTCTCTCTTTGGACCAAGTTGCGACCAAGATCGCACCTGGGTCTTCACACCATTACCATTCCAGCTCGCCATACGACTTTCATCGACAGCTCCTGCATTTAACATACAGATTGTCCGTTACAAAGGTGGACACTGTGGGATCTGTCGACATCTTGGCCGGCTGTCTCCATTTCTCTTTTCATCATGCACCCCTCATCTTTCTATCATCTTCGTGCTCGTTACGTCTATACTCCCCTCTATGGCCCTTATTCCTTGTTGGAAGCCCTGGAAGGACTCATTTTCTACACTCTCAATGAATCCCAGGATTCCATTTCAATCGGCTCCAAACGGACTCTCCGCCATGAGCTCATTTCGGAGCTCAGCAATGCTGCAGATGATCTTCAAGATTATCTCATTTATTTCTCTTCTAAATTTATTATTTTCCCCCCAGATTCTCCAGATTTCGTCAAGGAGTTGCGAGCAGGTTGCAACGGGTTTGAGCCTCTGAGTGTTTATTGGGGGGCAATCATCTCATGCCTCGTTATCGCATGCGGAATCGTCGAACGCTACTTTTGGCCCCATCTTTTTCACCCGACCATCAACAAATTCACACCTTTTCAATGGGTCAAACAACCCCTTTCTTTCGTATTACCTCAGGCGCCATTGAACAAGTCATCATCGACGGTGTCTGCAGTCATCTCATCATCCCAATTATCCCAAATCCATACCCCTGCTTGCTCACCTGGCTCTCCAACACAAGTTCAATGCCAACCACTGCTCAACGCGCAAAGCGAGCGCCTGCAAACGATGCCATCAATGTTGAATCCCACGGGCAGCAAAGAATTTCGCCCATCGTCGTTGACGCTCGACACGATGCGAACTCCCTCGGGGCTGCACCCTACTCAAGTTCCATGGGGTCGACAACCCTCAGTCACTGCCCTCGAGTCGTACTTTCCGTGGTACTGCGAAAATCGCCTGGATGAGGTCTTTCCATTGCCAAACCACCCAAGCGCCGATCAACGCTCATGCAGTTCGACTCCAGCTCAAGTTAATGAGGCGAGAGATTTGGGGGACTCCAAGGACAGTCCAAAGGCTATGGGGATTGATGAGGAGGCTACCGGGGAGACAGAAGTTGCAGCAGAGGGAGGGGATGTCACCATGGTGCCGTGTGCACACCCTCACCTCATTCATCTGACTTCCATTCAGGCAGGAGTCACGACAGAAGTCACTACGGTGTCTTCAGAGATGTTGTCTCCGTCAACGACACTGCGATCAATGTCAACAGTCCCCTACGTCTCCAATTCCATTCCCGCTTTCCATCGAGGGTCTTCAATGCCGTCGCCGCGTTCATTCACCAACGTGATTTCTCAACACTCGACTTGTCTCCCCTCAGAAAGACAACGCGCTCGGCAATCCGTTCCACCTGGTCCATTTTATCCCCTTACAACCACTCGAAAACGGTCGTCACAAGTTCAACGACGCTGTTTCACGCTTTCACGCGTCAGCCCTCCTACCACCCAGCCTTTTCAACAACGATCACTCAACTTTGATTCGACTCTCGCTCTTCGGAACACTTCCCGACCGTACAGAGACCGACGACTGTCGCCCAGAGAGCCACCACTATCAATAGCGGTCGACAACGCAGTTGATTCGTCATCGTCAATGCACAACTCCCATCCAATCCCTCCACCTGCCCCGTCACACAACATCTGCCAATGCCAGGCGGCTCTCCATCCATCTTCTCCTACAACTTTCCCCCCGAAGTGACGATCCTCCTCTCCTATCACTGCTCCATTCCAACACCAATCAGCTGACTGCTATTCGACTTATCCGCCTCCGGACGAAATCTTTGTACCGCCAAATCGACTGGTAGCTGCCAATTACATGATGTAGTTATGGCAGCTGCCATAAAAAAACTTGATCAGCTACTGTGAATGAATGAAATGCTAAGTTTTCATTCATTCACGGCACCTGTTTCATTTGAGATAATTTAGTCTGTTTCATTCATTCCCGGCAACTGTTTCATTTTTTTTCATTCATTGCCGCGGAGAATGAAATAATTTTTGTTTCATTCCATTTCATTTCAATTCTTTCTTCATTCCTACCAGGAAGAATGAAATTTATTCTGTTTCATTCATTCCTGGCAACCATTTCATTCTTTGTTTCATTTTTTGTTTCATTCTTACTGTGGAATTTTCATCTCATTCTTTTCAGGGAGTTATTTCATTTTTGTTTCAATCTTTCAGGCAACAATTTCGATGTTTTAATGCACACATAAATAAGGAAATAATATACAATTATGCCTGATATGTGTTGTGCCCTACTGCAGTGGTGTGGGAGGCCATATGGGAGTACTTTTGCATTTGAGGCTCAAATACATAACAAGATAGGCATACTGTTGCCAAATAAGGCACTTTAATATTTTACATCAATTACATAATAATTTTCCCAGCTCTAACAATAAAGCAATGAATGAAACAGTTGCCGTGGTGGAATGAAATGAAAAATGAAGTAATTTCTGTGAATCAATGAAATGAAATGAATGAAACAGTTGCCGTGAATCAATGAAACAGAATGAATCATTTTGAATGAAATGGGTGCCGTGAATCAATGAAAATTCATTTCATTCCCTCACGGTAGCTGATCAACTTTTGCCACGGCAGCTGCCATAAATACATCGATGTAGAGTGCAGCTACTAGTGCCAAATCGTGCTGTTGCCCCTCAACGCGTTTTCATCTCGACTTCGGCTCACACAAGCGAAACGAGGGATCTGGGGAATTCGAAGGATAATGTGAAGGTTGTGAGGGCAAATGAGCAGGTTTCTCAGGAGATAAAAGTTGTAGTGGAGGGAGAAGGGGTCACTGAGGTGCCGTGTGCCCGTTTGCACCCTATTCAACGGACTCCCATTCAAGACGATGTTACTGGAGAAATCATTACGATGCCCGCAAGAACGTCGTCTTCGTCAACGGTGTCGCGGTCCACGTCAACGCCACCCCACAATGTCAATCCCAGTCTCGTTCCGACTACGCCAACTTCTCTGTCAATGGACTTGCGGCCCACATCGAGAATGCGAGCCCCATCAATTACGCGAGCTCCTGCAAAAACATCACCTTCATCAATGGCTTCAAAGCCCAGGTCGATCACACGAGCTCCTGCAAAGGTATTGGCACCTCTGTTGACGGCTTTGCGGCCCACATCGAAAGCACCCTACAAACATTCCATCACCAACATCGACGACCACACACTCTTTCTTGATCATCCAATAGCAGACGGCAGTCCACCGTGCAGCCCAAAGGGCGAGGACATTATGCAGTCACTGCCAGTGAGGGGACGAGTTGAGGTGAGGGATAAGTATGGCCATCGTCATCGGCCCTTGAGCAATGAGTCCAGCTTCACGTTGTCATCAGGGAGCAGAGTGTCCTCGCGTGGTCCACGAACGCCAAACAATTCAACGTCGCCATTTGGTGTTGGGGGGAGGTCTGCACCAGTGCATTGGAGGGAGGGCAACGCAGGCAGCCGGAGCGATCTCGAGGACTTCGGCACATCAAACTCCTTCAACAGAACTACCTCTGAACACGTTCACACACCATCCAGCAACCTCCGCGGAAGCTTTGCCCCCATCTGTTCAACCTCATACAGTGGCATACGAACCTTCTCCCAACCAAACTCTCGTGTCCAATCCCAGCCAATCAACAACACCGGGTATGACTCCGACGACCATGGGTACTCTTCGCCCGACGACATCGACCACATGCTCAATGCCTCCCGCTCAAATCCAGTCAGCACAACCATCGACCCCATCTCGTGCTTGATGACGAGCCCAACGTCCGATGTGTTGCAGGGGGGGAATGTGGATTTGAATAGGGGGCATATGGAGGCTGAACACGAACAATCGTCATTCAAAGGGCTACTATCACCAGTCACAGTCAGTGTCCATTCAACCTCCCCTCCTGCGCCTTCTTTCCCAAAACGACGATATTCTTCCCTGCCGTCTACCCTTCGCCAACTCAGAGATTGCGGGGGGCGGCAATTGTCAAGGTCAGAGCCAAGTGCCCCTATGATCAAATGTAAGGGCCGCATGTCAACATCAACGCCCAACGCCCAGTCCTTGCTTCCAACTTCCATACGCTATACAAATAAGCACTTGGCGAAGAGCAAGATTGATGTCAGCTTTACAGACAATGCAGTCAATGGTGATAGTGTGGCACGTTTGACACTGGTATCGTCAGCACCAATCAACGGGGATTCGACAGCATGTCGGCTGGATGTTCCATCAATACCCACAGTCGAAGGGAAGGGGTTTGAGATGTCGTTAACGTCTGACAAGCGTTATACTCCTCCAAGGACCAACCAGATAAGCCCTGGTATGCAACATGAACAACTATTGCCAGGTGTTCTCACGGTTGATGATGAACAATGCCCATCGTCGACAATGACCCCACCAGACTCATCTCTGCATCCCTCTCCTCACTTATCACCTGCTCTATCAAGTCAGTTTTCTTTGCCACCAGTGACTCAGAGATCAGGGATGGAGGAGAGATCTGAGAAATCCCCCATGGCTCAACTGATGCAAGAATACTCTTCAACATTGATAGAGTCTTACTGGGATCCAACAGAGAGGAGCATTATGCTGGTGTTAAGCATAGAGGAATTGACCCCAGACCTTATTGTAGACAGAGGCAAAGTCAGAGCCAGGGATCTACCTCGCTATCATTTGGTGAAGGCTGCTATGAACAAACTTACTGCAGTGGTTGTGGCACAGCAGATTTTTTTACAACAAGCAGCTGCTTTAATTGTGGACAAGAAATTTCACTTTGTAGTGGATCCAGGGAACACTCTGTTACCTCTTTTACAATGTACCTCTAGCCTGCCACAATTACATGCAGTCTGGAGGGCTCTTATCACAAGGATCAAGCTAGGAGTCAAGGCCTTGGAGAAATATGTTGCAGAGTACCAACTTCAAGTGGATGCTGCAGCCCTTTCTTCACTATCAACTTTACACTGTTGAGTTTCAAATATCTTCTACTTTTCATCACTTCCTCTATTACATTTTACTCTTGATTTTTTTTTTTTTTTTTTTTTTTTTCTTTTGGTTTCCATTCCCACCACCCTTCCCATCAATTACAAGCCTCTTCTCTTCCATTTTGCTAAGCAACTGGAAAGTAGGGGGGCTTTGTAGCAGGGATATGGAATTCTATCCTTCCTTTATACCATTTACTTTCCATTACTTAGCATTTGTGTCACATGACTCCATTCTATACTTGTCAGTAGTAGTCATGTGACAATATACCTTCTTACATCTTTACCACCACTGCATCTATTGCTTTCTAGCAGGCGTTCTATCGTAGCTCAAACCAATAGGCAAGTGTTATTGTGTATTAACAGGTCACTGACACTCTGCTCCAAGAGAACAAGTGTCAGCACCAGTTGATCAGGGCAGATCTTATCAGATCTGCAGTGCTATCCCTTTCTGTGTCTGTATCCAACCTCTTGTGTAACGGCAGACAGACGTCCTAGTACGGTTACATGATATGGGACCATCGTTTACCTTTGTTTACCTCTTGTTGTATATAGTTGAACTACGTTTTCTTGTAATTACTCACTTGATAACCACATTATATACATATGTGGATTGGGTCACGGATACGCTTTACGGTTAGGCAACCTGATGCCTCCCCTCCGGGATACCAGAGTCCGACGTCGGGTGACAACGTCCCCCTCCCAGGGTTACAGGGACGCTCACCCGAGAAGACGCCACACGTCTCCTCATCTTCCTCGCTCTCGTGAGTACCTCACCTTTTCTCCGCTGCCATCTCATGCGCGCGACTCCATCGAGAAGTCACAGATACACGTTCGGTTTCACAATGGTGGGGGCACTGCGGACTTCATCAAGATGAAGTCCGCAAGTGCCTAGGCGCGGAGAAACCTCAAATGGTAAGCCCTTCTGACAGGATCTGTCAACTGACTATTATATCCAGCCTACCTACAACAACAAACACCTTAGACCCCTTGACGGACGATGAGGTCTTATCAGGAGCTACTCGGCCCTCGATAGCACGATCACTCGCTGCTCACGGAAGCCCTCTGCCTGAGGACTCGTTATGCTCAACTTCAACACTCATCACCCCCGTCACTGCTGAAGATGAAGAAGTCCATCATGAATCCTCTCGGCTCCCGATAGCTCCATCGCCCACCACCTTCGAGGCTTCCTCGCTTAAACCTGTGTCAGCGCGAACTCTCGCTGCTCTCGAAGGCTACAAATTGACAAGGAAGCCTAAGTCTCTCCCATTCGAATTGAGTTATGCCCGCTGCCGTTGTGCGAGCCCTCTCCCTATTCGGGACCCTGATAGCGTCGGTTCCCTGACCCCCTCAGCCCTAATGATGGTAACTCCAGGGCTACCTGTACCCTGTCTACACCCAGACCATCAATCACCTCCTCATAAGCCAGGAGGCTGCCAGCGAATCGACCACTCACTCTACTCTATGAGCTTATCGATCCCCTCCGCTGGAGAGGACCTCGCCAAAACCAAACCCCGTAACACCAACAACTCAGCTAGTCGAGACCTCGTCTCCCCCTTGACCACTAGGAAGAAGGGAAAGGGCGTATCTATGACAGAGGAACCAGACGCCGATGTGATATCCCCTACGCATCGCAGTCCAATGCCCTCCTCGGGACCAGTTCTCACTGGACCCCACACCCCGGACAACTCAACAAAAGAAAGACCCTCCGCGAACCCCGCTGCTTCATCAAGCGCGAGTCGATTACCGACGATCAACAAGTCTGCCTCTATTCCTCCTGCTGCTCCCAAGAGCGCGATCAATACTCAGCAGAATGTCCAAAACAAAGGGATACGTAGACCTTCAAACACTGGCACGAGTCGATCCGCTGCCTCGGTACAGGAGGGCCCCGCTCAGCACGATCCCGTCTTCGTCAAGGATCTATTGAATCTACGAGACGCCATGCAACGCTCCATCAAGGACAGCGGAGCTCAGTCCTCCACATCCAGTCAGACGGAAGAAGGGGAGACTGAGACCACGCCTACAGATCGTGGAAATGCATCCGAGTTCAATACAGTCTTCTGGGACATCGAACTATACAAGGACTTACCAATCTGGGTGGAACCCGTCACACTCTCCGCTGCTCGTATGTTCGGAGCTTTCGACTCCGCCAAAGACGAGGATGTCCTAGTTCCTTTGGGGGCTATTGATGGAGTTCTGCCAGGACGAACGGGGTACGAATGTGAGCAACTGAGGTGTGCCATCGAGCTGGTATACAAAACGCCCAGAGATTGTCGATGGGACGACCTAGGGGCGGCTGTACGAAAATTCGCCGGTTACGAGATCGGTAAGAAGGATCTCATAAGATACACGGGGACCGAAATCGTCTACGGAGTAGAATGCTCCCTGCTGCTGGAAGCTTCGCAAGTCGTAGTGACCGTGGATCAGGTACTGCAAGTCCTAGCCGACTTCTTTCATAAACGAGAACATGATCGATTCATACTCGATTATGGTTTTCTTTTCCTACGATTGCTCGCTTCCTACATGAGCCGGACTGAAATACTGGCCACCTATCGCGTCCTGCAACATTGGACGACCGTAGCGGCCAAGCATCTTGTGCAAGAACTCAACGCTCTTACACGGTTATATGGATTGGAGGATCAAATGTCAGTCAGTTCTTATGAGTCTACTAGAGGGTCACTGCGATCTATTTTCGGTAATGGGTCTGCCAGGAGTAAAGTCGGACAGTTACTAGCAAGACCTGAATACTACGAAAAGTTACCAAAGGACCTGACCGAGATTGCTGCATATCTGCGCAATCGAGCCTACAAGGACGGTCCCCTCCCCAGGGAAATTACTATACATCGCCCTCATGGATTTCAAGGACCTTCTAGGCTGGGAACTACCACTTCCGAGAACTCCTCCGTGACCCCGACTACCAGTCAAGCCGTTGTGCGTAATCCCACTGCAACCGAAGGCCTGAATGTTTGGTTCGCTTCAGATACACCAGTCCCTGGATCCATTTTGGTTCTGTTGTCTAAAAAGCACCCGGTATCTAGATTGCCAGGCATTGGAACGATAGGGGTTTCTGCTGTAGGCACCTCATCGGTCAAAACAGGAACTTCGAATAACAGCCCCACGACAGTAGCCTCGAGTAGTAATCATAATCCAGTTCGAGCACCTGCTGCGTTCAGTTCGCGCATACCCAGTCCTAAGTCGTGGACCAGTTATACATTTTGGTCTCGAAATACTCAGCCTGAAACTAGATTGGGCCCTGGCTCGCTAGACCCCAATATTCCTCCTTGGTGGTGAATCCCCGAAGAATGGCAGCTGAACCGCAAGCTTAATAGCGTGGTGTTGCCGGAATGGGACGGAGCAGGTGAAACTGCAATCAACTACCTGAGCCACATGGGATTCCTCACTGGATTAGGTACCAAGATGAAGGAAGGGATCGCCCAGCTTGCTCCTTTCAAATGGACTTCCTATGCCTTAAGTTGGTGGGAGACCCTGCCGGCCCCGGACCGCGTCTACTTCTCCATCAATTGGGACAACATGATGATTGGGATCCAAGCTCAGTTCTTGGATGAAGAATGGGTGCGAGAACAAACCTTCGAGTTCGACGAAATGACCTTCAGGAATAAAGGTCATGAACAGGAAAGCCCGCTGGAATATATTTAGCATCGCATCAGATATCACCACTTCCTACATCCCGATGAAGTTGATGGGCCCACCGCTGTTGCTCGAGTACTTCGTCGGCAACCAGTGGAGTGGTCGCATTACCTCAGTGAAACTACCTGTCCTACGATACTGTCCGTTCAATCGGTAGCTAAATGGATGAGGAATGGTCTTGTAACCTCCTGGCAGCAGGCCGAACGCACTAAGCGGCCTGCGCCTTATTATAGGAATCGTCGTTCGCGCGAAGTACACGCAGCGGAAACGGAACCTAACAACCCAGGGATACAATTAGAGTCCTATTCAACCAACAAAGAAGGAGAATTAGAACGAGACGTCAATTTCACTTCTAACAGCAATCGTAGACCTCCGCCGCGCGCTGGGGGGCATAAGCCAGCACCCGCGAAGCAAGAATTCCCTCACGGTAAAACCGTAAATGGAGTAACTTTTGAAAGGGATGATACTAGGGTCAGCCCTCGAGAGCCCAACAGAGACTGCTACATTTGCATGAGTCCTAAACATTTCCATCAGGATTGCCCTCACTATGGTAAATGGAACGCCCTTCGCAATGCTCACAAAATCCATGTCGTATGGGATGAGGAGGAAGAAGCAGATAGAGAGTATTTAGTTATGTTGGTTGAATCTAACACCGCTCTTTCTGCTTATGAGAGTGAACGACTTCTTAAAACTTACGCAACTGAAATCCACTCGTCGAAAGGTGGTTGTAGAAACTCTTTTGCAGCAGAAAAGCACGTAGAATCCGCTGCAGATCTGCGCGATAAGGAAATAGAACCTGAGCAACGAATGGACACGAAACTTCATAAGGTCTACCCAGCCCATCGAAATGCGCATAAGACTAAGGGTTACAACAAAGGGAAGAACAAGGAGGAACTAAGCTCTCCACAGAAGGACGAGCAAGCGCTCGGCAAAGGAAAAAGGATTAGTCGCATCTATGAACTGGGGCGTATCTTCCCTGCAGTTAAGGGTCGTTCATTGCCCGAGGGCATGGGGTCTCTTGGGACAAGAGCGTTGCACATACCCGCAAAAGTAGGTAACCTCGAGGCGGAGTCTATCCGTGCTCGATTGGACTCAGGAGCGGACATTACACTCATCTCTGAGGAATGCTGGAAATCGATGTCAGACGCTCCTCGTCTACGCAAAGGGTTGAGAATGAAACTGTATCAGCTCACGGGAGGAGCTAAAGTACTCGGATACATTAAGACTGACTTATTCGTCCTCGCACGAGATGAGTCGATCGTCAGCTTCGAGCTTGAAGCCTACATTGTTCGAAACATGAACATGCCTATTCTCTTGGGAGAAGATTTTCAGACTACCTACGAACTCAGGTTAACCAGGTATGCCTCCGGTCATTGCGAGGTAGCCGTCGGTCGATCAGGGTGCATGTTACTCGCCGCCTCTACTGAAAATATCGATTTGGGATTCGAAATCAGAGCCGCTCATACCACACAGTCATTCGTGCAAAGAAAAGCAGTCGCTCGCGCCAAACCCAAAATCAGCGCGATCAAGCTCATGGAAGTTGTGGCCTTGGATGACACCTTGATTCATCCGAATAGCGTGTGTAACGTAGCTGTGCACGCGATGTTCGATGGCCGAGAAGATTGGATCGTGGAAAAGGTCATCATTGGGACGGAAGATCAAAACGTAATGGCTGCTCCTACTACGTGGATTAGCGCCTCCTGTCCCTTTATTCCAATCGCCAACCCGAGTGCCCATCCCCGTTACGTTAGAGCAGGAGAGGTAGTGGGGTATCTGCATGACCCTGAAAATATGATAGATAAGCCTAGAGATGAGGAACATTTAAACAGAATGGCTGCTTCTGCCGAAGCGCTGTGGAAAACTATAGTAGGCACCCTCAAAGCTCAAGACTTAGCTTCAGCTGCGAATCCTATGGCCAATTCCCCTGGGCACGATGATCGTTTCGAGGAGAACGAATCATGGGGACCAAAAACTACGGCTGTACCGGAGGACCCCATAAGCGGAGATGTGGATCAACTGGTTAATCTAGGACCAGACATTCCAGAGGAATACCGGGAACGTTTAACTGATGTCTTGCGCAGAAATGCTGCAGCTTTCAGTGTCAACGGGCGACTAGGGCATATGGAAGCGCGAGTACAGATCCCGCTGCTACCTAATACTCAACCGATTTCGGAGCCAATGTACGGGGCCTCACCAGCAAAAAGGGAAGTAATCGACCAACAGATGAAAACCTGGTTCGAGGCCGAAGTTATAGAACCTTCCGTCAGCCTGTGGGGCTTCCCAGCCCTCGTGGTCTATAGGAACAGCAAGCCTCGACTCGTAGTCGACTACAGGAAGTTAAATGCAAAGACCGTTCCAGATGAATTCCCCATTCCTCGACAGTCCGAAATCATCCAGGTGTTATCAGGATCCCAAGTGTTATCATCATTCGACGCATTAGCAGGATTTACTCAACTCGAAATGGCTGACGAGGCCAAGGAGAAAACTGCCTTCCGATGCCACCTGGGTCTGTGGCAATTTAAAAGAATGCCATTCGGGCTCAGGAACGGGCCATCAATTTTCCAGAGAGTGATGCAAGGGATACTAGCCCCATTTCTTTGGCTATTTGCCCTAGTTTACATTGACGATATCGTTGTGTATTCCAAGAATTGGACGGAGCATCTCGAGCATTTGGACCGAGTTCTAGGAGCCATCGCCGCTGCTGGGATAACTCTATCCCCAGCCAAGTGCTACGTCGGCTATTCATCTATACTACTGCTAGGACAAAAGGTATCAAGACTGGGCCTCTCCACTCACAAGGAAAAAGTTCAAGCCATCATGGATCTTGCGCGGCCTACCTCCATCGGCGACCTGCAGATATTCTTGGGAATGGTCGTTTATCTTTCCTCGTACATACCCTTCTATTCCATGATCGCTGCGCCCCTGTTTGACCTTCTGAAGAAGGGTGCCAAATGGCAGTGGCGCGCGGAACAGGAAGTGGCTTATAACCAAGCCAAGGACACACTTGCTAATGCCCCCATGTTAGGACACCCTATCACAGGACAAGCCTATAGACTGTATACCGACGCGTCGGACGTCGCGCTGGGTGCCAGTTTACAACAAGTACAGACGATTCAAGTCAAGGACCTTAAAGGCACCCCTTGCTATGTGAGGCTGGAAACTGCGTGGAACGCCAATAAAGACGTACCTAATCTCGTCGCTAAGCTTCAGGACCAGCATGAAGTCAAGCAACAGGATGAGTGGGGGCGACTCTGGACGAGACAGTCATTCATGTCGAGCGCGTAATTGCTTATTGGAGTAGGACTTTCAAATCGGCCGAACGGAACTACAGTGCTACCAAAAGGGAAGCTCTAGCGGCAAAGGAAGCGCTAGTTAAGTTCCAACCATTCATTGAAGGAGAAAGCATCACGTTGATTACGGACCACACTGCCCTAGTGTGGGCGCGGGTCTACGAAAATGCCAACAGGCGACTAGCGGCCGGGGGGCGGTATTTGCTGCATACCCTGGCCTCAAAATCGTCCATAGAGCTGGCAGGATTCACTCCAATGTTGATCCTTTATCACGTCTTATTCGGATTCCCCCGCACAACTCTCCGCTGAACGACGATAACGTCCCTATCAAACAAGACGACTTGAAACGTGGAATAGCTCAGAAAGTGGAAGACAGGATTTTCAGAGCAGCTGCGCCTAGAGCGGCCTTTTGCGTCATGTGGTGGGAAGACATTGTGGACAAAATGGCAGCCTCGGTACGAACTAGGCGCCAACTCGCAGCTGATAAAAAGCGCGAAGTCCCAGAAGTCGTCAAAGACCTCGTCAGCGTGGAAGCTCCGAATGACTCAGAATCTTTGCCTGACTCAGACGAACAAGGAGACATTATGCCATTCACTAAGGCTGACCCCTGGACATACCCCGCAGGGGTTAAACCCTCTGCTTCTCCCCCTGAAGAAGAATGGACCAGCCGTTCTCAATTACTGATATCCGTAGACCCGAACATCTGTAAGGAATTCGCCAAAGGCTACAAAATAGATAGTTTCTTCGCACCTTGATACCTGAAGGTGCAACCGAACGAGAAAACTATTATCTCAGCCAGCCACTTTCAGAAAGGGCAGGACGGTTTACTATACTTCATAGACGCGGGTTGGAAGACTCGATTATGTGTCCCTAAATCCAAGATCAATTACATACTGCGGTGGATCCATGAATCACCCTACGAAAGTGCTCACGCTGGACCTCACCGCTTTATAGCGCGATTGCAAGAGCTTTTCTATTGGCCCTCTATGAATAAGGACGCGGAAGCATTTGCGACTACTTGCGATGTCTGTCAAAAGATCAAGGTAGATCACCGAGCCAAAATGGGCGCGTTAAGACCCGCACACATACCGTCCAGGCCTTTTTCAACAGTCTCTATGGACATGATAACAGGCTTACCCGTGTCAGGAGAACAGGGCTTTAACGCTATACTCGTTATAGTGGATAAACTCACCAAATTCGCCATCATTATACCCACTCATACTACGTTAACTCAAGAAGGATTCGCTAAGCTATTCGTGGAAAGGGTAGTTAATGTCTATGGGTTACCCGAAGTCATAATTTCGGACTGAGACCGAAGATGGGCCACCATATTCTGGAAATCAGTAGTTGCTAACTACGGTAGCGTCATGGCCTTGTCATCGGCTCATCACCTGCAAACCGACGGACAAACTGAAATACTCAATGCTACAATCGAACAAATGCTGCGCGCTTACGTGTCTTCAGACAAGGAGAGCTGGTCGAACTGGCTAAGCGTACTAGCTCACTCCTATAATAGCAGCGTGCACTCTTCCACCAGATATACCCCAAACTTCTTATTGATGGGATATAACCCTAGAATCTCCACTGGAGTCATCGCGCCTGAGATTGATCCTTCTCGACGACCCTTCTTGCCCAGTCAATCCGCTGAAGACTTCGTCGAAATGCTAGAAATGCATAGGAACTATGCTAAAGATGCTATAGCCCTGGCGCAAGACCGGCAAGCCAAAGCGCACGACAAGAAGCGCAGGCCTACGCAAACTCTGAAAGTAGGCGACTATGCCTTGGTCAATACTCATTCCTTAGAACTAGTCGACGTAGAAGGAACAGGCAAGAAGCTGGTGCAACGGATGATAGGTCCCTTTGAAGTCATTGAGGAGATCAATCCTCAAGTGTACTGCCTAAGACTACCTGACACGTACTCGATGCATCCAGTATTCAACTTAGATCACCTCAAAAAATATAACCTCTTGCCGGAAGAGTTTGGGGAACGGACCGAATTACCTTCGACTCGAGCTCTGAAAGCTTCTGAAGAATACGAAGTTGAAGCCATCCTAGGACATCAGTTAGTCGGCAAAAAGAAGGCCAACCGAAGAATGTATTTAATTAGATGGAAAGGTTATGGGCCTGCGGACGATTCCTGGATCTCGGAATACGACCTCAGGAATTCGCCTCAACTTAAGCGAGAATACCTTGAGTCTAAAGGTCTAGCCATCTAATCAAGCCCCTAACCGCTCCAGGCGCTCCTTCCTAAACCATAACCATAACTCTATGTCTATTAGGTAATACTACTGTACAGTCGAATTGAGACTCCGAAGGTCCCTTTCTAAAATAAACCTTGAACTCGCCTAGTCAACAACCATCAATACCCCTTCCAGCTTGCCTGCCTCGAGCGTCCCGCTGCTGTAAAGCGTGAACACGAAGGGCGCAGTACGAAGGATGTCAGGTCGACCTCAACACATTCCTGGACCCGGAAACAATGACACGAGGCACTTCATTCCCAGCCGGATACCCAGTTTCGCGGACTACGACCGAATTCCTTTACTGCCAGCTCCGCCTTCCTACCCCCTGCCCGTCGCCATTCGTCGCAGATTGGTACGAATGGGAGAAAGGTTGTGGGAAATCACCTCCCTGAATTCATATCGTCATGCTTACTGTCCGGGCTTGAGACCTGACAACCTGAATCAGTATATCAACTCTTTTGAAGAACAGAACCGTCGTTACGATGGACACATAGGACCATTTGACCCTACAAAGAACGCCCAGCTCTGCCTTCCTGGGAAGGAATGGAGAGCCCTAATCATAACGCCCGCTGCGGGAGATCCGCGCGATAGTCCTGAATTCGAATCGGTTAATAACTGCTGGAGGAGCGATGGAACTCCCGCTATAGACACTGGAAGATTACAAGACGACTACATCGACAAATTAATAAAAATCAATCAAGAGACGGACCGACGAATTGAAACCTTACACCAAGCATACGACTGGTGGCTACCACTTTTCATGATTAATCAATGGCAATGCCAATGGTCATCTCAAGCGAACTGTCACAAAGTTTATGAGAGGCATCTCATTAGGATGTCCTATCTATTTCATTCATATAATTATCAGAACTTTTCATAAACTATGGGGAAGTTTTGAGATATATTTCATAAGTCTTCCTGCTGATTTCATTGTCAATTTCATAACCCTTCCATGGCGACTTCATTGCACTTTCATTAAAACCTAAGGCTCTTTCATTATTAGTGTATGGGTTATTTCATTATTGATCTCATTGGGAATTTCATTTAGATACCCAACACTTTCATTGGATATTTCATTAATATTTCATGTGATTTCATTGTGCTTTTCATAACTAATGCCCTGCGCTTTCAATAGATATTTCATTAGAAATGTTGGGGCCTCTCATTGCGATTTTTCATTAATAATTGAGGTGATTTCATTGTGCTTTCAATAAATATTTCATTAGAAATGTTGGGGCCTCTCATTGTGATTTTTCATCAATAATTCAGGTGATTTCATTGTGCTTTTCATAACTAATGCCCTGTGCTTTCAATAGATATTTCATTCTTATCCCCAGAATATTTCATTGCACATTTCATATGGATCTCTGGTGCTTTCATTTTACCTGTCAGGGTCCATCCAATCAGATGTTGGCATGATGGTCACATGACCCATTACCCCAAATGGTCGAAAAAACAAAAGTTGAAGCCCTGCACTGTAGCTTCCAGAATCTGTTTGAATTATGTCCTAGAGTGCTCCCATTGTGAAGATATGAGGTTAGAGATTTTTTCCACCACTGGCTTTTTTGTTTTTTGTTTTTTGTGTTTTTCTCCATGAAAACAACACCAAACAATGAGATTTCAACACATTTAGAGAGCTATGAGAAGGGGCTACAATTATTGTATTGTGGGAAATTTGACCAAAAAAGGAAGGTGCATGCCCAAAAACAGAAACTGATACTGACAGACTACAAAAGATTTCTGGTAGACTACCAAAGTCAGTGATGGACTACAATGTTTACTAACAGACTACCAAAGACTACAAAATGTCAGACATAGATTACAAAGTTTACTAATAGACTACAAAAGACTACAACAGTTGGATGCAGACTATATAGAAAAGTTTGTAGTGTTACCTTTTTGGACAAGACAAGTTTGTAGTGTCTGCTTTTTTAAACTACAAATGTTTGTAATGTCTACTTTTTCAGACTACAGAAGTTAGTAGTGTCCACTTTTTTCACTACAAAAGTTAGTAATGTCTGCTTTTTCAGACTACACAGTTTAGTAGTGTCCGCTTTTTTAGGCTACAAAAGTTTGTATACTGCTTTTCTGATATATAGTTTATACAGTTCTTCACTATGAATAGGTTCATGGGAATATGAGTTAGATTTGACATTTTACCATTACTACCTCATTGGTTTTGATATCATACCCAAGTTTGTCTGTTTTTCACATCAATGGAGACTGTACTGTATTTTCATATTACTAGCTACCATCCTAGCTCTAACAATAGTCAACTTTGAAGTGAGTTACAATACTGGATGGATGATAAGTTGAGTGGTCCTTTGAAGTGAGTTACAATATTGGCTGGGTGATAAGTTGAGTGGTCCTTGTAGATTTTATCACATTTCACCCCAAAGTCAGGTCATGATAGAAAATGTCAACCATGTTCCACCTTGTCTTCAACCTGAATCCTGGATGAAGATTGTCAAAGAGAAGACCAAACTGCCCTCTATCATTAACTCTTGCTACCTGTGATACTTACTGTGATGAGGGCTTAAAAATTGACAGCTAATCATGATATTTAAAGACAGGATGAGCTGCACTGGTGTGACAGAGAATTTATACTTTTGAAATGATAGTCAAAGATGTCTATAGTCAGACATAAAACATTGGCTGCTCATATGGATAGAAGGTTGACTGATGTCAGAGATGGGATTGTGGGTTCTCAGATGAAAAGAGATGAAAGACAACCTTGGGCATGATGTCAAAACCAATGATGCAGTAATGGTAAGATCCATGCACAGTCAAGGACACTACAAATTATATTTTAGAGAAGCAGTCTACAAACTTTTGTAGTCTAAAAAAGTGGACACTACAAAGTGTTGTAATGAAAAAAAGTGGACACTACTGACTTTTGTAGTCTGAAAAAGCGGACACTACTAAACTGTGTAGTCTGAAAAAGCAGACATTACTAACTTTTGTAGTGAAAAAAGTGGACACTACTAACTTCTGTAGTCTGAAAAAGTAGACATTACAAACATTTGTAGTTTAAAAAAGCAGACACTACAAACTTGTCTTGTCCAAAAAGGTAACACTACAAACTTTTCTATATAGTCTGCATCCAACTGTTGTAGTCTTTTGTAGTCTATTAGTAAACTTTGTAATCTATGTCTGACATTTTGTAGTCTTTGGTAGTCTGTTAGTAAACATTGTAGTCCATCACTGACTTTGGTAGTCTACCAGAAATCTTTTGTAGTCTGTCAGTATCAGTTTCTGTTTTTGGGCATGCACCTTCCTTTTTTGGTCAAATTTCCCACAATACAATAATTGTAGCCCCTTCTCATAGCTCTCTAAATGTGTTGAAATCTCATTGTTTGGTGTTGTTTTCATGGAGAAAAACACAAAAAACAAAAAACAAAAAAGCCAGTGGTGGAAAAAATCTCTAACCTCATATCTTCACAATGGGAGCACTCTAGGACATAATTCAAACAGATTCTGGAAGCTACAGTGCAGGGCTTCAACTTTTGTTTTTTCGACCATTTGGGGTAATGGGTCATGTGACCATCATGCCAACATCTGATTGGATGGACCCTGACAGGTAAAATGAAAGCACCAGAGATCCATATGAAATGTGCAATGAAATATTCTGGGGATAAGAATGAAATATCTATTGAAAGCACAGGGCATTAGTTATGAAAAGCACAATGAAATCACCTGAATTATTGATGAAAAATCACAATGAGAGGCCCCAACATTTCTAATGAAATATTTATTGAAAGCACAATGAAATCACCTCAATTATTAATGAAAAATCGCAATGAGAGGCCCCAACATTTCTAATGAAATATCTATTGAAAGCGCAGGGCATTAGTTATGAAAAGCACAATGAAATCACATGAAATATTAATGAAATATCCAATGAAAGTGTTGGGTATCTAAATGAAATTCCCAATGAGATCAATAATGAAATAACCCATACACTAATAATGAAAGAGCCTTAGGTTTTAATGAAAGTGCAATGAAGTCGCCATGGAAGGGTTATGAAATTGACAATGAAATCAGCAGGAAGACTTATGAAATATATCTCAAAACTTCCCCATAGTTTATGAAAAGTTCTGATAATTATATGAATGAAATAGATAGGACATCCTAATGAGATGCCTCTCATAAACTTTGTGACAGTTCGCTTGAGATGACCATTGGCATTGCCATTGATTAATCATGAAAAGTGGTAGCCACCAGTCGTATGCTTGGTGTAAGGTTTCAATTCGTCGGTCCTGAAAAGTTCTGATAATTATATGAATGAAATAGATAGGACATCCTAATGAGATGCCTCTCATAAACTTTGTGACAGTTCGTTTGAGATGACCATTGGCATTGCCATTGTTTTATCATAAATATTGGTTCCCACTGGTGAGCGTACCTGGACCTTTACTTCTTCGACAACGAGCAGAGGGCGCTGTGGAGTGTCAGTGTTTGCCCCTCCTACCCCACTTCTGAACAAATCGCCTCTCTCCGACAACTCAGACGATTCGCAGCTGCCGTTGACCGTGTCACGGAAATACAGCGTGGCATAAAGGACAAGCGTGCATTCATTGACTATGTGGCGCGTTTGCCTGGTTCTCGTTTCTGGATGCCGGATTCGGAAGCCGAGGTAGATTTCGCCGATGATCGCTACATAGGAGTCTGGTTAAATGGAATGGAAGAACATACAGCCCGTTGGTACTTGAAAGAAGGAATTCCTTGTTTCATAGCCAGAGAAATCCCACCCACTGAGCACGTGCAACTCGCTGCTTGGGAAGCTATGATCGACTTTGCCGCCAGAACCAACTCTTTACTGATTCATTGGAATGTGAACGAGTACAACGTTAGAGCCATTTCCCGAGGGGACTTGACTATAACGGATCCGTTGAGATCTTTCGATCCTGGTTGGATTTGGCCAGCCCCTCCTAGCAAACCTGACTCCAAAAACCGTAAGAAGGCAAAGGATCAGGAGACCGGCAATTATAGCCCTCCTCCACTGGTGACGGTTATCGTGGACAGAGACAGAGTCCCATGGATCAAACCCCTGCCTGTTCAAAGAGCTGAACCTTCGCGTGCCGGCGCTCCACCGACGGAGAAGAAGAAATGGAGGAAATTCGTGGAGCAACATCAGCCAGAGGGAACGTTCAGGGAGGGTGGAGCTAAGACAAACCCTGACCATCGAACACATAGTTGTTACGATTGAGAGAGACGTTGGCATATTTTCTTCCTGCACGCTCCCAAGCCACCTCCTGGTTGTGTCTCGAACGTGAGCGTATACAGCCAACCGTGCCCTCCAGGAATCTATCGTGATTTGGGTCAAGTTCGCCTTCGACATCCTTCATGGATCTACAACAGTCTGGACCCTCAACCTGGCGACGCAGCAAGGGAAGCCCCAACCCCTAGACCTGAAGATCTGCCCTACCTGCGAGATCCCCCTCGTCCTCCTTCTGATCACGATAGCGATAGCGATGACGGCCATTACCTGGACCGTGACTTCCTAGTTCAGTCAGTGAGGACCAATGAGAATACTGGGAGCGCGACCGTTACCCTCGCAGCCCCTGGCATGAATTCCTTACCCGCAGCCATAGGTGCGACGGAATCCCCAGTATCCCAGGCCACAGAGCCTAACCCAGCACCAACTACTTCCTCTGCCACCCGTACGGAGAAAAGGAAATCAGATGAGGAAGTGTCACTAGGAGATGAGGATTCAGCAGGAGAACCAATGGGCCTGCAGATTCCCCTCAATTTCATGGTCGAAGACTCGATTGACGTAAGGATGGATACAGTCCCAGACGAACCCCTGGAATTCGCGTCTTCTTACTTAACGCTCTACGGATTGCCGCTTACGCTGGATTTCGTGTCCATTCAGACATTAATTATGGATATAGGAACTAGACTCCAAGTACCAATACGACGAATCTTCAGGACGACAGTCGGTCAGCTCCAGAGTTTCTGGCTCGAAGCAGGGACAGTTAACCAGGCGAGACAGCTGAGGAGTTACATGCACCACCGTCAAGAGAATGGAATCGAGTTGCTGGCCACCTTCGCTAACTACGAGAACTACCTTTTTAAATTTATATCCTCAAATCACATTTATCTGATAACCATATTTTTCAGCTTCCTTAGAGCTCTAAGGCAGTCGACTCACACCTGGCCTAGTTCCTCTGCCCTCTATCCAATCCCTAGTGTCGACCCTCAGCCCTCTCAGCCACCCCCTGCTAGCTCAACAGGTGCTCCCTCGGCAGCAGCTGGTTCTTCTTCTCGCAGGACAACAAGCCGGGATCGACCAACTCGTCGATATCAGCATAGTCCTAGGGTGTCAGATCGCTATAACCACGCCAAGCGCTTGCGTTCCAGGTCTCGCTACCGTTCACCAGAGCGACCTGCATACTCTCGACGGCGTTATCAGTGTTCTCCTTCTCCCCGACCCAGGAATCGAGCTCACCACCGACGCTCCATATCCCCGAGAAGATATCGCCATCTCTCGTGGTCGCCATCCCCTAAGTTGAGTCCGCCGTTGATGGAGAGCTCTTCCCTCGTTCACGCCCAACCGCCGGTTATCCAAGGTGTCTCTGGGCATGCACTCCTCCCTAGCGCTATCGCGCAAACCCCGCTGCCTTCGAGCGTGCTTCCTGTAGTCCCTAATGCCCCAGCTGCTCTCAACCTGTCCCCTAACGCCCCGCTGCCTTTTGGCCCAAACGTTGCCTTCATGTGGTCGCCCTCGGGAAATACTTTTAGTCCAGTCTTGTTGCAGGGGAACACCACTGTCATACCTTATCCCTTGCCTCCGTCAGGACCTACCCCAAGTGCTCTGTTACCCTGGCCAGTAGCGGCAGCGCTGCCATCCATGACTGGGAACTCAGCAGCTCGCCTTGACACTGACAGGCCCTTAGCGCTATGCATCTCCAACGCAATAATTCCTTCCCCTAACTCCCCTCCTCCTGAGAATCAGGGCATTCAGTAGATACGCTATGGAACCATAACAATAGAAATTGACAATTGTCCCAATAAGTCATAGGGCTACCCCAATGGGCCCAATTACAAAGGACGTTATGACACTGTACATTGGCCCAATGATGTAAGAATATGTATATTTGATTGTTGGGCCCAATGAAGCTGCCACTGTCAAAGCCAAGGGTTTATAGATTGGCCACATGGGTTAAATGGGGGTAATTTTGACCGTCAATATATGATTGCATTAAGCTACAGTTGATAGTTGGGCCCAACATAGGGTAATGGTTAATGGTCAAGGTTGGGCCCAATGGCCCAATTATTAAGCTACAGTTGAAGGTTGGGCCCAACATCAGGTAATTGTTATTTCGACAAGTTGGGCCCAACGGCGAAATTCATATGACATGGCTTGTATCTTGGGCCCATGGATCAAAATACACTATAGTTCCAAAGGTTAGCCCAATCTTTGGATTTTCGGGGTCGGGGCATTGTTCCGTTAAGACCGGCCCCACGGACCCGCAGTTGTTCCGGACGTGTTGCTCCACCGCACCCGCGGATTAAAACGCGGACAAGCAATTGTTCTGTTACCCCCGTGGGCCCACCCACCTTTCTTTGACCCGTGGTCCGCCTGCTGCTCCCGTGCACCCACGGACCGAAATAAGGACATAAAATCGTTCCATTACACCCACGGGCCCACCCTCCTTTCTTTGACCTGTGAACCGCCTGCTGCTCCCATGCACCCGCGGACCGAAATGCGGACGAAAAATCGTTCCCTCCTTTCTTTGACCCGTGTTGCTCCATTACACCCGTGGACCACAACGCGGAACAGCAATTGTTCCATTACCCCCACGGACCAACAGTCGTTCTGTTACATCCCCCGTGGACGCTGTTGCTCCGTTGCGGTGACGGACCAAGGACTGTTCCATGACACCCACGGGTGAAGACTTTTGTTACACCTGTGGACCGCCTGTTGATCCGTTACACCCGCGGGCCACTGGCTAGACCTCCTGAGGATGGGGCTTTGACAGGCATGGGCCACCCAAAATAGGTGGCATAGGATATAGTCTGAAGTCCGATGAATCGTCCGGGAGCAATTTCTTAAAGAGACGAAATAGGGACTGTTCAGGCTTAATGTGGTCTAGTTAAACATGAGGATGACATGAGGCCATATTGTATATAAACCTCCGTGATGAAAATAATATTTGCAGGACGGCATGACCACTGCTATGCCTGCCTTGCAGGCTCTTACAGACGATGTTGCCCTCTATATGTCCGGGAGACTCCGCTACAACATCTTGCAGGAGGGTCCGAACGACTTCCCACCAAAGGAGCTAGGCGAGGACCTTGTCACCGCATGCGAACAGGCTATCTCGGTGATAACGGAGGCATGGATGGCGAAGCCTATTCAAGTGGACTGGCATATCGAGGAGTTCGTTAAGGAGTTGGGATCACGACCTACAGGTATTCGTCAGTATCATTTTTATCCAACGGAATGATGATGTCTCCTCCAGGAATGAATGAAGTTTTGGAGGCCGACTTAATGAAGAAGTTTCCACCCGCATATCCCTCTGAACGGGAGGTTGTGGAAGGAAGGCCCTTGAGAGTTCTGGATGTCTGCGGCTTTACGCTGGCTTGGTATTTGCCCGAGGCAATATCGGAAACTGTTCAGGTGAACTCCACCGCCTTGTTATTCAGCTGTGAAACTTACCTTTCATTCATCAGAACCGTCTTATATGTGCATTGGCCCATCTTAGGCCCTACTTGAAAGCTAACCCTCCTCGAAGCGGAGGCGGATGGCGAAATGACGCGGGTTATTTTCGGACCCCGGGTGAATCAGAGATACCCGCGGGTAGCGTAACTCTTACACCACTTTGGGGATCTGCCGGACATGAGGTATATTTCTACATTTTATAGTTATTCCTCGCTTATGGCCTCCCAGTATGATGGTACACCATTGCAAGCATCTTCCACCTTGAAGGACGACTCTGGTGGAGGTATGAGATTTATCAGGGACATTATGGACTTTCAAGCGATAGTGGGGGGTGTTATGAGTGTCCTCCATCCTGCGCAGTATTGTATTATGCGGGCTTCGCTTATCCGGGCTGCCAATCAAGGGAAGAAAGATCCGGATGGAAAGCCCGTTTCCCCCGTCCATGCCATTCAGGACGTCGACGGACTACGTCGAATACTTCGATATTGGGCCAGCGGATTTACGGGACTATCAGTCATAAGTCAGAGGGAATCACCATTCCATAGAGATGGACAAAGTCCAATGGGAATGTTCGATCTCCTGGCCACCATTGGCCGGACGATTGATCCAAACCTTCGGACCGAGCTTCCAGGCATTGGGATTAGATTTCAATACAAGCCGGGCACTCTTCTCTCAGTATTGTCCAAGTCCGTTAGGCATGGAGTATCGCCTTCAACCGAGGAACGATACTGCTTGGCGTTCTTCATGAGAGAACGGGTACTCCGTCAACTGGGGTATGACCAGCATCCTTGGATGTCGGATGAGTTGTTTCTGGCTTGGTTGGAACTAGACGACCCGGAAAAGATGGAAAGAATCATTCATCTGGAACAAGGGGGTGAATGGAAACCATTGATATAGATATATACATATATACTACATGGACAGACCCCGAACAGCTTTTGAAAAATCATCGTCCGTAACCATCATAACGTCCAAATTGTCTTGACATGGATTGGCCGGAATGTCTTGCTCCGAGGCGGGTCCGTGCAACGTATCCGGGTCCCCACCCTCTGAGAGGGAAAATTCTGGGAGACCTCGAATGGGCGGCCTGCCCCTCCTCTGTAGCCTTTGTGGAAGTGCCCGTCTTGGTCGGGCAGATGAAAGCATTGCTTGAGCCATATCCTCCGCCACCTGTGTATTCTCCTTCAGCTTATCCTCTTTCTCATGACGTTCTCGGATGTTATCAAGAACGCGACGTTGATATTCAGTCCGATATTCGGCCTCCATTGCAGTAATATCCACTGAGGCGTCCTGCATTCTTTCGTCCAGCTCCTTGATGTTGTCAGAGAGCCGGTTGATTTCTACATCCAAGGTCGCCGCTCCGCGGGCGATGCCATCCCGGAGAGCTTCCAATTGTTCTATCTCCGTGGAGTTGGATACGGAGATCGGAACCTCCCCTCGGTGTTCATAGATTTGCTCCAGCTAAACGGAAATGTCAACAATAGACAGCCTGGTTTCAGCAAAACGGTCAACTTACAAACTTTGAATGTATGAGAAGTGCATCCTCCTGCACATCACTCCATTTCGGAAATGTATCCACAATGGACGCCATATCCTTTGCGTTCCACCAGTCACTCAAATAGCAGTCCACGATTCGATCAGGGTTGGTGTCCGGGCATTCAAAGTCCATATGAACTGGGCCCCTCGCGGAGATGGATTCTGCAAGATACGTGGGAATGTCGTAGTGATACCCTCGGGCACGATGCGATCCGAGTAAATATGTAATTGCGTCCTGAATTGAGAACGTTAACGGGGAAATGAGGGACAAAAACAGGGTCACTTTACCACTTCTTGTTGAAACATTTTCACCCATGCTTCTTCCTGGTCCACGGTTTTTACATCCCTCAAAGCTCTGTTTGCGGCCCGAAACCTTGAGCTCATCATATAAAGAAGTTGTTGCATAGGCACCGTACGCTCTTCGTTGTCCAACTGCTCATCAGTGAACAACATATTTGGAGGACAAGAAATATTTTGCCGATAGATACAATCAATTCTTAGATCAGCCCTGTGGAAATACAGTAGCAAACAACCCGAACGGACATGATACGCTCCCACGTTTACGCCCGCGGCCGTAGCCATGCAAGGAGAACCCGTAATCAAATGGCCCCGGAACGTTGGAAGTCAGCAAGCGCCTGGATCTGGAACGCCCGCCACATGCCCGCTTGTCTCCTAGCATAACACTGCTTCCCTGGAGTCGTTTCATATCCAAGGCCATCCCACGTTTCAGCCCGACGCTGGAAGTACAACATCGTCCAGCGCATTTCCCGCGGAACGAGCTTGAATTCCTCCAGCCACCTGTCCCGCCTTGCCTTCGCCCGGATATAATTCACTCGATACACTGGAATTACTGTTAGTCGTAGATCCAAAGACTGGCTAAAGTTCCTACATTCTTCCATGTGAAAGCTTTCGAATGAATCTCCATGAATATTCATGCCCCAGAACCAGGGAATGTTCTGGTTTCTAAAGCCCCGACCATTTGGCTGAGAAATATTGGGAAGCGTATGGGTTTCTTTCTTTTCTATAGGTCGATATTTGTTGAGAATGTCAGCCGACGCACCCAAGCGGGCCAAAGCCCATCGAGCGTGTGCATAGACCCGGAGATGGTGTGCCAAGTTTCTATCCGCAGTATTTACCTTGTCATAGGAACGGGTCTTTCCCTTTTTACTTTCCTGATTGTTAATTTCTTTGCGATAGATGAATGATTTGTGTCCGATTTCCAAACGGATGGCTGCCAGTGTATCATTGGCTTGTGCAATCCGGAGAAGAATCTCCCGCTGACGGGCAATCGCCATTTGCTCCGGAAGGTCAGGAAAAGACGAGGGGAGTATGACCTCCATGCTTTCAGCCATTTGCCTGTCAGATGAAGGGGGATTGGCCAGCAGCATCTCCAAATCATCGTCATGTTCATATCCGTCTTCCACGGGTGGTATGTCCATGGTCTGACTCACGAAGTCTACTCCGGGAAACAGTTCGTATGCTTCCCGCTCGAATGCATCAATTCTTCGGAGAAACATCTGACGTCGCTTCGCCAGGTCGAGCTTGTCCTCGGGTGTTGGCTTCCTGCCCATCATCCGGATAAACCGACTTAACGCCAATCTACTAATATAAACTTAAAGTCCCTGATGAGGGACAATTAACTTACTGAGCTTCCTGTATCTTGATCCCAGTGCTAACCCACAATGTTACTCCCATGGAAGCGTTCACTGGGGATTCCTGTCCCATGAGCGCTGCTTGAACGTCCTTCTGCGTAGGCACTGATGCTGGCCTTTAATACAAGACAGATTAGGTTGTAACAGAGGAAGACAAACCCTTCGGAGCTTCTGCTTCATACACATCCATTGCTGAGGCATCAGCCACCCGGCGTCTCTGTGCTTCCTCAGCAAGTCCATCCCAATCTTTAAGTTGTTCGGGGCTCGCAGTGTCCGAAAGTTTCAATAACTCCGCTTCCGCGGCCGCGAGTCCGGATTGAATCTTCTTCCAGCGGTGGCATAGCGAAGAAACTAACACCAATCAGCATCGCTTTTGGAAGACATATTTAAGGCGGACCCATGTTCACGAGTTTCTTCCAGTTGCTATCTCCCATGTGGGAGTCCAAGACCTCGGTCCGATGGGCGAGAGTCATTGTTCGGGAGATTCGACCAATGTGATTAAGGGTCGACCAAAGGGTCTCCAGAATTTCACCATCAGCCTGACCCGCCCCCTCAATAAAAGTAGGTGAAAACCTAGCCAGACAAATCAATTGATGCCCGTGGACGTGGAAAAGGCCTATCCCGGGAATGATGATTAGGCCTGGGTGAACTTCGAGAAACGGGCTGTCCTCCACCCGTTTGAAAAAATTCTTATGGTACTGGCAGTTCACATCATAGACCACAATGCACTTCATTATTTCCTCCATGTTGGTGTTCTTCATTGCCTCACAAAGTGCGTAATCCATGTTCATCTGTCTAGCAAACTTTCTCAATGACATAAAAGACGGCGGAGGACAGGAGTACCTACCTTTCGCCTTTTTGAAAGTCAACAACACCACCAGGGCAGTAGCAGCCATGCCTCAGACACGCAGCAGCTCCCAGACCCGTGGAATCGCAACCTTTGTGAATACGGGCCTTGTCATTGACAGCATGATGCTCATTACAAGTTGGTGCCTAGAACGGCCGGGTCGAAAGGATCCGGAATAAATGGCTAATTGCTCACCTCCTTGACTTCTTTCGCGACCCTCAAATGCTGTCCGTATCTTTGCTTTTCCACCATGTATCCCTCCCCATTCTTTAACCAAACATCCGTTTCCGGCCGTCGCTGCAATTTATGATTACAGGTAAAGTTACCATCCAGAACAAAGCCCCGAGAATACGCCCATTGCTCAGCATCCTCTTTCCAGTTCTCTGGAAGATTAACCCCCGGCTGCGGACATGCTGCACAGAAAAGTGCTAACTCTCCTGTTCCGGGAGGACGATGTTGATGTCCGAATCCAAACCACTTGTATTCTTTTAAACTTCTCCATTGACGACTTGCCCGAATAAGCTCTCGATATCGGTCCTGCCATTTCCTTTTGAGTCCATAGTCCAAAAATCTCATTGTGGCTCCTACATACCTTAACCTGCCTTGGAAATGCTTTGGAAGTCATTCTCCGGAGTTTGGAATAGTAATGGGTCGCGGACGTTTTGCATTCCAGGTTTTCCAGGAGATAGTCATCAAGGACACTGAAAGTAAAAGCTGTCTGCGGTTGAGCGGAGGTAGAGGGAAAGAATCCCATCCGTAACAATTGAATATCCAATGCGGGTGCACCCGCACAATGGCAGAATGACGTAGGTAGCTGATGAATTCCGTTTGTATGAACAAATGTAAGCACCCGACGTCCATTCAGATAAGATACAGGTGGATCGGGGATCTCATTGTCATCCTGGAGACTTTCCCCGGCATCCGTGAGATCCTCGATATCGATGTCAATGTCAATGTCATCCGGGTCCATATCCGCGGAATCCAATGGACATCCACCCTGATCCAGATAAATATCTGGGTCTAACCCCTCATTATCCGAAGAATCCCATTTCATCCCCGGACAAGGCGAGCCGTTGTGTCCCAAGTGTACGACAGTACCCACTTTCCATAACCAAGATGATGAGAAATATGAACCAGTCCAGCTTTTCACCCTGTGAAACGGATGTCGACGATGTGAGATTCTGCAGCAATCTGTGCATTCGGATGTATTTCCCAGACAATCCTGGCATTTCCACGTTCCCTCCCTTACCCCGCACGTAGCACAGATATTAGAGGGTGCCGGAGCCTCTCGTTCAAGTAATTCATCAAGATACAACCGGCGACGATTTCCCCACTCACGTAAATAATCGTTGGATGACTGTCAATTGTAAAAAATCTGTTGACATGACTAAGTCAAGGTACCTACCTTGGAACCATTTATCTCCTGATTGTTCACGTTCATGAACATAATTTCTTCATTTGTTCCCATTGAGCAGTCATCCCGGTCAACTTGGGGTAAAGAAACAGAGTTTTTTTGGGGGGATTGAGATGGGGTGGAAATGCATTGAGAGGACGTTGGGTCTGTTGGAAAAACTGTCTTCACTTTGACATTTCCACGGGGACCTTGAGTATAACGGGTGTGTTTCAGAGAGCCTATGACCTTTGTTCTCCGGGTACTCATCTCTAATCCGTGGTGTTGTTGTGGAACTTTGAAGGAGACGTTTTGCCTCGTGGTGAACCTCATGTTCATCATGTTGAACCTCATGTTTATCAATCAATGGATAAGTCTTCCTTTGCTGCATTTCTCCCAAGTAGATTAAATAGGGTCAGGTGAAGGCTCTGATTTTGTCACCACTGATAGCATGCCCGGCAACGGTAGTATAATGCGGACTAGCAGAAAAGAGTGAGCATTCTATTTTTAGCTCGCCAATCTCTGGTGGGCTTGCCAAAAAAGGCAGAAAACTTGTCAAATATGGTAATCAGGCCTTTGTTTGTTTAGCATCCCGAAGTCTAACATTTCTCTGCCGAATTCAGCGAAGAAAAAAAAAACAATTCAAGAATACATTTACAACTCCATCTCACGAGCTTCTAAAGAATGAACAACAACTCGCTAGATGTCCCTGTGCCCTCCGGGGACGAAATACCTCCCCCGAAAACGGTGGAACACGTCGCACCCCCAGCCCATATCTGGGAAGACTGGCAGACGGAGATCCTAGAAAAATATCTTCCGGAATATAGGTCAAAGAAGTCTGCTGGAGCCCGGGTTGCAATTATGGGAAAGGTGCTACAAAAATTCAAGGCGAGGAAGGAATCTGCAGAAGGAGATACAGCTAACCTCCGAAAGGTAAGCATAGACCGAAACGGATGGCCCGTTTGACTGCTAATTGAATACCACAGGCCGTCCAGCAATGGTTCGGAGTCAAGTCCAGAATTCGAAAGCCTAAAGAAATAAAAATCCGGAGCATGAACTGGAACTTCCGGACCGTCGCATCGGTGCAGAAGAAGATGGAAATTAAGGAGGCCCAACGGACGCTATCTGGAAATGGGGATATTAAGTTTGGTAGCTTCCAAGCCGGGCTGAATTTGGTTTTGAGCAATCTGACAGAGGATGAGATTGAAGAGTTAAAAGAGACGGCGAAAAAGTGGAATTTACAAGGGCCTCCGGAAGAGGAGAAACAGAGGTCTGCCTTTGTCCGTACCCTTCTCACCCGGCTCATGCTTTTACAAACAGGCTGGCTGTGAAATCCGCAATGAAGTTCTGCCGGACCTTTGCTGAAAAAGCCTGGAAGCAGCTTGGGGGGAGGGTCTACATTTTCTGGGGTTGCCGCGATGAAGACGGGACACTATCCGCTTCCAAATTCGACTTTAATGCTGAACTCGGGATGGGCAGGAGCTATCGAGATGTTATTGACGACGGTTCTGTTTCTGACCTCTCCTGGGGAAAATATCTTCAGCAATGCTATGATGGAAATGCCAAGGCCGCGGAGAATGATATTTTTGTCGGGGGACATCGTAACTCACCAATGGATTTGGACACCCGGGAGAATGGTGAGCCAATACTCCCAGAGCCAGAGTCATGGCCTTCGGATGTCACGGGGGAGGTAATGATCCGATGGTTGAAAAAGCTATTAAGATCATTTGTAGGAATGCATTATTGTGAGTCAGACTACCTGCCATCCTGTCCTACAACGGCCCATATCTTTTTAGCATTGGCCACTGATGGAAGAACCTCTCGGGTCCCGTGGGCCGATATTGTGAAAGATCAGGCAACGTTCATAGATGAAGAATACCTTCCGGATTACCAGACGCTTGATGCGGAGCCGTCGCACCTCGCCATTCAAAAGGTGAAGACGCTGTTAAACTTTTGGATTCAACGACAGCGTGCCGGGCAGACTGTGTTTCGCTTTCGGCTTGTCATCCAGGGTACTGAACGTGTCCCGGCAAAGGCTCCAGACGTCCGGACGAATACGCAAAAGCCGACCCGTAGATCCAGAGCAAAGGAGAACTTGAAACGACAAGTCCGTAGATCGAATGAAGGGGAACTCAGAAGTGACGAGGAAGTTGATGATCCATTGAAAAAAAGGTCAAGGGACAAAAGGGCAAGGGTAAAGTCAACAGAAAGGGAAAAAAAGGAAAGAAGTCCGCGGAGATGGTCGACGATTCCGGAGAAGAATTCGATCTTCTGGCGATGGATGACTTGGTCTTTTCTGATGATGACCTCCCTCTTCCGAATAGCTTAGACCGTACAGCCGGACGTGACATGGGATCTGGTGGGATGGGCATGAAAGGCCCGCGGGTGGGTGGAACCACTACTACGAAGGGCCCGCGGGCGGCTGGAACCGCTGTGGTATGTACAACCGATGGAGCACACTCCACAACCACGGCCTATACCCTACCAGCGCCCGCCATTGGCCCAACCACCGTCCAGACCCTCCCCGCACCCCACAGTTTAGCCACCGCTGACAAGGCTTTGTGGAACAGGTTTGCGGCTCATCTTCCCCTCGACTGCGTCGATTGGTCCGAGGAGCAAGCTATTGCACAATTCCGCGTGTTTCAACGTTGGTTCAGTGCTGAGACCAATGGTGTACTGGCTGGGGCTGCATTATACACCCCCCCCTCAGTGGCAATGAACAGGGACGTCGCAGACCCGTCACCACCCGCGGGTGGGAACGATTCTCCGAAGACGATTGAGCCCGTCTTTGCCAAGGTCGCAGAGAAAATGCCTGACCTCATGCTGGTTGAAAGAACGACTGCATGCGGTTCCACCAATCCGGGAGAAAGGACACCTGAAGGGGCTACCCCCACGCTGGCAGACAAGGAGACTCTGGCGTTGAATCATTCACTCCCGAATAATTCAATGATCCAAAATGCACGCGTTGAAGAGGTTCCAAAACGTGTATTGGACCCATCGGACAATCCAGAGGGTCAGGACATCCAGATGAAAGATGGCCCACCCGCAAAGAGGGCCCGGACCGCTGTGAAACCAACCCCTGCCAAGCCAACCAGGAGCAGCGCCCGTACCAATGCCCCTGGTCCGTCCATCCCCTTGACTAGATCGAAGGCAAAGCGCGGGGGTAAACGCAAATAGTCCGGCCCAACGTCGGACCTTTTACTTACTGGAACTTGACTTTCATTTGTCTAAATACATTGGAGCTTTAGCAGTCCGTTAGTACTTGACAATATAATCTGAATGGAATCTTTGCAATAACTATGTAGACAGCTGGAGAAGCTGGATCGTTTCCCCACGGCCGCGGACCGTTTTGTTTCGGCCGCCTGGACCTTTTCAGGAACGTTAATCACCCTCGGTGATTAACGTTTAATTCCCTCCAGCATCTGGAGGGAATGCATTGTAACCATCTGCTCAAGAAAAATTGTATTTGAAAACCTAGCTGCGATAACTATGTGTATGTCCAAAAAAAATTATAGGAGGGCCGTAGACACCGTACAACTAATCCAACGTCTTGGCCCGGTCAACTGGAGAGCCGTCAACTGCATTGAAAATGTAACGTCCGTCATCGATGGAGGGGACTAGGCCGTGCAGAGCGTCGTTGGAAGGAGTCGATGGCCGTGGATGGACGTCGCCCAGGGAGATGGTAGTCAGGTCTTTAGCACCCGCGGACCCGTGGACTTCGCTCAAACCCCCTTTCACGTCCTTAGCCCTCTGCACCTCCTTCCGAACCGCGTCGTCGTCGACTACCCTGTCCCATCCCACCGCCCGTTCAACTCTCATCCGCTTGTCCAAACCATCATCCGGGTGCCTCAAGAACTCATTGGTCATCACATTGAGGCAGAGCCCCTCTAGCTTCCCCAATCTTTCCTCAATGAACTCCTTTCCACGGCGTACGTTTCGAATGTCTTCTTCGATCCCAGCGACCCTCCCACCCAGGCTATCCAGTTCGTCCGGTAACCTCGAGATTCCATCCGCGTCGTTTAGTCGAAGGTTGTCGTTCACCCCCTGGATAAAGTTCTGAATCCGGGTTTTCAGGCCCTCGGACAAGGACCTCATCTGCTGCTGGGTTACCATTCCTTCAACCTTTTCACGGAGTTCGTCCAGCACCTGCGAAGAGACGGGATCCTCACTCGGGGCGCGTGCGGCGAACGATTCCATCAAGACCTTTTGACTCTCCTCAAGGTCCTCCAACATCGACCTCTGCATCTCGAGTTCCTTCTTCAACTCTTCCATCTCCTGGTCCTTCTGCCGGATCGCGATGGCGGACATGGCCTCGACTCGGGCGGACGTCTCGCGGACCTTATTGGACATTTTGCCCAGATCAACGCCTTGCTGGCGGACGGATGTCGAGATGCTGTCGAGACGACGGGTGAATGGATCCTGGAGGTCGATGGGCGTATGGGAGTCTTCCCTAAGCTCCGCAAATGTAGCCCCTGGGGGACGTTAAGTCACTCTGTATTTCCATAGAGAAATAGAAGGACTTACTGGCTGTTTCACCATCGTGGCCTGGTCGTACACTCCCATCCCTTACCCTCCCCTTTGTGACGCTAACCTCAGGTTCGGACGTCTGGCGACTTGAGGCCCGCGTCACCCGAATAGCCACCTTTGGTTCCTTTGCAGACTCTGGGACGATTACCTCCGCTACGGACTTCTCAGGGATTTGGTTCGGTCCCGTGTAGCGCGAATTCGCATATACCGTTGTCTTCTCTGGATGAATGAGACCGCGGGCATCGTCCTTGGCGGGGGGTGGTCGAGAGCCCCCACTCTGGGTGACAGCCTCAGTCTTCGCGGGTGGTTTGGTGGCGCGAGGACGAGGGCGCGCATCTTTGGCCTCGATTTCTTTGCCCGCTGGCTTCGCACTTTGCTTCGGCGGAGCAGTGACGAGGACGATGGGGGGAGTCAGTTCACGGGGTTTTTTCGACGTCGTCTTCTTGGGCATCGGATTGGAGGTAAGTCGATTGGCAGACGCACCGGGGGTGTTGACAAAGCTACAGCCGATCTTCCTTGAACGGCACTTGACGCACGCGTTGCCTTTGAGACCTATTGCGACAACGCAATCCAAGTTGGCGATCTCGCACTGCTTGCAAGGAGTGCGATGGCGGGGGGTGGGTTCGGTGGCCGTAACTCCCATTGTCCCAAAGTCGTAATCGGGGTCGTCCATCTCGACATCCTTGTTCTCTCCCTGCACCTTCGCCTTCTTCCTCTGCTCCTTCGGCCCTGGTACTTCCACAACCTCAGCCTCCATGTCTCCATTATCCCCTGCATCCGCCTTACGCTTGTGCCCTCTACTCCGCTTTTTCGGAACTTCCTCCACAACCTCCTTCTGTTTGCTTTTCTCTCCGGCCGCTGGCCCATCCGCGTTCACTCCCCAGCCGCCTAATAGATCACTGAAGTCATCCTCCTCAACTTCCTCCTCTTGCTCCTGCTCGGGCGATGGCTCCTCGAGAACTTCCCAATTAAAATCCCCCTGCTCCGTTACAAGGACCTCGTTGGTAATCCGCTCCATCTCGGGCGTTACTGAAAAGTCAGGATCGTGTTGCAGGACTTGCGCGCAACGTAGGTACCAACCCTACATTTTTCTCTGAGTTGCATGTAATGTTAGATAGTGAAATACACTCACCACAACCTTTCGTAGGGAATCCTCCCGAGCTGCCCTTGTCCGCTCGTTCGCACCTTCATACGATTCCCTGTACCAAGTGCGGGCCAATTCGATGAGTGAGGGAATCCGCGGGTAAATCTCGTTGATTTTTTCACGGGTGGGAAGCTTCTTGGTGAGATCGGAGGGGATGTTGAAGATGGAGAGTGGGGTGGACATAATGACCGTCGACGCTAACGTGGTGGGTGGATAACGGAGTGGATGGGTGATGGGAAAGAATAGAGAGGTGGTGGGGGTGGAAATATTCTATGTCAACATTTCCATTTTCGGACATCAATGAATTTCGGCCGAATCTGGAGGATCGCATCTCGATTACTCCATTGTCCACCATCCAAATTGTCTTGAACAAAGTACTCCATTGTCCACCCTCCGAATCGTCTTCAGCAATAAAATGTCGTCTACGTCCCCTCTTGGTGCGCACTGTTCAACCCTTTTGTTTATTGACTAGTCAACTGACTGGAGAACAAAAGTCCGTTTGGCTGGGAATGCTTCCGCGGACATGATGTCCCGGACGTTCGCCACAACAAAGGGTAGGTGTTCACGTATGACCGTTGATTTCGTTGACCAATCTACCTAGGCATCAATTCCATGTTGGAAAACTACGAGCGACTGGAGCGGGCGAGAAATGATACAGATGTACGTATCTCATTTCGTCCTTTTACAACTTTCTAAAAGCCATCCTGAAGGTCGCTATTGCAAACTCCGAAAGCAATAAAACTTCCGCGACGCTCAGGGATTCTGATGGTCCTACGCGGGTACCTCTATCCTCGCCCTCCTCGAATCTCCGTCGGACCTTTTTTGATGAGGTCGCACCGGATTTGCCAGCAGTGACTCACCCTCTGGAATACGCCAGAATGGCGTATAAGGTATTGTATAGGGAATACGAGGAAGCGGTGAGGGCTCGGGACTTTTTGCTGCAGGTCCGCTCTCATGCGGAGGACCAACTTGAACAGTTGGACATGATGATCAGCCTCAAGAAAAAGGCCGTTCAACTTCAATCCAAGGGTGTGAGTTCAGGAGCTGTACTTAAGGTGTCGGATGGAATGGATGGTGGGCCTTAGTTTTTTACATACATTTATGAATACTTGTGCCCGCGGCTTCTACGAAGTATCCGGAGATCCATCACATTTATGAATACTTGCGCCCGCGGCTTCTACAAAGTATCCGGAGACCCATCACATTTTTCAATACTTGTGGCCGTGTCTTTTCGTTAATTAATACTTGCACCTGTTCCTTCTAGAAAGTATTCGGAGATGTATAATGTTGATTGAGACTTCCCCCCACGTCTTCTACAATGTATTCGGAGATCACAAAAGCTTGGATCTGTTGGATGGAAGGGATGCGGGTCGGTAGTTTGTGACTTACATTTATGAATACTCGCACCCGCATCTTCTACAAAGTATTGGGAGATGGATCACGTTGTGCCATAGTTGCGTCCCCGCTTTCCGTTGATTAATACTTGCAGCTGTGTCTTCTACAAGGTCTCCGTAATAGCTTTCCGGAGGAATGTATCCGGATCTTTCAACAAGTGCACTGGGCAAATGGGCCCAACTTTTGGCTATCAGTAGATTATACTTTGGGTACCTATGGTACCATTGATTATAGCAATAATCATGTCCTTTTGAGCACATGTGGCCCAACCTTTTACCATTGATTATGGCAATGATGAGGTCTGATGAATACCCATTGGGCCACACATGAATACCATATGTTAGGTACATCCATGGGTCCCAGGTATGGATCCATGGCGTCCATGTGTATTGGGCCCATTGGGGTAGACCTATGACTTATTGGGACAATTGTCAATTTCTATTGTTATGGTACTATAGTGACATCTATGTATACTTGTGTGAGAATGTCCGACCTACCTTGATGTCCCGCATGATGGACGATCTGGCCTCCAGATTGCGAGACCCAGAGGGGTCTACCTCGCTCTCTGCTCAGCTATCGGACCCTCACTATCCCCTAGCTGCTAGGCTAGGAGGGGATGATCGAATGGAGGTAGATTCCCCTGCAGCCATGAATCCCAGGGAGTTCGAGGAAGCGCACTTAGCGGCGATCAACGACATGATGGCCTCAGCAGGACCCTTGGTGTTGGATCCGGTACAGTATGATTACCCAGGCACCAATGCTTCGCCCAGCGACTTGGAGGACGGTGAAATGGAAGATCAAATGGCGGATTTAGGGTGGAAAAGGACTAAACGAGGCAAACGTGCTGGGCGACGGATTCAAAACATTCGGAAGCAAGATGAAAATCGTAGGCGCAGACAAGATCGATGTTAATCACCTCAAGGATTGAAGGATGCTCCAATCTCATGGGGGGGCTTTGTAACGGCGGACAGATGTCCTAGTACGGTTACATGATATGGGACCATCGTTTACCTTTGTTTACCTCTTGTTGTATATAGTTGAGCTACGTTTTCTTGTAATTACTCACTTGATAACCACATTATATACATATGTGGATTGGGTCACGGATACGCTTTACGGTTAGGCAACCTGATGCCTCCCCTCCGGGATACCAGAGTCCGACGTCGGGTGACAACGTCCCCCTCCCAGGGTTACAGGGACGCTCACCCGAGAAGACGCCACACGTCTCCTCATCTTCCTCGCTCTCGCGAGTACCTCACCTTTTCTCTGCTGCCATCTCGTGCGTGCGACTCCATCGAGAAGTCATGGAAACACATTCGGTTTCACATCTTGTGGATTTCCCAAGAGGTAGCAGGGGTTGTAGCTTTGGATTTCCAGAGTGATCTCAACCCTAGCTAGGATACGCCCACATCCAGTCTCATTTCTTCAGTCTTTCTCTCTTTGGACCAAGTTGCGACCAAGATCGCACCTGGGTCTTCACACCATTACCATTCCAGCTCACCATACGACTTTCATCAACAGCTCCTGCATTTAACATACAGATTGTCTGTTACAGATGACGTTGACGTCATTTGTCACCCACATCTCATGACCCACGTAACGACTACCCACTGCCCACGAAATCACCACGGCACCCACGAAATCACCACGAACACCCACGAAATCACCACGGCACCCACGAAATCACCACGAACACCCACGAAATCACCACGGCACCCACGAAATCACCACGAACACCCACGAAATCACCATGGCGCCCACGAAAACACCACGGCACCCACGAAAACACCACGGCACCCATGAAAATCACACGGCACCCACGGAACGACGCCCAGTGCCCACACACACTGCCAGCACCCACGAAACGACGTCACAATGCAACGCAATGCCCAGCAGACACAACGCCAATGAGGACGATGACACATGAGGACGACGACACGCGAAAACAACGACACGCGAGGACAACGACACGCGAAAACAACGACACAACGCGATGACACGTCGACGATGTGCGCCAACAAGACCTCTCCCTCCCCCTCCCCTGCTGCTCACCACTCCTTCCTCTCCCTACTGCTCACCCACTACCCACCATCCCCTTCCCCCTCCCTTACTCCCCCTCCTTTCCTGCTCACCACTCCCTCCCTCTCCCTACCCCCTTCATTCCCTACCCCCTCCCTTCATTCCCAACCCCCTTCATTCCCTACCCCCTGTCTTCATTCCCTCATTCCCTACCTCCCCTCTCCCTCACTGCCCCTCCCTTCAGTTCTTCATTCCCCCCACTCCCAGCACCCCTACCCCTCCACTCCTTCCCCCTCACTCCCTCCACTCCCTCCACTTTTCCCATCTCCCTCCACTCCTCCCCCTCCCTCCACTCCTCCCCCTCCCTCTATCTAGATTCAATGTAGATAAATTCCATCATGTATTTCTAATAAATGAGTTTAAATGAATCTTCCCTCTTTAAGTATAAATGTCCTAAGGAATCCTAAGATTAAGTTAGATGAAGATGTCCAGGATGATGAGGATAACTAAATGACAGCAAAGGGAAGTATAAAGAAGTGTATACTAGTGTAATAGAAGTGTGCAGAAGTGTATATAGAAGTGTATATTAGTGTAAATTCACCAGATTCCAGTTCCATTCCTGAGGATTCCTGTGGATTCCTGTCCCATTCCTGTGGATTCCTGTCCCATTCCTGTGGATTCCTGTCCCATTCCTGTGGATTCCTGTCCCATTCCTGAGGATTCCTGAGGATTCCTGCAGGAATGGGTGGGGCACTATAAAGTACTGCCTTCCTTGAGCCTATCTTTGTCCTCTCCCCTCCCCTTTCTCTCCCCCTTCCTTGTCCATCACCCCTCCCCTTTCTCTCCCCCTTCCTTGTCCATCACCCCTCCACTTTCTCTCCCCCTTCCTTTTCCCTCCCCCCTTTGTCCCTCCCCTCCCTTTTCCCTCCCCCTTCCCTGTCCCTCCCCCTTCCTTGTCAATCCCCTATTCCTTGTCCCCCTTTCCTTTTCCCTTCCCCTCTCCCTCCCCATTTCCTGCTCCCCCTTCCTTCACTCTCTCTCCCTACCACTCTCTCCCCCCTCCATCACTCTCCCCTCCATCACTCTCCCCTCCATCACTCTCCCCTCCATCACTCTCTCCTCCATCACTCTCCCCCACTCCCTCCCCCTCCCTTTAACACTCAATGTAGTAGAATAGATTTATGTAGTTCTATCAAATACACTGTGATTCTCCCTATTCAAGTCTAAATATCATAAAGAATTCTTAGAAGTTATGAGCATAAGGTCTGAGTTGATTAAGTCACATGACATTGAGCTAAGCTTAAAATTTTCCATAATATGCTCTAGGCTCCAAAATATGTTTTTAGGCCATTCCTGTCCATTCCTGTGGATTCCAGTGCCATTCCTGTCCATTCCAGTGGATTCCTGTGTCATTCCTGTGGATTCCAGTGGAATGGCTCCATTCCTGCAGGAATCAGTGGGGCATGATGAAGTACTGAGAAATAACGATACAACACCACTTCGAGCTCCAGGTATTGGAGGAAACGCACACAAGTCATAGAGCCCTTGACAATGGTGTTTGAGACCATCCCATCTAGCGTGAGTAGTCCTTCAACAGAAAAACATCGCCCGTGAATGAATACACCCACAAGCAGCTACCACTTTTATCATATAACTAAGGCAGTTGCCACAGGAGTGATGTGTATAAGTCCATGCTCTTTATGAGATATCGCTCTGGATATTTTATTGGGTGTCTTGGTGGCTTTCATTGACTATTTTGTTCCTGTTTCAGTGTGGTTTCAATAGATATTTCATTAGTATTTCAGGATATTTCATTGTGCTTTTCATAACTAATGCTCTGCACTTTCAATAGATATTTCATTAAGAATGTTAGGCTCTCTCATTGTGGTTTTTGTTGATTACTCAGTGCACTTTCAATGGATTTTTCATTAATATTTCAGAATATTTCATTGCACTTTTCATAACTAATGCTTGTCACTTTCAATGGATATTTCATTAGGAATGTTAGGCCTTCTCATTGCGATTTTCATTAATTACTCAGTGCACTTTCAATGGATTTTTCATTAATATTTCAGGATATTTCATTAGGAATGTTAGGTCCTCTCATTGCAATTTCATTGGTTATCCAGTACTCTATCAATGGATCACTGTTGGTGATGACATTGGGGTTGTTTTCAGGGTCCAGGGTGCATTGCCAAATATGGTAATATAGCCCAGAATAGCACTTCAGTCACCCATTTTAGGGTACCTATGAGGTATATGAATTCTTGGATTTAGGGAGGACTTTACACTCCTCCACATATTCCGGTTGGACTCCAGATGGACTCTGGCGGACTCCAGATGGATTTCTGGAGTCCATCCACACTTTTTTCTTTAGTGGTAACCAGCCAAATATTAGTCTGGAATACCCCTGGAGTCCACCTGGAGTCCAGCTGCTCTCCAGGTGGACCCATCTGGACAGCTATCTAGTGCCAAGTGCATGCTATCCACCAGTGGCATCAGTGTCGCTCCCCCATGCCGCTCCCTTCGACACGCTGATCCCACCTCTGGCCAACCCACACCCCCTGACGACACGGCCTCCGCTCAGCCTGCTACCACTACCAGACACTGCCCAGCCACTGATCCACATGGTGGGAAAGATGAAAAAAACAGCGACGAAGAGAAAGTACATGATGCTGAAGCCGACAAGCAGAACAAACACAATGAAAACAAGGAACGACCCAATGAAGACGACCAGGACAACAAAGAAGACACCCAGCACGATGAACAAGACAACGAATATGACAACCAGCAGGGCCACACCAAGGTGAACAAGGAGCAGGATGCAAACCCAATTGCCACGCGTCAGCGTGCCCCACACGCCAATGCCAGCACTACCACCAACACTGACACACATCAGCGAAATGCAAGCACCAACACCATGCGTCAGCGTGATCCCACCACCACACATCAGCCAGATGAGACCACCAACGCCACCACCACACGTCAGCGTGACGCGCCCACCACCACCACACATCAGCCGGATGAGACCAACACCACCACCACACATCAGCATGACGTACCCACCAACACCACCACCACCACACGTCAGCATGATGCGCCCACATGTCAGCCAGATGAGATCACCAACACCACCACCACACATCAGCGTGATGTGCCTGCCAACACCACCACTGCACGTCAGTGCAATGTGCCCACCAACACACGTCAGCATGACGTGCCCACTAACACTGTCACCAACACAACAGGTACGTCCAACTTACCATGTCTCATCCCCACTCATCACAGTCAGGATGGTGGATACCCCACCACCTTTCCTGACAGTGAAAACCTGTCTCGACATCGGGATGGTATGTAATCCACCACCCATCCCAATTGTCAAGAAGGCTGGATAGGCTATGCTTATCTTTATTTTTTTTATTGATATCTATATACCATGTATCATTATGCTATGTTGGTGCTAAGTAGAACATTTAGACCTTAGTGCTATCTTGCAGGGGCGGCCAACAAAGTGTTTAGACTCTGCTGCCAATGAAAGTCCAGCAGCATCCATGCACCATGGTGAAGGTATGATTTATCTATCTGTCTTCTATGATATGGTGTTAAACTTTCTAAAATGCAGATATGGTTATGGCTAGTCCACCAAAGGGGGGGATTCCTGCATATGGCTCATCCTGTTCGACTGGTGGAGTCTTTCGGGGTAAGGCCCTAGGCAATGCCATTAACATTGGTGATGCCAATGAAGTCTGGGAAGAGATGGATGTTTTCACACAGGGACTAGCCCAGAAGCCAATCAAGGGAAAGATCCACTTTTATATCTCAAACATTAATCCACCTGATGTTGACATCACCCAATCCTCCTTTATTGCCAATGTTCATGATATCAGCAAGTGCGAAACTATTCAAGATGTTATTAGTCATGGTTCTTGAGACTATTCACCTATTTGGCGTAAGTTTGCAATTGTTTAGTGAATATCTATTAATCGCTTTACATAGGACCTGCTTATCAACTCTTCAAATATGAAGAAGAGGGCTGGAGTATTCAAGGACACTATGAATCAACCATGAACCACAAACCAACTGATGAAGACTATGTGGAGTGGTCGGATGATGAGCAGAACAGAAAGTTTATTCGCATTTTGAGTGTAAGTTATTTACTGGACTCTTTTTGAATTGGTTTAATTAAGAGTCTGGTTTCTAGACTACATTTGATCCAAGTCTCTCAGTATCCTTGCCTGGCTTTGCAGGCCGTCTTGGTTCTAGCATTGGGTCTCGCTCTGTGTCTGGCTCTCATACTTCTCGTATATCTGCTGGTCATTCTTCCCCCACACTTCCTGCTGTTGAACAAGGTTCATCTTCAGGTCACTGGCTTGTCGGAAAGGACAAAATATCTCCAGCATTGCGACAGCGTCTCATTGAAGAGCTTAATATCAATGCCAATTATACAAACCATTCAGCTACAGGTCTGTGGTTTGCCTGGGGACAATATCTGGAATGTACTGCAGCTCTTGCATAGGCCAAAGAAATGGTAGAAGCTGGCAATTGGCCATCTGATATCCCTCCTTTTACTGAATGGCTGGTGATTGAAGTCTTTATTGGAAGGTCAACCTGGTATGACAACTACGTCCCAGCCTTTGGATCAATCGCAGACAAAGAAACAGACTTTGCTGACATGAGAGACTGGTTGGATAGCCCACCAGAGCAAGTCCATTGCTCTGATACTGAGCGTCTTTGGGGTATTCATGATCAGTCATCTTTTACAATGGAGGATATAAAGAAGTGGCAGGAGAATGGTGGCACGTTGAATAAACATTATAGTCCAACTCCTAGTCCAGAACGAGATCACTCATCAAAAGGAAAGGCAAAGGCAAAGGCAAAGACTCACAGGAAATTGAAGTATTAGATTTTTTTCTCTTTTCTTTCTATTCAAAGTTACTCATGTTTTTTGTACTTGTAGCTCAGTTGTGAACTGTTTTCCTTTGTTTTACAGATTTGCAGTGTTTCTTGGCTCCCTTGGTTTCAGCATTATATGCACTTTGTTCTCTGCTTTGATATGCCTTACTTTCCCTGTAACTGCTTTCTCATTCTTGACAAGGCTGTGTGTTATTCTTGCCTTTGTACCTTTGGTCTCTGCAGCTCCAAAAACCCAGCCATTTCCCAATCTGCCATTTAAAGCTTTCAGTGCATTTGTGGAACAAACATTTGGTCCAACTATCTCATTAGCCACAGTGCTTCTTCTCTTGTTTACAATGACTGAAAATCCTGAATTGCTCAGTCTACATGCCTGTCAACAGCATCCAGCTGAGGGTGAAAACAAAACTGTAGCTTCTGGATGGATTCATTCTTTGTCATGTGCTATAGTGCACTGATTGAAGGATGATATTAAAACAGTGTTTCGTCCTGGAGAATATTGGCCAAAGCAGAATCACCAAGTCACAAAATTGTCTATCAAACTTGATGCATTTGCAAATTTATTGAATCTAACCCCATATGACCATCAGGGAAAGTTCAAAGAGAGATTGCGGCCAGTTTCCTATATTGCAATTCAAGCAGTTCATGCCATTTGTCCTGATAGCATTACTTGTGTTGATCAACAGTGTGCTTCTCGAGCCCTTTTGCAAATAACCAGACCAAGAGATATTCCATTGGTTACTTTAATCAAAGACAATATTCCTTATGAGGATGTTCCTATTCTAACAGGCAAATGTATGCAATGTGGTGCTACCTATTATGCAGATCATGAGTGCTTCAAAGACAACTATGGTTCTTGGACCAAATGCTATTTGAACTCTGCACGATTCCTAAAGATAGGACAGTCTACTTGGGTTGACAGAAATTTTACACATTCTGTTCTTAGTGGAATGTATAATTTCCATGCATCAGCCTCTTCATATACGCAGTATTGGAATGATTGTGCTTCAGTTACTGATTCCAAAGTCAAAGTGACTCAGCGTCATGTTTGGCAGGCATTTGTTCAGGAATCAATTAGAACAATTGCAAGTGTGAATAACTATAATTTGGAGTTGCCTGAAAACTTGAACATTGAAGAAGTTACTGAGCAGGCATTTAAGAAATTAGGAAATGGAGGGATAATAGAGCCAGGAAAAGAACATTCATGTTCTAAGTGCTGTCAACCATATAAAGCCACTGCAGATTTTATGGCCAATGAAGACCCTGCAGCAGTGATAGGAGCAGATGAAAATTCTACTGTACCTGTTTTAACAGGAGAATATGCAAATTTATCTGCACAAGAGACTACAAGAGAGAGACAAACAGCCCAATCAAGAGCAAACATTCTTAATCATGCTGATCCCAATGCTATGGATGTCAGTGATGATGATGCTGATTGTTCAATGATTGTAATGGATGGTGCTGTTATGGGCCCTCAGGTAATTAAACTTAATTGGCCTTCTAGAAACTGGATGCTAACGTTTTTAAAGCACTGTGCAGCAGAAGGATGCATTAAAGACTTACAAAATACAAGAGGAGGGGCATTTTGTGAAGAACATGAAAGACAATATGGGAATAAATGCCGTATCCATGACTGTCCTCAAGATAGAGTTGAGAATACACTGGCATGCCACTCTCACCAAACAGAATGGAAGAAATACAAACTTGACCACAGCTGTTCAAGCTTGCTTGGAGTAAAAAGGATGTTACAAAGACCAGAAGAGAGAAATGCTTGGGAACCTGGTCTCCGCAGAACTGTTCAGCCCCATGATGATGATGAGGATGTTACAATTCCATGACACAATTATTTTGGAGCAGCCAGATTCTATTGTGTTGAAACAATTACAGCACCATGTGGTGTTGTAATTGCATGGGTTAAATTTGACAGATCTGAGTCTCCAACCAACATTCTTAATTGGTTAGAGAAGATATATCCTACTGAGGAATCTCGACCACACTACATTTGCATTGATAAAGCTTGTTGAGTACTTAGAACAGCCATTGCAAATGGAAGCTGGGATAGATGGAAGAAAACCACACGTTTTATTGTTGACTCTTATCATTATATCAATCATCGTACATTGGATTACTTGTGCCGCAAATGGTGTAATCCTGGCCCATTAAATGGTTCTGCTCCAAATCTGGTTAAAGTTGCTCATGATAAAAATGGAAGACCATATCTTCAACAGGCATTTAATACACAGGTATATTATGCATTTTCATTCAGTTTGATCTGATTTGACTGACTCAATTATAGGCATGTGAACAATTAAATTCTTGGCTTGGAGGATTTGAGTCCATTCTCAAACAAATGAAAACTGGAAATTTTGATTGGTTCTTGCATACCATGCTTTTTTATCACACTCAGCATGTTATTCAAAAGCAAGGACAGAAGGAAGAGCCTCACCAAATAATTGAAATCAATGATGATGAAGATGATAACAGTGGAGAAGCTATTATAGAGAGACATTGGAATGTGGAAGATGATGACTAAAGTGGTATATTATGTTTTTTTCAAAACTTTGTTGATCAATAAGAATATTTTTTACAACATTTCCTTGAGACAGTCTAAAATGAGTGCAGTCCATCTATCATCCAGCTGGATGATCCAGAAATATGGACATTTGGTTGCATTACAGTTGGACCTCCAGAAATCCATCTGGAGTCTGCCGGAGTCCAACTGGAGTCCAACTGGATGATGTGGAGGAGTGTAAAGTACATTTGGGATGGACCTTGAAGGTAATGCCTGATGTTCTGTACATCATTTGTATGTTTTTCCAATTTTTCTGCTATTTTCTGGATATATTACCATACTTGGAAATGTTTCCTGGACCCTGAAAACAACCCTGATGTCATCACCAACAGTGAGCACCACCCTGCTATTTTCTTTCTGATTTTTTGGCTATTTTCTGGCTATTCTGCACTTCAGTCACCCGTTTTAGGGTACCTATGAGGTATATGAATTCTTGGATTTAAGGGTACCTCAATGGTACCCATTCCAGAGTGGTATGTGAGCACCATACCAATACCATGGTACCATGGAATGGAAAACTCATACCATATCCCACTCATACCAATACCAAGTTACCATACCATACCATGTCATGTTACACCATACCAGATGGTATGATACCATCATACCAAAGCTGTCACTGGGTGTCTGGGGTCCTTTTCCAAAATAAATAAATGAATTCTGCAGGCTGCAATACTGGTCCATTGGGTACCATTTTTTGTGGGGTGGTTCTCCATGTTTTTCTTGAGATATTGAGCTACAAATTGAGGCTAGATAGTCCAAACCATCTATTGAAAATGAATTTAAAAGAAAAAAGTGTAACACTTTTCCCAATTAGGAAATAGTGCGGACATCGTCCTGAACAGTGACAACACCAAGTTAGCCACTAGCTCCAGTGGCCCAAAGAGCATGGGACTATCTAGCCTCAATTTGTAGCTCAATATCTCAAGAAAAACATGGAGAACCACCCCACAAAAAATGGTACCCAATGGACCAGTATTGCAGCCTGCAGAATTCATTTATTTATTTTGGAAAAGGACCCCAGACACCCAGTGACAGCTTTGGTATGATGGTATCATACCATCTGGTATGGTGTAACATGACATGGTATGGTATGGTAACTTGGTATTGGTATGAGTGGGATATGGTATGAGTTTTCCATTCCATGGTACCATGGTATTGGTATGGTGCTCACATACCACTCTGGAATGGGTACCATTGAGGTACCCTTAAATCCAAGAATTCATATACCTCATAGGTACCCTAAAACGGGTGACTGAAGTGCAGAATAGCCAGAAAATAGCCAAAAAATCAGAAAGAAAATAGCAGGGTGGTGCTCACTGTTGGTGATGACATCAGGGTTGTTTTCAGGGTCCAGGAAACATTTCCAAGTATGGTAATATATCCAGAAAATAGCAGAAAAATTGGAAAAACATACAAATGATGTACAGAACATCAGGCATTACCTTCAAGGTCCATCCCAAATGTACTTTACACTCCTCCACATCATCCAGTTGGACTCCAGTTGGACTCCGGCAGACTCCAGATGGATTTCTGGAGGTCCAACTGTAATGCAACCAAATGTCCATATTTCTGGATCATCCAGCTGGATGATAGATGGACTGCACTCATTTTAGACTGTCTCAAGGAAATGTTGTAAAAAATATTCTTATTGATCAACAAAGTTTTGAAAAAAACATAATATACCACTTTAGTCATCATCTTCCACATTCCAATGTCTCTCTATAATAGCTTCTCCACTGTTATCATCTTCATCATCATTGATTTCAATTATTTGGTGAGGCTCTTCCTTCTGTCCTTGCTTTTGAATAACATGCTGAGTGTGATAAAAAAGCATGGTATGCAAGAACCAATCAAAATTTCCAGTTTTCATTTGTTTGAGAATGGACTCAAATCCTCCAAGCCAAGAATTTAATTGTTCACATGCCTATAATTGAGTCAGTCAAATCAGATCAAACTGAATGAAAATGCATAATATACCTGTGTATTAAATGCCTGTTGAAGATATGGTCTTCCATTTTTATCATGAGCAACTTTAACCAGATTTGGAGCAGAACCATTTAATGGGCCAGGATTACACCATTTGCGGCACAAGTAATCCAATGTACGATGATTGATATAATGATAAGAGTCAACAATAAAACGTGTGGTTTTCTTCCATCTATCCCAGCTTCCATTTGCAATGGCTGTTCTAAGTACTCAACAAGCTTTATCAATGCAAATGTAGTGTGGTCGAGATTCCTCAGTAGGATATATCTTCTCTAACCAATTAAGAATGTTGGTTGGAGACTCAGATCTGTCAAATTTAACCCATGCAATTACAACACCACATGGTGCTGTAATTGTTTCAACACAATAGAATCTGGCTGCTCCAAAATAATTGTGTCATGGAATTGTAACATCCTCATCATCATCATGGGGCTGAACAGTTCTGCGGAGACCAGGTTCCCAAGCATTTCTCTCTTCTGGTCTTTGTAACATCCTTTGAGGTCTTAGTGATGCCCTACATATTCCTGCCAGATTCCGGTCATTCCGGTGGATTCTGGTGTCATTCCAGTGGAATTTACCAGCCAAAATTTCACTCCAGCCACAGAATATTGTTATTCCGGGATTTTCACCAGAACAGTCCCTGGAATGCACTGGAATGGAATGGCACTGGAATCCAGTGACTGGAATGAGCACTAAAAATTGCCAAATATGGCAAGATTTATATTTTCAGATAAAAATTAGCAATATAAACTACAAACAGTTGGACTTAGACTACACAGTTTACTGATACATTATAAAGACTACAAAAGTCAAACTTAGACTACAAAGCTTGCTGATAGACTACAAAAAAGTCAGACTTAGACTACAAAGCTAGAGTTAGGGTCAAAAGGTTATCTTGACTACAAAGTTTGTAGTGTCTGCTTTTTGTCATTACAAAATTGTTGAATTTGATGAGAAGTTTCCCCCTCACATGAAAGCCCCTCTCCAGTTCCCAACAGAGTGCCTTGCGAAGGTTTACTCTACCCAGAAGCTGGTCCAAATCAATGCGGTGAAGGCTAAACGTTCAATTTTGCAACCCTTCACCTTCTTGGCATGGTGGACCACAATTCGGCCTGAATGGGAGGCGCAACTCAGTGAAACAGCAGTAGAAATGATTGACAGGTCTCAGCATCGACAAAGGGCAAGCGCGGCATAATTTGCGACCTTGAAAGGGATTGGGCAGTCATTAACATCCCCTTGTATGTACAGAATGATATCCCTTTTTTCTACCTCTCCCTTTGATATTGAAGGTAGTTAAATAAATGTATGTATGTAATCTATGTAGGTACTTCTACTGTAAACACCCAATTGTGAATAATTAATTCTTCTAATATGTTCAAAAACTCTAAGTTTGAAATTATTCCATGACCATTCCATCTGGATTCCATATGGAAATAGTATGTGGGGAGGCACACCACCGACATCAAGATGTGGCTGCTTAGTCATTGTACAGCCACTTCAAAATGGCCAAATCACTTTGTGTTTGGACATCCTGACTTGAGAACACAATTGAGGGGTGTGTAGAGTAGAAATTATGATAGAAATTTGTAAAAGGATGTACATAGAAATATAATCTACAAATCATCATTATCCAACTCATATAAATTGTCATGTCTGGCCTGCTTATTAGTGTCCATGCCCAAAATTAGTTGTTCTGCTCCTTCAATTGTTTCACCTCAAAGCATGGAATCTTGCCACAGCTTTCTTCAGTGCAGCCACATGGTCTTCTTTGAGTTTCATGCAGCTTTTCAATGGTGCTACATCAACCTCACTCTCCAGGGCTTGACCTGGCTCAGTTCTTGCGCTGTCAGCTGCCAAACACTTCTCAATCTCACAGTGACAATCCAACTGGAAATTTAAGTCCTCGTTCTTGATCCTTTCAATTTTGATATCCATGAGAACCAGCTTCTTGACAGTCTCCATGAGGATTGCTGCTTTCTTGTCATGCTTTTCAACTCTGGCTATTTCCTTTTTCCTGTTCTCCAATATTTTCTCCTTGTCAGCTTGAATTTGTGCAACCTTGAGCACTTTCTGATGCCCACTCTGATCACGTCGCCTGGCAGTTCTCATGAGGTAAGTCTGATCTTCTTTTTCTGTGAGCTTGTGTGACATAAACTCCTCTGTGTTATTTTGTGCAGCCATGAAGGATGCATTGAACTTCAGCAAAGTTTCTGCAGGCCTTCTCGCTTGCCCACGTCACCAAGTATCCAAGCCACCCTTGTTCACATCATTTGTTGAAGAAAAGTAGAGCTTGAACTCATCTGAGAATCATTTGACAAATGTCTCTCATGCTCCCTGTACAAAGGCAATGACAGCATTGTCAAGGTTGGTAAGTTTCTGTTTGAGTGTTTTGATGATGTTGAGAACTTTTAATGACCATTTGTCCCATTCCTCCCCATTTAGACATCCAGTTTTATGTGAGACATTGTCACCAGCCCAGAGCGATGGCTTGTCAATTATTGATTGCAGGAATGAGGCCTTTTTTTCAAAGAATTCCCATAGCTTGAGGATGTTCTTGTGGGTCCTGACATGCTGCATGAAAGGCTGAGAAACAGCAATGTTGTATAAGGCCAGAACACAGTTCTGTGAGTGTCAGTATGTTCTTGATGGCTTTGGAAAAAAAATTCTCAATGTTTGTTTCTCCAGGTTTGTCCTTCGCATCACGAATAGCCCCCATGAAAGAGAGGAAGTGTTTGCAATAAACAAGAATGGTTGCAGCAGCTTCACTATGTGAGCTGTATCACATGTTGCTCACATCCAGGTATGGGATGTGGTGGCCAATGTGCTGCTCCATATACCAAAGGTACATATCCTATTGTCCTTTTTTTGTATCTTTATTTTTGAATATCATTCTGCCCAGAGTTGTTGTGTGGACTCCACCATGCTTAGACCCCTCCTCAGCACGTTTCTCCGCTGCCGTAGGTTCCCTACCCAAAGATCAGTTGGCAAGAACCGCCACATCAAATTTGTTTGCAAGGAGTTTCAGACCAGTCTTCTTCAACCTTGCCCACATTTCCGCCATCACCTTAGCACCCCCTTTGACACAGTTTAGGTCCTTGTGCATGCAGCATCCCATTCAGATAAAGCAAGTCAGTTCCTTTTGTTCAGCTGCCGACATGGCTTTGAAGACTTGCTTTCCAATCTCATGGATGATTTGGACATCCATGCCTGCCTTTTCATCATCTGAGAGTGCATCCCATGCAGCCTGTCCATTGTATGCCTCAATCTGCTTTGCTTTTAGGGACAAGAGAGTGGCAATAACTCAGCCAACATCCATTTTGAACGGGGCTTCCTCTCCAAGACACACAAGAATGACTTCGAGTCACCATACTCAAAGTATTTCATGACTCTTCTTCTGGTCAGTGGCATGGTCACCACTGGTACCAATCATTCAATACACAAAATCGTCAGGAATAAATTGTAAGCCCTCTCATTGTGCCAACAGACTATTATTAAAAACTTCGGCCAGCTCTCATAGTTGCTCCTTCAGGCCATCAACTTGTGTTTGGCTTGCATGATTGATTGAGGTGCTGATACCAAGGGTATGTGACTTCCATTCAGGTTGCGCTGTTGGTTTTGAATAGTTGACAACTTGTATGGCAATTGTTTGGCACTCATACTCAATATGATGATGAGAGGTGGAATCTGAACTGTAGGTAATTTCTTCAAGAGTGATTAGATTGCGCTAATGTAAAATTATCTTCAGTACTTACTTCCAGACTTCAGGATCTCATAGACAAGCTGTATGTCTGCTGCAACCCCCTGCTCAAGCATGAAGTGCTGAACAGACCATTTATTCATGTGCCTATTAACATGAATTCCCAGTGCATGCCCAATTTCAACCAAAGTGTTTCCAATCTTTGCTTCAGCAGTGCCTGTGGAGACCAAAAGATGAGCAAGTGACCTTGCAGCTGGTGTGTATTATCCTTTCTGCATCATGCAGAAGGTAGTAAGGTGCTTCTTTGCCCTCTCCTCCATACATCGTTTAAGAGTTCTCTTTGCAGACTCAAGCTGTCAACACCTCTTCCATAAAATGACACATTGTTCTGTAAGATTATTCTTGGTGTCGATAAGTGTTTTAATCTTTGCTTGTAACAGTGAAATGGACTCATCTGCCATCTCCTTCACCTCCTTCAAGCTCTTCCCCAACATATTCAGTACCCCATGCTTATGAGACACATCAATCTTGGCCTGCTTGAGATTCACCTTCCATTGGACAGCTGCTTTTTCCAATTTGAGGTTCTGTCTCTGAGCATTCCAGTACTTCTGTGTCACCTCCTTGACTAGTGCTTGAAAGTCCAGTCCAGTCTGGTTTTTTGACCCAAAACAGAAAGACCGAGACCTAGACCAGTCCACACAATTCCTAAAACATCAAAAGACCGGACCAGGACCAGAAAAGACCAAGACTGTGTTCTTTTTCGGTCTTTGGACTGGTCTTGGTCCAAACTGGTTACAACCAGTTCAAGACCGGTTTTTCAGCTAAATATGCCATAAATTTTGCAATTGTGAGTCAGTAATTTTATTAACATTCTTCATAGCTTCTAAACGAGTGCAAGAACGTTAAATTACGTTGAGAATTGATGTATATACAAAAATACTAAGGTACATCTGCTATTTTCACAAAATATTTTACAGTTTTTTATGTATCTTTGTCAGTTTTTATCCTAAAAATATGATCTTAGGTGTGTTTTGAAGGGTTTTTATGTAGGTACAAAAGACCAGTCTTAACTGACAAGACTGGTTCATGTAAACCAGTTTTTTTGCGGTCTTGTGATCTCAAATCTAAGAGACCAAGACTGCAGGTCCGGTCTTTTGCAGTCTTGGTCCGGTCCAGTTGCAGTCTTTTTGCAGTCTTGGGACTGGACTTCCAAGCACTATCCTTGACCTTCCTCTTGAGTTCCTCATTCTCTTTTTTCCACTGCTGAACAACCTTGGCTGGTGAGCCCACATTCATTCTTTCTCCAAGTGGATCTCTTTGACCAATAGGGCTTTTTCAAGGTTTTTATTGCTGATTTTTAGTTGTTTTCTTGAGATTTTCCTCCGTTTGACATATTCTCAACCCATTATAGGTAGTAGGGCATCATATTAGGGCTTTCGACATGTTGGTCACCTGTGTTACATTGTCACTTAATTGGCTTTTGTGCGTTGTAAAACTAATCAATATTTCTCTTTCCTCACACTTGTTCTGCACCTAGTGAACATGTCAGTGCATTGGTCTGGCCTTGCACTTGGGAGTGTCAGCCTTGGTTTTCAATAATTTCTCCCAAAAGCCTGTTCCTCATAATATTTTTAAGAGTTTAAGCATGAATATCAAAAAATTAAAGCCAAGACCCCCAGCAGAATTACTTTTTGTCTCAATCTAGGCACAAATATCAGGTGAGACACAGCTATTGCACTTAAAATATCAATTTTCCTTGTTTTTTAACAGATTGGCAGGAGATCAACATGTACAAATACCATGGCTCTTACATAGGCAGTGCACCTCCCCATAGTATGGAAGTTATTTAAAAAAAGTATGGATTCCATCTGTAAAAAGTATGGATTCCATCCCCCAAAAGTATGGATTCCATCAGCCATTCCATGGAATCCATCTGGAATGTCTGGAATCCACCCCCCCTTCCATGGATTCCACATGGATTAAGCCAGGGAGGGTAAAGTACAGAAATAGGTTGATATACTTCAATCAAAAGAGCCACACAAAATAATTCTATTCAACATGCTAAACAGAATATCAAGAGACCAGTACAAAAAAGAATATTACTAAGAAGAATAGAATCATTGTAGGGGAATTGAGAGCCTGCTAATTCATCATTGGGGACTTTCTCCTTATGGGATGAATGTGTTATTTGAGACAGATTTTTGAAGTTGTCTTTACAAGGAATACACTAATTATATGAGCATCAGAGTTGGTTTAAGAAAGTGATTAACCTCAGTATGCACCTTTTTTGTCAAAATTCATATTGAAGTTACATCAGCATCCTGGATATTGCCCCAATTACCCCACTTTTGGCTGCCTGAGCTTGGATGACTAGCTTCCCTGCCTCTTTGTACTTTCCCAGACTTGTAAAAGTGACTGCTAGGTTTTTTATAGCTAGAATGGTATGAGGGTGGTGTACTCCAAGAATTCTCTTCCTTGCATCCAGAACTTGGATCTGCAGCATCTCTGCATCTGTGTATTTTCTTATGCTGTGATATGTAGATGCTAGACTTGCCATAGCAGTAATGGTGTCTGGGTGTTCCACCCCAAGAATTCTCTTCCTTGCATCCAGAACTTGGATCTCCAGTGTCTCTGCCTCTGTGTATTTTCCCAGCTTTCCATATGTTACTGCTATATTTGCCATGGCTATCATTGTGTCTGGGTGTTCCACTCCCAAAATTCTCTTCCTTGCATCCAGAACTTGGATCTCCAGTGTCTCTGCCTCTGTGTATTTTCCCAAGTTTTTATATGAAGATGCTAGATTTCCCATGATTATCATTGTCTCTGGGTGTTCCACTCCAAGAATTCTCTTCCTTGCATCCAGAACTTGGATCTGCAGTGTCTCTGCCTCTGTGAATTTTCTTATGCTGTGATATGTAGATGCTAGACTTGCCATAGCAGTAATGGTGCCTGGGTGTTCCACTCCAAGAATTCTCTTCCTTGCATCCAGAACTTGGATCTGCAGTGTCTCTGCCTCTGTGAATTTTCTTATGCTGTGATATGTAGATGCTAGACTTGCCATAGCAGTAATGGTGCCTGGGTGTTCCACTCCAAGAATTCTCTTCCTTGCATCCAGAACTTGGATCTCCAGTGTCTCTGCCTCTGTGTATTTTCCCAGCTTTCCATATGTTACTGCTATATTTGCTATGGCTATCATTGTGTCTGGGTGTTCCATTCCAAGAATTCTCTTCCTTGCATCCAGAACTTGGATCTCCAGTGTCTCTGCCTCTGTGTATTTTCCCAAGTTTCTATATGAAGATGCTAGATTTCCCATGACTTTGATTGTCTCTGGGTGTTCCACTCCAAGAATTCTCTTCCTTGCATCCAGAACTTGGATCTCCAGTGTCTTTGCCTCTGTGTATTTTCCCAGCTTTCCATATGAACATGCTAGATTTGCCATGGTTGACATTGTGTGTGGGTGTTCCACTCCAAGAATTCTCCTCCATGCATCCAGAACTTGGATCTGCAGTGTCCCTGCCTCTGTGAATTTCCCCAGGTTATAATATGTCACTGCTAGATTTGCCATGGCTGTTATTGTGTCTGGGTGTTCGACTCCAAGAATTCTCTTCCTTGCATCCAGAACTTGGATCTCCAGTATCTCTGCCTCTGTGTATTTTCCCAGCTTTCCATATGTTACTGCTAGATTTGCCATGGCTATCATTGTGTGTGGGTGTTCCACTCCAAGAATTCTCTTCCATGCATCCAGAACTTGGATGTCCAGTGTCTCTGCCTCTGTGTATTTTCCCAAGTTTCTATATGAAGATGCTAAATTTGCCATTGCTTTGAATGTCTCTGGGTGTTCCATTCCAAGAATTCTCTTCCTTGCATCCAGAACTTGGATCTCCAGTGTCTCTGCCTCTGTGTATTTTCCCAAGTTTCTATATAAAAATGCTAGATTTCCTATGGCTCTGATTGTCTCTGGGTGCCCCACTCCAAGAATTCTCTTCCATGCATCCAGAACTTGGATCTCTAGTGTCTCTGCCTCTGTGTATTTTCCCAGCTTTCCATATGTTAGTGCTAGATTTTCCATGGCTATCATTGTCTCTGGGTGTTCCACTCCAAGAATTCTCTTCCTTGCATCCAGAACTTGGATCTCCAGTGTCTCTGCCTCTGTGTAGTTTCCCAGGTTTCTATATGTTTCTGCTAGATTTTCCATGGCAACAATTGTATCTGAGTGGTCCACTCCAAGCATTTCATTCCTTTTATCCAGAACTTTAATTTCCAATGTTTCTGCTTCTTTTGAATATCCTTGTTCCCTCAACAACCTTCCAAATTTTGCATAAGCATCATCCATGTAACTGATAATATTCTGATTGCCTTTTGATTTGCAGTACTCCATATTTGCCCTCACATGTGTTACCAAGGTCCTCTGGAATCCATATGGCTGGTCTGCATTCCATCTTAGTGAACAAGACAGTATGACATACACCATTAAGCAACATTTTTTCCTCTCATTCAAAGTCAATCTGTCCCTGCCCCAGGTATGAACCAGTGGATGCATTGCATACACATTATCAGATAGGCTCCTCTTGATTAAGGAGAAAGACAGCAATGTTCGAATTCCCTCTCTGAATATGAAATTATCCCAAGTACCTGTCTCACAAAGAGGGAGTAGTTTTTGGTCCAGCAGTGAACTGGCAAGAGGTAAACCCAACATAGGAGTTTTCTTATCTTTTTGAAGGGCGGCATAAGAAAAGATTTCCTCAGATATTTCCTCATGATGGAAGAACGGAAATAATTCTAGAAGTTGCATTGCACTATTGGCTGCATTGGCCTTATAAAAATCATCAGATTGAGCCCTTTCTTGAATTTCTTTGTATGATAGCTCCCAAGTTTCATAGACAGTTTTGTTATATTTGGAAGCTCCAGTAAATTCAGAATGAGAGAATAATGTTTTGCAGTGCTCTGAATACTTTGCCAGATAGTCCCCAATAGTGGCAGCCCCAGAAGCAATATAAGCACCAGCTTGGTCAATAGCAAGAGGAAAGCAGGAGAGCTCTGTTACAATCTTAGAGGCTTGGATTTGAACATCTGATGTGGATGATTCCAAGCAACTAGCTTTCAGAAGTAGCTCAATAGCATCCCCCTCTTCCATTTCAGGCACTTCAAGAGAATTCTGATGTAAAGTCAGAGTCATCATGGCAGAGTTACGACTAGTTATCAGAATGTTTCCCCACACTCCAGGTGGGAAATACCCCTCCAGTGCAGCAGGTGACAGAACATCAGCATTATCAAAGATCAGAATGTAATTCTCTTTCAGAGAGCCAATCCACCAGAGAGCAGACTCAGGTGAGCCATCCAATCCACAAGACTGACCCAGTCCTTTCAATGCCTGCATGATGGTACCTGAGGAGGATGCATCAACCCAGAAAACGTGAGAGAAGCTGGGAACAGTTCAATTTTTCAGGTAGGGACAGACTGGTGTTCAATAGATACTTACCTGTCAGACATTTCCTCAACAAACTTTAAGCAAATCTGAGTCTTTCCAATACCCCCCATTCCATATAACAAGAAATGCTTTCTCTTCCGAACTGCATCATTTGCATTGGTGAAAAAATGCCGCTTGAGTTTCGCGATTACTTCTGCACGCCCAGTGAACCGAGTGCTTGGGTTTGGCAGAAGGGGCATGACCCCCGTCGTCTTATTGCCGTGGATATTGACCTGCAACAGATCCAACGCCGTCAACTTGCTTGACGGATACTTTTAGCGAACATTACACTCACAGTCTTAGCTTCAATGAATGTGCCGTTGTTGGCGACAAAGTGGTGAGCGCCCGCAAAGAAGGTCGCTCCGCTCATGTTGAGATATCGAAGATGGACGTTCAGGATGAGGGAGGGAAAGAAAGGACAGCGCCCAAACAGTGCACCCACCCCCAATCAACGCCACGAGGTGCGTGCCTGTGTCTATTATTACAAACAGTTGTAAACGTGCCTGGGCTTTTCCGACTCTTCACTCCAGTCTTCTCCAAGCCCTCGCCTTCGTCTTTCTCATTCCTCGGTGTTTTACTGTCTTTGGTGAGTGGGCTCGACTTTCTAGTGTCTGTTTTGTATGGCACCGGGCTCACGACGAGAGAATAAAGTCCGTTTTTGGCGCCGAACGCGCCTATTGGACTGATGTATATGCGGTGCTTACGAGTGGACTCTCCGAACGTGGGCCTGGCTGACCTTCTTTCTCGTAGTAGTCATGGCAGATTCGGTTGCGGTGTTAGGCCTCCGGCCTCAGGACCTGAAACCAGAAAACGGCCCACAATCTACACGTCTCTTTTCTCGTCTTCACAATAACACAATCTCAAATTCGGAGTTGCTGCGCGATGGCTTAGCGGGTCGGTTCGAGTGTCAATATATTTGATTCGTCAAGTCCTCACAATTGGCCTTGTGGAGAGAATTCATTTCAAAGTGAGCTCGTAGTTTCTTCAGTTCCAAACCGGCGGTAGCTAAGAATTATCTACCAAGCTGGCCAACCCAGCATATCCCCTCACACACCCACATTCGCGCACTCCTTCTCCTCAATAAAACCAACAATCAACGACAGCCGACCTTCGCAGTTCCTACAAATTCTCAAACATCCTTATTCCACAGCTCCCCCACCACCAACTATGTTCCTGGTCCTTCTCACCGTCCTCCTGACTGATGTCGATCACGGTGAGTTCCTTTCGGACGACACGGAAGCACGGCTTCTTCATTCTGATGTCTGGTGGAGGATGAATCAAGACGGAAATGGATGATGGATGGGTCGAGGTCCCGCCGTTCATGACTCGATAGAGATTTGAAGAAGAAAAAAACACCTTCTCCGGCTGGGAGGGACAAGGAGAGTGGGAGTCGAGTTGCAGCGGCCGAACATATCTGGTACCTCACTCGCTTCCCCTTTTACCCTGTCAATCGGCTTCCACAATATTCGATATCCTGCCTGACGCCTCTTAACGATCCCCTCAAGTTGCCGTCTCCCCATCACGTTTTGGTTGAAAGAGTGTATGATGAATTCCTCAGCTGACATCGCATCAGCAACGACCCTCTGTGACGTTGAACTTGAACTGTTTGCACTGGCTCTGTTGTTCGACACCGCTTTCAAATTGTTTAGGAATGGCGAGGACGAACGGGCGGAAGTTGGACATGTCGAATGTGACAGGGCAGTTGTATTCCGTGGAGTAGAGTTGCAATTCCGGCTGGAAATTGATGTGAACCGCGAACTATGCGATCGAGGAGCGAAGTTCTGCGGAGTTTGTTGAACTGAGCGTGATTGGCCAATGGTGCCATAGGCTAGAAGACCGCCGTGAGGCAGGCTCGAGTATGCAACGCCAGAGTTGGTGGAGAGGTGGTGGACAGATGGACGAAAAGAGCGAGAGAACGGCCGACGATGGATTCGGCAGCGTGAGCTCGAGGCGCCGGCTCTTTCGAATGTTCTGATCTGGGAGGTGTCAACTCCACTGTTGAGGTGGATATACATACGAAGACGACGCTTATCGACCACACCGAAACTCTTGATTTCAGCCACCACGACCTCGTCGATAACATTGCCATCTTCACTAATCCTGCACTCGTTTGCTACGCTCTCGCGATCTTTCAAGTAAGATACCGTTGTCCAGAGTCGAGGTGCGTCAGGTTCTGCCTTCGTATCTTGTCGTTCACTTGACTGAGTAGCGACACTCTAGGTGTTTCTGAAACTTTCTTGCTTCTTACAAGATCAAAAGACCCCGTTATTGTACTTCCCGACACACACTGCTGTTGAGCCGCGGTTTCCAAAGACACGCCCAACTGCACGAACTCCATCCGCCACTCCTCCAACAACGACTGGTATCTCAAACTAGCCTGAATGGCTTGCGGCATACTAGAACTGCACGACCGTTGGTGTCCCCCTCCCTGGATCCTTCGTAGTGATGTATTTCGGCAGCTGGATACGCTCTACGTAAACATCGAGTTGAGAGTCGTATGTCGGGCCAGAGGTGAGTGCAACAGTTACTTCTATCGTTAAATACTCTGTGTTGATGTTGTTGCAGAGACTTCCCGATGTTTCATTCCCACAAACCGTTTGGTTTTCATTTCCGTCGAAGCAGGTAACGATGGACTGCGAGCGGCACATAAGCCTCGAGCCAACGCCGCTCAAGCACTTAAACCACAAGGTATGCACAATGCCCTCACGCCACATCAACAAGATAATCTTTATATTGTTCTAGTTCCACCACAACTTTGAAAAAATACTTGGACGTTACCTATAACCTTCGTGAAATGCAGACATGAATCTCAATTCAAAAGTGGGTGACATTTATCAATCCTTTTGTCGTAGCCCTGACCTCCAGTAACGAAAGACTATGCAGCACATTCATGAACAAAGTCGCCCCGAACGAATCCAAGCTAACAATTCACGAGTTGTCTGGCAAAACTACGGCGCACCCCATCCAGCCCACTTGCTCCCCTCAAATCGACCTCTCGAAAACCTAGACCATCTCCGTGATGCTCCTGCACACCAGCATCTTTGCCCTGACATGGCTTTTTCGCCTTCTTTCGCAACCTACAACGTATGAGCAGCCTCACGTAGTATATCGCCACCAGGATCCTGACACCACGATACGCAGCTCAAATGCATACGGCATACTGATCGTCATCTTCTCCTTCCCCCTCACCGCACACCAAGGCATCGTAAGTTCGAAGAGTAGACGTTTATCCCCAGATCGAAGATCCGCTGTCGCAAGGGATACAGTCGATATGCTCACAATGCATATAGTAGTAATGCATAAATCTAGTAATGCATGAGATTTTTTGGGGACCAACTCGGTACGCAGGGATTTATGCACGAAACGTGACATTGAATAATGCATAAGGGCCTATTCGGTAACCGGGTAAGTCCTGACCAAACCCGGGTTTGGTCAGGTTTACACTCCAAAAAAGGCAACTTGTAGTTTACATCCTAAATCAGCCAAAATGTCGTTCGGAAACCTCTGGTTAAGGGCGGTTAGGTTAGGTTCCCTTGTCACGCACGCAACACATTCTTTCTGAGTGCTCTCTACTACCGTACACCCACACAACTTTAATCATGCCTCGCAAGAAAGCCGACAAAGAAAACAGCAACCCATCGAGCCCCCGCGCCGTTTGGAACACGACATGCGACAACATCCTGGTCGACTGTTTGGTTGCGCAAAGAAAAAACGGCAAGATACCCAGTAACGGCTCCTGGGGTGATGGTGTCTGGAAGACATGTGCCGAGGCCCTCAAGGATTCCCATGTGCGCTCGGGTGGCGCACCAAAGACGGGTGAAAGTTGCCATAATAGGTGGTCTGCCGTACGCACCAGCCCTTTTCGATCTCACGTCTTAAACGCTAATCATTTCTTTTTTAGATCAAGAAGGACTACCAGGCTGTACATAAACTACGGGAACTGTCAGGCTTTGGATGGGATGACACCGCTCAGATTGTTACGGCACCTGACAGTGTCTGGGAGGATCTGTTGAAGGTATGTAAACTACAGCACTTGCCTCGCAGTGAAGTTGGTCTAAAACGTTGGCTTTAGACACATCCGAAGCTCAAGAAATGGCGGAAAACATCATTCCCTCTGTACAGCACCGTGCACGGCCTCATCTATGGCACCTTTGCTACTGGCAATGGCACATTTCATGCTGGACGTGATTGTACTCCCTCTCCTCCAGCATCACCTAACTCTAATGCCGAGAGTCATGAGGAAGATGAATCCTTCATTGATCCTGTTTTACGGTCATCACAAGACTTCGAAGCAACACAGACTCAGTCATCCCAGGTATGTTTTATGCCCTTCATGTGTTATTATGTCCTGAATACTGTTAAAGGCTTCTACTATCAGTAGTTCTACCCCAGGTGAAGAGTCGTTGGCTCCATCTGTGGTGCCTTTGACCCCACTCCCTCTGAATGGGCGCAAGCGTTCTGCTGATGACACGTTCGAGGAATCAGCTTCGACGAAACACCCAAAACCATCTCGAAAAACTTCGAGTGGCCAGGCAATTGCTCAGGTAGCTTCGTCAGTCTTGGCTTTGGCTAGTGCTTTTAGCTCTTCAGGTGTGTCGACCTCTCCTGAGCGGAAACGATCAGCTATTCAGCTCCTTGAGGATGATGGTGATCTATCTGATAACGAGCACATTAGAGCAATGAAGCTCATTCATCGTGATACCAGTGTTGCAGATGTTCTTCTTGCTGTTGGCTCAAAGGAGAGGAGGACACACTACATCCAGAGTGAGCTGGAAGATCTTTAATTACCACTTTTTATTTTGTGATTATTTTTTTGGGTCCAACTCCTTTCACACTCATTTTTTAAAACTTCTTTATGTCCAACTCCACACACTCTTTTGTATAGATACCCTTATAATTCTTGTACATAGTTATAATTCACCTCTATGACGTTGTTCCTCTATGTAGTTCTCCCACATAGCCATGGCAATAGCATCTCGTCTTTCAGTTGCCCAATCCTTCTCTTCCTCAGAAATATGCTGCCCAAGATCCTCTGGGTGCAGTGGTCCATCAGGTGGGGCTTGCGAGTATTCCTCTGCATCAGAATGATAGTCCTCATCTTCACGTGCATCATCGTCAGGATCGTGAATGCGAATATAATTGTGTATGGCACCCAATGCTGGTGGGATTTTGGCCTGTGTGTGAAGGGAATATTCAGGAGAAGCCACCATCAATCGGAATCGTCATTTGCAAACACCAAAAATCCGTTCAATCACATTTCGCAGCTGTGCATGACAAAGGTTGAAGAGTTCTTGGTGGTTTACAGGTCTATTGATTCATAATGAGCAAATTCAGAATTTAGAAGCACTTTCACGAACCATAATTTAGCTTGCTCCCACTCCTTGAGATGATATCGAACTCCACAATAGGGTACCAGCAAAGCATCACAGTTTGGAAAACCAGCATCCCCGAGATAGTATGATCCAGGTGGAATAGCAAAATCAGTTCTTCGTGCTTCATCAAAAACTCTGCCGTCAGCTGCACTTCCTTCCCATCCTGAAAGGAGATAGCAAAAGAGGAGGTTGAATCGACAGGCAGCAAGGAGGTTGGTGGATATCCTGCCTTTACGGCTGCGATAGCATGCCATGTCAATGCTGGACACAAAGGCGTCAAGCAGTGATCCATCCACAGCACCGAGACACCCTTTGAAGTAAGGGAAGAATTTGGGATTACTCCGGATTTCAGGTGGGACAACATCTGCTGGTGGAAGGTGAACATATTTATTATAAAATGGTTTGCCAACAACGAGATTCAGGATACGGTGGAATGCTCTATGTAAGTGGTTCAATAAGAGCCATAGTCAATGATCAATTTACAAACTTTGAGATTGTCTCTCCACTGCGCTGAAAGCGCTCTTGAAGCTCAGCATTTCCCTGCCCTGTACGTGCAAGCCGTAGAAAAATGGCTAATTGTTCTTCTGAGGAAACATAGCGAGTGGGGCATAGGCCAGCCTCTTCCAGTTCACAAAGAAGCTTTCGGAAGACAAAGCGCTGCATTCTGAACTGTCTGCGGAAGCGATTTGGATGACCTATTGTTTACCAAAGTATTCAATTTTAATAAATATATTCAAAGGGTTGAATACCTTTTAATAATTCTTCCACCCACATTTGCCCAGTGAGTGCAGAAGTGTGCATAGGCTTCTTGTCAAGGTGTGGGGAAGCCTCTGCAAGAATTGTTGCGATGCCTGAGATCACTGCAGCAACACATGCTGCCTTTCTGTGCTTTTCTTCCTGGATTTGGCAAGAAGAAGCATGTGATGTAGAAGAGGAGGATGTTGGCCGAATAGTTACCATAATTTGAGCACTGTTTCAGTGTCTAGTTGGTGTCAAGCAATGCTATTCAAGAGGCAATACAATCTCATCAGATCTACCGTGACGTTGTGTTACGTTGTGTGACAACTCAGCCCAAACCTGTGACGTCGAGTTGTTCCTTCCAAGCTAAACCTGGGTTTGGTTAGGACTTACCTGGTTACCGAATAGGCCCTAAGGAAATTCAGAATTATGCATTACCATATGTACATATTTCACCTTATTTAACTAAGTTTCTGACCAAAAAAGCGCCATCTGGTCATGAATATATGTCAATTCCTTCTTCTGAGCTTTCCAATATCCCTTGGTGGCCTTTGACGGTGCCATTTTGCCCTGATACCAAGAGTTTTCCCACGGCTCCAGCTGTGACAAGATCAAAAAAGTTTGAGAAAATGTCAAGATCTCAATCTACTTTGTAGTTTTTTGATGTTATCTTAACTCAACAAGGCAAAATTTAGCAATCTCGCTGAAAGGTGTGACAAAAATATGACATTTTTGGCTAGAGTACACAGAATGTCACAGAATGTGACACATTTGGTCTCGCATAAAATGTACTAATGCATAAGAAGAGGGGGGGACCGACATTATGCATTGTGAGCATATCAACTGTATGTTGAACGTTCCAAGGACCGGAAGACTAACGCGTGGAGATTATTGTGTTGAATTTGCGCACGTTGAGCCGGCGTTGGGTGGTCAACGCGGTTTTGGGGGTTTTGCGGAGAGGGAGGTCGCAGGCGCAGGGGAGGATGAGGAGCCGATGTTGACTAGGAGGTGTAGGAGTGAGTGGGTTGAATAATGAATGCCAGGAGGCTGAGCCGTCGTGGGTCATGGATTTGGTTGTGTCGTCGATTGAGGGAGAATTGAGTGGCTGGGGCGTGATGCTTTCTTCGGTCCGGGGAGGGAATCTTCTGGGAGTGGAGAATCTGGGTGGCCAAAGAGACCTGGTGACCCGTTGAATGGGAGAAGGACATTCGAGGAAGCTGTGAAGTTTGCGGGAGGGTGATACTTAAGTATGTCGAATTGAGGTAGAAATGTTCATGCGAATAAATAATAGGCACTGGGCAAGCGTTGAACTTGATCTTAACCATCACCACGAGCTCGTCGTCACCATCGCCCTTGGTGCTGCTCGTGCACTCGTCGGCCATTGCTTCAACAAGAGGAACCAGTACGATAACCGCAGGAATGCAGGCGTCTCACTCTTAAATCCGTGCTCGACGGCGGCATGGTGGAATTCAAGGGTATGTTAGTTAGGCAGGAGAGGTATACGACGATCGACAAGGTAAGCATGAGAGTTGCTTCTCTCGTGAGGCATCATTGAAACGTTTGTAGCAGTTTCCTGCCATGGCTCTCCCCTCAAAAAGTTAGGACGATGGCTACCCACCTGGCTCAATTCGTGCAACACATGACGACGCTCCTCCTCTGCGCCACAGGCTACTTCACGTCACAGCAATGCATTCACGCACATAAGGATCTTTGTCGTGAACAGTGAGTTCGAACAGAGTCGTCTGACGTGGGATTGAGGGTACGTGGTATGTCTTCTTTTCTGCAGTGGTCGTGATGCTGATGTCGTGTAGTCGATTCGTCCGTCATTCAACGACATAGGACAAAGAAGTCGACTTTGTGCTGCCTGATTCGCGTTCGTGCCCCAGCACGTTTGTACCATTCCATCCATAACCTTTTCATCCACATCACACACCACAACCCCCTTCAGTTTAAGGACACCAATCGTTCATCAGTGTCCCCTTCCCCTTTCTTTCTAGTCAGCATCGTACTACATTCATGGACACAAGCACTCCGAACAAATCTTGACATTGCTCCTCTGCACCCAAGACCAAGGTTCGAAATTCACTGCCCCAACTGAGCTGCGCCCCCCACCACACCTTCACCCGCACCGCACCAGCGCACACCGCCTTCACCTGCAGCGGCCACACCCTCACGACCTCGTAGCCAAAGCCTACCAAGTCCTCGCAGATTTAAAGAGCTCGATTGACAGCTAGAAAAGAAAATGCACCCCAAACTTCCATCTCCGGTAACCTCCCCCTCGTGGCGTGGACAAAGGGCAACCCCTCTGCGCGCTATTATAACACTCCGCCCTGCGGTCATGTCCGCCCAACGTCCTCCGAGTCAGAACGGCAGGTCTAACCAAAGCTGTCTGCGATCGCCTGTTGTGCTCCAACCAAATATGAATATGCAACGAGTGGGTCGAATGTTGTATTCCACGAGGCTGAGCCGTCGCGGCTCATTTTTGGGTTGTGTCATCGACCATAGGAGGATTGAGCGGTTGAGGCGTGATACTTTCTCTGATCCAGGAGTGTGTCTTCTGGGAGTGGTTGCATGGGGGAAGGACGTTCGAGGAAGGAGTTGGTGAATGCGTGGGGAAGGTGATACGTCGATTCGAGGTAGATCTCCATGTCACTAGCGCTGTGGTGAGTTGGTCTGCTGAAGTAGTCGCAATGTTGCACATACAAGCAGAGAAGAGCAGTGACGGAGGGTGTCACATATGCTTGATCCTTGAACTCGATTCAACGGGGGCTGTTTGAGCCAAGGTTGCCCTTTTCCCGCCTTCTCATTTAGCACACGACGATCAATCACCCAGAGCAGAGTCTGACCCCCACTCCTCCGTCTCCAGATGAGATCCTCGATGATATTGCATCAGAGCTCGATCTCCACGAGGACCTTATCAACATCGCTTTAACCTCACATCCTTGTGCCAACATCGTCATACCACGACATACCCAATATCGAATCATCCGCGTTCGCAACGCTGGCTTCCAACTATGGGCGCGCCTCGCAAGACAAGCTGACATCGCCCGCAATATCCGCGAGGTGCATATATGCGAACGGCACAACTACACAGCGCCTGATCGTTTGCCCACCACTCTCGTCGATCTCCAACTGGATTTGTCCCAGTATTTAGAGGCGGATCGTGTGCGGAATATTTGCGAGGCTTTGAGCGATATGACCGACTTGCAGGTGTTCAGTTGGTGTTGGAATACGACGGGCCCGCAGCAGCGTAGCAAGCCAACCGCTCTTCCTGACCACGAAGATGCGATTATCGATATCGTTCGTCAGAAGCCTACGCTGAAACACCTTGGGCTTTCGGGGCGCTTTGCAAATCACGTTCAAAGTTCCAACCTCGACCCCAACAGCATGTCATACCCCGTAAGTTTGTTGTCCTTATTTTGTGATGCTATGGCTGACAACGCTCGTAGCTATGGAATACATCCAACCTGACTGCCTTATGCCTACTCGGGGATGCTTGGGTAAAGCCGGGAAACGCTGCAAACGTTAGCCACATGTTTGAGCTATCGCCAGGGCTTGAGGTGCGTTCAACCTGACAACCTTGTTTTCCCTATCTAATCTAATCTCTTCTCTGCCTCTTAGTACTTGGAAATCCCCCTCGAATTTTATAACCTCGCGAAATGCAGGTTCAGAAGCTGAAATTATCACGTCCACGATTCCTGGAGAACCATCCAACGATCGAGGAACTGACTTGGTTCCCGATCGGCATTCCCAACCTCGCTTCTGGTAGCTTGCCCATCTTGAAGCGCCTCAGGACGAGCCTTCAGTTGGTCATCGCGCTTGATTACCTTTCGCAAGATCACGTTATACCGGTCGAGAAACTAGGTGATCAGGCTTCACCAGAATGCATGACGTTTTCAACGCCAGGTCCCCCGGTCCTCCGCCCGTTGGAATGTCTTGACGTGCGCTCCGTCGACGCTCAGACCTTGGCGAGTTTCAAGACGTTTGATCGGATGAGTCTTCATAGACTCAGATTACACATGTTGGGGGATCTGCACTCAATCCACCAGCTCGCCGAGTTCTTCCCCAACATCACTTGGCTTTCCTTGCCGGCTGTCCACCTCCCCAAGGACGCCATCCATCCCGCTAACATGAAACTTGTACGTAAACCCCAAAATCATCGTATCTATCCACGACTCTGATCAAATCCAACAACAGGGAGAATGATTCTCCATTCTGTCTCTTTTCCCAAACCTTGAAGTCTTCCGTGGTCGAGGGCTATGGACTGCCGTCGATTCAAAGAAGGAAAAGATGCATACGGCTATCATGCAGCTTGTCCAACTTTGCCCAAAGCTTTGGGAGCTCGACCACTGTGATTTCTATGAGAAACACTTTGCGTGGAGGAGAATTGCTATTATTAGGGAGGGCGAGTTTGGCGAGAGGGTTAGGTATGAAGTTAGGAAGCCGCCGGCAAAGTGGGTTTCTAAATCTAGTGACAGCCTTTCTCGAAAACCAAGATGCTGACTTTTCCCCCCCTCTCTATAGGGGTGTCTTCGATGTCACCGATGGGGCTTTTGATTGAGGACGTTCAGTATTTCGAGAGTCCGCCCCTCCACACTGTCCACACTCACTGTGTTTTGCACCGAATTGTATTTAGTGAGAAACACGAATAAACATCGGACTTTTGGAAAAAGACTACAACAGACTTTCACAGTTTATTTTTTCAAGACTTTACACCATTTTTCGAACTTTCCTTGGGGCGAAAAGTCTGATCTTTTAACATGTATACCTCATAGAACAATGTGGGTGACATCCAATTCCCTTGGATAACCTTTCATGTTTCCGGACTTGGTTTTCATGAAAAATGTCATCTTTTCATATCTATTCAATTGATCAAAATATCATGCACTCCCAAAGTGATCGAAAAAAGGGAGAAAAAAGCCCCAGTACTGCTAGTAAAGACCTCCTAGTATCCTCAACAATATCCTCCATGAACCTAGCCTTTGACACCGAGCAGCCAAACCTAAGTTCTAGTGTTGCCGAAGTTCAGTCCCGAACTGACAGTTCGGACCGAACTGGCAGAACTGAACTGACAGTTCAGTTACAGTTCTGGTTCCTGTTCAGGCTGGGGGTGTCGGTTCCAGTTCACGGTTCAGCCCTTTGGAAATTTTTTGAGAACTGAGTTCGGACCCGTTCGAACCGAACTGAACATATATGTTTTGTATATTTTATTGACGAATTTTTGGGCTGTTTCGGAGATTTAATGTGTGCCGGCAAACGCCATATCATCAAACCTTCATTGATATCATCGCAACATTCTCGCCGACTATAGCGCCTTGAAAGGGAAAGACCCAGCTCAACGAGTTGGGACAACGCATGTCAAGATCCTGTCAAACAACGTCAGAGTAGAATATCCAGTTCCCCGGGGACCCTGTGATCCAGCTTCAACATCACCATTCGTCGTCGCAGGGAGCTCTGATTTCCACCTTATAGAGGTTTGTGAAGGTCTCGTCGCCATCTTTACTTATATCCACGCAAGGTGAGTTGAACATTGCTGGCATCCAGAACAATGAACTATAACTTACCCTGTCCAGCGTCCCTTCCAATACTTCTGCGGCTCTTTCTCCTGGCCGCATCGTCTCTGCACAGTCTGGTAGCGCAAGCCGTGGACAGCCTACTCTCATTGAGGTTGAACATTGATTTCTATTATTCCGGATGGCGGTGTCTACTCTCAAAGGTAAGCTGGTTACTTATTCTCATTCACGATGACGAGCTCTTTCTCCCCGTGTCGCTGACACCTTTTTCCTACTTCCTGTACCACCATCGCCAGCTCCATCCGCCAACTTGCCACGTCATCGACATCACGTCCAGCCATGTCATTTTCCCGTGAGCATGTTCGTCATTGAGCCAGTCATCGGCTGAAAGCGACCGGCAACGGATGTCTTTTGTGGATGCGATTCGCCGACTTGATTCATCATTATCCTCGTTGTTCCGTCTAGTTTCTAGGTTGTGTGGTGAAGTTCTGCTTGAGTTGCAGCTAGAGGGTAAATTCCAACATTTAAACTCAATGGAAAGGGATGGTGCTTACCTGCGTTGGCGGCATGTTTTAATTCTCGATCAACAGGTTGCCGTTGTCCTGCCTTGCCACAAGTGCACGCAATTTGTCGCCGAGGCTAATCATCATAAAAATGAAGGCTCGCTGGTTACCTGCTGTAGATTGCGCCTCCCTATTACGAGGATATTTATTGCCGTCCATAAGAATAAAAAAAGCTAACCGTCGTCCTTGCCAACTGCCATGTTCGTGAGGTTGCACAATGTTGGATTTTTTATGTAACGCGCCTTCTCGATGCTTCAATTGAGGCTGATGCTCACTCAGAACATAGATATATTGGTATGTAGACGCTAGAGTACATAATTCCCCTTGTGGAGACAAATTACCACTTTTTTCTCCCAGTTCGGCAGTTCGAACTGAGAACTGAACGGAACTGAACAGGAAAGAACGGTTCTTACCAGTTCAGTTCAGTCCTCAGTTCTGCCCAGAGGCTGTCGGTCCAGTTCTCGGTTCTCAAAAAGTGCCAAAGAACCGAACCGAACTGAACTTTGGCAACACTAGCTCCATCAGTCCATGAGAATTATCATATGCATGGAATGCCACCACTCACCCCCTTTCCCACCAATGGAAACCAGCATGGGATGATGGGAATGTCCCTGCCTATGTACTATTCTCCCAGTCAGCAATAGGGCTGTGCACCGTGCCCGTCTATGACGGGTCGACGGACGGGTCTGACGGACAATTACCCGTTCCGTTTGGGCTTGAACACCCGTTTTTATCTGTCTCATGACGGCCGTAACGGCCGTCAGACGGGTCATCGACACATACTGTAATTTTACCCCACAATTAGCTGTATTTATTGACAAATCTGAAGTGCTGCATCATCAATTTTTTGCATATCTCTATCAACGGTAAACGGGTTCAATTGCAGCTCAAAAACAACCAAGAATGGTGCTGACTCATTACAATTGAAACCCCGCGGAAGGTGTGTTCACACCCCGAGCTCACAATTTGCTGTTTGAACATGCAAATTTTTACCATTCATGCTCACTATCTCTTCTTAGATCTACCAGGTACCCAAAAACAAAAGAAAAGCTGTGAAAAAAAATATGTACTTTGAAAGAGTGGGCAAACGTCCGTCCGACCTGTTTACGGCTGTTTTTTGCCCGCCTGTTCCCGTTTTGACTTTCGAGTTGCAAATTTATGCCCGTCGATCGACGGCCGTCCCCGTCAAATGGACGGTGCGCAGCCCTAGTCAGCAAGAACATGGATTGGCGGGATCATACACACAGGCATTCAAACACGTCTTAATAGTGAAGGCACTGGACACCCTCACAGTCCTGGAAACCTGAACAGTGGTTTTGGATCCTTGAGGCCTTGTGGAATGATGATCTCGAACACATTGGAAATCTATCCTGTGATCACAGGATAGATAACACTACTCACAGAAACTGTCAGAATTTAACCGCTTATATGATTCTGAGGGTAAAGTTGAGTGCAAAAAGAATGAAGGTTGGTTCATTTTTTTGGTTCTTTCTAAGAATCTATTATACCTCAAATGTATTTGTGTATTCTTTTACATTATGTAGTTGTGTTACACTTCCCTTGGTATGGACTAATTTCAGTGAAAGCTGGAGCCTTGAGAAGGTTTTTATTCTGGAGGCCATTTTTGGCATCTGAAAAAAAAAATATGCACTGACTGGGGAGGTAGCAAGAACATACCTCTGGTCAACCTGAATGAGCCTATCAAAGAATCAGTCAAAAATACTGAGCGGTTAGGTCTGTAGAGGCTTTGGAAAATGGCTTGTTTTGTCTAAAACAGACCAAAAATGACCAAAATAGCACAAAATGACCATTTTCTGGAGGCTCTACAAGCATAACCGCTCAGTATTTTTAACTGATTCTTTGATAGACTCATTCAGGTTGACCAGAGGTATGTTCTGGCTACCTCCCCAGTTAGCGCATATTTTTTTTTTCAGATGCCAAAAATGGCCTCCAGAATGAAAACCTTCTCAAGGCTCCAGTTTTCACTGAAATTAGTCCATACCAAGGGAAGTGTAACACAACTACATAATGTAAAAGAATACACAAATACATTTGAGGTACAATAGATTCTTAGAAAGAACCAGAAAAATGAACCAACCTTCATTCTTTTTGCACTCAACTGTATCTAGATGATAAAGGTACAGGAGTGGAGGTGCATATGCAGAGAATGTGGTGGTGCATGGTTAAGAGAGGAGAGCACATATGTAGAGAACCAAATAGTCCAGGAGCCGATGCCAAACAATGCCTGATATGGTAATCCCAGGATTACATCCTCCCCTGCTCTGAAAAAAAATATCGGTGCAAAAAAAGAGAGAAAGAAAGAAAGAAAAAGGTTAGTACAAAGGTGTAAGTAAATCTGAATGCCGGGTGCGTCAAAACCCTGTGGGAAAAAGCTACCAGCTGGCAAAAGTGAAAAAAATCTACCTAATGTAAAGGAGATTCTCCGCGTGAGGCCAGCCAGGTATCCAAAGCCTCGCAGTCTTGTAGTTTGGAGCCAGGTAGCCACCTGTCATGTTCTTGGCCATATCCACGCCAATGAACCAGGTATTGATAGCCGCGCCCACATCAACGTGCATCCAATATGTGCTTGATATAATATTCTTCGTTCCCATCGTCTGTTGTAATAGGATCGAGTTCCTCAAAGTGGCATGATGGGAAAAGAGATGTGTCAGATTCGATGTATGGTAGGATTTTGGAAGTGTGAAAGGTGGGGCAAATGTTCAGCGAATTTGGAAGATCCAAGGTCACAGTGGAGTGTTCTTCATTGATGTCGATAACAGTGTAAGTGTAACAGGTATATAGTATTATATCCTTCTTTTACATTGTTTACTTTCCATTACTTAGCATTTGTGTCACATGACTCCTCTCCATACTTGTCAGTAGGTAGTCATGTGACAATCTATCTTCTTCTATCTTTCAAACCACCACTACATATACTCTGTGTCAGGATCAGTGTTGTACCGCGTTCCCCCTTGAAGTATTGTAAGTGATTTGAGTTTAGCAGGGTCACTGAATACTCTCCTAGAGCTGTTCAGTTACAGCTTGGCTTATTTCTCTCAGTATCACCTTCTTGAGGATTTCCTGAGAAGGAGCAGAGATTGTGCAACGGATTTCTGAAGCATCAATGAACTCTGCTAGATACTGGCCAAATCTCCCTATTTCTCTCTCTTTGGACCGAGATCCGACTTAGATCATAGCTGATCACAGCTCGGTCTCCACACCATTGTCATTCTGGCTTGCCATACAACTTTCATCAACAGCTCCCCACATTTAACACACAAGAAGTGCATTACAAAGGTGGACACTGTGGGATCTGTTGACATCCTGGCAAGCCACCTCCATTTTTTTCTTCGTTATGCACCCCTCATCCTTTTACAATCTTCGAGCTTGTTACATCTATACTCCCTTCCATGGCCCTTATTCCCTGTATGAAGCCCTGGATGGACTCATCTCCTACTCTCTCAATGAATCTCAAGACTTTATTTCAATTGGTTCCAAAACAACTTTGTGGCATGAACTTATTTTCGAGCTCAGCAACGTTGTGGACAATCTTCAAGATCACCTTGTCTATTTTTCTTCCAGATTTATTATTTCTCCCCCAAATTCACCAGATCTCATTAAAGAATTGTGGGCAAGTTGCAACAGCCCAAAATATCTGACTGGTTGCTGGGGGGCAATCATTATGTGCCTCATCATTGCTTGCAACATTGTTGAGTGCAGCTTTTGGCCCCATCTCTTTCAACTGGCCATCGACAACTTTGCAGCTTTACAAAGACTCAAACAACCACCATCTTTTGTTTTACCCAAGGCAATGTGGAAGAAATCACCCCCATCTACATCCACACATGTTTCGTCATCTCATCTGGACAGTGTCACTCCTCGCATAACCAATTCCTCTTTGAAGTTGGAACACCTACCAGTCAATGCAACAAGAGAGCGCCTGCAATCAGCGACATCAGAAGCCGATGTCACAGGTGGCGAAGAAGGCTGTGCATCGTCTTTGAGGCTCGGCACGATGCTAACGACCCCTGGGTTGCACCCCATCCCAATTCCAACCAACTGTCAACCCTTGGACGCCTCCCTCAAATCACACATTTTACAGATCTACGAAAATCGGCCAGACAAGGTCTTCATGCTGCCAAATCACACTGGCACCGTTCCCTGCTTGCACAGCTTGACATTGGCTCATGCTAGCAAAAAGAGGGGACTGCGGATTTTGGAGGACAATACAAGGGTCGAGGGGACTAATGGACAGGCTACTGGGAAGAGAAAAGTGGTAGTGGGGGAAGCAGAGGTCACCAAGTCGTCTGCATACATTTCATCATCCCATATCAACAACACTCCTCACTTCTCATACTCTCCCTTGGAGTCGCAATGACTGCCGCCCAATACACAAAGTGAACGCCTAAGAACACAGCCATCAAAGTTGAATCCCACGGTTGGCCATGTATCGTCTTTGAGGCTCAACATGACGCCAACGTGGTCTGTGTCACACACCACTCGAATTCCATCAAGTCGCCAAGCCTCTGATGCCCCCTTGGATTTGCACGCTCCAAGGAGCTACAGAAGCTCCTCAATGAAGTCTTTGCGCTGCCGAACCGCATCATTGCTGCTCAAGCCTTCCGCAGCTCGACTTCAGCTCACACCAGCGATACAAAGGAACTGGGGAATTGGCAGGACGTTTCAATGGCTGTGGAGGTCGAAGAGTTGGTTACACAAGTATTAGTGACCTTACCCCAACAACACTGAGCCCCCTGACCATACAAACAGGCCATGGTTGATGGTGCCTGCTGATGAGCCGATGTATATGTTGACCCCATCAAAGCTGGCTCGGCCACCCATATTTTCTTGATGAGTGGTTCTGTGTGCCGGCCGACCAGCCTAAGGATGAATTGACCCTGCTGAAATTGCCTTGGATTGTGGGTCAGCTGAACAGCTTTTGATTCCTCACAATATGGATCAGCCCACTTGCTGCACCCTGGCTCGGCAAAGTCAGTTTACATACCCGAGGTCATGAATGTCATTGTCAGCCCCGAGCAGAGATGAGGCCGGCCCCCATCTGTTGCCATCTCCAGCCCGGATATGGCCAGGCCCAGTCGGCACCACACTCCCTACCATTCTTTGGCTTGTCTCCAATTAAACAATTTATGTTGCCATCTGTCCCATGATGATAGCCAGCCCGGCTAACACATGGCCTAGCTAAGTTTACTTGTTCATATGTTGTACCAACCCCCTAATGTTCTTTTCCATGTCCTGCATTCAAAATCACCCTCTGGTTTTATGTTTGCATCAGGCCATTGAGAACATTAGCTGGTCCTGTATTCTGGTGCAAAGTTACTGAGCAGACAAGGTCATTGAATCTGTACAAATGCATGGAAACAGCGAATCAAACATGTTCAGATGCAAAATAATGGAGCCGACAAGTGGGAAATAGTACAAATACCCGGGTTTCACCTTGAGTGATTGAATCGATTCCATATTAAATCATCGTGTCTGAGCCAGTGCATTTTTCAGGGAAAAGATGTGTGAGCTGGCACCATGTCCGGGTGAAATTACACCAAGCAGACATGAATTACATCAGTAAAGGTGCACATCGGGTGATGCAGGCATTTGAATTCTAAACTGTTGAAGTACCTTGGCTGGTGCCATGTCCAGATGCAAAATAATCAAGCAGACAAGTGAATGAAATGGGTAAAAATGCCTGGGCTGCACATCGGGTGATATTAAATTGTTGAAGTACTTTGGCTGGGTGAAAAACGACTGAGCAGACAAGTGAATTAAATCATCAAAAGTGCCCGGGCCATGTCTCGGATAATAGAGCTGATTTTATATTAAATTGGTGAAGTACTTTGGCTGGTGCCAAGGTCAAGTGGAAAATAACCGAGCAGACAAGTGAGTTAAATCAGCAAAAGTGCTCGGGCTGCGTCTCGGATAATAGAGCCGATTTACTATTAAATTGTTGTACTTTGGCTGGTGCCAAGGCCAGGTGAAAAATGACCGAGCAGACAAGTGAATTAAATCGGTAAAAGTGCCCAGGCTACATCTCGGGTAATAGAGCCGATTTAATGGTAAATTGGTGAACTACTTTAACTGGTGCCGAGGCCGAGTGGAAAATAACCAAGCAGACAAGTGAATCAAATCAGTAAAAGTGCCCAGGCTGCATCTTGGATAATAGAGCCAATTTAATATTAAATTGGTGAAGTACTTTGGCTGGTGCCGAGGCTGGGTGAAAAATAACCGAGCAGACAAGTGAATTAAATCGGTAAAAGTGCCCAGGCTATGTCTCGGGTAATGGAGCCAATTTAATATTAAATTGGTGAAGTACTTTGGCTGGTGCCGAGGCTGGGTGGAAAATAACCGATCAGACAAGTGAATTAAATCGGTAAAAGTGCCCAGGCTATGTCTCGGGTAATAGAGCCGATTTAATATTAAATTGGTGAAGTACTTTAAGTGGTGCCGAGGCCAAGTGGAAAATAACCGAGCAGACAAGTGAATCAAATCGGTAAAAGTGCCTGGGCTGCATCTTGGATAATAGAGCCAATTTAATATTAGATTGGTGAAGTACTTTGGCTGGTGCCGAGGCCGGGTGGAAAATAACCGAGCAGACAAGTGAATTAAATCGGTAAAAGTGCCCAGGCTATGTCTCGGGTAATAGAGCCGATTTAATATTAAATTGGTGAAGTACTTTAAGTGGTGCCGAGGCCAAGTGGAAAATAACCGAGCAGACAAGTGAATCAAATCGGTAAAAGTGCCTGGGCTGCATCTTGGATAATAGAGCCAATTCAATATTAGATTGGTGAAGTACTTGGCTGGTGCCGAGGCTGGGTGGAAAATAACCGAGCAGACAAGTGAATTAAATCGGTAAAAGTGCCCAGGCTACGTCTCGGGTAATAGAGCTGATTTAATATTAAATTGGTGACGTACTTTGGCTGGTGCCGAGGCCAGGTGAAAAATGACTGAGCAGACAAGTGAATTAAATCGGTAAAAGTGCCCAGGCTATGTCTCGGGTAATAGAGCCGATTTAATATTAAATTGGTGAAGTACTTTAAGTGGTGCCGAGGCCGAGTGGAAAATAACCGAGCAGACAAGTGAATCAAATCGGTAAAAGTGCCCAGGCTACGTCTCGGGTAATAGAGCTGATTTAATATTAAATTGGTGAAGTACTTTGGCTGGTGCCGAGGCCGGGTGAAAAATGACCGAGCAGACAAGTGAATTAAATCGGTAAAAGTGCCCAGGCTACGTCTCGGGTAATAGAGCTGATTAAATATTAAATTGGTGAAGTACTCTAAGTGGTGCCGAGGCCAAGTGGAAAATAACCGAGCAGACAAGTGAATCAAATCGGTAAAAGTGCCTGGGCTGCATCTTGGATAATAGAGCCAATTTAATATTAGATTGGTGAAGTACTTTGGCTGGTGCCGAGGCCGGGTGGAAAATAACTGAGCATACAAGTGAATTAAATTGGTAACAATGCCTGCGCTGTGTCATGGGTAATAGAGCCGATTTAATATTAAATTGGTGAAGTACTTTAACTGGTGCTGAGGCCGAGTGGAAAATAACCGAGCAGACAAGTGAATTAAATTGGTAAAAGTGACCAGCCTGCATCCTGGATAATAGAGCCGATTTACTATTAAATCATTGAAGTACTTTGGCTGGTGCCGAGGCCAGGTCGAATATAACCAAGCAGACAAGTGAATTAAATTGGTAAAAACACCCGGGCTGCTGCTGATGATCAAATATGAAATTGTTATGCTGTCTATGGATGGTTGAAGTGGACCACTACTGAGCCTACAAGTGAAGTATATCACTGAACATGCCTGGGTTGCATCTGTATCATTTCAGTCTGGGTGTAATATTACCGAGCAGACAAGATAACACAACTGATGAGGGTTGTTCCCCGAGCTCGGAGCCATTCATACACCAATGCCGAATAGACAAGTTAGTTATAACTTTCACACCATCCGCCTGATGCTCCCTCTCAATGCCATCATTGTTGACTGACAATTACTAAATCAGGCACTAGTTTCTCCAATAGGTGTAATCCCGCCCCCATTCCGCCCACCAGTCATCAGTATAGTATTTCCACTGTTACTGGACTATTTCTCTCCAAAAAAGTTCCTAATCATATTTTGGTCATGTTTATTATATATGGTGTGAGGTTCACTTAAGGCTGGGGTAGCTAGTAGGTTGTTCAAAGAGTATTGATCAGGTAAGGAAGGCAGGATGTTTTAAATATCTGTTTTGGTAGATACAGAGATATGGCTGGAATGTTAGTGACTATCCATGTACCATTGTCCTGCTCCATATATAATCTTCTGAAATCATTATCTTGTCTTGTCAATCTCTGTAATTCCTTTAAAACTTCTTTCTAGCTATCCCATCCCTACCTCCAACCCACTTTTGACTCTCACTGGTGAAACGGTGGTGATGTAACTAATGGATACAATGTATTCCTCCCTCCTCTCCATGCACCATTTACCAGGTAAGTTGCTCCAATTAGAACCTTATATCTTCATGTCGTGCAAATAATAATTGAACATATTCCTCTGGAACTCCCATGGGATTTATATGTCTTCTGGGCATGTTGTGCAATACAGATACTCAGAACCCCAAATGGCTATTCTGAGCTACCACAAATTAAGCATATATAATATACACTGTATTCTTTCTGCTTTGGGGAGGCTACAGTAAAGGTATACATACCATGGGGAACATTGAGGGAGATACATGTCAACTACACTACTATAGGTTCTTGTTTTGAGTATGACATAGACTACATCAAGATATAATTAGCAGGGTTTTTGGGGAGAAGTGGCCAGTAATGGTTGAGATATAATGCTGATGACAGGAGGGCAGGATGGCAGGATGGAAGGATGGAAGGATGGGAGGATGATGGGATGGTGGGATGGCAGGATGGCAGGATGGCAGGATGGCGGGATGGCGGGATGGCGGGATGGCGGGATGGCGGGATGGCGGGATGGCGGGAGAATCCACTCACTTGCCACTTTGCAGCCAGACATGGCATTAGCTGAAGGACTTCACCAATTGAATATCAAATCGGTTGTATTATCTGATGTGCAACCTGGGCATTTCTACCATGTTATTTTTTACCCGGCCTCGGACCAGCCAAAGTATGACAATTTAATATCCGTCACCCGATGTGCAGTCCAGGCACTTTTACCAATTTAATTCACCTGTCTGCTCGGTTATTTTCTACCTGCCCTTGGCACCGGCCAAGGTACCTCAACAATTCAATATTAAATTGGCTCTATTATCCGATGTGCAGCCCAGGCACTTTTATCAATTTAATTCAGTTGTCTGCTCAGTTGTTTTCCATCCAGCCAAAGCACTTCAACAATTTAATACTAAACAGGTTCTGTTATCTGAGATGCAGCCTGGCATTGTTACTGATTTAATTCACTTGTCTGCTTGGTTATTTTTCACCCAGCCTCGGCACCAGCCAAAGTACTTCACCAATTTAATATTAAATTGGCTCTATTATCGGAGACGCAGCCCAGGCACTTTTACTGATTTAATTCACGTGTCTGCTCGGTTATTTTCCACTTGGCCTCGGCACCAGTTAAAGTATTTCACCAATTGAATATTAAATCGGCTCTATTACCCGAGACGCAGCCCAGGCATTGTTACCAATTTAATTCACTTGTTTGCTCGGTCATCTTTCACCCGGCCTCGGCACCAGCCAAAGTACTTCACCAATTTAATATTAAATTGGCTCTATTATCCAAGATGCAGCCCGGGCACTTTTACTGATTTAATTCGCTTGTCTGCTCGGTTATTTTCCACTCGGCCTCGGCACCACTTAGAGTACTTCACCAATTTAATATTAAATTGGCTCTATTATCCAAGATGCAGCCCGGGCACTTTTACTGATTTAATTCGCTTGTCTGCTCGGTTATTTTCCACTCGGCCTTAGCACCAGTTAAAGTACTTCACCAATTTAATATTAAATCGGCTCTATTACCTGAGACGTAACCTGGGCACTTTTACCGATTTAATTCACTTGTCTGCTCGGTCATCTTTCACCCGGCCTCGGCACCAGCCAAAGTACTTCACCAATTTAATATTAAATTGGCTCTATTATCCAAGATGCAGTTCGGGCACTTTTACCAATTTAATTCACTTGTCTGCTCGGTTATTTTCCACCTGGCCTTGGCACCAGTTAAAGTACTTCACCAATTTAATATTAAATCGGCTCTATTACCTGAGACATAACCTGGGCACTTTTACCGATTTAATTCACTTGTCTGCTCGGTCATTTTTCACCCGGCCTCGGCACCAGCCAAAGTACTTCACCAATTTAATATTAAATTGGCTCTATTATCCAAGATGCAGTTCGGGCACTTTTACTGATTTAATTCGCTTGTCTGCTCGGTTATTTTCCACTCGGCCTCGGCACCACTTAGAGTACTTCACCAATTTAATATTAAATTGGCTCTATTATCCAAGATGCAGCCCGGGCACTTTTACTGATTTAATTCGCTTGTCTGCTCGGTTATTTTCCACTCGGCCTTAGCACCAGTTAAAGTACTTCACCAATTTAATATTAAATCGGCTCTATTACCTGAGACGTAACCTGGGCACTTTTACCGATTTAATTCACTTGTCTGCTCGGTCATTTTTCACCCAGCCTCGGCACCAGCCAAAGCACTTCACCAATTTAATATTAAATTGGCTCTATTATCCAAGATGCAGTTCGGGCACTTTCACCGATTTAATTCACTTGTCTGTTCAGTTATTTTCCACCCGGCCTCGGCACCAGTTAAAGTACTTCACCAATTTAATATTAAATCGGCTCTATTACCCGAGACATAGCCTGGGCACTTTTACCGATCTGCTCGGTTATTTTCCACTCGGCCTCGGCACCACTTAGAGTACTTCACCAATTTAATATTTAATCAGCTCTATTACCCGAGACGTAGCCTGGGCACTTTTACCGATTTAATTCACTTGTCTGCTCGGTCATTTTTCACCCGGCCTCGGCACCAGCCAAAGTACTTCAATTTAATATTAAATTGGCTCTATCATCCAAGATGCAGTCCGGGCACTTTTACCAATTTAATTCACTTGTCTGCTCGGTTATTTTCCACCTGGCCTCGGCACCAGTTAAAGTACTTCACCAATTTAATATTAAATCGGCTCTATTACCCAAGACATAGCCTGGGCACTTTTACCAATCTGCTCGGTCATTTTTCACCCGGCCTCGGCACCAGACAAAGTACGTCACCAATTTAATATTAAATAATCTGTATTATTCAAGATGCAGCCTGGCCACTCTTACTGATTTAATTCACTTGTCTGCTCAGTTATTTTCCACTCGGCCTCGGCACCACTTAAAGTACCTCACCAATATATTATTAAATCGGCTCTATTACCTGAGACACAGCCCGGGCACTTTTGCCAATTTAATTCACTTGTCTGCTCAGTTATTTTCCCGGCCTCGGCACCAGCCAAAGTACTTCATCAATTTAATATTGAATCAGCTCTATTACCTGAGACGCAGCCCGAGCACTTTTGCCAATTTAATTCACTTGTCTGCTCAGTTGTTTTCCACCCAGCCAAATACTTCAACAATTTAATATTCAACAGGTTCTATTATGCGAGACGCAGCCCGGGCATTGTTACCAATTTAATTCACTTGTCTGCTCCGTTATTTTTCACCCAGCCTCGGCACTAGCTAAAGTACTTCAACAATTTAAAATTAAATCGGTTTCATTATCTGAGATGCAGCCCAGGCACTTTTACTGATTTGAAGCCGAGCAGAAAACATATACTAGTCCATATTGAAAAGGCCAGGCTGGCTCAAAGATCGGCTGATCCCATGTTTAGAAATTGTCAGTTTTCATGGCCGACCCAGTAGCAGTATCCATTTGCTGGACTGATCAGCCAAGCCATGACTACAATAATGTGGGTCCCACCAGCTGACTCTGCTAATCAAAATTCAAGACCCTCGGCTGATCACCAACCCAGGAACATTCAAATCTGTCAACTGATCCTGCATAGCTATCTTCCATCAGCCGATATACAAATAGTTGTCCTTCGCTCTCCAGGTGTAATTCCTGCTGATCCAGCTGCACTAAATCTACATCACCGGCCGACCCTTCATTACCTTATTCATGGGACTGCATCGGCCAATTCATCAACACCAGGTTATTGTCTCTTATCGGCCCATCAGCAGGCACCATCAACTATGGCCTGTTTGTATGTTCGGGGCTCTCAGTGTTGGTGGGTGATTCCTACTAACTGCCCTGTTGGTTACGGGGGAGATGGTCATTGCAGAAGGGGGAGAAGAGGCTGTCGTGAAGCTGCTGTACATTCATCTGCACCCCGAACAACTGACTTTGGTACAAGCAGAAGCTGCCGGTGAACACATAGCGGCAGTACCTGCAAGGACATCGTCTTCAGCAACGATGTCACAGGCCAACTCAATTGCCCCTTGCAGCTCACTTTCCACCCCAAGTCCATCTTGGGGATCTTCAACGTCATTTCCGCGTTCATTCACCAATGTGTTTTCTTCATCTTTGGCTCCTCTTTCCTCAAGGAGACAACACAGTCGACACTCTCTTTCATCTGTTTCTTTTTCACCAGCCCAAAAACAGTCGTTGAAAGTCCAATGATGACGTTTCATGTCGCCTGTCAGTTCTCTCACCCCTCCTCCTTCCCAACGACGACCTTTCGAATTTTACATAACTTATCCACATTGTCGACCATACAAAGACGAACATTTGCCGCCCAAGGAACTCTCATCGCCAAGTATGGTTGGCAGTGCCAGTGCAAGCGACACATGGTCGCCATCCCCACCAATGACCTTGCAACCCTCATCAATGGCCTTGCAACCCTCATCAATGGCCTTGCAACCCTCGTCAACAGCTTCAGAGCTTGCCAGGACTTCGTCTTCAATGTCAATGTCATACTCCACATCTCCAGCACCCTCAATTCCCCTTCCACTGCCACTTCTGTTTCTGCAATCATTCGCCAACCCGGTTCCTCAGCCGCCGACCTGTTTTTTCTCAAAAGGACAACACGCCCATGGCTTCATTCCGTCATGTTCTCGTTCAATGACCCAAAAATGGCTGTTGAACATCCGGTCATGATGCTTTGGGTGTTTGCCTGTTGGTTCTCCTGTCATTCCCCTGGAGTTGTGCGTACATTGTGCAGATGATGTGTTTACGCTGCGTACCGATAGTTTTGCTGCTTGATACTTCCAGTGTTTGACTCCAGCTCACACTAGTGAAATGAGGGAATCAGGGAATGGGAAGGATGATGCAAAGGTGGTGGGGACCAAGGAGCAGGTAACCGAAGACATTGAGGTTGCGAGGGAGGGAGAAGTTGTCCGAGTCACTGAGGCAGAAGCTGAGGGTGGACACATTGTGGCAGTATCTGTGAGGATGTTGTCTTCAGCAATGATGCCATGGTCCAAGTCAATTGCCCGCATCTCTAATTCTGCCCCCAGTATCTGTCAGGGGTCTACACTCCTTCTTCCCCACTCATTCCCTATGGTGATTTCTCAGCCTTCGAATTGTCTGTCCTCATCAACCACTTTGCGGCTCACCTCGACTGCACAAGTGCCTGCAACAACATTGTCGCTGCCCTCATCAACAGCGTTGTTACCCTCATCAAAGGTGTGACAGTTGTCGTCAATGTTGCTGTCCTTGTCATTTGCGCCATGGTCCACATCAATGGCCCCCCACGTCTCCAACTCCACCCCCAATCTATCTGAAAGGTCTTCGAAAGTGGATGAGCAGGTTACCGTGGAGACTGAAGTTACAACAGAGGGAGAAGAGGTTACTGTGGCACCGTGTGCACTTCTGCACCCCAATCTACTGACTTCCATTCAAGCAAAGGCTGCCAGGGGACTCGTCTCAACACCTAAGAGAGCATTGACTCCATTAGGAGCATTGACTCCACTGGTGGCGTCATGGTTCACGTTGACAACACCCAATGTCTCAAGTTCCACTCCCAGCCCGGCTCTCTGTCACGCCCCTCTATGCCTTTCTCCTCAAAGCGACGATCTTCATCCTTACCGCCTCCCTTCCGTCAACTCCAACATTGTGGTGGCCAACAATTACGGCAGCCAAGCAGTCCCATGGTCGATGAGGAGAGTCATCCATTATTGCCATCATACCAGCTCAATCCTCCTCGATCTCCTTCAACGAATTCCTTGCTAAATCCCCATCAACAGCAATGTGATCCACAAAGCGAGCACTCGATGACCTACCAACCAAGCTTTGATATGCGAGATAAGGAAGTACAGACCGATGCGCTACCATTACCAGATGTTCTCCAGGTTGACAACGAGCAATTTGCCTCATTAACGATGGGGGGTAGCCACCTCACTCCCTTTCTGACCACTCTGGCACCATCATCATCAAGTCTTTGGGTCCCCACTCCTTCTCTACAGATCTTGGAGGACTGTTCGGATGAGGTTTTTGCAAGCAACGCAAAGCAGGGGCTCTTAGCACAGGGGCAGCTAGGGAATTTGAAGGGTAATGAGAAGGGTATAGGGCTTGATGAGCAGGTTGCCGGGGAGATGAAAAGTGTAGTTGAGGGACAACAGGTCACCAAGGGGTCAGAACACATTACGATCCTGGCGAGAACATTGTCTTTGTCAACAGCTTTGTGGCCCATGCCAACAGCACCTTGCAACTTCCAGCCTGCTCTCTCTTTGACTGCTCCAACCTTGTCATCGCCAATCATGGTTGACAACACAAGCGATACTTCACCATCAATGTACAACACCCATACAATTTCTCATCTAGCCCAGCCACCTGATCACTACAAGTACCCGGGGTCTCTTCATACACGTCCTCCTACACCATTTCCAAAGGGACGATGCTCCTTGCTCTCACCTCCCTTTTGTCAACATATACTCAATAATGGCTTAGCTGATTTCAGAAGGAACCCTGAGAAATCCCCAGGGCATTCAGTAGCTGCGCTATGGAACCATAAAAGTACAACATGGACAATTGTCCTATGGGTCATAGGGCTACCCAAATGGGCCCAATGCTCTGGATGTCACTATGGGGCCATGGGTGGGCCCAGTTCCTTAAGAATACCTAAGGGTGAATGTTGGGCCCAAATGTCAGGCCAAACCAAATCCTGCCAAATAGGCATTTGGCCCAGTTATGGTCATTTGAGTGGGTTAACTTAGCCTAAGGATAGTTGTTGGGCCCAATATCGAGAGTCCCAATGGCTGTATGATGGGCCCAAAGTATTGGGAAGCTGAAGAATTTTACCCGGTTTTTTTGCACCAGACTCCCAGTATTTTAGCAAAACTTGCAGTGATTTGGAACTTGCGGCAGGTCGGAACTTTCAGGGGTTGAGTGGAACTTTTGGGTTCAGCGGAAGATGTCCCATGTGTATTCTAATTAATGTTCCGGGCATTTCACATTTTTCTGGAACATTTATGTGGACACTCACGGTGCTTTTTGGATGTCCTGAATCAATGTTTGTGCACTTTCTGGATGTCCTGCATATATTCCAATTAATGTTCCAGGCATTTCGCATTTTTTTCGGAACATTTATGCAGACATCCAGGTTGTTTTTTGGATGTCCTGTGTATTCTAATTAATGTCCCAGGCATTTCGCATTTTTCCGGAACATTTATGTGGACATTCAGGGTGCTTTTCAGATGTCCTGAATCAATGTTTGTGTGCTTTCTGGATGTCCCACATATATTCCAATTAATATTCCAGGACATACAGGGTGTGTTTTGGATGTCCTGTGTATTTATTCGGGACATTTATGCAGACATCCAGGGTGTTTTTTTGGATGTCCAGTGTGTATTCCAATTAATGTACCAGGCATTTCGCATTTTCCCAGAACATTTATGTGGACATCCAGGATGTGTTTTGGATGTCCCCAATTAATGTTCTGGGCATTTCGCATTTTTTTCAGAACATTTATGCAGACATCCAGAGTCCTTTTCAGATGTTCTGTAAACTGAAAGTTCCGCTCAACCCGAAAGTTCCACTCCAAAAAACATCCTGGATGCCCACATAAATGTTCCGAAAAAAATGCGAAATGCCTGGAACATTAATTGGAATATATGCAGGACATCCAGAAAGCGCACGAATGTTGATTCAGGACATCTGAAAGGCACCCTGAATGTCCACATAAATGTTCCGGAAAAATGCGAAATGCCCGGAACATTAATTAGAATACACATGGGACATCCAAAAAACATCCTGGACGCCTGCATAAATGTTCCGAAAAAAATGCAAAATGCCTGGAACATTAATTGGAATATATGCAGGACATCCAGAAAGTGCACAAACATTGATTCAGGACATCCGAAAAGCACCCTGAATGTCCACATAAATGTTCCGGAAAAATGCGAAATGCCCGGAACATTAATTAGAATACACATGGGACATCCAAAAAACATCCTGGATGTCTGCATAAATGCTCCGAAAAAAATGCGAAATGCCCGGAACATTAATTGGAATATATGCGGGACATCCAGAAAGCGCACGAACATTGATTCAGGACATCTGAAAGGCACCCTGAATGTCCACATAAATGTTCCGGAAAAATGCGAAATGCCAAATGGGACATTTGAGAAACATCCTGGATGTCTGCATAAATGTTCCGAAAAAAATGCGAAATGCCTGGAATGTTTATTGGAATATATGCAGGACATCCAGAAAGCACACATTCATTCATTCAGGACATCTGAAAAGCACCCTGGATGTCCATATATATGTTCCAGAAAACTGCGAAATGCCTGGAACATTAATTAGAATACACCCAGGACATCCGAAAAACATCCTGGATGTCTGCATAAATGTTCCGAAAAAAATGCGAAATGCCCGGAATGTTAATTGGAATATATGCGGGACATCCAGAAAGCACATGGTCATTGATTCAGGACATCTGAAAAGCACCCTGGATGTCCATATGAATGTTCCGGAAAAATGCAAAATTCCTAGAACAATAATTAGAATACATATGGGACATCTGAAAATCATCCTGGATGTCTGCATAAATGTCCCGAAAAAAATGCGAAATGCCCGGAACATTAATTGGACTATACACAGGACATCCAAAAGCACCTTGGATGTTCCAGAACATGAATTGGAATATATATGGGACATCTGTTAATTGGAATATACACGAGACATGCAAAAAGCACATGAACATTGATTCAGGACATCTGAATGGCACCCTGGATGTCCATGTAAATGTTCCGAAAAAATGCGAAATGCATGGAACACTAATTGGGACATCCGCAAAGCATTCTGCATGTCCACAATTGTCCGTTCCATTGTGTAAACTGAATGCCATTGAATGACCTCATCTACAAGTGAACATCACCAAGTTCTGCAAAGTGAGAGAACATCAGCATTTTCTGCAAAGTGCATAAGGACCTATATGCTTGATATCTTGGTTATCTCAGTGTTTTTATACATTGCTTTTGGGTACTAGAAATTGGGGGAATAGCTCATGCACATCCTAGGAAAAGCTCATAGGCACTTTATGTTTCTTGACACAGGAAGGTTTTCTGTCCTAGAATATCATACCCTTCATTTCAAGACCTTCACATTGTCTCAGGAGATTTAACTAGAAACCAGAGTCCTATATGGACACCAGGTGTGCTTTTCTGACATCTTGTGGATATTAAATGTTATTCCCCAGACATTTTGCATTTTTTTCGGGACATCCAGAGTTGTTTTTGAGGTCCAGTGTATTTAAACTATTGCCCAGGAGATTTTGCATTCTCCCAGGACATTTATATCGATACCAGGGTTGCTTTATTAATGTCATATGAATGTTAAAACTAGTGCTCCATAGATTTCACATTTCTGGGACATTTATATGGACACCAGTGTTGCTTTTTTGACATCTTGTGGGTAAGAAAAGTCATGCCCCAGACATTTCGCATTTTTCTGGGACATCCAGGGGTGTTATTTGGATGTCCTGTGGGCATTCAAATCAATGCTTTGGACATTTCACATTTTCTTCAGACATTTACATGGCTACCATGGTTGTTTTTCTGATGTCCCATTATGCGAGGGCTTTTTGGATGTCCTTTGTATATTGAAACTAATGCTCCGGACATTTCGCATGTTTTTCGGGACATTTATACCACTACCAGGGTTGTTCTTCTGATTTTCTGTAAATAATCAAGTTATTGGTCTGGTCATTTCGCATTTTTTCGGGACACTTATACTGCTACGAGGGTTGTTCTTCTGGTGTTCTGTAGATAATCAAGTTATTGGTCTGGTCATTTCGCATTTCCCCAAAACATTTATACGAGTGCTTTCTGGATGTCCTTTGTATATTGAAACTAATGCTCCGGACATTTCGCATTTTTTTCAGGACACTTATACCACTACCAGTGTTGTTCTTCTGGTGTTCCGTAGACAATCAAGTTATTGGTCTGGTCATTTCGCATTTCCCCAAAACATTTATACAAGTGCTTTTTGGATGTCCTTTGTATATTGAAACTAATGCTCTGGACATTTCGCATTTTTTTCGGGACACTTATACCACCACCAGGATTGTTCTCCTGATGTTCTGTAGATAATCAGGTTATTGGTCCGGACATTTTGCATTTTCCCAAAACATTGATGCGAGTGCTTTTTGGATGTCCTCTGTATATTGAAACTAATGCTCCGGAGATTTCGCATTTTTTTTGGGACACTTATACCACCACCAGGATTGTTCTTCTGATGTTCCGTAGATAGTCAGGTTATTGGTCTGGACATTTCACATTTTCCCAAAACATTTATGCAAGTGCTTTTTGGATGTCCTCTGTATATTGAAACTAATGCTCCAGACATTTCGCATTTCCCCAAAACATCTATGCAAGTGCTTTTTGGATGTCCTTTGTATATTGAAACTAATGCTCCGGACATTTCGCATTTTTTTCGGGACACTTATACCACTACCAGTGTTGTTCTTCTGATGTTCCATAGACAATCGAGTTATTGGTCCGGACATTTCGCATTTCCCCAAAACATTTATGTGAGTGCTTTTTGGATGTCCTCTGTATATTGAAACTAATGCTCTGGACATTTTGCATGTTCATGGGACATATGCCCTGGGATAGTGTATTTCGGAACTCCCTCTCCTAATTTCACCATCCATTTTTGCCTAAGACATCTGGGGTCATTTGGCCCAATGATAAACATTAGGTGTTTTTACACCTTTGGGCCAATCTACACCACCATAGTTTAGTTGCTCATTGGGCCCATTTGGGTAGTCCTATGACCCATAGGACAATTGTCCATGTTGTACTTTTATGGTACTATAGGGACACCTATGTCTACTTGTGAAATCCCTGATGGCTTAGCTGATCTAGGAATGCTCATTGGTGGGGATAGGGTCTCAATTGGGTTCAACCGAGACAAGCATAACAGACTCAGCTGATCTCGACTTCAATTTTGATTTTGATTTTGAACTTAATCTCACATTTTTCTTCTGATTCTCACTCCCACCACCCATTCCCATCAATTACAAGCTTCTGCTTTTCCATCTTGCTAAGCAACTGGAAAGTAGGGGGGCTTTGTAACAGGTATATAGTATTATATCCTTCTTTTACATTGTTTACTTTCCATTACTTAGCATTTGTGTCACATGACTCCTCTCCATACTTGTCAGTAGGTAGTCATGTGACAATCTATCTTCTTCTATCTTTCAAACCACCACTACATATACTCTGTGTCAGGATCAGTGTTGTACTGTGTTCCCCCTTGAAGTATTGTAAGTGATTTGAGTTTAGCAGGGTCACTGAATACTCTCCTAGAGCTGTTCAGTTACAGCTTGGCTTATTTCTCTCAGTATCACCTTCTTGAGGATTTCCTGAGAAGGAGCAGAGATTGTGCAACGGATTTCCGAAGCATCAATGAACTCTGCTAGATACTGGCCAAATCTCCCTATTTCTCTCTCTTTGGACCGAGATCCGACTAAGATCATAGCTGATCACAGCTCGGTCTCCACACCATTGTCATTCTGGCTCGCCATACAACTTTCATCAACAGCTCCCCACATTTAACACACAAGAAGTGCATTACAGTAAGGTCCATCGTATCTGGGCATGAACTTCACGACGTGTTTCTCGCCTTTGGCCTTGTACTTGTTATGCCGATGTAGTGTTGATAACCTCACTTGTGAACCTATGGTAAAAGGGAAAATAAGTGTTCTGTGCTTGTTAGCTTGAACGGACTGAGAAATCTTAGCCTTCAGTAGGTTATCTTGAGCCTCTAGGACATCCGTTTCCAGACGTTGGATGACATGCCACATGTTGATGTTGGCTACCATGGTGGAAGGTTTTGCTGGTACCAGCAGGGGAATAACTCTAGGGCTTTGCCCAAAACGTAATTGGAAGGGTGTGAATCCTGTTGATTTGTTCACTGTGTTCATGATATCGAAATGCATGTGCAGTAATGCACATGCCCGCCCAATTGATTGTGTTCGACATGGTAGCACAGCACCTGATTGACAGTTTTGTTTGTACATTCACTAGCCCTGTCAGTTTCAGGGTGATAAGCTGTTGATAGTTTTAACTTGACGCCTGTAAGTTTGTGCAGTGCTTTCCAAAATTTTGAGACAAAGAGTTTATCTCTATCAGAAACAATGTCAGATGGTAAGCCGTTTTCACAATACCACTTATCGAAGAATATAATAGCCAGGTCTTCTGCAGTGATGTCCGTTCGCATTGCAATTAATTGAACATCACTTCCCAGACGGTCTGTGAAGGTAACTATGCAGTTCTTGTTGTCGTCTTCCGGTAATGGGCTGATAAAGTTGATCGCCACTGAATCGCCCTGTTGGTCAGGAATAGGGAGGGGATGTAATGGGCCGTATGGTTTTACTGTGGAAGATTTGTTATGTTGGCATTTGGGGCACAAAGCCACATAACCCTGTTCCAAATCCCTTTGCATATTCGGCCAGTAGTAAGCAGTTCTCAGTGAGCCATATGTTTTATGAAAACTGAAGTGACTGAGAATGTCATGCACCAGTGCGAATAGGAGTTCTCGAAGGTTTCTGGTGTGCGGTATGATCAGTCGGTCACCGATGTACCAGAGGCCGTCCCGGAGGACAGTACTTTACAGTGCCCCACCTATTTCTGCAGGAATCTAGTCATTCCTGTGGAATTCCTGTGTATTCCACTGGAATTCCACAGGAATGGGACAGGATATGAGAAGAATAAGTTATAAAACCTATATTTAAATGGAAGTATATGTTAATTTACACTAATATACACTTCTGCATACTTCTCTTTACTGCTATTCAGTTAACTGTACATTTACACTAATATACACTTCTTTTCACCTCTTTCTGTTCACTACCATTTAGTTATCCTCATCATCTTGAGCTTCTTCATCTAAACCTAAGTTTTCCTCCTCATCTTCATCTGATTTCTTCATCTCTTGTTTGTGGAGGACATACTTTGTGTGATAGAACAGCATGGTGTGTAAAAACCAGTTGAAATTTCCAGGTGTCATACGTTTGAGAATTGATTGATATCCACCAAGCCATGCATTAAGTTGCTCACAAACCTAGATGTAATACAGTGTTGAGGTGAGATTGAATCTAAATAAAGTAATAAATACCTGTGTATTGAATGCTCGCTTCAAATATGCTCTACCATTCTTATCATATGCCATAACTACAAGGTTTGGAGCAGATCCATCTCCAGGTGAGGGATTACAATATTTTCGGCATAGAAAGTCTAACACCTGATGATTGATATAGTGGTAGGCATCCACAATAAATCGAGTAGTTTTTTTCCAAATATCCCAACTTCCATTTGCTACTGCAGTTGCAAACACTTGACAACCTTTATCAATACAAATATAATCAGGTCTTGATTCTTCTGTTGGATAAACTTTTCCTAGAAAGTTTAAAATATTTGTTGGTGATTCTGATTTATCAAACTTTGTCCAAGCAATAACAACACCACAAGGTGCACAGATAGTTTCAACACAATAGAATCTACCTGCACAGAAGTAATTGGGGGCTTCTCATGGTTCTGCATTTGGAGCATCATGTTGTTGGAGATTTGGTCCTCTGCAATTTGGCTCCCAAGGATTACTCTCACCAGGGCGTTGTAACATCCGGTGGACTCCAGCTTGATTGTGACATTTGCTGTGCTTTGCATGTTTACGCCACTCTGGTTGGTGCTGTTGACATGCAAGTGTCCTTTCTACTCTTCTGTTATTACAACCACAAACCAAGCATTGAGAACCAAGATCTAAGTGGTGTATATCACACAGTGATCCACCACGTGCATTGGAGAGATCATTAGTGCAATTGTCATATGCACAGTGCTAAAAAAAAGTTGTAAAAAATTGAACTCAGCAGAAAGAATCTAAAATAATTTACCTGAGGACCCATAACTATACCATCAAGAACAACCATTCTTATATTTGGGATATCATCAGTATCCATCTCATCATCTGAGGGGACCTGAGGTGCATCAATGTCCATTCCTTCAGGTGCTCCTTCCAAGGCAGGAATATCATCATCTGTGGCATCAACACCAACAACAGCTGCTGGATTATTGAAAACTGCATCACTAGTCTCTCTGCGTGTTTGAGTGCATTCAACACATGCATGTTTCTCAGAAGCTCTAATGATTCCATCTTCTCCCAAAAGTGAAAATGCCTGAGTAGTAACTTCTTTGATGTTCAAACCATCATCAAATTCAGCATCAATTCCAGATTCCTCAGCAATTGTACAAACAGATTGTTGAACAAATGCTTGCCAGACATGAGCACGAGTAATTGAAAGTTCTTTGGTTCCATGTGTATTATTCCAGTACTCTGCAAATGCAGATGCTGAAGCATGAAAGTTATACATAGCATTTATGACTGCTGTTGCAAATAGACGATCTGCCCAGATTAATTGGCCAATTTTCAAATATTTGGCTGAGTTGATATAGACTCATTTTAAAGTATTTTGAACAGTTGATGTATCTTCAAATCTTTCATGATCAGCTGTATACAATGTTTTACAGCTTTGACACTTTCCAGTGAGCACAGGTACATGTTGATATACTGTCTGCCCTTTGATCAAAGTTACCAATGGTATGTCAGAAGCCTTGGTGGATTGACACAATGATCTTGGACTACAGTCTAGGGTTTGACATGCAAATGAAGCTGGACAAATGACATAAGCTGGTTCAATCTTGCTATGTGACAGAGGGAGTAATTTTCCTTTATAATTTCCCTCCTCATCAAATGTTGACAGTTTCAAACACCCAGCTAGCTTGTCAAGCTTTCCAGCAAGAAGGGAAACCTTTGTCTTTTGATCTGGCTCTCATGCAAGTTCATTCTCAGAGAATAAAGTTTCAGTTCTCTTATTTCCAAGTTTGTCCATTAGTGCAGTGCTTAGTGCGGTTATCCATCCTGTAACTTGGACTTTGTATTCATCACCATATATCCGCTGTTGTTGATGAAAATGAAGATTTAACAGATCTGGATTTTCAAATAAGGTGTATGAAACTACAAGAACAGTAGCCAAAGAAACATTGGACCCAAATATTGATTGTATGGCATCACTAAAAGTGCTGAATGGGATATTTGGGAAGGGATGCTGCACTAGAGGGGTAGCATATGTAGGTGAAACTAGACAAGACCCAATAAAGAACCAGGCAAGAATCCAGTGCTGGCATACAAGAGATATTGCCATTGTAACAAACATCAAAGTGGATCTGAAGAAAAAAGTAAAACTACTGTACAAATCAGCTTATTCATGTCCCATGCATATTCTGAAATGAAAAAAAAAGGAAAAAAAGTCACAAGTCCTACTTACTCAGAAGCTTCCTCATCCAAATCCCTTTCCCTTGCCTGCCTCAACTTCTTGTGCTTTCTCTGCTCCACATGTTTATCTTTATCACGATTCTTCTTGGGACTGTCTGGAGTTTTTCTCTTCCCCTTCAGATCACCACGCTTCTTCAACTCTCCCTCACGATCTTTTTTGTCAAGCCATTTCTTCAAATCAGGAAAGCTCAGCACTCGACTGCTTCTTAAGTCCCACAAATCCTCAGTAGCAAGGCAATCCTCCTCCTCATTAAGCCAGTCTCACATATCTGGATATTCCTCTGCTCTAAGGAATGTAGGCTTCCAGACTTGGTAGAACTGAGTCTTAGTGATAAAGATATGGATAAAGTCGACAATGTTGGGAACCCAGGCAGCTCCATCATCAAACTGCGACTTCCACTCAGCATCCTTGCTCAAGCCCATAACTTTAGGTGTAGCATTGATGATAGCTTTAAACTTCTGATAGGCTGACTGTAACCCAGCCTTATCCAGAGAAGCAAGATCTCTGTCAATCCCAAGATATTCTAACAGAAGTGCTTTGTTGGCACTAGAAAGCCTTGAAGGACCAGTCACCTCAGATCTACTAATAGATGATGCTCGAGACTGTCCACGAGAATCAGAAGCAACAGACAAAGAGTGAGGAACAGATCCTGAATGAGAGCCTAGAGAGACAGAGTGCTGATGAAACGATGGTGGAATCGCAGAAGTGACCATGAGTTGCTCATGGTCATTTTCCTAGACATAATTTAAATAAAATTTAAACCAAGAATAGCCAATAAAACATACCAGAAGAATATGTGTAACTTTACCAATGTCATCCTCCTCCCAAATAGCATCCTCATCATCCTCAACTACTACATTGTAACGGCCCATGATGGACCACTGCTTCTTATCCAAAATATAGACACGATAATTGTGATCTGAGATGAAGCCTTATTAAACTTTGCATATTTATTAATCAAACACTTACTGTGAACAGGGGAATAGGTCTTGGCCACCTTTTTCAGAAGTGGGCCCAATGTCTCAAAACAGGGGGACTTGACATTTAGATGTGAGGTGGCATTGTCAATAACAACATCAGAAGGAGGTTGTTGGACGATTGTGATATTAATGCGACCATTAGAAAGGGGTCTGACCTCTTGTGGCGCATCATAAATGGAGTCACCTATATTGAATGAATTTCCAACAGCATGCCCACACAAAATACCCCCAGTAGAACAGGAAGACCCATTAGCAGGGACTTCTGTCTCAGGAGGTGCCAAATTGGAAAGATCAATATCTATGAATAGACCATATAAATAAATAAAAGATTGGAACATAAAATAAAATATTACCCTTGGCCAAGGGCTCCTCATGACCAGAACCAGACTTGGCCTGATGACGACCTCTTGGTGGGCCAAATCGGATATCTTTCCCATCACTACCCTCATCAACCTCATCAACCTCATCACCCTCATCTCCATCTTTCTCATTGCTCTCCTCACCACTTACTTCCTCATGTCCAGCAGTAACTTCTGGCTCACGATTGATACGAGAACGGCTGCTCGAAAGGGTAGGAGCAGGAGGAAGGAAGGAAGGGGTGGATAATTTGCCAGTACGCTTTGGGGGTGCAACAGAAGTACCAGCAGCTTCAAGAGCTCACTCAACCCTATCAACATCACATTAGAAATAATCAAATAAAGATAAAAGAGCTCACGGTGTCAGCTTGGCTGGGACACCCTTATCATTCTCAGCCTTGTCTCTGGCTGCTCGCTGGGCACCTGTCATTCTAAATAGAATAGTTAGTATGCAAGTACTGGTATAAAACAGGCCACTCACCTTGCTTTTTTCCCCTTCTTACCACTGCTCTTTCCCTTTGTGGTGCCCTTTCCAGCCTCTGGTTCTTCCTCACCACTCCCCTCAACATCACTCTTGGTGGTGGCCTTGGTACGCTTCGTGTTTGTTGCCTCAGTATTGGATTGGCCACGTTTCCAGCCTCGTTTGGGGGGAGAATTCACCCCAGCTTGTAAAGATCGAAGTTCTCTTGCACTCATAGCAGTAGACAGCAAGATTAGAAGGTATAAGAGCCAAGTGGGACTGCAAGAACAAAGGGGACAGGAAGCAAGATGAAGGGGGAAGGGAAGAAAGACGTGGGAACTTAAACACACACAGCTAGGGTTGAGGGTTTCTTTCAGATGTCTATTTTGGGTAATTAATCAAAATTTCAAAGTAAGAGGCAGTGTGAAAATGCTGCCTCATTTTGATTCTAAGTATGTACAGGGGATGTAAGCCAGGCAAACAAACAAGACAGCAGGTGGGATTCCTGCTGTCTTGTTGTGTTCTGGGGTTCAGGTATTTACTGTAAAATGAAATACAGAGGCATGCCTCATTGGTATTCTAGGGAAATGCACGAAAATTGTAAAGTAAGTGTTGACGTTGGGCGTTGTCCGTCCGTGGGCGCCGGCCTTATTAATGGGTGGTGGTGGGCATTTGTGATGGGCGGCGGTGGGCGTTGTTGATGGGCAGTGGGCATCTGCGATGGGCGGTGGGCATTTGCAATGGGTGGTGGGCGTTTGCAATGGGCAGTGGGCATTCATTTACAGGTGGTTGTTGGGTGGGCTGTGGGCATTGTCATTGTGAGCGGTGGGCGGTTCGCACCGTTTCGTGGGCATTTGGCACTGGGTGAGCGATGGGTGTTGTTCATGGGTGTGGGGTTCTCATTTGTGGGTGTCGTATGGTAATTTGTGGGTGGTGAAGCCTTGTGGGTGCTCGTGTTCGTCTTCGGGTGCTAGGGTTGTCATCTGGGGGGCATGGTGGTGTGAGTCATTCAAGATGGGATGGGATGAGTCTAGTTGCCACGTTGCATGGCAATGGGAACTCCCCCCCCCCTCATGTCGCGTTCATTGTGTGCAGTTGGTGACGTGGCGCTTGGTGATATGGACATGGTGGATTGTGGTGGGCGTGGGTGATGGATGCGGATGGCATCGAGCAACAGGGATCATGGTGGTCACAATGAGCAGTGGTGGCGACGGATGTGTTTGGTGGTGGTGACGAGCATGGTGGTGGTGGGAGGAAGAGGGTGGTCATGTTTGGTGAGCATGATTGCCAAACAGATATTATTTGTTATCCATCGGAAATAAACAAACTATAATACATAACAAAACAATAAAATAACTAGATTGCAGTTCCTGCCCATTCCGGGGAATGCTATTCCTGCCCATTCTGGGGAACATTCCGGTGTACATTCTGGAATCCACTGGAATGGAAAACACCGGAATAAAGAATTTAGCAGGGCCTTCTGCTAAATTCCATTCCACTGGAATGACTGGATTCCTGCAGGAATAGGGGCACTGCTAAGACCTCCTACAAAGGTTTGTAGTGTCCACTTTTTAGACTACAAAAGTTTGTAGTGTCCGCTTTTTAGACTACAAAAGTTTGTAGTGTCCGCTTTTTGAGACTACAAAAGTTTGTAGTTAATATGTAGGTTATGGTGTTCTTGGCCTGTCTGGGTTATGGGGATGAGGTTGAAGGATTGACATGATCTTACATATTGCCAGTGCTTCAGCATTAGTTTTTGACATCATCCACAAGTTGTCTTTCACATTAGGAAAGGCTATTCTAAAGCCTTTCATATTGATACCTACTGTCCTATCTCAAAACATAACTATAAGTTCATGTGGGAATATAGCTGAAGGATTGCTATTGCCACATCATCAGTTTTTCACATCATGCCCAAGTTGGCTTTCACACTGTCTACTTCACATTGATAGCTACTGGCCTGTCCCAAACATAGTCAATCTTCATATCAGGTCTTTGAGGGTTATAGGATGATGGGCTGATTCATCCTGGGTGGTGTCCTCAAGTTAAGTCATGTTGTAAGATGACCATATATCCATGTATTGAGACAGAACAGTAGTTATAAACATGAATGGCCTCCTCTGGCTTCAATCCTTCAGCCACATCACATGAACTTATAATTATGTTTTGAGATAGGACAGTAGGTATCAATATGAAAGGCTTTAGAATAGCCTTTCCTAATGTGAAAGACAACTTGTGGATGATGTCAAAAACTAATGCTGAAGCACTGGCAATATGTAAGATCATGTCAATCCTTCAACCTCATCCCCATAACCCAGACAGGCCAAGAACACCATAACCTATAAGCCTGGAGGCCATATCTATAATGCTTAGGATTTTTTGAAAGGCATTTCAAATGTAAGCCTGGGTATTTCATAGTGAATTTTCCATAGCTACCCAGCGCATTTCCTGCAAAATTTCAAATGAAGCCCTGGATATTTCATTGCGATTTTTCAAATGTATCCCTGGATATTTCATTGAGATTTTTCAAATGTATCCCTGGGTATTTCATTGTGATTTTTCAATGAATATCTGGCACATTTCATTGCGATTTTTCAATAGATACCCTGGGTATTTCATTGGAAAATTTCAAATGGATACCTGGCACATTTCATTGTGATTTTTCAATAGATACCCTGGGTATTTCATTGTAAAATTTCAAATGGATACCTGGCACATTTCATTGTGATTTTTCAATTGATACCCTTGGTATTTCATTGTGATTTTTCAAATGTATCCCTGGGTATTTCATTGCGATTTTTCAATAGATACCCTGGGTATTTCATTGCAAAATTTCAAATGGATACCTGGCGCATTTCATTGTGATTTTTCAATGAATACCTGGCGCATTTCATTGCGATTTTTCAATAGATACCTGGGGTATTTCATTGTGATTTTTCAAATGGGTACGCATTTCATTGCAATTTTTCAATTAATACCCTTGGTATTTCATTGCAATTTTTCAAATCTATCCCTGGGTATTTCATTGCAATTTTTCAAATGGATACCCGGCACATTTCATTGCAATTTTTCAATTAATACCCTTGGTATTTCATTGCAATTTTTCACATCTATCCCTGGGTATTTCATTGCAATTTTTCAATGAATACCTGGCACATTTCATTGTGATTTTTCAATGAATACCTGGCACATTTCATTGTGATTTTTCAATGGATACCTGGTGCATTTCATTGCAATTTTTCAAATGTATCCCATAGGTCAGGGTCCATGCAATGGGCTTCCCTGGAGGGTAGTTACATGACCAATTACCAAAAATGGTCAAAAATGAAAGTTGTAGCCCTACACTGTAGCTTCCCAAATCTGTTTGAATTATATTCTGAAGTGCTCCTGTTGTAGAGATATGAGGTAAAGGAATTTCAAAAGTGTCATGTTTGTTTTTTGTTTTTTGTGTTTTTCTCCATGAAAACAAAACCAAATAACATGATTTCAGTATATTCAGAAAGCTAAAAGAAAGGGCTACAATTATTGTATTGTGGGAAAAATGACCAAAAAAGGAAGGTGCATCCCCTACTATAAGAATCAGACATAGAATACCAAGTTTACTGATAGACTACAAAAAAGTCAGACTTAGACTACACAGTTTACTGATACACTATAAAATACTACAAAAGTCAAACTCAGACTACAAAGTTTACTAATACACTACAAAAGCATGGACTTAGACTACAACAAAGTTAGGGTTAGGGTCAAAAGGTTATCTTGACTACAAAGTTTGTAGTGTCTGCTTTTTGTCATTACAAAAGTTTGCAGTGTGCACTTTTTCACTAAAAAAGTTTGTAGTGTTGCACTTTTTCATTAGAAAAGTTTGTAGTGTCTGCTTTTTGAGACTACCAAAGTTTGTAGTGTCTGCTTTTTTAGACTACAAAAGTTTGTAGTGTCTGCTTTTTCATTTAGAAAAGTTTGTAGTTGACATGTAGTTTATGGTGTCCTTGGCTCTATCTATGTTATGATAATGAGGTTGAAGGATTGCCATCATATTGCCAGTGCTGCAGCATTAGTATTTGACATCATGCACAAGTTGTCTTTCACATTAGGAATGGCCATTCTAAGCCTTTCATATTGATGCCTCCTGTCCTATCTCAAAACATAATTATAAATTCATGAGGGGATATGGCTGAAGGATTGACATGACATGACCAGTTTTTGACATCATGACCAAGTTGGCTTTCACACTGCTGCTTTCACACTGATAGCTACTGTTCTGTCCCAAACATAGTCAACTTTGATACAGGTCTTTGAGGGCTGTAGGAGGATAGGCTGATTCATCCTTTTGGTGTCTTTAAGACAGGTCATATTGTATGCTAACCATGTATTGGGTAGATATCAACATGAATAGCCCTCTCTAGTTCGAAAGTCAACATGGGCATGATGTGAGGAACTGATGATGTGGCAATAGCAATATGTAAAGTCATGTCAATCCTTCAGCCATGTCCCCATATGATCTTACAATTATGTCTTGAGATAGGACAGTAGATATCTATATGAAAGACTTAGCATGGCCATTCCTAATGTGAAAGACAACTTGTGCATGATGTCAAATACTAATGCTGCAGCACTGGCAATATGATGGCAATCCTTCAACCTCATTATCATAACATAGATAGAGCCAAGGACACCATAAACTACATGTCAACTACAAACTTTTCTAAATGAAAAAGCAGACACTACAAACTTTTGTAGTCTAAAAAAGCAGACACTACAAACTTTGGTAGTCTCAAAAAGCAGACACTACAAACTTTTCTAATGAAAAAGTGCAACACTACAAACTTTTTTAGTGAAAAAGTGCACACTGCAAACTTTTGTAATGACAAAAAGCAGACACTACAAACTTTGTAGTCAAGATAACCTTTTGACCCTAACCCTAACTTTGTTGTAGTCTAAGTCCATGCTTTTGTAGTGTATTAGTAAACTTTGTAGTCTGAGTTTGACTTTTGTAGTATTTTATAGTGTATCAGTAAACTGTGTAGTCTAAGTCTGACTTTTTTGTAGTCTATCAGTAAACTTGGTATTCTATGTCTGATTCTTATAGTAGGGGATGCACCTTCCTTTTTTGGTCATTTTTCCCACAATACAATAATTGTAGCCCTTTCTTTTAGCTTTCTGAATATACTGAAATCATGTTATTTGGTTTTGTTTTCATGGAGAAAAACACAAAAAACAAAAAACAAACATGACACTTTTGAAATTCCTTTACCTCATATCTCTACAACAGGAGCACTTCAGAATATAATTCAAACAGATTTGGGAAGCTACAGTGTAGGGCTACAACTTTCATTTTTGACCATTTTTGGTAATTGGTCATGTAACTACCCTCCAGGGAAGCCCATTGCATGGACCCTGACCTATGGGATACATTTGAAAAATTGCAATGAAATGCACCAGGTATTCATTGAAAAATCGCAATGAAATACCCAGGGTATCTATTGAAAAATTGCAATGAAATGTGCCAGGTATTCATTGAAAAATCACAATGAAATACCCAGGATATCTATTGAAAAATCACAATGAAATGCGCCAGGTATTCATTGAAAAATCACAATGAAATACCCAGGGATAGATTTGAAAAATCACAATGAAATACCAAGGGTATTAATTGAAAAATCACAATGAAATGCACCAGGTATCCATTTGAAAAATTGCAATGAAATACCCAGGGATACATTTGAAAAATCACAATGAAATACCAAGGGTATCAATTGAAAAATCACAATGAAATGTGCCAGGTATCCATTTGAAATTTTCCAATGAAATACCCAGGGTATCTATTGAAAAATCACAATGAAATACCCAGGCTTACATTTGAAATGCCTTTCAAAAAATCCTAAGCATTATAGATATGGCCTCCAGGCTTAAGTCTAAGTTATAGAAATGACCCTCTAGGCTTAAGTCTAGGTTATAGATAAAAGTGGTAGCCACCAGTCATCCTTGGCTTTGCGCATTTCCAACAGATCGGTCCCCTCCTCAGCTTCTCCATGTCCTGAGAACTCCCACCCCTCTCTAATGTCCAGAATAACTGGCGACTTGGCAGATAGGTTGAGTGACCCCAGCGCACCAAACCCATTGTCTTCTCAATTAATGGATCCACTGCACCTTTCACTAGCTGGCCAGCTGGGAGGTAATGACCCGATGGAGGTGGATTCTCCCTCACTCATGGACCCCAGGGAGTTCGAGGCAGCGCATCTTGCGGCCATTAGTGATATGATGGCCACGGCTGGACCTCTTGTCTTGGATCCAGTGCAATACGACTATCCAAATACTCTGCACAGTGATTATGAGGATGGGGAAATTGATGACCAGATGGAGGACATCATCAAGTACAAAAGGACTAAGAGGGGCAAACGTGTGGGCCGACAGATTCAGAATATATGGAAATGGGATGATGAACAACACAGACACAGACAAGGGTGCTCTTAAACTTCTTGGGACTTAGCTAGATGCTCCAATCTCATGGGGGGGCTTTGTAACGGTGGTTAGATGTCCTAGGCCTTCTACATGACATCATAGCATAAGTTTACCATTGTTTGTCTTTTGTTGTATATAGTTGTGTATTGTAAATAGCGAACTTCACTTGAAAACCACTACTATATACTATGTGGATCAGGTCACACTTACAACTCACAGTTGGGCAGCCTAATGCCTCCCCTCTGGGATACAAGAGTCCTGCATCAGGACCGCGCTCCTGTTCCTGGGTCACCGGAACAATCCCACATGAAAGCGAACTGCGCTTCCATGCTTTCTGCTCTCTCCAGAGTACCCAACATCTTCTCTGCTGCCATCTTGTGTGCAAGACGTCATCAAGAAGTCATGGATCACTGTATGGTTTCACAGATATACAAAGCACTACATGTAGTGCACACAAGTATTAGTTACCTCACCTCACTAACACTGAGCCCCCCAACCATACAAAAAGACCATAGTTGATGGTGCCTGCTGATGAGCCCATGGATCAGTTGACCCCATTGAAGATGAACTGGCCATCAAGACTCTCTTAGGACTGGTACTGTGCATCAGCCAAGAAGTGTACCCCATGAATTGACATAGCTAAAATGCCTTGGATCCTGGGTCAACTGGTCTCTTCATGGATTGGGCTCAACATGTGTCATGGGTCAGCTGAAGAGCTTTGAATCCCATGCATCATGGATCAGCCCATCCAGTTGACAACGTTGTGCCTGAGGAAGGAGTGCACCTGGGTAAAAAATTCATGAAACTTGTTATTCTTTGCTGACTTCGTTTATAGAATTGGGCTCTGTCGATTTTATGCAACAAAGCTTTATACCCCCACCTGTCAAGCGGACTGAGGTCACTTCCAGGCTAGAAGGTTCACATTCAGTATCTCGTTCTTGGCAGGTCAGCCCACCAGATCCCAAGGAGGTTCATTGTAAGTTTGAAGTTCTTTTCTCATTTCCCCTGATTCTCAACTTGGAAACTAAGTTGACTTGGCACTCTATCAGAAGAGGATTGACTTTAGGTCCTTGAGCCCCACACTGAACTTTGACATGCAGACGATGCAGTAGGAGATCAGAAGACTTGCTCACAGCCAAGCCGACCTCCTGCAGAAACTCCGAGACCAACAGGCGCAAGTCAGTGACATGGAGTCGTCTACCTCTAGCATGTGGGAGTATTTGGCATTTGTGGTCTGAAAACAAGATATTGATGCAAGTGCCCTTCTCCCCCCAGCGGTCGACTCACCTGTGACCCTTTCACAATGTCTTTTGGCACTCAAAGAGATTACCCAATTTATTCAAGATCAAGATATGGCTAGCCATCCTCTCACAGAGAAAATTGCAAGTCTGGAATCCACCGTTTGGTTTCAGGAAGAAAAGATCACTGGAGGGGCTCGCTGGATGGACCATATTGAAGAGTCTGCCCACATGCATTGGAAGGAAACACAAGAAGATTTGCAGTCCATCCAGAGTGATCACCAGAGACTGGAAGCCGAGGTAAGGGAAGCTGTCAAGACACTGGAGAACAAGTGGGAGACTACACCAGCTGCGTTACAAGAGTGTCTCACCCAAGCCTTTGAAAAACTTGCAAGCCACATCGAAACTGCTGAGCTAACACTCCATGACCTCACCAAATCAGTCACCATGGTTTCGGAGCTCAACCTGCAGCTCAGTGCCTGCCAATCAAGTCTGGAATCACTCATTATCCAGTTCCTCAGCAATAAGGAGAAGAAGCATGCTGGCATCAATACTGATCGCTTAGTCTCACCCAACCGCAGTCAGAAAACCCAGCAGGCAAAAGTCTCCCTGACCCCAGGTGTCGTTCTGCCAAGCTCAGTTCCAATTGATCACACACAAGTCTCTCCCACCCCAGCCGTCATTCTGCCTTCAACCATTCAGGCTCCAGCATCTGAGAGCCCAGCAGTCCTTCTGTTGGTGCCAAAGCCAGTTCCTCCAACCTGGGGAAGTTCACCTGGTCCTTACATTGGGGGTAATAGGAAGTCACCTCGACTACAGAAACTTGAAGCCCAACAAACCCCCATGCAAAGTAAGTCCTCTACTTTGTGAGGATTCAAAAATCTGACTGCCACCAAGTTTCAAACAATGACCAAGCTCCTAATGATGACCCAACACCTACTTAATAGTTAGTAGGTAGTATACATGTACATTTCTTGGACAATCTTCAATTTTTTTTTGGGGCTTATTTACAGCTGTTTGCAAAAATGATGTCAGTAAGCCAAAAATAGAATTACATTACGTTGTAAAAGAACTTAGAAAATTTTGATCACTTTGAGCTCTTCCATCCATCCTGTCTCCATCGTTCAACATGGTTTACTGCAAGATATCTGCAGACGTGAAACTGGCGGCTATGAGGCTATATGAGCAGAACATCTTGACTCTCAATCAAATTCTTGACTGTGTCAGCTTCTCTGAACGAACCTTCTGGCGGGTCTGGAAAATCTATGGCGATACTGGCGATGTCGAGCCTCCCACCTGCACTACTTGAGGACGGCCAAGGAAACTGCACTTCGATGATATCACATACTTGTTGGCTCTTGTCCGCCAGCATCCTGAGTGGTTCCTTGACGAGCTTCTCAATCTTCTCAAAAGCAACAGGTTCATTTCCGTGCACTACACCATCATTCATCGGGAATTAGAGCATGTGGGAATCTTGGTGAAAAAGTTGCAGATCATTGCCAAGGAGCGTGACAAGGATTTATGAGCTGATTTCATTCATCAAATGGGCCAGTATAGCGCTGAAGAACTTGGATTTCTTGACGAATTCTTGAAAGACGAAAGAACTAGCCAGCACCGTCGTGGTCAAGCAAAGAAGGGCAAACGAGCTGTTATGAGGGGTGTTTTTGTCCATGGACGAAGGGTATCTGGTGAGGGCCTGTTGATGCTTGATGGAATCATCGCAAGCACAGTTGTTGAAGGCTCAATGACATGGGAGAAGTACCTTTACTTCCTTGAGCACAGCGTTGTGGGTTCTTCCTCCGTTGGGTGCTTCAAGTCTATCTGACACCATTGTTTCATTAGATGCCACTTACGTCGCCCTATCCTGGGCCGCTCAGTGTTCTTGTCATGGACAACACACACATACATCACAGATCAGAGATATTAGAGCTTGCTGATAGGTTTGGTAAGTTTATTCAATCTTCGTTACTACTCTACCAAGGACCAATATGTTGCAGGTGTACAAATCATTTTCTTGCCACCTTATTCCCCCAATTTTAATCCAATTGAAGAAGCTTTTTCAAAAATCAAGGCTTGGATTCGCTGTAACTACAATCTTTTCCCACCTGGTGATGGATTTTTGTTTGATGTGAAGGTTGCCATGGATGTAATAACACCTGATGACACAGAAGGGTACTTTTTCCATGTGGGATACCTCTAAATTGACTTTGTTTTGTATGAATACACATGTGGTCAGCAAGAGTGTAGTAGTACAGGAATTACAGTATCAATTTGCAACATTACGAAGTCCAGGATCAGGGAGTGCAAGGAGTTGACCACATAGTGATTGCATGCTTGAGCTGGGCGATCTCACCCACTTTCAAACCTGCATCAGACTTGAGATCCTTCCATTCTGCATACTGAAAGGTGTGAGATCTGCAATATCCATTTTCATCAAGCTTTTTCCAAATGCTATCAGTCAAATGGTATGTCTTGCAAAAATTATCGAGAGAGAGCTCTGGGCCAGGAAGACGGTCAATGGGAATAAGCATATCCGAGGTGACGAGGGGTTGAGATGCCAAAGGCGCAAAAGGTTGGATGGGAGTAGCTGGTAACGGGGCAGCAGCTGCAGCTGGAATAGGTGTGGGCAGGATGGCAGAAGGCCGAAACAGTTGGACAACCTCGCTAGGGATATTGAAATTGAAAACAGGTGCAGAGCCGTTGTTACTGGTTTGTCGTTGACGTCGCTGGAGAAGTGGGCTGAGTTGGCTGAGTTGGTTATTCGAAACACTGTCGAAGTTGGGATGGTTAGGTGGTGTCTCCAATGTCGTGATAGTCAGACCCTTCAGCTAGAAATTTTGGATGTAAGTATGTATATTACTCTTGTTACCAACACAAATTCAACAGACCATGGCTGCGCCCCAGGTATCGAAGTGTTTATGTCCGAGAGGGAAGTGGGAGGAGTCGACAGGGTTGACGAAACAATGCTCGCTTGTACACCCAGGCTTTTTGTTACATGCCCATCTTTCATGCAGGGACCTGATGTTGTCGTTATGTGGAATGTTTGCGGTACCAATATCAGAATTCTTGGGAGGCTTGAAAAGGGTATGTAAGCCAAGTACGAAGAGTATATGTGTCAAGATGACACACCTTAGATTTTCGTGCTTTTTTGGCCTTAGGTTCGTCTTCTGAATCCTCTGTGTCACCACCTTCAGGCTGGTTCTCTTTACCCCGTTTCTAGATGTAGAGCATGGTAAGTAACAAATACTGAGCATATATTCACTGACATATCTTGGACGAAGCCATTTGCTGTAGCTCCTGGACATAGATGGTGCAGACAAGATCCCTGGTTCTCGCCACACGGCCCAACATATCAAGATACTCTTCATCATTGGATATCGGCATCGGAGCGATGGAGATGCATGCCACAGTGAAGTTGACTTCATAATTTGTGAAGTCAAGTGTATCAGGAGTGAGAATCTTGTCGATGCAAATGAGAAGCTGGGCTTTCCAAGTATCGAACAGCTCATCGGTATCTAGCTTCATGAAGGTGTTCTTTCCAGTTCACTTCTTCAAATCCTTCATGCGTTCCTTTGCTGGGAAGATGGCGAGGTTGTAGGTGACAGTGTTGACCATATTTGCTGATTCTATTCCATTCTGCTCAGTTACTGAGGCTGTATTGTGAGGCTTGAGGTTGAGTCATGAAAAGAAAGTATAACGCACCATTCTTGGCTGGTGCTTTTGTTCTTGCGCTCTGCCCCATGGTCTTTGTGACTGCTTTCCTCTTTCCTTTCCCTTTCTCCTTTGATTTGCTGGTGCCATCCAGAATACGGTCAAAATAGGCTTCCTCAAACGTTCTACAAGTGGGAATATATAGCAAAAAGGCAGATGATCAAAATTATGAAAAAGAAACAAGTGGAAATTGACCTTGGGTCTGTATCGTTGCTGTCTGATCCCATCTTATCATCGCTACCATGGGTGGAATCTTCAGGTTCTGAATCATCGTCCAGCTCAGAATCAATAATTTCCGCACTGGTAGGGGCCTTCTTTCGACAGGTCATGTCGAGGATTCAATGGAGGTGTTAGAAAACAAGAAGTGACTGGTCACACGGTGAAATCAATCAAAATTTTCCAAGTTCTTTTACAACGTAATGTAATTCTATGTTTGACTTACTGACATCATTTTTGCAAACTGCTGTAATATGAAGTCCTATGGACATAATGAAAGCAGTAAGGCCTTGGCTTCTTTCATGACTGCAGAGAAAAGCGAGGGATCTTGGAGCAACTTTGTTTGATGGAGACCAGCACAGTAGCAGCTTGGCATTTATTTTAGGCAGCCAAGTACAGTTGTTCAAGCCAGATCCATTCCAACATGGGTATGTTTACAAGAAACAGTCAGTATAAACTGGGTAGGGATTTCAAACTGGGGGTGTGCATAATATATCTCTGAGCATTGTCAATGTATTGGCAGGACTGTGCTCAGCTTCTTTCACAACCCAGTAAATGGCATTTATTTTAGCCAAGTACAGTTGTTTGAGCCAGATCCATTTCAACATGGGTGTTTACAAGAAATGGTCAGTATAAACTTGGTAGGGATTTCGAACCAGGGGTGTGTATAATATATCTCAGCCTTGTCAAATGTATTGACAGTAACTGAACATCACCATGCTCGGCTTCTTGGGAGGTCATGGACCCAGTAAACTGCATGACCCAAGACTGGACCATGACCAGCAAAGAAAAGCCAAGGTACAGTGACTAGGCAAAAGTCTTGCACCACACAAATAATTCTATATCCTCTCCAAGTTCAAGGGAATAGTTACGATATATATATGGTAATATACAGATATCCTATATACATCTTTGACATGAATATGAGATCTGGATCTCATGCCCTGCTCCATGTAGGAAAAAGTGAAAAAACCAGGGTTTTAAGAGTTTTACAGATACTTCATGTGAGGGTCTGAAAAAATGTGAAGAATTACATACTTGCTAACCCAAGTATACAGCACTTTGAATCATATTAATTGGATTGGTGGTTGCTGAGATATAGGTGTAAGAAAAGGGCTTGTTTTGGTCAAATAGTCTATATTTCACCACATTTGACCAAAATAAGCCGTTTTCTTACACCTATATCTCAACAACCGCTAATCCAATTAATATGATTCAAAGTGCTGTATACTTGGGTTAGCAAGTACTTAATTCTTCACATTTTTTCAGACCCTCACATGAAGTATCTGTAAAACTCTCAAAACCCTGGTTTTTTCACTTTTTCCTACATGGAGCAGGGCATGAGATCCAGATCTCATATTCATGTCAAAGATGTATATAGAATATCTGTATATTACCATATATATATGGTAACTATTCCCTTGAACTTGGAGAGGATATAGAATTATTTGTGTGGTGCAAGACTTTTGCCTGGTCACTGTAACTTGGCAAATAAAAATGAAACGGCCATACTCCATGGCTGGTGGCCCAATCTCCTGGCCCTTTCCTGTGTCAGTGCTGGTACCAACCTCAGTCTCAGTGCTCTTGAAAATCACCGATGTGTATGGTGTGGGTGGTTAAACAATGACAGTGGAGTGCAAAAAGAATGGACCATGGGTGATTTTCTGGTTCTTTCTGAATACATATTGTGGTCTAAATGTAGTTGTGTATTCTTTTACATTATGTAGTTGTATTGCACTTCCCTTGGTATGGACTAAATCAGGTGAAAGCTGGGGCTGTGATGAGGCTTTTGTTTTGATGGCCATTTTCAGCACCTGAAAAAAAAAATATGCGCTAACTGGACAATAAGCCAAAAGGTACCTCTGGTTAGCCTGAATGAGCGCAACAAAGAATCAGTTGAAAATACTGAGCAGTTATGCCTGTAGAGCCTGTAGAAAATGGTCATTTTGTGCTATTTTCACTTCAGTCACCCATTTTTGGGTACCTATGAGGTACATCAATTCCTTGATTTAGGGTACCTTGGGGGTACCCATTCCGGGGTGGTATATGAGCTCCATACCAATACCATGGTACCATGGAATGGAAAACCTATACCATACCCCACTCATACCAATACCATGTTACCATACCATACCAATACCATGTCACCATACCATACCAGATGGTATGATGTCACTTCATACCATCATACCAAAGCTGACATAGGGTGTCTGGGGTCCTTTTCCAAAATATATAAATTATTTCTGCAGGCTGCAATACTGGTCCATTGGGTGCCATTTTTTGTGGGGTGGTTCTCCAGGTTTTTCCTGAGATATTAGGCTACAAATTGAGGCCAGATAGTCCAAACCATCTATTGAAAATGAGTTTAAATAGGCTTTATCCCAGCTTTCCCATGCATCCAAAGCCATTTAATGATACATATCTTTCCCAATCCTTTCTATTAAAACAATATTCATCCAAATCAAACAAAACCACATCTATTGTGATGAAGTGGTCATAGAGAAGAAAAGAAAAGTGAAAAGGCTTTCAGGTTTTTGCTAAGATTTCCAATTCCAAGTGGAGGCCAGATAGTGAACTCCAACCTTTAAAAATCAGTTCAATTGAGGGTTTTTTCATTCCTGAAAAGCCATTAATATGAATGCTTTCAATAATAGGTTAAATATATTTTGCCCAGTAGGGCCAATCAGACAGTCCTGCCTACTTACATAGCATACACATATAGTATGGCCAACAACACCATCATATAATCTCAATTTTCTTAAACACTACATATGTTGGAATCAAGTATTGTTGTCCTGAGTGTTTTGCCAAAGTCTTCTTTGTCATATTAGTTGGTCCAATTTATTGAAGCTAAGTGAATCTGTCCAATCCAAAGTCTTGTCAGAGTCTCCATTATCAAAATATTATACCATGGTATTGTAATCCCATGTTGCACTCTCATACCATACCATACCATAGTATTGCACTCCCATAACATACCATACCATGGTTTTGCAATCCCATCCCATCCCATACCATACCATACCATGGTTTTGCAATCCCATCCCATACCATACCATACCATACCATGGTATTGCAATTCCATCCCATACCATACCATACCATACCATGGTATTGCAATTCCATCCCATACCATACCATATCATACCATGGTATTGCACTCCCATACCATACCATACCATTGTATTGCAATTCCATCCCATACCATACCATGGTATTGCACTCCCATACCATACCATACCATGGCATTGCACTCCCATACCATACCATACCATGGCATTGCAATTCCATCCCATACCATACCATGGTATTGCACTCCCATACCATACCATACCATGGTATTGCAATTCCATCCCATACCATACCATGGTATTGCACTCCCATACCATACCATACCATGGTATAGCACCCTCATACCATACCATACCATACCATGGTATTGCACCCTCATACCATACCATACCATGGTATCACACTCCCATACCATACCATACCATGCACCCTCATACCATACCATGGTATCAGGAACCATAATCTATTTTTATTTAGGCAGAGGAAGGCAGAAAACCCTCATTTCGAAGTTTGTTTACATATATTTACCAATAGCTTTGACTGAAGTGAGGCTAAAATTTTGTAGTGTCCGCTTTGATGATTTCCTAATTGGACCATTTCCTAATTGGGAAAAGCGTTACACTTTTTTCTGCCACACCTAATGTCAGGCACAGTGTGCAGTTAGGTTGGGAACTGTTTCCCACACTCTTTGGGCCACTGGAGTTAGTGGCTAGCTTAGTGTTGTCATTGTTCATGACGATGTCTGCACTATTTCCTAATTGGGCCATTTCCTAATTGGGAAAAGCGTTACACTTTTTTCAGACACAGCTGATGTCAGGCACAGTGCGCATTTAGGTTGGGAACTGTTTCCCACGCCTTTTGGGCTAGAAGAGTTAATGGCTAGCATGGTGTTGTCATTGTTAATGATGATGTGCGCACTATTTCCTAATTCAGCCATTTCCTAATCGGGAAAAGCATTACACTTTTTTCTGCCACACCTAATGTCAGAACCTAACTGCACACTGTGCCTGACATTAGGTGTGGCAGAAAAAAGTGTAACGCTTTTCCCAATTAGGAAATGGTCCAATTAGGAAATCATCAAAGCGGACACTACAAAATTTTAGCCTCACTTCAGTCAAAGCTATTGGTAAATATATGTAAACAAACTTCGAAATGAGGGTTTTCTGCCTTCCTCTGCCTAAATAAAAATAGATTATGGTTCCTGATACCATGGTATGGTATGAGGGTGCATGGTATGGTATGGTATGGGAGTGTGATACCATGGTATGGTATGGTATGAGGGTGCAATACCATGGTATGGTATGGTATGGTATGAGGGTGCTATACCATGGTATGGTATGGTATGGGAGTGCAATACCATGGTATGGTATGGGATGGAATTGCAATACCATGGTATGGTATGGTATGGGAGTGCAATACCATGGTATGGTATGGGATGGAATTGCAATGCCATGGTATGGTATGGTATGGGAGTGCAATGCCATGGTATGGTATGGTATGGGAGTGCAATACCATGGTATGGTATGGGATGGAATTGCAATGCCATGGTATGGTATGGTATGGGAGTGCAATGCCATGGTATGGTATGGTATGGGAGTGCAATACCATGGTATGGTATGGGATGGAATTGCAATACAATGGTATGGTATGGTATGGGAGTGCAATACCATGGTATGATATGGTATGGTATGGGATGGAATTGCAATACCATGGTATGGTATGGTATGGTATGGGATGGAATTGCAATACCATGGTATGGTATGGTATGGTATGGGATGGGATTGCAAAACCATGGTATGGTATGGTATGGGATGGGATGGGATTGCAAAACCATGGTATGGTATGTTATGGGAGTGCAATACTATGGTATGGTATGGTATGAGAGTGCAACATGGGATTACAATACCATGGTATAATATTTTGATAATGGAGACTCTGACAAGACTTTGGATTGGACAGATTCACTTAGCTTCAATAAATTGGACCAACTATTATGACAAAGAAGACTTTGGCAAAACACTCAGGACAACAATACTTGATTCCAACATATGTAGTGTTTAAGAAAATTGAGATTATATGATGGTGTTGTTGGCCATACTATATGTGTATGCTATGTAAGTAGGCAGGACTGTCTGATTGGCCCTACTGGGCAAAATATATTTAACCTATTATTGAAAGCATTCATATTAATGGCTTTTCAGGAATGAAAAAACCCTCAATTGAACTGATTTTTAAAGGTTGGAGTTCACTATCTGGCCTCCACTTGGAATTGGAAATCTTAGCAAAAACCTGAAAGCCTTTTCACTTTTCTTTTCTTCTCTATGACCACTTCATCACAATAGATGTGGTTTTGTTTGATTTGGATGAATATTGTTTTAATAGAAAGGATTGGGAAAGATATGTATCATTAAATGGCTTTGGATGCATGGGAAAGCTGGGATAAAGCCTATTTAAACTCATTTTCAATAGATGGTTTGGACTATCTGGCCTCAATTTGTAGCCTAATATCTCAGGAAAAACCTGGAGAACCACCCCACAAAAAATGGCACCCAATGGACCAGTATTGCAGCCTGCAGAAATAATTTATATATTTTGGAAAAGGACCCCAGACACCCTATGTCAGCTTTGGTATGATGGTATGAAGTGACATCATACCATCTGGTATGGTATGGTGACATGGTATTGGTATGGTATGGTAACATGGTATTGGTATGAGTGGGGTATGGTATAGGTTTTCCATTCCATGGTACCATGGTATTGGTATGGAGCTCATATACCACCCCGGAATGGGTACCCCCAAGGTACCCTAAATCAAGGAATTGATGTACCTCATAGGTACCCAAAAATGGGTGACTGAAGTGCTATTTTGGTCATTTTTTGGCAATTTTTGGCAAAACAAGTCGTTTTCTAGGGACTCTACAGGCATAACTGCTCAGTATTTTCAACTGATTCTTTGTTGCGCTCATTCAGGCTAACCAGAGGTACTTTTTGGCTTACTGTCCAGTTAGCACATATTTTTTTTTTCAGGTGCTGAAAATGGCCATCAAAACAAAAGCCTCATCACAGCCCCAGCTTTCACCTGATTTAGTCCATACCAAGGGAAGTGTAATACAACTACATGATGTAAAAGAATACACAACTACATTTAGATCACAATATGTATTCAGAAAGAACCAGAAAATCACCCATGGTCCATTCTTTTTGCACTCAACTGTATGGTGGGAGTAACCTGGCCCATGTCTTTGATGGCTTTTGGAATGGCACCAACCTCAGTGTCCTCATGCTTGACTTTGGCCATCTCTACATTGATACCACCCCCAGACTGCTTTTGGATTCCCTTTCCCATTGTTGGACCAACCTTCATATCCACGTTAATTGCATGCTCCGCATCATGCCCAACTTCAGCCATTTTGACATCCTGCTTGCCCTTCCCTTTGACATCCCGCTTGCCCTTCCCTTTGACATCCTGCTTCACCTTCTTCACCCTAGGCTTTGCTTTCTTCCTCACAATCTTCACTTGGGCATCTTCCCCAGAGACTGTGGCTGTTTCAACATCCTGCAACCCCTTTTGGATCTCATCTTCCACCTCACTGTCCATGTCCTTTTTCTTGGTTTCCGCAAATGTGCAGGTCATCTTACCTGTACTGCAGGTGAAGCAGGATCCTTTTTGTGGGGGGCAACAGATAGCACATGGAACAGTGTCTTGATCTATGTGTTTGCTGCAGGCCTCACAGGGTATAGTTGCGAGCTGATAATTGCCTTTTGCAATCGTGGCATTCTGATTCGCCAGACGCTCACAAGTATACATAGATGTCACTATAGTACCATAACAATAGAAATTGACAATTGTCCCAATAAGTCATAGGTCTACCCCAATGGGCCCAATACACATGGACGCCATGGATCCATACCTGGGACCCATGGATGTACCTAACATATGGTATTCATGTGTGGCCCAATGGGTATTCATCAGACCTCATCATTGCCATAATCAATGGTAAAAGGTTGGGCCACATGTGCTCAAAAGGACATGATTATTGCTATAATCAATGGTACCATAGGTACCCAAAGTATAATCTACTGATAGCCAAAAGTTGGGCCCATTTGCCCAGTGCACTTGTTGAAAGATCCGGATACATTCCTCCGGAAAGCTATTACGGAGACCTTGTAGAAGACACGGCCGCAAGTATTAATCAACAGAAAGCGGGGACGCAACTATGGCACAACGTGATCCATCTCCCAATACTTTGTAGAAGATGCGGGTGCGAGTATTCATAAATGTAAGTCACAAACTACTGACCCGCATCCCTTCCATCCAACAGATCCAAGCTTTTGTGATCTCCGAATACATTGTAGAAGACACGGGGGGAAGTCTCAATCAACATTATACATCTCCGAATACTTTCTAGAAGGAACGGGTGCAAGTATTAATTAATGAAAAGACACGGCCACAAGTATTGAAAAATGTGATGGGTCTCCGGATACTTTGTAGAAGCCGCAGGCGCAAGTATTCATAAATGTGATGGATCTCCGGATACTTCGTAGAAGCCGCGGGCACAAGTATTCATAAATGTATGTAAAAAACTAAGGCCCACCATCCATTCCATCCGACACCTTAAGTACAGCTCCTGAACTCACACCCTTGGATTGAAGTTGAACGGCCTTTTTCTTGAGGCTGATCATCATGTCCAACTGTTCAAGTTGGTCCTCCGCATGAGAGCGGACCTGCAGCAAAAAGTCCCGAGCCCTCACCGCTTCCTCGTATTCCCTATACAATACCTTATACGCCATTCTGGCGTATTCCAGAGGGTGAGTCACTGCTGGCAAATCCGGTGCGACCTCATCAAAAAAGGTCCGACGGAGATTCGAGGAGGGCGAGGATAGAGGTACCCGCGTAGGACCATCAGAATCCCTGAGCGTCGCGGAAGTTTTATTGCTTTTGGAGTTTGCAATAGCGACCTTCAGGATGGCTTTTAGAAAGTTGTAAAAGGACGAAATGAGATACGTACATCCGTATCATTTCTCGCCCGCTCCAGTCGCTCGTAGTTTTCCAACATGGAATTGATGCCTAGGTAGATTGGTCAACGAAATCAACGGTCATACGTGAACACCTACCCTTTGTTGTGGCGAACGTCCGGGACATCATGTCCGCGGAAGCATTCCCAGCCAAACGGACTTTTGTTCTCCAGTCAGTTGACTAGTCAATAAACAAAAGGGTTGAACAGTGCGCACCAAGAGGGGACGTAGACGACATTTTATTGCTGAAGACGATTCGGAGGGTGGACAATGGCACTAGTGGGCACCACTACTTATCATAACTTATAGTCAATTGCCTGCACAGTCATTTATTTGCAGCCCAGTAAAAATATGAAATGAAATGGCTAGGCAAATGAAATGATATGTGTCTTATTTCATTCTGTCTACCTTATGTCATTCAACTTGGGATCCTGTCATTCTTCCCTAGGACTATTTATCATTGCTTCTCTAGGGCGATATTTTTGATATTTCATTCTTCCCCAGGGCTATATATCATTGCTTCCCAGAGTGATATTTTTGATATTTCATTCTTCCCCAGAGCTATATATCATTGCTTCTCTAGGGCGATATTTTTGATATTTCATTCTTCCCCAGGGCTATATATTATTACTTGCCTAGGGCAATATTTTTGGTATTTCATTTTTACCCAGGGCTATATATCATTGCTTGCCTAGGGCAATATTTTTGGTATTTCATTGTTCTCCAGGGCTATATTTTTGGTATTTCATTTTTCCCCAGGGCTATGTATCATTGCTTGCTTAGGGTGATATTTTTGATATTTCATTGTTTTCCAGGGCTATATATCATTGCTTGCCTAGGGCGATATTTTTGGTATTTCATTTTTCCCTAGGGCAATATTTCTGGTATTTCAGGGTTGTTAGGAAAGTGGTCACATGACCAATTTCCTAAAATAGCAAAAAAATTAAAGTTGTAGCCCTGCACTCTAGCTTCTAGAATCTATTTGAATTATGTTCTGAAGTGGTCCTGTTGTGGAGATATGATGTAAAAGACTTTCAAAAGCGTCGCGTTTTTTTTTTGGTTTTTTGTGTTTTTCTCCATGAAAACAAAACCAAACAACATGATTTCAGTATATTTAGAAAGCTAAAAGAAAGGGCTACAATTATTGTATCGTGGGAAAAATGACCAAAAAAGGAAGGTGCATGTAGTGTGTGCTTTTCATTAGAAAGGTTTGTAGTGTCCGCTTTTTGAGACTGCAAAAGATTTGTAGTGTGCGCTTTTTCATTAAAAAAGTTTGTAGTGTCTGCTTTTTGAGACTATAAAAGATTTGTAGTGTGCGCTTTTTCATTAAAAAAGTTTGTAGTGTCTGCTTTTTGAGACTATAAAAGATTTGTAGTGTGCGCTTTTTCATTAAAAAAGTTTGTAGTGTCTGCTTTTTGAGACTGCAAAAGATCTGTAGTGTCTGCTTTTTGAGACTGCAAAAGATCTGTAGTGTCCGCTTTTTGAGACTACAAATGATTTGTAGTGTGCGCTTTTTCATCAAAAAAGTTTGTAGTGTCTGCTTTTTGAGACTGCAAAAGATTTGTAGTGTGTGCTTTTTCATTAAAAAAGTTTGAAGTGTCTGCTTTTTGCGACTACAAAAGATTTGTAGTATGCGCTTTTTCATCAAAAAAGTTTGTAGTGTCTGCTTTTTGAGACTACAAAAGTTTGTAGTTGACATGTAGTTTATAGTGTCCCTGACTCTGTATAGGTTCTGGGGGATGTGGTTGAAGGATTGACATGACCTTACATATTGCCATTGCTGCAGTCTATTCCTTCATATTGATAGCTACTGTCCTATGTCAAAACACAGTTATAGGTTCATGGAGATATGGGTTGAAGGATTGACATGACCTTACATATTGCCATTGCTGCAGCATTAGTTTTTGACATCATGCCCAGTTGGCTTTCAGTCCAGGGAGGCTATTCATATTGATAACTATCTTTGGGACAGGCCAATAGCTGCTGCAGTCTATTCTTTCATATTGATAGCTATTGTCCTATGTCAAAACACAGTTATAGGTTCATGGAGACATGGGTTGAAGGATTGACATGACCTTACATACTGCCATTGCTGCAGCATTAGTTTTTGACATCATGCCCAGTTGGCTTTCAGACCAGGGGAGGCTATTCATATTGATAACTATCTTTGGGACAGGCCAATAGCTATCAATGTTAAAGCAGAAAATAGCCTGTCCTGATATGAAAGTTAACTTGGGCATGATGTCAAAAACTAATGCTGCAGCAATTGCAATATGTAAGGTCATGTCAATCCTTCAACCCATATCTCCATGAACCTATAACTGTGTTTTGAAATAGGACGGTAGCTATCAATATGAAGGAATAGACTGCAGCAATGGTAATATGTAAGGTCATGTCAATCCTTCAACCACATCCCCCAGAACCTATACAGAGTCAGGGACACTATGAACTACATGTTAACTACAAACTTTTGCAGTCTCAAAAAGCAGACACTACAAACTTTTTTGATGAAAAAGCGCACACTACAAATCGTTTGTAGTCTCAAAAAGCGGACACTACAGATCTTTTGCAGTCTCAAAAAGCAGACACTACAGATCTTTTGCAGTCTCAAAAAGCAGACACTACAAACTTTTTTAATGAAAAAGCGCACACTACAAATCTTTTATAGTCTCAAAAAGCAGACACTACAAACTTTTTTAATGAAAAAGCGCACACTACAAATCTTTTATAGTCTCAAAAAGCAGACACTACAAACTTTTTTAATGAAAAAGCACATACTACAAATCTTTTGCAGTCTCAAAAAGCGGACACTACAAACCTTTCTAATGAAAAGCACACACTACATGCACCTTCCTTTTTTGGTCATTTTTCCCACGATACAATAATTGTAGCCCTTTCTTTTAGCTTTCTAAATATACTGAAATCATGTTGTTTGGTTTTGTTTTCATGGAGAAAAACACAAAAAACCAAAAAAGACGCGACACTTTTGAAAGTCTTTTACATCATATCTCCACAACAGGACCACTTCAGAACATAATTCAAATAGATTCTAGAAGCTAGAGTGCAGGGCTACAACTTTAATTTTTTTGCTATTTTAGGAAATTGGTCATGTGACCACTTTCCTAACAACCCTGAAATACCAGAAATATTGCCCTAGGGAAAAATGAAATACCAAAAATATCGCCCTAGGCAAGCAATGATATATAGCCCTGGAAAACAATGAAATATCAAAAATATCACCCTAAGCAAGCAATGATACATAGCCCTGGGGAAAAATGAAATACCAAAAATATAGCCCTGGAGAACAATGAAATACCAAAAATATTGCCCTAGGCAAGTAATGATATATAGCCCTGGGTAAAAATGAAATACCAAAAATATTGCCCTAGGCAAGTAATAATATATAGCCCTGGGGAAGAATGAAATATCAAAAATATCGCCCTAGAGAAGCAATGATAAATAGTCCTAGGGAAGAATGACAGGATCCCAAGTTGAATGACATAAGGTAGACAGAATGAAATAAGACACATATCATTTCATTTGCCTAGCCATTTCATTTCATATTTTTACTGGGCTGCAAATAAATGACTGTGCAGGCAACTGCCCAGTATTTATCATATAAGTGGTGCCCACCACTCCCTGCAAGATGTTGTAGCGGAGTCTCCCGGACATATAGAGGGCAACATCGTCTGTAAGAGCCTGCAAGGCAGGCATAGCAGTGGTCATGCCGTCCTGCAAATATTATTTTCATCACGGAGGTTTATATACAATATGGCCTCATGTCATCCTCATGTTTAACTAGACCACATTAAGCCTGAACAGTCCCTATTTCGTCTCTTTAAGAAATTGCTCCCGGACGATTCATCGGACTTCAGACTATATCCTATGCCACCTATTTTGGGTGGCCCATGCCTGTCAAAGCCCCATCCTCAGGAGGTCTAGCCAGTGGCCCGCGGGTGTAACGGATCAACAGGCGGTCCACAGGTGTAACGAAAGTCTTCACCCGTGGGTGTCATGGAACAGTCCTTGGTCCGTCGCCGCAACGGAGCAACAGCGTCCACGGGGGATGTAACAGAACGACTGTTGGTCCGCGGGGGTAACGGAACAATTGCTGTTCCGTGTTGTGGTCCACGGGTGTAATGGAGCAACACGGGTCAAAGAAAGGAGGGAACGATTTTTCGTCCACATTTCGGTCCGCGGGTGCACGGGAGCAGCAGGCGGTTCACAGGTCAAAGAAAGGAGGGTGGGCCCGTGGGTGTAACGGAACGATTTTACGTCCTTATTTCGGTCCGCGGGTGCACGGGAGCAGCAGGCGGACCACGGGTCAAAGAAAGGTGGGTGGGCCCACAGGGGTAACGGAACAATTGCTTGTCCGTGTTTTAATCCGCGGGTGCGGTGGAGCAACACGTCCGGAACAACTGCGGGTCCGTGGGGCCGGTCTTAATGGAACAATGCCCCGACCCCGAAAATCCAAAGATTGGGCTAACCTTTGGAACTATAGTGTATTTTGATCCATGGGCCCAAGATACAAGCCATGTCATATGAATTTCGCCGTTGGGCCCAACTTGTCGAAATAACAATTACCTGATGTTGGGCCCAACCTTCAACTGTAGCTTAATAATTGGGCCATTGGGCCCAACCTTGACCATTAACCATTACCCTATGTTGGGCCCAACTATCAACTGTAGCTTAATGCAATCATATATTGATGGTCAAAATTACCCCCATTTAACCCATGTGGCCAATCTATAAACCCTTGGCTTTGACAGTGGCAGCTTCATTGGGCCCAACAATCAAATATACATATTCTTACATCATTGGGCCAATGTACAGTGTCATAACGTCCTTTGTAATTGGGCCCATTGGGGTAGCCCTATGACTTATTGGGACAATTGTCAATTTCTATTGTTATGGTTCCATAGCGTATCTACTGAATGCCCTGAGACGCTCAGCAGTTTTGGCTTGCCTTAAAGCGGCCATGGCGGTCTTGGGAGGACCGGCATCGGGGTGTCTAACTTGGGCCATCGCATGAGACCAACACTGGGTGTCATGCAGGAGAATGGGGGCTGGGACTTGCATGGTATCTCAACCACCTTTGCTTCCCCCCTGACTGGTTGAAGTGACTCTAACTTCGGCTTCACTCGTTCCTCACCGCTGCTGATGATGTACTCCGTGCTCATGATTCTAGTCTTCTTGGGCCTGGCTTTGATTGAGTCCCCTTTTCTTTTTTTGCTTTGGACCAAGGTGGAGGGGGCAGCGGTGTCGTCAGGAGTCACTGATCATGGCTGGGTGCTGGACCTGGCCTTGGGTTTCTTTCGCCAAGACTTTGTCTTACTCTTGGACTTCGTTTCAGCTGCTGGCACAGGATTGGTTGATTTTTTCCAAGGCAGAGTCGGTTTTGTTGGTGCCGGGAGTGATGATGAATCTGTTGGTACCAGCAATGGGGGAGTTGGGACTGTGACTGGGAGTGATGAATTGGCTGAAGATGGAGGTAAAGGAGGAGAGGGACTGGCATAACCTTCCATAAAGAAGGTAGGGGTGGTGGGTTGTGGGATTGAGAACATTTTGGTCCAATCGACCGATGGTCCCACTTGGGCCATTTCTGTGTACGCCAAAATCCATGGATGGTTGAGCCACTGGGCCACGTTATACCACATATTCTTGTCAATGAGCAAACGTACAAGTCATTCCTGTAGGAGAAAGATATCCAATTTCAGTCAATAAACCATTGGTATTTACTCACAGCTTTGCTGTATGCATCATCTTCCAAAGTCCATTGGTGAGCCATTCTTTGTGACAGTTGTAAAAGTTCAAAAGTGTCGAGGTGGCCACCCTAACATCCTCCAAGAACCCGGGAGTGAGGGTATGGGCCTGTTGAGCCACTTGAGCAAGTTCAGCAGTGGACATGATAAGTGGGAATGGGACGATCGAGGGTGAATGTGCATGTTGGAATGGGACAATGGTGAACATGAAATCAAAGTTGTAAACACAGTCATGTGGTGGCATTGCTTCAACAGAGAAAAACAATGTGTCTTCATCACAAACCACAGAGTGCAATCCCAGGAAAAGCTATCTACTCTCTGATTGATATGTCTTTAACAAATCCAGGTATTGTCCCCATTCCACACCAAGAATTGTCTACTCAATGTAGATAAACAGAAGCTGTGATGGAAGACCTAGAAATGAAGGATGGTAAGTTTTATCTACTCTCATCAGCTAACCAGTTCTAACCATATCTTAGGAACAGCCGTGGCTCTACCTCCTCTTCAACTAAATGGTGAGTTCCAGTTGGTGACTGAAAGCTAGGCAAACCTAAATTCTGGGTGGCACATAGGACAGAGTGAAGAATCCGAACTATTGATGGATGTGGACGTCCCATCCTTGGCTCCTCACGGTTCCATTTTTGATTTCAAAGAACCTACCCCTGCTTCCTGTTCCAACCCATTCACCCCAGCCACAGCTCACCAATCCATTTTCAAGTTTCAGAAAGTTGACACTTCAGCTTTTGCCCTGGCCTCAGCTTGTCAGCCATTGATTTTCGAAGTTGGCATTTCGAATGCACCTCCTGTTCCCCCATCCTCGGCTCATCAGCCATCCATTTTCGATTTCCAGCAGCCTTGCAGATTGGCACTGTCCTCCGTGTTCGATTTCAAGAAGTGACTTCAATGATGCTGCCTGTTCCCCCATCCTCAGCTTGTCAGCCATCCATTTTCGATTTCCAGAAGTCTGGGGGATCTCCAGCAGCCTTGGCTAAGTCCATTTTCGATTTTCAGCAAGTGGGCACTTCAACCAATGTGCCATGTGTTCCCCCGTCCTCAGCTTGTCAGCCATCCATTTTTGATTTCCAAAAGCCTGGCAACCCTGCATCACCCTTGGCTCACAAAAGATCCCCATTTGATTTACAAGTCCAGCATTCATTTGCCCTGGCCTTGGCTGTTCAGCCTTCCATTGATTTTCAGACACCTGGCACGTCTGCCCCAGCTCCTGCCTCTGACAAACCAGGCATGCCTTCCCCCAGCACCTCAGGGTCCAACCACCATCCAGACACACAGTGGATCGTTAGTACTCTGGGATCATGGAAGCAGCTGATGAAATCACAAGAGGCCAAATTACAACTCCAGGCCCAAGGAAGAGCTGCCCTTCTGCCAACTTGGCCAGGTGATGCCAGTACTTTACCCTCCCCAGGTTATTCCATATGGAATGGATGGAATGGGGGGTGGACTGCACAAATTCCAGATGGATTCCATGGAATGGCTGATGGATTCCATACTTTTTCCACATGGAATCCATACTTTTTTCAGATGGAATCCATACTCTATTCTATATGTTCTATACCATTTTAAAGGTGGAATTCATATGGACTCCATATGGAATCCACATGGAATGACTTTATGAAATAATTCTAAGTCCACATCATGTAATCATGGTTTCTATATTCATGAGTCATAGCTGAGCAGGAAAAATTGAAATGTATTAAATAGACTGAGGTCTTGTCTGTGCCCCCACATGTTCTGATCAGTGCTGATCAGCACCGATCAGCAGGAGGATTTTTCTGATCAGCACTGATCAGCATCAGAAGTCCTCCATCCCCAGCCATTTTGGCTGGAAAGTGACTCAGCAATGGCCCCACTCAGAGTTACTCAGTGCTGATCAGCACTGATCAGAGTGCTCAGCACTGATCAGTTCACTCAGCGCTGAGTCACTGAAATGCCGAGTGAAGCTGAGCAGAACTGACTGATGCTGAACAGAACTGAGCAGTACATGAGTATTACCCTTGTTATTATACTAATAAAGGGAAATACATGGACAAGGATTGAACCCCAGCATTCATAGACAAATCACATGATCACAAAAGCACAATATTACCACTGGGCTATCTGACTATTTAGAATATATACAACATTATAATATATAACCCATTGTCACCTCTGGCTTTCCTTAATGAGTCTCAGCAAACGCCAACATTTGATTTGGCATCATCCACGCTCTCCCTCTTCTTCCTCACCCACCACCATCATCGACGTCACCCATCCCCACATCACCACGCCACCACTCCACCAGACGACGACACGCCAACGGACAACAACAACAACAACAACGATGACAGATGACGACACATCAGTGATGACAAGGATGGCCATCAATGGACGACGAGGACGATGACACGTCAATGGACAACAACAACAACAACAACACGTCAATGGACGACACGACACATCAGTGGACAACAACAACAACACGTCAACGGACAACGACAATGACATGTCAATGGACGACACAACACGTCAGCGGATGACAACCACGACACGTCAGCGGATGACAACCACAACACATCAGCGGATGTTGAGGACAATGAGGACAACGTTGACGAGCCCCCTCCCTTTTCCCTCCCCCCTCCCTTTTCCCTCCCCCTTCCTATTCCCTCCCCCTTCCTATTCCCTCCTCCTTCCTATTCTCTCCCCCTTCGTTTGTCCTCCCCCTTCCCTGTCCCTCCCCTCCCTCTTCCTTCTCCCTTCCTTTTTCCTCCCCCTTCCCTGTCCCTCCCCTCCCTCTTCCCTCTCCCTCCCTCTTCCCTCTATCCATCCCTTTTCCCTTCCCCTTCCCTTTTCCATCCCTCTTCCCTCCCCCTTCCCTCTTCCCTCTTCCCTCCCCCTTCCCTCTTCCCTCTTCCCTCCCCCTTCCCTCCTCATTTCCTCCCCATCCCTTGCCCATCCCCTCCCTCTCAAGTATACACTGTATGTAATTGAATATATTTTGTATTATAATTGAAATACATTATTATTTGATCTAATTCACTTGTGAATTTTATAAGGAGGTCTAAATTTCTGACTTCAATAAATACAGCTCAAGTCACCTGACCTCTAGCTCAGTGCTGATGCTGATCAGTGCTGAACCATCCTGTCTGATCAGAGCATGTGGGGGAGGGTGAAGTACTGAATAGACTACACAATTTATTTTTACTATTCTCAATATTTAAGGGAGGGGGGAAGACAGGGAGAAGTGATGGAGGGAGGAGGATGTAGTAGAGAGTGAGGGGGGAGGGAGGGGGAAGGAGTGATGGAGGAGAGAGGGAGTAGTGAAGGGAGGGAGTGGTGAAGGGTGAGGTAGGAATGGATGGAGGGGGGAGCAATGGGAGGGGGAGCAATGGAGGGAGGAGGAGAAATGAGAGGGGGAGCAACAGAGGGAGGGGGAGCAATGAAGGGAGGGGGAATGATGGAGGGGTGGTGGTGAGGAATGTTGGAGGGAGAGGGAGCTTACCTGGGCTTGTCGTTGCCCATTTCCATTCACGTCAGTGGAATCCTCTGTGCGTGGGTGCTCTGGGTCGTCAGGTGTGGGTGGTGGGCTGTATTGGTGTCCATGGGGCTGGGTTGCCATTTCATTCGTCTTCAGGTTGGCATTTGTGCATTGTGCTCATGGGCATTCATTGTCGTGTCGTGGGCGCTTGTGGGCATTCAGTGTCATAGGTGGGTGTTCGTGGGTGGTGGGGTCATGTGGGGCAGTGGGCGTCGTTTGTGGGTGGGCAGATTTGGTCATTGTCATGTCATAGGCACTCGTCTTCGTGGGCGGGCGTTGATGTTGGTGGGTGCTTGTGGTTGTGGTGTGATGTGGCACCATCCTCAATATCATACTGTTATTGTCGTATCATGGGCATCATGTGGTGGGTGTTTGGTGTCATGTCTGTGCACTTGTTTCCTTTCATGGGCACTTGTGGGCAGTGGGGGTCACATGGGGCTGTGTGCATTGTTTGTGGGTGGGCAGGCTTGTTGGTTGTCGTGTCAGAATGTCCATTGATGTTCTGTGTCGTTGTTGTTACCTCCCATCTGTGTGACGTGGCGTTGCCACATTGTGTGGCTCTGGGGTGGTCGTTGACGATGTTGCGTGTCATTGTGCGTCATCAGTGTGGTGGTGGTGGTGGTGGTGGTCGACATCAGTGCCGCAGGCAGTTGTGGCTTGAGAGGGTGGAATGGATGGTGATGGTGGTGGTGGAAGAAAGAAATGACGTGGAAACATGTCAGCCACAGTTTGAGACACCACGTGATGGAAAGCAGTATATACATACCTTTACTTTACCATATAGTAATGCCTTCATGGCTCAGTTGGCTTGAGCACTGCTAATATTGATGAGGTCAAGAGTTCAATTCCTGTAGATGTCAATTTTTTTTTTTAACTTAAATATAGTAAGGACACTATAAATACTGTATTCTAATGGTATAATGGTCATCCATGGAATCCAATGTGGATATGCCTGTATTCCATATGGATTCCATTAGATTCCATATGGAGTGGTGTTGGAGTCCATATGGAATCCATGAGGTCTATGGAATAAGAAAATGGCTGGGTCCTCAGCCAACATTGATTCCCTGGATTCCATACAGAATAACCCAGGGAAGGTAAAGACCTCAACGGGTGACTTACAAAGTGCCAAGCTTGGACACCCAGGTTCACATTGCAGGCAGGTAAAAGATAATGGCCAACATCATCTTCCAACGTTGGCTTGGCTTAGTGGTTACACTGGGAGGTGTATGTCATGTATGTATGCCCTGGGTTCGAATCCCAAAAGTCACTTGCAGCAATCGCAGCTCTTGTTTTTTATATTTACTATGTTGTCCTGGATCATGTTGAAAATTTGAACTACGGAGGTAAGTTCTGCCCAGTCTGCCTCTGCTTGGCTGCCAAATTAAAGGCCAAACTGAAAAGCCGGCCTCGGTAAAGCATTGGCTGATGTTCATACATTCTCGTGTCCATGGCCGACTCAGTGATATCCAATTTGCCTGACAAGCTGAACCATTACGTCTCACCAGCTGACCCTGGTAACCAGAGTCGAGGGCCCTTGGCCAACCACCAACCCAGGCCACAGTCGAAATATCAGCTGACCTTGCATAGCTTAGCTGCTAATCAGAAGTGAAGGCCCTTGGCTGATCACCTACCCAGTAATGTTCAAAACTGTCAGCTGACCTTGCGTCGCTTAGCTATCAGCCGATACACAAATACAGGGACTTGACTTCCCAGGGCAGCTTCCTACTGATCAGTTTATGCTAAATCTACATAGCTGGCTGACCCTTCTTCACCTTGATACTGGGATCACATCAGCCAATTCATCAACACAGGGTTATTGGCACTCATCAGCCCATCAGCAGGCACCATCAACTATGGCCTGTTTGTATTGTCGGGGCTCTCGGTGTAGCTGTGTGATTCCTACTAACTGCCCTGTAGTGCAAGAGGATGGCAAGACTGCTGACAAGATGGTGGTTCAAAACAAAAGATCAATATATTATATAAGATATCCAAATCTAGCTATATACCATTGTTTGACTATGGCCTTTGGGCATTCCCTTCCAATCCTATATCACAGCAGATGACAACAAAGATTCAGCAGATTTGTTAGGGAAGCTAACTTCAGAGATTAGGGAGGATGGTATAAATATTGATGAGGTAATTCATGTTGTTGGACAGGATGATGATGATTGAGAGGGCTATTTTTTGTTCACTGTAATGTATACAACCTTACATACCATCATGATGTACACTACCTGATTAAAAGTAATGTCACATCATTTTTTGGACAAAGTTGGTGCTATAACACAAGAACCAAACATTTTAAGAACTAAGCTCTGGTGTATGAAACATAGCTAAGGAGGTGTAGATTGTACATACCAAGTTTGGGGGTGAACAAATGAAAACTGAGGATAAGGCAGGGCATTGACTGTGACAACTTCCAAAAATGGGATGTAACAAAATGGGAAATTCTGAATGACTGCAACCTACTGCAAGCAATTCACCATTTGAAGAAGAGACATTTTATACACTGGATCTCCTTGCTATTGTTATGAGCTTCATAAAGTCCTTGGGCCAGACAATTTTATATCCTCCCTAAAAGGTAAATTTGAACTTGTTCTCCACTTTATGTATTTTTCACTCAATATATTTGTTGGAATGAGGCAAATTAACTCCCTATTAATGTTTGTAGTGTGTATGATACAAAATGTAGGTAGAAATGTTAAAATGAACATTGCGTGATGTCTGTAGAAGTTAATTTCCAGAGTTTTTCTGATAGTAAACAAGCATCTACAACATTGGTCCTTCTTTTCTGCAAGAAGAAAAAATGCTACCATCCTTTTGAGTTGATCCATGGAGACTCAGGATGTCCTTTAAACAACACCTGAAGTATAATATGATAGCAAATAAATTTACACTGGGTATAACTTGAAAGGTCCCCAACAAAAGTACATTTTGCATAGAGCAATCGTCCTGGACCAATCCTTGACATTTTTCTTGGTGAATTGGGGCTGAGAATATTTCACAAGGCATTTCTCATACCTAGGAACACCACCCCAAAGAAATAAACAGAGGTCCTATTTATACAAGGATCTGAGACCCCCAGACCTTTCTAGGCCAGATTTAGACATCCCGCTGTCATGATTTAGTGAGCTTTGCAGGCCATATGAGAAGCATCTGTTTCCAAAACTCAAAAGATAGGTAGAAGCACTTACCATTGACAGTTAAAATTAACTATATTGACTGTAACCCTTTGGAAGTAGGTTTTCTGGGAATGATAATGATGATACATTTCTTAATTTTCACACTTTGTTGAGTTTAAATAATGATTGCATGCTTAAATCTTGTGAATGGGGTCAGATAAGACTATGTAACAGTAATAATTATGTATCTGTACAATACTATGACAATAAATGCCTTCTCCTGTCAATCCTCAGAAACATTTTTAGCTGGAAATGGGCAAGGAGGGCAATAAATTTGAATTTACCTTTTAGAATAGAATATACAAGCTTATAGCATAGATACTTGAGGGAGCTCATAACAATAGCAGGGAGATCCAGTGTACAAAATATCTCTTCTTCAAGTGGTGAATTGCTTTCAGTAGGTTGCAGTCATTCAGAATTTCCCATTTTGTTGCATCCCATTTTTGGAAGTTGTCACAGTCAATGCCCTGCCTTATCCTGAGTTTTTATTTGTTCACCCCCAAACTTGGTATGTACAATCTACACCTCCTTAGCTATATTTCATACACCAGAGCTTAGTTCTTAAAATGTTTGGTTCTTGTGTTATAGCACCAACTTTGTCCAAAAAATGATGTGACATTACTTTTGATCAGGTAGTGTACATTTTTGTTGAATTTTATTACACATTCACACTCACTGTACTTAATGCACAAGTCATCAATTGCTGCATCATTTATTGGCTATAACTGGCTCAAAACCATTGGCTAAGCTGAGCCAAACCAGATTTGATCAGCTCCCAAGCAATCACAAACCAGAACCAGCAAAATCCACCATTTAATCAAGCTGGCTTGCAGCTAGCCAAGCTGTGGCAACACTAATTATGGATACAACATTAATTTATTTGTTATGAATATAAATGGCCTGGCAAGATATACACTTTTAAGTGGCTTGTGATGGATTATCCACAGTGAAAATGGCCAAACCCTGGGATAAAGCCCAATCAAGCTAATTTTCAAGTGAATTTTCAAAGGATCAAGTTCATCCTATAGCCTCCACTTGTAGCTTAAAATGTCAGAAGAAATCTGAAGAACCATTCCACAAAAAATGGAGCCCAATGGATCAGTATTGCAGCCTGGAGAAATAATTTTCATATTTTGTAAAAAGGACCCCAGACACCCTGTGACAGCTATGAAATGATGGTATGGTATGGAATGGTATGGTATGGTATGGTATAAGGTGGAATGGTATGTGGCATCCATACCATGGTATGATGGAATTGGTATGAGGGTCATACCACTCTTGAATGGGGTACCACTAAGGTTCCCTAATTCAAAGAATTGGATAACCTCATATGTACCCAAAAATGGGTGACTGCAGTGATCCTTGGTGTCTACATGCTGGTCTGACACCTGTCTCAGAGAATCCCCCCAGGCTCATTACATTCACAAATTCACCCACCACCTCACCCAGGTGAAGGGTGTTATGTTCTACAGCTGTCCATCACTCCTGCACAAACAATGGATCTGGCCACATTCTTGGGCCATAGGCCAAATTTTCTGGCTGACACATATACAACAAATCCTGTAGTGCTGCTATTTACACTCCATCCCTATTTGTTGTCACACTGCTCCCCAGGTGAATACAAAACTGAGGTGTACTGGTTCTGGGAAAATGCAGAATTTCTGGAGCATCAATTGAGGGGCTGAATATTGAAAATAGAATATCCCACTCACATGTGCAAATGTAATAAATGTTCTGGGGATGTGCTGGATATCAAAAAAAAAAAAACCCTGGTGTCTGGACAAATGTTGCAGAAAAATGCAGAATTCCTGAAGAATCAATTGTGCAGAATATCCAAAACCCCAGTGTTTGGATAAATGCTTGGGAAAATGTGGAACTACTAAAGCATCAATTGTGCTAAATATCCAAAAAAGACAGTGTGAAATAGCTGGAAAAAAAACAACCTTGGTATCTGGACAAATGTCACAGGGAAATGAGGAATTCCACAGGCATCAATTGTGTGGAATATCCAAATCCAAAGAAAACACTGCAGAATATCTGAAAAAAACAACCCTGGTGTCTGGATAAATGCTCAAGCAAATATGGAATTCCAGGGATTGTGCCCTCCATTTCACCAACTTCTCACTTAATTGATGGCTGAGAACTAGTTTTCTGGCAAAAGTATGCTTGACATCTGGCATCAACTATCCTAACAACAACCCCTGTCCTGGCTTGGCAGAGAGAGGGGTGGATTGATGACATCCCCTTGAGCTTTTGTTATGGTGATGACAAATCCTGCCTTTATGACATTGTCATCCTCATCACAGCTCACAGTGAGTGCATTGGAGGGTAATTGGGGGCTCAACTGAAGGTTTGAAAAATGATTCAATGCAAGCACAGAGATGTGTGTAATGGACTATCTGTGCAACAAATGCAGGAGCTGTCAATGAAAGTTGTATGGTGAGCTGGAATGGTAATGGTGTGAAGACCCAGGTGCAAACTTGGTTGCAACTTGGTCCAAAGAGAGGAAGAATGAAGGAACAAGACTGGATGTCAGCATATTCTAGTGAAGGTTGAGGTCGCTCTGGAAATCCAAAGCTACAACCCCTGCTACCTCTTGGGAAATCCACAAGAGGTTGGATACAGACACAGAAAGGGATAGCACTGCAGATCTGATAAGATCTGCCCTGATCAACTGGTGCTGACATTTGTTCTCTGGGAGCAGAGTGTCAGTGACCTGTTAATACACAATAACACTTGCCTATTGGTTTGAGCTATGATAGAACACCTGCTAGAAATCAATAGATGCAGTGGTGGTAGTGATGTAAGAAGGTAAATTGTCACATGACTACTACTGACAAGTATGGAAGGGAGTCATGTGATGCAAATGCTAAGTAATGGAAAGTAAATGATATAGAGAAAAGATAGGATCCCATATACCTGCTGCAATGGGACACAGGAAAAGTATGAAACAGCTTTAAGATACTTGCAATATCAATCATAACAATTACACAAAAATATTCCATTCAACATACTGAACTGCATATCAAGACATTGATACAACATATAATAATACATATTAAGAACTAGTTTCTCCTAAATCAGCATTGGGGGCTTTCTGCTTATGAAATGAATGTGCTATTCTAGACATAGTTTGTGAAGTTTTCTTTACAAAATTGGACCAGAAAGACACTAATCAGATAAATATGAGAGTCAATCTGGAAGAATAATTAATCACAGTACACACCTTTTTTGTCAAAATTCATTGTTAAAGTCTCCTCAGTTTCTTGGACATTAGCCATGGTGGCATTTGCATAGCAGGATGTTGCTCCAATAACTCTGCTCTTAACTTTCTGAGCTTGAATGACTAGTCTCTCTGCCTCTTTGTATTTTCCCAGCTTTCTATGAGTGGCTGCTAAGTGTTCCATAGCTAGAATGGTATAGTGGTGTTGCACTCCATGAATTCTCTTTCTTGCATCCAGAACTTGAATCTGCAGTTTCTCTGCTTTTGTGTATTTTCCCAGTTTTCTATATGTAAATGCTAGATTTGCTATGGCTGTGATTGTGTCTGGGTGTTCAACTCCAAGAATTCTCTTCCTCACATCCAGAACTTGAATCTTCAGTTTCTCTGCATCTGTGTATTTTCCCAGTTTTCCATATGAAGATGCTAGACTTGCCATGGCATTGATTGTGTGTGGGTGATCCACTCCAAGAATGCTCTTCCTTGCATCCAGAACTTGAATCTCCAGTGTCTCTGCCTCTGTGTATTTTCCCAGTTTTCCATATGAAGATGCTAGATTTGCCATGGCTGTGATTGTGTCTGGGTGTTCCACTCCAAGAATTCTCCTCCTTGCATCCAGGACCTGGATCTCCAGTTTCTCTCCCTCTGTGTACTTTCCCAGGTCTCCATATGAAGATGCTAGATTTCCCATGGCAAAGAGTGTGTCTGGGTGGTCCACTCCAAAAATTCTCTTTCTTGCATCCAGAACTTGGATCTTCAGTGTCTCTGCCTCTGTGTATTTTCCCAGTGTTCCATACGAAGATGCTAGATTTGCCATTGCATTGATTGTCTTTGGGTGTTCCACCCCAAGAATTCTCTTTCTTGCATCCAGAACTTGGATCTCCAGTTTCTCTGCCTCTGTGTATTTTCCCAGGCTCTGATATGTTACTGCTAGATTTGCCATTGCACTGATTGTCTTTGGGTGCTCCACTCCAAGAATTCTCTTTCTTGCATCCAGAACTTGGATCTCCAGTGTCTCTGCCTCTGTGTATTTTCCCAGTTTTTCATATGAAGATGCTAGATTTGCCATTGCACTGATTGTCTTTGGGTGTTCCACTCCAAGAATTCTCTTTCTTGCATCCAGAACCTGGATCTCCAGTGTCTCTGCCTCTGTGTACTTTCCCAGGCTCCAATATGTTGCTGCTAGATTTTTCATGGCAAAGATTGTGTCTAGGTGTTCCACTCCAAGCATTTTGTTTCTTTTATCCAGAACTTCAATCTCCAAGGTTTCTGCTTCTTTTGGATATCCTTGTTCCCACAACAGCCCCCCAAATTTTGCATAAGCATCATCCATGTAACTGATAACATTTTGATTGCTTTCTGATTTGAAATACTCCATATTTGCTCTCACATGTGTTACCAAGGTCCTCCGGAATCCATATGGCTGGTCTGCATCCCATCTTAGTGAACAAGACAATGTGACATACACCATTGAGCAACATTTTTGCCTCTGACTTAGAGTCAATCTGTCCCTGCCCCATGTATGAACCAGTGGATGCATTGCATACACATTATCAGATAATCCCCTCTTGATTAAAGAGAAGGAGAGCAATGTCCGAATTCCCTCTCTGAAAATGAAATTATCCCAAGTACCTGTCTCACAAAGAGGGAGTAGTTTTTGGTCCAGCAGTGAACTGGCAAGAGGTAAACCCAACATAGGAGTTTTTTTCTCTTTTTGAAGGGCAGCATAAGAAAAGATTTCCTCAGATATTTCCTCATGATGGAAGAAAGGAAATAATTCTAAAAGTTGCATTGCACTATTGGCTGCATTGGCCTTATAAAAATCATCAGATTGAGCCCTTTCTTGAATTTCTTTGTATGATAGCTCCCAAGTTTCATAGACAGTTTTGTTATACTTGGAAGCTCCAGTAAATTCAGAATGAGAGAATAATGTTTTGCGGTGCTCTGAATACTTTGCTAGATAGTTCCTAATAGTGGCAGCCCCAGAAGCAATATAAGCACCAGCTTGGTCAATAGCAAGAGGAAAGCAGAAGAGCTCTGTTACAATCTTAGAGGCTTGGATTTGAACATCTGATGAGGATGAATCCAAGCAGCTAGCTTTCAGAAGTAGCTCAATAGCATCCCTCTCTTCCATTTCAGGCACTTCAAGAGAATTCTGACATGAAGTCAGAGTCATCATGGCAGAGTTACAACTAGTAATCAGAATGTTTCCCCACACTCCAGGTGGAAAATACCCCTCCAGTGCAGCAGGTGACAGAACATCAGCATTATCAAAGATCAGGATGTAATTCTTTTTCAGAGAGCCAATCCACCAGAGAGCAGACTCAGATGAGCCATCCAATCCACAAGACTGACCAATATTCTTCAGTGCCTGTATGATGGTACCTGAGGAGGATGCATCAACCCAGAACACATGAGAGAAGCTGGGGTCAATTCAATTTTTCAGGTAAGGTCAGACTGGTGTTTGATAGGTACTCACCTATCAGACATCTCCACAACAAATTTTAAGCAAATCTGAGTCTTTCCAATACCCCCCATTCCATATAACAAGAAGACCTTTTTCTTCTGAACTATGTCATTTGAGTTGGTAGAAAAATGTGTCTTGAGTTTTGCGATGGCTTCTGTACGCCCAGTGAACCGAGTGCTTGGGTTTAGAGGAAGGGGAGTGACCCCCGTCGTCTTATCGCCGGGGATGTTTACCTGCAACAAGTTCAACGCCGTCGGCTTGCTTGACGGACACCTTTAGCAAACATTACACTCACTTCAATGAATGTGCCGTTGTTAATGACAAAGTGGTGGGCGCCCCGAAAGAAGCTCGCTCCGGTCATGTTGGAATTTTTCGAAGATGGATGTTAAGGATGAGGGAGGGAGGGAAAGAAAGGACAGCGCCCAAACCCTTGCCAGACCCAGAAAACCCCAATCACGCCACGATGTGAAGGCGTGCCTGTGTCTATTTTTATAGACAGCTGCAAACCTGCCCCGGCTTTTCCGACTCTTGACGCCAGTCTTCTAGAGTCTTCTCCAAGCCCTCGCCTTCGTCTTTCTCATTCCTCGGTCGTTTACTGTCTTTGGTGAGTGGGCTCAACTTTCTAGTGTGGGTTTTGTATGGCACCTGCAGGGTTCACAACGAGAGAATAAAGTCCGTTGTTGGCGCCGAACGCACCTGTTGGACTGATGTATATGCGGTGCTTACGAGTGGACTCTATGAACGTGGGCCTGGCTGACCTTCTTTCTCGTAGTAGTCATGGCAGATTTGGTTGCGCGGTGTCAAGCCTCAGGCCTCAGGACCTGAAACCAGATAACGGCACGCAATCTACACGTCTCTTTTTTTCGTCTTAACAACACAATCTCTCAAAGTGAGTGCCCGGATCATCGTCGAGTTCGCCCCTCTCTGAACATCCATCTTGATAGCTGCAAATTCGGAGTTGCTGCGCGATGGCTTAGCGGGTCGGTTCGAGTGCCAATATGTTTGATTCGTCAAGTCCCTACAATTGACCGTGCTTACATCGGTTTGCCTGTTGGAGAGAATGCAATGTGAGCTCATAGTATATTCTATTCCAAACCGCCGGTAGCTAAGGATTATTTACTATCCCAGCGTATACCCTCACCCAGTCACATTCGCCCACTCCTTATCCATGAAGCCAACGACCAACGACAGCCGACCTTCGCATTTCCTTCAAATTCAACAACATTCCCATTCCACAGCCCCCCTTCCACCAACTACGCTTTTGGTCCTTCCCACCGTCCTCCTGATTGATGTCGATCATTGGGAGTGCCTTTCAGACGACACGGACGCACGGCTTCTTCGTTTTGATGAATCACGTCGGGTCGAGGTCCCCGCCATCAACGATCCGATAGCGCGGACCAGACTTTCTCTGGCTGAGAGGGACAAAGACAGTGAACGTCGAGTTGCAGCGGCCGAACAACCTCACTCGCTTCCCCCCCTTTCCCTGCCAATCGGCTTCCACAACATTCGAGGTTTTGCCTGACGCCTCTAACGGTCCCCGCAAGTTGCCGTCTTCCAAAGGGGGTCTCGCCATCGACGTTGGTTGAAAGAGTGGATGATGTACTCCTCAGCTAACTCCACATCAGCAACGGCCCTCTGTGACGTTGAACTCCAACCATTTCCACTGCCTCTGTATCGTCAACACCCCTTTCAATTTTTGAGGAATGGCGAGGACGAACGAGCGGAATTTTGACAAGTCAACTGTGACAGGGCAGGTGCATTCCATTGAGTGAGGTTGCAATTATGGTTGGCATAGAATCGAAACACGAGGTACCCGATCGAGGAGCGAAGTGTCTGCGGAGCTTGTCGAGCTGGGCATGATGGGGCAGTGGTGTCATTGGCTAGAAGACCGTCGTAAGGCATGCTCGTGTATGCAACGCCGGAGTTGGTGGAGAGGTGGTGGATAGGTGGACGAAAAGAGTGAGAGAACGACCAACGATGGAGTCGGCAGCGGAGGTGTCTGCCCTTCCGAACGTTCTGGTCTGAGAGGTGTGAATTCCACTGTGGATAGACGAAGCTTACAGATAGGTACTCTCGACCACAATAAAACTCTCGATTTCAACCACCACGACTTCGTCGACGACGTCGCCATCTCCACTACTCCTTCAGTCGTTTGCTACTGCTCTCCCGATCTTTCGAGTGGGAGAAGGTTTTTTAGAGTCAACGTGCGTCAGGCTCTGACCTTCTATCTTGTCGTTCACTTGACTCAACGACACGTACAAGTAGCACACATCTAGTGGCACCCCACTAAGCGTTTCGAGCCTTTCTCGCTCTTTACAAGTTAAAGGACCCGCTATTATCCTGCCCGACACACTGCTGTCGAGCCGCTGATTCAAGGACCCCAGTACACTCTCGATCAGCCGCCCAACCGCCCCGCTACTTCGACGTGTATCTCCAAACTACCGTGTACATCTTACGACATACCAGAACTGCATAACCGTTGGTGTCTCCTTCCCCGGATCCCTCGTGGTGGTGGTGTATCTCGGCAGCTTGATGCGCTCGGCATGAACATCGAGTTGGGAGTTGTACGTCGGTGAGAGGTGAGTACGACATTCTGTCCTTAAACACTACATGTTAACATTGTTGCAGTCATTTCCCTACGATACCCCAAGCATCCGGTTTTCATTCCCGTCATGGACTGCGTGCGCCATTTTAATTCTTATACAATACTCGCAGTTAACCACAGGATATGATCGTGTTGAATTTGTGCGCGTGTTGGGTGGTCAAAGCGGTTTGGGGGGGTCGTGTGGAGAGGGAGGTCGCAGTGGAGGATGAGCAACTGATGTTGACGAGGAAGGGTCGTTGGGATTCTGACGACATGCCTCGTATCAAGATCCTCTCAGTGTCTCCTATCAGAGTTGCGGAGGCTCAGCTGCACATCCTTTTTGTGTACGCCCCAGTAATGAAAAATTGGCGACATAGAATCTGAAGACTATCGCAGCATCAACAGTGGGCCTGGTCAGCAGGTTTTTCAGCTATCGGGAAGCGACAAACGACGAAGACACAAGAGACATGAGGGCTTTGCACAAGAGCGGATCCAGAAAGCGATCTACTTTCTTCCACGGCTTTTCAGTCATGCTTCTCTGCGGACGAACTAGCCTCATTTTCAATTTTTCCCTGGCGTGGTTTGGGCGTGGTGGAGGAAAAACGTGTTTACTTTTGTTTGGATCGCAGGTCATTAGCGTCAGACAATTTCTCAACTGCCTAGTAGTCGCACAGCGAAGCGACAAAAGCACGCGCCCAACACGCGCCTACACTTTTAATTCTTCGACTTCAGAACATGTACGAATTCGGTCACTCTAGTTTGTGGTCGCCTCCGACTAAAGTTTCCCCCGTGCTCTGCCGATCGAGCTGTGGAGTCGCACAAACCTTTATGAAAAGCGGACATAAACGATGTGCCGAGGCGAAAATTTGTCGAAAGCCGCGAATCATACGCATACTTTGATTCATTCCTCTCGTCTCTGTAACCCTTCCCCTCAAGTCACTCTCTACCATGCGTTCCTTACTTGCCTTTTTCGCCTTAGCTTTCTCGGCCGGTGTTTCCGCTCTTGTTTCTCCAGCGGGTGAACCTGCGTGCATAGCAGAGTACTTTGCTGGGAACTTCCCCGACGCCGTGCAGCCCCCTGCTCCCACCCGATCTGTCTCCTCTCCTCTAGATGCCTTGACGAACGCGGAAAGGCTGGTTCGCGGTATGCCCTTGAAGGCTCCGGTACGCAGGAGGAGTGGTGCGTGTCCTCTCTTTCTTCATGACAATTCAGGACAACTCACCTCCTCTTCCCAGATTTCGTCCGCCGTTCAACGCCTTCCTCTGTCCCTGTCATTCAAGTCGTAAAAACCGTAACCAAACGCGGAGTTATCGAGGTCAAAAACAGCACAGGAGACTGTCTTGGTTATATTTCCAAGAATTCTCTCAGCAAAGCCCAGCTCCAATATGAATCTGCCATCGAGAACGCCACCACCGTTACTTTCCCCATCCAGGAATCCTCGATCTCAGCTTCCCAAGTCCGGATCACCATGGAGGTAGCCTCTTCCGTCTTTCCTATTTTAAGTAGATGTTGATATGGATTTGACTTTTTCGTAGGATTCGGATGAGATCGGTTTCCCTCTCCTAGGATTGGTGCAGGGTGCTAACGACACAAGCGTTGATATTGGTTTGGAATCTTACAAGTATGTCCTGGTCATCGCGTGTCAGTGTCAACACTGACAAAGTATAGTTTCCTTTATCTAACGGGAATTGCCCAGCCAGGATGTACGTCTCCTTTGGCACTGGTAACTTGCACGTTGTATCTTATCTCGATTCGTCACAGCGGTCGCTGGCGCTGTCCCGACTAACATCTCCAATGCCTACACCAACGTGACGACTTTGGTTAGAGCAGCAGAGTCCGATGTTGTACGCAAAGCCCTTTACATCCCTCTCCGAATAAATTCGCCGACACTGATTTTTGTTACAGTGGACCATCGACCTTACTACAGGCAACCTCTTCCCTCAATGGATCAACTCCAACGGCTGTAAGCTCGATGCCCACCTTCACATCTTCCAAGCACTCAATCTTTTTCTCACAGCCGCCCCGACTACTGTGCTTTTTGCACAGTCCAGCACGCTCTATGCTGGCGGTAACTCATCTGCCTTTTCAGCGCAGTTTCCTTCACCAATCACGGAATACGTATGTACCCATAGTCAATTTGGGGAAAGCTTTGACTTATCGTTTTGCAGACCCTCAAGTTCGTCGAGACGAAGTAGATTACCAAAAATTCCCGGCATGGACCGTTGCACAGACATTATAGACACTTATCATTGACTATCTTTTCAAATACGCATGGACGTTTGGTGATAGGAATTGAGCTCAATGTAGTATAACCCATGCAGTGGGTGTGGCTAGAGGGTACAGTGGGAGTGGCATAGAGGGTGCATATGATCTGACATCAATTAACAATCTCTGTCTTTGGAGATCGCGTCGAGGTAACGTTTAGACATGTCCTCAAAGCAAAGACTGTAACCCTCTGATTTGTTGGGGTCCTCCACTGAGGACGACCGAGGTTCCGTGCTGGCGCTGCTCCAGTGCATGGCGCTCAGGGGCCCGAGAATTTTCACCTCAGTCTGTGCCCGCTCCAACATCCGATCAAGCACGAGCCGTTGCTTCGCTAGCAGGTCATCTTGGTTAGGCTGTCTGAGGTCGCGGAGTTCAATCACGGCCTCGACTTGTCTGTGATGCGCAACGATGAGTTCGTTGACGGAATTCTCTGGGAGGATCTTGTAGAGGACTTGGGGCAAAGAATAGGTTGTCTGGGAGGAGTCAAATTTGAGTACGATGACGCAACAGTGAATATTGGCAAGAGAGTTACCGATTGATTCACGTCCAATCTATACAAAATTTCATGATAGGCCAAAGAAAAAATCTCTTCCGTCTCAAAATAAGGGACGCAACATCCATACAGAGACGTCTCCATATCAACCGCAAGTAGAGTTTCGCTGGGGCTGCCACTAATGTGCAACGTATCGAATGACGGCGTGATGGGCTCGGAGGCGGGATAAACACTAGGTGCGGTGGATGAGCTGCAGGGGGTCACTGTCTGCATGGTTGCGCAAACTAGTGGATGTGATCATGGAAGCGATACGATATTTATGTATGGCGAATTTCTCTGTGTCCGTCTGATGTGTGGCCAAGACGCATGACCAAGGCATGAGGTAGGGATTTTTCGCGTCCGACATTATTGTGACTCATTCCCTGTACTATCGGTTCCGATAGATATTTTCCGGAGCGCCAATGAGGAGGAACAATGGCCGGCTTCCGACACATCACTGTTTGGCAAGGACAGGTAAAGATGCGCTGCACCTTTCAGGTTGATCCATCTTCAATAATGTTCAAATCTCATTGACCTCAGTTGCCGTTCTTGACCTGAATTGTTGTCAAGGTAAAGTCATCATGAATCTTACGTCTATCCAACACACAATCTTTCCGAACAGACTCCGCTAACGTTTGGAAGGTAACAGGTTATTCCGTGGTCCTGTGGATATCGAAAGGATCAAAGACATTGAAAGTTGTCAACCCACTTGCCAAAATGAAACCCATCTTTTCGGAGTGCTTTTGCCTTCATTTTTTCGTGTATCCTTGTGCGATACTTGACGAAAAGACGATTTAGACAGCTGGCTTTACTATTGAACAAGTAGGGGGCCCAGGGTTCTATCCTGAGTACTATTTCCCAACATGACTCCGCCAAAACAAAACAGTGAACCAAGGACGACAGCAGAAGAGATAGATGTGTTCAACCCCGAACACGATCACTATCCAGGGCAGCCATGGCGTGATGGTGTCAAGAAAATGGAACCACGTCATTTCAAGCACACCCCAAAAAGCTGAAATAGACGCCAAGCCGACGTCGTAGCCCTCCTTCAACGGTGTGCCCACTTTCGTGTTGCATGCGTCAGTGGCGAAGCACCAATCGTAGGCTGCACTCCACCAGAAGCGGGAGTCGCGTAAGTTGGTGTAGTGCGCGTAGAATGTCTGGAGGAGTAGGATCACCAGGATGAAGAGGCATGCGATGCGGATGGAGATCCTGGCCGTGAGATGGTTCTGGCGAAACGAGCTGGTGGTGGGATCTGAGCTCAAAGGAGTTCCCGAAGGACGGTTGAGGGGATTGGTATTGCCATCTTGCTGGACAGAGTTATTGTCGTTGGTAACAACGGGAGTTTGGAGTGTCGAATTTCCTCCAGACTCCAAGTACGATATGCGGATCTTGAGGTCAACTACTTCATTCTTTAAGGCGGTGATGTCCTCTTGCCAGGGAGGGTCGATAGTTGGGTATGTAGAATAGTTTGGCAAGCCAGATTGCATGTCAGTGGCTATGATGAAGTAAATCAGAACTAGAATGAGACGACAAGATTGGAGAGGGGCATACGGCTTGTGCTCAAAACTTGGGCGTCGTCCTTGCCAGAAGGTAAGATCGGAATGGACTGGTCGAGCCTGACAGGCCCGTCAACACCTTCGCCGGACGCATGGGCGGGACTTGGGAGCGGAGAAGCACTGAAAAGCTTATCTCAGTTTCCGTTGTGACTCGTCGTAGGATTGGCACTCACTTTATAGGAACGGCAGGAATATCTGTCGACATGGCGGATGGGTAAATAACAGGCGACGTCTTTCAATGCTGAGATATGGGTGGTTGTTTCAAGGCGAATGTAGTCATTGCCTCTTATAAAGTTTCCTGATGAAAGGGAGTGGCACTTGAGTGGCACAACGAAATGTAAGGTTGGCAACGCACGATAATAAGATAGCTACTTGTTAAACATCGTGGGTAGTATGGGGAGAGCGCTGTCATGACGAGTTCCAGGGATGGGCGGAAACAAAAGTGACTTCAGATCGGTATGGTGCTCATCGTTTCTTGTGAGTGGGGCTTAAATGTAAGGTACAGACAAGCCAATTGACAAAGACAGAGTAGTCATATTGTCACTGATCGTAATGGAGGTTGGGTGCACCCCAACTTGGAAAGAATTGATTTATAAACTCCGACTGCACATACCGCCATGGAGCCTCAGCCACACATGCATTGGGGTCAGACTAAAACTCAGGAGTACGAACTGGCAGAACATCTGTCGACTGCGCACCTAGCATCGAAAGAGGTGGTGGATGTGGACTCCTGGCTGGTTCAGTCTATTTTCCAGCAATACAAGCGAAAAAAACAGTCTCGGAGTCATCGTATACGTCATGTGCATCCTGACCCTAGCTTCAAGTTGGACCTTGACAAGGCCAAGGCCATTCAGGTTATTTTCGAGGAGAAGAAATCCATGCTGGTGCGATGCAGTGTGGCAGATGCAGTCGAGTTTGGCCGGGAAATGGCAACAGCGATCAATGTAGTGTCCCAGATTCGGTGAAGGCTCATGAACACCAAAAGACGATTGAGTGGTAAGTGCTGAAACATGGAACATACTACTTGACCTAATCTTTCTTTGCCAAGGTGTTCCATCGCGTATGGAAATCTCATCTGCAATCCAGGCTGGGGCGTTCAACTAAAGATAATGACGTCCAAGGATGATGATACGCATGGTTTTTCCATCAGGGCTACCAGGGATCTGGGTGCAGAGGAGATGCTCTACCCGCTCATAGGTTTGATGGCTTCCGATTCAATGGCAGAACACTCGCGTCTCTCAGAAATTCGTCCTCACATGAGTCAAGTGCGAGAACAAGCAGACACAGAAAAGCCACGGGTGCTCATAGGACCGCTACGATTCGTAAACCATGCGTGTAATTCATTCAATGCCAAGGTGAGTCATTTGTTGAGCATTCGGCACCCATTTACGACATTGTACAGTTTATTCCAATCATTTCAACACTGTCTTTTGTGGTTTGCACCACGAAAGCCATCAAATCAGGTCAAGAGGTTTTTATCAACTATGGAGAAAAGTATTCCGAAGATCTGGGTCAATGCCCATGTAGGGACTGCAAGGGGAGGATGTCCATTCTGAGGATGCCCCTTTACCGCTGGCAAAAAAAAGTGAATTGGTAAAGGCAGCTTTTAAAAAGAGGCGTGCAGCAAAGAAGGTAAAGGCGACCACAGCTAGGAAGGAAAAACAAGATGTTGACGGGAGGGTTTAGTATATGGTAGACCGAGTCTATTTCAGTTCCTAGCATTGATGACATGCCTTGTTCAAAGTTTGCTGCCCAACGTAAAATTCTATCACCCGGTTATTTTTATTTTATTGGCCAGGAAGCTAGACGTCGTGAAGGGGGCATAAAAAGGCTCAACTGCAGTAACAGGAAGAAGAGAAACGGACGAGGGCGTCGACATGATGTCGAAACGCCTCGTGCCAAAATTGTTGGCACTTTTGAGGGTTCTTATCTACACGTTGATTACGCATTTTTGTGAGCATTTCACTCCAGACTTTGCTGGGACGACAATTGTTATTTGCAACGAGTTCATGACCAAAGACGCTGTTTTGAGGATGGGTCTGAAATAGTGTTTGGCGTGGGAAGTCCTTGGCTCTGACTTCTCCCCACATCGCCCACGACGGAGGACGCTTCTCGTAATGGCAGACCGTTCTCGACGCGACAAAAGTAACAAGCTTGACAGGCTAGCAGAATACAAGCGCGCAAGGGAGGGAGAAAAGCGTGTTTTGAAGGTATGCCACGCGTCGTCATTTACACACTACCTGAAAGACTAGAATGCGCACAGGAAGAGGATGATAAGATATACGATGAGGTTTCCGAAGACCAGTACAAGCGCATTGTGAAGGGGCGATTGATGGAGGATGACTTTGTTGTTGATGATGGGGTGGGGGGTTACATGGACAATGGGATGGACGATTGGGCGGGTGGTGACCAGGACGCCGAGGAATCGGACGAGGAATACGACAAACCTAAGAAAGGTTCGTTTTTCACCCCTATCGCGATGTTAACTACCCTCTGAAGTGATATGCTAGCGAAGAAAAAGGGAAAAGATGTGCCGGGTAAAAGCAAGGCGAAGCCCAAAGCACCACCCCCTGTTGCTGCTCCTACAATCAGCGCCTACCGACCTGTCCGTTCCGCTGAGCAAGAAGACGTATTCATGAGCTCAATTCTCGGAAACATGGACACCGCTCCAGTTACACCCATCGTCTCCAAAAAAAAGTCGCGTAAACGGAACTACGATCCCGATATGTCTCCTGATTACAACTCGTATCGTGGCGGGGCCGAACCGCCCTCTGACCCTCCGTTTGAGGACATGCAACATCCCTCCAGCGATGATTTCATGAGTCCGAAGAAGAAACCTCGGATTAGTGATGCTGTTGGAATGACGCCTGCCATTGAGCGTTTTGCCGATATGGATGTCCACAGTAGTTCCGACGGCTTTGACGACACTTCCTTTGATGATTTGGATATGGATGCTTTCATGGACGTCGATGACGACGATTTGGATACGAAACCAGACATCCGGCCTCCACCCGATAAGAAACCCACAAAACCGCTTCCACCACCAGCACCCAAGAAAGAAGAACCCGACGCCAAACCGTCCTGGCTCTCAGTCCACGACTCTCTTGCAGTCGTCAGTGAAGACACATTGGGCCCTCTTAGTTCCAGCACATCCGCAAACAGCGCCACGACCGTATCCGCTCTCGAAGAAGATGGCTCTCTCCGTTTCTTTTGGCTTGATTACCTAGAGAATGACGGAAAGCTATATTTCGTGGGCAAGCTCAAGGACAAGGTCACCGGCAAATGGGTTTCGTGCTGCGTAACTGTTGAAGGGATACAACGGAATCTTTTCGTACTGCAACGGGAGAAACAAGTTGAGCAAGACGAAGAGGGCAAGATGCACGACACGGATATAATTCCTACCGAATCTGATGTCTATGACGACTTCGATATGATCAGGAGGGAGCTGGGAATAAAGTCCTGGCGAGCAAAATGGGTGAAGAGGAAGTATGCTTTTGGAAAAACGGAGGTTCCGCGTGGAGAGAGCACCTGGATGAAAGTTGTTTATGGATTCAATGGTGAGCTTCTCGTTTAACGTTTTCGTTCCGGACACTGACTGCTTGTCAGAACCACAGGTGCCCATGGAAGCCTGCAGTCCGAACATTTTGAGAATATTTGGAACCAATACAAGCGCGTTTGAACTTTTTGTGCTCAAACGTAAGATCATGGGGCCATGCTGGCTCCAAATCAAAAAGCCCCAAATTGATAACAAGGGGGTAAGCATTTCGTAACCATTCGTCTGGATCATTCCAACACACCCCTAGGTTTCATGGTGCAAACTTGAAGCAACGGTTTCTGACCCCAAAGACGTCAATCCGTTCGCAGAAACTGATCCTGATGCACCCAGGGAACTACCCCCTCTGACTGTCATGAGTCTTAGTGTCCGCAGCATCGTCAATCATCAAGAAAATGAACGAGAGATCGTCTGCACCACCTCCAGAATATGGCATAATAGTAATTCAAGGATGATCATCTGGCAGTGCTAGCGCTAACCCTTGTGGTGTAGTGCAGATTGATGACCCAACCCCTCCGGAAAGACTCCCGTGCGTCGTCCAGACTTACGTTCGCCCCCTCGACCGCTTTCCCCCAAACTTTGAAACTCAGGCCAGGGCAAACGGCAAAGGCGTCATCTCACCCATGAAGAATGAACGCATGCTTCTCAATAGCTTGCTGGGTTTGCATTTCGTGTTAACCTCACACTTCTACTCCGTCTGATTAGAGCATTTGCAGTGTCCATCTATAAGGCGGACCCAGACGTTATTGTCGGCCACGATTTCCTTGGTGTTTCCCTCGACGTCCTGCTGCATCGAATGCGCGATCTGAAGGCCGACCACTGGTCTCGTCTCGGACGATTTCGAAGGTCCAAGTGGCCTAATATTGGGAGACAGGGTTCGAATATCAAGTTTTTGAATGGTCGAATGCTCTGCGACCTTGCTAGTGATGGAGCCAAGGTCTGTCACCAACTTCGCGGAGTGTCTCTGCCGGAGATTGACACTCTCCTTAGAGCATGATTGTATCCACGACCTGGTCCATGACCGAGATGTGCAAGACACATCTGAACAGTGAACGGCAAGACATCGACCCAGACGACACTGCCAGCTACCTAGATGGGAGTTTGAGTTCTCCGGATCGGATGCTTACCTTTGTTCGTCACTGTGAACTTGATGCGCACTATCAAATGGCGATAGCCGCGAAGGTGCAGATTCTGCCCCTGACAAGGCAGTTGACGAATCTCGCTGGGAACTCATGGTACGTCGTGCAGCACTTTGAAGTGTCTTAGGTCATTCAACGCCTTCCAGGAATAAGACTTTGAATGGAGGGCGTGCAGAGCGCAATGAATACATCTTGTTGCACGAGTTCCATCGGTTGAAGTATATCTGCCCCGACAAGACTTACGGGAAGCAGTCAGCTGCTGTGGTCAAGCAAGAAGCAGAGGAAACCCCCGAAGGCGGCAAAACGAGTACAAAGGGTAAACGCGACAAGTACAAGGGTGGACTCGTCTTTGAACCAAAGAGGGGCTTATGGGACAAGTTTATCCTCGTCATGGACTTCAACTCTTTGTATCCCAGTATCATCCAAGAGTATAACATCGACTTCACGACTGTGGAGCATGTTGACGACGATGAGGTTCGTCATCTTTTAATTACTTTCGTCATGTAGCTCACGCTTTGTTTTGTGACAGAATGGCGATGAGCGGATACCTGACCCCCCTCCTCCCAATACACCTCAGGGTGTCTTGCCCCGTCTGATTGCCACTCTTGTTAGCCGCCGCCGGCAGGTTAAAGCACTCATGAAAGACCGAGACGTTACGCCAGCCAAACTCCTCCAGGTGCGTGCACTGATGCTAGAGTTATGAGTGTAACATATCCTCAACGTTTCCCAGTATGACATCAAACAAACAGCCCTCAAGTTGACAGCTAACAGCATGTACGGGTGTTTGGGTTTCGAATACTCGCGCTTTTATGCCCGACCACTTGCTGCTCTGACCACCTACAAGGGCCGTGAAATCTTGACGAACACACGAGAAACGGCTGAGGGTCTCAACCTCGATGTAAGGGCCTGACGTGAATTATTTACGTCCTCGCTGACCGCACTTCAAGGTTGTGTACGGAGACACGGATTCCGTCTTTGTCAACTCCAACGTCACCGAGTTATCTGAAGCGCTCAAGATATCCGCCCTGTTCAAGAAAGCTATCAACGATCGATATAGGCTCCTGGAAATTGACCTTGATGCAGTCTTCGAACGGCTCCTCCTGTTGCAGAAAAAGAAGTACGCCGCTATCAAAGTTGAAGACGGCGGAAGGACTACAACGGAAGTCAAGGGTCTTGATATGAAGCGTAGGGAGTACTGTGTGCTATCGAAGAACGTCTCCCAGTAAGTTGCTATATCCCACTTTCTTCGGACTGGTGACATAATCATCGCAGATATGTTCTCGAGCAGATTCTGTCGGGTGAACCTACTGAAGTGGTTGTGGAGAGTATCCACGAATACCTGACGAGCATCTCAGAACAAGTGCGGAATGGGACGACGAAGCTGGAAGATTTCATCGTATTCAAGGTAAACAAGTTGTCACGATCATCACAGGGAGAGTTGCTTATCACAGCCACCCATCAGCGTCTCGGAAAAAACCCCAAAGACTACCCTGACGCGAAGAGCCAGCCACATGTCCAAGTGGCGTTAAGGATGCAACAAAAGGGTGGCTCCGCTCGTGCGGGGGACGTCATCCCATACGTGTTCTGCCTCGCTGAAGGCGAGGAGACAGCCAAGACCGCTCAAGCTGATCGGGCCAAGCACCCTGACGAAGTCCGGAGAGCGGGGTCGGAGCTTAGAGTCGGTGGGCAGCTACTATTCTCCTCTATCCCAGCTGTGTGTTGAAGAGAGTTAGATTACGAACATTACCTTTCGCAGCAACTTCTTCCGCCCATCGAACGTCTGTGCGACCCTATCGAAGGGACCGATCGAGCCCGGTTGGCTGAATGTCTTGGTGTGTACCCTGTTTACTTTCTTCTTTGCAAATAGACACTGAGTTTGATGCCTCCCATCCCACAGGTTTGGACCCCCAGCGCTACAAAACCTCAAATGGACCGGAAGAAAGGGAATTCTCCATGCTGGACTCGCTGATCTCCGATAAAGAACGATTCCAGGACGCCTCTCCGTTTGTCGTTCGGTGTAGGCAATGCAGCGCCCAGATGCCGTTTACGCCTATCCCTGAAAGAAGTGTAAGCATCCACCCCCGTTTTCTTTCTTATCTCTCCTCAACCCAGAACGTACAGACGTCTATTCTCCACCCGAGCGGAGCCGCCTGCCTGGGGTGCCAAAAACCACTCAAACTGGGGAGTATGCAGCTGCAGCTCGAAGTGCAAATCAGGGAGTTTATTGGACGGTATTACGAAGGCTGGTTGGTATGTGACGACTCGACGTGCGGGAACCGCACACGTATGATGGGCGTGTATGGGAGGAAATGCTTGAAATTGGAGTGTAAAGGGCGCGTTTCATTTGAGGTTCGTTTATCCTCTCTCCGCCGGTTGATCTCATCTTACTCACATGCGCACTTCTTCTCTTCCCCACACCAACAACCACCCCGGTTTCGAACGAACAAACAAACATAGTATTCGGATGCGGAATTATACACCCAACTTCGGTACTTTGCCTATCTCTTCGATGGGGAGAAGGCCATCAATTCCGCTGTCGGTCCGAATAAAGGCTTGTGGGCGTATCTTCTTGACGAGGTTATCGAACTGAGATTGGCTTTTTTCCGCTTTGACAGAGCTCGTCGCGGCTGTTGTGAGGGCGCCGGCGAACGCTGCGTTGTTGAGGTCGTTGACGGCTTGTGTGGATAAGTATCTTGATCAGTGTGGGAGACGGTGGGTGGATTTGTCGACGATTTTTGGGAAGATGAAGGTTAAGACGGTGGCTTGAATGGATGCGGACTGCGTTGATCTTCTTTTTTACTTTATTTTCTTTCGCTGCTCGTTGTTTGACCCAAGTTGTTAGCATTAGATATCTCGATATCTCCACCATGAATGTATTTATACCATTTGATTCGTCAGATCATCTCGTCGCAGTGTTGTCGGACTCTGATTCAAAGAATTTAGGGTCGAAGAATAGGACAAGATCACATAATTATGGATGATAATATATAGTTAACATAGAAAAAGTTGAGCCCAGAAATTCAATGTCGAAACGATAATCGGGGGAGTACATAGGTTGGGCTACAAAATGACAAGGGCGAACGAAGAGATAAAATCAAATTTAATTCAACATCCCGGAGGCGGCGCCGCACATGCATCCCTGATTTTCTTTGCATACACCGCGTCTCTGAGCGCAAGAAACTGTTGAAGACACAAATAGGCAACCGGCACTTATGAAAATCCGAATATCACAAACCTTTTGTTCTTCGCTTACGGTACGCATATTTAATTTCCGATTCGATTTTTGCATGTGCACCAAGAGCGTCTGAAGGTTATAAATAACACAACCCATCATGATCAGCTTTTGGACTCGGAGACTCGGCGAAGAAGGGACTCGGAGGAGGGGCACGTACCCTGATGGACCGGCTACTCAAGCCCCGATACCCCGACACGCGTGTTAACGTTGCGGGCACCGCGCCTAGGAGTTCGAATTGCTGGTGGAGGTACATAACGTACTGTTCCAGGCATTCGAGGTAATGTCGTTTTTTTTCGTGTGATGATATGGTGTCTCTGTAAAATAAACCGGGGTCAGGAAAACTGTTCTGTAAATACCTAGAAATAACTTACGGATCGGTAGGGATGAACCCCACGCTCTTGGCCGTTGCGCGTCTCCGGGCTTTTCTTGCGCTGTCGTGGCGAGGTTTCCCGTCGGCCTGTACTGGACTATTGTTGAACAGCTCTTCAGACGTCGCGCCAGTCGGATCTGGACTTAGAAATTCTGCGTCTTTGAGCGCTAGTTCGGAGAGGAGCTCAGAGGGCGTAGGAAAGATATTTTGTTCCGGTTCAGAAATATAAAATTCGGGATTGAGCATGGTTCCTTGGGGTTCGCAGATGGCTCTGCATGCTGGGTTTGTCGTGACGCCGGTGGTGGTACTGGAAGTTGGTACTAAGGGAGCGTTGAAGGAATTTGTGGTTGGGTATTGATATTCGGCGCTAGAGGTAGAGGTAGTTGAATTGGGTGGGTGGGTATGATATAGGACGGAGTGCATCGCTTCGAAGTTATGTTCATCGAACAAGAGTGGAATTTGCGATGCGCTCGGGACGGGTGCGTGGAGCGGGAGGCCCGTGGCGGAGGGATGGAGGGATTCCCATGGATAAGCGGGCGGAGGCGGAGGTGGTGGCGGAGGTTGTGGTTGTGCGATTTCGTAGCTCATGGAATACTGGATGGAAAATAGTTAAATACAATTAATACTGACAATAGTAAAGAGGACTTACGTTGTTGTAGGTCTCGGGAATGGGTATAGAAAGTGAGCAGCGGGGAACCTGCAAAGCGTCGTTCATGGTGGATCGTAGCTGAAGGTGCAAAATGGGATGTGAGGAGGAGGTCAATTTATTAAATAAATCAGGCAAAAGTCAAGGCGATCTTGGAGTGTCCGAATTTGGCGAGCGTGTTTCTATTTCAGATCCGGGGCGCGTCAAATGATCGATCGGCGACGACAGCGTGTGAAAGCTTAAATTTTGAGATCTCGGCGAATTGAACGACGGCCCTGCACGCAAACGCCCACTTTGCACAAAACGCTTCACAACTCGAGCATTTTGTAAAGTTCGACGTCGGGTATTGCTCACAGCCAGACATTCGCTCTACAGGCTGTAACAGCACCTTGACTTAACCCGCACGTCACTTGAATTCCTCCTCCACTTTTGTTTCCCACGGTTCCAGCGCGAGATGGCTGTCGAGAAGGAGCCATCAATAAGAAGACCCACGACAGTTGCCTTTTCTTTCACTCTGAACAGATCCAGCGCAGATTTCAAGTGTGTCGAAATCTCATTCACTAAAGCCTCTACATCAACGCGATTTTGCGCCAGAGGGTGGAAAGCATCGAGCGAATGTTCGTTCGTGAAACGACGGCCATCATTTGTGTTACGGAAGGGCGCGTATTGGAAAGAGAGAAAAAAGGAGAGTGAGTACAAGAGAGTGTCAAAAAGCGCAGGGTCGGTGAGGGTGGGTGGATGATGTCACGGTGCCACCAATCCTCCCTCCAATCTGCTTCTCTTCCATCGACGCAGTTTTTGGACGGTTGACGCTTTCCAAAACAGAATTTTCACGTCCAAGTGGCAACTCCACTTTAACTTTTTTTGCGCCGACGTCGGGGTGGGACGGGGAAGTAAAAAGGGGAAACGGGGGTATGGCGGCGGACCCGCCGGTGTTCGTGCGTGCACGCAGATTCAAGATTGCGCATTTCCAAACTCCTTAGATTTCGAGTAGATCTGGGACAATCTGACACTGGCAGCGCGGATCGAGGAGGTCACACCTGACGACGACATTCGTACGTACACGCACGGATTTAGCTGAACTTGGCGCCTATGTCACGGTGTTTTGTCTCTCCCCGGTCGCCTTTTCATCCTCGCCACTTACGATCCCCGTTTCGTGCAATCTCTTTCGACATAATACAGGCTGTCACCAGGTATCACAAAACCACCCTCGATGGCTTGCACCGAATTTCGAAATAACTTTGGGGCTGCCCATCGAGCGACGGCGACGATTGTTGGGTCACGGTTCCTGGCTGGTCACCGTTGCGGCATTGACAATTCTTCTGCTTCGGTCTTCTCAGGTCTTGTCCCAAATTTATTTCGCTTCTTCGAACTCGCTTGCGCTTCCGAATTTTTCATAAAGTCTCGTTCCAGTAACACCGTGCCATCATCAGAAATTTATAAACAGGGCCGACCACTCGAGTAAATGCAGCCCAGTATCTCAGAAATCCCCCCGCCGCTACAAGATGTCTATGAACTACCGCCTCATTTCCAATTCGTATTGCTCTCCCACTCCTCAAAATCAGTTCAGCGCGTTCTCAGAGTCGCATCCATCGCCTTTGAGCGAGTACTCCTCCTCTTCATCCTCCTCTTCCTCATATGCCTACCAACAACCACTGTCACCAAGCGACTCGGACTCCTCCATGTCCTACCCAACCTCCCACATCCAAAAAAACACCAGCCCATATACATATGTAGAGCTGCCCGAATTTCCAACGCATCCTGCTGAAGCGTCCCCGTTCACTTATGAAAAATTCAATCCCGGTTTCAACGCAGCCGGCGTCTCGCAGTTTAATGGCGCGCCCACCTTTCAGGACTTCAACACCAGCAAGTCGGACTCCTTTGGCAGCAGCTCGGACTTCAACGCAGACCACTCCCAGTCGGACTCCTTCAACAGTCCAACGGATTTCACCTCCGGCACCAGCAGCCCAGACTCCTCGCCCTCACCCACCGGTACCAGAAATCGCGCTGGGACCACTCCTTCCAACCCCTCGGCGCGCTTTCACGTCGCCCACCCATACGCGCGGCTCGTTGCGAAAAAGGACGACAAACGCCGAAAAATCTGGAATCATGCACTTGAAAAATCGGTTTTCACGCCTTTTGAGATGTTTGTTTATTTCTTTTTTTTGTTACACTTTTTAACTAAGCTAAGAAATTTGATACAGATCGACGCTGGGTGCACAACAACGCCGGGGGACGTACATCGGCAGTTTGGAGGCGCACATCGATACGCTGCATGCCCAGCTATTGGAGTAAGTTCCAATCTTTACCTTTCCAAGTCCATTCTAATTTTTTCTTTGAATACATTTAGAATCGGATTTTACCCAGTCCCATTCAACGATCTGGAGCCATTCAAAGGGCTCAATTCGAAAACTGCAAAGGTCAGTCCCTATCTGCGTATGGCGGGTTTATTTTACGGCGTACTAATCGTTTGACGCACAGAGCATGGTCGCGGGCCTGCAACACGACGCCTCTTTATCAAAATTGAAACTCCTCGAATTGGAACGCTCCGTACGTTCACCCTTCACCCTTCCTCCTCGCCTTCGTCTAATCAGCCTAAATTGCATCGTAGAACCACGATTTGGAATGTATTTTATGCACCCCTTAGGAGTATTCATGTCAGATTTTTTTAGCAGTAGTAGTAGCAGTTCATCAGAAAAAATCGTGATTGTTGACCGATCGACTTCGAATTTCCTTAGTGGGAGTCCGCACTACTTAGCCCCATTTCGCACTTCAAGCGAGATCTATTCGTTAGGGCGGAGGAAGAGATCTGCGAGAAGGAGTAATCAATCAAGGGCGCTAAGACTGGTCGTCGTGCGCTATCAGTATCACCATAAATTCGTGCTAGCGAATAAATAAAAAAGGGTAAGGCGGACGAGTCGATTTACTTCCGTTTCATCAGAATAAAATTGGTTTAGCGCGAAATCAGATGACGGGGGACGGGAGAAGCCAAATGCGACGGTGTGGTGAGCTGAGTAAATAAATGGGGGTATAACAACAACGCCCAACACCTCGCGTCGACGGTCGAAACGTTAACTCGCTCGAGCCAGGTGAAAGTCCATCCTGGGTAGTTCGGATATAAACCAAAATCCTTTTGATCAATCAACGTTGAGCGTTTCAAGAATTATTTAAGACGTAATGCGGGCAACCAACCAACGCCTCATGGCCTCTCCTCCTCACGACGACGCCGCTACGTGTTTATTTACTATCATTTTTTACCGGGATCGAGTAACGAGGACGAGTTGATGGCCATGGGCCCGGGGTCGTAAAGCGTGGAGCACCGGTGTCTGATGCGATGGAGAGGTCACATTGGCATCTCTGTGGTCGTTATACGAAGAGAAGTTCTTGCACGAGGGTTCCGAGTTGTGCGTACCGGTGACCTCTATACTTAGCCAACACCGGAGGTCATAACTCTGACGCGATGGCGAAGTTCAAGTAACTCGTGACGCGGTGGAGAGGTTACATCATTTTTGTGATCACAGTTTGTGTATGCACACCATGATGATTCCGAGACGCCACGGTGCGTACCAATGACCTACGCCCAACACCGGTGAACAGATCTCCGTTGTAACATCAGTCCCAAGGACAGTGGTCGTGCTCTCATCTCTTCGAACGCTCAAGGACCCAAGGTTTCACGCCGTTCTCAAAAACCAATTAGGAAGCCAGCAAGGCACAGTAAAGGTCGGAGCAGAAAACCCCGCATTACTCGGCGACACAGATCTGGAGAGCGTAGCTTGCTTCACCACTAGCCTTTGTAGTAGTAGGCCGCTGAGCATTCATCACAGGTGGATGATCGACATGGGTCATGCTTCCTCATCAATCGTTCAGGAGTCAGGTCGCAGGCCTAGCGCAAACCGGTTAGACTATGGCGCAAGGAACGCGTAAAGGTGGACGATAGGAAGCACCTGCTAGCTTGGTGCAGTGAGAGCGGAAGGTCCAACAGCGATGATGGCGACAGGGACTAGCTTGGTACGTATTTAGGCTTTGGGGCTGGCAAGGCGTACAGCGGGCCTGCGCTAGACCACAGTGAGAACGTCGAGTCACCGTGCAACGGTGACCCGGGCTCGCTCCATCAGGGATCTAGAGGGTGCGGAAAAGCCTACAGTTTTCATTCTCGTTGTTTGAGTGTCACTGCCCACCTTGCCATATTATCCATCATAACAGACGTCGACGTTCGGGTAGTTTGTCCACTGGTATAACTTTCGTTCACCCTTCGTTGACCGATGCGTAGAAATCGCGTTCTTTTTGTTCAACAATAAGGCAACTTGATTGAGGGTCCTCAAAAGTTCTACACAATAACGGTAAGCTTGAAACGGCCGTCTTCATGACAGAGGGAAAACAATTACACCTCTACTCAGATTCTCAACCGCTTTTTGGCGCATTGGCCAGTTGAACCCAAATGTGACGCGAATCGGAATTACAGCTGCCTAGATGGTTGGAGAAAGTTGGAGAGACAAAGGAGTGTTGGTAAACAGTGGCAAACATCCAGATTTCTGTTTGGCGTTACAGCTAAACTCATATCGATAGACCCACTTTGCAAATGCAGCACTCAGCCACCTTGTTTATATGAACAAATAAAACTAACTAAATGTGGTCATAAATCCGAGGAAGTTCAACCTTAAATATTTGTTCAACTCGCGTCCTGCTAGTTTCCCTCTATCAAAACCATCGGAAACCGTCGAAACTTTATTGCTGACATCAAATATTAATTTGTATCCATGTCTGCCTGTCTCAAGCCCAGTGAAGTCGCACATTTTCCTGGAATAAGCAGGCTCCAAGTTTGGTAAAGCCTGTTTGTGCAGGCACCAACATAAACAAAGCGGCTAAACGCTATATTCGCGAAGTGGGTCTATCGATATGAGTTTAGCTGTAAGTACAGTCGTTTGCATGTATAATTGCCGCTCCATTTTTTGTTGAACGTGCTGACAGTTGATGGTGCCTTACGGCAGATCCCGACCCCCAGGATCCCGCACCTGTATAGACATTCTGGTTAGTATTTTAAAGCATAAAAACTCCTGCAATGGGACCCTTGGTTGATTCAAGCTCAAATTTGATGCTCATTGGGGGACAGAAGGTGGGCTGGAGGAGAAGTTGGTCGTCGGCATCGTGTTGCCGTTGATGGGCACCACAAGGCCAAACATGGTTTTCGCGAAACCAACCGGCAATTAATCATGCAAACGACTGTAACATCGGGAAAGCGGTCCGGAGATGTCTGTCCCTCGCGCCTCAGCTCAAAAGTCAAAAGAGGGCCAAGTCAAAAAATCGTGTTAGGAGGACAAGACAACCAGCCATATGCATAAGTAGTTAAGATGCCGCGTCTTCCTCGAACACCCATCTACGCTGGTGCTCTGCACTATTGTTTCCTAACAAATCGATTCACGTGGCGGAAGATGAAACTCAGAAGCACAAAGATCTCAGAGAATAAATCACATTTCAATCCGACAAACGACGTCCGAGCCCTACCCTCTACGCGAGAAATCCCAGAAGTAGTAATACAACAACAGAACGAAAGAACCCCGGTGTAATAAATATAAACCATGCCATGAGCGAAGTGGCACGAAAGAGCCTCCTTCAAAACGCGCGAGGACAGAGCGAGTCATAAGGTCGTGAATGTGATGTGTGCATCTGTAATAAATATCGTCAGCCGAGAAAATTAAATGCAGAGTGGTAAAACGTACATGATTATGATGGGGTGCGCTCAGGCAACAACGCAGTAAGCGTTGTTTCCGCTGCCACCGTCGTCGGAGTTGGTGGGGATGTTAGAGGTGTTGGAGATGGTTGTGAAAGAATCCATGTGTATGATGTTTAGGTCGATTGAGCCTGCAGAACACTGACGAGTCGTGTAGGATTTTATACCTCTTCGGCGTTCAAAGTTTCGGCGTCTTGCCAGAGCTTGCCAGGACCAGGCGCGTCTAAAAAATAGTTTAGCCGTTTATTTAAATCTTCGTGATTGTTTTTAACTCGGTCATGAAGGTGGTCTTATTGTCGAGGGTGTGGGCTTCGCTCTCACAATAAGAGGTCATGAATGGACTGACTAATTCGCCTCATGTTAAATTCCAAAAAACAATGGGCCTTACGATTTGACCTCAAGGTTCGTGAGGATGGGTTGAAAATAGTTTAGTCAATTGATAGGCTCTGCAACTTACACTTTGTCAATAACGCCCCCACTTCAAAAAATTGCTCAAGCCCTCCTGAGCCCGAAGAGCTTGAAATGGAAGTGATCACGACACAGGAAGAACAATTACACCTCTACTCGTTTACACTTCTGAACAATTACACCTCAGCTCGTTTGCTGGACCGCTTTGAGTGCATTGGCCAGTGGAGCCTAAATGTGAGGCTAATCGGGATTACAGCAACCTGGATGGTTAATGAAACATGAGACATGAGAGCAAGTTCGCACCAGACTTTTGTTTGTCTGGCCTTTCAGCCAAAATAGGTAACCTTGTAGCCTGTTTTGAACGAAGACTCAGGGTGAGCGATTTTGTGGAGGGGGCGTATCGTCGACAACAAACCATGAATTGCAGGACGTGTAAGCTGTCAAGACTATTTCCAACCCATGCCGATGAATTGAGGTCGAAAAGCCCCATTGTGAAAGGCGAATCAGAGGATCCGTCAATTCGTTCATCACCTCTTATTGTAAAGGGTGCCTTGAGGCGAAAACCTCACTCTCAACAATAATACCATTTCATGACCGAGTTTTGATTTCAATCATTGAATCAAGAACAATCACGAAGGTTTAAACGGCCAACCTATTTTTAGACGCGCCTGGTCCCTCGCCGAAACTTCTTTGAACGCCGGAGAGGTATAAAATCCTGCACGGCTCGTCAGTGTTCTGCAGGCTCAATCGACTTAAAGATCTTACACATGGATTCTTTCACAACCATCTCCAACACCTCTAACATCCCCACCAACTCCGACGACGGTGGCAGCGGAAACAACGCTTACTGCGTTGTTGCCTGAGCGCACCCCATGATCCTGTACGTTTTACCATTCCTATTTATTTTTACTCGACTGAAGCTATTTCTTACAGATGCACACATCACATTCACGACATTGTGACTCGCTCTGGCCTACACGCATTTTGAAGGAGTTTTTTTTGTGCCACTTCGTTGACGGCATGGGATATATTTATTTCAGGGTTCTTTCGTTCAGGTTCTGTTGTTGTATTACTACTTCTGGGGTCTCTCGAGTAGAGGGCAGGATTTGGACGTCGTTTGTCAGATTGAAATGTGATTTATTCTCTGAAATTTTTGTGCATTTGAGTTTGATTTTCCGCCACGCGTCTCAAATTTTGACTCGGAGCCGACGAAATTCTATCCAAGCAGAAATTCTATTCAACCCCTTCTCGTTCATAAAAGCACTTAGGGGGTAGATATCCTTATAGTGACGATGAAGGAGGATGTCGGCAAAGCGGCAAGAGGCTCTGAGGTGGCGTCAGATAAATTTAGGTGTAAAATGGTGAGACTGATGTAGATCTGATAGTCCTTGAATGACGTCGTTAGCGAAAATAGTCGGAGAGAAAATTTGGTTGTCTGCCAGTGTGCTTGAATGACTTTCCTTGCATCGGGAGAGCTTTGATGTAACGTCCCGAAAATTGTAGGAGACATATTGCTTCAAAGTTGAGATCCCTGAGTAATTCCGTCCACCCTTCATTGGGCGATGCGTAGAAATCGCGTTGTTTCTACTTCAACAGTGTTGCAAGGGCCCTCAAAAGTTCTACACAATAACGGTCAGCTCGAAATGGCAGTTATCATGACACACGAAGAACAAATACACCTCTACTCGTTTTCTGGACCGTTGTGTGTGCATTGTCCAATTGTGACGTCAATCGGAATTACAACTGCCTGGGTCACGGTGGTTGGAGGCAAGTTGTGAGGAGGGTTGGTAAATAGTGGCAAACATGCTCTCTTTGGCCTCTTGGGCTCGAGCAATTTTGTGAAGACGGCGTATCGTCAACAACAAACCATAAGTCGCAGGGCCTATAAAACAGTTATAAAATATTCAGACTATTTTCAACCCATGTTCACGAATTGAGGTCGAAAGGGGCCCATTGTTGTTTACATGTGTCCTGAGGCGAATTAGGGCGAATTAGGGGCGAATTAGTCAACCCATTCATGACCTCTTATTGTGAGAGCGAAGCACACACCCTCAGCAATAAGACCACCTTCAAGACCGGGTTAAAAACAATCACGAAGATTTAAATAAACAGCTAAACTATTATTGGACGCGCTTGGTCCCTGGCAAGCTCTGGCAAGACGCCGAAACTTTGAACGCCGAAGGGGTATAAAATCCTACACGACTCGTCAGCGTTCTGCAGGCTCAATCGACCTAAACATCATACACATGGATTCTTTCACAACCATCTCCAACACTTCTAACATCCCCACCAACTCCGACGACGGTGGCAGCGGAAACAACGCTTAGTGCGTTGTTGCCTGAGCGCACCCCAGCTATGACATGTCCGTTTTACCACTCTCCATGTATTTTTCTGGACTGGCGCTATTTCCTACAGATGCACACATCACATTCACGACCTTATGACTCGCTCTGGCCTACATGCGTTTTAGAGGAGTTTGTTTTCGTGCCACTTCGTTCTGGGCATGGGATATATTTATTGCAGGGTTCTTTCGTTATGTTGTTGTATTACTACTTCTTGGTTTCTCGCGTAGAGGGAAGGGCTTGGACGTCGTTTGTCGGATTGAAATGTGATTTATCCTCTGATATTTTTGTGCTTCTGAGTTGAATCTTTTCCGCCACCGACTCAATTTCTGACTCGGACCCGTCAAATTTCTATCCAAGCAACTTTGAAGACCAAGCCAAATTATGAGACATTTGCTCTCTGGAAAAAAACCAATTTTTATCAGCCGAGGGCCAGTATTGAGACGTCTCCGGACCGATTCCCCAAGATAATAATGCCACTCGATTCCCCAAACGTACAGCAAATAACATCATCTACCAAAGGACAATCAGCATCAATATCACGAGTATCGCGCTCAACTCACCTCTCAGATCGTACGAAGTCACAGAATAGACGACTCTCCTCTCGTGCCCCGCCGCAACAGATTCATGGTCCTCCGGGCGGGCAAGGCCCCAAACTTGTACCTCTCGTATCGTGCTTGCCCTCTTCCGCTCAATCCATATTGCACGCGTGCCTTGCGGTCCAATCGCGTAGGTGCTCAAAAAACCACGAGCGGTATCCATACTACCGGCGCCATTAACAATATACGAAGCGCCAGGTATCTGGGGAAGAGAGAAGGATGGAGTGGGAGTCAGAGGACCATGCCTAAGCATGGGATGGATGTTGAGCATGGTTAGAGGGTAGATATCCGTTATAGTAACGTCTAAGGAGGGGAGTACCGGCGAAGCGGCAAGAGGCTCTGAGATGGTGTTGGATAAATACAAGTGTGGGATGGTGAGCTTGATGTGGATCTGATAGAGTCCTTGAATAACGTCGTTTGCGAAAACAGTCATAGAGAAAATTTGGTCGTCTGTGCTTGAACGACTTTCTATGCATCGTGAGAATGAAACGTCCCGAAAATTGTAGGAGACATATTGTTTCATGGTCGGGAGTCCGAAGTGATTTGGATCGAGGATAGGCGCGTAGTGATGTAACTCTACAGAACGGGTTTTAAAGATCAGAATATATGGTCCCATAAATTGAACAGCAATGATGCCATTCCACTAAGCACGTACAGGTATAAGTAAGATAACGGTAAAATCCGGGTAAGAACGTACTAAATCTTCCAAATCACTAGGAGGCGCTGGTAACAACATTCTTCGCTCATTGGCATTGCGTCTTTCGCCCCAGTGGACCAACTCCACGCCCCGAGCGGCAAATAGTGCAACAAGTTGTTGCGTGGTCTCGATTGCACGCACAGTTTGCGGCGATGGCAATGTAATTGTTTGAACCAGCTCAAATGCGCTATCGACAAATAGACCCGACGTGCTACCCAGGAAGCCAAGTAAAATTTCATAGACACGTGTCCAGTATGGGCTAGCAAGTTCTTGTCAGCAAATGCAATGTAGTTATCTAGAAGAATCACTACACTCACGGGACTGAGCGAGCAATAGCTATCACAATCTTCTTTCCAGAACTGTCGAGCGAAGCCACGTAAGACGACCACAGACCACCCTGTAGATCCACTCGTGCGCGAAGAACGCCCCCAGATGCGGCTCCTTCGGATTCTGTAGACTTCGTGTCGTACACGTAAATCGCGCCCTCAGAATAGACCACCAGCAACCACCTCTCTAAAAATAGCTGCATCCCCATCATTGTAACACCAAGCTGCACTCGAGGTAGCTTAACGAGCTCTGACGTCCGCAAACGTGGCCACAGGTATGCGACGCGGTTCGAACTCCTCACAGCCCTTTCCAAGGTCTGCGTTGGCACATCCTGCAGATGTGATGGCTCTTCTAGACCCAGCCCAGGCGGCGTGGGGAGATACGCCTGTTGCCTGTGGAATAATGATATCCACAGTGATCGTGAATTGGTGACCTTCAACCAGGTGGTGCAGGTCTACGATGACTTCGACTGTCAGATTTAAATAAGGTGAACTCATGAATGAAATGGATGGTGCGTACCTGGCGTAACATCAAAACCTCTGCTACGTCGAGTAGGGCGGCGATCAGCAATAGAATTTCGGTCGGGAGACGTAGGACGGGGGGAATATCGTCAATAACCATCTCCATCGATAAAAGAGGCCGAAGGCGTCTTGTATGAGCAGGTTTGACCTGGGTTTGACGTTGAGCGCTGTGGGGATCTCCAACAATGTTTGGAACGCAAAAAAGTGCCAAACAATTGGAACCCGGGCCTAAGACCGCACAACTCAAGCACAACCAAAGCACAACTCTGAGAACTCAAGCACAACTACAGTCGTCGTGTCCACTGACACACGACTCTGGGCCACTGCTCTACTATCCATCCAACCCGCGCTTGGATCCGAGTTCACTTCATGCCACCTTGGAGGTGTGCGAACACCCCAAAATGTGCACGGTGCTGAAAATTCGCCTATCATTTGCGACGAGTCGAAGAGGTCTGAGGGCGGCGATCAGCAATAAACAATTCAAGTTGGAAAGCGCGAGCTCTCTGGAACCGGCATTTCAAACAATGTTTGGATCGCAATTCCATGTGAACCACGGGAATTTTCAGTGCTACTGAACCGAATCTGTTCAGTCTGTACCAGTCACCAGACAATTCTCTTCTAACGCTTTGGCATCACAAGGCCTCAAGATAAACGCCACAGCCCACTTATATCCCATTATCCCACCTATTCCCCCGATTCCGGCGTCGCGACGTCACCCACATGTTTGCCAAAAGAACTTTTGTATCCGAATGCATAAAATCCTCTGTGATAAGCCGTTCTTCGGAAGACCCCTGCTCTGAACTGTCTTTGCAATGCCTGTTTCCGTTGGTACAACGATTCTTATGTTCAACATATCTTTGACACGCTCTTTGGCAGGTGTGGAAGAAAGCATCTGCGAACCATACAACTCTCTGACATGTAAAGAATGGCACACACCACCGCGATATATTTGGCAATGAAGATGGCGGATCCCCTTTCACTATCGGCATAATGACAGTCACCAAGCACGACGGTAGAGGAACGACTCTCAAGACACCATGTATTGGATATATCATTGTCATTGAGGGTGTGTGGCCCTGCATTCAAGGGAGACGTTGGGCTGACAATAATCGCATCATTCGTAGGTGAGCTACCCGTGGAAGATGGTGCCAAACCTGGGGACATCTCAGCCTTGGAGCCTGGCGATGTCGTCCGCATCGACAAAGGTACAACTGTCACCTGGTCCTCCCCAACTTCGGGAAAAGGCACGTTTATCGCTGATAAGCTTGTTCAGGTTGCTAACTTCAATTTTAACTGGTGGAAAGGCCTAAGGTGCTTCTCAGCGTATAGCGGACTGGGTAGGCGGTATGGTAGTGGTGAAGTCGTGTCTACTACATGTGATGCCTATGTATGGTATGCACGTGACCGCGCCCTGGAGTAGGGATTCCCTACTCCACTGGACAGGATTTTACGTTGGCCAACATGAATTTGAGAGTGACCAGCATAATCATCTTGTTTGAATCATGTTTTTCCTTTCTGTCTTGCTATGCTATTCGCTAGCCATGAACTTGATGTATGCCTGAAATATGATTCCTATCGTCATGAAGCTTTTGTGAAATTTACGTGGGTCTTCGTAACATACCAGGGGTTTACAGCGTGCTATCGCTGCCGCGATAGATGTCTTCATGCCTATCCTGCTTTTCCAACACTTCGTTTACTACCTCAAAGCATTCCTCGGGCTCTCTGAAGATTCTCAGCGGAATCTGTTCGGGAATCCTTGACCGCGCCCACTGAACTCTTGCCTGGAGAGATGGCAGCTTCGATGTAGATGAAGACTTTGATTCAGTTCGACTTGGGGTAGCTCGAACCGCGCGGGGAGTTTCAGTCGAGCATAGATCCCCACGTGACCCTCGCTCATTTGACAACCCAACACCAGCAGGTGAATGAAAAGGCACAGAGTCGGCGTGCACAGCCAAACCAAGCGGACTTGCGAGGGGTTTCTTATGTCGCAAAGACACAAGATTGACTAAACTCTCAGGTAGAATCCTCTTCAGCCGGGTGAAGTCTGGACGAAAAGCGGTCGTGGTCGACTGGGACCTCGTCCTATTCAATCTCGTCGGAGCATCCATTGCATATCCGGCATCAACGTCGCGTATGAAAACACCAAGGACCCTGTCAGATCGCTCGCGTGAAATGCTATTCATGAGTGAGTACCAGCAATGGGCGTCAGACGACCTTTGTGCTTACTCGGCGTACAGTTCTAAATCCTGTTCTCCAGAATCACCAATGAGGAGGAACCTGGATTCGGGAAAGGCATCCATTATGTCGATCAGCCCTGCTCGTTTGCGGGTGGCGGGACGGGAAAGAAGCCCAGTAAACAGAGATCTCCCACTGTACGACTTCATATTGATCGAGCCTACGATTCAAGTCAGCAAAACATGGATACGCAGGACAAGCACCGCTAACCATGAGGAAGTTGAGATATCTGGAAGAAATCTTTGATAACTGGGAGAAGTTTATCAGGAGCGTTTGACTGCGTAACAGAATAGTAAGCTTCGCCATACTTTGGAATATGGATTGAACGTACAACGTAATGAAATCGTATACCTCGGTTAGACAGGTTCCCATACCACTCTTTCATCCCAGGAATTACGCAATCCCGTAGATCTTTCACGAACACGTTATGAAATACTGTCCTCGCACCGCTCGTAATATTAGACAATTTAATGGTGTCGTCAATATCTGAGATGACACGAATGGGACAGTGGGTGATCGGAATTTGGACTGTGAACGATGCTTGCACGAGAGGCTCGGAGTGATGTATTTCCTGCGGCAACGCAGAGGTAGCTGAGAGAGGTAGGAGCTTGGCAACGATCGTAAGACTGGGCTCCTTGGTGGGATTGTTCAAAGCAACTCCGTGAGCCCCAAAGTGTGGATATAAGTCTTCCCAGTTGACTCTAAAACGGGCTTGAAAACTTCCAGACTTTCCCGTTATCACGTCTTGAGTTACAAGGGGACTAACGGAGTATGTGTTTCTACCAGTGATATGCTGGGTAATGGAATGGTGATCTGGAGTCGTTGCGAAGAGGTAAAGGCGAATGGTGCGGTTGGGAAGGACTGGAGACCAAAATGGCTGTAAGCGTGATTCGACATTTGCGTGTAAACGGCGGAGGGCTTCGGCAGGCATGCCGCAGTATCTTGTTCTTATCTGCATACTCCGGGGTAGATGGAGGGGAGAGATCTATTGGAGAAGCTAGGGATGAATCCAATTGGCCTGTGGCTCGCTGATATTCACGTTCTAGAGCTTCGATTTCGCCGTCAATTTTAGTCCCGTTGGGACATAAAAAAAAATTAGTTTCTGAGGTTTCTTCCCTCGAACCTGATGTGTTAGAGCGCGAGGTAGTATTGTCCGGGATGTCGTTCTCATCCTCCACTTTCGGCAATGATACAAAGCCTTCCGAACTATTTCAATCCATTGATAATGATAGAAGATCAGGGCGCTTACCTTTCGCTATACGAATAAACGCCCGTTGAGAACGAGTGGTGTTTTGATGGAGCCGATGAGAGATGGCGAATCCGTTCACAAAAGCTTCCACGTCAAACGGAGTGGGTGAACCTAGAATATTTCAGACATATAGCACGTAGGTGTGTTGCCGATGTTGAAGCATACCTTCCACTCCTCCTTCAGCGTATCTACGGGCGGCCCAACCAGGGAAAAGGTGGATAACATCCGTTTTTACAGGTGTCGCCTGGCTCTTTCGTGTGCCGATCCTCTTTCTCACCCAATCTTTCCAGCTTCTCTTTTGTGGAACAATGCCCGTGGATGTGTCTGACCTAAGGGTCTTAACCTGGGAACTGTAAAAGTAGTCTTCAAAGTGTGTCGCCGAGGAGGACGCGGGAGAGTCACAACAGAGCGTTTCTTGAGACATGGTTCGAATAGCAGTTCGAAAGCGAGATGGGTCTTGTGAAAGTGGCAACGTTGCTGCCAGTGGTCCTCTACTCGTTCGGAATGCAAACGAAGAAACGGCACCCGCTCTGCCGTTACCCATCAGTTGGGTCGTTTCGTAATCGCTTTCGGATACGATTTGGCGTTATTTCCTCTCTATCCACTGGGAATCGATAAGAAAGAAGCGAACCATGCGTGCATGAGGTCATTCCTCACCAAAATCGGCGTTGAAGGCGCTTGAGCCTGGGAAGGGCGCCACTTCACAGTACATGACTGGCAGCTAAAAGCGTTCTGAGACACATGGCAAAAACATGAATGAGTGAGAATGTCGAGGAGCAAGGAAAAACTTGCCAGCTACCACCTCACGGAAGAGAACGAACCCTATTGGGGTCCTCTGTCCCGTTGATCCTTCAGGCTATGTTTGAGCAGCTGACTCTCCCTGACGAGTAGAGGTGGCCATATGTGTCGAACAGCCTGGATAGGACAGAGATCACAATAGACATCTGGTCAAAAGACAACATTGTGTCCCGTGGGTGACCCACAACAACACCGTGAGCCAGATTCTGTTTGCAAGACCAAAGCGACAGGTGAAGGAGAAAGCCGTGAAACGTGTTACAGGAGTGCCAGCGAAGTTACTCGTTGAACTCCAACTTACGACTGGAGCTGGAAGATAGGTAATGATATTATAGTTGTCGAGTGCGAGTGCATTGTTTGAATGCTGATGCAAGCTTTGGGGTGCCGAGGCCGCGTCGGCCGACTCACCCATGTAGATTGAAAGATCAATTGTCAAATTCAATCAGGATTCAATTGAAGACCAAAAAACTATCACAGTAGAAATCGTAAACAACACATCGAAATGTCCATCAAGTCCAAAACTAATCCAAGGGCTCGTAGTAGTCAAATCGAGAAGGAATGAGTCTGGTGTTCAGAATCGGTTGCAACTTCTAATTGCAAGTCTGACCGCCTGGCCCACCAAAGAAGAAGTATGTTCCCCACGAGCCACCTTGAGCTGCCTGTGTGATGTTGATGTCCCAACACTTATTGGAGCCGATAACAAGCTTCTGTAAATTGGTCCACACACCAACTCCGCCAGGTTCGTCGCGCGCGGTGTAGTAAATGGTACGTTGGAACGCTGCCTGACCGAACCCATAAGACGGAAAGATTGAGCTGCCCATCTGCGGCCAGCGATGATCTGCCGAGTCTCGCGTCACCTCTCCACCATACTCGACTACCTCCGCGCTCTTCGACAACTGGCCTGAGCCGAAGATCTTGGTTGGGTAGTATCCCACAGCTTCGTAAGCTCCAGGACCCTTGAGATACAACCACCAGTTCCCGCCGACGAGTTTCCATTGCATCTCAAATCCCCATTGTCCCCCACCGAAGGCGCTGTAATGCGTGAATCCGCGGCCCAAGAACCAGTTCTTGTTGGTCTGAACGAAAGCTGCGCAGTCCAAATTCCAACACTTCTTCGTCTTGTAGTTGTCGGCTGTATAGAAGATGAAGAGAACCGCGTTCTTGGTCTTGAATTTACCGGGATAAACAACCCAGCCTCCCTCAACCGTCTGGAGATTGGCCCCGGATCCACCCACATACCACTGCTGCGAGAGAGAAAAATCGCCAACTGGATTCCAAAGACTAAGCCACGAATTGCCACCGAAGTTTTTAACGGTCTGGCTGGCTACGGCGTAAAGGTGGGGCTGAGCAGCTCCACGTGCAACGAGCTGGCGGCGGGAAGAGCCACCATCCCCACCATTGTCAACGGTAAGAGCAGGCTCGGTGTCATTCCCCTTGCTAAAGAAATCAGCCAGCGTCCTAAAGCTGGTCAACTTCTCGAGGGTTAAACGAGGGAAAGGGATGGTGAGTTCCCGACAAAAAATGACGTTCCCGAAGCTATCTTTGAGATCAAGCTTCAAAGGAGACTCCACAAACTGGGCTTGAGGACCATCTGCTGTTTTCGCCTTCTCCTCGGAGCATGTGTCAACGGGAGCAGGGGGAATGTGGTCAATACCCTGGAGACGTAGGCCAGGTTGTTTCTTGACGTCAACGCAGTCGCCATATTCGTCGTCATAAATGAAGGAGTGGGTAACTTCCCCGATACCATCGTACATGGTGAGGATGTGCGACTTTATCTCTTCGAAAGCTGTGGCGTTCTGAACAGCGGTGTGCGCCCATTTGTCGTAAGTCGCATCAGTGACGCCTGCAATGAAATCGTTGAACTTGATGAAGCAACTACCGTCATGTTCTTTCGGACCGGTGTTGTGAGGAACGGCGAAGGATGGAGTGGCGAAGGTAAGGAACCCAAGAATAGGGAAGAGGTCGTTCAAAATCATAGAGGGCGACGTTGTGAGGTAAAGAAAAGGGCCTGGATTCGACTTGAGAAATCATCGCACATTTATATGTAGAAGGAAGCGCTTTAAATGAATGGAGTGGTCTGCGAAGGCGTTCAAATGGATATACTACCACGCATCGACAGAATCTGAGATGTGTGAGAGTCAATGGTGAGCCAATGGTCGAACACCTCTGGTTTGCCGCAAAAGATCGAATTCAGGCAGGAGAGGAAGAAGTGAAGTCGCCAAGAGAACGACGGGGTTTCACCTGTTGAGTGACTATAATTGCCGCAAAAACTCGGAGCCTGAGAAAGAGAAAAGGGCATTGAAAAGAGTAGGAAGTTCGGAGAGGACTTGAAAACGCGAGTATGGGTGCACCTTTGGTCATAGAAAATTCGAGACCGAGTACTGGCTCGAAGCTGAGACAAAACATAACAGAATTTGAAGTGTATCCTGGCACCTCTGCCAAGGCGCAACAAAAAGCGCCATATTTTCCGCACGACATTGAGTTAAGGCAGGAGAACAGGGAGTGCAGCTGCCAAGGACAAAATGAGGTTTCATCTGTCAAATAACCGGCGAAGAGAATTGTGAGTGTCAGTCAGTAATCTTTGGACCAATGAACAGTGACGGTGGAGAATTCGTAGACGCCAAAAACGGCTGCACCCATAGATATCAATGGATATGGACTTGTGCGGGGAACAGACAGCGAGTCATATGGGTAGCTAGATGTGCAAAGAACAGATTTGAATGATTCAGTGGGATGGTCTGCGGGGGTGTACCAACACTCACCTAAAACCCGGTAACATGATAATGGGTCCGAAATATGGATGGGTCAATTGCCAAGATGTAATGAAACACATCATGCCTTCCGCACGAGGTTGAATCCAGGCTGGGGAAGAGGATGTGACGTCGCCAAAGGAAAGATGAGCTTTCATCTGGCAGATCACTTCAGGATTTGCCGCAGCGTGTTTGTATTGTTGCTCGTAAAATCTTCGAAATTGAGCGAGATACGACTGGGCAGGCATATGGTTCGCAAACATCTGCAAAATGGCTGCACCAGATGTCCACAGGGGCGTTCAATCTGACGTCAGGAATAGGTGCGGAAGATGGGCTATGATCCGTTAGGACTTGACCCGTGTGCCAGCTAACCCTGCCAAGTTGTGACAGAAGCCATTATGTTCACCGCACGAGTTCGAATGAAGAGGGAGTGGAGTCGCCAAGAGGATGAAGAGGTTTCACCAATCGCCTGGAGAGTGTCGTTAGGGGAGTCTTCAATACACTGCCCATGGTAAATATTGGTTATGCCCGACTTCGCGAAGTCTGATGCCCCAACGATTTCAAAAAAAGCCAAAGGCCGAAGTTTCAAGTAGGAATGTAGATAGAAATGGAGGGTTCAAGGTCAATTCAAGGTGGCGATGGAGAACGTTCCGGTGACATTTTGATTGCCATCATTGTTTGGGATGGTGTGAGTTGGCAAACAGCTTCGGGCAAGGTTGGAGCCGTTGAACCGCGAAATATAGTGAAATAATCATTACCGTGCGCCTATTGTATAACTAAGTACTACACTAATCATTTATGTACCTTATACATGATACATTCCAGCCAGTGGAAGTCCCTTACAAGTTATGTCGACCCGCTCGCCCTCAAAAGGAGTCCCCTCGATTTATCCTACACAATGGTTTTCCGTCGCCAACACCTCATTCGCCTCCACACACTCACTAGGATCTCGAAAGATCCTCAAGGGAATATGTCCCGGAATCTGCATACGCGCACGACAAACCCGCATCTGCAAGTCACTCCTTCTCCTCTGTGCATCGGGAAGTGACGCTTTCCTCGTAGGTTCCATGGATGACGTCGAGGCGAAGGAGGAGTTCGATTGCATGGCAGAGGACTTGATAGATAATGAGAGAGGTGGTGTGGCCTTGTTGATCAACTTCGCATAGACGCGTGTGGAGAGAGGTGACTTCAACGAAGATTCGGTGGGGCTTGGTGATGGTCCGGAGAGGGTGGTTGTGGAGGCTTGAGCCGTTGATGATGGGGGCCATAACTCTCCGCCTTTTCCGTTGGCGAAAGCCTCAGGCTCATCGCTGATCGGTGCTGAGCTGAAATATTGTGACCCATTTTCTGGTATTTCCAAAACGCTGAGCAAAGAAGTTTTCTTCTTCTGAGAAGAAGTCGCGGAGCCCGAAGAGGTTGAGCTCAAGCGACTAATCACATGATCAGATAGGGCTCTCTTCACGCCTACGAAGATGGTCTCCTGGTTAGCGCGATCGACAGAATCAACAGGAGAAGTGGTGGTACTATCAGACCTAGGGACGAGTGGAGCAGACGAAGGTCTGGTCCCAGCTGCATCCATCACCTCCCAGCCAGTAGGGTCATTGATTGGCTCTCCCGAATCCACGTCTCTGATGAACACTGCCAGGATAGTGTCAGGACGTTCGCGTGCTATACTGTTCAGGTCATATCAGCAAGTGCATAGCTCAAACTAGACATAAAATAATGTACTCAGCATAGAGCTCCAAGTCTTGCTCTCCAGAGTCTCCAATGAGGAAGAACTTTGACTCGGGGAAGGAATCCAGGATGTCAACGAGCCCAGCGCGTTTGCGAGCGGCGGGAGCCGAAAGAAGTCCACTGAACAAAGACCGGCCAGCATAGGACCTGAGTTTTATCGAACCTAATACAATGTTAGAAAAAGTGAGAAAGCAAGGTTTTGAGATGGTTTACCAAGGGGAAGCCCTGCGACTTTGAGGAAGTCGTTTACAATAGGAAGAATCTCAAAGGGGCCATTCGACTGATAAGACTGGTTAGCTTAGTCCAAATGTTAGAATGGGTAGTACTTACTACGTAATGAAAGCGCACACCCCTTGTAAACATACTTTGATACCATTCCCCCATCCCTGGGATAACATTCTCTTGAAGTTCCTTCACAAACACGTTCTTGAATACCGCGCGCGCGCCACTCACGATATCTGACCTCTTCACTGTGTCGTCAATATCAGAGATGACGCGTATGGGGCAGTGAGTAATCGGAATCTTGATCATGCACGAAGCAGGCGATGTTTGGACTACAGGAGGAGCTTGAGGAGAGGGGGTCAATGTTGGTGGCATGAGTTGAGCAATAACCTTGAAGTTATGCTCTGCCACGGCATCACCGAATGCAATGTGCAACGCTTCAGAATGCTGACACATGGCTTCCCAATCAACCTTGAATCGCGCTTGAAAACTTCCATCTGGGCCGGTAAAAACATCGTGAGTAGCTAGTGCTTTACGTTTTTCAATGCCCAAGGCATCGGTCTCGTCAATAGAATCAGCGCGAGGAGGATTTTGGTGTGGTGATGCGAAGAGGTGAAGGCGGATAGTGCGGTTGGCAACTGCTGAGAACCAAAAAGGTTGTAGGCGAGACTCGAGGTTAGCGTGAAGACGACGAAAAACTTCAGGAGAAATGGTAGATGCCTCCGATATAGGGGCATCCTGCGGAAGGTCCGACATCGAGGACGAGGGAGAAGAGGATGCAGAGTCAGAATTATTATCCTTTATTCGTTGATATTCACGCTCTAAAACTTCTATTTCATAACCTTCTGTTATTTCTGTAGGACGTGGAGGAAGTTTGACTTGCTTGAGGAGTTCTTCTGTCGAGGCCGTCAAAGGAACAGAGTATAGTGTGTTGGGCGCTGCGTTAGGATCCTCAACAAGTTTCGGTAATGCCGCAAAACCTTCCAAGATATGTCAGTGATGTAGGAGAAGATCTAGATGAGGCGCACTTTTGGCCAGACGAATAAACGTTCGTTGGGTACGGCTTGCATTTTCCAGAGATCTATGGGAGACGGCATACCCAGAAATAAAAGCTTCGACTTCAAACGGCCTTATGGCTGGAAAGGCGCTCTATTAAAGCCCCCGTGACAGAAATGTCGAGAACGCACCTTCGGTCCCTGTGTCCGCGGCGTACCTTCGGGTGGCCCAACCAGGAAAGAGACTGACAATCTCTGTGCTGGGCAACGCACCCTCCCCATTACCTCTTCTTCTCGGAAAAACCTTTTGTCCTGCCCATTCCCGCCAATTTTGACGATCCTCCTGTGGGGCGGGCTGTAATAAGCCCCTTATGGTATATGTGCCCTTGACGCCTGGTTCACTGTTAATATAGCCTTTGACGCGTGTTCCCGCCGAGGACGCAAGAGATCTCCAGGAGGACATGCCTTCGGACATGATGGTGGTTATAGAGTGAATGATGCCATTTTGCAACGACGATGCGTTGAGTTGGAGAAGCCTGAGAAAGCGACAACGAGATCCGTCACGGTGACGACCAAACTTTTGAGCGCTTTCCGCCCAACTCCGACAACCCCATAACGTTCAATGAACGCTCTGAGGCTGGCAACGCGATGCTGGCGAACGAACGCGCTTTTCGCTGCGAGATCGTTTACCAGCACTCAATGTGCCATGTCTCCTCAGAGTGGCCTCAGTTCATCCCTCGAAAATGTCGCGCAGAAGATTATGGAACTCCTTGATGCTCGTCGCCCAATAAGCAATGGCTTGCAAATGCGACCCGACCGTTTTGTTGCGGTCAGAAGCCTGGGGAGTCATACACATAATAACCCAGAAAACTAATCTAACTGACCGTGAAGCTAGAGCACCCGGATATCGACGGAATGAACTTCCTCACCTTGGAAAAACTCGTACAGGAAGACAGAGACAACCGCTACGAACTACTCTACGAGCCGTACTCACACTCCCTTGGCATGGGAGAACATGTTGACCAATGGTGGATTCGAAAATCTCGGAGTCTCCTCAAACCTGTACGGCGTCTGTGCTTGATCTCTTTTACCTGTTAACACGCTTTTTAGAAAGTGGAACACGAAATGAGACGTGTTACGCAGCCTCGAGAGTTCACACTAGCGCTCCACATCACAGGGTTGGACTTGTGGCCATCCATCAGTGCGTATGAAACCTCTAGGCATCTCCCATCCTCAACTAACGCCGTTATGTAGAACGTACGGGAATATCCAAGATGTCACAACCACACATTTATCTACAGACCCAAATCCCGGATTACATCGCTAGCAGCGGTATGCCCCATCACCTCCCCCATCCTACCTTTCTCACAAGGAATTTTCTAAAGCCGAGCCCAAGGAGGAACAACTTCTCATATACATCAACCTCAAGAAAGCCATGGACGCGGGAATCAAGTTTTACGCTTCTAGTGCGGGGTTGGCCACCCCTGGCGACGAGGCGGGCTTTTTGAGACCGCGGTTTTTCCAGTATGTTTACGTTCGTGTCATCCAGCGGAAAACGCTGTTGGGAAAGCCATCACAGCCTTGGTTGGTTACGCCGAAACGACCACTCTCGACAACCAGGCTCCGGTTAGGGTTGGGTCCCAGACGTCGGTGAATCATTCCTTCCATTGAAATTCTCGACAAATCATTGATATCAAGCCTGTTTTAGCTAATCTCCCGTGCACTGCTGTTGAGAGGGCTTCCAAACCACCACGGAGGAATAGCCATTCTCGACTCCGGCCCCAATAGGACACTTGAGAAGGTAGTTGTTGTGGATATATCCTGCGACTCCCCGAGCTTTGCAGCAAGTGCATCCATACCAGCAAATCATCCTACTACAACCTTCCCTGCAGAATTCCTTTAGCTCACTTGTGGAGAGCGGTGTGGAGTCGGTCAATACTTTCCGTCCTCAGACCCGCTATTGCTATTAGCGCCAAGGACAAAAGAAGACCGTCGTGGCATGCTCACATGAGTTGCATCAATGGATCAAGTTCTTCGGTTTCATCTCCACTTACTTGTATTTTAAACTTCAAAAAATGGCCTTCGCCGACCCATCCTTCCTTTCGTTCCAACTACCAGGACGTCGACCAACCTTTTCATCTTATATCGCAACCCTTATACATAATCCGGGACCCCGTAATCTACCATCATGCTCCTTTCCAACGCTTTCCTCTTCGTCAGCCTGACCTTCGGCGCAAGTCTCAAAGTCGGAAGTGCTTACTCTCTTTTCCGCCTAACGTCCAGTCTCTTTTCCAGAGACTGGGAACCAGAAATATGCAACCCAGATTTTGAGGGCTCAGCACTCTCAGTGGTCGGCAATCACGGAGAGTGGGGAGCTGAATCTATCACGCCTGGCTCCCACATTATCGGGACTAGCACACGTGGGGCCGAGATCGCCAACGCCGACTTTCATTTCACGCTGACGCATAATGGAGAGACTCCAAGGAGATATGTCATTCAGTTCGTTGTTCTGTTCGCCTTTCGTTGTGGTAGATTGAGCTTACCGATGCGCAGGGACGTTGATCACGCTGATTTCGTAGTCGGTATTCTGGACAACAAGCTCCAGCTCCAAAACCTGAACATCAGTGACCCGTGAGTCGACCCGTTGTTCTTTCTACCCCTTCAATAAGATGACATTGCGAAAAATGCAGGACTCAGATCTGGAAAGTCGAATGCGAGTTCTGCGACTCCGGGTTCGCAGGAGAAGATGCGTATCTTGCCGCGTATGACTGCACCATCTCCTCGCCCACGACGGAGGAATGTGTTGAGCTAGGATTGAATAAGACTCAGCCGTTGACGCTGGTTCCGTGTAGTAGGAGGGACGAGAGGCAACTCTTTCAGTTTTGGACTGCTAATGCGACAGCGCGTGGGGAATGAGGGGTTTGCCGGCTTTTGGGTGGACTGGCTACATACATTATATCTATTCTTGTGTTAATAAAGGATTGCGTTTGGCCTGATCATGATTCATGAGTACTGCGCAGGTTGTGTGTCTATGTTAGAATTAGATACCAGCCCTCCAACCTGATCAACGTCCTATTAACGTCCCAATATCCACATCTGGTTATCGCCCAACGTCACTGAGGCCACCCATCGCCCCCACTCGCTTCGTTTCGACGACATTTTCTATTCCGAAACCAACTGGCCGAGCGATTATAACTTGTTAGCCCTGTGACACCCTATGTCCGGCGAAGAAGGGGGCCTCGAAGATATTCAAGAGGTACGCCCGTTCAGCTCTCAACTTAAGGCTCTAACTCATCTCAACTTAGTCCGAAATCTCTGGAGACAATGAGGTGTACCTCTTCCAATGGTTATCATCGTCGGAGAAGAAGTTGTCGGATGTATCGCTCGTGAGTTAGTTGCATGTTGGAATCCCGCAATGTCCTCATATCGCTCCTTTCTAAGGCCGATTTGAAGGTCCAACAACCTGGTTTTGAGAAATCCTTGATCAAAATCGTGTCTGCTCCAGAACCATATCCTGCACCTGGGCGCGCTCTGAGGAATCTAGTTGGACGATGTCTTGTCAAGTTGTACACCCGCGGAGAAACGAGGACGATGTTCGACACTCTCCAAGCGTTCATGAAGCTCGTAGGAGATTTCAAGACGTTGGATAAGGATGCGAGCAAGATGTAAGTCAGTCCCTTACATCAATAATCTTGTTAAACACCCTCATTCTTTGACGCAGTGCGGCATTCTCTTGCATCGGCGACCTCATGGCCGCTTTCGGTTCGCAGGTCAGAGACCATCGCAACCTATGTGAAGTTCTATAGCTGACTCCACGAAAGGTCATGTCATTTATGGCGGAGATCACTATAGTGACTCTCAAAACATACAAATCATCCAACGTTAGCTTCTAATTTGTAAACTGCGTTGTTGACACATTGCCTAATTTCCATGTCCAGTCCACCCTTCTTCGGTATCATGCACTCATGGCACTTCAGAAATCCTTGCTCACGGCAAAACGGGCTGTTACCGATGCTTTAGTTAAAGACATCCTCAAACAAATGAAATCCGCCCTCACCGACAAGTCGCTGCCTGTCCAACGTGCTGCTTCTGAGGTGCGGAAATCTTATAATTGGGCTCACCTTACTGATGTTAAAACAGGTCCTTATGGCTATGTATTCCATTCAAGATGGAAGCCACCCATCGTCGAGTGAAGTCGACGCCATCATCAGTCTATCTGTCAAAAGCCTCGATAATGCGGACCAGATCACTCGCCATGCTCATGCACAGCTGGTTGGACATGTTCTTTCCTCGACCCAGATTGAGAGAGCGGCCCCGGTCCCAGAAGCTCCGCAAAAAGCGAAGAAAGATCAAGAGCTTATAGAAGACGACCCACCAACATCCGCTCATTCTGTCACCGAAGCGGCCAAACCTCTGCTGACACCCGTTGAAATGTTATTACATCTCTCAAACCAGCTCAATAAAAACAATTTGACACGGAAGACACGCGTTGGTATATTCGACTTTTACGCGGCTGTTTTTGTTCGGCTTGGTGCATCCTTTGTCGAGTCCAACTTTTCCCTCATCGTCGCCCATCTCATTTCGGAAGTCATCCTTAGTCCGAGGAACTCTAGCCGCTATGATGTTTTGCTGACGAGAAAACTGGTTGGGATTTTGATACGGGACTTGATTGGGGTTCGTATGTTGAGTGAGCAAGGTCAAATCAGCGCGATTCAGGAGTTGGCGAACACCTACCTCAAACGTTGGCCTGCGATGATGCCAGGCCAGACGGCTCCATCCTCTTTGGTTCTCGTCGTCGTTCTCAAAGAAGTCGCCGGGCTTCTACAACAACTGGGAAACGCCCCTCCACCCGTCCAGGTTCGCTTTTCTCGTCCACATTTCCTTCTAACCTCTTTAACACGCACTTTTTCATATAGGATGCTCTTTCTGAGCCGCTGGTCACTCTTCTCTCCCATCCTAGTCACAGCGTTCATGTGAATGCTGCGTGGGCCCTCCGATGCTTTTGCTACTCGACTCCTCTCCGCCTGCCCAAGACGATTTTGATTGTGATGGACAAACTGCAGCGGGATCTGACATCGATGCTGACACCCACAGCCCCTCCCGACGTGCAACTTCGAGCACTTGGGCACGGGTACGGTCTTGCAGCTTTGGTTTCAGTAATCCCACAACGACCACTATACGTCTCCTACGATGTTAGCGCCAAGGCATTAGATATGGCTACTCAGCTTTTGAAGCGTGCCGCAGAGCATGATCTCAAGATCGGAGGTGTTGAGGTGGAAATCGCATGGACGCTTATTGCCTCCCTTATGTCTTTGGGTCCCAACTTCGTTCGCCCCCACCTTCCCCAACTGCTCGTCCTTTGGCGCAATGCCCTTCCGAAACCGACGAACAAGGACTCCACCAATAGTGCTGGACGCTCTGTGAATGAGTGGATGTTCCTGCTACACGTTCGAGAGAGCGCTCTTGGTGCAATACTTTGTTTCCTTCAGCATAATTCGTCCACTCTTGTCACTTTAGATGTGGCTCGTCGTATTGCCTCAGTTTTGAGCAATGCCCTCCTTTTCGCCAATGGTTTTATCGCTCAGAATGTTGAAGATCCTTCTGACACTCAACCTCCTGTTGTCCCTAAGAAGGGTTTGACCATGCGAGATCGGGAATCCCTTCTTCGTCGCCGAGTATACCAATGTTTTACTGCACTCGGGTTTTCCAGCATAGCAGAATCAACACAGGCCACTCTCTTACAGTCTGTGGTTTCTCTCTTCGCAAGTCCTGATGGTTATGCTGGCTCCTCGGTGCAAGCCGCCATTGCTTCTTCCACTGGATCATTCACCTCTGTTTGGCAAAGTAATGACGGATACGCCTATGGCGTCACATTCAATGAAGTGGTGGATTTTGGAGGAATTGGTTCGGAGGACTCATCGCAGGGTAGCTCTGATTACCTCAATAGAGACACGGTGGAAGTATCAATCGATACCCTGGTATGTCTCATTTCCGATCTACTTCTATCCCTAATAATGTGATTCTTCAGCTTCGAAAACCTATTCTAGGTGCTTGTGAGCACGATCCTTTGTCCCTATGCCAAGCCAAGTTTTCGGATTCCGAGTACCAACTTTTCGAACCTCCACCTCCTGCAACCGCGGTAGTGGACACTGCGATCGAGCTGTTTGCGCGGCTTCTTCCTTTGCAGGATCTCACTTCGACAGTCAAGGTCATCACGCAGCTTGTCGAATCTGTACGCTCTCCGAAACTTGAGAAGAATACGGGGCGGAAAGCTGCTGTTTTTGTCAATGCGACGGTGGCTCTTGTTATGGCCTTGAGAACCGCCACGACATCTCATTTCCGCCAAGCTCGTGACACGTTCGGAAGCTCCTATGTTACAACCCTGCTTTCTTCTTTCTTGATGGTTCGGCTACCGTTTCTACGATAACTTTTGTCTCTGGAACTGACACGTCATTTTAGGATGCCTTGATTGATGGAGATCTTGTTTTACGTTCTGCCGGCAGTGAATCTATTGGAAGACTTGCCAGCCTTTCTGGGACCACCTTCCTCACCAGTCAAATCAAGGATCTCGTTGATCAAGTGGTGAATAATCGTAATCCATTTGGACGTGCGGGATGCGCTCTTGCATTTGGGGCGATTTACAGCCATGTTGGTGGACTAGCTGCTGGTCCTTTGCTCAAAACCACCGTCAACGTCCTGATGTCGTTGAGCAATGATCCTCATCCTATTGTTCACTTTTGGGCTCTAAACGCTCTTGCAAGAGTGATCAATGCCGCGAGTTTAGCATATGCACCCCATGTTTCCAGCACGCTTGGTATGCTCCTCAAGGTGTATCTCATGGAGTCCCATGAGCGAGAGGGCGGAACCCTTGGCAATGCAAACGTCAGCGGCGATTGCCCCGCATATCCTGTTGCCTGTGAAATCATCGACGCAGTGATCACAGTGCTTGGTCCCGATATTCAGGAGTCTCCTCGCACTAGATCTCTGGTTCTCAACCTTGTCCATGAGTTTTCTCTGGAGGATGACGAAGGCATATCCGTCGAAGCGATCAAGTGTATCCAACATTTCCTCATGTTTGCCCCTGAACATGCGAACATACCAGATTTGGTGAAGCAGTTTCGAAGTCATCTCTCGTCTTCTCGCCGGCCTCTCAAAATCGCATCGATCAACGCCCTTTACCAACTTGTACAGAAGGATGCTCTCGCCATGTCAAGGCTGGGTGGCGACCGACTTGTGGAAGACCTCTTTGGCATGCTTGATGATGACCCTTCAGTTCAAGGAGTGCGCAATGTCATCACGAGTTGGCTGCAGCAAACAGCCATTCATAATCCGTCTGCTTGGATTGACTTGTGCCAACGCATAATGTCCCGAACAACGGCTTCTCAGCAAGTCGTTGACGCTGCTCGACAAAATCTTCGTGATGATGAGGGAGAATCATTAGCTGGCAATTCGCAAGGTGCTGGTCACGGTCACCTGACATCTAGGTGGCGCACACAACTTTTCTCTTTACAGTGTCTACATGAGATTTGCACTATAGTCGAAAACAGTGGACGGAGGGAACATCTAGATGCTATTGTAGCACGCAGCAAGGGCATAACCACGACTTCCGGACTTCTCTTCTCTCGTGTTGCCGACCTCATCAAGATGGCATTTACGGCTTCAACTGCATATGTTACTGAGATCCGTTTAGAAGGACTTGTTGTTTTAAGGGACGTCATTCAGGTGAGGGATCTTTTTGGATGGTCACAAAGAACCGGAGTACTGACCTTCTTTCTTGCAGATATTTGCGTCATCGCCTGATCCCGCCTATGATGATGCTCTTCTACTCGAGCAACATCAAGCTCCCATAACTGCCGCTTTAACACCAGCCTTCTCATCAGATTCTACTCCCGAGATCCTATCGTCTGCAGTGCATGCCTGTGCAGTCTTTGTAGGCTGCGGCGTTGTCAAGGACGTTAGTAGGATGGGACGTGTACTGAAGTTGTTGACAACAGCCCTTGAGCAATCCAAAGGTGTGTTTATTGTTTAATGAATAATATGACGGCGTATACTTATTTGATCCCTCAGACGCAGGAATGCTCTCTCTTGGCGAGACTGGTGAACTGAGTCCCAATGCGTCAGCCATGTTGAGAATTTCGACTCTGTCTGCTTGGGCACAACTTCAAGTTTCGAGTGTGCGCCAAACCTACCTCCAAAAGGTGGTGCAACCGTATCGATCAACGTTGGCGTCTTTATGGGTGGCAGCTTTGCGTGATTACGCCAGCATCAGGATTGATTCAGAGTTTCTGCACGATACTTCGTCAGTAGCTTTGGACTCATCGTACTCGAGTCTTGGTAAAGAAGTTCTGCTCCCGGTAAGTTGACGCATTCTTCACCCAGAAGGGGTCACTAATTTCTTTTCCAGTATTATACCAAAACGTGGCCCACTATCCTTCAAGCTGTAGCTACAGCAATGCAAGCCGGAGACCCCCACGTTCTCGCAGCGATGGATGGTAGAGAGCTAACCAAAGTCGAAACCGCGATAACCCCCTCCCCCGATCGCCAAGAGCCTGCCATGTTTTTCTTCGTGATTTTTGGTTTGGTATACGAAGCACTCGCTACCTCGTCTCCGGATTCATCTTCAAGCACGTCGGCCCGACAAACCAATGTTATCTCTGGTCTTCAAGCTCTCAAATGTCTGGTGCGACCAGAGTACTCGGGCAAAGCGATTATGGAACCTGCCATCTTTGAAGAGTTCATTAGTCTGTGCTATCGTATGGCGATGACGGAACCTGCAAACATTCAGGTTCATTTGGTTGAGGTGATTGCTATCTTTGCTGCGTCTCATAGTGCGGGGGATATGTACGTCTTTTGTTCTCCACCAGAGATCTGCCGTTGAAATTTCGGTCATTTTAGGTCTGCAGATGCGCTTTCTGCAACCTCTCCTCGAGCCCATTGTTTGAGAATATGTTCACATATCCTGAAGCACTCTACCTCTACTGCACGTGGGGGAATTATTCGTGAGTGCCTCTTGCTTACCTCCGATTTTGGGCTCATGTTTTGTTCACCTCCATGTTAGAGGGACAAGTTGTAGATCGTATTTCATTGATTGTATCCGCACTGTCCGCGTTCACAGCCATTGGGGCTTCGATCAATACATCTCAACGTGAAGATGTCAGAGGCGTTGCCATCCTTCTGTACTGCGGTAGGTTCTACCCGTCATTTTATCCAGAAACCGCTCATTCGTTTTTTGGCCAGACTTACTCAAGGACGAATCATCCGAAATTGACCTGGTTGGGCCTACGCTACCAACATTAAAGTCGTTGCTAGACTTGCCGACTGCTCCTGGGTCGAACGTGAATGAAGGGTATGATCGATTAGCTCATGCCCTTTTATCAGCTTGTTTGCTTCACATTGATGAGATGCGGTAAGCCTTCTTAAGTGCGAAATTAACATAACATATTTATCAATGATGCACATACAGTGGTCGAAGTGGTGTAATTTCTGCGAAAAAGATCAAGAATAACCTCTTGGCGGCAGTCCTCGTATTGACTGTCATCCCCAGCACAGTGAAGCTCGGTAGATCTGCAGTTGAGCACTGTTGTTTCTTGATATCTCAAAAGCTGTTGGATGTGGATGATGTGAGCGTCATTGATCCAACACGCCTTTTTGCTTACCCATGATCCTCCAGACATCATTAACTGCAGCCCATTGCGCGAAAACGCTCGTCGCGTCAGCGTCTACGGGTAATCCGACCCTCAGGCAGTGTGTGCGGCTTTTGATACCCGCCCTGGTCGAATTCATCGCGAAGATGGCTCCTTTAGTGCATGAAGGGTCGATAACGGAGCCGCAAGCAGCTGCGATTGGGGAGATCTGGAAGGCCTTTTCCATCTTCTTCAACACTGTTTCCGAAGATCTACGTGAGTCTTCTCTTTCCCTCTCCTCGCCTCTTTTCTGAAGCTCGTACATACAACGCAGGTGCACGTGTCCTCGGTGTCTTATTACCCACCATTTCCCTCCTCCTCGTCAACAATGGCACGGGCACACAAGCGTCGATATCCACACAGGCTACGGCCCAGCTGCTTACGTACGCTACGACCTCTCCTGCGGGGTTCAAAGAGGCTGCTGGGATGCTGGATCCTGCGACGAGGGAGTTGTTGGAGACGTCGATTCGGAGAGCGGTGGGTGGTGTGCAGGGAGCGCAGGCTCAGCAGGCTGTGAAGCCGCAGATATCGCTTCGGTCGTTCTAATTCTCATTTTTAATATTTTATGTTCGTAGATGAGCAATTTGTACGGTTTGAACCAGAACGACAAGTTACCCGACTTGCAATCTTTGTATACCCTCCTCTAGAAGTTTCTCATCCTTCTGACCAGCCTGAGGCGTGTCGTACCCACCCTTTAATATTACTTCCCTCACCCTCTCTACCTCAACAGCTTTCACAGGCCCAGACCCCTCCCATCCAGGCAACGCCTGCCTCTTCGCATTCTCCACCCTTAAGAAAAAATCGGGCTTTAAGAAGCCTTTATCGTCACCTGCTGTGAGGACGACGCCGTTATCAGAGAAGAAGAATTGGATGCCGGAGGAGAGGGCGGCTTGGATGTTTATGTAGATGAATATTTGGGAGGAGGATCTCATTCCTTTGATAAGTGGGATTGTGGGATTAGTTGGTTGTGGGGAAGGAGAGAAACAAGAAAGAGAGGAAGACAGGGGGAGACAGGGACGTACCGCTTATGACGCCGTTATGCCCTGGCAGACCTTGTGCGAGGTGGATGTGGTTTCGTTTCATTTTTGAGAGTCCTTGTTTGGCTTTTTCAATGATGTCAAAATTAGCTTCCTCTTTTTTATGGGGGAGAACGGGACGCACAGATAGATTCCCAAGCGGCCAACGTCGTCCCGTGTACAGCTACACCCGTGGATATATCAGCGGCTGATAAGATTGGTTTGAGGTTCAACTCGACTGTCTAATTTTTTTCATCACTTAGGTTGGTGCTTCGAGAAGAGGGTGGAACGAACCTTGAGAGAATGTCCTTGACGAGCTCGTATCCACCATACGTTAGGATCCACTGGTGGTTCCGTAGAGGCGCCTGCATTCGAAGCAGCAGCAACATTGGGGGTGGTGGTGGTATCAGGTTCAGATGTCAAATCATATCGCTGTTTCGAATCCTTCCCCACAATCTCCCGTATCTTGTCTAAATCCAATCCTTGGGTTTTCAATTTCGGGTTCTGCAGCTATTACAATCATCAGCATACCCTGTAACAAAAAAAATCCACTTTCAATCGACGTACCAGATCCGCGACCTTGACGTACCCATCCTTCCGCATCGGCAGTCCCTCACCCTGTGCGCCATGGCGGAGGAGATACGATAGTGTCTTGGATACCCGGACTTCGGGAGAATCTTTCTCGAGCCCTCGGAGTTTGCTTGATGTTTGATGGTGGTGGGGTTGCTTGGGTTTGGGGTTTGAGTTGTTTGTGCGTTTTGTGCGCACGCGTGGAGGTTTGTTGTCGGACGGGGAGGAGGCCATTGGGCGTAGTATGATTCGGGTTTGGTGGAGGTTAACTTGAGGATTATGAGTATGAGGGTGTGATATCTTGAAGAGTGTTTGTATTATAGTTCGATGGTTTGCGGAGATTGCAAATAACGATAATGACATGGGGAGTGTAAGACCGAGTCATTTTGACTCTATGGTATGTACACCATCAAGGAGAGAGCTCCGACGAGGGAGAAGTGTTCAACCAAATTCGGAATATTTCGTTCCGAATTGACGTTGATGTGGAGGTGACAGCCTTTCTGCTTTCCACCTCCACCAAGGGAGGACGACACTCGGTTCATCTAAAGATCGCTGGAGGTTTGTATCAACGTCCTTACCCAATTTACCAGCCGTGGTGCAAGGCCCACAAAGGAACCCTCCCAAGGTGAGTGTTCTCTAAAGTCTTCCCAATTGAAGACCTTGACATACAGAAATTTCAAAGGCCACCTCAAAATTTACGTAGCCAGCATCACAAGCCTCAACCACTCAGAGGACAAGACGATGATCCTCTGCAGATAAGACTGTAACTGTGACTTTACCTGGAAGTTCACCCGGACAGGCCGTCAGCATGATTTCACAACACGCTTGCCCTTCGTTCGGATATCTTTCCTGGCGCACACTTAAATGAGATGAGTAGTATACAGGCACTGCGCACACGCTGTCCATCTTGCCGGAAATGTACGCAATTTCGGATTTCATTGTGGTGCTGGTGAGCGATCTGATTTTTGCCACTCGTGACTCTCAGAAGTACTAAAATTAGGAAAGGGAGAGGGAAGGCGTATATAAGCCCAGCTCAAGTTGATTGGCGAGTATATACAAGCTTGACAACCCCACCATCATGAGTTTCTGCAAGAACTGCATTAAAGGCGCGTCCTTAGCTTTTCCTACAAGTCTCCTCGAATCACCCATATCTAATAATCGCATTCACCAGGTGTCACCCACGAAGGAACTCCACAGGGTATGCCCTCCTCTCTTAATATCATATATCTCCTCATTCCAACTTCTTTTCCCCCTTCAGGTAAATGGGAACTCATAGGCGGCGTAAACTCCTACGTCGCAACACCCACCGTCGACTACCCTAAAGACAAAGTCGTCCTCTTCCTCACGGACGTGTTTGGTCCACAACTTGTCAATGCCCAGTTGCTCGCTGATGATTTTGCGAGTAACGGGTTCAAGGTTCGTCTTTCCCCCTTCCTTCTCTTTCCTTCTATGTATAACGATTGCATTATGGGTAGACTGTTGTGCCAGACTATTTGAACGGCGACCCTATCCCCGCTGACGTGATGACTTCTGGGGCATGTCCTCTTTCCTTTCTCTACAGATCCTTGGGCTGATAAGAAAGAGAACAGATACCATTCGACTTTGAGAAATGGCGCTCGAACCACACACAAGCGCATACCCGGCCTACCCTCGACAAAGTAATCGACGCACTCAAGAAGGAAGGTGTGACTACCTTCGGGGCGACTGGGTATTGCTTTGGCGGTACGTCTTCTGCCGATCCGGAAGAATGATGACGATGATGGGTATTAGGACGATATGTCTTCGACCTCGCGTTTGAGAATATCATCAGCGCCTCTGTCGTATCGCACCCCTCCTTACTCGAAATACCCGCCGATCTCGAGGTGCGCTTTTTTTTCAATTCCACTTATAGTATCCTAATCGGCTATTTCTAAATTCCCCCCCCTCCCAGAAATACTTCAACACATCCACATCCCCCCTCCTCATCAACTCCTGCACCAACGACGTGCGCTTTCCATTGACCGCGTCGGCTAAAGCCGACGAGATTTTTGGAGAGGGAAAGTTTGCGCCGGGGTATAAGAGGGAGTATTTTGAAGGCGCGGAGCATGGGTTTGCTGTTAGAGGGGATATGACGAATCCAGTTGTGAAGAAGGCGAAAGAGGGAGCATTTGAGAGTGCTGTTGCGTGGTTTATTGAGAAGCTTTGAGGACTGAGAAGAAATGGATGGGGCGGGGTTTGTTGGAGGGCAATTGGTATGAGATATCATGTCGGGCCGCCGCTTTGTGAACTTGAACTGAATGATGTTGTTGGCTAAATCTGATTACTGCGACTCGCGTTCAGGACGATGCCATTACGCGACATGAAAGCACGCGACCCATCCCGGGCGCCCGACATCGACGAACATAAAATCCGCATGACGCAGTAGAACTAAGCATCGCTTAGCACTCGGTCGTTAGAACGAAATTGGGGAGGTTGCTTTTCAAAACTGGATTACTGATAAAACATTTCAGAGAAAAGCAACAGCGCACAGACTGCATAACAGAGAGGTTGCCATGCCAAGGTTCTGGCTCGAAGTCAAACTTGAATAAAAGAGGCATCGAAAACTCGATGGCTACAGATTTCAGCGAGGAGTCAATTTTATCGCGGCCATGAAAATTTGATGTCGCCCTTCCGTCGCGAGTAAGGTAGTCGTAAGCATCGTCATTAATTAATTATTGGCCTGCTGCCAGTGCCAGACGCTCTATGGAAGACTTCCTAAAGGGGACCGTCTGACCCCCCGCAGAGTCGGCTACAAGCCCTGGGCTATTAGCCCTAGGGCTTGTTGTACTTGTTTGCGCAAATAGACTGATGGGCCACGTAGCCGCTTATTCGGCAAAGCCCGCCAGCTCATCAGACTCCGTTTAGTACACGACAACTTATATAGATTTTTTCGTGGAATAACCCACGTCTCAAATGGTTTTCTGTGAACTGTAAGGAAGGTTTCAAATTTCAGACAACTTTCGTGAAAGATATGTAATAAGCACCCAAAGTTTTCTGAAAATGGAGATGTGGAGTGACGGAATCAATACCGGCACCAAACACTCCACCAAACAGAGTGTGCTATAACCTTATCAAAGCCTTGTGTACACAGCTGATACACAGTGACGGATTTCACGAGGAAGAAATCTACATTGTTCTGTTACAAATGTATACATAGTGAAACTTGGAAAGAAGATCTTACAAAATCAAGCTAAGCATTGGCTAACCCAAGGCCAACCATCAATCAATTAGCACAAGTAGCTACAACTCGAGGATTGTGTGGCAATGGAAATTTTGTGTATTTGATGCATGTAATGACTCTCATAAACTGTATCTACGTGGAAAATGTTTGCGAGCGGCGTGATAAGTACAGGAGGGAAACGGAGAAGCGACACCGACGCGACGAACGCGACGGACCCATCACCTCATCACGTTTAGTTGTGGCCGCACGTGAGAGCCTTAGCGGCGTTTTCCGAAGGATTTTAGCCCTGGGGCTGGCAGCCAGGTCAGCGGGCGGTCCGACATTCTGTCCTAAAGAGGTTCGAGCTTGGTTCGAGCCAAAGCTTCTGGACTGGCTCAAATTCTAGGCCAACTTGAATGTGCCTGAAGATTTTGTGTCTTGCAACTTCCTTGCAACCGTTAGTCTCCCGTAGGCAACTCCTATGATGAGGGTGATGATAGTCGATCTCCCTCATATGGATCCAACCGTGAGAATAGAGATCTCCCATGTTCAAGTACGTGTAAGTAATGAAGGCCCACACTATGGGACAGACAAGATGAGCGTTAGAGGTTTTGTTGGAGTGGGAAAAGGTGGGAAAAGATGGACGAGTATGGAACAAGATGGAAAACGTTGCGTTTCCCAAATTGTCTCAAACAAGAAAGAAAATCAGCGCGGAACGCAGTGAGAGTTTGGTGAGAATGGCAGGAGGAAACAAAGCACGTGTTCGTTTTCGGTTGTTGCCGTCGCTGTGCAAGGACGAATTAACCTGACACAGGGGAGAAACGGTGATTTGTCCAATGAGTAAATCCTGGGCATATGTTGATCGGAGGCATTATTGCTCGATAATTTACTTCACGTTTGTTAGGTGGGTAAATTCAAAATATGCCCAACATTGAACATCAACTGCAATTAGGATGTGCACAAGGGACTGCATGAGAACTGTTGGTAAAATGTGCATCAAGTTTTCCCCAGCATGGTCATTCAATATTTGATTTTGATGTGCCCAGATATTATTAAATGTAATCAGAATATGCCCAATATTTCAAGACACATTTTAAGTAAATTCATCAGCTTCATTTAGAATTTTACCAATGGGCATATTTTACATGGGACTACCATCCATAGTGTCTTTTTATCTCAGCTTTATTTTTGAATATATTTTCAATTTATCCTTTGAACAAATGTAAAGAAAATCATTGAGCAATAATGCCTCTGATCAACTTATGCCCAGTAATTTACTCATTGGACAAATCACTGTTTCTCCCCTGTGTGACACTGACAGCTGAATGTGAATGCGAAACCCTAGACACCTCTGCAGAATTCCCAGTCTTCCCCTCGCCTTGAACAAACAACCGCATTTAGTGCGATTCCGTTTCACTACCCAGGGCGCTCGATGATGTAAAGGATGGAGTGCTACAGTGTTTTGTATGTAGTCCCTCAAATGGGGAAGCAGTTGTTTTGCAAAGAGCGAGGTGGAGTCAAGAAATTTGGCAGAGGTGTCTAGGGTTTTGCATTTAACGGGAATTAACCATCCCAAAATACCAGATCTAAGAGGAATTTTAGATGTGCGGAACCATCCCGGCCGCTGGCAAAGTTGAAGTGCTTCCTTTGCTTCCTCCCGTTGGCAATGCTCGGAGACTAGTCACTACAAGACATCCACCAAAAAATCTCAAAACTTGAGGAAGCATGCAAGACTACATTGAGCTGACTCCTCTAAATTTTCTAGGTTGGAAATTGTGACGTTGAAGCTACAACGTTAACAATCAAAAGGTCAAAAATCCGCATATCCTAACGTTTAGAACGTTCTGGGACGATAACGACCCTGCTTGTGGAAAGGCTGTGGTGTATAGTGGATCGGTGAGTCTGAGGCCTCTTGGGTGTATAGCCATATATCCGGGACGGCGCTATCGGCTAATAGCCAGGAGTTGGTAGGCGCCAATGCGTACGGCAAGTGTATTAGAAGAAGAGTGGAAGAAAAGGAGAAGGCCTCTTGGGTGTATAGCCATATATCCGGGACGGCGCTATCGGCTAATAACCAGGAGTTGGTAGGCGCCAATGCGTGCGGCAAGTGTGGAAGAAGAGTGGAAGAAAAGGAGAAGGCCTCTTGGGTATATAGCCATATATCCGGGACGGCGCTATCGGCTAATAACCAGGAGTTGGTAGGCGCCAATGCGTACGGCAAGTGTAGAAGAAGAGTGGAAGAAAAGGAGGAGGCCTCTTGGGTGTATAGCCATATATCCGGGACGGCGCTATCGGCTTATAACCAGGAGTTGGTAGGCGCCATTGCGTACGGCAAGTGTAAGAGAAGAGTGGAAGAAAAGGAGGAGGCCTTTTGGGTGTATAGCCATATATCCGGGACGGCGCTATCGGCTAATAACCAGGAGTTGGTAGGTGCCAATGCGTACGGCAAGCGTAAAAGAAGACTAGTTGAAAAGGAGACTACTCCAAAACTTTCTCCCCCACCCTACTGAATTGATGTTTTCAACCCTTCAAGAGTATCACCAAGCAATCATCTCAGCAGCATGGATGATCATCCTATCCCTCATCCCGCAAGACATAGTGCGGGCTGGAGCCATCTTCCTCGGTTTTCTTATATGCGTGCACGCCGTGCGCCCACGAACCCTCATGAAAACGCTTCAATTTCGACTCTCATCTTTGGAGGAAAAATTGCAGGACGCCGTCGATAGTGGAATCATGCGTCAATCGGATACAAATTTCACTAATCAATTTACGAAGGACATAGGAAGGTGAGTTGTTGACATTGTTTCATGGAATAACGTGCTTACTGTGTCCGCCCTTTAGAATCCACTACATGATCTATGAGCTCTACGAAAGGACGCTTATTACGTCCGGCGGAATTCTTCAGGAGGTTAAGGCCGTTTGGGAGGGTCTCTCATTCGAGATTAATGAGTGCATTCGGGATGTTGACGCCCTAGAAAGGGACCTAGAAGTATGTTCTTCCTAGCCGTTGCTCTCCACGGTCTTACATGATGGACAGATAAACCGCGCAAAAATTCTGAAGAACCACTATCATTCGTGGAAGTGACGGCCCGAACTGAATAAATACCTGCTTTCCTCCTGCTTTCGATTTTCTGGTACATATGCATTCCCACTTGGAGGTTGTTCTGACTTCTGCACTTTTTGCGTAGTCAGGGTGTTCTACCGCTTTTTTTGAGTAGCTTAGACGAGTTAATTGTTATAGTTGTATGAATATTGTGGAATCGGTGTCTTTCCAATATCCCACGATGCGTGGTCCCATCCACGTCCTTCGAGGTCTGAGTGTGCTTTGATGTTTCGATAGATACCCAAGTTTCGATCCTTCTTCGCAAAAGTTACCCTCCCCTTTGCTTTATCCAAAAATTGGGCACGTCATAGGATGGGAAGTTTGTGTGTTTGTCAGGGGGAGGGAAGAGATGTCAAGACGCCCCGGGCATTTATGTGCGGGGGGAAGGGAAATTGACGGGTATGAAAGGATATGCCAATATGCCAATTTGTGGAGGGCGTTGGGAATGGGCAGGGGACGAACCACTAAGACCAAAAGAAAACAATAGTGCCTGAGGTGAGGTGGCGCATAGTGAATGATTTTTTATTGGGGACCGGAGGTGGGTGATATGGAAGGTATGGAGGTCAGCTGGGATTACGACCGGGATTGATCTGGCAGCTGCGTTTGCTATGATAAGGACGTGGGTTGGGGAGGAGGTTCCAAAGCCTGATAAGTACGCCTGATCCTTGCGTAGATCTTGAAGGACCTTAACTTAGGGGCAAGGTAGGCTGGGATGTGAGACATTGGAAGGCATTAGGAGTTCCTCACACCGCGGAGGTAAATTGCCCATATGTTCTACAGAAGTGATTTGGAAATGAAGCCGAAAAGAGTTCGAGCCGAAGAGCAATCGAAACGCAAGTAGGGGCGTTGGTAGATCTATCATCGAATTGTTGTCGTGCTAATGTAGGCAAAGCTGTTTTCGTGGAACTAGGACCGTTGTCATCGGTGACCCGCGAGTAGACCTCAAGCGTCAACTTGACGACAGTGTGCGTAGAGGGGCGTATGTTCGTTCATGTCTGTTCATGTTGCAAATCAGAAGCTATATCTGGCGTCCTGGTCAGGGTTACGTTGGTGTAACCGCTATGGCCCAATTTCCACAATCAGCACGGCTACTAAAGGGAATGCATATTGATGTTTCTTTGTCACTTCTAACGAGAAGACCAGTTGCTTCTATGGTTGCGAATGTACCTGCTAACGAAAGTATAAGATGAGTGATTAACTTGGAAGACGAATCCAACAGACCTGACTCGTGCGCCATGGCCACCCCCTACCCAACCTGCGCATCGCAGTCCTGACCACCGGAACCCCGCAAAGGCGCCCATCTTAACGAGGTACTTTGTCTCTGATACCCTAGACCTTATAACGGCCACCTCGGGTAGCCTAGGGCTCGTACGCAATGTGCCCTGTAGGTTGGATCCGTGTATCCTCTTGCCCGGCGTCGATCCTCATCCAGCCTTTCGAAGGGACGCAAAAAGTTCGTGAGAAAGAGATGGGCCGATCCGAAAGTCCTCTTGTTGACAGTCTGCACTTGGTCTACACTGGCTCTCTCTAGCCCTCGCGCAAACAGATGTCCTGGATACCAGGTCGCTTCCAAAATGGCGCTGTAAATGGTGATAGTCTTGTGGACACGTGCTGAATTCAGGGAGAATCGCGTCGCGTCACGCGAAACTGACCTGTGACGCATCGTAAAAATTATTCATTCAATAAATCATTCCAGGCGCCCGCGCAGCGGTAAACTTTCAGTGTACAAGTTTGCGGTAAGCAAAACTTCAACTACCAGTCCGGCATGGTGATATAACTGTTCCAAAAGGATCAATATAGCGATCTGAAGCTCTATTGACACAAAACAGAAGCCAACGACCGACTCATATAGTGGGCTCAAGAAGTTCTGGTCGTCTCGAACCTCCTTGTCCAGGTATACCTTGCGGGATGGAAAACTTGGAATCAGAACTGGAAGCCAACGAAGAAACTTTACAAACATCGACAGCTATACGGTTGCCCAAGCGGCATGGCCTTAATATGACAGCGAGGGTCAATGGCAAGGCCTTCACGGACTTAGGAGGGAGCAATTTCGAGGTGAAGAGCAGCGGAGCATCTTCAGAAACAACGAAGCCAATCACTACCTACATGTCGCGTTCCAAAGGACAACGGAGTGCCCAGCCCCTGGTGGTGGACTCGGGTTCATCCAGCCCCGACGAACTTGACTCCTTGTCCCAGTCAGACACTCACTCTCCTAAAAAGAAACCGAGAAAGATGTTTGACGAAGATGTACAAGCCGAGTCGGTGGACAACGAGTACGTGAAGCGTTCGAATGCCCTTAAGAATCTGCGTTTCCGCAAGAACAAAAGTCAAGACAAAACACAACCTGAAGCGTCAGGTTCCAAGGCACCGCCCTCAAAAGAGAACGAACCCCGCGTTGTAAAAGACGCAGGGATATCCTCAAAACGGTCGCTTGCCTCTAAAGCTGCGAAACAACGGTTGGACGATTGCGAGACCTCACGGCCACTAGGCGACAAGAGTCCGAACAGGCAGCTTAGTCCACCGCCATCTCACCCGCCTCCTCGGGAAAAACCCAAACCTCGTCCCATCAAGAAACCTCAAGCAACCACCGTTGATGCCGCACCGAAGACAACGAAGAAACCTAATATCCCGACTGTGAAGAAGCCCCATTTTCCGCTTCCAGCCAAACGAGCACCACTACCTTCTGAAGCAGAAGAGCCTCGCGCTTTGCGCTCAAATTTGGGCATTACTTCAAAAACACGGCTTCCTGACCAATTTCCATTTCTTTCGCCAACCTCCCAACATACACCGCGTGCTACCTCGTCAAAGACGGCCGAAAAGCTTCCCTTTTCTCCTCCACAGTCGCGAATTGACGATTTTCCTTTTCCATCACCACTTGCATCGGACAACCGAGGGAAAAAGATCACACCTAGCGCGTTTCCAATGCCGTCTCCCCAGTCTTTTGACGCATCGTTGAAGGGCAAAGGAAAGGCGATAGTTGTCAGTGCCGAAGACGATGAAGAGGACGAGAATGGAAGTTATGGCCGCAAGAGCAAGGGTACCCGACTTGAACCGTTCCCAATGAATACCCAAATGCTGCGGAGTGTCAGTTCTCCGAGTGTCCAGTCGTCTCAGTCAGTGAAAAGGAACTCGGATGGCATTTGCAGCGATGGTGATCAGCATGTTAACAAGCGGCGGAAGGACGACGAAGATGACATGTAAGTCCGCTGCTGTGCTTAGTTTGATGTCAATTGATTTATTATTTAGGTTCCCTGGTCATCATGCGTTTGAGGACGACGACGATACATGTCAGTCGGCTCTCTTTTTACTTTACATCCTTCTGACCAATCTATTCAGTGTTCATGTCCCCATCTGTCGACCCCAAAACCCTCTGTCCCTATTGCGACACCCCCTTACCGACATCTCCAACACCCCTCCTTGAGAGTCTCCTCGCAAAAGTATGCAAGAAGTCCACCCGTGATCCACGGCCTGCCAATCCATTAGGCCGGAAAGCGCCCTTGGCAACTTTCATCGCCGTTTGCCAACGGCATCGATTTGAAAGCCAGATTCTCCCAAAAGCTGAACAGAAAGGGTGGCCGAAAACCATCGACTGGGCGAAAGTAGGCGGCCGGGTGGAGGCGATGCGTGATTCCCTGCAAGCCCTGATCAACGACCGTGATGCTAACGACGGCGGAGAATTCTTTTGGGCAACTGAAGGTCCACGATCGAAATGTGTTTTTTGGAGAGATGTCGTGAGCGAGGTGAGACAGAAGGGTTCGAGAGCCGTTGCAGGTGTTCGGGGTCAGTTTGCCAACTTTGAGAAGACGCAGCCTGGCTAGTAAGCGTTGCTTCACCTACAGCGACATCTGTGCTGACCCAACTTTTACTCTGTAGCTATGGCGAGTTGGGTTCAGTTATCATTCACCAAACATTGTACAACCTCTTTCCACCATCCGAGCTGGACCCAGACCTCATCTCACCACTCACTTCAAACGAGTTTATTCAACGGATTCTGGTCCCGGAGGTCGCTGTGAGACTCATCAAAGAGGACCAAAACCTTGAAGGGGACATGGGGACTACTGAAGCTTTGCAAATCCTACGCGAAAGCTCTGCGTATGGTGTCGCGATGTTCCCTGAGGACAGTGGAGAATCGGCTGGTGTGGGACCAAGTCGTGGTTTCCGTGGTCAGAGGCGAGAGGACGAGATGGGTGCGGGTGACCGTATAGTCATGGAACGCGCTCGGAAGAGGCGGAAGGAGTTGGAAGAGGAAGACGAGCACGAGAAGGAACAGGAGGATCAGAAACAACAGGAGGAGGAGGATCGGAAAAGAACAGAAAGTCGTCGAAGGAGGACCCGAAAAGGGAAAGCCAAGGAAACGATACAGGAGGAGGATAGTGGTTCGGACGTTGTGTTTGTGCCTCAAAAGCCCAAACCGAGACCGAGGCCCATCAATAAATCCTCAAGCAGTGGTGCATTGGCTGATGCTGACGCGGAAGATGAAGTGGTCATATCAGAGAGGGAACCAAAGGCCTCTAAGCGGAAGACGAGCAATGCCACTCTGACTGACAATGGGGACATTAAGTCTCAGCGACTCAAGCGACCGACGGCCAAGACGTTTCCATTCGACCTTGAGTCTGCCATTAATTCAACGGATGATGACTCCTCTTCACGGCCTTACCCTATACCGCGACATCGTTCCCTCTCTGTCAGCGAAACGGGAAATCAGAGTGTTCGCGTTTCACCTACGAACTCGCCTCCACTTGCTGTCAAGAAGAGGCCTCAAACGAGGGCGAAAACTCGGAGAGGATCTTCGTCTGAAGTGAATCTCTACTCAACCAGCGAATCCGAAGGCGGCCGTTCTGACGCCAGCAGGACGAGGAGGGGCCGTAAAATTCAAAAGGTTGAGTCCTTCATGGACAATGCGGTTCACAGCCTCGAAATCAAGGATGACGACGACCTTCACGGGGATCATTACACCAAGACACCCATCGCCAAACGCGACAGACAGAGTACTGTCGAGATCACTGACGATGACACACCCAAACCTGCGCGGTCACCTCCTTCACGAGCATCATCTGCCGTCTCGGCGGCATCCGAGTCCTCTTCGACGAAGCCTTTGGAATGGGCTCGACGGCGAAGGCAGGAAAAGCAAGCCAAGGATCGGTAAGTGATCTTCCTGACCACCTTGCTCCGCACTTCCTGAGCATGGAAGGGCCCAACGCGGACATGGATAACACCATCTTACTTTGTCTGTAGGCCTCTGCGTAAAACAAATTTGGAGTCTCCTTGGGTTCGTAGCATGCTTGATGCCACGCGGGGCTCGGACGAAAGCTCCACAAGCACTCGGCTCCCAACACCTCTGGGTCAGCGGGGGTTCGATTGGTTGTTGAACGATAGCTCCCAGTCATCATTAGGTAGTTGGTGAATGACGGCTAGGGACAGCAGGAAGCAGATAATGTAAATGTGAACTTGGGCATAATCATAGATTATTCGAAATGCTCTGATACAATAAATTCTGCCATAATACTCTGCCTGATAATTAGGTAAGAGAGGCGATGCACTACGTAGTATTAGTAAGTAGTCACTAGTCACAGGCGGGTAAACAACAGGTACTTCGAAGTTATATTACTAGGTGAATCTATAGACTATATATAGCGCGCAAATATTGAGTTTGCTACTCGTTCAGCTAATCTTACACATAGGTATCATATTCAACCACTAAGCAACGAAGTTCACTTGCTGAGTTTCAAAGCCTGGGACCACTCCTCGTGGGTTTTGGTGTCTCCAAACTCCTCGATCTGCTTGATCTTCAAGTTTCCCTCTTCGTCAGATGTAAACTCTACGATCCAAATTGCCTCCAACTCTGTGCTCAGCCCAGGATGGCCTTTCGCACTGGTGCTGGTCTAGTAGGCACGCGACATTAAGTACTGTATGCGAGGTTGACATGAATGAGTGGGGCACGCACATGCGCAACGAGCTTCCCTGGAGTTTCCACGATAGAAAGGAAGATAGTCTGCAAGAGAATTTAGCCTGATTATTTAAGGATCGAGTGGCGAACGGCATAAATCAGTTTACTTACCTCAAACTGGACGGGGGCGGCGAATAATCCCTTTGTCTGTTCAAGATGCTCATCTTTGCTCAGTGGTTGTTTTCCGAGCGTTCGTGGGTGGAAGATGCGGCGAAAGTCCTTGTGGAAAGGTTTCCCGAAGCGGTTCACGTCCTTTCCCTTGAACCCCTCTCTGCATTCGTAGAGGAGTTTTACCTGAGGAGAGGTGGAGTTTTCTACCAGAACATCGGACATTTGAGTGAAGTGACGAGTCGAGATGGAGGGGATGGATCCCGGGGTTATATATCCACTCAAATGTTCCCTAAGTTGGACATCAGATCAACATCAGATGACTCTTAGGGCGCCTCATATGTAGAGGACAGTACTGAGTAGACTCTAGGTCCTACACCTCATGACCTCGCCAATTGAATACACCGCAAAGAACCTTTTGTAATCGTTGGTTCACGGCACATTCCAGAAATTCGATATGATATATATGGCATAGATTCCCTGGCAGAGCCTTTTGAGGCCCGAGTTCAGATAATCGATATGTCCCACCGTACGTCCGAAGCTGCTGGAAGGGTGCAAGGACTGTTGCGAGGATTTGAATGAGGTACACGAGAGTTACCAGCGGTGTGGCGACTCTCGAAATTTTAGTGAGCTCGATGAGAAGAGCATGGGATATTAATGACATTGAGTCATATTCTGAATTCCTAGATGCTGACTTGAAGTTCTATTAGTGCATTACTAGGGCGAACAGAAAGCAAACAGAAAGTTTTGTCGACGCGCTATCGCCTTCAAGTTAGGCTTGACTCGGTGTAACGGACGTGACCTCCACCTACACACCCATTTGGGTCAGGGATCTCTCGGCTAACAGGCCGTGACAGCCGACGGTTATCAACCCAGTTACCCTGTGAATGTTCGTCGGATCAGGCCAAGATGTCCCTGCCCTGACATCCCACATCCAGCCTCGGAGTATGCCACTGATGTGTGTCTGTACCTCCTCAGGATATACTCAGTTGGATGTCCTGCTGGAGTACTGCCAGAATTTTAACCATTGCCTGATGGGACCTGTACTGATATATACATAGAATAGACATTATATGTTGATTGACAACAGTTTTATTTCACTTCAACAAAGAAAATAAATACAGAAAATATGGCCAGGTGAGCAAATGTGAAGATTCACAAGAAATATCTAAGTCCAAAATGCTTGCCCTAAATTAAATCAAGTCATGTGCTAAGTTGAACAAAATTCAACGTTCCAACTTCCCTTTCAACGTTGACGTGTTCCACCTGTTCCACTCACCAGCCTCATCTCTGGCTCTGGCACCCAACCGAGCATGCCAACATGGTCCAACGGTGGGTCAAACTTATCCAACTCGACGTTCTTCACTAACGTCCTAACAGATTGGTTGTACTCGCTGTCGTGCCGCCTCCTTTTGAATGACAAGGTAAGCAAGCCCACCCCATTCATGAGCAATTCACCCTGTTCATGAGCAATCCCCTCTCACAAGCATATCCCCTAACCATACTCCAATCTGATACCCATGACCACCATCACAACCTGAGCCCAACAACGTCATCAACATCCATCGCACCACCAACAATGGATGCGGTAAGTACAACCAGCCCTTGCCTATCATACCCATTGCTTAACAACCTCAGGTAGCCACCATGTGCTGAAATAGGATGGATGGTCACCCATGGGTCAGTTGCTGGTACGGTTTTTATCCATAATTTAGTGATTGATACTGATTTTCTCTACAGTCATGATGGGGACTGAGTACGCGCTGAATGCAAAGAAGGTTTCCTCTGACTCTATCCTGTTCTCATGTTGTTGTATGCCATGTACCAGTAGCCAGTATATATAATATATCACCTTTTCTCAGTCTTCCAATGTTCCAATCAAGGATGCAATGAAAGAATGGCTGGTGCTCAAAAAAGTGCTACCATTTTGACATGTCCATAGATCTACAAAGCATATACCAAAGATATTTAGGAGACCTCCAAGCGTAGAGATACATAGGTTCTCTCACTGGGATATCCTCAGGACGTCGGTCGCCTGGCATATGATTGGATATGGGAATCCGAGAAGCCTCAGATATCATCAGTGATATCCCATCATATCTTACCCATATCTGGCAACACTCCATCACTGGATCAGTGCTGGTCATCTGGCCCAAATGGGCGTGTAGTCCTGTTTTCTTCACACCCCAAAAACCGTGTCAGGAATTGTTTATGTAATCTTCGGACTTTGAAATCCTTGTGCGTCAACAACGCGTCAACAACTGCATGCTCCCTCCTGGCTCCTTACGTGTTACAACCCTACTATCCTCCATTCTTATCCAGATTTTAATATATTTGCTTCAAAACTTCAATTTCTATGGAAAACAACGTCAGAACCGTCAGAACCTATCAGAGAACACCCCTGGTTGAGGTGCTGGAAACTCCAGATTATATTGCACGTTTTCTGCCCCCTGCTTCGAATTCTCTCCTTCTTTCACACCCAGGTGAGCTTGGAGAACTATCATCTACTATGCAGTTGTCGCCTCTTCTCAGCTCTCCTTTCAATGTTCGACAGTGAATGGTCTTCCTTCCACTGTTCATGTACAGAAGTAGATCAGGGAATTTGTCGCCGTTCAGTCCATGAGCAGCAAACTGAACACTGAACTGCATATTTGGATGCTCGTTGGATCGCCTGATGAGGAGGAAGTCGCCTTCAAAGAAACCCAGGCTTTTGCAAACAGACATTGTTGGGGCCCTGGGTTCTAGTATTGCACTGAGGCCAACAACAGATATTGTTGGAATAGTACAATCCAGCATTTGCCAGTACATTCTCGCACTTAATTAATTAGTAATATCAGACTATTAACTTAGTAATCCCGAGTATGTAGATAACACTAGAACATGGTAGATACATAGTAATTAGGTATATAAGGACTGTAGAATCTCATACATAATAGTAGTTCATCCTCTATTTCCAACAGATATCGACACCGGAAAGCATCCATAGAAGAAGGCTCCGATAGCTGTGAATGCTGGACGGAATGAAAATCCCCACGCATTGATCAGGTGGACTTCATCAACGCAAGTGAACAGGACATTACCGAAAAGTCGTACTCTTGGTTATCTCTCTCCATTCCTTGTTGCGCAGATGCTCTGAATCCACACATATGACTTTCCACCTAACGTATTCCATGATCTCTTGCGCCAAACGAACCCCAGCCTTTCGTGCCTTGCTGAGGTTTTCGTGGCAATAAGAGAACACAAATAAGTTGAGTTTTGAAAGCTTGTTCACCTAGAAAGTTGTTAGTGACAGAAAGTGTACAAAGAAGGTAAACATACAATATTGCTTGCTAATCACTTTGTCGGTGTGACCATGATGCTAATTGGGCCATTGGCCTTGAATGGGTGGGCAGATTAGCAGGATATGACTTGGGGTGTTGGTTGTACTCTAAAAGCACGAGACAGGGTATATAAAAGGCTGTCGATTTCCCATGAGAATGTCTTGTCCATCAAGGATAGCTGAAATGAGCTCGAGCTGAACTGTATGCAGCCTGTTCGTCCACTGTGGTATAATCTTCTTGACAATGGTGTTGATGGTTTCTAGCCCTACAGTGTCCTGCCAGTGTGGTTTAGCCATACTTTAGTGTTCATCAGGTGTTCGAAGTAATTCAGAAAGCCAAATAATCGATGTTCAGGATATATGAAGGTCAAAATCGCATCAGGGCTTGAAGGGAGCAGACCAATATCCAACACGACGAGGTCGGACTGTGATTTCAGAGTCCGAAGATTACATAAACATTTCCTGACACGGTTTTTGGGGTGCGACAAACAACAGACTTCATATGATCGTGAACCAAGGTACAACTTCACATCATATCGAAGCTGTCTAGGAGAGACTAACCTCCACCATCATTCTATCAGCTCAGCTCCATTCACCATTCATTTGTGCTCCTGCACTGTGAAGTGTTCACTCTGAACTTCTCACATAGCTGAAGCCAAGAGGGAAGGAGGAGGCAAGAATGGGTGGATCTGGGATCAACACCCATGAGTGAGCAATGAGCAGTTACAAGATACTCAGCTGGCCCAACATGATTATGCATACTGTAGGAAGTACAGTTATACAAAGCACTACATGTAGTGCAAGAGGATGGCAAGACTGCTGACAAGGTGGTGGTTCAAGACAAAAGATCAATTTATTATGTAAGATATCCAAATCTAGCTATATACCACTGTTTGACTATGGCCTCTGGGCATTCCCTTCCAATCCTATATCACAAAGCCCCCCAATGTCCAGAGGGCATGTAAGGAAAACAATGGTGGGGAAGAATAATAGAATAGAAATCCTCTTGCCCCCCAGAGTGAATATCAGGATAAAATGAGACCAAAAGGTAGCAAAGCAAAGAAGATGAATAAAAGAAAGAAAAAATTTGGCCCCAAATAATTTGCTATCTGGAAAGCTGGTCACTGTAAGCTCCCAGCTTAACCCAGAAATACCCATATGATCCTCCCATTCTCTCTTCAGTGATGTATAACCATGAGTACTGGGAAACCATGCAAGTGGATGGCTTCCAGGTCATCCATCCCAACTCCATTGCCTTTCCTCATCAAGATGGTGTAGCATGCTTCCATCATACTTGTGGTCTGGGTATAAGACATGTATAGTGTGATAGAGGCTTGCGCCTCTCCACTCAGATCGTTGATCCCAACTCAACTCCCTCTACCCATCAAGATGATGTAGCTTGCTTCCATTGTGGTGTGTTGTCTGGACGTGGGGAGTGTGTAATGGGATAGAGGCTTGCGCCTCTCCTCCCATCTTCCACCTATACTCCCCTACAGCCCCCCACTTTTCCAGTGTGCGAATCTCAAGAATCAAGCCAGGGAGGATAGAGGCAAAGAGATCGTGCAGTGGAAAATTACAAGCCGTGATCCTAAGTTGGTGTCTGAGTGGGTAAAGGTGGTGCCATGTTGGGTAGGAATGATAAGAGGTCGAAGGAAAGGAGGGGAAAAAAATGTTGTCATAAATTTTGCCCCCCAGAGTGGACACAGGCCATGCAACACACAAGCAGCAATCTGTAAGGTTACCATGATTGAAGAAGAGTCTGCCGCATAATGTGCGAGCAGCAACTCCTCAACACTGATCTGCTGCAAAACATGTGAGCTGCAATCAGGAGCCAGAAGGTTACCATGATTGAAGAAGAGTCCGCCGCATAATGTGCGAGCAGCAACTCCTCAACACTGATCTGCTGTGTAACACGCAAGCAGCAATCAGTACTTCTGAGGGACCGAGAAGGTTACCATGATTGAAGAAGAGTCCGCCACATAATGCGTGAGCTGCAACTCCTCCACACTGATCCGCCATGCAACACACGAGCAGCAATCAGCCTTCTGATGGAGCCAGAAGGTTACCATGACTGAAGAAGAGTCCGCCGCGTAATGCGCGAGCAGCAACTCTCAACCAGTTGAGGTGTCTCCCCTGCCCATAAGAGTCCTCCAATCAAGTCTTAACACCCCAAATAGAGGGGAGATCCTGAGGTAGCCAAAAATGTGTTTGAGCATAGCATAATTATTTCTGGCCCGTTCCTGGAGATCAAATACCCGTTCGAAAGCTACGAACGACACCTTTCCAACGGTATAATTCGCGTATCGTGACGAGCCGTGGTCGTTGAGATAGAGAGGAAGTACCCAGAAACTACAGTTCTGGAGTAAATGCATGCTGCAGACCAGGCTTTTGTCCGTTATTGATGTGAATAGGTGCGTCGGAAAGGTACAATTCAGACGTTTAAAATGGGCTATAGAACGTCCGACGCGAGCAAGTTATGACAATAGGAATGGGGAAATGGTTGTTGGAGAGATGACGCTGTAACGCAAGAACCGCTTGTCTGTTTGATGCGTATGAGGGCTTCCCAGAAGCGCATTGACCGTAGCTTCAAAACGAATTAAAGAACGAAAGAGGCGACCGAGATCTCGCCGAGAACGGACGAAATATGTTCATTTTGGCCATGCCAGGCTGAACTAGGCGAAGCGCAGCCAATACGTGACCGTTTGGCGAGTTCAAGGGGTCCAAAAAAAGGTGTGAATGAGGGCTTCCCAGCGCAAAAAAAAAGAGAGCAATCGGGGCGTCGGTTGGCAAGATATGAAGTGAATAAGTCCCATGTTGATGTCCCATCAAGTCATCAGCAAAACGACATCACCCTTACCTGACCTGACCTGACAATGTAAGGTCCACAAGGTCCACAAGGTTCGTCAGGATCCTGGTCACCTGGTATTGCATGGTAGTGCGATAAATATTGACCAGATTGCGATCAAGTTGGTGGGAGTCACCGATCTGGTGGTAACATACCATCGGAGCAAAATATTGTGTCGCATGTATTGTACGTAAACTTGGGATTCAATATAAGGGTTGGGAGACTGTTATATGAATACCATACAATGTAAGGCCGGATTGAATTGGTCAAGGAACTTATAGCTTTTTATCTCGACTCTCTCATATATTTCAAAGCCAGAAAAGCGAAGCAATTTATTTACAAGTTCTACTTATACATGCAGTACAATCGACATGGTGATATGAGAGCAAACGAGCGAAGACAAGTCCAAGTTCAAGTCAGAGCAACAGAACGCAGTGAGGCAGAGAAATTCGGAGAAAGAAGCTGAGGGGAATAAATCACAACAATAGAAGAGCACGAGCAGAGAGAGATTTGAGGGAATACGAAAGTCCGAGGTGCTCACGATGTTCAATTCTTATTTCCTTTTGCGTGCGTCGAAAGCGGTCGGCGTTCCAGTTCTAAAAGTTTTCTTGCATGTGAGTGTTTGGGTGGTGGGGGCTGATCTTCTGTCGAGACATCCGTCAGCGGAGACGAGGGAGCCTGGGAGGTGTGCGATTGATTCTCTTGTGGGGATCTGCGATAAGTAAGAGCCGGCGGTGCCTCGAGTTGTACGCTGGGCAGCTGAGTAGATGTGACTGGCGTGCTTGCAAGTGTGCTTGAAGAATTCACAGTAATTTCCTCTTCTTCTTCTTCATCGTCCGAGTTGGGGAGTCGATGAATTCCGGAGACCAGTTTCGGCTGCGTGCGAGGCAGGGAAGTATAAAGGTCCTCTCCATCGATGAGCCCATCAGAACTTGGACCAGGATGTTCACGAGTCGGGGTACTGATGTGAGCTTTTGCGAACACATTCCGCAGTTTGTGAGCCTCGAGGATAAGATGAATCGAACAATTAACATACCATTTCTCCCATTCGCTTTGCGTGCTTCCATTTGCAAGAATAATCGATGAGTGCCAGAAAATCCCGACTCCTCTGTACGTTTCTTATCTTTCCTATCTGCAAAAACTTCCCTGAGGGATACAAAATGAGCATGAAACGAGAGACAGCATCTAAGACCTACTGATCCCACCAAGCCAGGGTGTCGGAAACCCTTGGTTCCCAATCTTTCAAAGGTTTCCATGGTGAGGTTGAAGAAGTCGTTGATCAGGAATACGCCATCATCGAGACGCCAGTCATCGTATTGGTATAAGAACCAAAAGACCTAGGTAAAATTTATAAGCGGTCGACACAACAACAATTGACTTACATGCATCGCCGCGTACGCGATGGATCGAGGCGTGACATGCTCCATCTGATGGAGCCTTGCTTGGCCTGCCTTTGTTCCTGCTGCCCCAGGTGTCGCTTTGAGCGCTGATCTCGGACCTTGGAAGTAGTGTTGCCGAAGTTCGGTTCAGTCCAGTTCAGACCCCCTTTGGTCCGAACCTGAACCTGAAACTCCTACAAATTTTCCGAGCCTGAACTGAACCCGAACTGTGCGTTCGGTTCGGGTTCGAACCTTCTGAACCTTGTAATTTTTTACAATAAAAATTTTCGCCTTTTTTCGTGTCCAAACGCTTCGAAACACATGTGTAATCTCTAAAAATCAGTTATTTATGCAATGCCGTGGCACAAACCATGTTTGATAAGCCAAATAGATATTATACAACAGACCCCAACAAGTGCACGTGTGGGAAAGCGACCTAAAATATGGCCATCAACCATCACCCAGATGAAGGATTGATACTTTACATTTAAATACTGTAGTTGTTACAGATCACAATAGTTTTGAATGAAAAAATTGCAAAAAAATGTCCAAAACAGAGGGAAAGTAGGCCCCCCAGGGGCTAAAGGTTCAGAGGTTCAGTTCAGTCCGAACCTGTTCTCCAGAAAATTTCTGGAGCCCGAACCTGAACTTGAACTTGAACCGAACTTTGTGTTCAGTTCAGAGGGTTCGGGTTCGAACCAAAGTTCTGGACTGAACTTCAGCAACGCTACTTGGAAGATGTGGCACCAAGTCTAACCGCATGAATAAAAACAAGGTTTTCAAAGGGAGAACAACTCACTGCGACTAAGATAGGACCTCGAAAACATCCAATGAGTAAATTGTCTTCTTGGTAAGAACCTGGTGCATAAAGAAATGCAGGGTAGTCGTCGCCAGAGACAGAGATGCGCCCATCACGCAATTTCTTGATTGTCCTGTGTGAATATGTCAGTCTAAGGAAGGGTCGTAGTGGCATAGGAACCTACTCATCATGGTCGTCGTGAAGCTTTTGGAGATGATAAATTGGACAGAGCATTTCCGCAATTTGGGGATGCACAAATCCACGGTGAGCAGACTTATTTCCTCGGGGAGGAATTCTTGGCTTGAACTCCTTCCCAGGAAGCATTTGCGCCGCATATATCAACCCATCCTCCCTGAGGGAAGAGCGATCGTCGGACCCCGCTTGGGAGAGACCTCCCTCCATCTATACATGATTAGCAAGCTAAAATGTTGGATTAAAGGCATATATGCGCACCGCACTAATAATTTCATCGAGAATGTCGCTATCCCCCTCATCAATAGCCTCTACCAAACTGTTCCAACCCGGAATCCTCGCAATCGCATGGCCGATCTCTTCGCATTCCTCCTGCAGGGGAGTGGACCTGCACATCAAGGTCATGACATTTCATCAACAGATATCATGGTATTGCTCACATTTCTTCTTCTTCTTCGTCGCTCATCAGCCGCAGAAGCCAATTAAACACTGTGGTAAAATTCGCAAAAGGGGTCTCGGAATGAGCAATCCACTTTGCAAGTGCACGATAGGGGTCGGTAAAGCCATCGTCACTACTTTTACTCGCATATATCAGATTGTTGATAGGGTAGGATGTAGGTGAATACCCTTACCGCTTTCGTTTCCCTTTCCTCTTGTGCACAGCCTGCTTATCAGGTGTACATTCTGCTTCTTCTTTGTCCAAATCACTGTCAAAGCATCCGTTAGTCAGTTGGTATAAAGATAATCAGTAAACGACTCGGATACCTTTTTTTCCTCCTGCCTTTCGATACAACATGAACAGTCTCATCGTCGTTGACATGATCCTCGCAGGCTTTCTTCTGGTTTACCATGAGAGTTCAAAAGGGGGAAGGGGAAAGGCAGAAGATAAAATGTCAGGATGTTGTGGTTAGAAAAGAGAGATAAAGTGGACGTGTGCGCAACACGTGGCCATTTGAAATTCTGCAGTCATGTGACTGCGTCACAGACAGTAGAAGACCACGGCAGACACACACTCGTTGCACAACAACTTGTGTTTGAACAGTCAAACCAATTTATTTACATAGATTCTCTATGTAATAGTGCTGTGTTAAAAAATCTAAGCAAGATAACTTTACAAACATCTCTTCTATACGACTGGTAGCTGCCAATTACATGATGTAGTTATGGCAGCTGCCATAAAAAAACTTGATCAGCTACCGTGAATGAATGAAATGCAAAGTTTTCATTCATTCACGGCACCTGTTTCATTTGAGATAATTTATTCTGTTTCATTCATTCCCGGCAACTGTTTCATTTTTTTTCATTCATTGCCGTGGAGAATGAAATCGTTTTTGTTTCATTCCATTTCATTTCAATCCTTTCTTCATTCCTACCAGGAAGAATGAAATTTATTCTGTTTCATTTATTTCTGGCAACTATTTCATTCTTTGTTTCATTTTTTGTTTCATTCTTACCATGGAATTTTTGTTTCATTCTTTATTTCATTTTTGTTTCAATCTTTCAGGCAACAATTTCGATGTTTTAATACACACCTAAATAAGGAAATAATATACAATTATGCCTGATATGTGTTGTGCCCTACTGCAGTGGTGTGGGAGGCCATATGGGAGTACTTTTGCATTTGAGGCTCAAATACATAACAAGATAGGCATACTGTTGCCAAATAAGGCACTTTAATATTTTACATCAATTACATAATAATTTTCCCAGCTCTAACAATAAAGGAATGAATGAAACAGTTGCCGTGGTGGAATGAAATGAAAATTGAAGTAATTTCTGTGAATCAATGAAATGAAATGAATGAAACAGTTGCCGTGAATCAATGAAACAGAATGAATCATTTTGAATGAAATGGGTGCCGTGAATTAATGAAATTTCATTTCATTCCCTCACGGTAGCTGATCAAGTTTTGCCATGGCAGCTGCCATAAATACATCGATGTAGAGTGCAGCTACTAGTGTCTATACATGAAAACACAATTGATGACTAATCAGCTTTAATGTTACATAATAATTTTACATAAGCAACCTTCCTCTGAGCCGCGTCTGCTAGGATTCAACATGTGTACCAGGGGGTCCAGGGGGCTTGCCCCCGGCAAGCTGTGACCAGTGTCGAAGCAACAGTCGAGCACAGCGAGCGCCGCGGTGTAGACACGGGTCTAAAGCTTGCAATAACTCAAATACTATTTTTCCTGTGTGACTGTGTGATGAGCTTGACTTGCGTAAGCATTGTCGTCTTGCACTCTTTCATTACAGTCCCTCATGAGGCTTTGGTGGGTCTGGTTGCTCATTCTATTCATTTTTATGGCTTTCACTTGTAACTCTTGCTGAGAGAGCTTCAAAAATAAGCAAGGCCTCAGTAAGCATCAAAGGGTGTGTGCAAAAGTCAAGAAAACAAAAATAGAAGGCTTAGAACGGCGGCGAAAGCAACAACAAAAAACATCTTCAGTGGAACCCAAAGATTTGGGTGAAGATTTGGAAGATTTAGGTCATGTAAGGCTATTTCTTTTGAATAATCGGACATTGAATCTACATGGGATGTTAGGATCACGACAATGATGCTTCCGGTTCAGGTACAAATGAACACGACAAGCGTTCTATTCCCTCCACATTGTCTGGAAGGACTCGTTGGTTCCCTGCTCACTTCAAAGACTTTATTCCTGCACCTTCAGCCCCAATTCCTCTTCCACCACCATCACCATTGCCTCCTCCGACTTTCTCTCCTGGTCTATCTCCTTCTCCTGAGGCCGTTACTTCTGAACTTGAGACGATAACCACTGAAACGAATTCTTTTGGACTCTACTGAGTCTACTCACGAGCACCCACTGTCGATCCTGAGGAAAAAAACGATCTCTATGATGTTTGCGACGCTCCTGGTATCTCTGTGCCGCAGTCCCCTGCTCGACAAAGTGTCCTATCATATATCCAAGAGAACTATTTTGCCCCATTCATTAGCGCGACTCATTACCGCCTCCTCAGCTGGTTCTACAATGGGAACAAAACGAAATCGGCAAAGGATCTAGATGACCTTGTTCAAAAGGTATTACTCACAGATGATTTTGATTGCGAGGAACTCAGAGACTTTCGCGCGGCTCGAGAACTCAAACAGCTGGACAACCATATGAATCAGCCATCTCATCTGTCTGCAGAAGATGGATGGATCGAAGGATCAGTCAAAATTCGTCTTCCATGCACGGGCATCAAGTTCAAATCAGAAGAAGATGTGCCCGAATTTTCTATTGAGCCTGTATATTATTGACGGCTCACTCAGGTTCTTATATCCTCATTCCAGGAACCTGCCACAAAATTGTTTCATTATATCCCATTCAAGCTATTCTGGAAACCGACAGCAGATTCTCCTCCCAAGAGAGTCATCAGTGAAGTCTACAATTCCGATGCGATGATCACTGAGCACGAGAAGCTACAATCACAACCAAATGAGCCTGGGTGTAATCTGGAAAAAGCCATAGCAGCGGCACTCGTTTTTTCTGACTCTACCCACCTCACTAATTTCGGAGTTGCGTCGCTCTGGCCAGGTTATCTCTTATGGGGAAATCAAACGAAGTATGAGCATTCAAAACCATCGTCTTTTGCAGCACACCACTTTGTCTACATGCAATCTGTAAGTTATTTTTTCAATCAATCATTCTTCAGTTGAACATTCTCATAGCTTCCCAACGACATTGAAGAGGCCTTTGATACCATTTTCGGAAAGAATATCACCCCCACGTTGCGAACACATCTTAAACGAGAGCTTATCCACGCAATATGGGAGCTTTTGCTTGATGATGAGTTTATGGAAGCATACGAACACAGTATTGTCGTAAAATGTGCAGATGGAGTGCTCCGCCGACTCTATCCACGTTTTTTTATATATGGTGCTGATTACCCAGAAAAGTGCCCCATTTTTCCAAATACAATTACATCCATTCATTGATATATTCTACAGAGTACTTTTGGCGACGATCAAATCCCTTGGACACTGTCCGTGTCCCAGGTGTCATATTCAAAAGGATCAGATAGGAGATCTTGGCACAGTCAATGACATGAAGCACCACAAAAATGTTCGTGAAGACAACACCGAGAGACAGGAAAAGGTTGAGAAAGCATGTCAAGGCATCTTCAAGAGGGGCTACTCAGTTGTAAGCAACACTTTCCGAAATCTTTTAGACATGACATCACTGGTTCCCATATGGGCAAGTTATTAATATCAAAGAATTCATGTTACTTACTGTTTCTTAGAACGCTTTCTCACAAAAGCTCTCAAAATTCGGCTTCAACTTCCATTCCATGCTCGCTCCTGATCTACTGCATGAATTTGAGCTTGGTGTTTGGAAAGCGGTCTTCACACACCTTGTTCGAATGGTGTACACTCTCGGAGCTAGCACTGTACAAACTCTCGATCAACGGTAAGCGAGTCACCATGGCAACATTGAAAGTTTATATTGAAGATGAGTTTTGCAGATTCTGGCAGATCCCAACATTTGGCTGTGGAACAATTCGTCGTTTTCGAAACAATACCTCAGAAATGAAAAAGCTTGCAGCACGGGACTTTGAAGATATCTTACAGGTGACAAGTATTTCAATGTCTGCACGATAAAGCTTACCAGAAACCAGTGCGCACTCCCTGTCTTTGAGGGAATACTGCCTGGACTGCATGACAAACTTGTACAAGATTTGATCTTTACGCTCTGCATGTGGCATGCACTTGCAAAACTCTGACTGCACACGTCAACTACTTTAGAGCACCTTCAAATGACGACAAAGGAACTTGGTAAAACCCTCCGAAGATTCGCAAAGATGTCACGTACAGATTTTGAAACAATGGACCTCCCTCGTGAACGGGCTGGACGAGCTCGATGTCAGGCTGCGAAGGAGTCGACAACAAAAACGGGGGGAGCTTCGAAAAAGAAAGTGTCATCTGGCGCGACACGCAGATTTTTCAATCTGTTGACATATAAGCTCCATGCATTAGGGGATTATTTTTGGGCTATCTTGATGTACGGAAGTACGGATAACTACAGCACACAAGTGGTACGCCAGGCACCATTTAATTCTTTTTGAAAAGACCTTACTGATTTTATATAGGGTGAGCGCGAACATCGCCGACTCAATCAATTCTATGCTCAAACGAATAAAGCATTCCGATTTCAAAGTCAAGTATCAAGCCACATATGTTGGGAGCATTATCTAAAGCTCATGCAAGAGAGAGAAATAAAAACTGACTTAAAGCAAAAACCTGATGAATTGAATGACCACCTTCCCCCACCACTCAAACACGCTCGATTTTCATCACCACATGATGAGGATTTCGATTCAGACGCCCTTCCTCCATTTTCTGCTCGTGACCACTATCAGATTTCCTATTCAACATGAGATTTTCTGAATTTGCCATGCTTCCTCGCTGAAAATTCAAACGACAATGCCCTTATCGTAAGTAATCGTTCACATCATCTAATGGGAGTTGTTCATCTATCATAAACAGAATTTTGACCAAAATCTACGCAACCATCTTTTGGCACAGATTCTTGGCTGTCAATTCGATGGTGACAATGGCCATTCATTCACTGATGAGGACCGTGCATCAATTCACTTCAATTACGGTCATATCTACAGGCACAAAACAGCAAGAATAAATTTTACGACATATGATATGTGACAAGAGCAAGACTCAATAAATACGCGAACCGAACATCAAGATGTTATGGTACTTGCTCGTGAGGATCCAGCCTGTGAAGAACACCATCCATATTGGTATGCACGTATAGTGGGAATTTTTCACGCAGACGTCTACCATGTTGGAGAAAATTCGAAGACCGATGAGCCATACAGGCTCGATTTTTTGTGGGTTCGTTGGTTTGGCCTTGATGGAACTCATCGTGGTGGATGGAAGGCTCGCCAACTTCATCGGATAGGTTTTTTCGACAGCGAAGACGAGCACGCATTCGGCTTTTTGGATCCTGATGAGATAATTCGAGCAGTTCATTTGATTCCTGCATTCGCTCATGGCCTTATCCACAACCTTCCGTCAGATTCTCTCGCTCGACACCCCAAAGATCCCACCCATGAGGAGTGGAAATTTTATTATGTGAATATGTATGTCCTTTCTATATGTGCTCCTTCTGTCCACCAAGATATATTTCTTTTAGGTTTGTTGATCGTGATATGTTCATGCGATATCTAGGCGGTGGGATTGGACACAGAGCAACTCACCAGGCCTCTCCTGCTGTTTCTTCAGAGGAACTTGTTGACAAGACTGTTGATCGAGGAGAGAGTGATGGTGGCAGTTTGGAAGAAGGAGGGAATGGATCTCAAGATGGTGATGTCGAGTTTGAGGGAGGAGAAGTTGATGTTGGAATTGAAGAAGATGAGAACCAGGGGGAAGAAGACGATGAGGTTGAGGAGGACGAAGATGAGAGGTATGATTATGGTTATGAGGATGAAGACGGGGATGAAGCTGAGAAAGGGGATGAGGTGATGCAAGAGATTGGGGATGGTAAAGATGACGAAGATGAGATTGACCCACTAGATGACGAGTATGATGAATTGTAGAGCTAACCAAGAATTTTACTGCTATGCTGACTTGCTTGCTACTTTATCAACAAAAGGTGTATCTGTAATATGATAAAGAACATCAGTATGATTCCACTGCGAGGTGGCCATGCTTCTGGGGTATGACTACCAAGTGTGCCTCAACATCTAATAATCTCTTGTGGTGCAATGGTCTAACAGGCTGCTTTCTGTGTGTAATGTGTGGTGTGCCTGATTCCTGAAGCTGCGTGTTCGATTCCTGGTCAGTGTTAAGATATCCAGTTATCTCCTTACACTGTCAGGTATTTTCAAAATATTTTTTCACCTTCCTTGACATACCTGGTGACCACTTTCCCTGGCCATATAATCTTTGACCCAGCCTGGTTTGAGAATACATGATGTGAATTAACTTAATTTTACCATACCATGACATTGCCAAGTTACTTTGGAATAAAAGGGGCCAGCCAGTATTACTTCACAATATATTGTAATCCCAGGCTCGACATTTATTTTCAGAGTTTACCGCGGCCACAAGTCAATACCAGGGTAATGTCGTTTTGCTGATGAACCCCATCCAACCCAAAACCACTCCAAACCCTTCTAACCATTCAGAAACCAAGAAGAGCCATTCCAGGGAGCTCATAGAGAAGTAAGGAGGATGAGAACACTCATTCCTCAGGCAAGAAAACAGCAAAGATTGGGAGAGAAGCATAGTAGGGCATAGCACATAATTTCCAGAGCAGCAGACTGAACTGGAGGGATGTCAATGAACATCTGGCTGTTCTTGAGAGGCCTAGATGCTAAAAGACAAGGGAGATGGTTGAGGAACAGGTAGAGTCTGAGAGACAGTGAAGCAGCGCAAAGCAGCAGGCAACACTGGTTGTGGGCAACCTCCTCACCAAGTCAATGGTCGTGTAGTCACGGAATCCAGACATAGGTGAGTAGGAACTCTCCTCACAGTAGACTTCAGGCCGCATAGTCGCGAAATCCCAAAGCCCAGCTGCTCAGAGTCAGCGCAGCACCCCAATCAAACAAACCTCAACCAGCTGTGCAAGCACAAGCTAAAGTCAATGGTTCATCCAACTGAAGGATGGATGAGCCCTTTCACATGAAGTAGTAAGCCCACCGCGAAGTGTGCGAGCAGCAGCTACCCTCCATGCTAAGGTTCCTCCTGTGATGAGCTGGCGCATTCCCACAACTCTCCAGCTCTCCCTCTACCAAGAAATGCAGACTTCAACCATGCTTTGGTGAAGTCTGCGGTGCCCCCACCATTGTGAAGTGTTCACTCTGAACTTCTCGCATAGCTGAAGCCAAGAGGGAAGGAGGAGGCAAGAATGGGTGGATCTGGGATCAACACCCATGAGTGAGCAATGAGCAGTTACAAGATACTCAGCTGGCCCAACATGATTATGCATACTGTAGGAAGTACAGTTATACAAAGCACTACATGTAGTGCAAGAGGATGGCAAGACTGCTGACAAGGTGGTGGTTCAAGACAAAAGATCAATTTATTATGTAAGATATCCAAATCTAGCTATATACCACTGTTTGACTATGGCCTCTGGGCATTCCCTTCCAATCCTATATCACACGCACCTTCTGCCTCATCATTGCTTAGACGTAGTATACCCTTATGGACACCTTCCCCCTCCAAGTCCTACCTACTATGTTTGTTCAGGTGTTTGAAACTGTGGATTATTTTACCTTCCACTTGCCTTGAGGCCTTGGAATTTTCACAGAAGGTGTATTTATGTATTACATTTATTGTCTCAAAATTTTAGAACAAGAGTCAAAGATTTGTGGTCTGGGGACATGGATTTGTGGTTTTCATTACACCAGACAAACAAAAGTATGGAATGTTTACTCAGATCCCTCCAGATCGGCTTGACTGTTTATTCTAAAACTTTCCAATTGCATTTGAATGGCATACTTAAGTTCAAATAGAAAAATTTAGATAGCGAGGTGAAGTTGTTGTTGCAGGAAGGGCAAAAGACCAAATTCCGCTGTGAAACAGCTCGAAAAACGTGACATTTGCGTGACATTCGCACATCATCCATGCATCATCCATCAGCCAAATTCGTTGTTACCTTGTGTGACACGAGTTTCAATCTCCTGATATATCTGAACCCTGAGCACCGGTACGCCTCTGACAGCAAACATAACACATTTATACCAAAAAAAAGTAGGAACTCTTATAGAAGAGAAAAAAGATTATTAGCTTGTAAAAAAATCCAAAGAATTTGATGAGGTGGTGAGTCAGAAATCGCGAAGTGCTGAAAAAGTTTCAAACACCTGAACAAACATAGTACCTTATCATTCATGTGTTTTACACTTCCCTTGGCCTTCGTGTTTATCCCCATCTTTACATTACCCCTGACCTTACCTACCTACAGTATATAAAGACCTGTCTGTACCTGTTAGAGTTCGTTGATTGCGTCGACTCTAATTTTGGTGTATTCCTGCGAATACAGATAGATCAGTTGATAATGGTCAAGTCGGAACTTACGTTGAGTCAATCCGTTGAGTGAGTGAGAGTTGATGAGTGAGGGGTTCTCTAGATAGCGAGGTTCCTAATACATCTTGAAGTGTGACAAAGAACGGAGCATGATCACAAGAGTTAGCGCTAGGCTTTAACTACTTAGATCGAGTTTATTGATAGCACAAGGCTTTACCAAATATAACTCAAAGCGACGTTACTCAGTCTTATTCAAGATCTTAAGTTCTTACTATGTATTTGGGGTAAAAGTTGAGTATCAATTCATGTAGTTCTACTGACATTTATATATACATGTCTACTAGTCCTGGAGCATGGTGGAAGGTCTCAGAACCTTCCGTCATGTTCTGAATCTTCCCCGAATGCCCGAGCCGGACAAGAGTCATCGTGACTTCTTGTTTGCGTGTTTGGCTTCTCTTTGTTTAACTGCCGCGTCTATGGCAACACTGTTAGGATTTGCGTTCCGTTTGTTTGCGTCCCCTTAGTCAAACATTGTCAAGCATTGGCAGTAGTCGCGTCGCATCGCGTCGAGCTTTAGTGTCTTTAGTGTGCATCTTACTTAAGTAGATACACCAGACCCTTGTGCTGTAGTACAAGGTAAAGAATACATGTCATACCATCCTAAGAGACTTGAGTTAATAATAAGAGTGAGGGATTGGACGATGGAAGATTGAGAGGGAATTGATAAGTAAGAGTAGATAAGTGGTATACCATAACATAGGTACCATAACATATCCCCCCCTGACCTCGAGATCTGACTACATATATTCGTCATTCGTGTAAGCGGCGAAGAGTGTGTCAGAGTACTCAAGGGGCGTGGTTTCAGCGTGAACAACTGCATTCTCTCCTGCTTCAACGTACCCGTTGTTAATGAGTGGCTGCCCGGAGAAAGCGTCGAAGTAGGGGTAACGTGCGGCGTATGCGGATTTGACAGGGTGCAAAACGATACGTTTATCTTCGTTTCCTGAAGCTCCTTCTAAGAGTTCCGTCGTACCCCAACCCGCCTCGTCATCAGACCATTCGGAAGCACTGTCAGAAGTGACTTCGTCGCTGCCCGTTCCCGATCTTCCGTCAGTGATAAGACGACGCTCTGGGTATTCGAGATGAAGACCATGACGAGCCTCCCAGTTCCATCTGGTCCCCCCTCCTAGCTGAAGGGTTTGTCGTTGAGCTGTCTGGATCCACTGGACAGTGAGCCGCCCGATTGTCTGAAAATCGCGATACCAGGCAGTGAGATTCTGCCTAGTAGTGTAACCGTAGAGCGGGTTAAGGAATGGTTGGTCCTGAATAGTGAGAATTTCGGGACACTGCATGTTGATGCGGTTGAAGAAGACTTGGGGAATGTATCCCTTGGAAGCAAATGGGATGGAGGGGTCAGTGTGAAGCTCGTGCAAGGCAGGGCGTGTGATGTGTCGGGCTAGGCGATCCAGCGCCCAAAACAAGGAGCTTGTGATGAGCGGATCGAGTGCGTAGAGGAGTTGTCCATCCGCTTGAGTGAGAGCGATGAAATCGTCACTAGCGAGTTGATAATTAAGAGGGTTGATGTCTTCGGAAATGGAGTAGGTGGAGGCAAACGGAGTAAGATGGAGATTTGGGGTGTTAGGGTTATATAACTTGATAGACTGCATGGTGAAACAGTGTTTAGCTGGAGACTGAGTGAGGAGAATATACTGATAGAATGAATTTAGAGACAAACTGAACCATTTAAATAGGTCCTCCCAACTGCTTATTCCGTCGTTTTCGATTTCTTCTTTTGGAGCTCCTTGAATTTCTCCCATTCGCGTAGAACTTCTGGAGCATTCTTCAGGTTCTGTCTTGTCTCCCAGGTATCACCTTCAGGTCCGTAATTAGTATATCGTAGTCGATAGATTGGGATTTTACGTCCGTTCCTGCCTTTCCGCGTGCGTTCGGCTACGATCCTGTCGACTTTGTACTCGGGTAATGCGTCGAAGCTTAGCCTTCCTGTCTTGAGCTGAGGTCGTTCTCCGAATTCTTCTGGAGACTCTTGGTATTTTTCCAAATGTTCGATATTCAAAACTGGGTGCATCCCATAAGATGCAGGCATGCGGAGTCGATAAGCCACAGCACTTATTTTTTTGATGATCTCAAAGGGTCCTTCGTACCTTGTTAACAATTTGTCTCCCCTTCCTTTCTCATCTCTTAACAAACCCAGATTCCTGCGATTAATCACGACCTTGTCTCCCTCTTTGAATTCCCAGTTAAGTCGACCTTTGTTGTAAGATCGTTTTTGAAATACCTGTCCTAAAGTCAGTGCATCCCTGGCTCTAGTTCTTTCTGCAGTGAATCCTTCAACTAAACCAAGCGCTTTGTCATGTAAGGTCTCCTGATCGATGTCCCCTGAGATCGAGATTTCCGTTCGATCAATATTTGAAGGTCTCCCTAAAATGGTCGTGCTGGTGATTGGCTGAAACCCTCGTAAAAGGTAGGCGGGGCTGAAACCTGTCGCGGTGTGCGGAGAAGAGTTATACGACAGCGATAATGCGTCGAGCATTTCGCTCCAATTATCTCGGTCAGGGCCAATGTAAGCACGGACTGAGATCTCTAAACCCTGATTTAGGATCTCCGTTTGTCCGTCGGCTTGAGGATGGTATGATGTCGTCAGAGATCGTCTCATACCCATCAATCTACAGATCTCCTTCCAGAAATCACTGCGCCACCGCGTGTCCCGATCCGAAATCACTTGTCATGGAATTCCGAACTTTGAAATAACATGCTTGAAAAACAGCCTCGCGGTTTCCTCTTCTGTGACTTTTGTTGTTGTTGGCACGATAATTGCATATTTGGTGAGTTTGTTGACGATTACCAAAATGTTATCAAATCCGTCTGAGAGCGGTAATTCAGGGATAAAATCCATACTAACAACCTCAAAAGGTTGTGAAGGGATCGGGATCGGTTGCAGCAATCCGGTGGGCCCGTGTCTTCGAGGCTTCGTTTTCTGACAAACATCACAGGTATTGATGAACATTTTGATTTCTCTCGACATCCTTGGCCAGTAGTAGACGCTACTAATCCTGTTGTAGGTTTTATAATATCCGCCATGAGCTGCCTCCATTATGGTGTTATGCGCCTCCTGCATGACCTCGACGCGAAGTTCTTTGGGAATGCACAACCGAGTATTCCCTAAGGAATCTTCAAAATAGACAAGTCCATTGTCAGAACAATGGTATTGCGAGTGCGTGACATTTGTTTCCTTATCCTTTTTTGCGTTACTTACTACCGCATCAAAATGCGCATCGCTCTTGTACGCATCTTTCCATCGTTGAAGTTCCTCTCCGCTCACTTGAACTGTGGTGGAGTACGTGCGTAAGGTGTAGTAATTAAATCCAGCCTCCTCTCCATTCTCCAATGTTAACGGTATTCCCATGGACACACTGTCATCTTCAGTTAGAAGCTCGGTCTCTGCGAAGTGAGTCGCTACCTTTAACAGTTTTTCCTCAAACCTTGATCCCAGTTCTTTGAACATATCACGCAATGGGTCCTCCATTGTCTTCAGTCTTAATGGATCAGTGCTGTCGTCCGAGGGACTTTCCTGCGGCGGAATGCGACGCCTTAGGCGTGAAACAGGATCGACGTTTGAATGGACTCTCCCAGCACGGTGAACTATTCTCATATTTGGAAATGCCGAGAATACTAATCCCCATGTTAGAAGCTGTCGATTAACGTTCTGGAATGTCTTGCTCCAAGTTAATGCGGCATGGTCGGTTATTGCAAATATTTTCTCCCCTTCCAGGTAAGGTTGGAATTTAATTAGTCCTTCCTTTAATGCTAATGCCTCTCTTTCCATAGGAGAGTAGTTTCGTTCGGCAGACTGCAGGACTCTTGACCAATAGGCTACCACTCGCTCAACGTATATGGTGGTATCCTCGAATTCTTTTCCCCATTCTCCTTGCACAGGTACGTCGGAGTCTTCTTTAACTAAATGCGTTACTAAGTCAGGTATTGGTTCTCCAGCTTTAAATGCATGTTCTAATAGTTCGTAAGTTTTCGTCCCTCGTAAATCCCTTATTTTAATGGGTTGAACTTGTTGAAGAATGGCCGCGAGTGCAAAGTCACACACATCGGAGTAAATCCGGTATGGGAGGCCTGGAATGGTGTGAGCTCAAACCGGTGCCTGTGTCAATACTTGCTTGCATAAATCATATGCTGTTTGTTCTTCTACCTCCCATTTCCATTTATTTTCCCGTTTAAGCAACTGAAAAAGGGGATGGACGATCCAGGCATAAAAGGGGATGTAGGATGCAAAGTACACCATCATACCAAGGAACACCTGTAGGTCGTGGACATTTTTTGGGTTGTCTAGTTGTAGAATCGCATCTACCTTTTCCTTACGGGTAGACAGTCCTAGACGTGACACTTTCTGTCCTAGTAGCATTAGTGATTGATATCTGAAGTGACACTTGCTTGGTGATAAGGTGATCCTTGAATTTTCGATGGCTCTTAAGACTGATTCTACGTGGATTAAATGTTCCTCAAACGACTTCGAAAAAATGACGATGTCATCTATGTATACCAAGGCGAAGATCCAAAGGAATGGTGCTAATATTCCTTGCATGACTCTTTGGTGCTGGCCCATTTCGATACCCGAACGGCATGCGCTTGAATTGATATAGCCCTCGGTGACTTCTGAACACCAATTTCTCCCTGTCCTCCGGTTTAATATTCAGTTGGGTAAACCCGGCCAGCGCGTTGAGTGTGGTGAGGTACTGACTCCCCTCCAGTGTCTGAAGGATTTCGTCCTGGCGTGGGAGTGGAAATTCATCAGCTACTACTCGTTCATTTAATCGTCTGAGATCTATTACCATCCGGGGCTTGTTGTTGCGGTAGGCAATAAATACTGGAGCCCCCCAAGGACTTCTAGAGGGCTCAACGACTCCGAGTTCGATCCATGAGTTCATTTGCTTGTCGATCACTTCTCGATTGGCAGGCGACGCTTGAAAGGGGGGAATGGATATCGGTTTAGTGTTAGGTTGAAGAGGAATACTTACCTCTTCCTCGTAATGTCCTAGTCTTCCTTCTAGTCCAAATGCTTCCTTGCGCTGCTCTAGAATTTTTTGGAGTTGTCGTACTTGAACTGCAGTTAAATTTGGTGAGATATCAACTTCGTTCAGAAGTTGCACTAGTGAGGTGGGGTCTTCAGGCATTTCAGCTGTCTTAGGTCCTCCTTCCAAAGGCGGCTCGGCTAGCGGTTCGTCAGCGGAATAGTCTCGTCGTGAAGCGTCTTGTAGTGTCTTAACTTCGCTTTTAGCTGTCTGTACGAAGGGTTTTTCCTCAAGTCGCCTACCTTCCGAATCAGCTATGCTTCGCAACAGTTTGGCGTGCGCGTTTATACCTTTTAGCTCGTCTTCTGTAAACTTACTTTTTTCGTCCAACCATGTCGAGGGATCTTGGCCTTGGCTTATGGCTTGCCCGGCTGAAATCGTAATCAGCTTCCTGGAGAAATTGGAGAGGTAAACGAAAGGCGATTCCCTGCTTAATAAAGTGTCAGCGCACCTGTAAACGTTTTCGGCCCCACCGCTTGTCCTTAGTTTTTTCTCCACAAACAAAACGTCGGAGTTTTCAACAAAATTGGCCTGTACTTTCACTAGTTTCGTTGATTCCGGTGCAATTTCAACAGAGTTGACTAGCCGAACCTGTTTATCCTCTGATCGTCGACTGATTCGACGTTTCAACTTCTGGGATTTCCTATGTCTCTTTGCCTTGAGTACTTTTGAAGTGATATCCGACCGCACGTGTACCTTAAAAGCATGCCCGTCCTCGTCAAGGAAAGTCGACGTAACAGAGTTGTGAACTCTTATTGACCTTCCAGATTTACCAAGTAGCAGGGTGCTTTGTCCTTCATCCCTAAGTAACGAAATAGAACACTAGTGGGCACCACTACTTATCATAACTTATAGTCAATTGCCTGCACAGTCATTTATTTGCAGCCAAGTAAAAATATGAAATGAAATGGCTAGGCAAATGAAATGATATGTGTCTTATTTCATTCTGCCTACCTTATGTCATTCAACTTGGGATCCTGTCATTCTTCCCTAGGACTATTTATCATTGCTTCTCTAGGGCGATATTTTTGATATTTCATTATTCCCCAGGGCTATATATCATTGCTTCCCAGAGTGATATTTTTGATATTTCATTCTTCCACAGAGGTCTATATCATTGGCTGCCTAGGGCGATATTTTTGATATTTCATTGTTTTGCAGGGCTATATATCATTGGTTGCCTAGGGCGATATTTTGATATTTCATTGTTTTGCAGGGCTGTATATCATTGATTGCCTAGGGTGATATTTTTGATATTTCATTGTTTTGTAGGGCTACATATCATTGGTTGCCTAGGGTGATATTTTTGGTATTTCATTGTTTTGCAGGGCTGTATATCATTGATTGCCTAGGGCGATATTTTTGATATTTCATTGTTTTGTAGGGCTATATATCATTGGTTGCCTAGGGCGATATTTTTGATATTTAATTGTTTTGTAGGGCTATATATCATTGCTTGCCTAGGGCAATATTTTTGGTATTTCATTGTTTTGCAGGGCTATATATCATTGCTTGCCTAGGGCAATATTTTTGGTATTTCATTTTTCCCTAGGGCAATATTTCTGGTATTTTAGGGTTGTTAGGAAAGTGGTCACATGACCAATTTCCTAAAATAGCAAAAAGATTAAAGTTGCAGCCCTCCACTCTAGCTTCTAGAATGTATTTGAATTATGTTCTGAAGTGCTCCCATTATGGAGATATGATGTAAAAGACTTTCAAAAGTGTCGCGTTTTTTTTTTTGTTTTTTGCATTTTTCTCCATGAAAACAAAACCAAACAACATGATTTCAGTATATTTAGAAAACTAAAAGAAAGGCTACAATTATTTTATCGTGGGAAAAATGACCAAAAAAGGAAGGTGCATGTAGTGTGTGTTTCATTAGAAAAGTTTGTAGTGTGCACTTTTTAAGACTACAAAAGATTTGTAGTTTGCGCTTTTTCATTAAAAAAGTTTATAGTGTCTGCTTTTTGAGACTACAAAAGATTTGTAGTGTGTGCTTTTTCATTAAAAAATTTTGTAGTCTCCAGCTTTTTAAGACTACAAAAGATTTGTAGTGTGCACTTTTTCATGAAAAAAGTTTGTAGTGTCCGCTTTTTGAGACTACAAAAGATTTGTAGTGTCTGCTTTTTCATTAGAAAAGTTTATAGTGTGTGCTTTTTGAGACTACAAAAGATTTGTGGTGTGTGCTTTTTCATTAGAAAGGTTTGTAGTTGACATGTAGTTTATAGTGTCCCTGCCTCTGTATAGGTTCTGGGGGATGTGGTTGAAGGATTGACTTGACCTTACATATTGCCATTGCTGCAGTCTATTCCTTCATATTGATAGCTACTGTCCTATCTCAAAACACAGTTAGGTTCATGGAGATATGAGTTGAAGGATTGACATGACCTTACATATTGCCATTGCTGCAGCATTAGTTTTTGACATCATGCCCAAGCTGACTTTCACATCAGAACAGGCTATTTTCTGCTTTCACATTGATAGCTTTTGTCCTGTCCCAAAGATAGTTATCAATATGAATAGTCTCCCCTGGTCTGAAAGCCAACTGGGCATGATGTCAAAACCCAATGCTGCAGAAATAGCAATATGTAAGGTCATGGGAATCCTTCAACCCATATCTCCATGAACCTAACTGTGTTTTGAGATAGGACAGTAGCTATCAATATGAAGGAATAGACTGCAGCAATGGCAATATGTAAGGTCAAGTCAATCCTTCAACCACATCCCCCAGAACCTATACAGAGTGTGAAGTGTTCACTCTGAACTTCTCACATAGCTGAAGCCAAGAGGGAAGGAGGAGGCAAGAATGGGTGGATCTGGGATCAACACCCATGAGTGAGCAATGAGCAGTTACAAGATACTCAGCTGGCCCAACATGATTATGCATACTGTAGGAAGTACAGATATACAAAGCACTACATGTAGTGCAAGAGGATGGCAAGACTGCTGACAAGGTGGTGGTTCAAGACAAAAGATCAATATATTATGTAAGATATCCAAATCTAGCTATATACCACTGTTTGACTATGGCCTCTGGGCATTCCCTTCCAATCCTATATCACACAGAGGCAGGGACACTATAAACTACATGTCAACTACAAATCTTTTGTAGTCTCAAAAAGCGCACACTATAAACTTTTCTAATGAAAAAGCAGACACTACAAATTTTTTCATGAAAAAGCGCACACTACAAATCTTTTGTAGTCTTAAAAAGCTGGAGACTACAAAATTTTTTAATGAAAAAGCGCACACTACAAATCCTTTGTAGTCTCAAAAAGCACACACTATAAACTTTTCTAATGAAAAAGCGGACACTACAAATCTTTTGTAGTCTCAAAAAGTGGACACTACAAACTTTTCTAATGAAAAAGCAGACACTACAAATTATTTGTAGTCTCCAAAAACAGAGACTACAAACTTTTTTAATGAAAAAGCGCACACTACAACTCTTTGGTAGTCTCAAAAAGTGGACACTACAAACTTTTTTAATAAAAAAGTGCACACCACAAATCCTTTGTACTCTCAAAAAGCGGACACTATAAACTTTTCTAGTGAAAAAGTGCACATTACAAATCTTGTGTAGTCTCAAAAAGCAGACACTACAAACTTCTTTAATGAAAAAGTGCACACTACAAATCTTTTGCAGTCTCAAAAAACTGGACACTACAAACTTTTCTAATGAAGAAGCACACACTACATGCACCTTCCTTTTTTGGTCATTTTTCCCACGATAAAATAATTGTAGCCTTTCTTTTAGTTTTCTAAATATACTGAAATCATGTTGTTTGGTTTTGTTTTCATGGAGAAAAATGCAAAAAACAAAAAAAAAATGCAACACTTTTGAAAGTCTTTTACATCATATCTCCACAACAGGAGCACTTCAGAACATAATTCAAATAGATTCTAGAAGCTAGAGCGCAGGGCTGCAACTTTAATTTTTTTGCTATTTTAGGAAATTGGTCATGTGACCACTTTCCTAACATCATTAACCCTGAAATACCAGCAATATTGCCCTACACAAGCAATGATATATAGCCCTGGGGAATAATGAAATATCAAAAATATCACCCTAAGCAAGCAATGATGTATAGTCATGGGGAAAAATGAAATACCAAAAATATAGCCCTGGAGAACAATGAAATATCAAAAATATCACCCTAGGCAACCAATGATATACAGCCCTGCAAAACAATGAAATATCAAAAATATCACCCTAGGCAACCAATGATATATAGCCCTGCAAAACAATGAAATATCAAAAATATTGCCCTGGGCAACCAATGATATATAGCCCTTACAAAACAATGAAATATCAAAAATATTGCCATGGGCAACCAATGATATATAGCCCTACAAAACAATGAAATATCAAAAATATTGCCATGGGCAACCAATGATATAGAGCCCTACAAAACAATGAAATATCAAAAATATCACCCTAGGCAATCAATGATATACAGCCCTGAAAAACAATGAAATACCAAAAATATCACCCTAGGCAACCAATGATATGTAGCCCTACAAAACAATGAAATATCAAAAATATCGCCCTAGGCAACCAATGATATATAGCCCTGGAAAACAATGAAATCTCAAAATATCGCCCTGGGCAACCAATGATATATAGCCCTGCAAAACAATGAAATATCACAAATATCGCCCTAGGCAACCAATGATATAAACCTCTGGGGAAGAATGAAATATCAAAAATATCACTCTGGGAAGCAATGATATGTAGCCCTGGGGAATAATGAAATATCAGAAATATCGCTCTAGAGAAACAATGATAAATAGTCCTAGGGAAGAATGACAGAATCCCAAGTTGAATGACATAAGGTAGGCACAATGAAATAAGACACATATCATTTCATTTGCCTAGCCATTTCATTTCATATTCTTGCTGGGCTGCAAATAAATGACTGTGCAGGCAACTGCCTAGTATTTATCATATAAGTGGTGCCCACCACTCAATAGAATATTGATCTGCAAAATCATTTCCGAGTATGAAGGGAGCGGACATTCCCTTAACAATGTACACTTCGACTCTTATGAGAACTGGACCATCTCCTGTATGGAAGTATAATCCTAGCGTAACGTATCCTGTGATTATAGCGTTACCCGTCACTTGAATGAGATTGATTCGTTGTCCTGTTCGAACCTTAGGCTGCGGAGATATCCGATCGAGGGTTTTCTGCGATATCAAGGTAATATCGGAACCAGAATCAATTATGATCGGTATAGGCTTACTTTTTGGATCATCAAGACTTCCTAGCGTCTCGGTGGCGCATGCTCCAAGGAAAGAACACCCTGGCGGCTGGGCTAGGTGTCTTTTGAGTTCGATAGTTGGCCGATCCGATTTGCACCCTTGGCTGTAGCCATATACTATATTGACTGGACCTACCCACCTAAGTCCATTGCTGGGAGAGTGTATCCATGCACTGGCTGTAGGCATGGGTCTTTGCAGTAAATTATTTATTCCGGTTTATAATGCCTGTGTCAGGATATGATATAGATCTTGCTTCTTGATGGCTAAATATAGTCAACATTGCACAGATTTAATTCTGAGGAGATATTTCTGCTCTAGAGCTTTGTCTTTCCTAGAAACAGCCTCTGAAACTTCACCTAATATATCTTTAATAATGTTCTGACACTTCCGAATAGTTTCCCTCCGTCGATTGCAACCATGATAGCTGGATGCAACAAACCTGTTTTGGATGACCTTGGCCCTTTTGATGCCCTTGGTACACAATAGTAAACAATAATGTAGTCTGACTTTGATACCTTTGGGCCGCCGTGAGTCTGCTATTCCCTCATCACAATGATATATATGGCAAGAGAAATCACTTTTCTTTCATCCTTGTACTATAATTTCTATCTTTTGCACTGTTCTGGTGAATACGACGGCATGACTTTCTCTCTGCAAACTTGAACGATGGCTTAGGTACACAAATGTAAACAATGGTTGAAGTTCCAGCCGCGTCCACCCATCCTCAAGGGATAAGAGCATCAAGGTAAAAAGATACAGTAGATGTTACCTTCACATGTATGTAAAGTCTCTATGAAGAAGTATTGTCCAAAAAACTACCAGCTGCGTCATGAATCACTCTTCGTCCTCGAAGAAAGCCTCGACGACGGGATCGAGGACCATCGTGCTTCCCTCACCGCTGTCCTCCTCACGCACAAAAGGCACGAGAGGCTGGTCCCACAGACGAGTGAATCTCGCGTGAAGATCGCGCTGGATTCTCGCCTGTCGCGCCGCATATGCTTTGACCCCCTCGCTTGCTGCTGCGTCTAAACCCAACCAGCCTTCTTGGCGGTCGTCCCACCACGAAGCCTTCCATTCAAGCGTTTTCCTCACCCTCCTCATCTCTTCTTTCAACAACATCACCTCCTCCGACCACCGTAGGCTTCTTGCTCGTGCCTTGGCCCACTCAACACGTAAAGCTATAGAAAAAAGACTTAGCGCCTGGATATACTGAACCGACATTGACTTACCCTCATTCAATTCGTTGTCTTCTCCATTGCCCGCTGACCCTTTCATTGTCCAAATCCACGAAACCACGCGCCTACCCTCCCCGAGTCCCCTTTCAAGAGCGATTCGCCGTTTCTTCGACAAAAGGCGCCCATCCGGTCCGATCTCCTCGTTAGGATCCTCTATGCTGATTTCGGTGCCATCAGGCGTCGTTAGGTCTCCATTGTTGAGCTCCTTAAGCTCCCTCTCCCAATCGCCTGGACCCATAAGGTCGAATAGTGCCCGACGTGTCGCGCGGTACTTGACAGCCAGTGCCTTGCACTTGTCCTCGATCCGGTTGATTGTGTCTGCTGCTCGTGTCGTCGGGTTCTGGCCTCGTACGTTTCTGTTGCGAAAGCCAATGAAAGACAGCCGACCTCGTTGTAGAGTCCGAATCTTCTCGAGTGCGTCCAGGCACTGTGCTTGCCGAAGTCTTGTTTCAATATCGATCAAACCTACCCGGCAGCTGTGCATGCGATGATTGGCTGGAAGCGCAGAGGGCAGCCACAACTCCTGGTGCTCGACCTCAGGTTGGACGCGTTTCGCCTCAGGAAGATGTTGCTGAGCTTCCTCCGTTTGAGCGAGCATGACGGCGGCTGCAGGGGTGTAGACATCTTGCATGCTTCGAAATTGTTTTACTTGGCGCATCAGCACCAGCCGCCGTTGTTGTAGTTCGTTATCTTGATGTATTGTCAATTCTTCGGGTCTCCTCGCATCCCATGCAATGCGCCGTCTGGATGATAAAAAAATTAGTTGTGATTGAATGTGTGAATGAGAACAGTCTTACTGAGTTTCCTCTATCATTAAACCCATCGAGATGAACGCTGTTGGTCCCGTTGAATGGATATGCGGTACACCTGCCGCAAGGTCTTTCTTTTCCTCTTCCAAAAGTTGGTTCTTGACGTCGTTTTGCGATGCATCTAGAGCAAGGCACGTTAAAATATATTTATCTAATTCAGATGAGAACTTACGAGTGACGAGAGAAACGTAGGGGTTCGTCTTTCTCGGGTCTTTCTCCCAAGCGACGATCATCGCCGTCCACTGCTCAATATCAACCTTACCACCCTCACGAAGAGAGTCCGTGAATTCATTGAAGATCTGTTCTTGCCGCTTCTGTTCCTTGACAGCCAGTAGTAGTCGGGAATGTAACGTTGTACCTGTTCGTAAAAGAATGTTAACAACCAACCCAATGATGAATAGGCAAAACTTACCGAGCGAGATGTACTTCCTCCAATTGTGGTGACCGAAATGATCGTCAAGCGTATCATGGCGAGATCCCGGGCCCATCTCTTTGGTGCTATTGGCCACTCGGTTCATCTCGGCCCAACTCCGCTCAATCCCCTCGCCGTCAGTTCGTCCCACACCCGACTTGAAGTTAAGGGAATGGGGGGCTTGACAAGGTAGTTTGTGCATGGGGCAGTGGCATTTGGGAATGCCCCAATCGGTGGAAACGCCATCGGGTAACTTCAGGTGGTCGGGGAGAGCTTCCATGCGGTCGAAGAAGTTGACTTTGAACTGGCAGGCGATATCGTACGATATAAAAACTCCGAGGACCAGTACGGGAGCGAGCGCGGACAACAAAATGTAATCCATATTGCAATATCTGATCGCGCTCCGTTAGCTTCGTATTGTTACATTCAAAGGAGACGAACCTTTCTCCCTTCTGGAGATCGCCTACTCCACCACTTCTTACAATTTCGTGACGGGCGCACAAAGCCATGCCGACCCCCGTTGACCGCAGCCCCGCTGAAAATTTGGTTTCAGCATGGGCCAATGTTTTGAATCCGCTGCAAGAGCTGATCTAAAAGATGAGGGGTATCATCAGAAAAGTGCGTGGGAGAATTAAGATCAACTTACATCCTTTTGTGTCGCGTACTTCAAAATATGTTTGCGGTACGGCTCGTCGTCGGTGAAGTAGGCCATGCCAGTATGTAATCCGGGGTCCTTCTTGATCGACGACCGCATCAGGTTCTTCAACCGAAAGTTCGCATCCAATGCTAGGATCAACGTATAAAGAAACCTGCAGGATTGTTAAATGTAGATAAAACAAAGGTGACCGAATTTCGTACCTCATTTCTTTGGGAACTTGTTCCCATTCATCTTGCAAATTGATACCGGGGATCGGACAAGCGGGACAAGGTACAGTCAAATCCGAGGGGCCGGTACTAATGAGGCCGTTCTTGATGTTTCCCCGACCGTTGCGCTTCATCAATTTGAGATGGCGGAACTCACGTATCATTCGCATGAGTGACTTATACCGTGTCTGAAAAAGACACGTCACCTTCCGCCAGACACTGAAAAGTTTGACTTACCTTGGGAACATTCAGGTCGGTATTGTCTGTGAGATGCTCGAGCGCCTTGTAAAATTCGTGAGCCGACAGCTTCCCAGTAAGAGTAATCGTGTGAAAGAGCTCAAGTAGACGGAATGTGGCGCAAGTCTGTGGATAGTGAACAGTTGCCGGGTACCACTCTATTCTAAGTAGTTGTTGTCGACTCGTTATGCGGTGGTCACAGCCACAAAAATCGACCGCGACATAATGTAGGCCATTTGTGTGAAGGACTATGAAATCCGTGTGGCCGGGCCTCGGAACTAGGCAAGGGGAACCCATGTGCCCGAGTTGCACACGTAGTCCCATGTCCTTGAGCGTTGTCTTCTGAAAGAAATGCTGATGCCATTGCTGCAGTGATTCAGCGCTAGATCAACCAACAAAAGCGCAGCTCGTACCTGGATAATATGAAGTGGCAGGTGACGGTGTCGCTTAAGGCAACAGCTGCAACATTCAATGATTCCCCCTATGCAATCTTCACAACGATAGGCCCCGTCAGCGGAGGAGCAAGACATGCACCCCCGCAACCGACCATCGCCACGACCCTCCAAACGCAACATCTCTGCAAGGAACTCATCCCTATATCCAGGATCCCCCTTCCCCCGACCGGCCCAGTCTAGGAGTGGCGCATCCTTCAAATCTAGTGTAAGTTGACGTAACTCAGAGAATAAAAGACGTACCGAAGTTGGATACCGTTTTGCAGCAACCTTTCCAGCGACATTTGAAACGGCTGCAAGCCCCTCTTCCTCAGATGGTCGATCCAGAGCTAAGAGATCATTCACGCCCTCTTCGTACAACGCGCTTGGATTCCAGTCATACACGGGACTCGGAGGAGGGGAATAACGACTTGAAGTCCCTTTTTGTGGAGAGGCGGGGGTTGGCTGAATGCGAAGACCATCACCGGTTATGTGGAAAGAACGGGCGTGTGGAATGGCGAGTGTCTCGTCGTCAGATTCGTTGTGTAGCACAACATAAGTCTTTGTTTTGCGTTTGGATCTCATGGGAAAATAAAAGGCACGTTGATTCGGACTCTGTATCTCGTTCTGTCGCGTGACCACAACGGCCAAATGCACGAAAAGTATGCATGTTTTGCACAAAAAGTATGTATGTATTATAGAACGCGACTACAACTATTTTGCGGGAGCACAGAATATTTCGACCTCAGGGTTTCCGGCAGCACGCACGCTCGCAAGCGAGTCCTGGACTACCTTTTCAATTGCCTTCAGTGCCTCTTCACAGTCCGTGCGATCATGAGGCACCTCCAAGGTACTCATGATCTCCTTAATTGCGACATTCATCAGAACCATCCAAGTTGGGTTTGCTGGCACAGGGTTATCAACCATGGATGGGAAACGGAAGGCCAACCAGCGAATCTGGCCCCTTAGCCACTGAATAATTGGTAGGTAAGCGGCGCGTCCGGCAGAGAACAATCAAGATTGAAGACATACCTTTTCACGTTGCTTGCGAATGAATTCCGTGTACTCAGGATCTTCGCCATAGCTCTCCTCCACCGTAATCTGATGCTCGGGGTCGGGAAAACGCAGGAACCAGACTTGGTATGCGCGCTCAAAAAAGGCCTGGGTTTGCCCCTGTTCGTACGCTGCGAAGAAACTGGGAAGCAGCAGTTTCAAGAGCTTCACTTGAACCGCTCGCTTATTTCGGCAAGAGAGGTAAATGCCAAGGTCACGGAAAATTGAGATCTGTGATCGATCGTTATATCAGGGTCAACACAATCTATTTTAAACATACATACCTCAGGTTCAGGGTCCTTTAGCTTCCGGCTTGGGACCTTAAACGAGATGTCGGGAGCGACGATAACAGTGACCTTGGGTCGGATTGAACGCTTGGGCATGGTAGAAATTGGAAGGTTGAGGCTACAGCGCGTGGCAATATAATTACCTACAACTAAACTTTATCGGATTTCAACTATACAGTTGATACATACCAAAATTTGTGGATTGCTGCACAGTCAAGCGTGATACAAGCGAGAATGTAGATGGGCTCAGTAAATAATTGAGATAGAGTTGTAATTACGCGTCCTTGACTTCCTGGCAGATCTGGTACCCATAGATGCCGCTTTCACGCCAGTCAGCCATCTCATCCAGGGCAGTGAGCGCATGGGCGTGGACATCCTCGATGAGCGCGAGAACGTGCCGGAAATCTTTCACCACTAGGTCCGCCCCTTTCCACTCTTCTCCGCATCCATATTCTTGAAGAATGCTGTCGAGCGCTTGGTGAAGGCCTAGGATGAATTCCATCCAGACCTTGCCTTGCTCCTCTAAAATCCCGAGGGCAAGATCCGGACGTTCGATGCAAGCCATAACAATAAGGTCGACGTAGTCGTACAGTGAGCCATTGGTCATGTGGTCGAAATGAATTTTAGACTGAGAAACGAATGTCAAGGGATCTTCACTAGTATTGAGGCCGAGTCAGGGTTGTTTCGTTGGGACAAGTGGGGAACTTACCTGAGTTCCTCTGGCGGTGCTAGTTCTGATGCGTTGTCTTTCTGTAGTTTGGAAGATTTCTGCTTCCGATCCTCCTTGACTTTCTTTTGGTATTGATAACGCGACCGACGGCGGATTTTCTTCCTGTTTCTGAGGTATGTGTGAGCGCCGCACTTCCATAGAATGAGATAGACTCACTTTTCATAATATATTTTGCAGCTCTCGCGCCTCGCAGAAACCTTCTCCTCCGGAGTACTGTGCAGACGAAGACGACCCATGCCGGCACAGATATGAGCTTGGACGCGTGAAATGCAAGTGAAATGTTGCCAGATAAACAAGTGTATACACTACATCTTCGTACGATCTATTGCGCTTTGTGAAAGCATTTCGTTGAAATAAAATAAATGGATGCCATAGGTAGAAAGCCTTGGTAAACCACTCTCGAAATATGTAATTTTTTGGAGGAAAGACTTTGGAGAGGTTTCAGGCCGCTTGAAAGCAATAGAAGGTCATCATAATTCACTACTTGTAAATTGCGATCTAGCAGTTTCTACCAAGCATTCTTCTGACTTTTATACTAGACTACATGTACCACCCAAATCTTTTGGCCATTACATTATTGAGTATCTCGAGGGCCCATATTCAAAATTTCTAATGGCAGGATTAAGAATTGAGTGCGCTGGAGCTCATTGAACTTTTGTTTCTTTCTTATGGAGGATTTCTATTTCGGGAACACCTGGCATTTCACGTCCATGGAATCGTTCGTTAAGTCAATATGGTTACGGGCTCGCAAGGTGGGGGGGTGAACTGCACATATTTTTTTTTTTCCGGAGACCATTACCACTACATGAAAAGGAGACGACAGGACTTCGTGTGGTAAGGTAGGCTACAAGACGGGGCTACAAAATATGGAAAGATATATTGACATCGCGCTACTAGATCAGAGTCTCGCCGTGAGCCCAGCGCTCTCTGCTGCATGCATGCGATTCTGCCCTTCCTGAATACTGTCGACGCGGCCAAAGACTGCACGCGAGACCCCAATGACGAGGGGAGAAACATGCTCCCTATCGAGATGTGAGTCAAATATCCGCGCGACGTGAAGATTAAAACTTACCACCCTGCGTAAACACCAATGTCCCTCCCGCGAGTAACGCAGTAATAGGGTCCTGCAGCTCCGGCGGCGGGCAAATGGTAATTGACCGCAGGAGCCGTCGTTGAGGTTGGTGCAGCCACAGTGGGCGTCGTTGCAACAACAGACGCAGCTCCAGTCAGCGTGGCTTGGGGTGCAATAATGGGAGCAGCTGTAGCCGGAGTAACAACAGCGGCTCCTGCGCCCGGGAACCGCAACAGGTGCATCTGCAGTCGGCATCGCAATCTGTGCGGTTGTGGCGGTTACAATGGCAGATGAAACGATGGATTGGGTTGCAGCGGGATTGGCAGTGGGAGCGAGAACATCGCGTGCAGCAGGAGTGGAAACGGCGTGTCTGATCACAATGGGAGCAGCGGCCACAGCAGGAGACAAAACACGAAAGGTTGCTGGAGCAGTAGTCACCGCCTCCTCTCTGTACGTTTCTGGCACAGAAAAGGTGTCACGGTTTCCGCGCCGCACGTCTGAGTGGTGGCAATTGGGGTCGCATTGTCGAGGAGGAAGCTGTGGCATCCGCGATTGAGATGTTGAGGAGGGCTTGGTGATTGCCGACGTGAGGTTAGGCGTGAGTCTGAGGCTTCTGAAGCTTTCTTCGATGGCTAGAGTAGGTGGAGTAATGGAAAATGGAAGTGGGGGAAGCAAGCCCTTTACCTTCGACTGATAAGGGGAATCAGGACGGTCTGATTCACCATTCGCAGAAAGTTGCGCCATCGTAGAGTAGCGTAGACGTGATGTCGTTGAAAATTTGACTGGTAGTGTAGTTGAAGATGGTGGGGGGAAAAAGGGCGACGCCTTTATACCTGGGGTGAAAACTGTCTTCTCAGATTCCTTCCCACAGCGGATAAAACGTTAAATGAGCGACGTTTAGCCAAATAATCAACAAAAGACGTGCTTTGGATACCTTCGGTAGTGCAATTGCCCACCCTAAGACCTTGCCATGGCCGCTGTTGGTTCCAGTGCCTTCCAGCAGGAAAAAACGTAAATGAGCTTTTTGACGGTTGGCCAAACAACTGATAAGTACGACGGTTGGCAGATACATCCATTGTGCGATTCCCCACTTAAAACTTTGATATGGCTGCCGTCGGCTCCAGCGTCGAGGAGCCTAAAACCTTGTAAGTCGAGTTGATGATGTTACATGCTGAATGCTGAGCGTGAGCCCATCAACATTGCAGGGTCGATGCACAGCCACTACTTAAGCCCTTGA